>CM046671.1:39123288-41523288 GCA_025594165.1 Tamias sibiricus
TTGGGTACCAAGGGTTTAACTCAGCAGCACTCAGCCACTGAGCCACATCCCCAGCCCTATTTGGTATTTTATGTAGAGACAGGGTCTCACTAATTTGCTTAGTGCCTCATAGTGGCTGAGGCTGACTTTGAACTTGTGGTCCTCCTGCTTCAGCTTGCCAAGCTACTGGGATTAGAGGTGTGCACCACTGCACCCTGCAGAGGATTCCCTTTCTATACTAGTCTTTTGAATCAAGCCAATTAGATTGATGCATGTCAAGGGATCCATGACCAGGTAGGTGGAGGTGAATGTTTCAGGACAGGCTTCTGAAGGAATCTGCAGATGAAGCAAATTGTCCCGTGTGATTAGCAGGACAGAGTTCAGAGAAGTGTCAGAAGTACCAGCAGACAACGCATCTACACTGAATTTCCTACTCAATATTTTTACTCAATTTCATCTCTTCCTGATGGATACTAACTGTGTTTTTTCAGAGATTTATGTTTAAGGAGATTAGGACAGTGTGGCTGTGGCTTTCTTGAAATACAAAGGGGAGAGGAAAAGAATAAATATTTATTGAGCACTTACACAGGGTCTGATAATTTTTATATACCTGTTCTCACACAAGTCTTCATAAAAACTTAATAAGGTTGGGAGAAATTTTCTCATTTTGTACATGAGGTAATTGAGGCTTAGGAATAATGCAAACTTGCCAAAGGTACTCAGAAAACTTGAGCCAGTTTGTTTGGCTTATTTAACCAATAGAAGATGAGAGGTATAAAGACTTCACCATTTTGCATGACTGAATTCTAGAAAACTAATTTTCTGTTTGTGTTGATTTCAACAAGACTTGTGACTTTTGTCTATAATTGTCTTCCATTGTCTTAAACTAGGCATTAATTTTGTTTTACTTACTGATGGGGATTTTGGGAAATCAGTTGAGACAATTGATGGGACCAGGCTTTGAAATGAAATGCTATACCAATACAAGTTATACTATTGTTTCATTACAACTTACATATTGAACAAGTATGGAAAACCTAACAAATTTCTAAATTGTCTTTCAAATTCTTTAAATACTGTCCAAAACTCTTAATCTCTCTCACAATGTATTCTATCACAGTACTAGACCAATTGATAATCCAATATCATTAATCCAACTGTTGTTTAATTATGAATGAAAATGAGATTATTAAAACTCAAAGGTATATATTTTTGGTACTCCAAATAATCTGACCTTTTGATATTCTATATGTTTAGAGGTTTGTAGGAGATGGATAAAATTCAAACACACAAACTGCATTGTCCCTGAGTGAGATAGCACGTCTATAACCCCAGCTACTTGGGAGGCTGAGGTAGGAGAATTGCAAGTTTGAGGCCAGCCTCAGCAACTTAGTGAGATCCTGTCTCAAAATTTAAACATTAAAAAAGGGGCTGGGAATGTGACTCATTGGTAGAGTACTTGCCTAGTGTGTGAGAGGTCCTGAGTTCTATGCCCAGAAGTAAAAATAACAACAAAAAATTACCTTGTCATTGATATTTTCATATTAGATTCAAATCTTTTCTTTATACAATAAAAAATAAAACTGATAGCATCAAATAGTATTGGTCATTTATATGGACAAAGCAATGTGTTGGTGGTTAGAATACCATAATTATGGAGATAACAGTAATTTTATATTCATCAATACAGAAGAATAAACAATAACTTTCTTTTCTGACCTTGTTTTACACTGCAATAATAATTTCTTCTTTAGCATATGGGACCAACTGGTCTTCTTAAACACAAACACACACACAAATGACTATGCATTATTTTTCTTGAGAATAAAAATATGAAGGATAATTAAAATTAAAGTTAATTTTCATAGGAAGCTTAAAGGAAATATCATAATTATATTAACAGTGTGTGTCTCTGGTTTGTTTCTAGGCAAGAAAACAAAGGGGTCTTGAACAGGTTACCTGACTGCACCCACATTGGGACTTAGATGCAGTCTATGTAATGAGGACAGAGTTAAGTGACACCATGCTCTCATACATTCATTTGATTGAACACATGGACACAGGGGCTAAGGTATCTTCCATGGAAATGTCCCAGGGAATGGAAGTTCTGAACACATTTTGGCAGCTGAAGCTGAGATTTGGTCTGAGTCAGGTCGGTGACAAGGCATGTGCTACCACTTGGATCTTGAATGTCCCCCACAGGTCCATGTGTCAAAGATTTGGTCCCCCAGTCTGATGCTATTTTGAGGTGGAAAAAACTTTTAAAAGGTTGGGCCTAGTGGAATGTTGCCTGTGTGAAGGACTATTAGACCCCAGACGCTTCCTCTTTCTCTATTTTTCTTTCTGGCCACAAGGTGAGCAGTTCTGCCATGCTATGTGCTCCTGACAAAGTGTCCTACTTCATCATAAGCCAAAAGCAACATGGCCTGTTGACCATGGACTGGAACCTCCAAAACTGACTGAACATAAACCTTTTCTCTTTATAAGTTGATTTTATCAGGTGTTTGTTATAGTAATGGAAATATGATTAATAATGTATGTATTTGAGTTGAACATTGTATCACCAAAAGCCACTACAGTTTTATGTTCATGGCACTTGCTTTTGGATCTACTCCTTCCCAGCCTTCATCTACAGAAGCTCTACAGTGTAGAGGGCAATCTTATGTCAGAGAAATTGCTGCATAAGTTTTTGGCTCACAGGTGCAGCAGGTCTATTCCAGGTCCAGTAGCAATAAGGTTGGACACATTCCTATGTCTCATGGCAATATCAGACACTATAGCCTAATCCAGACTGGAGAGTCCATTTTGGGGAGCTAATGGAATCACAAGGCTGTGGTGGATCCTGATAGGGATGGCTGATTCTTGATGTATTTGAGTCTCTTTCTAGTGGTTCCAAGAACTACTTGAAGGAAAAGAGCTCTGGAGAAACCTGGCTTCTAGCCATCTCGATTTATTTATAGTAGTAGCATATTGCATTTGCTGGTTAAGAAAGATTCTGTGATTACCAGTAAATAATTAAATAATTAATAAACAAGGAGATATATGGTGAGCACACACTTATTTATACAAATCATTGGAATAAAGTTATCCATTGAGAAAAATTTTCCAAACCACATCCTTAAAATCTTTTTAAAAATGTAGGCAAATATATACCATTGACACTAACACTGCTTTTCATATCAGGTATCATTATTATTAACTTGTGGGAGTGGTTAGGAAAACCACGGAAATGGTGACACAGACATTGATTATAATATAAGATGTGTGAAGGGGAGGATGGGGAGAATAAGGTTAAAAGAGAGTGTGGCTATAGCCTGCATCAATGTTAGATCGTGGTTGTTTATGATCGTGGTACCAATATTAGGGATAACTTTGTAAACTCTACCTAGTTTTAGGAATATGAAAAGAAGGACAGATAGAGGAACCAGATTGAAGATGTTGTTTTATTGGTATATTTGAAATAAAAATGTATGATCAGTTAAACTCCACAGAGCATAGTCATACTCAGTCCTGGTAAGTCAACACAATACCAATAGCTCAGTCAGTTTCTCCCTGTGAGAAGGAGAAAATGCCAGGGACATGAACGACTATTGTCTATTCTGTTTCATTCATCTGTCCATTTTCCTTCAGAGAATCATATATAATGTGTAACATGAATTTCAAATTATTTAGGGTACATTGCGAGGGCAAGTAGCAAATCAATCATGCCTAACATAGTTATTAAAAATGAAAGATGTGATTTTAGAAGAAATTCAAAATGCTGCTAGGGATAGGTAGGACCTTATGTTGACACTGGTTTCAGGATTTATTGCAGCAAAATTGTCATGAGGTCCATGGGTAGGCTCATGAATTCTGCACAGCAGTTTTTTTTTTTTTTTTTTTTTTTTTTTATTAATCTGGAGACATACTAGCATTATTCTGTTAAGAGAAATCATGTCTTTCATATTTTCAAAACAGTATGTATTAGTCTTTCCAGTTGCTATAACAAACAAGTCCCAAAACCTTCAAGATTTTTTTTTCTCACTCGGAACCAACTCAGTTCATTTAGGGAGGTTAGAAGAACATATTCAGCCGAACGTGGGTAAGTAATGATTGAGTTTCTTTTCTTTAGTTCTTCATGACCTCTTTGGAGTTTTCCATTCAATACTCTGCATCCAGCCAACTCATACTAAAAGATGGAATGTGGATAATTCTGTAGGACCCACAAAGTGTTTACATCACATCTGCCAACATCGTATTAGTCAGAACTCATCACATAGCCTCATTAGATTAAAACAAATGTTGAGAAATGCAATTTTTCTGGTGTCCAGAAGGAAAATGAAGTGTTTTGGTGACTACTCAGAATGATTTCTTCCATAAGGTTTATGACTCATAAATTTTTAGGAAACATAGCTTTGGTCATTCACTTGTGAAAGGATATGTTTTGCAGGGTACCATGGCTCAGGTTGTCAGGACTATTGGGTCACAGGGACATCATTAGAATGGAGTTAGTGTGGTAGCATAGTTTTCAAAAGCAATTTTGAAAGGTTGGGTTCTCTCTAGGGTCTCAAGAGAGATCTTTGAGACTTAACTCTCTATGTCTGCATAGCACTTTCCATCATTCATTCTCTGGGGAGGAACAAACAACAACAACAACAACAAATGGGAGAGAAGATCTTAGAAAAGTCCCCAGAACCTGCCAATATCTGGATGAGATTGACCACCTAAGGAACGTGGAGCGCACATCTTTCACAGATCATCCCCACATTTTTAGTATGGAGGGCATATGTCTAGCATTGTCTAGGGCTTGAAAGTGAGAACTGAGTCTTGTTCATGACAGCACTGCTTAAAGGAAGTGGTGTTGTAACTTGGTTACTTGGCAATTGTTATTTGCTTCTTGTTGTTCTAAGAAAACTTGTGAAAGTGTTTGCTGTTGTAGCTAAGATCTGGTCCACTGCTATAAAAGATGTCCAGATCCTCAGATTTATGGTGTGGTTTTCTGTCAGCTCTTAGGAATGTTTCCTTTGAATGTTGGTTGCACATTCTACTCATTCTCTTCACAGTGATCATAGTAAACATGAATTAGCTTGTATAAAGAGAGGTAGAGCAGAGATTGAGGGAACTGAATTCACCTTATCAAAATTTAAATTCATACGGGGAAAAAACACAATGACAATATTATTTATAAATGGGAAAAACTTCTCTATTTTTATGGAAAATGATGATCATTGTACAAACTATTTGTTTAAACACTTTCTATTCTTAGGATGAATATAAATCATTAATTTCAAAATCTTCTTGATTACATGCTTTAGTTATAAAAATTGTGACCCCCAAGTACACTTTCTTTTATTTATAAATGATATTTCCATGCAACTGCAATAACATGTCAGTGGCATTTACATAAAGATAGAACACTTACATACAGATAAAAATGAAAATGGAAGAGATTACATTGGTATATAAGTTGAAGTTACAATAGTTTCTGTGTTCCAGGGAATGGTCTCACCCACATTCTGGGTCTTTCTCACTTAAGAAGTTTTTAACGTAAACAAGACAACACACTTCATTTAGTAGTCTTTGAATCAGTTTCCTAAGCACTGAGCTAGTTGTCACTGTAAAACTTTTACAGGAATTCCATCTGCATTTTTAGGATGCTGGATGCCACATAGTCATGCTGTTGACATGGCACATTGCCAAATAGGATCCTTTCAGATCCTGGAAGAAAAATCTAGCTTTCTCGGACGGCACTGTCTGCAACTCAGCTGCTGTCAATCTATCACATCTCTAAGTCTCTCTGATGCAGAGATTAAAAAAAAGACCAACAATTTCCCCTCACCAGGAATAATTCAGAGAATCATGAAAACAGATTTGTCTTGAAACAGTGAAGGAGTAGGAAGCAAAGAGATGAAAGGTTGGACAGGCTCCAGAAAACAAAACCAGAACACCCCCCCAAAAAACAAAACAAAACAAAAACAAACAAACAAACAAAAAACCCCAAATCAAAAGTAGATGGATGAAAATCATGGTAGTAAGTGTAAGAACTTCTTGAATGCTCACTTTGTGCCAGGAATTGTCCTTGCTAAGTCCTTTATATGCATTTATCTATTTTTATCCTTATGAAAACAGAGGAAACATATGCTAATTATTATCCCTTTTATACAGTTAGTAAACTGACTCCTGAGATGAAAGATTAATGGAAAAGAGCTTTGTTTCTGGAAAACAAAGGATTAAGTTTGGTGACTTTTCAGTTCTTAGGAGCATGCCTGTGTCAGAAGGGTTTTCTGTAGGAATTGGGTTTGTTCTCTTCCTAGATACTTCCCGACACTGTGTAGCTAAATATTTTTGAGCTCTTGCCTTGTGCTTAACATTCTTCTGGCTGGTTACCAACACCATGCAATCTTGAGCAAGTTTAACCATCTTTGAATTGGGATTGTCCTATCTTTTAGAAGTGCTCATAAAAATCCAACGTAAGTATGTGTTGAGGACACTCGATGATGATTCTCAATGATCAACATATGGTGTCCTTGTCATTACTATTAAAATGTGATGTAATCTCTGTGTTTCAGAAATTTTCAGTTCATGAAGAAATTTTTACTTGCAACATAAAGGTGTGTTCATTAAACAGGGAGCAGATAATCCTTTCGTTTTCTCCTACTTGAGTCATACAGCCTCAGGTTTGGGACAAGAAAATGAACCACCAACTGAGGAGGGGAAGTAGCCCTAATTCCTTTATAGTGGTGATAGAGACTTTAATAATCTCTTGCATTCACAGGACAATTTAGAATTTCAAAATGCTTATCTGCTAGTGATCTCACCTGATAGCCTACTTTTGATTTTCAACCAATTGTACTGACTCTTCTGACACCTGATTCTGCTGTGAGTGTAGGGATTTCAGTCACCAACTGGGGTGTGCCATTTTATTCTCTGTTTTCACTTTCATCAGAGTAGTCAACTCAGCCACCCTCCCTTCTTTCCTTCTTTCTTTTCTTTCTTCTTTTTTCCTCCCTTTCTTTCCTCTGCAAACATTTAAGGATTCAGAGTGTTTCCTATTCCAGATACTATGCTAGATGCTAGAGAATAATTAACAGAAGTGTTCAGTGTTGAGAACTCAGTCTTATCGAGGAGATAGAGAAGAAAAGAGATGTTTGCAATATGCTGGGCTGGTGATCTAATAGTGGTAAGTGAGCAGGGCTTGGAGGAGGCTCAGGGTAGGGCTTGATCCCAACCTAAAATGGTACACTGAGGGATAAGTAGACAAGGAAGCCATGCAGAAGGTTCAGTGTGACTAAAGTCCCCAAACCTGCTCCTCAGTGGCTCTACCTTTGACTGAGGGCAAAGGAAAGGGCACCATCCTCTTGAACTGGAACAATCTTGACCTCAAATTCAGGGATTATTCAGAGATTTAACTTGAACAATCAAGCCACAGACCCAGTGAGTTCTCAGAGATGGACATGGGAGCTTTCTAGACCCTCCTTCTCCTTTGGTAGGTGCTGATTGAGTTGCTGGCCCTCGCTCCATTGCTGGGTTTGCCAGTGATTAAGGACATGTTTGTCTGAGTGCCTAAGTACCAGGGCAAACTGCCCAGCTCAAATGAATCCATGGGCTAAAAACTGTCTTCCCGGCAGGCACTGCCAAGCAGCCTCCAGCCAACACTCCAGGCAACTCAGAAAAGATCCATTGAGCTCGGCAGGAGGCTGTTTTGGCTGACTCAGCGCCCTGGAAGCACTTTTGCAGTCATTTATATCTCTACTTGTCCTCTCCCTGGTCTGCTCTGGATCTCTACTCTTGATGAGGCCTGCTTTGTGCCAAGCCCGGAGGCACAGAGGTTTCCAATGACTCTTCATTATCAGGATCTCCGTGTGCTTCTGACAGGCCCATAAAGTAGACCCGGCCCAACAGTCCATTTTCTTTCAGTATTAGTTTAATTCATATTTGGGTTTGGCCCAAGTCAGAAAGGTTTTAATTCAAGAAAAACATTTTAAAAAATGATGAATGGGATTAATGTTGCAAAGATCATGGAAAATAATATTTGCATTTGAAACTCAGAGTTTAAGAAATTTGTGAAAGGTCATAAAACCAGCCAGTGGCGGAACTAGGCCTCAAACCTGGAATTAACTTTTGGCCAATTCCAGTGTTCTACAAATTACTATGCTTTCCTTATTTTTAGAGAATACTTATAAAAATAATGAATTTCATTCTATTTTTACTGGAACCCTAAGAAGTAAGTAGGACACATGGCATTATCAAAACTGCATAGATGAGGGGAATTGGGCAGTCTTACCAAATGTCATTCAGAGATAAGCAATAGACCTGAAAACAGACTTATTTCTCGCTTAGGATTTTCCTGAGCATGTCACTTTGCTCAGAGTATAAGTTCCATAAATCCCAAATTGCACCTGGGTAGAGGGGCGGTAGGTAGGGGCCACTTCTGCCCACAGTAAGCCATGGTTTTGAGAAAGTCTCTTGCCACAGTGGCTTCTAATTTGTTCCTTCTGTGTGAAATGTGAAGGTTGCTCTGCTGTGGACTTGCAAACCTGAGCACCCATACGAGCCAGGACTTGGGGGCCAAGTGAATAATCAGACAGGTTGGACCTTCTTCAGTGGGGCCATGGTGACTCAGTATGATTATGCTACCACTCTGAAATATTGGTGCCCAGCAGAGGAAACCTCTGATTGTTTAAGAGAAGTCAGGAATACAGGTTTTTATATGAAATTTGTTGATTTTTTTCTGGCCCTCATTTTATTTTTCCACGTTTTTAATTGGTGCATTATGGTGGTACATAATGGCAGAATCTGTTACATATTTGTATGTGCACATACTATAACAATGTAATTTGGCTAATATAATTCCCCAGTCTTTTCCCTTTCCCTCCTCTCTTCCTATCCTTGGTCCCTTTCTTCTAGTCTACCGATTGTGCTTCTATTTTTATGAGATCCTCACCCCCACCTTTCTTTTCCTCTTTCCCATCTAGCTTCCACATATGAGAGAAAACACACGACCCTGAACCTTTTGAGTTTGAGTTATTTCACTTAAAATTATTCTCAAGTTCCATTCTTTTCCTGCAAATGATATAATTTCATTTTTCTTTATGGCTGAATAAAACTTCATTTGTATATATACCACATTTTGATTGTTTGGTAATTGTTGGTTAAAAAAAAAGGTTTAAAATCAATACAACAAACAAGCAAACCGTGTTTAAACCAAAGAGTGAATGCCTGTGGGCTAGAAATAGCTTATTAGCTGTCAGTTTGCAATATCTGAATAGCAGGATCTGAGAGTTCTGTTGAGTGTTAACCCTGCTCCATATCTCCTTAAGCTTTCTTGGAACTCCTTCTTAAGTTGTGTTCCTTCCAAGTAACATAAGAAGATAACTGGATTATGTAAATGTATGATCAGTTTCCACAGAGCTCACCATTATCGAAATGCATCTTGAACACCTTGTAAATAGCTGTGAAGGAATGTAAGTGATAGGCTTTGAAGAAAGTTAGAAAGAAACATTTAAATTGCTCCCTTGTGTTCTTCTGTAGGTCCAAATGAATATTTTGCTGTTAGATGACATTGCACTAGCATGTCTTGAAACATCCTATGAATCTGTTCAATATACAGTTGGATGTCAGGCTTTTTAGAGATCAGAAAAAGTTTGCTGCATCTTTTCCTTTTTCCCTTGGTCCTCATAATATATGAGAACAGTGTGACATTTGACAGTCAACTCTTTTGTTTCTGCCCTCTTTTTGACTTGCTGACTGTCATATGATAGTTTTCTGTAGGGGACTATTTCTTCTCTCTTTCAATGGTGTCCCTCTTTCCCATGCAGCTAAGCATATTCTCCCGAGTACTCTTCTGGACGTTTTTTGGGTTGTCTCAAATATCACTTCCATGTAGAGGATATCAACACCTTGCTCCTGCACTCTACTCTTTGGAAAAGCCATTGTTTTACTGAACTAAATCACCACCCCCTCCTGCCCTCCTTATTTCCATCACCACGGAAAGGAGAGTTTAGATGTGAGAGAGTGTGTTCACATACGACGGACAAATTTGTTGGCTGAAGTGATTGTGAACAGTAAGACAAAGGCAGAAGGTAAAAATGATTCTAAATTTCAAGTTCAAGTAAATTACCACAGGCAATACCACCAAAGAAATGAATAACACATCAAACCAAGGCCAGAAAAGACTAGTGGGGTTAAATCTAAATCTTGAGTGTGTAGGATAACACTAAAGAGACTTTGAAACTTGGACCAACTAGGAAGCTGAGAGGGTTTCCATTTGAGCTACTATGACTTATTTTTTAATGACCCCTCTGATACTCCTCAGTGTTGTGTTTTCAGCATCATTTCCTGATCAGGAGCAAAGTGAACATGTTTTACCTGGCACTTTAAATAAGAGGAATTTCTTCATCTCCTGATTCAATCCTGTTGCTGATTTCCATACAAGTGAACTCAATCCACCTGTCCCAGGCTCCTCAATCCTCTCTCCAAATGAATGGTGGTAGAGATGGGCAAAGTGTAAAACAGGAAAATAAGAAGATGCTTTTGAAGTTGAGGTAAGGGTATTCAAGTTCCTCGATCCCATGTCTCAGATGTCCTGAAGAGACATCTTTGTAACTCTGGAGAAAGTTACCTGTCTGATTATCTAAAGAATAAACAAAAGTTTTCTTTTTAAATTTTGTTTTGTTTTTTTGTTTTGGCTCTTCATATCCTTTAGGTCTCAGATTTTTTTTTTTTTTTTTTTTGAGTGCCGGGGCCAAAAGAAATACCTAAACATTGTGTTTAGTAAGTAAATAAAGAAGTATTAAATATTACAATTGAAACAAATATTTGCCTAACAGCTTAGAGAAAAAGTGAAGAAAAAATTTTAGTTATATTCTAAAATAAGCACACTTATTTGCTAATGGAATGTGTGTGTGTGTGCATGTTGGTCAGTTGGACAGATTCTTAAACCTTGGACACAATGATCTTCATTTTTTGTTTCACACTAATTTTTGTGCTATACTTGCTTTCAGTCAATCATGGGAACAGATGAAAAGGCAGATTCACAAAGATATGGCATCATCAAAAGTAATGTAATACAATCAAATTTTGAAACTGAGAACTACCTTAAGCTAGTAGTTTGGTGTCTGACAGATGTCAACTATTAGTGTTCCCTTTGAAAATTAAAAATATCTGAAAACAACCATGTGATATCACTGTAGCACTGTGAGGCATCTTAGCTGATGGAAATAGGGCAAAAAGTCAACTACCTGGGTCATAGCCCTAGATCAGTCAACTAGCTTTGCCGTGTAGGGCAATTCATTTAAGCATACTCTATCCACCATAGTTTCCTTATTACAATGGAGGATGTTTGGATTTGTTAATCCCTGTGGTTCCTTCTTGCTTTCAATGTCTATGATTGAATGAATTCTTATTCCATCCCTGCTGCTAAAGAAGCTTGGAAAGAATTTGTTACCTTAAATAGCAAATAGTCATTTTTCTGGCTCCTTGTTTTGAGAGCGGGGATAAAATTGGTGTTGAGTTCAGTCATTTCTCCCTGCCACCACACTGCCAACCTCCTTTAGTCCTGCAAGCTCAGAATTCTTTCAGAGAAGCTATGTAAGGAATTCCATGCATGCTTAGTGTCAGGCCTGGGACAGCGAAGAAAGAAATGAGTTTGTATGTTCTGATGCTTTGAAACGAGTGAAATGTCTTCATGTGCACAGTCTTACTTGATACATAGAAAAGTACTCTCTGATTCTCTTTTCTTTTTAGGGGTACTAGTTTGGGCTAATTTGAAAAGATGAAGTATTTCAGTCAATATCTATAAAACCATGCAGAGCTTGGATAAAATAGAGGCTGATTTGTTCATTAATTTTGAGCAGAAAGGATGAATGAGTATTCTTTGGAATTTGGAGCAGGTCAAGTGAAAAGAAGCCATATGTAACAATTTCCTATTCACTATCCAAGTGGAAAAATACAGAAAATTACTTTTTCACTGGCGTTTTTTATTGAGTGGAAATCTCAATTATTTATAAATCACCACTTTTTTGTATTATATTTTCATTTGTGAGGTTTTCTTTGCTTTTTAGTTTCTCCCCTTCCTTCTTACCTATCTATCTTCCTTTCTTCCTTCCTTTCTTTCCTTTTTTTTTTTTTTTTTTTTTCAATTATTCCTGTGATGACTTTGAATTCCGGATCTCATGCAATTCTCTGGCCTCAATATTCTGAGTAGCTGGGAAAACAGGCATATGACACCATGCCTGGCTTGGTTTTGTTTTCAAGTGTCTTCTTATCCTTAGGTTACAAAGTTATTCACTTACATTTCCCTTATAAGAACTTCATAGTTTTACCTTTCACAGGCTTTTAATTAATCTGTGATCTATATTTGAATGTGGTGTTAGTGACCTAATTATTTCTACAAATACAGTGAGTCAGGTTCCCCCACCACAACCTATTAAATAATTTCCCTTTACCCATTTTTATGATATTCTCTTTATTGTATAATGAGCCACTATATATAAAGTAATCTGCCCATTGATTCTCTATTGATATGTTTGTCTGGTGTTTGTTTGTTTGTTCTGGGTCTTACTATATTGCCCAGGCTTATCTCCAACCTTGCCTCAGCTTCCCAAGTAAATAAGACTATATGTGTGTATCACTGAGCCCAGCTTATTTGTCTGTTCTTGACCCCTATACACATGATTTTTTATCATATCAGCTTTGTAGTATGTACTAGTGTGTGATAGGCACATCTCCTATTGTTTAGTTTTCTTTTGAGAGTTTGATTCAGTAACTCCTGGAGTTGGACATCATAGTTTGTGTTGCTACTCTAACAGGGAACCTGAGGCTGCATTGTTTATTATGAACAGAGATTTATTGACTCATGGTTCTAGAGGCTAGCAAATCCAAGACTGAGGGACTCGTTTCTGGTGAGGGCCTTCTTGCCATGTCATAATGCGTGCAAGATGGAAGGGTATGATAGGACGAGTGAGAGAAGGAAGAGAGAGAGCGTAAAAAGGGGCAAATTTTCCCTTTTTCTAACGAACTCCTCCCATGATAGCAAACCCTCTCTGGTGAAAAATGGCATTAATCCATTCATTTGACCCTCATGGTATAATTACCTCTCATTAGATACCACTTTCCAACACAGTTGTACTGGGACTAAATTTCTAAAGCAAGCTTTTTGTGGGGCACATTCAAACCCTATCAGGAGCATTGCAGATCCTTGGAAAGCTGTGGTGTGGTGGAGTGATACAGTTAGAAGCAATAGACTAAATGCACACAAATGCCATGAATGGTTCTTAAAATGAGGGAGAAAAAGCAAGAAACAGAAGGAGTTGCATGATATAAAACCTATTTAAGGGGCTAGGGCAGGGGATCAGCGGTAGCGTACTTGCCTGGCATATATGAAGCACTGGGTTCGATTCTCAGCACTGCCTACAAATAATAAAAAAAATAATAAAGGTCTTGCAACAACTACAAATATTTAAAAAAACCTTTTTAAAAATACAAAATAGATGTTCTTATATAAACTAGCCAGATTTTAAGACCAAATAAAAACAACACCAAAAGAACTCACTAAACACATTAGAATAATTACCTTGTTGTGAAGAGTAATGGTTTTGGGTTACAAGAATGGATGGAAAAAGAAAACAGTTAAAGTAATAGTAACAATAATAAAAAAATAGGATGAAATAGAAAATAATAGAATAAATATGTTAGAATCACAATAATAATAAATAACAATATTAACAGAAATGACAATAACATGAAATAGAAATAAATTAACAAAGAACATGTAAAATAAAAAATGAATTTATAATGGAGCAAGCCACATTTGAGATAAACTATAATGATAATTTTTGAAAATAAAATGAGACATAGCTTGGCAAAAATACCCCCACTTTTCATATTGGCATTAGGGGAAAGCCAGTTCTTTCCATAGCAACCTTTTCAGGTGGACAGTGAAAACAAAATGCAGGGGGTAGTTTTGGGCTCTGCTCTAGAACTCATTGCCTGTAAACCAACACAGCAAGGATGCAAAGCTAGGAATTCTTACCAGGAAAGGCTGGAATTGCTTGACTATGTCTTTTACCAGTTATGGATATTACTTGGGACCAGCCAGTAGGGAAATCTGTCCCAGAAAGTGCCAACCAGTACTTTTCTCTGGTAGACCTAAGAGTAAATATGCACTGATCCCTGCCTGAGTCACTCAGCAATCCACCCTGCATCAAAGAAAAGAGCACGTTGTCCAGGAGCACTGTGCCCTGAGCAAGAGCTAAAAGCATCCTCTTTTGTAATTGTCAATTATCTCTATGCTCCAAGATAAACATTTCTCCTTTAACATCAGACTAGCTTGGAATGTTCATTTAGGACTGGGCTATTTGAAGGACAGGAGAAGGGGGGGGGGAGGCATGGGAGAAGACAGGGAAAGCAAAGAGACAAAATTTAAAACCAAGACACAGAGTTTGTTTCTTCTGATGTGTCTCAAAGAGAGACCTAGTTAGAGAGTCTGGCTTTGCATTCTCCTGAGCCTTAGGGATTGAGGAGGAAGATAGGTGACACAGGAAACAAGTCTCCATTTCCAGATCTCATATGGGGAGGAGTTCTGAGAGGAATTTTTCTTTCCTTAAGAAAAGGCCCCCTTTATCTGCTGGAGAATTGGAAGCCTTTCATGCATATCTTTGTATGTACTCTGTATGAGTATATTATACATATGCATGCACACATATGCACGAAAATGTATGTTTTTAAAAGATGATTTTCCATTTCTTGCTATGAGAACAAAGCTTTGCTCAGAAACTTCCCAAACACAGACTTATTTTCTCTAGTCCATTTATATAATGGATGGGATTGCAATTGACTCGAATGCGGCTGACGGCAAGGCCAGAGACAATTTAGTGCCTCCCGACTCCCTGGAAACCTGCTGTGCTTCCAGGATTCAAAAGAAGACGAAAAGAGGATCTAGTAAGAAGTGTTTATTCCTGTGTAACAAATAAATAAGGCTATTACGGAAGGATTTTTCCGGAAGTTAATCCTCTAGGGGGTATCCGCTTTGGAGAATAAAATAAGGTCACTCAAATTCCTTTTGCTCATATGGCCCACTCTTCCTTTTCCTCCCTTAGAGACCCTTTCCTCTCCCTCTCTCCCCCCACCCCTTACATCTCCCTTTGCCTGGCATTCTTAAAACCCAAAAATCCACATGCTAATTAGCGTGGGTATGATTTGCAACCTGTCCCATGGTACCAGGAAGTGAGACACGAACTTTTCAAGTTTAGTAGCCACTATCGAATGAGATTCAAAACAAAGAGATGTGTTCAGTGAATGCCGGGGAAGGGGAGTGGTTGGGATTTGTATATTGAAAGTTCAATGATGACAGATCACTTCAAAGGAGACGTTCTTTGTGTTAAAAATGAACCAATAAAATCAGAAACTTTCTAGGCCAAGCGGAGGAAAGAGAGATTGTTTTTGTAGAATGAGCTGTTAAACGTGGAAGCCCAAGAGAATCAAGAAACCTGTTTTCAATCAGACACAAAGATTATTTCTATTTCTTTCCAGTTCTTGTAATGAGACTTTTAAAAAAAGGTTTGGAGGAATAGTGAACACTTGGTTGCCCAATTATTGGCCTAGATAGATTGTTAGTTTTGAGGTGGCTTATTTTGTTGGTAAAGGAAAAAAGAAAATATGTGGATTTTTGTTCTTGGAGCCACTGGGTGAATTT
The DNA here is from genome assembly GCA_025594165.1 of Tamias sibiricus. NCBI lineage: Eukaryota > Metazoa > Chordata > Mammalia > Rodentia > Sciuridae > Tamias > Tamias sibiricus. The sequence goes on from CM046671.1 coordinate 39,138,941, forward strand.
TGTCTCCGGTGCTCTGGTCTTGTTTGGCATGACCCCCTGCCCACCAAATGCCCAGCTAGCATTCCATAGTGTTCTTTGGAGTCTGGACTGTCATTTTAGTCCACACATGCATGTGTATAAGGGGAAAGTTCTTTGCTTATTCTGGCTTGGGAAAAGGGAGGAAACAGGTTTGCATGGCTGGCAATGACTCATTCTGGGGTTAACACCCAAAGGACAATGGCATTTCAAGAATCAGAATCTTTGACCTTAGAATTCGAGCCACCATGAAGTTTCTGGGCTGTCACAGAGAAACTTATCAGGCTTGATGATTCTCAATGAAGGTGTTCCTTTGACAAATGCTTGAACCCTGGTTGTTCACTTGACAACAGTATTTGCAAATACTATCTGTATAATATAGGATGTTTTTGAACAGCTCATCTATTCTCCATAAATATATAGTTCAGCTTTCCCAATATTAGTTCTGAACACTGAGTAAGCTGTTAAAACCGCCTGAACCTCTGTGGAATAGTGATATCCACAATGCAGAAATGTTAAAGTTTAAGGAAGATATGCATAATAAAAATTAGCACAGAGTGGTCCTTGTTTACTATTCTTTCAAGTTTCTTCATTCATAGACTGATAATTTTTTTAAGAAGATGGACCATGTCTTAATACATTATACTCATCTGGTCCTGAGAAGGGGCTCAAGAAAAGTTTATGGAATTACTGAAAGCATTTTCTATATAATTTTGAAAATTTTGGCTTCAGATTCTTTTCATAGACTTTGAACTCTGATTCCTGTATGTCCCACTCAGTTTTTGTGTTATCTGTCATTATATCAGGCAGGTGTTCAACTCCCTCTTTTTAAATTTTATTTATTTTTTTATGGGTTTTGCTTCTGGTCAGGCTTTCTGTTGCAGTACCTACCAAGCCCTGGACTGGGCTTGATTTTGTCTTTACAAAACATTCCTGATTGTCAGAGTCCACAATAATCACCTTTGCTGGTGTTGACTTAACACAGCAGTGGTCATTGGCCAATCTGCCAATGTGATTGATGTTGGTGGAATAACAGAAGAAGAATAAAGGACACCTTCACTTTGTCATGAAAGAGCAGCCTTCTGGATGTGACTCACTATTTCAGAGTTCTGTGGCTTCATTGCTGAGATATCTAGCTCATGCCAGTTGGAAATGGAAGTGTTTGAGCGACAGAAAACATCTTCCCTACTTCTGCCTCCTCCTCTGCCAAGACACGTGCACACATGCACGGAGGTGCACTAGTGTATGTGTGCGTGTGTGCACGCACACACAGACTAGAATTTGAGTGCTAATTATGGCATAGTTTTTGTCTGTTGGAACAAACAAAAATGCCAACCAGGTGAGTCATAATCTGATTTATTGAATAAACATTTTCCAATGTGAGAAGCAGAGAAAAAAATGAAACTATTGCCTGTTGGACCTGGAAAAGGTTAGTGTTTCCAAGACACTGGACTGTGCTTCTGAGCTTGGCTGGCTGCTGCAGGACCGCCTGGAGAACTTTATGAAGAAACTGGCTTCCTAGGCCACTGTCAGAGGTTTGCAGTCAGAGGTCTCTTGAAGATGATCAGGTTTGACTGTTTTAGCAATCACTGCTTTTCCCTGGTACATTACTTTTACAGTGGAGAACATGAAGACACAGGAAGACGTGATCTGTCCAGGATTCTTCAGGGATAAGAGAAGTGAGAGGGAGAAGGAGTATAAGAGTTTTTCTGGAGGCTATCTTCAATGCTTTACACATTTGGTTTCTTTAACTCTTTGTCATGACCTTGTGAGAGAAGCATCATACTCTCCATTTGCAGCAAAGGGAACTCAGGCTCAGAGAGGCTAACCAATTTGCCCAAGTTCTCACAGTAGAAAAGTGGAGATGGGCTGTGGATCTAAGTCTTATTCCCAAACCTCCTAGTTAGGATCTTATCTCCTGAATTCCTATCATGATAATATAGTAGGAGTTTTCTTATTTGAAGACAAATGAACTACTTAAACTGAATAGATATTATTGTGTTGATAGGCCACCCTTCAGTTCCTCAGCCTGACTTCTTTTCTGTTTAAATCTGTGCTGGCTCTCCTTGACTCTCTGATTCAGTGTTCTGAACCTTCAACCTTTGAGCTGACAGTGCCCCAGATGCCTGCAACTAAATTCACTTCAACATATTTCCACAGATAATTATTGAGAAAAATACTAAGTGCTGAATGCAATATGAGGCTCTTAGAGGTGAACATGAAGGACAAAATTTTGGTATTTATAGAGACTACAGTCTTGAGGGAACTACGAGAAAGAAACTCTACAAATGAAATGTGATGAACATTATTATACAAGGGGCAGTAAGAAAGTTCTTTGAGAATGTGTAGTAGGAAAACTTCACCCAGAGTCAGGGGCCAGCAAAGACTTCCAAAGGTGACAGCTAGAAGATGAACAGGAGCTAACTACCTGAAAGATGGTGGAGCCAGAGCATGGGGGGCTGTAGGGGGAGAGGTTTCAGAAAGGAAAAAGTGTTCGTGAATTCCAGGAGTCTAGACATTGTGTGAAGAGTTTGTATTCGACCAGTTCAAAGAACTGGAAGAAGCTTATTATTTCTGGAAAGAGAGAGAGAGAGAGAGAGAGAGAGAGAGAGAGAGAGAGAGAGAGAGAGAGAGAAACTAGATGTTAGGGACAGGAAGCTTCCAGATGGAAAAAAGCCATGCAAACCCCATTAAGGTCTTTGGATTGTATTCTAAGGCATTGCTAAGCCACTGAAGTTTCCCAATCCTGTAAAAATGATCTGGGGATTAGAACCAAGGTGTAATATAAACAGGTTTGTAGTTTGGAGGATACTTTGATGGCAGCATTAGTGATGGATTGGGCTGGATGGAGCTTGGAGGCAGGGAGGCCAGTTGGGAGGCTATTACGTTTAGAGACAGAAACTATGTTATTCATCCTTGTAGTTTCAGCCCTTAGCACACTGCCAGGAGCCTAATATGTATTAAGTAAACATTGCATGAATTGAGGTGGAAATAATTGCTATTTGAGAAAAAAAAATCCCCCCAATATTTCTTACTCTTCTTGACTTATCTTTGTGTAAGTTTTTCTCTTTCCCCAGGTACCCATTTTTTTCTTTCTATTTGAAGAAATACTTTTAGTTTTTGAAGCTGTCCTTGACTATTCTCAATTTCATTGATTTTCTTCCCCTTCAATTAAATAGGGCACACAGTCTGGTTAAAGCTTGAAGACATTGTACAATGTAGAGTGTTTTTCCATGTGGCTGCATCTCCAACTACTTCTTAGCTTAATTTTTTTTTTAACATATGAAGTCAGCAGATATCTATCTACCTACCTACCAACTTATTTATTGAACTATCTTTAGGGTTAAGATGCTTAGAAAACTTCACATATGTTTGTGAAAGTATAATTAATAAATCACCTTAAAATACATGGACAAACTCAGAATTTTTTCAACTATAAATATATACTCAGCAGTCAGACATAATGATAAAAATATGTGGTCAGATGTGATTATCTTTGCCTATTGCAATTTTAAGAAATCAGAGGTAACTTAATTATTTAAACATGGGGATAGAGGTTAAATGCATCATAATAGAATCATATGTAAAATATATAGAAATATGATTTGGGGGAAAAAGTTAACAAGGAATGGCAATTGCAAAAGTGAAGTTATAAGTTGGTAATATGGATTTTTTTCTATACTAATTTTTCACAGTGATCCTATAGTTTAACTGTCATTATAAATATTATGTCAAAGCACAACTATTTTCTGTTCTTTCCTACTGCAAATTGCCCAAGTTGGCAAATAGGACCTCCATTCACCATTCAGAGAACTCCTCACACACCTTCTTGGCAGCCAGTACAGGAGAAGAAAGCTTCCAAGCTGGGCCCTGTGGAAAGCAGGGAGATGCCTTTCTCTTCCTCTCTCTCCCTGCAGGCCAGCCTTTGGAAGGTTGCCATCCTCACATTTGTACCAGCCAAGCCTGCAAACCACCTGTGCATGCGCTGGACTGTTCACTTCTGATTTACCTCCCCTGGATGCTAGGAGTAGCGAAACACTGATAGGCTATGGCCGTGACTCTGGATGACACAGCAGCCCGGGAGGCTCTCTTGAAAGGATCCCAGAGCTCAGACCTGCTGTACAGTCTGTCTTTTCCATCCTGGCATTTGCTTATTCTCTGCAAACAATGATCACAGGTCAGATGTGCATCCTCTCTCCTCTCTGGAGAATTGTACTGGATCTGGTTCTTGTCCTATTTTAGTGCATTGGGGCATTCCCCTAAAGCTTTGTCCTGTGAGGGCCTGACCTATGTTGGTGGGAAACAAATTCAAGGAGAGTTGTTATTACATCTCATAAACGTCTGGAGTGAAAGACCCTAAAGCACAAAGTACATTATGGTTATTCCTTGAGTGAGGAAAAGCTCTCTAATGCAAAGCAGCCAAAGCAACGACAGCCAGATGCAAGAACCTCTGTCAGGAGCCAATTCCTTCATCTAGAAGGAAGATGATGACCAATTCCTGAGAGGCCTCTCTCAATACAATATTAAGGAGCTGAGATATTTGCTTTTGTGTCTTCCATCTGCAACATTCTTTAGGTCCTGATGGTATGTTCTGCCTGGCCCCCGTCAGGAAATGGTGCAGCACACACAGAACTTGCACTGTTTGTGGGATTGGTTTTAAGACCCATGGATGGGTGGCTTCCTTTAAATCTCACAGCCACCCCTCGAGGTAGATACTGTCATGATTATCAGCTCATTTTGCAGATGAAAAAAACTTAAGGTGCAGAAAAAGTGACTATTCAAGGTCACATAGGAAGTAATTAAAGAGCAAGAATTCAAGTTATAGAAATCTGACCCAGGCCCCTACACTAACCACCATGCTGTATTACATTAATACATGCAAAATGCTTAGCAAATTATCTGGCACACTGTAAATAAATAAAAAAAAAAGTATTAACCACTATCAGCTTTTTATTTTTATTTTTTAGTAATTCTGAGTTGTCACCAATTTTATATTTCAACTGACATGCAGGGAAGTGAGCCTGTTCTCTGAGAGGAATTAAAAACATTCCATCAATTCCTAAATGAGTACTTGTTAAGTATCCCTGAGCTGGACACTTAGTGGGTTGGATAACAGAAGGAAGTAGAAGCTGACAGAGTCTTGGACTTCACAGAAGTCCAAGATATGTCAAGGGGCATTTACTAACCTCAAAACTATGTTGTAACAGACCTTGGAAAGCTCTTTGTTTTCTATTTGAGTCAAGGAGGTTATAGACAGTAGAGGAAGACAGGGACAATGCCAATGGAAATTATCTACAAGTCGCCTTTGAGATAATTCAGCTTCTCCTCATACCCACACATACATAATTATTAGGCTGTATATTTTAACCTGTGTTTCTATGAGATTACCTATCGTTTAACAACCTCTTGGACCTTGATTCAACCAAATTCCATTTGGAATAAGTACTTTGGGCCTAGTGTACGACTGGGAGAAAGCACACAGTGCAATGCTTCATCCACTCTGATATGCACTAGGGAATATTCACATTGAAGAAGTCGTGGCTTACATGACACACAGTGCACAGGCCCACATAATGTAGCAATATGGGGCAGTCTATTGACTTAAATGCCATGAGTATAAGAATTATATTTTTACGGAGTTCAACGGAGTTGCTTCTTGATGTGCCACAAGTTGCAGTTCATTGGGAAGCACTTTTCTTGGGCAGAAGTAGAGGGAGGGTTCAGGATAGATAATAAAATGTATGCTTTTTAAAAATTCTAAGTTGTTATGTATGACAGCAGAATGCATTACAATTCATATTACACTGATAGAGCACATTTTAAAAAATGTATGTTTTTAAAATCACCTTGAAAAAGATTTTAGCCCATCCTTGGAAAGATAGTGTATTGTTTAGAAAAGAGCACAGCAACAACAAAATTTCACAGTCTTAGTGATTTATGACATTAAATGTTGGCTCTCACTTATCCCACATTGCTGGTGGCTCTCGACAGTCTCATGCTCACTCTGGGTCTGGGCCTGATGGGGGAACCACTGCCTGGAGTGTTCCCTTTGCAGTTGGAGAGAGAAAGGCACACAAATCACTTACACTCAAAAGCCATTGTCTCACTGTAGCCATGATCCTAGAAAGTGCAAACCTTTTTTGGACTGGAAGGGTAGAAAGGTAGACAGCATTGGCAGAATCATAGAACTATTGACTACCACAGATGTACTGCATTTCAGTAAAGGCTGATGAGAACAGAGGGTGTGAACTCCTAAGACTTAGTGAGACATTCAGTGAGAAAACTCAACTTGAAGAGAGATAGGAATTACAAAGCTGTATGGGGCTAGATTGGGAGAGGATAAGGATAAGGTGTGTTGCCTTTTTCATTGTAGCCATTGATTTGCAAAATGATTTTTGCCAGTGCCAATGATTTTAAAGAAGACTTGTATAGACCCCAATACACTAAGCAGGAGAAAAATGATGAGCTCTGGTGGAAGAGGGGAAGAGACAGCCCTGAAAGCCCTACTTGGCTTCCTACTTCTTCCTCTATGGGAGTCCCATGCTTTTTGCTACAGTTTAAAAACCGCAATGCTGAGATCCTAAAATACTGTTCAGTAGATTTCAATATGAGGAAAGTGGGAAGTCCTCAGTGAAAGCCATGGATGCAACTATAGATAAACTAAAATGAGGGAGAAAGTAAAAGTAAAGAGTTCAATAAAGAGGCAAAAAAAAAAAAAAAAAAAAAAAAGACCCCTGAATCTGAGTGTTGACAAGGGTGGATATGTCCCCAAGAAATACTTGATAAACTGGTGATTGATTGGGGTTCATAGAAAGGGCAGAGTCCTTAAAGACAATACATACAATTCATTGTGAGCTGGGAATGATGGAGCAAGGAATGTTAATATCAAGGTCAACAGGAATTTAATGGCTGTATCCAACAAGTATCATTTAGGAGCTATTTTATGATATAGAATGCTTTGGAGAGGGTATAAACTTAATATTAAATATATTAGTTTTAAGTGGCAGCAGGCTATCCTCAGGCATTTATCCTCAAATGTCTAATGAGCAGTTGTAAATGTGACACTGGCACTAAGGAGAGCCCAGAGCTGAAGCTGTGGCTTGGGAGACATTCACAGACAAATGAAGTGTGTTAATTGGGATGGATAATTATAAGCATAGGCTCATATACATCTGATTCAAAAAGAGATTCCATGAATGGGGTGAATCTCATCCTTAATGATACCAAAACAGATGCTAATCTCTATAAAGTTTAGTATTAATTTGGACAATGAGGAGGACTTCTCAAATTTAAAAACATCACAAACTTGTGTATGCTGAAAAACTTTATTATTCCTCTGGTGGTGTGGCCAGCAAGTTCTTCTTTATGGCCCTAATAGTACTTCAGAATAGAATTCAGGTGGCTTAATTTTCCTTCCTATTTGAGGCCCCAAATCATTGCCCACATTGCATCAATGGATCCTAGCTTGAAGCTTGAATCAGAAGGGTCAGTTCCTCATATATGTCTTATACATGACTATATATGTTAATATAGTATGAGGACTCCTTAGGGGTAATAAATTAGCAAAATAAAAAAAAAATGGAAATAAGGAACCCATTCATATGTTCCCAGGAATTAAATGATCAAAAGTCCTTTAGGAAGTTGAGTCTTCCCCTCCTCTGAGCATGGCACTGTCTTCCTTTCTCTGCCTGCTCAGCTTCTCAGATGGACTCAGGGCATGGGATTCTTGGCACCCTAGTCATTTTGTCCCATGATGATGTGGTATGGAAGGACAGAGTCCATAATCTTCAGGCATCCCTTCATTTAAAATATCTAACTCATAGGATTCCAAACCAAGAATTTCTATTTACTCATGGGTCATGGGTTGATAGATCCATTGGTACATGTTCTGGGAGAGTGATTTGGAGTGCACATTCTGTGGGGCTCTTCATTTTTTAGTAATGAGCAATGCGGTGTTGAGATTACAAGTTCTCATTAATATTATAAGGTAGATATGCCAATATACAAATATCAAATCATCCAAAGTAACACTGAGTGGCCAGTGATGGCTTATGGGCTAGCTTCATCTAGAACACACACATTTGATTGTAGGTGTCAAATGATCAAACAGGTAAAGAATCAGATCATAACGTTATGGAAAACCAAGGCATACTCACTCTATGAAGTATTATGTTATGGAGTGGGTAGTACAATATGGAAGCTTGTCCTTTTAGAGAGGAACAAGCCATGAAGATCCATAGGGAAACTGGGGATGTTTAAGATATGTATATGTATCCCTGATGTAAGTGAGCATGGTACCAGGGAAAGAACACTGGCTTGATGTCAGTTCTGTATCTGCATTCAGAACACTGGCAGAACTCACAGTTCTGCCTCTGAGACTACCTATCTTTGTCATTGTGAGTAAATTGCTCTTTCTTTGAATCATCATGGCTTATTCATGTAAAATATAAGATTTGAATTAAAGGCAACTATTTAATTTCTGATTACCACTATCATTATTTCAGACTAATGTAATTTCTAAATCATTTAACATAATACAAAATCTAAATGGATTTATAATAAGAAGAACCTAAAACTCTACTGAGAGCTTTGCATTTACCAATTTATTTATTTATTTACTTATTGGTACTGGGGATGGAACTCAGGGGTGTTCTACCACTGAACAATACTCGTAGTCCTTTTTATTTCTTATTTTGTGACACGGTCTTGCTAAATTGCCAAGGCTGGCATTGAACTTAAAATTCTCCTGCCTCAGCCTCCTGAGTTATTGGAATTATAGACATGCACCATTGCGCCTGGCCATCATCTCACTTAATCCTAACAACATTCCAAAGAATGTATTGATAGCTCATAAAAATGGGAAAAATCAGGCCTCTGAGAGAGTAAGTGACTAGTAACCTACCTAACATAGGGTAAAGCTGGTAAATTCAGTTTGGGCTCCAAGTCCCATGCTTTTATTTTCTAGTATAGATTCCCCTAAAAACCACTACTCTACATAGAATATTCCTTGGTTTCTGTTGCAGGCATGGACTGGTTAGAGAGTTTTTTTCTTACTGTTCTTAATGTTGGCAAATATGTATTTGGAACCTATGTCCATTCTTTGAATTATAAAAATGTGGAATTGCTATTGACAACTATGCTCTTATGTTATCATGCCCCTATCCTTTTGTAAAAATATCCCTATGAAGACTATTCTAGCTACAGAAAGGTCATCATCCATTAGCTCTAAAATTACTACTCATCTTTCCTCAGTTTCTGCCCAGTATCCACAGGGAAGTTCGTGAGATGTTATTCCTGCTTCTTCCTCTCAGGGGCTCCCTAACCAAAAGGAGGTGATGTCCTTCATAGGCCAAATCTTCTCCCAGTGGTTTGTTACTAGCTTTCCAGATGTGAATATCTCTGGGACCTTTGTGGTTATCTATCTTTTATCTCCACGCTGAGGCTTGGAGAGAGTTTATGAGTTTGGGTAAATGGTTTGCTAATTAGTTTTTTTTCCTTATAGATTGTTTTCCTCAATGAAAAAACAGCACCGTTTTATTTCTTGAGCTATAGTCCAGAGCCTCCATAAGATACTGTATGAAATGAGAAGCTGGAAATTAGAATATCTGGTTTGCATTCATAGCCTACCTAGGATATCCGTCACATTTTATGAGCCATGAGGTCTCCAGCATGGAGAGCATATGGATGGAAAGAGCTTTCAACGTCTTCTATTACAACTTTCCCTTGATTGAATATCCTTTGCGTCAGAGATGCTCTTTTCCAGTCTTACTAGTTAGTCATGGAACCTAACCCTTTGAGCCCCTCCCCAGGGAAGCTGTTGGGCTTTGGGTTGGGCCACTGCTGGGCATTGGTAGCAGGGCCCACAAGTATCCAATTTGGAAGGAAATGGATGTGATTCAGCTGTGAAAATTACAAATTAGATTTTGGCATTCAGGCCACTGTGTATTTTTAGAACCAGAGGAGAATAAAGTAAATGTTATTTTAGGTCTGGTAAAGATTATTAATATTATGTTCAGGAGAAAAATGCCATCCTGGTGATTGGTTGAAATAACTTCTGAATATAATTTTTCCCAACAGTGCTAAGTTTTGTCAAGACAATATTACACATTATTTTTATTTATCCTCTCACCCTCATTTAAAAATGGATTTATTTGAGATTAGGAGCAAGAGATCTAATGAGTTCACTTTATTTCAGCTATAGGACCTAGATTTGCCAACTGGAAGATACTTGAGAGTGGGGATATTTTTCTGCATTGTTACATCACCTGCTCTGTAGCACTGTGATTGGCACCAGGTAGGAGCCCTGAACATGCTTGTGGAGTGAGTGGATAGTCAGAAAATGTAGATTCTGACAATAAAAATTAATGATGGAAATATCTGCACTTATTTCTCCTTAACATCCCTTGAGTATTTAATCATGAATTTGACATTGTCCAACACACTTTAAAACTATTATTGTTACAGTTACTTTATCCTAAGGTAGTAATTTATATAATCCCAGGCTCATCAGAATTATGACAGGGGCTTAGGATGGCAATGGTTCCTACAGATTTGAGCAAAAACAGGAAGAAAAGTAACCCCATTCTCCAAGTTACCTCTGTTTGCAAAGTCACAGCGTAGGAATACAATAGAAACCGTTGCTACATACTACCCTGAATGTGTGCTGCTATGGTTTGGATGTGAGGTGGCCCTCAAAAGCTCACATATGAGACAATTTAAGAAGGTTCAGAGAGAAGTGATTGGATTTTGAAAGCCTTAATCCAATCAGTGAATTATCCCCTGATAGGGATTAACTGAGTGATAACTGAAGTCTGATAGGGTGTGGATGGAGGAGGTGGGCATTGGGGGCACAGCTTTGGGGTATATATTTTGTATTTGACAAGTGGAGACCTCTCTGTCTGCTTCTTGGTCACCATTTGAGCTGCTTCCCTCTGCCACACTCTTCTGCCATGATGTTCAGCCTTACCTCGAGCCCCGAGGAATGAAATTAGCTGTCTATGGACTGAGACTCTGCAACTGTAAGCCTCCAAATAAACTTTCATCCTCTACAACTGTTCTGGTCAGATCTTTGAGTCACAGAGGCAAAAAAAAAAAAAAAAAAAAAAAAAAAAAAAAAAAAAAAAAAAAAAAAAACCCTGACTAAAACGTGGTTTATAGAAAGAAAGGGGAGAAGAGATACTGTGATATTATAAATAAGCCAAAACTCTAAAAATCCTCAAGAACTAATGTTAACGGTGAGAATGTTTATTCCGTGGCTCCTTCAGGACTTGCAGCAGTGTAGTAATGATTTTGGTGGGGTGGCCTTCTGGTGACCCTCTAATCTCATCACAGCAGACTGACAGCTCAATCACCTTTCATCCACCACCTGCTGAATTGGAAATGCTGGTGAGGTTGAGTGAGATTTGTCAAAAGTTCTCCACACTATTGTAAATGAGAAGGCAGCCAGGAAAGAAGCAACAGGCAGCAAAGAAAATGGCAGCAATTATTGTCAGAACACAAAGGGAACCCCCAGTGGGCCAAGTCAGTTAATGCATTTCCCTGACTCCCTGTTAGTAAAACCTAATTAAATCAGATGTTACTAATTTGAAACTCTTGCTTATTTGGACCGGACTGAGCTAAATGTTGCTTCTACTCTACCTATGAAAGAAAGGGTTTTCTTAGCAAATTACTGGGGTAAACAAGATTGCAGAGAATTAAAGTGCTTAATAGAATAGCAGAGAATCAATTTGCAAGAAAACAATCATTGGGCTAATTTTAAACTGTTCTTACCTGTTCATTAAAGCAGTCCATTAAGGACCTCTGCCTCTTTAACACTGGGTTATGCTAGTTTGAGTTGTTATGTTTACCAGATAGGAAAGAGAAAAATGAAATTTGGACCTCTCTAATTCCTACTGGTCTCTTCATAAAACAGTTAAGTCTGAATTAATGAAATCTGTACATGAACAGTCTTAGAAAGTCATTTTGGAGAGGTCATTAGACTTTGTTCCTATCTTCCTGAAGGTTGAGCTATGAGTCTGCAGAAGTCACACAGTACCATGCACAATTTTCTACATAAAGTCATATAAAGGAATGTTAATAGCCAAGATATCCTAACTAGAGACAAGTATTTAAGATCTGTGGTTGTGTATCATCTTCACATGTAGCACTGATTCCTTGGTTCCCAAGAAGAGAAAGAGCTAAGCTAACCTGTTGAGGAAGTTTCAGGTTCATGTGCAAGAACAACTAGCACCTGTAGTTAATACTTTTAAAATGAATCGCAAAGAATTAAAGTTTAAAATGATTTGCATTTTACATGCATTTAAAATTTTCAATTTTAGATAAATGACAATAGTCATATAAAACAAGGACACTCTGGATATTTTGGAGGGCCACTTTGTAAACTTAACAACAAATATCATAGCTTAGTTTCTATTTGTTTATTATGGCATCAATACAAAGGAGAGCTATCTAATGCTTACTAGTAATAAGGAAAGAACAGAGGTATAAGAAATATATACATGGTGTACTTCCTCTATAAGAAGTCTAATGGCATCCCTGGGAGCTGTGCAAATAAAGATTTCCTGGAATTTGAATAGGGAAAAAAACAAGCTGGTGGAAGAATCCAGTCACCTGTGGCACATTGGAATAGATTTGTTGAACTGCACCAGAACAGAACATACCATATGTATATTGTGAGCAGTGACATAATTCCAGCAAAATAATATCACATAAAATTAATGTTGTTAATTTTAATTTTATTTGTTTTCTTTGAAATTAGTTTGCACATTTGTTTGAGTTTTATAGTTCTGTAAGAGTCAGAAGCATAAGGGATTTATAGGTAGTTTTATGTTTATTTATATTTAAGTAACATTACAATAAATATAATTTAAACCAACACTGGGAGTCTAAGAACTCTTTATACTTTAAAAAGAAATTGGAGCACTGATGATCTACAGAACCACAGATCATCAGAAAATGAGGATTCTGTAGAGATTATTGGAGAGCTAGTCTGGAATTTTTGAAACCAGATTCCAGGACCTCTGGGTTGAGAGGTGTTCAGAGGTAAACTGAGATAAACAGAAGGAGGTTTCTCTAAAGAAACAAGGCTGGAAACGAGAAGTGCCTCCTCTCCCGAAGACTCACAGGCTTATCTATGAAGTAAAGCCTCAGCAAGGGCCAGGGGTAAAGACGCCTGTTCCATTTGTTCAAAATAGCATTTTCCAATCTCATCAGCACCTGGGGCTCCATCGCATGGAGGACCTGAGTCTATCCTGCAGAGAATTTCCCATCAGCACTGCAGTGGACGAGGTGCTGCTCAGGGTCCAGACCCTCACATTCCAAAGTGAGAAAAGGAGAAGGTGTAGAGGACTGGATAGTGAATGCCCCAAGTTTATGTCTACCTGCAATTTCACATGTGACCTTACTTGGAAATAGGGTCTTTGCATATATGATTAGTTATAGTGAGGTGGTGATGATAAATTTTATGTGCCAACTTGACTTGGGGGCATGGGTGCCCAGGTATTTTGTCAATTATTATTCTAGATATCTTTGTGAGAGTATTTTAGGATGAGTTTAATATTGAAATATTTAATATTTCATTGAATAAAGCAGATTTCCCTTTCTAATGCAGGGCAGTTTTATTTTTTATAAATTTAGGATAAAGCACCTGACCTCACAAGCACCTGACCTCACAAGGCAATTCCCAATTGCCTTCTACCTAGGGCACTGAATTTTTTTTCTTCCTTTGGACTGAACCATTGGCTTTCCTATATCTGGAGCCTGCTGGTGCTTGGATTGGAACTGCATTATTGGCTCTCCTGGGTCTCCAGTTTGCCAACTACAGTCTTGGGACTTATTAGCCTCCATAAATTATGTGAGCCAATTCCTTAAATCTCTTTGCATATGTAGACATATGTATACCATGGACTCTCTTTCTCTGGAAAACCCTAACACAGAGGTCATACTGGATTAAGGAGGACCTTAAATCTAATGACCAGTGTCCTTACAAGAGAACAAAATAGACACAGAGAAGACAAGGGGGAGGAATTTCAGGAGACGACAGAGTGAGAGAGTGGAATGCTACACTTAAAAGCCAAGAAATGCCAAGAATTGCTGGCAGCCACCAGAAGCAAAGAAGTGGCACCAAGCAGATTCTCTCTCTGAGGTTCCAAAAAGGAATACATGCTGCCGATACCTTGAGTTTGGACTTCAGGCTTCCTGAACTGTGAAAACATAAATTTCTATTGTTTCAAGTCACGTTAGTGTGTGGCAATTGGTTTTGACTGCTCTAGGAAATAGAGAGAGAGGGCTGGGAGGCTGGGATCCATGTGGGGGGTTGGGTGGGTAGTGCATGCAAGCAAGCAAGTGAGGTAGGTGAAAGTCACTTTTTAGCAAAGGGACTAGAAACCAAGTCTCTGACTTTGAAGTCAATACTCTTTGTTGAATTTTTTTCATGTATTTCCATCCCTATTTCATTCCAGGAAAAACGAAAGTACATATATATTTTTCAAACAAATAAACATAACAAACAAACACAAACAAATTATCAAAAAACATAGGAACGACTCATTTCTAGAAGCAACAGAACATTAATTACCTATGGAACCTCTAACTATACTGCTATTAGATAAACTGGATTTATGCAGGTATGAGAGAATATCTGTAGAATGTCAGAACTGATGTTAGATGTTTAGATGTTTGAGACAATTATTTTAGAGAAGTAATTATTTTTATAAAGTTGGTGTATTAATCCCCTATTGCTGCTGTTATAACAAATTACTACAAATCTTATGGCATATAACAACATGAGTCTATTTTCTCATAATTCTGTAGGCTGGCAATCCAAAATTGGCTCCATGAGCTAAAATCAAGCTATCAGCAGGGCTGTCTGTGTTTTTATTGGAGACTCTAGGAGAGAATCTGTTTCTTTGCCTTATCTAGCTTCTAGAGACCATCCACATTCCTTGGCTCATGGCCTTACATGCCCTGATATCTATGTAACTGATCCACATTTCCCTCCTACCTCTGACTCTACTGCTTCTCTCTTATCAGCTCTATGATAATAACATTGGATTGACTTGGATAATTCAGTATCAGCATCTTCTTGTCTCAAAATCCTTAACATAATCACATCTTTCAAAATCCCATTTGCCATGAAATATCACATTTTCATAGGTTCTGGGGATTGAGGTGTGAATGTCTTTAGAGGAGATTACTAGTCCATCACAACTAATTAGTGATAAGGGCCTGCAATCTTAGAATTCCAAGTGCAAAGGTCTCAGTGCATTGCTTCATCCATAATGCAACAATTTGAGGTGTCATAAAAGTGGCCTTAAAATCAGGGTGTTTCCCCAGGGTGTATGAAGCCTACATAGGCTTCAATTAAACTTCAGACTGCTCCAAGTGAAAACAAAATATCAAAAGAAGAAGTTTATGGAATTCATTATTGCAAACTGGGTGTTACTACTGCTTCAGTTAAATAAAATAAAACATCCATCCATGGAACTTAGTCCCCTTTCCACTGTATGATGCTTCTGGGCAACCATTCAGCAGTCACAGCAATGGTGGCCTCTATAGGGTCCTTGTCAGTTGTTTTATCTTGAGAATGAAATAAGGATTTATTTTTGCTCATAAACTTGAACAGGGAGGATGATAATGCCTGTGCTCATTTCAAACTCCTTCTAGGTCACTAAGCATTTTCATATGGGATATGGCAGGTAATTTTGCCATAAAACAGAGAGGTCAGATTGGGTAATTATTTATCTCAAGTCAAAATATGAGGATACTGGGGTTCAAAGGAGCTATATTACTTGCTCTAGACCACACCTTTACAAGTTAGTGGCTGAGGGATTTTGAACACAGATTTTGTGAGTTCAACTCTAGGTTGTTCTTTTCATCAATCTAAGAGTTAAATAAGTCAACCAACAAACCTACTAGTCAATCAGGAACATCAAAAAGGGATGGTGGATACTTAAGGCATATCACCAAGTTGATTAGGGACTATTACAGTATGGTGACTTTATGTTTTGAGTCTGTTAAAATTTAGACAATGGGTTAATAGTTAATACCATGACACTCCTAAATATAACAGCAACTTCTGGATACACTCAGAACTATATGATGTGAAACTTCAAAGCACAGACAAACTCAGCATCTTGTTTAAAGGTATGTTGACTATTAGAAAATGAGTGCAACTTAAGGTCTAATAAAATACAGTTCTATTAAAAATCATTGTATTTCATGCCTTCATCTTTAATTTTGACCAAATTTATAGAATAATGTCTATTGCTTATTTTTAAAATTTATTTTGCTAGAAGAGGCTCAAACCATGCTGTTAAACAGTTCTAACAGGAAAAAAATGTGAAGTAAAATATATATGAGAAATTATAAGTTTTTTTTTTTGTCCAATTAGGAAAATGAACGCTTTTGTCATGGCCTGTCTTTCAGAGATGAGTTTAGTTCTAAGCAGAATTTCATTGTGAGAGAGTCTGTTTAAAGCAGGTTTGGGCCAGGTGGTAATTGAGGAAACTTTCAGGAAAAGGACATACACTGTAGTTTTATTAGAAATCCTGAGCAATTTAGAGCAGAACGGGATGGCTCCAGCCACTAGCTGACAGGTCAACTTCCCTCCCTCTTGCCTGCCTGCCTTCCTTCTTTCCTTCCTTCCTTCCTTCCTTCCTTCCTTCCTTCCTTCCTTCCTTCCTTCTTCTTTCTTCTTTCATGTACCAAGAACTATGCTAGGTCTTGAAGTAACAGAAATAAGCAAATCATTTATTTGTAAAATAATCTTTCATTTTTGCATATTTCTACTTGCTAGAAAGTTCTTTCTTTTATGCAGGCAAAGTAGTTGTATCCACAGTTCCTGACAAGCACACAGAGTTCTGTCTTGGAATCTCAGAGAACATCTCTATATTCTCTCCTTATAGAAAGCCCTTCAACCATTTCCACCTTCCTTTAGCCTTCCAGTCTTGGGGGTAGCGATACTTGTTTGCATAGGAGGGTGTGCGTGTCTCATTTCACATGATATTTAGACCTTTCATTGTCTTGTGTGGGCAATTAAGACAGGTATCCTGAATTCTGCCCTTAGTAGCTTGGATCATCAGAAGATGACATCTTCACAGGTGTGTGTGTCTCCACCTAATTTCGTTAGCTTTTAAAAGTAGTCAAACAACACTGTGCATATTTTGCATATGAGTATTTCCCAAATAAGCTCCATTCACTATCTGTAAACCTGATGTTTTTAATTTGAATGTGGGATTTTTCAATTTATTCTGCTTAAATTAATCTCATCATATTTTGGCCCAGTGACAAGGTCCTGATTAATCAAACATAGTTATTCACCTGCACAGACAAAATTTTAAGGAATTCACTTTACCTTCAAACAATTTAAAACCTCAATGTTTTTCCCTGCTGGCTTCCTGCCAGCCTATATTTGTCAATTTAGTAATATTAAGATTAAATTTTGCTATTAAGGATGTCTAGAATTTTCTTGTTAAAATTGAGATTTTTCCTATTACATAGTGGTGTTCTATTAATATATTAATCTGATAAAGTATCTTATTAGCCAAATGCTAGACTCAGGAAGACAAGGGAGAAAGTTTCATTCTAATGGAAGAATGGAGTAAGAAATTACAGGGCAAGAGGCTTTGCTGGGGAAAGCAGGTCTGTTTCCTTAGGAAAATTCTCATATGTCATTATTATTTTAAAACATATTAGTATATACTATATACACATATCTAGTTCAAATTGTGTGTATAAGTGTTTCTACCACAATATTTGAAAATGCAGTCAGCATTGTTGTAATTTTACAGATGAAAAAACTGAGACCCAGAGAAGGGTAAGTTATTCAGAATGACAGGGTTAGCGAGTAGCAGAGACATGTTTGAAGTCAGAGCTGTCTGACAACAGCCTCTTTCTCCCTTCCCCTTTTTACTCTGTTATACTCAATATGCACATGTTATACTCAACATGCGCAAACTCAATATTCACATCTCTGAAAGGACAAGTTCTTATTGTTTTTAAAGTATTCTAGACAGAAAAAAAAAAGGGATGGGTACACTGTTCATAAAGTGGTTTGTCAGGGGTTGGGGGTATATTTTTAGATTCTCTGGTTATTAAGCTTTCCATTCAGTTCTTTTCCAAGAGCATGAGTCGGTCTTGGAAATTGGCTAACAGTGAAGCTAGCGAGTAGGGGTTTTAGAATCCACTGGAGAAGTGAGGTGGATCTAACGATAAATACCTTCCACAAGGGAAGGTTCATTAAGTTTAACTTCATAGTAATCAAGTTGGATAAATGGTCACATTACCTTGGATCTTCTCTGTGAGAGAGAAGCCACCAGGCGAGAACCAGAATGTTGGCAAGAAGCAAAAAATCAATTATGTCTGGAATATGTCAAGAGGAGATTAATTTATTCATTTGTTTATTTACTCCTCAAGCAATTATTGCACACACTAAATAAACTTGGGATATGTAGAAGAATAAGCTAAGAAGCCTACTCTCCCATGACTTGCAGTCTAATGAAAGATGTGAAAAGCATTAATGCAGTTCAGAATGTTGTAAAGTCTCTGTAGCCAGCCTCAAGGTCTCATCCAGACTTTCTGGGCTCTTCATAATGTGAGCCTACACTGCTCATTTGTCCTAACACCAGCTGCTTAACACAGATGCACATTGTTCTTATTAGTCTCGTCTCTTTGCGATTACATAAACATGGCCCACTTTTGCTTCCTTCCTCCTCTCCTTTCTCCCTCCTTCCTTTGATACTTTTTAAAAAGTGTCTACAATGTGCCAACCACTGTGCTGACTGCTTGGGTTCCATCAGAAAACCAGATGTTATATTTTCCACCCTCTTGGGCTGACAGTCAACAGTTTAGGATTTTTAGCATCCCTGACAAACACATTTTCCTTTCTGAAACCTTTTCTTCAATATCCTTATTCTGTGGGGCCATTTATTCCTCTGCTATCTGACAGCTCCTATGGTTGGCTCCTTACAAGGAATGTACTGACTTTCAGAAAAGAGAAAGTGCTGGTGGAGTTCATTTGGTGATGGTGGTAGTGGTGGTGGGGTGTTAAGGCAGAGGCTAGTCCAGAGAAGCTCTTGGTGAAAGAGGTGAGTTTTGAGATGGTTCATAAAGATGGGAGAGTTAAACTTGGTAATGACAGAGAAAAGTTTCAGACAGGGATAGGATTATGGCTTTAGAAGAGAGCAAGCCCAGGAGAGGAGTCACTTTCACAATTCCCAAGCATTGGTTTTGTTTCTTCACTGTTGTTTTGGGAGAGTGGTCCCATCACTTTGGGTATGGAGTCACTTTGCAAAATCATATTTGACAAAGGACGTTCTCACTTATTCTTTGCTGATAGTTGTGGTCATAAAACTATAACCACAATGTAGGGGCTTCAGAATAGAAACCCCTCTTCTCATGACAGCCATCCTTAACAGATGGTCTCAGACAACCTTTGCTGAACAATAACTTTTGCTGGCCACACTCACAAAATAGCTATTTCCATTTATTGGAGCAAGGCAATGGGGCATAAAACTCTTTTCTACATTAACCTGAAATATGACTCTCTATGATTTTTAGACATTGAGATCTGTTGTTTCTTCTGAAATCATCTAAAATGAGGTTGCAATTTCTCATCAACATGAGAGCTTAAATATTTGTAAAACTAGTATTACACACTAGAAATAATGCAGGAGATTTATTCTCTGCACATGTGAGTTAAAATTGTAGCTCAAGATGATGAATTAAACAAGAAGGATACAGGAAGGAAAAATGGTGGGATGTTAGAAGTGGAGACCCTTGATTTAGATTGTCTTGGTTTCAGTCTTGACTCTTACACTCACTGGCTCCTGAAGGTTATAAGAACGTATCAGTAGTGTACAACAACCTGCTTCTCCATAAAATTGGGAGGGTTAAATGAGATATTACACATTAAGCACTGGGTGTAATCTCTAGATGTTAAATACAAGTTGAGAGAAAAGTAACTGTACAATCAATTTGTATACCATTATTTCAAAGTTGGCTGACTGAAACCTCTTGGGGATAAGCAGACTCTGTTTGGAAGAGCTGTGCCTAGGCTAAGAACAAAAAAAACACAAGCAGAAAGACTGTGTGTTTAAAGTGAGACAAACCCTAACTAGGACATATTTGCTTGTTTCTATGATAATGGCAGATCACTTCACCTGGCACATTTTGAAATAGTGTGTCTTTAATAATGGTGTGAGCTTTAATAATGCAAGCAGTAGAATGTCAGTTTTCCCTGAAATAATATTTTTTTTGGTTTACTAATTGCCATTTTCTAAGTATTTTCCCTACCATCTGCTTAGCTTTCCCATGCATACTCCCATTCTGTCCATTTTAGACCTAGCTTGTTGTTCAACCTCCAATGATGTATCTTTTTTTCTGAAGTACGAGTCTGTTTGTGGAAACCCTAGGACATTTCTGCTGAAGTCTGTGTAAATGGTCACTAAGTGAGAAGGGAGTGTTGCATTCCAAGCCCTCAGACCAATGGCATATATGTTTTTCTACATTGTTTCATTTAATCTTATTCAACTGTGTATAATAGGTGGTTAGAAGATGTAACGTCATTCCCGTTCTCCAACACTGATGCTCAGAGTGGAAAAGGGCTTGGACTGGCAATGCAGTGTCGACAGGGGAAGGACTGGGAATTCAGGATGGCTGAGTTCTGGTTTAGCTGTGCTTTTCTTTTTTTTTTTTTTTTTTTTTTTTTTTTTTTTTTTTTTTTTTTTTTTTTTAGCTTCCATATTCTCTTCTGCAAAATCTGAAGTTTGGACCTGCTAATTTTCTATAACAATTATAACAAGTTCTTCGTTGTGAGCAGTTTAGAGTCAAAGGGAGGACTTGGAGCATGTGTGTCCCACATCCAAGCCAGTGCCATCCTCAAAGCACCCTGTGACCATCCTTCCCACCCACCCATCACTCTGTTTTTGCTTTGGCAGTTATTTATGAAGTAGTCTCCCAGAATGATTAGGGTGTTGATAGGAAATTATTTCCCTTTCTCTCCAGTGTGCTTTGGCACAAAGATTTGTTTGGGCAAGTTGTCCCATTTGTGATCATTATGCACTTGGTTATTTTTGTTCTAGTGCCCAGAAGCCTGTGGGGCATGGATGCCTGGTAAAAGAATTTATAGCCAATTCAGTCCACCTGAGTTAAGTTACATAATCAGTCCAATTATAGGAAGTTGGTTTTTGTTTACTTAAAATCGGTCATTTCTGGAGATCACTTTGGGACATTTTAAGACAGTAGTACAGACTTAGGGGAAAAAAAGCTACAGACATTAAAACTAAGATGGAAGGGGTTTCATCCATGACTAAATAGTATCATAAGCATGGACCTAAGACCCCAGATTACCACTGACCAGCATGTTAACAGAATCTTAACATTTCTGTGTTTCAGTTGCTTCAACTACAAGATGGGTTTGATAATAGAACAACACATCTCATCAGAAGACTGGATGAGCTAATTCATGGTAAGTGTACAAAACAATGCTTGGTGCATTGTACACACTCAGTAGATACTGGCTATTATTAACTTTTAAAATAATTTTATTATTTCCACTTCAAAATTAGAAAAGATGAAGTTCCAAGAGAAGTCTTTTGGTCATAGTCATGCCAAATTCAGTAGTCATGACCATAACTCAATTGTCTTACCTATTTTCTTTCCACTTATGTCTTTTGATGACTTTCTTGAAATAATAACTTCCCATTTAGGACTCAGGATATGCTTATTAGGACTGAAAGGTACAGATAAAGCATGGCTAGAGTATGTTTCCCATCTGTTTATAAGGAAAGCATGATCCTTCAGTCACCTGCAACAATCCATGCAGAATTCTGGTGCCACATTGAGCATGCCACTGTTTTTGCTGCCCACTATGATATTGTACCCACATTGTCTCTAGAGGTTACAGCTTTGGTGTTGACCCTGCCTCTTTGGGATCTCATCATTCCAACTGAAATTAGGAAGCCATGTCAATGGCAATATATTTATTTATTTGGTGGTGCTGGGGATTGAACCTAGGGCCTTGTGCATACAAGGCAAGCACACTACCAACTGAGCTATATCCCCAGCCCCTCAACAGCAATATTTCCTACCATCATCCTTGGAGTACAGAGATCGAGCATCACAAAGCTTTTGAAGGTGTCAAGTGTCCCTCTCACGGATTCCTCTAAGTCTGCTCTGGACCTTCCTTGGCATATGACTGGTGAAGCATTGGTGTTCAAGAAGCATATGCTGTAAAGCATTTACATCTTGACCCTAATCTACTGATTTAAAGATCTTAGTTCTCAATGAAGAGATGACCTCATCAGAGACACAGTGATGATTTTATTGAACTGGAATGGCTGACATCTGATATTTATGTCACAGAACTAGTAGGCAATGAAAGAAGTATATTTATTGGTTAAGTTGATTTATTTCCCACCAAGGAGGAAAATAACTACTGTAACACAAGAGGACTGTAAACTATATTTGAAACTCTGGGGTTCCCAAAAGTGTCCCTTCGTGTTTCCATGCTCCCAAATTAATGGAAAACTCAACAAGCAAATATAGATAGGATTTACACTCTTCAGGAATGACAGCTTGGTTTACCCTCAAATGAGGGATCCCAAGCAACTGTGGTGATAGTTGAGAGTAAGGAAAAATGTAATGACAAGTAGTCAATATTGGAGATTATACCAAGTGTGGCTTCATAGCAAGTCACAGTTCAACAGAGCCTCCATCTGGTGATTATGTACCCAGTAAGTAGTTGTCCATATTCCTGCCACAATTTTTAAATTTATTCATTATAATTTGTGATATATGACAGCAGAATGCATTTCAATTCATATTACACATATAGAGCACAATTTTTCATGTCTGGTTGTACACAAAGTAGAGTCATGCCACTCATGTCCTTCATACATGTACTTAGGGTAATGATGTCTATCTCATTCCACCGTCTTTCTTACCCCCATACCCCTTTCTTCCCATCCCTTCCTTTTGCTCTATCTTAAGTTTGTCCATTCCTCCCATGTCCCCCTCCCCCATGATTCCAATTATGGAACAGCATCCTTATATCAGAGAAAACATTTAACATTTGGATTTTTGGGATTGGCTAACTTCACTTAGCATTATCCTCTCCAGCTCCATCTATATACCTGAAAATGCCAAGATTTTATTCTCTTTTGTTGCTGAGTAATATTCCATTGTGTATATATACCACATTTTCTTTATCTATTCATCAACTGGTAGGCATCTAGGTTGGTTCCACAGTTTAGCTATTGTGAATTGTGCTCCTATAAGCATTGATGTGACTGTGTCCCTGTAGTATGCTGATTTTAAGTCCTTTGGGTATACATCAAGAAGTGGGATAGCTGGGTCAAAAGGTGGTTCCATTCTCAGTTTTTCAAGGAATCTCCATACTGCTTCCCAGACTGGCTGCAACTATTTGCAGTGCCACCAGCAATGTATAAGTGTGCCTTTCCCCCTGCATCCTCACCCACACTTACTGTTGTTTGTATTCTTTTCTTCTTCTTCTTCTTTTGGTACGTGAGATTGAACCCAGTGACACTCCACCACTGAGCCACATCCCCAGCCCCTTTTTGTATTTTATTAGAGACAGGGTCTCACTGAGTTGCTAAATGCCTCACTTTTGCTGAGGCTGGCTTTGAGCCCAGCCATCCTCCCACCTCAGCCTCCCAAGTGCTGGGATTATAGGCGTGCACCACCATGCCTGGCTTCTGTTGTTTCTTAATAGCTGCCATTCTGACTGGAGTGAGATGAAATCTTAGAATAGTTTTGATTTGTATTTCTCTAATTGCTAGAGATGTTGAACATTATTTCATATATTTGTTGATTGATTGTATATCATCTTCTGAGAAGTGTCTGTTGAGTTCCTTGGCCCACTTATTGATTAGGTTATTTGTTATTTTTGGTGTTAAAATTTTTGAGTTCTTTATGTATCCTAGAGATTAGTGCTCTATCTGATGTGCGTGTGGTAAAAATTTGCTCCCATTCTGTAAGTTCTCTGGTTACCTCGCTGATTGTCTCTTATGCTGAGAAGAAGCTTTTTAGTTTGAATCTATCCCATTTATTGATTCTTGATTTTAATTCTTGCTCTATAGGGGTCTTATTGAGGAAGTTGGGGCCTAAGCCAAGATGATGGAGATTTGGGCCTACTTTTCCTTCTTTTAGGTGCAGGGTCTCTGGTTTAATTCCTAGGTCCTTGATCCACTTTGAGTTGAGTTTTGTGCATGGTAAGAGATATAGGTTTAATTTCATTTTGTTAAATGTGGATTTCCAGTTTTCCCAGTACCAATTGTTGAAGAGGCTATCTTTTCTCCAATATATGTTTTTGGCGCCTTTGTCTAATATGAGATAACTGTAATTATGTGGGTTTGTCTCTGTGTCCTCTATTCTGTACCATTGGTCTACAGGTCTATTTTAGTGCCAAAACCATGCTGTACTATATCTGGCTAGAGTAGTTTTGATTTGCATTCTCTAATTGCTAAAGATGTTGAACATTTTTCATATATTTGTTGATCAATTGTATTTCTTCTTCTGTGAAAAGTCTGTTCAGTTCTTTAGCCCATTGATTTATTCGTATTTTTGGTGTTAAATTTTTTGAGTTCTTTATACATCCTAGAGATTAATGCTTTATCAGAGGTGCATGTGGTAAAGATTTTCTCCCAATCTGTAGGCTCTCTCCTCACAACATTGTTTCCTTTTCTGAAAAGCAGCTTTTTAATTTGAATCCATCCCATTTATTGATTCTTGATTTTAGCTATTGTGCTTTAGGAGTCTTGTTAAGGAAGTCAGATCCTAGGCTGACATGGTGCAGATTTGGGCCTATTTTTTCTTCTATTAGGCACAGGGTCTCTGTTCTAGTGCCTAAGTCTTTGATTCACTTTGAGTTGATTTTTGTGCAGTGTGGTGCTTTAGGAGTCTTGTTAAGGAAGTCAGATCCTAGGCTGACATGGTGCAGATTTGGGCCTATTTTTTCTTCTATTAGGCACAGGGTCTCTGTTCTAGTGCCTAAGTCTTTGATTCACTTTGAGTTGATTTTTGTGCAGTGTGAGAGATAGAGGTTTAATTTCATTTTGCTACAATATGGATTTCCAGTTTTGCCAGCACCATTTGTTGAATAGGCTATCTTTTCTCCAGTGAAGGTTTTTGGCACCTGTTCTAGTATGAGATAAATGTATTTATGTGGGTTTGCCTCTGTGTCCTCTATTCTGCACCAATGGTCTACAAGTCTATTTTGGTGCCAATAGCATGCCATTTTTGTTACTATAGCTCTGTAGTATAGTTTAAGGTGAGGTATTGTGATGCTTCCTGTTTCACTTTTCTTGGTAAGGATTGCTTTTAGCTATTCTGGGTCTCTTATTTTTCCAAATAAATTTCATGATTGCTTTTTCTATTTCTATGAAGAATGTCATTGGGATTTTAATGGGAATTGCATTAAATCTGTGTAGCGCTTTTGGTAGTATGGCCATTTTGACAATATTAATTCTGCCTATCCAGGAGCATCTATCTTCTGAGGTTTTCTTCAATTTCTTTCTTTAGTGTTCTGTAGTTTTCATTGCAGAAGTCTTTCACCTCTTTTGTTAGATTGATTCCCAGGTTTTTTTGTTTGTTTGTTTGTTTTTGAGCCTATTGTGAATAGAGTAGTTTTCCTAATTTCTCTTTCAATGGATTTCTTGCTGATGTATAGGAATGCATTTGATATATGGGTGTTGATTTTATATCCTGCTACTTTGATGAATTCATTTATTAGTTCTAGAAGTTTTCTGGTGGAATTTTTTGGATCTTTTAGATATAAAACCATGTCATCAGCAAATAGTGATAGTTTGAGAGTTCTTTTTTACCTATTTGTATCCTTTCGATTTCTTTCTTTTGTCTAATTGCTCTGGTTAGAGTTTCAAAGACTATGTTGACAGGAAGTGGTGAAAGAGGATATCCTTGTCTTGTTCCAGTTTTTAGAGGGAATGCTTTCAATTTTTCTTTATTTAAAATTATGCTGACCTTGGGTTTAGCATATATAGCTTTTACAATGTTAAGGTATGTTCCTGATATCCCTAGTTTTTCTAGTGTTTTGAACATGAGGGTGTGCTATAATTTGTCAAATGCTTTTTCTACATCTATTGAGATGATCATATGATTCTTGTTTTTAAGTCTATTAATATGGTGAATTACGTTTATTGATTTCCATATGTTGAACCAACCCTGCATCCCTGGGATGAATCCCACTTGATCATGGTGCACTATCTTTTTAATATGTTTTTGTATGCAATTTTCCAGAATTTTATTCAGAATTTTTGCCATCTATATTCATCAGGGATATTGGTATGAAGTTTTATTTCCTTGATGTGTCCTTGTCTGGTTTTCATAGTAGGGTGATATTAGCTTCATAGAATGAGTTTGGAGGGGTTCCCATTTTTTCTATTTCATGGAATACTTTGAGGAGTATTAGGGTTACTTCTTCTTTGAAAGACTGTAGAAATTGGCTGAGAAGCCATATGGTCCTGGGCTTTTCTTGGTTGGTAGGCTTTTGATGGCATTTTCTATTTCATTACTTGAAATTGATCTGTTTAAATCATGTATGACATCCTCATTCAGTTTGGGTAAGTCATATGTCTCTGGAAGTTTGTTGATGTCTTTGATATTTTCTATTCTATTAGAGTATACATTTTCAAAATAGTTTCTAATTATCTTATGTATTTTAGATATGTCTGTAGTGATGTCTCCTTCACCCTGTATTTTAGTAATTTGAATTTTCTCTTTGTTAGCATGACTAGGGCTTTATCAATTTTATTTATTTTTTCAAAGGACCAACTTTTTGTTTGTTAATTTTTTCAATTGTTTCTTTTGTTTAGATTTCATTTATTTCAGCTCTGATTTTAATTATTTCCTGTCTTCTACTGCTTTTGGTGTTGAATTGTTCTTCTTTTTCTAGGGCTTTGAGATGTAGTTTTAGGTCATTTATTTCTTGACTTTTTATTCTTTGAATAAATGCACTCAGTGCAATAAACTTTGCTCTTAGTACTGCCTTCATAGTGTCCCAAAGATTTTGATATGTTGTTTCAGTGTTCTCATTTACCTCTAAGAATATTTTTTATTTCATCCTTGATTTCGTTTACTATCCATTCATCATTAAATTGTGTATTATTTAGTCTCCATTTGTTATAGTAGCTTCTATGTTTAATCTTATCATTGAGTTCTAATTTCATTCCATTGTAGTCTAATAGAATGCAAGGTAGAATGCAAGGTAGTATCTGTTTTTTTTTTTTTTTTTTTTTGTATTTACTAAGAGTTGCTTTGTGTCATAAGATATGGTCTATTTTAGAGAAGGATCCATGTGCTGCTGAGAAGAAAGTATATTTGCTTGTTGATGGGTGAAATATTCTCTATATCTCTGTTAAGTCTAAATTATTAATTGTATTATTTAATACTGTAGTTTCTTTATTTAGTTTTTGTTTGGAAGATCTGTCCAGTAGTGAGAGAGGTGTGTTAAAGTCACTCAGTATTATTGTATTGTGGTCTATTTGACTCTTGAAATTGAGAAGGGGTTGTTTGATGTACATAGATGCTCCATTGTTTGGGGCATAAATGCTTATAATTGTTATGTCCTGCTTACATATACTTCCCTTAAGAAGTATGAATGTCCTTCTTTGTCTCTTCTGATAACTTTGGTTTGAAGTGTACTTCATCTGAAATGAAAATGGAAACCCCTGCTTGTTTATGCAATCCATATGCGTGATAATATTTTCCCTATCCTTTCACCTTCCGCCTGTGGATGTCTTTGCCCATGAGGTGAGTCTCTTTTTTTTATTTCTTTTTTCATTTATAATAGTAGTATGTATTATAATTCATAATACACATATATAGCATCTTTTTACATACAACTGTTTGTATACAAAGTATAT
This sequence comes from Tamias sibiricus, assembly GCA_025594165.1. Classification (NCBI taxonomy): domain Eukaryota; kingdom Metazoa; phylum Chordata; class Mammalia; order Rodentia; family Sciuridae; genus Tamias; species Tamias sibiricus. Next base: position 39,166,855 of record CM046671.1, read on the forward strand.
AAGTACCATTCAGATCTTCAATCATGCATTTAGGATAATGATATCTATCTCATTCAACCACCAACTTTTTTTTCTTCTCCCCCCTTCCCCCTTGCTCCCTCCTTTCCCCTCCCTTTCCTTTGACCATTCTAGTGTTACTCTAATCTTCCTATGTACCCCCATCAAACAACATTGTGAACTAGCCTCCTTATATCAGAGAAAACATTCGGTATTTGGATTTTTGAGATTGACTAATTTCATTTAGCGTTATATTCTCCAACTTCATCCACTTACCTGCAATTGCCATTATTTTATTCTCTTTTATTGCTGAGTAAAATTTCATTTTGTATATATACCACATTTTCTTTATCCACTCATCAACTGAGGGACATCTAGGTTGGTTCCACAACCTACCTATTGTGAATTGTGCTGCTATAAACATTGAAATGGCTGTGTCACTGTAATATGCTGTTTTTAAGTTCTTTGGGAATAGACCCAGGAGTGGGATAGCTGGGTCATAGGGTGGTTCCATTCCCAGTTTTCCAACAAATCTCCATACTGCTTTCCATAGCAGTTGCACGATTTTGCAGTCCCACCAACAATGTATGAGTGTGCCTTTTTCCCCACATCCTCTCCAACATTTATTGTTGTTTGTGTTCTTGATAGCTGCCATTCTGACTGGAGTGAAATGAAATGTTAGAGTAGTTTTTGATTTGCATTTCTCTAATTGCCAGCGATGTTGAGCATTTTTTCATGTATTTGTTGACTAATTGTGTATCTTCTTCTGAGAAGTGTCTTTTCAATTCCTTAGCCTATTTACTGATTAGATTATTTGTTCTTTTGGTGTTAAGGTTTTGAGTTCTTTATATATTCTAGAAATTAGTGCTCTATCTGATGTGCACGTATTAAATATTTGTTCCCAATTAGTTGGCTCTCTATTCACCTCACTGATTGTTTCTTTTGCTGAGAAGAAGCTTTTTAGTTTAAATCTGTCCCATTCATTAATTCTTGGTAATAATTCTTGTGCTACAGGATTCTTATTAAGGAACTTTGGGCCTAATCTGACATGTTGGAAATTGGAGATTACTTTTTCTTCTATAAGGTGTATTGTCTCTGGTCTAATTCCTAAGTCCTTGATCCACTTTGAATTGAGTTTTGTGCATGGTGAGAGATAAGGGTTTAATTGCATTTTGTTGCATATGGATTTCCAATTTTCCCAGCACCATCTGTTGAAGAGGCTATCCTTTCTCCACTGTACATTTTTGGCGCCTTTGTCTAATATAAGATAGCTGAAATTATATGTATTAGTCTCTGTGTCCTCAATTCTGTACCATTGGTCCACCAGTCTGTTTTGGTGCCAATACCATGCTGTTTTTGTTACTATTGCTCTATAGTATAATTTAAAGTCCGGTATGGTGATGCCCCCTGCTTCACTTTTCTTGCTCAGGATTACTTTGGCTATTCTGGGTCTCTTATTTTTCCAGATAAATTTCATGACTGATTTTCTATTTCTTTGAAGAATGATATTGGGATTTTTATTGGAATTGCATTGAATCTGTATAATGCTTTTGGTAGTATGGACATTTTGACAATATTGATTCTACCTATCCAAGAGCAAGGTAGGTCTTTCCATCTTCTGAGTTCTTCTATGATTTCTTTCTTTAGTGTTCTATAATTTTCCTTATAGAGGTCTTTTACCTCTTTTGTTAAGTTGGTTCCCAGGTATTTTATTTTTTTTTGATGCTATTGTAAATAGAGTAGTTTTCATCATTTCCCTTTCAGAGGCTTTGTCACTGATGTACAAAAATGCCTTTGACTTATCGGTATTGATTTTGTATCCTGCAACTTTGCCAAATTCATTTACTAATTGTAAAAGTTTTCTGGTAGAGTTTTTTGGGTCTTCTAGGTATATTATCATGTCATCAGCAAATAGTGCTAATTTGAGCTCTTCTTTTCCTATTTGGATCCCTTTTAATTTCTTTCGTCTGTCTAATTGCTCTGGCCAGAGTTTCCAGCACTATGTTAAATAGCAGTGGTGAAAGGGGGCATCCCTGTCTTTTTCCAGTTTTTAGAGGGAATGCTTTCAATTTTTCTCCATTTAAGATAATGTTAGCTCTGGGCCTTGCATAAATGGCTTTTATAATGTTGAGATATGTTCCTGATATTTCTAGTTTTTCCAATGTTTTGAACATAAAGGGGTGCTGTATTTTGTCAAATGCTTTTCCTGCGTTTATTGAGATAATCATATGGTTTTTATCTTTAAGTCTATTGATGTGATGTATTATGTTTATTGATTTCCAAATGTTGAACCAGCCTTGCATCCCTGGAATAAACCCCACTTGATCGTGGTGCTCTCTTTTTGATATGTTTTTGTATCCAATTTGCCAGAATTTTGTTGAGGATTTTTGCATCTATGTTTATTAAAGATATTGGCCTAAAGTTTTCTTTTTTGGATGTGTCTTTCCCTGGCTTTGGAATTAATGTAATATTGGCCTCATAGAAAGAGTCTGGAAGAGCTCCCTCTTTTTCTATTTCTTGAAATAGTGTGAAGAGCATTGGTATTAGTTCTTCTTTGAAAGTCTTGTAGAACTCGGCTGTAAACCCATCAGGTTCTGGACTTTTCCTTGTTGGTAGCTTTTTGATGACATCTTCTATTTCTTCACTTGTAATCGATCTGTTTAAATTGTGTCTAGCCTCCAGATTCAGTTTAGGCAAATCATACGACTCTAGAAATCTGTCGATGCTTTCAGTATTTTCTATTTTATTAGAGTACAAGTTTTCCAAGTAATTTCTAATTATCTTCTGTATATCTGAGGTGTTTATTGTGATATCCCCTTTTTTGTCACAAATGTTAGTAATTTGAGTTTTTTCTCTTCTTCTTTTCGTTAGCATCGCTAAGGGTCTGTCAATTTTGTTTATTTTTTCAAAGAACCAGCTTTTAGTTTTGTCAATTCTTTGAATTGTTTCCTTAGTATCAATTTCATTAATTTCTTCTCTAATTTTAATTATTTCCTGTCTTCTACTGTTCTTGGTGTTGATCTGTTCTTCTTTTTCTAGTGCTTTGAGGTGTGATGTTAAGTCATTTATTTGTTGTTGTTGTTTTTTTTTTCCTTTTAAGGAATGAACTCAGTGCAATGAATTTTCTTCTTAATACTGCCTTCATAGTGTCCCAGAGATTTCTATACAATGTATCTGTGCTCTCATTTACCTCTAGGAATATTTTAATCTCCTCTTTGACGTCTTCTTCAACCCCTTGTTCATTCAGTAGCATGTTGTTTAGCTTCCAGTTGTTGGAGTAGTTTTTCTTATTCCTTGTTTTATCATTGATTTCCAATTTCATTCTTTATGGTCTGATAGAATGCAGGGTAGTATATCTACTTTTTTATATTTGCTGAGAGTTGCCTTGTGACATAATATATGGTTTATTTTGGAGAAGGAGCCATGTGCTGCTGAGAAAAAGTATATTCGTTTACTGAGGGATGAAATATTCTGTATATGTCTGTTAGGTCTAAGTTATTAATTGTTTTAAGGAGGCCTAAAGTTTCTTTGTTTAGCTTTTGTTTGGATGATCTATCCATTGGTGAGAGAGGTGTGTTGAAGTCCCCTAGAATAACTGTGTTGTGGTCTATTTTACTCTTGAACTTGAGAAGATTTTGTTTGATGAAAGTAGGTGCTCCATTATTTGGGGCATATAGAGTTATGATTGTTATATCCTGTTGATGAATGGTTCCCTTAAGTAGTAAGAAATATCCATCTTTGTCCCTTTTGATTAGCTTTGGCTTGAAGTCTACCTTATTTGAAATGAGAATGGAAACCCCTGCTTGCTTCCGCAGGCCATGCGAGTGATAAGACTTTTCCCAGTTTATGGAGTTCTTTGTCAAAATGATCTTTTACCACCTGTATTTGCTCTTTCATCTCATTTTTGAGTTCATTCTTAAGTTCTGCAAACGTTTGAAATATGTAATTTCTAAATTCCATCTCTGGAATTTCACCAACTGTGCTTGCCATGGAATCTACTGTGTAGGTATATTGATTTGTTTGTGTCACTTTCTTCCCTTTTTTCTTCATATTGCTTGTGTGTCTTTTCTTCCTGCACTATGGGACCTTGACTATTTCGATTTTACCTTAAAGCCTTATGTTGGTCCTGTAGTACAATGCTATCAGATTCCCTTTTAATTCTTTTACATTTTAAAATCAAACACTTTCTATTCAGAAAATCCCAGTTTGATCACAATGTACAGATTTAGTTAACCCAGATATTGTTTCCAATTTACTCTGTATGCTTCTGATGGGGTTTTATGTTTCAAGTATTGGACACAGAGGTGATATGTTTAGGAAAAAGGAAGTGAGTGTATTGAATTCTTTCTTAGAAAGTATGAAAAGAGAGTTCTATGGATGTGGTTTAGTATCAGCAGACGAGAGAGGAAAGAGAATGGTGTGAATGATTAGGTGGAAAGACCGATTTATATATAAACCTAACTTATGCAGCCATTGAGAGAAGAAATAAAGAAAGTGGAAAAGAAAAAAAAAATGACAAAGGAGTAGAAATTAGTGTAAGAGAGAGGAGAGAGAGAGTGAGTCAAGAAAATAGAGAATTAACTATATATAACACCACTTTGCTAAATATTTCAATTGCACCCGTTCTAAAAATCCCAATTTCTGCGTATAACTTGTTTTTGTCTCTGTTGAGTATGCAATGGCAGGATGTAAATAGGGAAGATGAAGGAAGAAGAAAAGATACAAAAGTGAGCAGGAAGAAAAGAAAGAAAGAAAAGAGGAGCAGAAGCAAACAAAGAAACACACTGTCAATCAAAACAAAAACAAAGCAAAACAAAACAAAAACAAAAACAAACAAAAAACACCCCAAAAACAACAAAACAAACAAACAAAAAAACAAAAAAAGTTGAACCCAGGCACAAGTCTCAAAATGGACCCTGGGAAGCCCTTCTTTTTTCCCTTCCAGTTTAAGCCAATTGACCCAGATTACGTCCAGTCAGCGATCCTGTTAGTGGAGTCAAGTCTGCACCTTTGGGCAGTTGCAGAATGGCACAGCGGAAGAGTGGCTCAGGGGGATTGTGTGTCAGCAGCTGAATGGCACCGGGAAAGGGACCCTCCAGAAGGCACCCTTTCCTCATGCTCATCCACAGTTGTACCTTCTTGGGGCCGCTGCGCTAGCCTCAGACACGCCCTCCCCTGCTGGTTGCCAGAGTCTCACCCAGGTGTGTGCTGTTCTCAGAGCACAGGCGGATCCCTGGATGTCTGCAGCTACTTTTCCTTTCTTCTTTGTTTTTTGGTCCTGGTCAGCCACTGCTTTCCTCAAATATGGCGGTGTTCTCCTCAGGCTCAACAGCAGTTCCGCAGACCTCTTGTTCAGGTCGCAGCTGGGCAGGTCCCACTTCCCCTGGGAGTGGAGGAGACTTTTCCTCTGGTTGGACCCTGCTTGCAGCAGCAGGGAGCTGCTACTCTGGGCCCTGGAGGCCAGGCGAACTGATGGCTTGGTCTCTCCTTCTGGGCGGGTGCCTACCTCTTCTTCTGGTTGCAGCTGGGCAGGTCGCACTCCCCCCCGGGAGTGGAGGGGGCTTTTCCACAGGTTGGGCCCTGCATGCAGCAGCAGGGAGCTGCTACTCTGGGCCCTGGAGGCCAGGCAACTGATGGCTGGGGTGAGGTGAGTCTCTTGAAGACAGCATATTGTTGGGTCTTGCTTTCTAATCCAATCTGACAGTCTATGTCTTTTGATTGATGACTTTAGGCCATTAACATTCAAGGTTATTATTGAGATCTGATTTGTATTCCCTGTCATATAGATTTATTTCTGTTTTTTTATTTGTCTTAGTTTCTCATTTAGTTGAATGTCCCTTTAGTGTAGGGCCTCCCATTGCTGGTTTTCACTTTTTTTTTTCCACTTCATCCTCAAGAAATATTCTGTTTAGAATGCTCTGTAGTGTAGGCTTTTTAGTTGTGAATTCTTTTAATTTTTGTTTATCATGGAATGTTTTAATTTCCCCTTCAAATCTGAAACTTAATTTTGCTGGATACAAAATTCTTGGTTGGCATCCATTTTCTTTTAGAGCTTAAAATATATTATTCCAGGACCTCCTAGCTTTGAAGGTCTGGGTTGAGAAATCAGTTGAGATCCAAATTGGTTTCCCCATATATGTAATTTGATTTTTTTTCTCTCTCATAGCCTTTAAGATTTTATTTTTATTCTCTGTGTTGGTCATTCTCATTATAATATATCTTGGTGTGAATCTGCTATAATTTTGTACACTTCGGGTCCTGTAAGGCTCTTGTATTTGATTTTCTATTCCATTCTTTAGGTTTGGGAAATTTTCTGCTTTAATACCATTGAAAAGATTGTGTATTCCTTTTGTTTGTATCTCTGCTCCTTCATCTATTTTGATAATTCTTAAATTTGGTCTTTTTATGTTATCCCATAATTCTTGGCTGTTCTGTACATGGTTTTTTTTTTTAGCATCTTCTCCACATGTTCAACTCTACTTTCAAGATTATATAGTTTCCTATCTGGATCCCTTTAATTTCTTTCGTCTCTCTAATTGCTCTGGCCAGAGTTTCAAGTACTATGTTAAATAGCAATGGTGAGAGGGGGCATCCCTGTCTTGTTCCAGGTTTTAGAGGGAATGCTTTCAATTTTTCTCCATTTAAGATAATGTTAGCTTGAGGTTTTGCATAGATAGCTTTTATGTTGTTGAGATATGTTCCTGTTATTCCTAATTTTTCTAGAGCTTTGAACAAAAAGGGGTGTTGTATTTTGTTAAATGCTTTTTCTGCGTCTATTGAGATAATCATATTTTTTTTTATCTTTAAGTCTATTGATGTGCCTAGAAGACCCAAAAAACTCTATCAGAAAACTTTTACAACTAGTAAATAAATTTGGCAGGATACAAAATCAATACCCATAAGTCAAAGCCATTTTTTTACATCCGTGACAAAGCCTCTGAAAGTGAAATGATGAAAACTACTCTATTTACAATAGTATATAAAAAAAATACCTGCGAATCAACTTAACGAAAGAGGTGAAGGACCTTTATGACGAAAACTATAGAACACTAAGGAAAGAAATCATAGAAGACCTCAGAATATGGAAAGACCTACCTTGTTCTTGGATAGGTAGAATTAATAATGTCAAAATGTCCATACTACCAAAAGCATTATACAGATTTAATCCAATTCCAATCAAAATCCCAATGACATTTCTGAAATAAATAGAAAAAGCAGTCATGAAATTCATCTGGAAAAATAAGAGACCCAGAATAGCTAAAGCAATCCTGAGCAAGAAAAGTGAAGCAGGTGGCATTGCCATACCAGCCTTTAAATTATACTATAGAGCAATAGTAACAAAAACAGCATGGTATTGGCACCAAAACAGACTAGTAGACCAATGGTACAGAATTGAGGACACAGAGACTAATACATATAATTTCAGCTATCTTATATTAGACAAAGGCACCAAAAATGTACAGTGGAGAAAGGATAGCCCCTTCAACAAATGGTGCTGGGAAAACTGGAAATCCATATGCAACAAAATGAAATTAAACCTCTATCTCTCACCATGCATAAAATTCAATTCAAAGTGGATCAAGGACTTAGGAATTAGGCCAGAGACAATACACCTAATAGAAGAAAAAGTAAGCCACAATTTCCAACATGTCAGATTAGGCTCCAAGTTCCTTAACAAGAATCCAGTAGTGCAAGAATTAATACCAATAATTAATGAATGGGATAGATTTAAGCTAAAAAGCTTCTTCTCAGCAAAAAAAAAAAAAAAAAAAAACAATCAGTGAGGTGAATAGAGAGCCAACTAACTGGGAAGAAATATTTAATACATGCACATTGGATAGAACACTAATTTCCAGAATATATAAATAACTCAAAAAACTTAACACCAAAAAACAAATAACCCAATCAATAAATGGGCTAAGTTATTGAAAAGATACTTCTCAGAAGAAGATACACAATTAGTCAACAAATACATGAAAAAATGCTCAACATTGCTGGCAATTAGAGAAATGCAAATCAAAACTACTCTAACATTTCATTTCACTCCAGTCAGAATGGCAGCTATCAAGAACACAAACAACAATAAATGTTGCAGAGGATATGGGGGAAAAGGCACAATCATCCATTGTTGGTGGGACTGCAAAATGGTGCAACTGCTATGGAAAGCAGTATGGAGATTTGTTGGAAAACTGGGAATGGAACCACCCTATGACCCAGCTATCCCACTCCTGGGTCTATTCTCAAAGGACTTAAGAACAGCATATTATAGTGACACAGCCACTTCAATGTTTATAGCAACACAATTCACAATAGCTAGTTTGTGGAACCAACCTAGATGTCCTTCAGTTGATGAGTGGATAACGAAAATGTGGTATATATACACAATGGAATTTTACTCAGCAATAAAAGAGAATAAAATAATGGTATTCGCTGATAAATGGATGAAGTTGGAGAATTCCCTTAGAATGCTAAGGGAAATTAGTCAATCTCAAAAATCCAAATACCGAATGTTTCCTCTGATATAAGGAGGCTGGTTCACAGTATTGTTGGGTCGGGTACATAGGAGGATTAGAGGAACACTATAATGGTCAAAGGGAAGGGAGGGGAAGAGAGGGAAGGAGGGGAAAAAGAAAAAGTAGTTGAATAAGATGGATATCATTATTCTAAATGCATGATTGAAGACTTGAATGCTACGAATATACTTTGTATAAAAACTGTTTTGTGTAAAAAGATGTTCTATATGTATAGTATGAACTGTAATACATACTACTACTATAAATAAAAATTAAAAAAAAGATTATGTAGTTTGTCTTCATTGTCTGCGGTTCTGTCTTCCAAGTGGTCCAGTCTGTTGGTGATGCTTTCTATTGAATTTATAATTTGGTTTACTGATTCCTTCATTTCAAGGATTTCTGATTTTTTTTCATGATCTCTAACTCTTTATTGAAGTACACTTTCACTTCCTGAATTTTTTCTTTGATTTCACTCCTTATACTATCCCTTACTTCACATACCAATTTAACTATATAGAATCTGACCTCCTTCTTGGACATTTCTTCCACTGTGTTATCAGTAGTTTCTTTTGTTGAAGCATATTGATGTGTTTGGGCCACTTTATTTCCCTGTTTTTTTTTTTTTTTTTTGGATGTTGTTAGTGTGTTTTCCCATCGAAAAGTATGGATCTAAGGCAGGATAAATTCTACCCTGTAGATCTGTAGTGTTCCTGAAGGTTTCCAGCACTTCATTTACTGGTGAGACCAATATCAACAGCACGCAGTGTACACAATATATAGTCTTAAACCTAATAGCTCCCACTAAGGAATCTACTGCTTTCTTGCATTAACCAAAAATGATAAGTTCAGTACTTATAGTTCAAACAGAATATTTGTTAAAACAACTTACAATTTCAAATGGTGGATGAGAGAACAGAGGTGTGTAGTATGAAGTATTCACAAGGAAGGAAGAGAGAAGCTAGAAGTAAAAATTCATAGGAAGAGTGGATGTCTTTTCCTATGAGATGAATCTCTAGAAGGCATCATATTGTTGGGTCTTTTTTTAACAATCCAATCTGCAAGTCTATGTCTTTTGATTGGTGAGTTTAGGCTATAACATTCAGGGTTATTATTGAGATATGATTTGTATTCCCTGTCATTTTTGTTTATTGTTGGCATTTAACTTGACTTGGTTTCTCCTTTATTTTTGCCTTTAGTGTAACACCTCTATTTGCTGATTTTCATTGTTGTTTTTCATTTCCATCTCATGGAAATTTTTGCCTAGAATGTTCTGTAGTGCTGGCTTTCTAATTGTAAATTCTTTTGACTTTTTTTTAATCATGGAAGGTTTTTTATTTCATGATAAAATCTAAAGCTTTATTTTGCTTGATATAAGATTCTTGGTTGGCATCCATTTTCTTTCAGAGCTTGGTATATGTTATTCCAAAATTTTCTTTCAATGTCTGAGTTGAAAAATCTGCAGATATCCTAATTGTTTCCCCCCTATATGTAATCTGATTCCTTTCTTCTGTGACTTTTAAAATTCTCTTCTTATTCTGTGTGCTAGGCATTTTTGTTATAATGTGCCTTGGTGTGGATCTCTTGTGATTTTGTACAGTTGGCATCCTATATGCCTCTTGTATTTGATTTTCCAATTCATTCTTTATGTTTGGAAAATTTTCTGATATTATTTCATTGAACAGTTTGTTCATTCCTTTGGTTTGGAACTCTATGCCTTCCTCTATCTCAATAATTCTTAAAATTGGACTTTTTTATGTTATCCCATTATTCTTGAATGTTCTGTGGTTATGGTTTCTTACTGTCTTCACTGTGTGGTCAATATTCTTTTCAAGACTATATATTTTGTCTTCATTATCTGAGGTCCTGTCTTCCAAGCAATCTAGTCTGTTGGTGATGCTTTCTATTGAGCTTTTAACTTGGTTTATTGTTTCTTTAATTTCAAGGATTTCTTTTTTTTTTTTCTTCAGAACCTCTCTCTCCTTATTGAAGTAATCTTTTGCTTCCTGTATTTGCTTATGTAGCTCTTTATTGAAATGATCTTTTGCTGCCTGTATTTGCTCTCTTATATCATCCTTTAATTCACAGAACATTTTAATTATGTACATCCTGAATGCCTTCTCTCTCATTTATTCTGTTGTGTTGGCCATCAATTCTAATAATGTGGTATCTTGATTTGTTTGGGGCATTTTCTTCCCTTGTTTTTTCATGTTGTTCATGTATCTTCCCCTCTAGCACTGTGGATTAGAGGTGTTGCTGTTTTTACCCTATAGCCTTATAATGGCCTTGCAGAATTCTAGTACCTCTCCTTTGATTGGGAGATGCAGGAGCCCTCTTTGGGGAGATGGCTTGAATTGCGGTTGACTATGGGCCATGGAGTTTTGGGCATTGCTGCCTTCCGTAGTCTCACGGGACTTGGCCTGGGATCTCGCGGGACTTGGCCCGGGATCTCGAGTGACTTGGCTGAGATTGCTGATCGGGTCAGCACCATTTTGGTGGTGTGTGTGGCACGTGTTAGTCACTGTTAGAGCCAGAGAGAAAGTTATCAGAATAAAAAGCTGTTTGTTTCCAGTTTGCCTCTGAACTTCTTCCCGTGGCTTTGTTGCTCCAAGCGGCCATCACTTGAGGCAGCAACAGGGAGAACAATGTAAACAGATCCCAATATGAACAACATACAACCTTCAACTAAATAGCTGCTATTAAGATGTTTACAGTTTTGTCACAATATATAGAAATGGTGAGTGCAATTATTATATACAACATACACAATAGGTTTGAAAAAGGATCTACAGTTTCTAATGGTGAACACTGGGGGTGAAGTGTAGGATGAGAGGTTGAGGGGGTAGGAGGTGAGAATATAGAGTTATTAGATCTTAGGAAGTGTGAAAGAGGAATCTAAAGAAGTAGGTTATTAGCAGGAGGAGAAAGAAGAAGTGATTTGGGGGAGACAAGATAGTGGGAAGACAATAGGGTACAAAAACCAAACACACATAAATATTAAGAAAAATAAAAAAAATGTAAAAATAGGAGATAAAAGAATATACAACACAACTGTAATATACTATTCAGACATCCCCATCCTCAGTAGCCTAATTCATGTAAAGTACTTGGTTTCACAAATGTTGTAGATGTGAGGAGAGGAGAAGAGAGAGAGAGAAAAAAAATCTTTTTAAAAATTAATTTACTTTTTATTCTAAGATGTTATAAATGACAGCAGAATGCATTACATTTCATATTACACATATAGAGGACTTTTTTACAAATCTCTGGTTGTATGCAAAGTATATTCACACCATTTGTGACTTCATACATGCACTTAGGGTAATGATATCCATCTCATTCTACCATCTTTTTTTTTTCCTTCACCCTTTTGCCCCCTCCCTTCCCCTCCCTCCCCATTGGCCATTCTAGTGTTCCTCTAATCCTCCTATGCTCCCCATCCCAACCTGATTGTGAATTGGCCTCCTTATATCAGAGAAAACATTTGGCATTTGGCTTTTTGGGATTGGATAACTTCACCTAGCATTATATTCTCTAACTCCATCCATTTTCCTGCAAATGCCATGATTTTATTCTCTCTTATTGCCAAGTAATATTCCATTGTGTGTATATACCACATTTTCTTTATCCATTCATCTACTGAAAGGCATCTAGGTTGGTTCCACAGTTTAGCTATTGTGAATTGTGCTGCTATAAACATTGATGTGGCTGTGTCCCTGTAGTATGCTGTTTTCAGGTCTTTTGGGTAAAGACCAAGGAGTGGGATAGCTGGGTCATAAGGTGGTTCCATTCCAAGTTTTCCAAGGTATCCACACTGCTTTCCATATTGGCTGCACCATTTTGCAGTCCCACCAACAATGTATGAGTGTGCCTTTTTCTCCACATCCTCTCCAACATTTATTGTTGTTTGTGTTTTTAATAGCTGCCATTCTGACAGGTGTAAGATGAAATCTTAGAGTGGTTTTGATTTGCATTTCTCTAATTGCCAGAGAGGTTGAGCATTTTTTCATATATTTGTTGATTGATTGTATATCTTCTTCTGAGAAGTGTCTGTTCAGTTCCTTGGCCCATTTATTGATTGGGTTATTTGTTTTTTTTTGGTGTTAAGATTTTTGAGTTCTTTATATATTCTAGAGATTAGTGCTCTATCTGACGTGCATGTGGTAAAAATTTGTTCCCAATTAGTAGGCTCTCTATTCACCTCACTGATTGTTTCTTTTGCTGAGAAGAAGCTTTGTAATTTGAATCTATCCCATTTATTGATTCTTGGTATTAATTCTTGTGCTACAGGATTCTTATTAAGGAACTTGGGGCCTAATCCAACATGTTGGAGATTAGAGCTTACTTTTTCTTCTATTAGGTATAGTGTCTCTGGTCTAATTCCTAGATCCTTGATCCACTTTGAGTTGAATTTTGTGCATGGTGAGAGATAGAGGTTTAATTTCATTTTATTGCATATGGATTCAAATGGTGCTGGGAGAAAAAAAATCTTGAGGGAAGATACAAGGATTGTTTTTGTTGGAGATCAATATCTTTCCTGCTTCCCTTCTCATCCAGTAGGTGGGATTGTCTGTTGTCTTCTGCTATCTCCACCCTCAGGATGGTGAAGGTTACTAGGGTGAGAGGGTTGGTCTTGGGTGCAGGGCTCCTGGAAGTGGGCTATGGCACCTGCTGGTCTCCATGGAAGACTATACCTCAAGGATCTCCTTTGGGGCCCACTAGTGTGATGTGGGTTCCTGGTCTTATCTCCTTATATTGCCTGTAGACCTCACAATTCCTGGTCTCTAATTTAGTATCTAAACTGTTTCTCACTCACCCCTCCCTTTCTACTTCCCAATCAGGAAACTTTCTTTCCAGAGGTCTTGTGGGCTGTGCTCTGGGGGCTGTGCACCTGTCATGGAGAACTGTTTTGTATTGCGCAGTCAGTGTGCTGGGTTAGTGGCTGCTGGGGAGAACATGGAGTTGGGGACTATTTGTACCTTCCCAGCTGGTGTTCCTAGCTGGGAATTTCCCCAAGTAAAGATGGTGATGAAGGTGTCCTAAGATGGAGGTGGCTGCTTTCAGCAATGGGGTGTTGGGATGTGTGGGGTCCATGGTAGGGTTGAGTTATGTGTTAAGAGTTGCAGCTCTGTGGCATGCAGTGTTGTGGCTGATGGCTGTCTCTAGACCCTGTGTGATGTCCCCAGGTTTAGGCAGGTTGCCACATGTAGGAGACTATGGCAGTGGCTGCAAAGTCCCAAGATGGAGACCACGGGGGGAGCCCCAAGTTGGTAGATGGGGGTCCACACAGGAGTGGCCGCTGGAGTTCCTGCCCATGGGTAGTGGCAGGGCATCTTGCGTGGGACTGGCGACCGGGATTCCTGCATAGGTGGGCAGCCAGGAGTCCTGCGTGGGTCATGCCGGTGGTCCTTCTTGGGTACCTTGGAGCCCTGCGTGGGTGAGTATCCAGGAGTCAGCTGACACTGAGGTCTGGAGACCTGCGTGGGCAGCTCTTGGGGGTGCCCTATCACTTGCAGAGAAACAGCATCCCCACTACCAGAATCTCAGGTCATAGAGCAACACAGAATGTGCTTCCCTCTAGCCTGCATCTTGGATCCCCCTTCCAAAATTTTATATAAGAAATTTAAATTTCAATTAATTTGAAAACTTGGCTTTTGGGTTACAGCATCATTGCAGATTGTGATTTAACTATAAGTAAAATTCATATCACCTAAAAAGAGAAACAATTGCTTCTGGGACTTTGTCAACCTTTTATTAGAAAAGGGAGAGAGTATCTTCATTGGCATAAAGGATTGTTGCCTCCTTTAAAATAATTTTTAATTTGTTCTTTTTAGATATACATGACAGTAGAGTGTATATAGTTGCATCTTATATGGGACAAATATGATGTTATTGCTATAATTTGAAGTGTATGTACAGAAAAATGAGTGTAGCCAAATGTGTAGACATTCCTAGTTTTTGATTATATCTTCTCACATATTTGCCCTTCTATAGTCTGACCTTTATATTGCTAGGGTTGAGTTCTGCAAACTACATTTCCCAGTCTCCTTTGCCAACCAGCTTCCTATTAGGTTCTCCAACACAGAAGGGACTAGTGGGGACATCAGAAGGCAAAGGGAAAAGTTGTTGATATTAATAGTTGTGTTCACCCCACTCATTTCTGTCTTGAGGCTTCCTTTGTATTAACTGTTCCTCTTGTAATACTATTCCATTTGGTCTTCATATGCCTGCTATCGTTTTGCCATTTGGATCTTAGTTTTAATATCCTCCCTTCAGAAAGAACTTTCCAGTTCCTTCTTAATCTACAGTAGTTATTTTCCACCTGCTTTTAATTTTCTGAATAGCAGTGATCTCAGTTTTTTATTTATATCCCAATGTATTTAAAGTTACTAAATCTCCATGAGAGTAGGGTGGTCCTGTCTCTCTCCTCTTTCTTTCTTGCTGTTTCCCTCCTCTCAGTCTCTTCCTCTTTCCCTTATTGCTATTGTTTTTCTTTTCTCTTTGCTAAAAATTGGGTACTCGGTGAATATTTGGAAAACAAATTGTTAGATTTATTAAAAATTTTCTTCTCCTACTACTTTGCCTTTCCCCAGGCTAAATTAGCTTCAGATCTCCCCATGGGGTAAGCAAGGAAGAAATGATCATTACCATTGTTATAGGGCACAGTAAAAATAGGAGGCACTCTACTTCTGGCTATGATGGTATTGCTAGTATTGGGGAAAAATATCTTCCCCCAAGAAATCTAAGAGTTAGGTTGAGGGGAGGAGCAAGGAAAGCAAATTAGTTCCTTTAAGGCATTAGAAAGCTAATAGAGCAACCAGGCTAACATCGAGGTCCAAGACCCTGAAGAGAAGTGAGTTGCATTGAACTGAGCTTGACACCTATGGCTGCTTTCTTCCTCAGGGCCTTTACTGATTCACATATCATGGCACCAAGGCCAAACAGAAAGTGGTAGCCTAGAGCTTTTGGCAGACTCACAGGTCTAGCAAGACAAAGCTTGGAGTTCAGAGCTGTCAAGACAGCCATGATTTAAGGGGGAAAGATCCTATAGTAAAGGAATTACAGTGAGGTATACTTGGATTTTTTTTTTTCACAATTTCCCCTTGAGACTTTTTTTTTTTTTTTTTAGTTGCAAAGCAGTACATGTGACAGGCAACACTCTCAGAAATAATGCAAAAAGCTGCTGCTCAGAGGCCAAAAATTTAGCTCACTTTGGCAGTCTCATGGTATGAGAGAGTCAAGGTTTGGCATTCATCACACATCAAGGAAAAAGGGCCCTTGTGAACAAACATCCTAGAATTTACAAGGACGTATCTTAAAGGGATTTACTAAGGAAAGAAGAGTTAGCTTGCAACTGGCCTGTCCCCGATGGATCAAGCTTTTATGCCAAAACCACCTGAAGAAAGACAACATTGTATCATGTAACTGTAATTTCTTACAAAACATATCCAGCATTCATTCAAAATTCATCAGATAAAATAGGAAACAAGACTGAATGACTAAAAATGAAGAGAAAATATAGACAATAGAGAATAGGTTAGAATGATTAGATATAGACTTATTAATTATGAAGAATATATCTAAGATAAAATTATAGTTTAGCCAGACAACTGGTATCTATAGAACACAATAAAAAGGCTACCCCAGAACTAAAAAAATACAGTAATTAAAATTAAGAATTTAATAGATTGATGCATTTTAACAGCAAATATAACAGACTAGAGAATTAGTGAATTAGAAATAGATTATTAGCAATTATCCATCTCAAAGCACACAGGAACAAGAACAACAACAAAGCAAAAACAGATACAGAAAAAAGTTTAAGAGATAGATGGTCATGGTGAAGAAGGCCAACACACTGGCTTCTTAGAATGAGAACAAACATAGAATTACGTAAAAGGAATATATGAAAAGAAGTTAACTTCTAGAGATTTCCTTGAGTTGTCAAAGACTTAAGTTCTACATTCTGTGGTGCCACAGTCCCTGAGTAAAATAGATGCCTTGTGCTGACAGTGCATTGGCTAATTAAGCATGCCAGAAAAGGGTTAACAGAACCATACCACGTGGAAGCTTGTCTCTCAGAGTTCATGTGCTACATTTACTCTTCCAAGTCCTATGTTAATGATACTTGGAGGTGAGTCCTTTGGGAAGACTCATGGATTAATGGGTTATCTAGGTAGTGGCTTTGTTATAAAAACAAGCTCCCTCTGGTACACTTCCTCTCTCTTGCAGCCTGCATCATAACATGGGCATTGTGACTGCCTCTGTGTCTTAACATATCCCTTTTTCTAGTACACCAGTATTGGATTAGGACCCCAACAGCCATTTGTTGACTTGATTACCTCTGTAACAACCATAATTTCAAAGGAAGCCACATTCTGAGATTGGGGACAAAATTCAGCTCAAAGTTGTTGGTTCATCACTGTAAAACTGCAGAAAACTGAACTTCAGTGGAAAATTTCAAAGCAGGTAGAGATCCAACATGCCTACCTTCAATGTACTAACCAAAGGACAGAGAATAGACTTCAGAAAACCAGTGGAATGACATCTAAAAGAAAAGAATTCTCAGCCTGGAATTCTATTCCTATCAAAAAACCTTCAAAAATAAATGTGAAATAAAAATCATTTTAAGCAAACAAAATCTGAGATAATTTATTGCCAGCAGACCTGTACTAAAAGAAATACTACAGGGAGTTTTTCACATAGAAGGAAAATGCTTGTAAAGAGAAATAAAGTACACTAGAAAGGGTAAGGACATGGGTGAATCTAACTAAACATTTACTATCCAAAATAAGAAGAATATCTTCTGAAGTTTGAAACATATGTATCTGGAAAATTCATGAGAAGAGTAATGCAGGAGAGAGAATTATCCATTAAGTTTTACAAGGTTTTTTATACTATACACTAGTCCGGGGAAGGTGCATATTATAATCTTTAGGATAATCATTAAAATAATAACAGAAGAGAGCTGGGATTGTGGCTCAGCGGTAGAGCACTCGCCTAGCACGTGCGCGGCCCGGATTCGATCCTCAGCACCACGTAAACATAAATGTATTGCATTGTGTACAACTAAAGCAAATAAATAAACATTTAAAAAATAATAATAGAAAAATGAATTAAGAACACAATAAGAGAATATATGAAATATGAAAAATATGATTAATTCAAAGAAGGCAAGACAGGAATAGAAAAAGGAACATTAAATGGAACAAATTGAAATGTTGATAATAAGAGTAAATGAAAGTGAAATAAATATTTCAAAAAATAAGATTATTGGATGAGGTAAAATAATCAAAAAACTGTAAGTAGCAATAACTCTACCTAGATCCAAATTTTATATATAGTACCATTCCCTACCAATGGCAATGATAAATCCTTTGAAAAATGTCATATTCCAGGACAGGAGAGGAGAATAAAAATAAGCCTAAAATGTTCAAAAATCAATGATGATATATCCAAAGTACATAAGAACCAACATAAAGGGTTCTCACTGGCCAAATCTGGGACAACTTAAATTCAAAATTAGTAATGATTGTAAAGAATTGTAATTGAATAAAATAAGAATCTATGAGTTTTATTGCTATAAAAATAAATCAATGATAAATTCCATTCTTACAGTAGAAAGCCAATGAATAAATATAGGGCAGATGAAGTCAGGAAATTACTAGCAGGCAACCATCATTTTAATGACCAATTGAGCTGAATGTCATCAATGGATGAAGATGTAGGTTAAATTTTGAGTATTAATAGGATTTTTACAGTCTTGAAATCTTTAAAATGGTTGTTAATAACAAGGGAAATATAATAACTTTACAGGGTAAAAACCTGACATTGCCTTAACCAGATGATTGATACTGGCATCACTAATAGCATTTTGTACCTTCTAACTTGATGTACTGAAAAGAACAAAATATTATTTTGATAATATTCTTACCAAAAAGCATAACCCAAATTTAATCAAGAAGAAACTTCAGACAACCTAGATTGAGGGATATTTTGTTCTGTAATCTTCAAAAATGTTATAGAAAAGCAAGAGATAAGACTACTTTCCATTCACATTTCAACTCAACACTTCACTGACAATCCTAGCCTGTGTGATAAGGCAAGAAAAAATAGAAAAAAAAAATACTGGAAAGGCCTTATGAAACTATCATTTTTAGGCTGATGTCATGATGTTGTATGTTAAAGTAAAACCTGTCAAGTTGTCTGAGGTTTCTTCTTGATTAAATTTGGATTATGCATTTTGGTGAGAATATTATCAAAATAATATTTTGTTCTTTTTTTTCAGTACTTCAAGTTAGAAGGCACAAAATGCTATTAGTGATGCCAGTTTCAATCATCTGGTAAAGCTGATGTCTGTCAGGTTTTTCCCCTTGGCTGAATTTGCCTAATGTTTTATCCCTGCTGATTATTGGTGGTTGTGAGTAAACGCTTCTTCCCTGACTTTAGTCCAGAATGAAATGATGTAAGTTCCTATTGACTGGCTGCATTGGACACTGAACACTTGTTGAATGCAACAGAATTTATATTTACCAATTAATATGGACAGTGTGAAGAAAGAACCTATAGTGAAGACACATGAAGAGGAATAATTTAAATACTAGATTCTACTTTTCACTAAGGAATTTCTCCTTTATCAACTTTCTCCTTTATCCACTTTCAAACATGGAAGATACTGCTGGATATGGTGGCACATATCTATAATTCCTGCTACCAGGAAGTCTGCGGCAGGAGCATCATATGTTTAAGGCCAGTCTGGGCAACTTAGCCAGACCCTGTATCAAATAAAAGAAAAAAGGGCTGAAGATGTAGCTCAGTGGTAGAGCATTTGCCTAGCATGTGTGAGGCTCTGGGTTCAATCCCCAATATGGTAAAAGAAAAAAGGAAAAGAAAAAGAAAAAAAAAAAGATACCAATTCTTTTTTCAGATGAGAAACTGCCACTTAGTGTGATAGACTTTTGTTGAATGCAGTGCATAAATGGTAAAACTGAAGATCAGAACTCAGTGCCATGGATCAATTATTTTTTAAACATCATCTCTTATTTGCTGTATGAATTGGTATCAGTCTCTTCCACCCCTCTGAAATGTGAAATTTCGCAAAATTCTGAGTACAAAAGAAGATGTTTTACTGAAATAGTTTTATGTTAAATTCTCTTATCTAGGACCCAGCAAATTGTTGTTTTTAGAGACAGGATGATCTAGAAGTAAAACATGAAATTATAAAAGTTACCCACAGACTATTTAGTTATCTACTCTTTATTTTTAAGACTCAGTATTCTCCATTCTCTTTTACAACTAGTTTCATTTTCCTAAAGCTGTCTGGGGAGGCTTTGTGTCATTTAATATACCCAAACCCAGAATTTTATAAGCTTTTTAAATGTTAAATTATCAATTTTACATGCCTAAACTAACCAGGTTGCTTTAAATCTAGACCAACATGAAAATAAAAACAGTTGCTTACTTTTCCTTTTCTTCACAGCTTTTAACGTATTAAAACTTTATTTCCTTCACATCCTTGCAATTTTAAAAAAAAATTGTATATATTTAGGCGTGCTTTGAATATAAAGATGTTCAGCAACGACTTGAACATGCTCTTTGATTGTGAGTCCAATAGAGAGGATAGTGCCCAGGGGAGAAACACGATATGCATTATGAGGGTACAGTGGTCCAGCTGTGCCATGCCTCAGATCCCCTCAGAATCTGTTGCTGGATACAGATGTGAAGGTGTGAGGCTAGGGGTGGCCCTCCTTGTGGAGTGAGACGAGCGACTAGGATGCACAAGGAAGGGCTGAGCTGCTCCAGAGCAAAGAATCTATAGCCTCTGGGCACCAGGAAGACCCCAGTGGCTGATACCTTTGCTGTGTCAGATTCTGATCTTGGTGTCTGATGGTCTGTGCTCTCAGAGTTTGTGATTTGACTTCTATTTTCCATAAATTTGGGTAATTTTGAATGAGTACATGCAGGTCAGATAGAGCACTGATCTCTAGAATATATAAAGAACTTCAAAATCTTAACACCAAAAAAACCAAATAACTCAATCAATAAATGGGCCAAGGAACTGAACAGACACTTCTCAGAAGAAGATATACAATCAATCAACAAATACATGAAAAAATGTTCAACATCTCTGGCAATTAGAGAAATGCAAATCAAAACTACTCTAAGATTTCATTTCACTCCAGTCAGAATGGCAGCTATTAAGAACACAAACAACAATAAATGTTGGAGAGGATGTGGGGAAAAAGGCACACTCATCCATTGCTGGTGGGACTGCAAAATGGTGCAGCCATTATGGAAAGCAGTATGGAGATTACTTGGAAAACTGGGAATGGAACCACCTTATGACCCAGCCGTCCCACTACTGGGTCTATTCCCAAAGGACTTAAAAACAGCATACTACAGGGACACAGCCACACCAATGTTTAAAGCAGCACAATTCACAATAGCTAGGTTGTGAGTGAACATTTTTCAATGTTGATGTTGATTAATGTAAAACCGCTTTTCATATCTTACCTCAAATGACTAAATACTCTTGAAAATTTACACAAAGAGAATTACAGTATTATTACAACCTTATGTGCTTTCAGTAAATCTTTTCCTGGCTTCAACTGTACAGATGATGGTTGTTAGCCTAACTGTAGACACACAGCTGGAGCTAGGAGGCTGACATTAAGCTAACCAGAATACTTTTCTCTTTTTCTTTCATTCTTTTTTTTATATATATTTTATAGCTCCTGGATAAAGGGCAAGATATTTTGAGGAATATCCTATTTGCACCTCAACTGTGAGATAAATGTTATATTTTCTGGCTTGGAGGCATACTGCTAAGACTTCATCAGTAATAGAGAGATGAATTTAGTGGCAAAGGAAATGCTAAATTGGAATTCAGCAACTCTCTGGATTATCGTAAACTCTAGGGACATACATGAGTCCAATAAATGAGTGAAATGAGCATTTGGCAAAACGAGTGAAGAACTAACGTGACAGAGAGATTCCTGTTCTCAATTACCTCAGGAAGGAAGAGAACAAGCGTGAGGAGCCAGGAAGTTACAGATGAGGTGAACGAATGTGAGAGAAATCCAGGAAAACATCAAGAAGACTTTCTTTGGCAATGTGAACTGACAGAATAATACCTGATTATTATGTTGTGACTTGTGATAGAAAACTCTATAAACAAACACTTTAATTGTATATGCAATGGAGTGAGGCTCATATTTAAAGCTGAGATAAGGTTAAAAAATGGGCAGCCTCAGGGGGACTATAAGGGTACTTTGTCACACGCTTAGAAGAACAAATGTTTTTAAAAAATGTGCAGCAGGAGAAAATGGGAAGGACAATCCAGCAGTTCCTGACTTCCTCTTCTGTCTTCACATGTGTGGATAATCTGGATCCAGGAAGAAACATAAAAGAGCAAGTGACCTTTGTGAAAGTGTGATGGAGGTGACTTAGAATAAATTGAGGGATGGTCCTTGGTATGGCACCATCCTCTGCATGCAAAGAACAACATTGGGATGCCCACCTCATTCTGTCTTCAGTAACTGTGTGGCATGAAGCTGTTATGGTTTAGATATGAGTTGTCCCCTTAAAGCTCATGTGTTAGCCCATGCAAGAAAGTTTAGAGATGAAATGATTGTCTTATTTGAGCCTTAACCTTATCAGTGTGTTAATCCAGTTGAATGGGTTAACAGGGTGGGAACAGTGGGCAGGTAAGGGGTGACTGGAGGAGGTGGGTCATTGGGGGCATGTGTTGGGGGTATATATTTTTTTCCTGGTAAGTGGAACCTCTTTCTGCTTCCAGATTGTCATGTCCTGAGCTGCTTTTCTTCTTCACACCCTTCCTTCATGAAGTTCTACCTCACCTGGGCCCAGAACAATGGAGTTGGCTTTCAAGGGACTGAGACTTCTACAACTTGTAAGCCCCAAATGAACTCTTCCTCCTCTAAAATTGTTTTCATCAGGTCTTTTGGTCATAGCAGTGAAAAAGCTGACTAAAACAGAAGCCATTCCCTGGCAGGAATTTTTTGGGATAACTAGGATTAGGTGCTTAATCTCTGGCAAAAATCATATTTTGCATATTCAGTTACTGAACTCATGATTTTGCCTCCTGGGATCATTGACAGATGCTCAGGAAGTGACAGAAAGAGGAGAAATAAAGGACACATCTGTAATCCACTGGAGTGCTTCACTTAGCTGTTGTTGGGTCTATACAGCAATATGTGTCTTTCTAAAGGCCATAAAATGGGCAAAATTTTTTTGCATGAAAAGGCCTAAAAAGGGAAATATGCATTAATTAATAATTAACTGGTACTAATTCCAACACTGTGCTGGTCATTGAGGTTATAGGAAGGCAAACCTTGACCCTCTAATTGCCTTGGATCTGCTGGAGAATACAGTCAAGAATCTGGAAATGCATGGATAACATGGGGAAGAACATAAACTTGGATTTTGGAATTAGACAGACCTTGGGCTGATTCCTGGATCTGCTGTTGATTATGAAGTTAGCCAAGGGACTTAACCTACTTTAGTCTCATTGATCTCATCTATACACTTGTGTGTCTGTTCAAAAATCAAAGAGGATCTATATAAAGTGTTTGAAAAAGTGACCAGCACAAAGTGGCTCCTCACCAAATGGTAGCTCTAGATTTAAGTAAGGTGAGGTTCCAGGTGCCTATGAAAACACCCCAGTGGTGGGAAGAACATAGAGGACTGTGCAGCTGTGGTGACCTCTTCCTTGTCTCATGTGATAGGTAGGATTTGGATTGGTGACAGGGCACAATGTTTGGATCTCTGCAGTATGCCAGATCCATTCCTGGATGGAGCCAATGTCAGAAGGAAGCATCATTTTTTAATGGTGAGTGGGCATTGTCACCACATGGTGCAACTCAAGGTTATTATCACTGGTGTGATGCACTGGTAACTGAAAGGCTTACTAATGCATACTGCAAAAGAGGGGGCAAAAGATGGGATGTGTGGCTCTCTAGTCCCCTTAACAGGAAGCATGTGTCTCCCTAAACCTGGTAAGAGCACCATCAAAGAAAGCAAAAAGAGGAGTAAAAAGACATTTTATCTCACAGATTTGGTCTCAAGTACAAGCATTATTCATAGAAATACTAAGGATAGGAACCTAGCTTTTGATAGCTATCATTTTATGCTTTTTAAAGTATTCCTACTTCTTTGATTGTCTTGTTTCCTCACACATCTCTGAAAAGGGGAAGGCAGTTGCTGTAGGGGAGAGAGCACCAAACTAAGATTATAAGTCCCTACTAAACTGGGCACGGTGGAAGTTGCAAGTTCAAGGTCAGCCTGGGCAACTTAGACCAGGTCTCATAGTAAAATAAAAAGGGCTGGGGAGGTAGCTCAGTGATACAGCACTTGCCTAGCGTGTGTGAGGTGCTATTTTTGTTCAATCCCCAGTACTGGAACAACAACAACAAAAAAAAGATCACTACCAAGAGATGGTCAACTCTGATGTGGTGTGATCTGATCTGGGAAAACACAGCCCTCCAGGATTGCTGTCCTCTTATCTTTCAATATTAAAAGTCAATTAATCTCCTAAGGTTCTCTTGGCTGAAGATCCTGGGATCTTTATTAATAGTTGTGATGAGCTGTTTCTTAACAGCCTCCAGTGATCCCTGCCTCTAGGCAGTCATGTCCCTCTGTAGTCTCCTCCCCTGAGCTAAGCCTAGTGACTTGCTTCTAACAAATAGAACATGGTAAATATAATGGGAGCCACTCTGAGATTAGGTTGTAACTGCACTGAATTCCCTCTTGCTCTGTGCTTTCTCTCTGGCTCTTCTAATTTTTCTTGCTAGGATTAACATTCTGCAGAGGCCCATGGTGAAGACCTGATGGGTACTTACAACTTGCACCCTCTGAGAAACCAAGGATTCCATCCTAGCAATCCCAAAATAATTAAATCTTGCCAGTGACCATAGTAGTGTGCCCAGAAACAGATTCTTCTCCAGTCAAGCCTTGAGATGTCTGAAACTCTCACCAATACCTGGAATGCAACTTTGTGAAAGACCTGACCTAGACCCTAAGCCTCCAGCTAAGCCATCCTGGATTCTTGTTCTATGAAAAAACTGTGAGATAATAAATGGTAAGTCAAGTCACTAAGTATCTAGATAATTTGCTACATAGCAATGGATAGCTAAGGTCAAATATCAAGTGGTAGAGCCAGAACTGAAGACAGAATTTCTTTTCCTTGATTTTTTAAAATTTAAGCATTTTCTAAAATATTGATAAAACAGAAGCCAAATGAAATTCTGTGTGAGAAGGGTTCTACAGTCAAACTATATTTGAGAAATCCTCCAGGGCCTCTGTGTCTTTAGGAGCACATATTGTACCTTAAAGATTAACTTGTAAAGACACTTATTTTTTTTCCAAACTGAGAATTTCTCAAACATGTTTGACATCAAAATGCAATTAATGAAAACAGCTATTACTACATTAATATGCTTGGATGTGGTGAATCATAGGGCACATGAATACTCTGCAGGAAAACTGCTTTGTCTTTTACTATTTAGGTTTATATTGGGGCCTTAATAATACAGACTATTCTCTATTCTAAAATTATCAAAATCAATACCCATAAATCAAAGGCATTTCTGTACATCAGTGACAAATCCTCAGAAAGAGAAACTAGGAAATCCACCCCATTTACTATAGCCTTAAAAAAAATAAAATATTTGGGAATCAACTTAACAAAAGAAGTAAAAGACCTCTACAATGAAAACTACAGCACACTAAAGAAAGAAATTAATGAAGATCTTAGAAGATGGAAAGATCTACCTTGTTCATGGATAGGTAGAACTAATATTGTCAAAATGACCATTCTCCCAAAAGCACTATACAGATTCAATGCAATACCAATCAAAATCCCAATATCATTCCTCATAGAAATAGAAAAAGCAATCATGAAATTCATCTGGAAAAATAAGAGACCCAGAATAGCCAAAGTGATTCTTAGCAAGAAGAATGAAGCAGGTGGCATTACTATTCCAGACCTTAAATTGTACTACAAAGCAATAGTAACAAAAACAGCATGGTATTGGCATCAAAATAGACGAGTTGACCAATGGTACAGAATAGAAGACTCAGAGACAAACCCACGCACCTAGAGTTATCTTATAATAGACAAAGTTACCAAAAATGTTCACTGGAGAAAAGACAGCCTCTTCAACAAATGGTGTTGGCAAAACTGGAAATCCTCATATAATAAAATGAAATTAAATCTCTTTCTCTCACCATGCACAAAACTTAACTCAAAGTGGATCAAGGACTTAGGAATTAAACCAGAGACCTTGCTCTTAATAGAAAAAAAAAAAGTAGGTCCAAATCTCCATCATATTGGTTTAGGCTCCAACTTCCTCAATAAGACCCCCTATAGCGCAATAACTAAAACCAAGAATCAATAAATGGGATAGATTCAAACTAAAAAGCTCCTTCTCAGCAAAAGAAACAATCAGTGAGGTGAATAGAGGACCTACAGAATGGGAGCAAATCTTTACCACAAGCACATCAGATAGAACACTAACCTCAAGGATTTATAAAGCTCTTAAAAGCCTTAACACTAAAAAAAAAAAAAAAAAAAAAAAAAAAAAAAACCAAAACAAACCCAATCAATAAATGGGCCAAGGAACTAAACAGACCTTCTCAAAAGATGATATACAAACAATCAACAAATATATGAAAAAATGTTAAACATCTCTAGCGATTAGAGAAATGCAAATCAAATCTAAGATTTCATCTTACTCCAGTCAGAATGGCAGCTATCAAAACAAACAAACAAACAAACAAACAAACAAACAATAAATGCTGGCAAGGATGTGGGCGAAAAGACACACTCTTACATTGCTGGTGGAACTCCAAATTGGTGAAGCCAATCTGGAAAGTAGTATGGAGATTCCTAGGAAAACTTGGAATGGAACCACCATTTGACCCAGCTATCCCACTCCTTGGCCTATTTCCAAAAGACTTAAAAACAGCTTACTACAGGGACACAGCCACATCAATGTTTATAGCAGCAGAATTCACAATATCTAGATTGTGGAACCAACCCTGATGCCATCAGCTGATGAATGGATAGGGAAACTTTGGTATATATACACAATGGAACACTACTCAGCACTAAAAGAGAATAAAATCATGGCATTTGCAGGTAAATGGATGGAGTTGGAGAAAATAATGCTAAGTGAAGCTAGCCAATCCCAACAAACCAAAGGTTGAATGATCTCTTTGATATGAAGATACTAACTTATAAAGGCAAGAGAGAGGGGATGAGAGGAATGAAAGAGCTTTAAAAAGAACAAAGAGGGGGGAGGGAGGAGATGGGTCAAGGGAATAGGAATAATGGCAGACTGAGCTATCCATGATTACCCTAAATACATGTATGAAGACACACCTGTTGTAAAAATACTTTGTATAAAACCAGCAACTTGAAAAATGTGCTCTTTATATGTAATATGAAATGAAATGTACTCTGCAAACATGTGTAACAAATTAGAATAATAAAAAATTTAAAAAATGCAATTAATGAAAGTAGCTATTAATACATTAATATGCATGGATGTGGCGAATCATAGGGCACATGAACACTCTGAAGGAAACACTGACCTGCCTGTTTTATTATTTCTGAGCATCCTTCTAAGAGCTGTTTCTACCACTAAGTAAATGGAGTAGTATGGAGCAGTTAGCATGAAGTATGCACAAAATTTGCATACTACCAACAGAACGATATGCCTACATGATATCTCCAGTGGTAGGAACATGTGTGCTTCTCTTTCTTCTTTCTACCTTTCGATATCTTCCATAATGGGCATATATTACTTTTGAAGATATGACGGATGTTATGCAATGGGCTTAGTAGCATTTTTCCTTTTCCTTTGGTCCACTTTGACATTGAATTTATGTGTGTTCATAGATTGTGCTGGGAGTGGTGGGTCAAGTTACTGGGATGTGCTACATGTGCCACTTCTGTCTACACAGTTCCATGCAAAGTTACCTTTATTGGATAGATTTCAATTTTCCCTACAGGTTGCTCTTTGTGCTTATCTGGAGGATGTAGTAAGCAGTTAGCAAGCAAAGAAATCTTGGCATGGCTTTACTGCTGCTGTTTCTGTGGAAGAGACTGGTCTTTGGGTCTGCACAACCTATTCAGATTCTGCTTCTCCCCTCCATGCTACAGCTGAGCTGCCAGACAAGTATGTTTAGGGGTTCTCCTAGGCCTGCACCCCCTGCTCCACCCCACCCTATAGCAGTTAGAAACAGTTTGCTTGACCCTGATCCTCCCACCAGGGGAAGAATGAACAGCTGAGAACCGAAGTCATTTTCCCACCTATGTGCATAGCCCAGTTCTTGCCTGAGGGGTTTCAAACCATGAGGAAACTGGTCACTGCCAAGTCCAGAAGTATTCCCAGAGCAGGAATATCTCTGAACTGGGAGCTTGGGGTGTAAGATAGAGGAGCCCCCAACATGGTGAGAACAGGATCTGAACGATCACTGAGTAGCAGTCTGGATTACGAGCCAATCTGAGTCTGTGGCCAAGTTTTGACCACAGGGCAGTTGTTCCCAAGGGCTCTTTGCCTCTCTTTTTAGACTTGGTCCCCTCCCTCTTTCCCCAGCCACTTCTGGGCCACTTTTGGTCCCTCATCCCATCCAGCGTCTTTTTATCATTACGGATCTTTTTGTATCAGAGATCTGATCAGGATGAAAGCTCTGTCCTTTTTTCTAGAAGAATGCTTCTGCATGAGTTTAAATTTCTATCACACCCCACAGGGACAGTAAGGAAGAATCTGCAACTTGCATGTATTTTCAGGGATCACAGGTCACTGGGAGTTTGTTAAACTTGTACGAGTTCCTGAGTCATGTATTTCTGACATAGAGCCCTCCTCTAAGCAGAGGGTTTGGTTAGAATCTGGGCTGTTGATGGTGTGGTCCAGAAATGGTTTCACCTGTGCCAGTCAAAATTTAGCATATTAATAGAAAAACTGTGGGATTCAAAGTTTAAGGGAGCTTGGTGTGGTGGCACATGGCTGTAATCCCAGCCACATGGGAAGCTGAGGCAGGAGGATTGCAAGTTTGAGGTGAGGCTCAGCAGTTTAGCAACTCCCTGAGCCACTTAGTGAGACTCTATGTCAAAACTGTCTCAAAATAATAAATTAGAAAGGGTTGGGGTCGTAAAGCACCTTTTGGTTCAATTCTCAATACCAAAAATAATAACAACAACAAAAAAAATTTCAAGGGAATGAGTTTTGTACAGTAGAGTTACAGGCCTTCAGACATGCAGTAGT
This sequence comes from Tamias sibiricus, assembly GCA_025594165.1. Classification (NCBI taxonomy): domain Eukaryota; kingdom Metazoa; phylum Chordata; class Mammalia; order Rodentia; family Sciuridae; genus Tamias; species Tamias sibiricus. The sequence goes on from CM046671.1 coordinate 39,195,653, forward strand.
TGGGGGAAGTGTTAGGTGAAGGAACCTATTTGGCACCCCTAAGTCACAACCTAGAATTTCTCTGCAGATCAGGCTGGCCGGCTCTTTGAATCTTCAGCTTCTCTCCTGGAGAGAACATGTCATGTGGCAATAGATCCAGAAACTTATATTATGTGGCATAGAGTCTGAAATAAGTGACCTTTTACCTGGAGCATGCAAGTCTTTAGTTAGCTAAGTTGTTTTCACAATAGTGGTTGAGTAAAATCAATATTAAGAGGAAATTGCTTTCACAAAAATAATTTTTCTGCTCATGCAAGATGCTTTTCTTACATAGAAACCATGCCCCATTTATGAAAGGGAAAAAAAAGGAAGAAAGAAGAAGGAAGGAAGGAAGGAAGGAAGGAAGGAAGGAAGGAAGGAAGGAAGGGGAGGGAAGGAAAGGAAGATTATACATCCCTGGTTTTACTCTAAGGGTCAAAGTCGAAGTGTCTTCCTCCAATATCTCCCATCCCACTTGCAATGGTGTCCCCATCTCTGAACCTAGCTTTCTTTGATCTACAATTTTAAAGGCAGCTAATAAACATGCTAATGCCTTTGGAGCAGGTAGCTTCCTGAAGCTGTTATCATCCAAGGATTTCCTAACCACCATTATTTTGTTAGCTCACTTACAGGCAGGGGTAGAAGACAGAAGCAAGAGAGTTGGGAGGTAGAAGGAAATGGACAAGAATCTTCACATACCACGCCATGTTTCTGAGGTTTTGAAGTGTGGAGGTTAATGCTGAAAAGAAAGGGCTAACCAGGAAATCTGACTTCAGGTTGGAGGCCTTTGTCAATGATGTGTGTGCCTGGGAAAGTAGTGAAGAGTGAGGGAAGTTTTCAGTGGTGGAGAGAACAGGCTGAGGGGCAGATACCACACTCATAACCCAGGCAGAATTGAGAAAATCAGCTCAGCCATTGTTATTTTATGAGCAAGTCAAAGATCCTTTTGCAGATGATGATCAGAAGAGGAAGCAAATTTTCAGTATTTGACTTGAAAACTCCTTGTTATTATTTTATTTTGGGTGGTAAAACTTCAGATGTGGGGAAGTTCAAGGCCTTTGAACAGTTTTCACATTAGTTTTTTGGTAATGTCAATAATAGTAAATTTTTAGGGTTTAGACCAATGTTCCAATTGTTCTTTTTAATTCATATCACATTAAAAATTCCCAGGCAAGAGATGGAAAAATGGTGCTAACCAAGGTAGGACTCTGGGATTTCTGGAAGGAATGATTGATCAAGCTTGTAGTCCAGGTGTTTGTAGGTCTGAAAAATATGAAGATGAAACTTCAAATGCAGCTCCGGACACTGTTGCACAAGCTTTTGATCCTAGCTGCTTAGGAGACTGAGGCAGAAGGATCACAAGTTTGAGACCACTAGCCTTGACAACATAGTGAAAGCCTGTCTCAAAATAAAAGCTAAAAAGGCTGGGGATACAGTTCAATGGGATAGCTCCCCTGGGTTCAAACCCCTGTACAACCAATAAATAAATAAATAAATAAATAAATACATAAATAAATAAATGCTGGGACCTAGATCTTGATTTTTCCTGACTTTCCTGTCTAGTCCTGGCCTCTGAGGAAACTTTAGACCATGATTAAAAAACAAAACAAAACAAAACAACAAAATATTCACATGTGGTACATTATTTTCAAACTATCAAAAAAAAGTAGAGCATATTTTCCTTTCCCCCTTTTGGACCTGAGCTGACCTTGTGAATCCTTTGATAATGAGAACATGGCAGAGTGATGTTTGGTGACTTCTGAAGCGAGAACTTAAGATACCTTGGAGCTTCTGCTTTTACTCTTGGATCTCTGAGAGCTCCACATTCTGAAGAAATCTAGTCTTGTCCACCAGAGGGTAAACATCTCATGAAGAAGCAAATAAATGGTAGCTGGCACCAACTTCCAAGTCCTCAGGTACCTGTAGCCATATGATTGACTGTGATCAGCAGAAACAGAACCACTCAGATTTCCAACCCATAGAACCAAGAAAGGTACTAAATGTTAGTTTAAACCTCTAAATGTTGGGGGTGTTTTGTTGCACAGCAATAGATAATTAAAATACCTATAGTGCTTACGCAACAATAACAGAAATGAGTATGGGGGTAGTGTGTTATAGTTTATTCAGATTTTCCACATGGAAATGTTATTTCCCTGGATCCATAGGGTAACCTTGTTTTCTAGATCTTTAAAGTAGCTGTGGGACTTTTCTCTTTTATTTTGATTTTAATTGTGTACGTCTGTGTTTGTGTGTGTGTGTGTGTGTGTGTGTGTGTGTGTGTGGGGGGGGGGTGTTGGGGATTAAATTCAAGTCCTTGCACTGGCCAGGCAAGTATACTACCATGGAGCTCCATCCACATCCCCTGATATTTAATCTTTATTTTATGGAATGTACGTATTATTCAGTAGATTGTGGGTGAAGAGGCTGAGATGTAGAGTTTCCAGGATTCAGTCAGAGTTGCAGGGCTGTTACCTGAACAGGCAGGGACTCCAGAGGAAGCTGTCCTCCTTCACATCTCCTGTCCTTTGCCTTGTATCATTGTTGTACACTGTGTGTTCTCTTGCAAGCATGCATGGTCGGCAGGTCAAATCCAGGGGAACAAGTCACTTCTTGGGACACACAGCTGTGAGATGGGTGAGTGTAGAGCAGGGAAACAGCTTTGCAATGGATACTGGCCACTGAGGAATCCAGTGTGGGCCCTGGGGCCTCCCTTGAGCTGTTACACCATTGGAACTCCTATAGTGTCTAACAAAACTTCAGCCCAGCCTGCAGGGGTTCATTAATTGGTGTGGAGCTCTGACATGTTTTGTAACTGTTTGTTTAAAAAGTAAATAAAAGTAAAATATACTCTACCTTGCCACAATCCCAAATTAGCCCAGGAGAACAGCACTGCCCTGTGGAAATAGGGGTGGAGATTCGTGGCTTTGGTTTCTCAGGTGGTGGTCATGCCAAGTAAAATAATTCCTTTTCCACACCCACCTCACTGCATTCATTTAAGCCCTCAGCTCTTCTCTCTGTGAGTGTTCTGACAGCTTCCCACCTGGTATTTCTGCAGTGACACCAACCTCCTTTCCCTCTAACTACATTGTACATTGGTGCAGACTGTATATCTGGAGGCATCAGAAGATTTGAGGCTTAGGAATGTGAGCTCCATTGTAAGAGTCATTGTCATCAGAACAAATTTTGGACAATGGCATTTATGGTTTATTGAATAAATGTGACAGCCACCACCCCACAGACACTGCCAACTATTGCCACATCTTGCCTCCTAATTTACACTCCAGATAAATTGAGTGAGCAGCATCTACTTCCACAGAAGTACTGCAATGTCTTGTTCCTTCACACAATTCTTCCTGGGCCTGAAACCCTCCCCTGATCCTCTATGTCACCAGTCTACCCAGAGTCTAAAGTGAAGCGTGGGTGCTAGCTCCCTTGGGAAGCTTTGCCTGTGTGCTTCATTTCTTGGAGATGGAATCTACGCTTAACAGCATGAGTCACAGGTACTCAGATACTTGAAGCCTAGGCGAGCAAGGATTCTACAGTGGGGAGGGCCAGTATGGTAAGACATGAGAACTCTATAAGATTCAAATTGGAGATTTTCTGGTATAAACTTTTAAATTACAAGTGATAATGTTGAGGCTGGAAGTGGGAGTTGAGGCGGAGTGTGGCAATGGGGAGAAGGTAGGTGTGCAGTTTAAATGCATTTCCTCTGGTCAACTAATTAGGTAACAGGAGATGTGGGACTAGGCAAGAGTATACCTAGATCTCTTGGCTCCTGAAGCAACCATTTTAATATCAGCATAGACTGATTATTTGTGTAAAGGTGATTAAAAGTAATCATTAATATTTTTAGAGAATGAAATACATACTTCCGGAAAAGAAAATTTAAGAAATCTTTCTCCATAAGATTATTGGGTCAAGCAATTGAAGTTTATCAGCTATTCAATTCCACTAGACAACTGGAAATTCAGTCAAACCATTGATACTTGCTACTAGATCAATGGACTTTTGGGTACAGAGCCTGAATAGCTTGGTGATGGAGGTGCTGTGGTGATAGTTGCAGCCTGGCTTTCTCTGAGGTGGTAACCCAGAGAGCAAACAAACCCAAAGGAACCAGGGGCACACAGGCTGGTCTCCCCACATCACCCACCAACTGAAGCAGATTAAATTAATAACTCTGCTCTGCTTATGGACATGCTGGTTATAAGCCATGTAGGCATCTCAACTGACAATCAGCCAGGCAGAGAAACCAATTAACTAGTGGATCTAAATCACAAGAAAGAGGAGCCATTTCCTAAGTGACCTGGATACATTCTTGGTATAAATTACTAAATTCATTAATGAATAAATTCCAAGTCTTTGTTGGTTTGTAGCTTCGCTCATTCATCAACTTTTATGAAACAACCCCTTTCTGCATTAGACATTGAGAAACTAGGATGATTAAAATGTTCACCTTATAACATTAGTGACAGAGCACATCCAAGTAAATAATTTCAAGTTAATTTTTCTGAGCCTTCCTTGGATTTTAGATCCTGGAAGGTGAAGGAGAAAGAAAGCGGAATGGAATAATCTTTTATCAAGCTTGATTATATTTTTTCATACAGAAGTTTTGGCTCTGGCTGAAAGAGGGCTGGAGGAATATGGCTCACAGGGCTGCCATATGCATCCTTAGAAAGCTACATTCCCTTCCAGTGTCAGCAGCCAAATTTGATGATGATTCCTTACACTTGCCCCAGTGCTTTCCACAGTATTTCATATACATTACTTCATGTGACTTTCACCATCACCTAAGAGGGCAAACATCATTAATTCCATTTTGAATGAGGAAACTGAGGCCTGGAAAGTTTATCTGACTTTACAAGGCCACATATAGCTCAGAGTCCTATTCAGCAGGCCACACTTCAAAGATGTGGTCAACTTTATACATTGAAACACTTTTTACCACATGGAGACAATTTCTTGTTTGACCATTTTTCCATAGAATTATCAGAATTCACTTGAGGCTGTGATGATGGAATATGCCTCAATATTCCTCTTGAGGTTGGAAAGATGATGTATCAGTATTTTGTGGGCTGGATCCTCTTTGACTCCCTCCTTCATTCTCCACTTACATTTTAATCTGTGATGGTCTCTGTCAGGTCCCTAGTGAGCCATGAAATCTAGCCTGACTCCTCAAACCCATACTACTCAGTTCCTTTCCTAAGATCATTCAGCAATGCAGTGGGAAACAGTTACTGAATAGTTAATGGATTGATCTTTTTTTTTTATTAATTAAGATACTATGCTAGGTCTTGAGGAAAAGAAAGATGAGCAATGACAGTTTGCTGTTCAACCACAGCTCCTGGTCCAGCATAGCAGGGAGATTCAGGAGAGCCCCCATCTGCAGGAATGGAGGTATGACTGATGGAACTTCCATAGTCATGGGGGGCCTAAAGGACATAGGTCTGCTCTGCACAGGGAGTGAACAGAGAGAAGGCATGCACCACCTTCTAACACTTTATCTGCCTTATTGTTATAATCCCAAGTAGGAAGCTGGAAAAAAGATGTTCAAAGATGGAAAAATGGTCCTTTGGCAAGGAATAATTATAGGAGAGGTTAAATCATTCTATACAAAGCAAGGTAAACATCAGTTACCTAGCCCTTAAAAGATGAACTATCCTGGGAAAGGAACAGTCATTAAAGACAGAAACAGGCTGAGCCCTCCCAGAAAACTGCTTTGGAGGGAACAATATTTGTTTGAATGGATAAATTGCAACATATTTATAAAAGCTATTCACAGTGTCATTGTTCCTAGGATCTTACTTTTGTGCCAGATCTTCACACTGGCTGAAGGTAGCGGTGGGGAGAGGAGGGAAGTGGGTGGAACACAAATATAGGGGGAAAATATACAGCCTCTGCTCTTTCATTTTAATCGAGGAGAAGTAATTAAATAATAATGAAAAGCAGAATATGGCTTGGGGCTAAGAAGGAGTTCTCTATCACTTGAGGAAGTCTATTAAAATGGGAAATCCTCTTGGCATATTTAGGGGAAGCTTTATGGAAAAGGTGGAACTAATTGGATCTGAAGAACAGGTTGAAGCTGGAGTGTGAAGAAGTCAAGGGAAGCCATCAGGGAGCAGCCACACGTACCAGGTCACACTTATAAACAACAGTCCTTAGCAGGTTGCAGTGTGGCATAAAAATGGTTTTGCCTCTTCTCTGTGACCCTAAATGACACCCGGGTGTTCATTAGCACCAACGGAGCCCATCAGTTCAGTTATGTGGGCCATAGAAGCCCCTGTCCCTGCCTTCAAAGTATTTACCATATAATTAGTCAGAAAATGTAAGGGTGAGAGAAGGAAGGAAATGCTTCTAAGGACAAAGTGATTTGAAGGGTCCAGGGAGACTAGCTATCTACAGGGATCACATCAGAGGTAATTACCCAGTCCCTCTTCCATTTGTCACAGCAGATGGAGGCCTGGCCTCAAGTTGTAAATTGCCTGAAAGAGGCTTCCTGTTGTCATTCTCTGAGGTTTTGCCCTTGCTTCTCTTTAGGGTTAAAGACAGCTCTTTGTTACCCAGCCCGCAAACTTGGAAAAATGGCAGTAAATAATCTGGATAACTTTAATTGATAAAAATGTTATTCCTGCCTCAGAGGCTACCTGGTTTAGGAGGAAAAAATTGATGAACAGAATGTGTAGAGTCCTGATTTGCCAATATCCATTTTTGTGATTTTTGACAAGGTCCTCGAACTTGGAATTTATCTGGGCACAGTGGGGTCAGTAATTCTTGCTTATTTTCTGTGCCTATTACAAGCACAAAATGTGATCATGGATGAGAAAACATGTATGGGAACATATGTAATATGGTGCATCTTCAAGAAAATGTAAGCTCATTTGGACAAAGTATGGGGAAACTAGAAACATTCGTTTTTTTTTTTTTTTTTTAACCAAGTACTTAAGGAAGAAGGGTGGGTTGAGGGCAGGTGGATAGAAATAAAATATCAAGATTTTTTTTCTTCTATTCTTTTTTTTCCTTTTTAAATTTATAATAGTAGTATGTATTACAATTCATAATGTACATATATAGCATCTTTTTTCATACAACTGTTTGTATACAAAGTATATAAGTACCATTCAGGTCTTCAATCATGCATTTAGGATAATGATATCCATCTCATTAAACTACCATTTTTTTCTCCCCCCCTTTCTCCCTCCCTTCCCCTCCCTTTTTTTCTTTTTTTATTTATAATAGTAGTATGTATTACAATTCATAATGCACATATATAGCTTCTTTTTACATACAACTGTTTATATACAAAGTATATAAGTACCATTCAGATCTTCAATCATGCATTTAGGATAATGATATCCATCTCATTCAACCACCAATTTTTTTTCCTCCCCTCCCTCCCCCCTTGCTCCCTCCCTTTCCCTCCCTTTCCTTTGACCATTCTAGTGTTCCTCTAATCCTCCTATGTACCTCCATCCAACAACACTGTGAACTAGCCTCCTTATATCAGAGAAAACATTCGGTATTTGGATTTTTGAGATTGACTAACTTCACTTAGCATCATATTCTCCAACTTCATCCATTTACCTGCAAATGCCATTATTTTATTCTCTTTTATTGCTGAGTAAAATTCCATTTTGTATATATACCACATTTTCTTTATCCACTCATCTACTGAGGGACATCTAGGTTGGTTCCACAACCTACCTATTGTGAATTGTGCTGCTATAAACATTGAAGTGGCTGTGTCACTGTAATATGCTGTTTTTAAGACCTTTGGGAATAGACCCAGGAGTAGGATGGCTGGGTCATAGGGTGGTTCCATTCCCAGTTTTCCAAGAACTCTCCATACTGCTTTCCATAATGGTTGCACTATTTTGCAGTCCCACCAGAAATGTATGAGTGTGACTTTTTCCCCACATCCTCTCTAACATTTATCGTTGTTTGTGTTCTTGATAGCTGCCATTCTGACTGGAGTGAAATGAAATCTTAGAGTAGTTTTGATTTGCATTTCTCTAATTACCAACGATGTTGAGCATTTTTTCATGTATTTGTTGATTGATTGTATATCTTCTTCTGAGAAGTGTCTTTTCAGTTCCTCAGTCCATTTATTGATTGGGTTATTTGCTTTTTTGGTGTTGTTTTTGAGTTCTTTATATATTCTAGAAATTAGTGCTCTATCTGATGTGCATGTATTAAATATTTGTTCCCAGTTAGTTGGCTCTCTATTCACCTCACTGATTGTTTCTTTTGCTAAGAAGAAGCTTTTTAGTTTAAATCTATCCCATTCATTAATTCTTGGTAATAATTCTTGTGCTACAGGATTCTTATTAAGGAACTTTGGGCCTAATCCGACATGTTTTTCTTCTATTAGGCATATTGTCTCTGGTCTAATTCCTAGGTCCTTGATCCACTTTGAATTGAGTTTTGTGCATGGTGATAAGGGTTTAATTTCATTTTGTTGCATATGGATTTCCAGTTTTCCCAGCACTATTTGTTGAAGAGGCTATCCTTTCTCCACTGTACACTTTTGGCACCTTTGTCTAATATAAGATAGCTGAAATTATATGTGTTAGTCTCTGTGTCCTCAAGTCTGTACCATTGGTCCACCAGTGAGATACTATACTGAGTGGTTCTGTTTCCAACCCTACAATGAGTATTTTGACATTTTCCAATTGCAAAGTGAGAATGGTAACTGATTCTCATTGAGAAGGAAGGGATATTACATTCACAAACTGAAGATTCTCCAAATGCAACAGTGTTGAGTATATATTACTTGCTTATTAGGTGTCCAGATTTATGCTTCAAAATGAAATGTATCAAAGAGTTTAAATAATAAATTACTATTTGTATTCCAAACCTGGAATCATTTTTTTTGCAAAGAAATAAAAAGCAAGAATCTTAAAAACTCCACCCAATGCCTGTAATTATTTTTGTTTTTCAAACAAATTATATGTACTAAGATTTTGTGTAACTTAAATTTGTTGGCCAAACACCCTATGAGTATTCAACTGGAAAAAGAGAAATACAATAATTCTTTCACATTCAGTGGTGGAAAGTTATTATCTTTATAGGATGCATTGGATATTTACAAATAGGACATATGCCAATAAATATGGTAAAGTTAAGTTTGTTGAAAAGAGAAGGAATATTATTAGGACTGCAGATATCCATAAAATCAACCTATGATTTGTGGAAAATAAAATGGAGACTGGATTGATTTATTATCTTTGATTCTCTCCAATCAATGGCAACTTCTCATTTTTTAATGTCACAGGATTAACAATTTGCAAAGGTGTCTAGCTTCCTCTTTTATACACTTATAAACACCAATCTATGAAAACATCTTTGAAGGATCATTGATATTAATCCTTACATTTCTGTTTTTACTTTTCTGATTTTATTTATTTATTTTTTGTGATGCCAGGGAATGAAATCAAGGGCACTCAACCACTGAGACACATCCCCAGCCCTATTTTATATTTTATTTTGAGACAGGGTATCACTGAGTTGCATAACTCCTTGTCATTACTGAGGTCGCCTTTGAACTTGCAATCCTCCTGCTTCAGCTTCCTGAGCTGTTGTGATTACAGGTGTGCACCACGGTGCCCGGCCTAACTTTTCTGATTTTTAATATTAAGGTTCAAGTTCAAGCTCTCTAAGGTTCAAGTTCTCAGAATAATTATCTTACTATTTTTTTTGCAAGAATTAACCTGAGATTATATATTTATATAATTTCCATTCATGACACTCAATAAGCATATGGAGACATTAAAATATATCAGTTACTTTTTATTCTACCTTATTCACAAGAAATTAAGCCAGATTCTTTCTGCCCTGTGTGGTTTCACATCTCTTCCAATGAATCCTGACCTACCAAAACTTTGCTCATGTGACTTACCTATTCTCAAAAGTTTTTAGCATTGCCTGCAGGATGAAGGCCAATATTTTTGAAGTCTTTCATCATGTAGCCTCAGCATATTTATCTAACCTCACCTTTTATGTATCTTACATAAAAATCTCATCTTTACTAGGCCTAACTCCTTGGCTTTTACATGAAGTGTGCAGCTGTTCTGCTACATTAAAAAAAAGTCAACATATCACATTTGGCTTTCTGCCTGGGGAAGAATCCATAATAGACATTCAATAAATATTTGCTGAATTGAATATTGACATATCAGTGTCATTTTTCACTATTAAGTCACTTGAAAATTTTCAAGTTCAAATTAAACTTATGTGTCAAGCACTGTGCCAAGTCCTGTCAAGATACCATTCCTATCAAAAAAGAAACTTTTCATTGTGAGAGGTCAAAGTTCTACAAAGATTGCAAGCTTGAGATAGAATAGAAGAAAATACAAATTAGTAGGAATATGCATGCATTTAACTTTTATACATCACCATTTCTATATGGGCATTCACATACTAAAGTGACCTTGGAGGATAAAAAAAGGGAATAGAGCCTGGAGGAAAGATTCAGACTTTAACAGAGATTGAAAACTGTATAGATTTAAAGCATTTTTTAAAGGATAACTTAGATGTAAAGAATACAGAGGGAAGGAAGTATGTTCCAATCTACCCAATTCTTCCCACCTTCACAAAGTCCTAGTCCCTATAATAAAATTTCTCCCCTGGATCACTGCATAGACTTCACTTGTCTTCTTTCTTGCACTGAAGTTGAATTTCCAGTCCATTCTCTACACAATACTCAGAGTAGACTCTTTAAAAACAGCAAACCTGGCTCAGCACCTCCTGCTGCTTTACATCACACCTAGAATGCAGCCCAACCTCCTGACCTTGACTTGTGTATTTCAGGTAACTTAACTCTGACCCACCCCACCAACTTCATTCTATTCCTTTCACTCCTTCTTCCCTATCCTTTGGCCACACTCATTTGTATTCTAGAGAGTGACTACAGGGAACTCATTCTTGCTCTGGGACAAGGATCTGGATCTCCTTTCTGCCTGAAATCCATTTCCTCCAACTTCTGCATGACTATCTCTTTCCTTATTAAGGTCTTAGTCCAAACCTATGTCTTCAGACAGCTCCTTCCCATTCCTTAAAGCTAGAATCATTCTCTCCCCATCATGGCTCTCCATCAGCCCATCCTGTTTATCTTCTTCATAGCACTATGTTTTTCCAATTTTCAAATTTTTCTTTTCATTTGTTCATAATTAATTGTCAAGTCTCTGCTACTGGAATGGCAGCTCCTTTAAGGGTTGGAGTTCTTTCTGCTTTACTCATAGCTACTTTCCTGGAGATCCTACTTCACAGGGACTTATAGGCATGTGTGTGTGTGTGTGTGTGTGTGTGTGTGTGTGTGTGTGTGAACTATAAGTAGGAAGGAAAAAGGAAGGAGGCTGCAGGGACAGAGGGGAAAGGAGGATTGTTGGACAAGATGATTATGAGGTAATCAAATTTGCTTAAAAGGGTATAAGGGCATATATGTATGTATATATATGTGTGTGTGTGTGTGTGTGTGTGTGTGTGTGTGTGTGTGTTTGTGTGTATGTGTGTATTTCCTCTCTCAATTACACACACACACACACACACACACACACACATATCATGTACACTCAAAGAAGAGTTGGGTTTAAATGGCTATTTCCTATATCTAAAGAGATAATGGAGATCAATGGGATGTACCACAAACAAGTTCAGATTTCACTGGGAAGTGTGTTACAATATACAATGGCAGGCCCTTTTGGATTTTTGAAGTTCAAAAAGGGTAGATTTGAGAGAGGAGTTTCTACTTAGACACCAACAAGTGTATCAAGGGATATTTTATTTTTATAATTGTTTTAAAGACATTATTATTTCATGGCCAAAATTTCAAGCTCTGAATTCAGATAGATCAGGATTTGAATTTTGTCCCTATCACCAATGACTGCAACTGAAGACAAATTACTTGACTTCTTGAATCCTTAGTCTCTTCAGACATTATATGGGCTGGAAAATGACATCTACTGCAGGAATAAAATAAAGTACTAAATGTAGACTATTTAGTGTCCAGCATGTAGTGCTTAGTGATATTTTTATTATTTTTATATGATCTACCCACATATTAGGGCATCTACTCTGGTAGAAAATTAAGATAAGGGTCTGAACCAATATTAATTACTAGTTCCTTTTTTTAGGAATGTAGACATGAGCTTTAAAGAGTTTATCTGGGTTGCTGAATTTTATAAATGGAAGATAAATGATGAAATTTAGAAATAGTGATATGCCAAGTTTTATGTAAAGACTCAAATTAAAAATTGAAAACCTGATGATAATGCCATTGACTGAAATTGAAAATTTGAGAGTTCTTTAGACTATGAGTTACCATATAGATGTTAGTTATCACTATGTTGTCTACTAAATTATGGTCATCTGGAGATCAAGGCAGGAAAGACTGACCCTGGCATGAAGTACCCTGCCCAGGTAAGGTCCCCCAAACACATTATTGGAACCTGATTTCATATACTGTTCTGCTCTCAGGAACTGGGAAATACTTCTTCTTCAAAGTCCAGAGGTCAGAGAGAAAGCTCATAATTCCTTGACTATTCTGCCTAAAAGTCTCTGCCTAACAGTTCCTAAGAGTTCAAGCTTCTTTCTTTTGGCCAGGATTTGCATTTGCCAAATAAAATAAAAACTGGAAATACTGTTTATATAATCTCCTGCTTCCAATCTGGCTTGTTTCTAAAGTATTCTTGTCATAAAAACAAAATAAAAAGTTGAAGGAAAATATCTGAAAAGTATAAAATTTAATATTTTTTTTCTCTTCTTATATACTAGGGTAGTATTTTGTAGTAATGTGAATATAAAATACATCGGTCTTTCTTTTTGATTCTTTAAAAGCTATGTAAAGATAATTTATTTATCTGTAACTCTGAAAACAATATTTATTCCCATTTACTTTGACATTCCTATCGCTTTCAAAAAGAATTTGTACTTCACAAGAATTTTGTAACATGGGAATGATTTTTAATTGATGAGGGTTTAGTAAGCTGTAGGAACATGTAGTCCCCAAATGTCAGTTGGTTACATATTTCTTAGCAGCCATTGTCCAGGGATTGTGTTTAGATTGGCAGGGTCCCTCTTTTCTACATAGTCATTTGAAGACAACTCTCCTGTGTTCAACCTGTGCCTGCTAAGATCATTCTAGAGTGGCCATCGGCTCGGAGGTGGAAGAACAAAGAGAAGACCACGTAGGCAGTTTCAATCACCAAAAATATCAGGCAAAGGTGGTTTGGATTATTTCCATTTCTGTAAGAGCCCTAATAAGGAGATAGCTAAGATGGCGGCTAGCTGAGAGCCATAAGAGGTGTTTCAGTATTTTCACCTTATATTCAATGCATTTATCTAAGAATCTTTCTATGCCCATGAACACTATGTGACGCACCTGTAAGTTTGAGCTGTTGACAAGTGTATACTTGTTAAGGCAAAAAGTATTTAACTGGGTGAGGTTGGCTAGAGAGGGTAGTTGGAGTTGGAGAGGTTGTTGGAGCCAGAGAGAGAAGTTAGAAGAAGCAAGAATAAAGAGCCTATTCATTTTCCAGTCTGCTTCTGAATTCTTTCCTGCGGTATCGTTGCTGCAGGCGGGGATACCTGCAGGAGGCAACAAGTGGTGGCCCGCACGGGGAATTTGGAATCGGCAGGTAAGAACTGAGAAGTCTCTAAAGATGGGTTCAAAAATAACCAAGACCCGAGTGATAAAGGCTATGGAAGAATTCTTTGATATAGCTGATAGTGAGGAGGAAAGTGATCATGAAAGCATAGCCTCCGCTGAGTCAGATAGGAACAGTAAGGATAGTATTGGTGTGAACTCAAAAAATGACGAAGATCTGAGCTGCTAAAGCTATCCGAGATTTATTAGAGATAGCCGAGGAATACATGCTCTCAATTGAACCTGGGACTCAGGATGTTACTACTAATGAAAGTAATAGTAGTGAGGAGGAGTCAAATAACCATGAAATCACAGCCTCCTCCGCTGAGTCAGTTAGGACCAGAAAGGACCTTCAAGTAGAGGAACCACTTGTGCCCTCTGCTCCCTCATGGGTTGAATCAATTACAGAAACCATGAGGGGTATTTCTGAGCATTTGCGTGCCCTTGAGGCAGAGATTAATGGCCTTCTGAGCGCTTAAGCGCCCTCAAACGTCAAAACCTGCAGGGACATTGGGATCTGCCAGTATTTGAAAATGAAAATGGGCAGAGGTACCACTAATCCCTAGACTTCAAAACAATAAAAATTTTCAAAGAAGCAATAATGACCTATGGGCCCCAAGCTCCTTTCACATTGAGCATGTTGGAGTCCCTTAACACTTTAACTTTAACCCCCTCAGACTGGAAAGGCTTATGTAAGGCAGTATTGAGTGGGGGACAATACTTGATTTGGAGGTCACAGTTCCAGGAGTTTTGTGTAGAAACAGCTAGAAGAAATGCAACTGCAGGATTTCCAGACCGAACATAGACATGTTAACTGGAGAAGGGCAGTTTGCTGACTTACAGATTCAAATTCAGTATGATCCTGGAGTTTACGCTCAAATATACACCGCAGCTGTTAAGGCATGGAAAACTATACAAGGAACTGGTGACTTACAGGGCAGCTTGTCTAAAGTAATTCAGGGACCTAATGAGCCATATGCTGACTTTGCTGATCAGACCTTGGAAATCTAAAAGGGACCTTTCAGTATATATAAGATTATGCAAAGATATAAATGACGCCTTTGTCATAGGAAATGTGATTGCAGCAGCAATGAGAGGTGCTTCCCCTCAAAATTTCACAAAAAGGGCTCAACCTAAAAATTATTATAATCAATCAAGTTATTCTAGACAATATCCCCAAAGAGAAATAAGACCAAGCTCATATTGTGCCCCAGGCCGCTGCCCCAGGTATAAAAAAGGAAATCATTGGGCTAATAAGTGCAGATCTAAATTCGATATTTATGGAAACATTTTGTCTAGGAATTCAAAAACAGGGCATGGGGCCCAATGCCCTGGGGCCCACAAATATATGAGGCATTAGAGGAAGAGTATCCTCAAACATCCATCCAGATGATTCCTCAACACAATCCCTCTTACCCATTGACTCCCTCGTTAGAGGAACAAGAGGAAGTGCAGGACTAGACCTCTGTTCCACTGCCCAGATAGTGCTAACACCTGAAATGGGTGTTCAACTGATTCCCACGGGAGTCAGGGGACCTCTTCCCTCAGGAACTGTAGGACTTATCCTCGGGAAAAACTCAGATTTTCAAGTGACTCCAGGTGTAACAGACTCAGACTACCAAGGAGAAATTAAGATTATGCTTAGTTCACCTCGAGGCATTTTCTCTGTTAACCAAGGAGATAGAATTGCTCAGCTGCTTCTCCTTCCCAGTTTACATGACTCATTTAAGAGTATGCCTCAAAATAGGAACAATAGAGGATTTGGTTCCACTGGCTCAGGACCTATGGCTTGCTGGGTTCAGGATTGTTCACGGAGGCCTATGTGCAAAATAAAAATTTAAGGTATAGAGATGGAGGGATTGATTGACACTGGGGCTGACTCTTCCATTATCAACATACAACAATGGCTCAAACACTGGCCTCTGCAGAAGGCTTCAAATAGTTTGAGAGGCTTGGGATATTCTAATACCCCAGAACAAAGTGCAACAGTTTTAAAATGGGAGGATGATGAAGGGCATCATGGAACATTTCAGCCTTATGTTTTGTCTAGCTTGCCAGTTACCTTATGGGGAAGAGATGTTTTACAACAAATGGGAGTACATCTCACAACCAAGCCCGCAGGTGTTACAAAAGGAAATCATCACCGAAAAGGTAAAGGATATATTTTTAGGGGCCACTGAGAAAACAATTTGAAAATACCATGGCTTTCTGATAAGCCAGTTTGGGTCCCTCAGTGGCCCCTATCTAGAGAGAAATTACAAGCGGCCCACCTACTAATCCAAGAACAACTATAAGCAGGACATATAGAACCTTCCACCTCTCCCTGGAATTCCCCCATATTCGTGATCAAGAAAAAATCAGGAAAATGGCGATTGTTACATGATCTTAGAGAAGTCAATAAAAAACTATGCAAATTATGGGCCCTACCCAACCTGGACTTCCTAATCCTGTAGCTATTCCAAAAAATTTCCATCTTATAACTCTTGATATAAAGGATTGTTTCTTTTCTATTCCTCTACATCCTCTAGATGCCCCCAGGTTTGCTTTTTCAGTTCCTTCTATCAATAATAATGGCCCTGATCAAAGATTCCAGTGGAAAGTTTTACCCCAGGGAATGGCTAATAGCCCCACTATATGTCAAATCTATGTAGATAAAGTTATTCAGCCTATCAAGAACAAATACCCAGAGCTTATGTGCCTCCATTATATGGATGATGTTTTTTGCTTGCTCATCCTAATCAAGAAGTCTTATTCACCATATTTAGCGATATATCAGAAAACTTGAAACGATATGGACTAAACATTGCTGAGGAAAAGGTTCAAACCAGATCTCCAATATTATATCTAGGATTCCAAATTATGGATACTTTTATTAGGCCTCAAAAAATTTTAATAAATAAGGAACATTTGGCCACTCTTAATGATTTTCAAAAATTGCTGGGAGACATTAATTGGCTTCGCCCTACACTAAGCCTCACTACTGGCCAATTAAAACCCTTATTTGATATCCTTCATGGGAACCCTGATCCATCATCACTGCGAACATTGACTCCTGATGATAGGGAAGCTTTAAAGTTCGTAGAAAAGGCCATTGAAGGATTTCATTGTGATAGAATTGATTTTGCTCGACCGCTGATATTGATTATTATTTCTTCACAATATACACCCACAGGAGTATTTTGGCAACAGGGGCCTTTATTATGGATACATTTGCCCATCTCTCCTAAAATTACAATTGAGTCTTATACCTCTATGGTGGCTAAACTTATTCTTCAAGGACTTAAGACTTCTACTAAAATATTTGGCATTCACCCTGCTACTATTATTACTCCCTATTCATCATCACAGGTTGAATATTTATGCTTCAATGATAATGATTGGGCTATAGCTAGATGCTCTACTTCAGCAAATTTTGATAACCATCTTCCTAAGTCTCCTATACTATCTTTTTGTATCAATCATCCCATTATATTTCCACAGGTAATAAAAAATCAACCTATTCCTAAGGCATTAAATGTATTTACAGATAGGTCCTCTAATGGTACTCCTGCAGTAGTCACTCAAAAAGAAAATATGATTCATATTACTGCCCATAAATCAGCTCAATTAGTTGAACTTGAAGCTATTATTATAGCTCTTGAAAGTTTTAAAGAACAGCCTATAAATATTTTTTTCAGACAGCCACTATATTGTACATGCTGTCCCTAAATTGGAGCTAGCAGGTCCAATAGCACATCATACTCCAGCCTTTAAATTGTTTTTTCAAATTCAAAACCTTCTATGGGAACGTAAAGAACCTTTGTTTATTGGACATATCAGAGCTCATACTAATTTTCCTGGTCCTGTCCATGAAGGTAATCCAAAGGCCGACGCCCTCACTCAAACAATCTTTATATTTTCAGCAGTCCAACAAGCTACCTCGTTCCATTCTCAATTTCATGTTAATAGTACTACTTTACAATAAAGTTTCAAAATAACTAAAGATCAAGCTCAAACAATTGTGAAGGCTTGTCAATCTTGTGTGACACATTTGCCCAATCCACATTATGGGGTAACCCAAGAGGATTAATGCCCAATCATTTGTGGCAGATGGATGTCACTCATGAGCCAAGTTTTGGAAAATTGCAATTTATTCATGTGACCATAGATACATGCTCAGGCATGATTTTTGCTTCCTTACATGCTGGAGAAAAAGTTATAGATGTTACATCTCATTGTCTACAAGCTTTTGCTGCATTGGGCATTCCCAAAATGCTTAAAACAGACAATGGCCCTGCATATACATCCTCATCTTTCAAACAGTTTTGCTCCAAATTCAGTATACTTCATAAGACTGGTATCCCATATAATCCTCAAGGCCAAGGTATAATTGAATAAGCTAATTGCACACTCAAACTTATGCTTTTAAAACAAAAAGAAGGAAATTGGACAAATCCTAAAGATAGATTAGCCGTTGCCCTTTTTACTTTAAATTTTTTAACTTTGGATTCCAAAGGATATTCAGCTGGAGATAGACACTGGAATCCACATCAACAACATAAACCTTTGGTTTACTGGAAGGATGTTCTTTCAGGCACATGGAAGGGCCCAGATCCAGTATTAATTTGGGGGAGAGGATCTGTTTGTGTTTTACCATAGCACGAGTCCTCCCCAGTATGGATACCATCAAGATTAATAAAACAGGTACCAAATCAAAAGGACCAAGATGAAGTTGTTGTGGAATGATTCCCTTAAAAGAGTCCTTCAATAAATTCACAACTTAAGTCTCATTCCTCCCGGCTGGGACGAGAAGATCTCTCTTTAGTGTGCACACAATTGTATATTTTCTTTTTTATATATGTCTTTATGTCTGTGCGCTTATCTAGATTTCATGTAAATGTGACGTCACAAATATATGTCTTTATGTTTGTGTGTCTGTCAAATGTGACGTCACAAATAACAAAAACCGAGCGCTCATGAAAATTAATAATATTAAAAAATATATATATGTATATATATATATATGGATCCAAATAACTTTATTTCATTTAAGTTAAGAGTATTCAAATTGGGTAAACAATTAAAAAGTGAAGGTACCTTCAATCTTAATTTATAGGTGTCTCTAGGACTTCTCTTCAGCAAAGAATATGACTAATACTATATAACCTGATATTTTGGTATTTGACATGGGATTGTTTATTTGTAATTAACTTTATTTGTTAAATAGCTGATTAATTTAAATTGTTTCAACAGGTATATTCATGGAAGGTTGCTGTGTATGCAGAGGCTCAGGGGTTCCAGCTAACAAATTATTTTTCTAAAATGCTCTTTGCTTTTCTTTAATTTATCTTAAATATAATATTTTATCAGCTAAATACCCTCAGCCTTTCTTTAATTCGTTCTGAATGTGATATTTTGCCAGCTTATGTTTGTGGGAACTCAAGCAGCAATGTGTGTGAGCAGAGAGCAACTTCAATTACCTGATCTAATAATTCTATTTTTTAGTTTGACAACTCGCTTCTTGACTCAGTGCTGGAATGGCACTGCCTTTCCTCTAATGATTGATGCTTGTGTTTCTAGGTAGTGGGCCCTGAAGATTTGCCGGTGGCATTGTCTAGACATAAAAAAGACGGCTGCTGCTACAGCTGCAGGGATCGCAATTGCTACAAGCATCCCTGCTGCTCAAGCATCAAACAACTTCACCAGCAGTGTGGCTTCTGCTCTGCATGCACGAGGCCTCCTAGATCAACGTGTTAGTAAATGGACATTTTGATAAATCTTTCTATGTTTGGGACATTGCATGGGACAATGCCTTGCGGGTATTTGTCTAGAGAACTCAGTGCATTACTTTATGGAACTTAGGGCAGCTGATTTATTAAAAAAAAAAAAAAAAACTTGATACGCTATGGAACTTAGCTCATCAGTTCAAAGCTTGCTGCCTTAGAACCAAAGCATCTCCTCATGTTTGGTTGGCTCGATTGGACAGCTGGTAGTCAATGATGGGTAAGATCCCCAGAGGGGGACAACCTAAGACAGGCACAGTTGATCCGGATGTGGTGAGGGTCGTCACCCATCCACGGGAAAGTCTCATGTGGCCGACATATCAACCTAAGACAGGAGTCAAGGGCACAGCCTTGATTATCCGATGACGGGTAAGAATGTTGGTTGCACATGTAGACGCCCTAGAGCTATCCCTCTTTTAAAAATAAAAGGGGGGAAATGTAAGAGCCCTAATAAGGAGATAGCTAAGATGGCGGCTAGCTGAGAGCTATAAGAGGTGTTTCAGTATTTTCACCTGATATTCATGCATTTATCTAAGAATCTTTCTATGCCCGTGAACACTATGTGACACACCTGTAAGTTTGAGCTGTTGACTCGTGTATACTTGTTAAGGCAAAAAGTATTTAACTGGGTGAGGTTGGCTAGAGAGGGTAGTTGGAGTTGGAGAGGTTGTTGGAGCCAGAGAGAGAAGTTAGAAGAAGCAAGAATAAAGAGCCTATTCATTTTCCAGTCTGCTTCCAAATTCTTTCCCGCGGTATCATTGCTGCAGGCGGCAATACATTTCCATTCCATTGGCTTAGATATCAGCCACAGACAACTGGAAGAGAAGTTCGGAAATGTAAACTACCTCTGTCTTCAGGAGGGAGAGGAAGTGGACAGCAGTGAAGTAACAATAGACATAGCTATATCTTTTCTATAGTTATCAGAAACATAATATTTCCTAATGCTTAAACCCTTGTGAGGCTACCTACCTAACCAGTTTGTCATGTAGCTGGATTTAGGATCCTGGCGATCTGTGCTATTGTGTAGCACTTTTCCTTCTGAGACAAAATGTACTGATAAGGAAAAGACTTCATATGTCTCTTATGACACATTCTTCCAGGGAACAGGTGGTTAGATGACATTGTCAGTAGAATTTGGGGTGGGGGGAAGGGAGGTTTCCTTATCTTCTGATTCAATGGCACCCCCCCCTTTTTTTTTCTTCCTCATACCTTCCTGTTTTTCCAGGTTCTTATTATAATCTTCAGTCACATTTTGCAGGAGAACTGGTGAGTGAAAGCAGTCTCCCAGGAGGACTATTGATTCTGAGTGGCTGTTGATTTGTTACAGCTTGCAAGACATTTAATAGCTACACAGATGTTTTTGTTAGTTTAAGACAAATTACCACAGATCTAAGGTGACTTTAATTTTTCATTAAACATGAAACAAAGAGAAAACGTAACAACTTAAAAAAAATCATCCAGCATTGATTTTACAGTTTTATTGTTTAGAGTTCAACATTAGTGAATAATATTCATCAAACATCAGGATAGAATCTGCTTATGTTTGTGGAGGAGTTTAGTACTTAACAGTCTTTAAGAAATGACAGTCTGCTGCAGCCCAGATCAAGTCATGACAGAGGTGGGGTGCAAAAACCCAAGCTTGGTTCCAGTCTTAGTTGTGATGGACCACGTAAACTTGGAGGGGAAGTACAGCTGGCCCTCTGTATCTGCAGGTTCTGCATCCTCTGAGTCAACCAACCACAGGGGGAAAATAATTTGGGGGAGAAATGTGTCTGTACTGACTGAACATGCACACAGACTTTTTTTCCCATGTAATTATTCTCTGCACAATTCAGTTTAACAACTATTTACACAGTGTTTACACTATATTAGATATTGTAAATCATGTAAAGATGATTTAAAGTATACAGGAGAATGATTTTAAGAGTACACAGTGTATAAGTTTTGTGCAATACTATACCATTTTATATAAGGGACTTGAACATCCACAGATTTTTATTTTTTTTTTTGGGTGGGGTGGGTGGGTCCTGGGACCAATGCCCCATGGATACCAAGAGACACTGGACTCAAATTTCTTTGGCCTCAAATTTCTCATTTGTAAAAACTGGAGTGTTGGCCAAGATGACCTTTAAGAGTTCTTAGAGCATTAACACTTTCCAAGTCAAGAGTTAAAGATACATGAGTTCTTTAAATATAATTGGACTTTGATGAACAGAGGTTAATATGGTCAAGTATAGCCTGAGAAAATCTGTCAAGAATAATTAAAGTTTAAGCAGAGCCTTGGTGACTAGGAAAATACAGAGAATGAAAAGAACATTAATTTTAGAGTAAAAACACAAATAAACAAATTATTGCATCAGTAAAAATTTATTATGCATGTATTAGATTCTAGGTACTTTACCAGGGGCTGGGGATAAGACCACGTGAAAGACAAACTTTGTCCTGCCTTTGTGGAGGCTGTAATCTAGTAAGAAGGGACGATACAGTAAGCACTGTGTGTATTTAACTGAGACATTTTACTTCTTTAAGCATTGTATCAATAAGGAAATAATAAGATTTGGGGTTAGATGTACATATGGTGTCTAATAAATTACAGTCCCAAATCTCAGGTAGAAGAAAAGTTTGATGTAAAGATTTCTGAATTGAGATGAAATATGAGAACAGGATTATTGAGGAAAAAAGCAATTATGTGGGATGGATTGGAATAACTTTTCCTTGAATTTTTGTTTAACATTTTAACCAGTACTAGCATACATGAGCAAAGTTACCCAGGGATATATGCAGCGACTCCAGTGGTCACTAACCTTCTCTTCTGTTTCCACATTACCCATCATTACTTAACCACCAACCCATAACTGGTAATTTACAACTTGGTCATTCTTAGGCCTGCTGTTTGCAATCTCCAGATATGGCCCAGTAGGCAATTGCAATCGGCTAGTACAAGCAGATTGATCCATTTCACTGAGTGGGACCACACATGTTTCATGGCTAAGATTAGAGAGTGATTCAGCATTCATGAGAAAATGTAGCAACAAAAGGTTAGTAGAACAGTCCTTGGAGTGGAGCCATATTGGGAGCAATTGCAGAAGGAAATGGTCTGGATTTATTATCTACATTAAAGATATTGTGGGTCCCATGGATACCAGGAGTGTCATGGAGACCCAGCTAATAGGTTTTTTATTGGATTATTGTCAGGCTGCTGCACCTGCTTTGAGAAGGAACGCTTGCATCCCTTCCTGGCAGAAGCTACAAGCTGCGAAGCTGAGAATAATCACTGGGGTTGGAAATGGAACTGATTGTTTTTTAGAACTTTTCCAAGGATTGTAAGTGCTGATCTCCTAACTGTTGAAGTAGATGAGAAACTTTAAAATCCAGAAAATAGAAAATTAAGTTTAGAAGCTCACATTTTGTCTTGGATTCATAATATTCACGTGAAAGAAGATTGCCTGGATCAGTTCCTGAAGCACTAAATTTAGTCAGCCAATCAATTATCGAGCCACACGATTCCTCTCCATACCTCTGCTTCTAACCCATCCAAATATTGACTTTAACTTTTTGTTTCCCTCTGATGAACTTGGTCACTCAGGTTTTCTAGATAGTCAAGGTGTAGTGAAGACGTGAGTTATTTCTGGAATTTGTGGGTTAATATGGCAGAAGTTCCATATGCTAAATTAGAAATCTGGAGCTTATTAGTAATTTGAGAATTGGTCTAGAACAATTCCAAAAGTAATTTTAGCTTTTTGATTTACTTTAGTGATTCTATAAAGTAATCTCCTAAATCACCTCATCACCTCAATGAGATGATGGTTCATAGACAATATTTTTATTCTTTCTCTTCACTATTTAACAAAAGTATTATTACAATCCATTCATTCAACAAATGAGTGAATGAATAAGCAAATCTGCAATAATCCAGAGTGCAACTGAGATTGGCAACTCTGGATCATTACAATGTAGTATATACATACATGGTTGTGACATGAAATCGTTTAATACTCAGCCATAAACTGGTGACTTGTACCTGGAAGAGGATGATTTTAAATAAGAGGTACTACTATAGTCATATTCATGAGTATTATGGGTTGTAGTGCAGCAGTAGGTAGTGTCTCAGATTTCTATCTCCTCTGGGTTAATTTTGCTCCTGGACAAGAAAACTTCAAGGGACCTATGTGTGAGAAGTAGGTATGCAGTCTTAGGATTGTTGTTTTGTGGAACATTCTGTTATCCAGGCAGGTGATTCTACTTAATTACTTTGTGGAAACTCCCTCAGAGATTAAGAATGATAGAGTTTTTGAACTTGAAAGTCTGTCAGAGCTCCCTTGCCAGAGTATGGGTTACAAAACCGATTCCAAGAGGGCTCCTAGCATTGGCAAAGCTAAGGCTGACCTCAGGACTTCTGACTCACTTCTGTTTCTGTTACGCAATTTGTTTTGCTACTTTTCTAGAAACATAAGCACCCTTCTCCTCCTCCTGCTCACCTGTGGGTTTGACCAGCTGATTTTTGTTCAGCTGGGACTTTCTTTTTTTTTTTTTTTTTTTTTTTTTTGCACCAGTGGTATCATACCCCAGGACTCCTCTCACTCCAGGGAAAAAGGATGTTGGTTACTTTAAGAAAGGGTGTCTGTGATGTCACCATGATATTTATTCTGAATTGTTTGCTATTTCTAAAGACTGAGTGTCTATTTTGCCTCTGTGCTTTTGAGTATGTTGCCCCTTCTGCTTCAAATACCCTCCTTGTCTTGTTTCAGAGTAAGTTTTTCATTTGTAAAAGCTCAGTCTGAGCATCACATCCTTAACATGTACAATCTGTTCTTTGGGCATTTTTAGATAGCCCCCATCTGTTTTCTCAGAGTAGCATGACAAATGTGTCACCATTAAGATACTTCATTGTGTAGATTATGATTGCTCACATCTCTTTGTTCTGTTTCACTATGAGACCCTTAAACTTGGGAACAGAGACTGTGCCTTCTTTATCTTTGTTTCTCCAACACCTAACTCAGTGCCTGGTATATAGTAAGTGCTCAGTAAAAGTTAATGACAGATAAAACATATGGATTGAGTTTCTGCTACTTCCATATGCTCTGTTCACTCCAACTAATCTTTCCCAGTAGCCTCTGTTCTTCTGATTTCCCTTCTCTGAAGAGTCTCATTTCCTCAGGTGGTTAATAAAAGATAAAAATCTGTTAAAAATCGGAGGAAGCAATTTTGTATTTGAAATAATAGACACTTGAACACTAGTGGGGATGTTTTGGTGTGGGATACCTGCTTCTTGAGTCAATCCATAATAGACTACTGCCTACTCAGATTTATTCTCAGGTACAGGTGAGTAGAAGGGGTATATTTATATGTATCAATAGTCACAATGAGCGACTACTTTCAACAGCCCCATACCAACAGATAGGATCAGGCTTTCTTGTCTACACTAACCCTGTCTACCTGTTTATTTGGAAAAGCTCCTGCAGGTATGGTAAGAAGTACAAGAAGACCAGCTTTGAAATAAGATTCATTGGACTAGCTTTGACTCAAAACTTGGAATCACAGGTTCTCAGACCAGTTTTCGAATGGTGCCTTGAGGCCTGCTTCCAATTTGTTCTTTGTTAAACCTGTTTTCCTTCGGACTGGATTAATGAGAAACAAATGCATTTGATTTGGTGTACCTTTTGCAGACATATACTGTACAATATGTGGAAACACCACAGGGCTGGCATTCCAGTGACTCACCATCTACCACCACAAAGCTCTGTGGCTTGCCTGGCAAGTGACTTCATCTACCTAGGTCTACATTTCTTTGTTTATAAATTGAAGCAAATGGGACTATTTTTGCAATCTCTCTCTCTTGTGTATTTTTTTTTCCCTTACTTTTATTGCAGTAAGGACATTTAACAAGAGATGTACCTTCTTGGCAAAATTTTAAGTGCACTACACACTATTGGTAACTCTAAACACCATGTCATACAGTAGATCTCTAGAACTTATTCATCTTGTACAGCTGAGACTCTCTATTTGTTGAGCAACGACTCCTATTTTCTCCTACCCTTACTCCCTGGCAAACACACTCTCCTCTGTTTCTATGAATTTAGGTATCTTTTATAAGTGGAATTATGCCATGCTTGTCCTTCTGTGATTGGCTGTTTCACTTGGCATAATGTCCTCCAGGTCCCTCTATGGGGCAGGATGCAAAATCCCTCAATTTTATCACTTGATATATTTCTGGTCACAAATACCTTTAAAAGATGAATATCATGAACAGAAAACTGTGGTACTCCAAAGAGGTCAACTTACACACTTGAGCATGTTACTGCATCAAATTGAAAAACTCTAAGAGGAAGAAAGAGGTCGTACCTGATTATTGCTCAGCAAAGCTCACAGCCCCATGTTGGCTACTGACCTTGGTAATCAGTGCTGCCTGAGCTGCTTCGTGCATTCTCTGGACGAGTGAGCAGGTAGATGGTAACCTCCTCCTCATCGGTTGCGCTGCCTGTTAGCGTGGTGTGTGTTTCTGATGATTGTCTGCTCTTAGAGAAGCTTCCAAGAAGACATATGGAAAGAACCTGCATGAGGAGTCAAGAGCCTTGGCAGCCAGTTCTTTCTGACCTGTGCAATTATCATGCAGCATGAGTGGTGCTTGGTGTCAAATGAAGATAGTGCATGTGCAATAAGGCAATAGAGAAACCAAAGAGGTAGAAAAATTAGTCATGAAAAAAGTTAGAACAGACTGCAAAACATCAGTTACTAGTCTGAGAAATCAGGAAATCTTTTAACCAGAAAAAAAAAAAATCCCCAGCTGAAATTTAAACAGGCAGATGTTGTGAGATCTGAAACACATCATAAGTATGGGGGAAAAAATTACTCTTTGGGCTTAGTAACAGTTCCAGTCTGACTCTTCCATTCTTCATGATTCATCACTGTGTGAGGAATGCTGAGATTGGACTTGGCTTCATAGGCCATAAAAGGATTCAGGTCCCCCTGACTAGTTTTAAAGGCCCCGGAAACTATTTATATCCCAGATTGCTGAGTTGTTCAGGGGGAAAAGCTTTTCAGACATTGAACGTTCCCTGAGGATTTTTAAAAATTTTTTATTTAATAAAAATTTTTTTTTCTTCTCCTTTTCTTTTTGGAAAGACTGTTCAGTAGGAACATCATCAGGTGGAAGATGTCCACAGGGATTTAAATGAGGAGATAGCTTGCGCTTAGGAAGTGCAGCATAGATAAAGGGTTGGAGAATAAGAGTAAGCATGGTTTAAAGCTGACCAGGTCACATGACTTAGTGCTGCCTCCTCAGTTCAAAGCTGAGGACCCTAGTAGGAAAGTCTGTGCTTTGGCTGCTCAGATCACACACCCTGGGGGAAAGGCCAACTTTATGCAGCTCCACCTGCCATGGGACTTCTTTGCCATCCAAACCCAACACGAAGTCATAGTTAAGGTAGTTAACCCTCAACGCGCCCAAACCAAGCACATCTGCTATCCTTCAAAACCCCCTTCCCATCTTGCTGAATAATGCTACCCTGAACCCAGTGGCCTACGTCAGAAACCTGTGGGGCTTCCAGACGCCTTCCTCAGTTCTACCCCATATCTGCCATTCATCTTAGTACCTCTCTTCTGTTCTTTTCTTTCTGGTTTCCACTTCATCACCTTAGGTCAGGTGCTATTTGAAATCATTTCGATCTGGATTACTGCAAGAATGGGATGGAGGTGTGGAACAAACACCTACTAGATGCCAAGCAGTTCCCTGAGACACGCTCATAAAGAAGGCTCATCGAGGCTTTGCGACGTGCAGAACACTGAGCCCCTGCCTCAGTCCCTGTCCCACTTTCCACTGCTGCCACCCAGAGTCTTGTGTTCCGTTCTTCTGCAGCTTCCCCTGGTTTTCTTCCCCACAGTCTTGGCACTCCACAGAAGGCAGTCAGGCCTGTCTGCCCCTCCCCCTTTGCTGCCATCCCCCAAAGAATCCTGACTTCTTGTCTCCAGGACTTACTCGCTCCCTGTTTTTGTCTCGGCTCTCCAAAAGCCCAGCACGCCCCCCCCCCCCTTTTCCTTCCCTTTTCTCAAACACCCACTGCACTAACTCTAACTTTTCTTCAGCATTTTTGCTCTTATTCATTTCCTCCCAGGAGTCTTCCCCACCCTCCCAGCCAATTTTAGTTCCTCTTATGGACATCTGTTATTCGCTCCACCTGGCAGCCACTTCTTGCGTTAGTGTCAGCACCTCTATGTTTTCACTTTTGAGGAATTCCCTATTCCCCAATGAAGTGGTCTAAACAAAGTATCTGTAAAGTGAGCTGGTCTCCCTGGGAAAGAAGTGGGTATAGGACTGAAGTTGAGCAAACACGACTCTCTCTTTGGAACCTGTCTTAAAATGAAGTGAGACATGGAATCAGGAATGATTGGAGCCAGTTATTCCAATAACAATTCATGCTCCCTAAATCCCAGAAACAGGCTTTGGTCCCAGCTTTCTGAAGTCTGTCTTGATCTCCTGAGGCCTTTCAAATAACCCAGCTCCTCCTTTTTTGGTGCTTACTTAAGCCAGAATTCACTTCCGCTGTTTGCAAAGAACTCTGGTCAACACGGGGACCCTCCTTGGAGCAAAGCCCACATGCTGGGCTTGTTCTCCTATAGCCTAGGTCACATTCTGATGAGTTCAGTCCCCTGCCCCCCTCATTTTTATTCGATTATTCGATTACTAACAGTGCTTTGTTTCTCTTTGTGTCACCAGGGCTTGATTAGCAACTTACAAAAGTAAAGTGATCAAAACTTTATTTGCAAATTAATGAATCCATACAAAAGAGAGACACTGGCCATGGGACTAAAGGGTGGTTTCACAGAGAAAGGCTGAGCAGAAACAGGATACAAATCACAAGCTCAGTCAGGGGTTGGAGGATGAGGATTTGTCCACCAAATATGGTTTATGAAAAAAAGGGGTGAGGTCCCTAGGACATGGTAACACAGTGAGGCCAGTGTAGGCCAAATCAGTTGTAGCTCTACTCAACAGAGATGCAAACTCATCTCACTGTTCCCAGAGAGGTTGTGCAATGAAAATATAAAAGTTTTATTTGAAAGTTTATATACATATCCAGGTGACAAAAAGAGGAAGATTGAAGCAGTTAGAGTATTATTGCCTTTTAAAGTGGTGGTGATGCTCACTTCCTGCTAGAGCTTTAACCATGGGCTAAGGCCCCGAGGTTAGGATCGAGTCTTTATGCAGAGGCAATGACCACAGAGTTCCAGAGCCCTGCCCGGAGAGACCAACACCAGTGGGCTTGGTGCCACCCTCTTTTCAGGTAATTCATATAAAGCTAGAATCAGAGAAGCCATTGCAAATGACTATTCTGGCACTTTTCAAACTGAATTCCCTGGATCCCTCGATGCTCTCTCAGTTCTCACTCTACCATCTCTTCCCTGGCTATATCCCTAGATATGCTTATGTCAGTCACACTGAAGGGACTCAGAACCCTCAGGTATTCAATGAAATAGAATGGCCCCTTGTTTATTTTTGTAACCATCTTCTTACATAAAATCCTCATGGAAAGCATTTTCTTCAAACATAGTTGTCTAGAAAGCACATTGGCCAAGCTCTGGCCTGAGCTGATTTGATTCATTTCACTTCTTGGAGTCTCAGCTTCTCTATCTACAAAAGGGGTGACAATAGTGTTGGGTAATGAAGCCATAATTAGACAGGCAGTCAGTATAGATAGGTAAACTGAGTCAGGTTGGGTCAAGAAAGCCAATCTTGAGTGAGTCCTGGGAAGTTGGAGACTGTCCCCCGAGGAATTGAAATGTTTTTCCTTCAGGGTCCTTCCTCCATCCTTATCAAGAAACTGTCCCTGTGGCACATGTCTATAATCCCAGCACTTGGGAGGCTGAGGCAGGAGGATTGCAAGTTCAAAGCCAGCCTCAGCAATGGTGAGGCACTTGGCAACTCAGTGAGACCCTGTCTCTAATAAAATACAAAAAAAAAAAAAAAAAAAAAAAGGGCTGGGGATGTGGCCCTGAGTTCAATCCCTGGTACCAAAAAAAAAAAAAAAAAAAAAAAAAAAAAAAAAAAGAACCTGCCCCTGCTCCAACCTGTTACTAAGGTAACCTGTCCCAGGAATTGCCCCATTGCCCCTCCCTACAGGGAGCTATAAAGTTGTTAATTAATGTGTCCCTTTTCCCCATCAGCCCATGTGTTTCCTACCTTTTGGCCAGCCCACCAGCATTCCTGAGGCCAGTCTTTTATGCAGGAAGGAGAAAGATAAGAAGAAGAGGGCAGGAGAACAAAAGGAAGCCTAGGACATATAAAAGGGCAGAACACCTCACTTCTGGGGATACCAGGATACCAGCTATGGCCCCCTTCTCCCTCTTGGGAAAAGCCTATGTTACCCTTTTGAAAATAAACTCTGCTTTATATGCTTGCCTCGGCGTGCTTCTCTAATACTCAAACTTCAACATTTGAGGGAGCAGAACTTGTCACTGGTAACCAGTGGTATCAGTACCATCTTTCACATTTGCAAGTCAATGTCCAATGATAGAGAGACTGGGAAAACTTTCTGTAAGAAAAGATGCTATCTTTTCTCCAGGGAATGTTTTTGACACCCTATGAGATTACCATATTTATGTGGGTTTGTCTCTGTGTCCTCTATTCTGTACCACTGGTCTACAAGTCTATTTTGGTACCAATACCATGCTGTTTTTGTTACTATAGCTCTGTAATATAGTTTAAGGTCTGGTATTGTTATGCTCCCTGCTTCACTTTTCTTGCTAAGGATTGTTTTAGCTATTCTGGGTCTCTTATTTTTCCAAGTAAATTTCATTATTGCTTTTTCTATTTCTATGAAGAATGTCATTGTGATTTCAATAGGAATTGCATTAAATCTGTATAATGCTTATGTGACTCCATGACCAATATGATTCTGCAACATGTACACTCAGAAAAATGAGAAATTATATCTCATTTTTGCATGATATATCAAAGTGCATAAAGGCATTCTACTGTCATGTATAACTAATTAAAAAATTTAAAAATTTAATTAAAACTAAAAAAGAAAGTGTGGGAAAACAACTCTTCATTGTGAGAGGCTCCCTCCTTTGGAAAAAAAGAAAAAAAAAAGATGCTGTTATTGTCATTATCGTTTCTATTCCCATGCCTCTCATTGCTCTGAGTTTATAGCACCCATCTCCTTCAACATCATTTTGAAGATGAATCTCTAGCCTTGTATCACAGACTTGGAGAGCAGAATTATCTGGGAGTTGCACTCCTTTTCCTTCCCACTTTCTTTCTCCAACAGAGGCCAGGGATCCATGGTTCTAGAATCTCTAAAAGTCAGTTTGGAAACTTTCCTAGTCTCAGCTTTTTCATTACTTTTTGATAAAAGCTGGGGAAAGTTCTGTCACATCCATGAGCTTATTTTAAATACAAATCTTTGATCTGACTTTTCTTGACCTGGGGAAAGAAGCTTACAAGCATTATTCAATGTATGCCAGTGCTGTTAGATGTCCGTGGTTAGGATCAGTATCTTCACCTGTATTTGTTTCCTAGGGCTGTCATAACAGAGTATTACAGGCTGGGTGGCTTAAGCAACATAAATGTACTATCTCACAGTTCCGCAATCCAGAAGTCCCAGATCAAGGAACCAAGGGCAGGGCTGGTTCCTTCTGAGGGCTGTGAGGGAGAATCTGTTCTAAGGCTCTCTCCTAGCTTTGGCTGGTTTGATGGCAATCTTTGGCATTCCTTGACTTGCAGCTCTTGGCCTTTATTTTACCGGGATGCTTACTGTGCATGTCTGTGTTCACACTTCCCCTTTGTGTAAGGACTTCAGTCATATTGGATGAGAAGCCCATTGTACTCCACTCCAAGTTCATCCTAAGTAATTATATATGCAGGGATCCAATTTCCAAATAATACCACATTATCAGGTAATGGGGGTTAGGACTTTGAAATATTAATTTTTAGGGGGACACAATTTAACTGTTTTAGCTTTGCATCTCTGTGACCAAAATACCTGCTCCCCCACACTAGATAAATAAATAAATAATAAAATAAAATAAGCTTAAAGGAGGGAAAGTTTATTTTGACTCATATTTTCAGAGATTAGATTTGGCCGACTCCACTGCTCTGGGCCCAGTGAGACAGCACATCATGGTGTGACCTTGTGGTCACAGGGAAGCAGAGCAGAAGGGAAGGGAAAAGGCCACAGGGAAGATGAGCCTCCCAGGGGATGACCCCAGTGACCCACCTCCTCCAGCCTCTCCCCCCCTGCCTGAAGTTACCACCCAGCCCATTCAAACTAGGACGGTCTGATTAGATTATGGCTATCATAATTTTACCTCGAAATATTCCTACATTAACACAGGAGCTTTTGTTGGATACCACGCATTTAAACCATAGCACACCCTTAATATTGCCATAATCATTATTATAATCTTTGCAACAGGAGACTTTTTAGAGATCCTCTGACTTCCAGGGCCTGCCTTTGACATGGCTTCTCTGGTTTCCAAGGATTCTCCTTTGCAATATCACACCTTCCTTCATCATCACTGAATAATTCTGAAAGACAAAAACTATTATATGAACATGCTGATGATGAGCCACATGAATAGATGGCATGGGACTGTTAACACCTTACAGAACATTTATTGTCCCTTTCACCTCCAAACTTTTATGTTAATAAAGTAAATATCTCCCACATGGTGCAGACTCCTGTGGCCCTCACCACAGAGGGAGTCAAGGGAAGTTCAATAGGTCATGGTCAAGTAGACTTTCCTAACTTCCAAACTGAAAGTCATAAAGAGTATCTTTGTGTTTTTACACTAGCATTGGAAAGCTGTAAGAATTAATCTTTTCACCCCCCCCCCCCCTTTCTTTTTCAGTATCATAGTTATCTTCTACTTGGGAGCCTACTTAACCCCAAGATGCAGCTTTAGAAAGGACAAATGAAATCAGCCCACCCAATGGGTTCAGAACTTGACAGCCTGACAGCAAATTACAGCCTGTAGCTTTTGCTTATGAGTCATTGCAGGCGGGAACATAAACTTGAGGGGGTGTATGTTTCTCTTCACAACACCGTTTACGGAGGTGGTGTGATTGCCACAGTGATCATGTTTGAAGGGTGACTTACACAATGTTACATATGAGAATGATGCTGGTGCTAAATATGTTAACATTTGCATATTTTGTTTTCTTTTATCAAAAGCCTTTCACAAATTCAGCAGAGATGGAGCGCAGAAAAGGATGAGGGATGGTAAACATATTGTGCACATTATCAAAATAAAGATCACCAATACATACTTTAAAAAATAACATTACAAAAAAACTCAGGAAATTTCATGCATGATTCTCAAGTGCTTTTTGAAATGGGTCAGAGTAAAAATTAAGCAAGAACAAAACAAAACAACATACATAAATAAAACAACAGCAAATATATACAAAAGCAAATGAATAAAATGAATAATTATAAACACTTGCAATGCCCACCCACAGATTCAACATTCATGTTCGTGTTTCCCTTTCTTCTATTCCACATCCATCATACTCTTCTTGTGTAATCCCTGATCTAAAGTTGTTGAGGGCCATCTGAGAACTGAGGACATTGCCAAACCCAAGATAGTTTCATAAATCTGTAAATCATCCTGGTGTTCCATTTAGAAAACAGTTTCCAAGATCTCACTCTATGGATTTTCCTAGATCATTCAGATTATTTTGGGAAGGCAGTTTGGGGAAGGCACTATTGTCTGAGGCAGCCTCTAGAATGCCCTGTGTTTTGTTGGTGGCCAAGTATTCTCGTCCATTCCTGCTGCATCATTTGGGCAAAGGCCCCTGGGGCTCTGGCTCATCCAGAAGGCAGTGAGTATGTCCAACAGTTCATTCTCATGTTTCCTTTTGGTGACAATATTCACAACGAAGTACACAGCCTATTTGAATTCATGTCAACTGTTAAGGGTGTGCTTTCCAAAGGATCTGTCTATTTTCAGTGACCCTGTTGGGAACTCTCACCTCCTAGAGGGGGCTGCCTGCTTCCAAAGCCCCCACTGCTAGTGCAGGCCTCTCTGCTCATCCCCAGGATGCTCATTTGTTTATCCTTGCTTCTTGCCATATAGATGCATTGAAGTTTTCCTACCCTATCTTAACTCTGCTTCCTTTATCAGACTTCTTATTTCAACTCCTTTAGGGTGAAAAAAGATCCTCTCTTTTTAAAAAATATTTTTTTGTTGTTGTTGATAGACCTTTATTTTTTAATTTTTAAATATTTTTTTTTATGCACAGCTCTGAAAATTAAAGCCAGTGCCTCACACATGCTAGGCAAGTGTTCTGTCACCAAGCCACAACCCCGGCCCTGATCTTTTAATCTCTCTCTTTGACTCATCTTCCTAATTTCCCTTTCTTGTTGTGTTTCCTTCACTGTCTCAATCCCTTAGATTTGGATCCAAAAATAGTCCTCATATCTCTCAAGTTTCAGTTATAGAGAACAGCATCCATTCTGGTAATAAGGGGCTGATTATGAGTAAGTTAAATGACTTACAGAATCACCAACAGGATTGAGGAAATGAAATATATGATACCTTTCCAGGAATAGCTCCTGAAGCCATCACATTCCATCTGCTCACCAAAGGAGCTGCTGAGTTTTGGTCATAGCCAACACTACCATAATCCCGATACTGATAGGACCTGAAAGTGGTCATCACTAGCAAACTGCTATAATTAAGAAATCATTATTGCTGTTAGCCCTAGGATCCACTGAACCTACTAAAATCTTCATCAGCAAAATGGAAGCCCTACTCCCTGACTCATGACCCTCAGGAATCTGTTGATTAGACCCTGAGACCTCTGTTAAATGCCGCCATTAAAAATCCAATTCTTACGTGACCAAGCTTACCAGCAAAACAGTAAAGCCAGGTGGTGTAACCTCCACTTCCGTTCTGCTTCGAAATACCATGTGAATGCATCTACTTGCCCAAACTTATTTCCCTCTAGAACCCTAGCAAGGAGAAACTGGAAAGTGTGGTTTTCAGTTTTCTGACCTTGGCAGACCAGAGTAACACAGTGGACACAGGGTATGGGTGGGGAGTGGAATGGATATAACTTGCTAATCTTCCACCACATCTATCACAGTCATCTTTTACTTTTTTCTCAGTTTTATCCTTTATGATGAATGGGCCACCACTATGGCCACATGGTGTTGATTTTCCTAAATAATTCAGGTTCTAATCTTCTTGACTCCGTTATTTCTTTCTAGTGTAGTTCCTTAATTCTTCATATCTGCATTATTGTTTCAAACTTGTTGCTTCTTACTGTCCTATTATTTTTTCCATTAAATCTAATTAGTTTTATCCAACGTGTTGTTCTTTCATTTATTTACTCATTGTACTCATTAATAACTTATTGAGAGCCTACTATATACTAATAGCTAGGTGTTCAATGCCAAGTTAGCATGGCACCTCCTTCAGGACCCTTAATCATCTTGTGGCCATAGTAGTCATGCGATCCTGGAAAATAAGACAACGTTTCTCATGATGTTTATGCTCAGTGGAGGGAAGCAGATAATAAATTAGCAGCAAATAAATTATTTCTCTGCTATTACATCAGATCTGTATTCAGACTCCTCGGTGCTCACCTCAAGAATTGAATTAATTCACATAGCTTGACTTTGACTTTCAAAATCCTTTATTTCATGTTCCCATTTTTGTTATCTGCCTTAACACTTACATAGCACTCACGACTTGCTTGGTTTATTATGTTTGCCTTCTAGGAGATCGACATCTTTTTAATTTTTGTCCTTGAAGTAGATTTTCCACATAACATCCAGGGTGATCTTTTGATGACACTGTTCTTATCATAACAGTCTCTGACCTCACACTCCAATGGCTGCCCATTAAAAATAGAATAAAGCTCAACCATTACCAAGCCTCTCCACACTGGAGGACAATACTCAACTACCCCATGTCTCATCTTACAACATTACCCTCCTCCCACCTCATTTCTTGAACACAGTAGGTTCATCACTAAGTTGTACACTCTATTCTTTATACCTGAAATGGTTTCCTTTGACTCCTTTACCTTTCTGGCTCCTTTCCATTTCTTAGGTCTTAGAACAGGTGCCATCTCTTAAAAGATGCCCAAATCCCAACTATGCAGTCCTTTTGTTTTCTGTTGTCCTCACCTGAAATTATTAGTGCTTTATTTTTTTTTTTTTTTACACCAGAATACAAACTCCTTAAGGAACACTGCTTTTTTCTCTGTTCAATTCATAATATCTAGACCCATGCCTAGCATTCCATAAACATTTGTTGACTTAATAAGTTAATGATTACATCAATCCATTCTTCATCCCATGTTCTCCCTCCTTCCCAAAATCTTGTCTGATCATACCTATTTGTTGTCTTCAGCTCTGAGCTTCTGAACCTTCTCATTGCTGATTTATTGTCCTCTCACTGGAGATTTGCTCCAGGTGCTTTTGGTATCATTTCTAACTAAAGTAAGTGCCCATGTTTGGTCTGTCCAATTCTAAAGGTTGATTTTGGGAACTATCATTAATAAATATGTTTTTGCACCCTACTCAGAAAGGGCATGTTTTTAAGACATGCTTGCTTAATCTTCTGAAGAGACAGACCCTGTTCTGAGAATTTGGTGCATAGTATGC
This sequence comes from Tamias sibiricus, assembly GCA_025594165.1. Lineage (NCBI taxonomy): Eukaryota > Metazoa > Chordata > Mammalia > Rodentia > Sciuridae > Tamias > Tamias sibiricus. The sequence goes on from CM046671.1 coordinate 39,231,682, forward strand.
CAGCACTCCTCTAGGTCTTATTGTTGATTCATACATGATGTAGAAGATAGAATTGTCTTGTTAGAGATCAGAAAAGTTAAGTATTGCAGTAATGGCCTGGCAAGGCTGTCTCATTAGGTTGGCTTGTTATTTAGAAAGTTACTGAGATATTTATCGTCCCAAGGATCTGTCTCTGTTGCTGTGACATACTGGTTCCAGTGAATTCTTTTCCCTTACTCTCTTATCTTCAGCCCTGGATGCCACACTCCAGACTTCGCATATATAAGCTTAGCCCTTTGACCTGGCCATTTGCTTTTCACAACACCAGTGACATTTTCTACAGTTTTAACCCCTGTGTCAGCAATCATGAGATAACCTTGGCTGACACTAATTACAAAGTGGCCTAAACCCTATCCCAGAGGAGGCCAATTGGAAGCAAGAAGGCAAAACAATCATGCAGATATGTTTTGTTTGGCCTAAACTGGATTTTATAAACTTTATCTAATATTCCAAAATTAGATTTCTCATGAAAATTTAGATATATAGGTTGTGTTGGAAAATTAGGAGTTCTAGCAACTTCAGGTTCACATTTCCACATGGCAACACATAGCAACTCATGGCTAGAGGTAAGCAGTACCAGAGCTCTTTAAAAGAGTCACACCCTCATTCTGAGAGACCCATCTGATTTCATAACATATGTTAAATGCTTACAATCCCATTCCTCTAGATCCTGATTTTGAGACCCCTCTGCTACAACAACCACGGAGCTACACAGTCAGAAGCCATTGGGAGCATTACACAGAAGAATGATACCTCTAAATTGTATTTTAAAAATTTCACTTTGGAATAGCAGGCTTTACTGTGACATGAATAGAAAAGAAAAAAACAAGAACACCTATTAATATGAAATAATTGCCCAGGATGACTGCCTCAAATCCTAGTCTCATACTTGCAATTGCCTATTCCATGCTGCAGTCTAGGAGGTATCAGAGGTAGTAAATTGGTCTTGGGGTCCTGAAGTATTTTAAATTTTCCTATTTCCTCGTCCTTTCCACCTGTTACAGTTTAGATGTGATGTCCCCCAAAAGCTCACATGTGAGACAATGCAAGAAGGTTCAGATGACAAATGATTGAATTATGAGAGCCTTAACCAAACCAGTGAATTAATCCTCCGACTGGGATTAACTGAGTGGTAACTGAAGTAATAAGATGTGGCTGTAGGAGGTAGGAATTGGGGAGGGGCTTTGGGGTATATATTTGTATCTGGCAAGTGGAGACCTTTCTCTCTGCTTTCTGATCACCATCACCGTGTGAGCTGCTTCCCACTGCCACACTCTTCCACCCATATTGTTCCTGCCTCACCTGGATCCCTGAGGAATGGAGTTGGCTGTCTATGGATTGAGAACTCTGAACCCCTGAGCTCTTAAATAAACTTTTCCTCCTAAAATTGGTCTGGTCAGATCTTTTAGCCACAGAGGTGAAAAAAAAAAAAAAAAAAAAACTGACTGAAACACCACCTCTTACTTTCTCTTTACTTCACTATCTGGCAGCAATTTGCAATGGGGTGCACTGCTAGCACTTCTGCACTAGAGTTTACTGCTCTCCAGGCTTATCCTGGTGCAAGAGTCATGGCTACCTTTTATGTATTGCTCAGTTGAGGTGAATTCGCCTTTTACAACCTGGAGCAGTGTGGTCATTAATGATCTGGCTGGTAGAGGTGCTCAGACATACAGGTGTGTTTCCATTCTTCACTTCTGCCCTGTTAGATTCATTGGGTCAGGAACACATCCACCAGTTGCAGTGACTTGTCATAATTCTCTCTGTGGATGCCGCCATCTGTACAGGAACCTATCTAATCCTTGTCACATGTGTTGGAAGACATCTTTCTGACATTTTTTCAGCCTCTGCCATGTGATAAACTGCTCACTGGATTCCTGATTCCTTGCAAAGTATTCCCTTCACTGCCTGGTATCAAGAGTCCTCTCCAACACCGAGTCAGGTCCTATCTCTCAACAAGTGTCCTTCCAGAATTCTATTGCTTCACCAAATTATTCACCTAAAGTAAGAGCAGTGTAATTCTCTGATACTGCTATTTACCTTAGGGCTAGAAACTCAGGCAGCCAGTGCACTTAACAAGGAACCAAATTGCTATCTAAGAAATGCTATTTAATGATGATTAAAGCAATAGTAATTAAAGTGAAAAGAGAGCACTACCCATGCATATGGAACATGAATGCTCTCAATTAATCAACTCATTATTATTAAATATTTATTGAACACCCACAGTGCGGAAGGCATGAAGTTCTGAGAGAACACACCAAAGACATGGTTCTTACCCTTTGGGAACTTGTGATCTAAAGCAATTTAGACTTCAACTCATGACAATATGCTCTGGCTGTGACTCTGTAGATAAAACAAAGGCTACAATTCAAAGCATCTCTGAGCTCCAATTTAATCTACTGCTCACTATGTTACTCATATTTTAAATCCTCTGCTTTACTCTCTGTCAGTGGTAGCATCAGCACTCCTCTGGTCCTTTAGGTCGCAGTGAAGAGCTCACCTCCTCTGTGCAGCCTTCCTGACCCTCCCAGCATGTTGATGCCTTGTTCCATACTTCACCAGCACCATGTGTGTCTATGAAATGTTTGACATAACCTTGCAATTCATCTATGCACGGCTCCTACCACCACCACTCGATTCTGAGTTCTTGAAACCTGTTGTTTCATCTTGAGTGAAATCACTCTTTGTAGCTGGATCTCAGTCTTAGGAAACTGACCATCATCTGCTCATTAATTTAATTCATTTAAAATCTACTCTTTGCTCTGGGGTATATATTTGTGGACATGCAGATTTGGGAAAGATTATAAGCATGTGCTGGTGGAGTGAGTGTATGATGACTGCTAATCCAGAGGCATGAGAGGACCATCCTGACTTGAGTCCCGGGCAGGTTCCCTGCAAAGTGACATAGAAATGGCAATGAAAGGGAGTACAACAAGAGGGGGAGGAATCACGAGACTGCTCTAAAAATCAGAGTCTTTACTCTGAGGATCTAGAGAATGGAAATTATTTTGGGTACTACCCACCTCTCACAACTGTAAGACTCACCATCTTTACATCTTTGTTTAAATTAGAAAACTCTTCTCATTGCTGGGTATGTTCTCATGTATGCTCTTGGCTTATTCTACTCTTTTCTATTCTCCCAAATTTCATTTTAATCTCTCCTTTTCTCCATGGAAACTTATCTATTGATTGCAGATCATGCCAGTTTTGCAATTTGAGGACACATTTGAGCATGCATTATTTAATTTACTAATTTAATAATCACATTATTTCATTCATATATGCATATATATTTATGTTTCCTTTAACTAATTTCATTTTCTTTGTTAATTATTGTGAAAATTCCAAACCAACCACACATGTTTGATTTCATTTTAATTCAGGGTAGTACTTTGCACTCACAACTAACAGTCAAAAGAAGGATGGAACAGAAGCTCCAAAGACTTACCTGGATGGGAAATATGAGGCTATTCTTGTCCAAAGCACGGGAGAGGAGGCAGCTAAGCCAGATTCGTATTGGTCTTTTGAAATTAGACCTTCATTACAGTCTTTTCTTTCTTCTTCTTTCTTCTCTGCTCCTGGAGAATTGTCTTTCATCGTCTGAATAGTAATGTTGAATGCACAGATCTTTGGATTATTATAGTACCACTTTGATATAACCAATGAAGCTTCCCAGTGACAGTGGATTTTTGTTCCTTCCATTTTCTGATGCTCAGAGGGATATCATCAGTTTGCTGGGTTCAATACCCCCAAAGTCCTCCATAGCATGGCAATTCAATTACACATTAAACAATATGCATGTGGAAAAGACTGCTCAGCAAATTTGAAAATGAGGGAGTAGTCCCCTCAATCTGGATGGGTTCTGGATGGGTACTTCATAGCAAAGATTCCTTGTGATACATCTTTTTTCCTGGAGGTATTTCTTCTTCCTATGCTCTGGAGCACAGGATTGAAGCCTGGGATTGAAGCTCAGGCTGCAGTCTCTCTGGGCCCACTTGACTTTCCAGTGGGTCTTTGAGTAAATGAATCATGTGCATTTCCAAATACACCTGCACATGTCAGTGATACTCTTCAACAACCTGGCCTGCAGCACAATGTCAGGTACCAGGACCATAGGAGCTCTTGCTGCTCCCCCCCACCCCCAGGTCACTCTGGATACAGAAAAGAGCATCACAGTACTTTCCCCAACTGTTGAGAACACATATCTTTCAGATCTCCTTTCAAATTCTTATGTTTGACTTACATATTTTACTTGTGCTATCTTTTTCTCTCTGTGAGTGCAGCATGACTGCATTATAAATTGCCACAAATTCAGATGTTGTGGTTCATAGTTCTCTCAAGTTCCATGTAGCATTGAGCAGTGAATTCAGTACACTTTCAAATTCTAGTAAGTTTTTTTTTTGTCAGAACAAATATTTTATCTATAGATAAAATAGGAGACAGACTAAATACCGTGGCACATAAAGACTCTTATCAAGTTTTTTTTTTTTTTTTTTTTAAACAGGTAATCACTTTTGAGGTCACATATTTCCTGAAATGTCTATCTTTTGAACATCTTCTAGTCATGTGGACTAGAGTATGCATGTTGCAACCCCAAGGTCATCCATTCATGAACCAATGCTAGTTTCTGAGAGAAGACATATGTTCAATTTTGTTCAAACAAATGCCTCAAATCTCTTGGCTCAGGTTACAAAAGCACATTTTCTTAACGGAGGAAGTACTTATTTGGTCTCGTCTCATAGTAGGGAGACCCAAAGAGACCTACGTATTCTGAGTGACAGGGTTTTTATGTTCCGTGTGTAGCTAGTTGCAACATACCCGACAATAAAGGTAACATATCCACCTTATATCAAGAAAGCCAAGGCTCAGAAAAGTTAAGTGACTTGCTTAAAGTCAGGCAACAACACATGACCCAGCTGTGGACATTCTCCAGGTTTTATCAATTTGATACACAGACGTCTGCTGTTAGACAAAAGAAACCTGTGTTCTTTGGAGGGCTTTGAGAATGAACTTCCCTCTCGGCTGGGTCATACTTGAGGTTTCACACATTGTTCCCTCTTGCCCTGAAAGGTGGTTGTCAGTGAAGCCCCTTCCAAACTATTCCTGTAATAATTTCCATCCCAAATCCCAGAAAAATTGGGAACATGGGGTGGGGCTTTGTCCCTCCTGCAAACCTTCTGGCTTGTTGCTATTTACTTTATGATTAATCCTTCAGCACTGCCTCATTAAATAGAAGGGTAATATTTTCCTTCTGTCTGGACTGGACGGGCTCCCAGTTCCAGTCAGGTACTTTTGTGCCATGGAGCTGACAGCATATAATATGCCTTTTGTGTTGGCCTTTGGAAACTGAGCTTGGGTGTGGGGAGGCTGGAGCCAAAGGATGCTCCAAATAGTGGATTTCCTTTGCTTCTCAGCTCTAGGGTCAAGTGGAGAACTTAGCAAAAACATTTAAGCTTTTAGGACAGAGAACTGAAAGAAAATAGAGTCCCTACAGCCTCATATGCACTTGTGTCTTTCCCTTAAATATATTAGTTAAGGAATTGCTGAATAATTAAACTTCACTAATTATATTTTTGTTGCTGTGAATTTGTAAATAATTGATATTGTTGTGATAGTTATGGGTGAATCTGTGTTGTGGTTGCTTTTTTTTTTTTTTTTTAGAATAAATAATCCAAATGTGGCATGTAAATATTCCTTTCTAACTTAAAGTTCATTGGCAGCCAATAGTAAGGTGGAGGAAGACTAGGAAAAAAAAAATTGATGCCACAATCAGTTTTGGATGACTGAATTGAAACCCTTATTGACCTTGGAGAAAGTAAACTAAAATTATGCTGAGGGAAGAGGAGAGAGTTTCTGATAAGGAATATTAGCTTTTTGGTGGGAATTATTCTTAAGAGTGAAACTCTGAAGTTAACTTTGACATCTTTATATGCATGTGTTGGCTTGAGCATGGAAGTTTGATTGTGTGTGTGGATGACATAAACTAAACTAGTTGGACTTCTGTGTTAGTGGTGTGACAGGTTTGCGTGGATATCGTGTTACTGTGGTCTCCCCAGTCACTTTCTGACAGGCTCGGGTGCTATTAAGAATTACACCTTCCTGCTTTTTTCCCCTTGTCTTTTCATATCATGATGCTTGTACTCAGGTGACAATGTATTTGAACAATTTCTACAAAATCAAATTTGAAACAAAACCAAAAATTTACTACCAAGTAATAAATCTGACTATGGAGCTGTATTTTGCAGAACTACTCCATCTGCAATCAAATAAGCCTGGATTTACAACCTCAGGCAAGATATTTATACTACTAGGATGAAGATGGTTGATGTGTAATGTAGATTTAGGTCAACATTCTTGATTTAGAATCCTTCTTGATGAGTTTCAACACCCAACACTGCATTTCCAATGAAGACCTGACCACTGTGTCATATACATCTTTTTCCCTGACCACCTATAATTTTTGTGAAGTCACATCTGTACTTATTTTTGTATTGTGTATCTGTTAACATTATCTACTTAACAAGAAAGCATACAGTGAGAAAATACTTTGCTTAAAAGCCCTGTATCTGGGCTGGAGTTTCGGCTCAGCGGTAGAATGCTCTTCTAGCATGTGCACGGCCCAGGTTTGATCCTCAGCACCACGTGAAAATAAAGGCCTGTGTACAACTAAAACAAATAAATAAATATTTAAAAAAGTCCTATATCTTCTATAGCTCCTAGCACAAAACCATGGACAATATCTTTGTACAGAAATTATAACTTTATGATTTGAGTGATTTCTGTAGCATTAAGAAATGGTGTTCAGGATTCCAAATGTATCCACCTAGAACTTTTTCCCCCCAGATATTTACGGAAGTCTGGGCTATGTGTTAAGATATGGAAAGAAAAAAGATGACATGATTCCTGATCTTGTGGAAATTTGTAAAGGGGGACGTATTCAGTGTACTTTAATCATCCTTAGAGAAATAGTAGTTGTAGACTTAGTCAAGGAATGAATAAATTTTTGGAATAAAGTTACCTGTTCTTACTGTTGGGTCAATATTTCTCTTGGTAGCCCTTGGGTTTATATAATAGAGTGAAATTGAATCTGTTCATTTTAGCAAAGTTGAGAGTAACAAAAACCCAAAGAAGCAGATAATAAAGTACTCCATTTGGTTTGGTTTTGATATATTTTAGAAATTTGATATCTATCTAATTGAAAGAGTATCCCATGCCAGGTATTGGGGTAAATGCTGAGAATACAAAGATGATTAGATTTCAGTCCCTGCCTGCATAGTTACGAAGATACCTAACTAGGCAGTGATTTTTCCTGCTTTCTTTTATTTTGTAGAAGCAGGAAATACTCAGTTCATGGAGGCTGTCCAAAAGCATAGTGGAAATCATGGGAAGACTACATTAAATATGTATGAGCCTCAGTTATCTTAGTTATAAGTGGGGTTTCGGAACCCTAGTCTTTCTTGACCAGATGAATTATTATCGGAAGGAAATGAGATAGATAGATGCCAAAGGTCTCTGAGAGGTTATCAGTATTCTCACCCAGGAGGCATTGTTCATAGTGTTTTGTGATTTCCACCCAGTGGCCCTGCTGTTTCAGTAGCCAATCTTCACAGAGGAATGGGTGGTGGCTGTTGGCCTGTGACACACTAAGTTGGGAACTGAAATGATCCCAGGGCCATGGATGGAGTCTAACTTGTGAGACAGAAAGGCCTATGGCCTGTTTGCTTCTCAGAAGTTCCTTGGCACAGTTCCCTGGTGGGAAGGACAAAATCAGATGCCCCAGAGCAGGAGAAGTGTACCCCTGTGTGTAATGTGATGGAACTCTCCAATTTACATTACCTATCTGGGATGCATAAATGTTTCCAAACCACATTGAGTGAAGGCCCATTGGTTCTCCACAAAAAGTTTGTGCAGAATTTTCTAGAAATAAAGCCATGAAAAGGTATGTCCTGAACTTATCCCTTATCCTTGCCTTCTGGATTACCCACCGTGTACTGCACCTTTGACAAAAAGGGGCAAAGATCAAATCATAGCCCTTCATTTTCTGGACCTGATGAACTGATATGCCTATTGCTTTATGCCTGGAGCAGGACCTAAATGTTGAAGAAGATGGGTGGTCTAGGAGAGAGATCACCAGCTAAGTCACTCCTACTGGGCTGAAACCAAAGTGATTACTAAGTATCCCGTTAAATTTGCAAAGATCCTTGTATCTACATTTCAGCTCAAGACAATCCCCCACTCTATGTGTTGGTGCAGAGCAACATATGGATTACATAATACTGACTATTTAGCACATAGAATTATGGATGTGTTCTCTGAGCTGTTTTTCCTCTCCCTCTGAGTCTTAAATAAAATGTGTTATCTTTTTGTGGAAGGCCAACCTTATTAATCCAGGCTCTACTGTCTTACTGCCAAACTCCTCCCTTTTTCTTTTTTTTTTTTTTGGGGGGGGGTGGGCCCCAAGGATTGAACTCAGGGGCACTCGACCACTGAGCCACCTCCCCAGCCCTATTTTGTATTTTATTTAGAGACAGGGTCTCACTGAGTTGCTTAATGCCTTGCTTTTGTTGAGGCTGACTTTCAACTTGCTATCCTCCTGCCTCAGCCTCCTGAGCCACTGAGATCACAGGAGTGTGCCACTGCTCCTGGCTCTTTTTCTTTCTTTCTTTCTTTTTTTTTTTTTTTTTTTTGTATCAGGGATTGAACTCAGGGGCACTGGACCACTGGGCCACATCCCCAGCCCTTTTTTGTATTTTATCAGAGACAGGGTCTCATTGAGTTGCTAAATGCCTCACCATTGCTAAGGCTGGCTTTGAACCCGTGATCCTCCTGCTTCAGCCTCCCAAGTGCTGGGATTACAGGACTCTTTTTCATTTTTTAAAGTTACCTTCTTATTTAGGTCTCTTAAAATGTGCTTTTCTCTTTCCTAATGTGAGCAAAGAGAGAAATCTCCTTTTAGAACTAGTGTTTACTAATGTTTTACTCTTCTTTCTTCTCAGAGTATATTATATATACAAACTCATTTAATACTCCTTGAGATAAGAACTGTTGCTCTATGCAAAGATGAAGAAACCCAGCGTGGAGTGGTAATCTTCAGGTGCTTAAGATCAAGGAGATGGTGGGAAATAATGGTGCTGGTATGTGAATCCAGGCAGTCTGATTCCAATTCTTATATTTTATAATCACCCCATATGTTCAATTTTGCCCCTTCCTGTCATTACATCCTATTCATATTTTCAATAAATTGTTTGCATTTACAGCTCCAACTTTCATACCATGCTTTAATAACCGCTCAACACCACATACCCATTACCACTGCTCCACTGAGATCTTTTGTTTAGGTCATCTGTGAGATTCAAGTTGTCCATTTTCATGGCCAGACCTAATTATTTTTGATAGACCCACAATAGTACCCTAGTCCTTCTTTCACCTTATTTCTCCTTCTAACTTGGCATGGCTGGGGATCTCCCAGGTGCTCTAGATAGGTTGAGTCCCACAAGAGTAATAAAAATTATAAAGTCAAGGAGACCAACAGTCCAAACAAGGAGCTAGCTCAGTGACATATTCCTGAACTATCGTTTAGTTGAACTTGGTGAGGAGTCATGGAAAGAAAAAAAAATTCAAGTGTGATTCTGAGGTATAAGGACCATTTCTCATAAACAAGAAAATTAGGAATGTCAAGCAAAAGAACTGATATGGGATATAAATTAAAATTTTAAATATTTAAATGGTATCCTTGAGGTGCTGGCAGCACACCAAGATGAAAATATCCATCAAGCAGTTGAAAATGTGAATAAAAAAAACTATGAGAGAAAATGAAGTAGAGATAGAGCTTGCAGCATTATTTCTGAGGAGGTGTTTGCTGAAGTCATGGAAATAGGTGAGATTTTTAAGAGAGGGAGAGTGAGAGAGTGTTGAGAACAACATCAACAACAACAACAAAAAATTTCACAATAGCCCTTTGCATGAAAAATAAAATACACAATAGTCCCCTTAAATCTTAAAGCCTTTCAGAACTTGGCAACAGACCTTTCAATTCAATCCAGTTCAACAATTGAGTGCTTATTATGTCAACAAGAGAGAACAAGAAATATAGACACATTTATTAGTCAGGGTCCTTGATTGCAAACAACAGACACAAAGCTTGAGTCAATTAATCAGAAGAGGAATTTATTGGAAGGATACTGGCTAACTCCAAGAATAATTGGGAGAGCTTAAGAACTGATCATACAAAATGTGCAGAAGCTGAAGGAGATGAATGAAGCCTGCCAGAATTACATCTAAGAAGATGCAACAGAGAGAATCTGGCCTGCAAAACCAAGCTTGATTTATTAAAAGTCACCACTACCCTGGTTGCCAGGTTGCCTTGCCATCACCACAGCTAGCTCCAGTCCAATATTCTCCTTGAGTCTTTGCTTTATTGGCTCTCAATTAATGTCCCAGGGAAAATGTGCAATTCATTGAGTTTCAGTGAAGTGCCTATGGACTACCTTCCAGGAGCTGGGGAAAACATATCTGCCCTCCCAGGAGTGAGTTACAATAGTGGGTAGCCCATAGGGCCAATCCCCACCTTAGTTGCTATCTTCTTACAAATTATAGATCATTTGATTCAAACAGGAATATAGTAAAATGTACAAGATAAATGAATTTTATGTACAGGTCAAACATATGTTAAATCAGTTCCTAAAACATCTGGTTCTTTTACAGTTTGACCAAATGTAATGTTTATTTAATTGTTATAGGGCAATTTCTCACTCACTTCCACCAACTGGGATCTGATCTCTCCCTTTACTCACAAGACCTAGAGCGTGCTCTCTATCGAAACTTCCCCCAGCTATTTAGCTACCAATCCTCTTCTCCTTCTGTGAATTTTTTGTTTCACTTTGGTGATAATCATCCTGAAGGGAATAAGGGCTCTGCCCCATGCCCCTTAGTTACTTTAGGATAACACCATATATATATATATATATATATATATATATATATATATATATATATATATATATAGGTAACAAAGGGAAATTTGATTTTTAAATAAATTGCCAAATAATAACAAATTAAATACACAATTTTTTTTTTTTTTTTTTTTTTTTTTTTTGGTACAGGGATTGAACTCAGGGGCACTTGACCACTGGACCACATCCCAGCCCTTTTTTGTATTTTATTAGAGACAGGGTCTCACTGAGTTGCTAAGTGCCTCACCATTGCTGAGGCTGGCTTTGAACTCACCATCCTCCTGCCTCAGCCTCCCAAGTGCTGGGATTACAGGCGTGAGCCACCACGCCCGGCTAAATACACAATTCTTAATCCTCCCACACATGCAAAGATTATAAAAAACGTTGGGAATGGATAATTTGAGGGCAAAGTTTTACAGAAAACTATTGGTGTAACTGTCCTTTATTTGGAGCCAAATGAGAAGCAATTCAGTGCAATTCTTGGAAAGTTTAAGGTGCTGACCATACCTGTCACTCTGACAGCAGGCTTCCTGTCTGCAGCCATCTGAAAATGGGGGAAGGTCTTTTAAAAACAATTTTGAATTTTATGGTATTGAACATTTTAGTTACTAAATCAGGACTATTTTGTGTTTCTGGAAGTGAACAAGTAATTTTTTTTTTTTTTTTTTTTTTTTTGTACCGGGGATTGAATTCAGGGGCACTTGAACACTGGGCCACCTCCCCAGCCCTTTTTTTGTATATTATTAGAGACAGGGTCTCACTGAGTTGCTAAGTGCCTTGCCATTGCTGAGGCTGGCTTTGTACTTGCAATCCTCCTGCCTCAGCCTCCCAAGTGCTGGGATTACAGGTGTGCACCACAGCGCCCAGCAAGAAATAATTTGTATAACATGAGAATAATCATGAAATCCCCACCCCAGGCAGATATACAGATGGGGTAAGAGTGGTGAGGGGATAGGAAAGGCAAGAAAAATAAGTAAGTAAATAAAAATAAATAATAAATAAGTTAAATTCTTATTACACTCTTTAAAGTTTGTCTCCTTAGCATAGAGGTGGGGAAGAATTTAACAATAGTCATGGTTGCAGAACTCTGCCTTTGAAGTTTGAGCTGAGAAGAGGCTTTCTCAAGTTATATGCATCACAGTTCTTCTCCCTCACCAACTGTCTCCCACACAGCTCACAAGTTCACTGTCATCGCACTGTTTGTGGTCAACACCATGGCTGACCCCTTAGCAACATATTGTATCACTCCTTTGAGAATCACCACGTCAGAAAAGGAACTCAGTCTAGTATTATTCATTCCCCTGAGCTATGGTTCTAGCTCAAGAGGTCCTTTTCTCCAAGGGGGGTTTCCAGGTTTCTGACATCATCTTTTTTATTTCCGGTCTCGAGACTGATTTCCGATTCTCATTTTCTTACTAAGCAAAACTATTTCCAGTGACTTCAGAAGCTAATAAATGCTCAGTTGTGAAAAGACAACAATAAAGTCTATCTTAATTATTCTTTATGTAAGTACTTCATATGACATGTTCACACAGTCGGTGATCTAATCAATGTCTGATCAAGAATGTAGGGAATACCCAAAGTGGCAAAATTGTCCGAGGTCATGAGGCCAGCTGTTTCAACCATGGAGGAAACAGGAGGTTGTCACAAATCAACTGTCACTGAAGAGTTAAATACATAAGGGTATCAATGATTTTACCTTTTCCTATAATAGAGATTTAAGTTTTTTTTTTTCTGTAAAACTAATATTTGTGTTTTCTTGACTGAAAAAGAAGGGGATGAGTGACAGCTCGTGTTACTGGGATGCTGGTGGGTTAGATTTGTCTTACCTGTGTGTTGGGAATAATGAAGAGTGAAAGTGGTGAGCTGTTCAGTGCTGTAGTGCCATTTCTATCGTGAAGTGCTTCCAGGGCCTCTTGCCCCTGCCTCATGCTCATTTACCACTCTCTTGTTTGCGTAATACATTTAACTACCGGGTGATAACTTTGACCTTAACCTAGGCCCTTTAATGTTGGGGAGTATTTCATATTTCCACATCTATTTTATTGGACTGAAAACTTCTTAGTAGTAATGTCTATAATATATCCTATTTCCTACCCAAAAATTACTTAAGACATCTTTGAATAAAATTAAGTATTGGATAATCCCTTTAGAAATATAAGGTAAAAATATTTACTCTTTTTTCATTATTTTAATAATTCAGGCATGAACTAGTTATAGAAGCAAACATCTAAGAGATGACAGGAGGAAAATTTAGTTTTGTATTTCTTGGTATACATGACCTGTCCCAGTGGAGAAGCCAGGGATCTTATCATGTTCTCAGAAATTCATCCTTCAAGCAAAGAGTCTGTTTGAAAGAATCTTGAATGCCTCTCTTTTCTGATCTTTGCTTTTAGATATATCTCCCAGCAGTATTGGCTTTTGTTTTTCCTTCTCTCTCTTATTAATAACATTCAACTTGTGTCGTTGAACACACTGTCTACACAGATGGAATTCCAGTGCAGCTGCTAGCTTGGTTATCTGGAACCAGCTGACAATAATATAACACTAGTTCTTCCAGATCTGGTGGAAAAATATGGAAAAGTCTCAATAACACTAGCTATGAGTTTCATTCACACTCTTATGTTCAGTCATGGAGGCCTAAGTCATATCTACTCATTCCATGATCATGTGTATGATCATGTATTAATTATGTATGATCATATGTATTAATTAATCTCTAATCTCCAGATTCCTCATTTGTCAAATGGTAATGATAACACTTACCTTATTGGGTTATTATGAAGATTAGGTTAGATAATCATATATATATAGATAGATATACACACATATATGTATACTATATATTCTAAAATGGCAAGTACATACAAATAATGATAAAGATATCTTGTAGTAAAATGAAATCATTTTTCTAATTTTAATGACTCCTCTAACTTTGATTGATTTCTGTTATGTATACTGTTCATTTATTTCACTGTGTATATCTACACTCATCTTATTCTAGTTGATATCCTCGTCCATGAATTATTCTAGAGGAAAGGAATTCATGTTTAAGATGATAATCCAGAGTTTTGATTCTGGTAATGATGGCATGGTTTGTTTTGTTCTAATCCTTCAGCAGATCACAATTAGAATTTTGGGAAAAGTAATTTTAAATCATGGCAATAACATTAATAAATATTAAAATGATATGTACAAGTTTGATGAGACAAAGGTATTTATATAGTCTCAAAGTATCTACCCACAAAATGATTTTAATTATGAAGGAAAATCTATTTACTTAGCATTGGAGAAACCTAGCAGAAGTCTTGTCAAGTAAGTAATCCAAATAAACATCACAAGTAATGAAACAAATTGACATCTTGGACCTCCTGATAGGATATACTGAGAACATAATATCCCTTCTGAAATTTGATTGCCCTAAATTCATAATCTAAATTTAATCATGAAAAAAAATCTGGAAAACCCAAGATGAGATGTCTTCCATGAAGTAACTAATCTTACTCATCAAAATTATCAAGGACATGCTACATAAAAAGACTGAAGAATTATTCTATAATTTTTCACTGTCACATAGAGTAGCCACTAGTCACATGTGACTATTAAGATTTTTAATTAATATTAAAGAAAATTAGAAAATCAGTTTATTATATCTATTACAACATTTAGAGTGTTCAGTAGCCACATATGAGTGGAAGCTACCAAACTGGGCAGTGTAGATATACAACAATTTTATCATCATGGTAAATTCTATTAGATAGCTTTATTCTAGATAAAAGAGACTAATAAGAAAAATAACTAAATAGAACACTTGAACTAGAATTTGAATTTATTATAAAGGACACTACTAGTAAAATTGGCAAAATCTAAATACTCTGTCATTTTAAAATTTCATAATTTGATAATAGTATTGTGGTTATTTGTCCTTTAGGAAATGGGTTCTGAATAAAGCATTTAGCAATAAAGACGCATCACATCATCAAATTACTTTAAAAAGACTTTAAAAAAAATGTATACATTTATATGTACACACTCATATATATATGTGTATATATATGTGTATATATATATGCACATGCACACAGAAATGAAATGTTTATAAGTAAATACATAAATAATCAGGAATACATATTACAAAAGAATTTCAAGAAATCTATAGAACATGCCTTAGAGGCATTTTAAAAAACTAAGTTAATTCTGCAACATGCTATGTTCATGGATTGGAAGAATCAGTATTGTAGATATTTCCTCTAGTTGTCCAGGGATTCAACAAAATGCCAAACACTTTTTTGATTTTTAAAGTTCTTTTAGAAATTGCAAAGATGGAGTTACACTGGTGGTGTATTCATATATGAGCATAGGAAAGTTATATCCAATTCATTCTACTGTCTTTTCCTTCACTCCCCTTTGTCTAATCCAATGAACTTCTATACTTCTCCTCCCTATCCTCCCTTGTTATGGGTTAGTATCCATATACCAGAGAGAACATTTAGCCTTCATTTTTTGGGGGGACTGGCTTTTTTCACTTAGCATGATATTCTTTAGTTCTATCCATTTACTGGCAAATACCATAATTTCATTCTTCTTTATGGCTGTATAATATTCCATTGTGTATATATACCACATTTTCTTTATCCATTCATCTGTTGAAGTGCATCTAGGTTGGTTACATTGCTTGGCTATTGTGAATTGAGCTGCTATAAACATTGATGTGGTTGCATCAACTCCATATCATGTTCAACCATAAGAATGGGATCAAAATTGCAATGGGTGCACTCCATATATGCATAATATGTCAAAGTACACCCTTCTGTCATGTATCTCTAAAAAAGAACAAACAAAAAAAAAATAAAATTTAAAAAAGGAGTTGAGAAGATGATTATACAATTTATGTGGGGATACCAAGGTCTAGAATAGCCCATATCACATCTTGCAGAAGCAAGACAATGTTGGAATATTTAAACTACTTGATTACACATCTTACTAAAAAAAAAAAAAAAAAAAAAAAAAAAAAAAAAAAAAAAAACTACTATAATTAACCAAGCATATTATTTGGGCAAGAACATACAGACAGGACAAAGAAATAGAATATAGATATAGATCCATGTATACACAATTAATTGATTTTTGACAAGGATGCCCATACAAAGTAGGGAATTGGGACCTTTTTATAACAAATGGCTTCAGGACCAGTGGATAAAATTACAGGAAAAAATTGGACATTGATTCCCACCTCACACCACACACAGGAATTAATTCAAGACATTTCTTAGATCAGGCATAAAAACTATGTTGTCAAAAATATGCAGGATATTACCTTCATGACTTTGAGGTCAACAGAAAATTTGGAAATGACACTAAGAACACTAAATATAGAAAGAAAATTTGAGAAATTGTACTTGATTGCAAAATCTTCTGCTCACACAGAATTTTGCTTCATTTCAGAGAGAAGGTAAGGG
This sequence comes from Tamias sibiricus, assembly GCA_025594165.1. Lineage (NCBI taxonomy): Eukaryota > Metazoa > Chordata > Mammalia > Rodentia > Sciuridae > Tamias > Tamias sibiricus. The sequence continues at coordinate 39,248,132 of CM046671.1, forward strand.
CAAGAGTAGATTCTTCTGAAACTGTGTATCAACTGAAACACTAGTTTGGCTTCAGGTACTCAGTGTTCTATCTTGATTGGAAATGAGAATTGAGATTTTGGTGAATTTTAGTTACAAAGGAATACAATTTTTGCGCACTTGACTTTTGAATTGCTTAGTTTTCACACCCATTGTATAAGCTCAGAGAATCTGAAACATAAATAAAAATATTGAGGGAATTGTTCATGGAATACTGGTTTCGAATCCAGAATATGTACTCTATTTCTGGAGAAAGAAATAATTATTCCTCTGTGGTGGTTTTCTTACCGATTCCTCTGAATATAGGTGGCCACCTTGCCTAAATACTTATTTTTTCTTTATGGATATGAATGGAGTCCCACTTCTACCATTTTCCTGGCAATGGATATGTGCTAAAATGGTTCTGGAAATCCAGTTTGCTAAAATTTCAAGTGGCAATCCATGACCAATCAGTTGCAGATGCATAATCCATTATTTTCACAAAATTTTTAAAGTATGTTTTGGCAGCAATATATATCTAAGTCTTTTCCTTGGAGCTCAACTGGGAAAACTATGGTAATAAGAGTTAAGAAATTTTTTTTTTTGTCTTTCGTAGACCTGTGACCTTGGACCCATTACTTAAACTTTTGGAACTTTATTTCTTTATTTGTAAACCAACTTTATTTTGCCCTGGACTGAGATACCCACACAGTTTCAGGAGAGTAAAAGTCAGAATAATTTCATGGATATAAATTGTTACATTTTTGTTGTAGTTGAATTTCTCCCACCCATTCCACCTGACTCTAGTCTTGGGATCTGATTATTTTAATTTGGGTTTTGCCCCTACAAATCTTCTGCCAGTTGACAAAGGTTGAATAAATTTTAGCTTTTATTATGATTTTTCTTTGCAGAGTTAGGACAGTACTTATTCAATAGACATTGTTCTCTACTGTTTGGACATTTGTGTAGGAGATTATTTATTTATTTATTTTCCCCTTGTAGGAACCTGAAATATTTAATTTGGAGACATAAAGCTTCTTCTGAATCATTGCTTTTAGTTATAGTTGTTCAGATTATTTTTCAGATCTAAACTATTTTTTGATGGTTGTAATTATCCCCGTAAGGACTGAATATCACACTGGTTTGTGGGACAATTAATTAAATCAGTTATGTAAATTGTTTATCTTTCTTTTATGTTTTATGTGATGTGGGGGTAGCTCATTCTCTTCCAGTCTCCAGATGTAAGCAGTGAATCAGGATTCAGATCTCTTGATGACTTTGTTGTTTCAGTGGACAAAGCAAACGCTTTGTCCATTTCTAAGAGAAAGAGTAGCTTTCTATACATCCCTTCCTACCTTCCCATGTATTCCCTTCCCTTCCAGGTATGAGGGTGATCTCAGTAGCTTTGTGCTTATTGACACACTGTCCATATGAGAGGCCAGGCCTGACACATCTGTGCCCTTCTTCATCTGCATGATCCTCTGTAAGGCTGTCATTACAGGTATTACTCTTATCTTTATTTTCAGATAGAGAAACTGAGGTTCCAAAGGATGAAACAATATATCAAATGGTAACAAATTAATGAGGGAAATAAATGCAATAGAGCCAGGGCATTTAATTCCTGGTCTAGAGCCTGTTTTTCCATATTTAACAGATTTCAATCCAACAGCAGAACAACAAGTATAAGTTTTTTTTTTTTTTTTTTCTTTTTAAGTCCCCAAATGGTAACACCTTAATTTGAATGCAAAGGCAAACAACAAGAATTACAACAATAAAGTGAAGACTCTCAAAGCTCTTTTGGTAAATTGCCTAATTATATTTGATAACTTCTTTCAGATAAATAAATCTTATTTTTACCCTTCTTACTTAAGTGTCTTTCTGGCTTAATATCACCAAATAGCATATTCTGTTCATACAAATAGAGCTAGAAACACTTCTTGTGATTTTCTCCCTCATCTCTTATGTTTTCCTCTCTCTCACTCTTTTTTTTTTTTATTTATGATTATGGCAACATTGACAGCTGTGTTCATTGCAATCTATGGCTGGCTATACCTTTAAGTACCTAGCCTGGAAATCATTTTGTCCCTCTAGATTTGAAAAATTACACCCCGTCTCCCAATTCAAGATACACTGAGACAGAGCTGCGCTGTCTGCAAGAATATTAGTTCTGAGAATAGGACTGCTGTTTGCGCCACACACTCTGCTCTCTTGCCAGCAATAATCAAAGCGTGCTTGTATTTCTTTAATGACAAAGCCTCCCGGTGTGTTAATTTGGTTCTCTGTGACACTACGTCTTGTCAGGGAAGTGAGAGAAATGGGAAAACATACATTAATATCACTGTCAGCCAACGGGTATATTTTTCTGTGTAGTCCGTATCTGGAAGGTGAGGGCTTTGGGTTTTCCACCTCCAGGAGGGGATCTGGGTTGGGACAGAGCTGAAGGGACAGACTTCCTGCTGGATTTAAGGCAAAGCCTTTTCCCATTTGTTTGCTTGCTCTGGCTCCAAAGAAGTTCTCAGCATCTTTAATGAGAAATCACCCTGCATCATCTCTCCACCATCTACTAAACATGTCGTACCTCTTGGCACCAAGGGAACAAGGAAGGGATGTGTCATCAAGAGGTCTGACCCCATTGACTTGATGATGTACTAGTTGCTCCAACCCCATAACCCCTGCTTGCAACCCCAGATCCATGTTAATGCCTCACTCGCCAGACTTTTGTAAAGACTAAAAGCAATGCCTAACTTGCTTTGTGGTCCCAGTCTTCATCCTCTTCTCAGACCTGATCTGTGAAGCAACAAAGTAGCAGTTTGAGCTCAGAGTGGATCATGAAATGCAGTTCTAGAAATTTCAAAATGTGGCTAAATGGGGCTTGAGGCTAAGAGTCACCTCATATTGTCCTGGAACATCTGTCCATTTGGATCACATATTTCAAGCTGGGAACTCTTTCAGCCCAGTCTGTAAGCTTTTCAAGTTCTACTGATGACAGTTCTGTTACCACTGCCATCACACATATTGCCAGTCAATTGTAAGTACCACCATTTTCCCTGGTTTTGTGGGCAGCCTTCTTCTACCTCCTATTCTGTAAAGCTTCAAGTATGCATTTACACATCAGGCTTCTTTGTCAGATGCCAAAACTTGCACGGATAGTGGTTGGTCCTAGAAATCATTATTATTCCTTTGAATTAGCAACCACCTCCACAGCTTTCTCAGGAGGAACTGGCACTTCCCTTCCCTCTTTTCTTTCTCATCATGAATGCTCTGGGCTCATAGCAGCCACTGGAGCCTGCCAGCTTGCCCATCACGCCTGCAAACCAGCCTGGCGGAGGGGAGCACTTGCGGGAAGTTCTCAGGGCCAGCGTGTTTGGTTTGCCTCTTCCTGTTTGCCTTGTAGCTTTAAATAATGTGGTTGCTTCACAACCACTTGTTTTTTGAGTAGGGAACGGGGCATATTTTTCTAGCAGATAAAATGACTTCCCACCATTCACTCTTTGTTATTTCCCCTTTCTGAAGGGCGGTCTGATGAATGCAGGGCGACGTCTAATACATGTTTTCCTGTTTTCTGCTCTTTCTCCACTGGGCTTGTCAGTCAGTCATGGGCTTGATTCTGGGGAGGATGTGGCATTCATGAGAAGGAGGTGGCAGAGCATCTGTGCGCAGCATACTTCTCATGAAGCATACATTCTAGTGCTTGCCAATAATAGCTATACCCAAGATACTCTATTTACAAGTTATGCAATGGGAAACTAGTTATTAATAAAAAGGAAGGCAATAGAAACCCAGTATTATATCACCATTTCCTGAGATAGCATATCATACAACCTCTATAGTAGCCACCAATGAATTGTGATGTGAAGCAGTTGGTGATATACTAATCAAGAGCTTTAGTAGGAGAACATAAAGAAAATAATGCGGTTAGGGTCTAGACTGTTAGGGAAAAATATTCTTGGACCATTAACTATTGCCGTTCCCTCTTCTGTTAGCAAAAAACCTCTCTATACCACTGACCTCATCTTTACTAAAGGCTCAGGATCTGGCCAGCTACCTATTTCAACTCAGCATTATGTTTTCTACTAGAAATTTCAGTCACGTTCCTGGCTCTAAACCTGCTAATATCTGTTAGTTGCAGAGAAGGAGATTGATGCTGGCCACTTGTCCCATGGCAGTGGCATTGATGGAAGTAGTTGTCTGAGTAGAAACTATGAACATGAATTTTTCTTCAACACTGCATTCATAATGACAAATTTCCTCTTAAAAATTTAATCAAAGAGAATTTCAACTTAGTTTATGCTGAACGAATTAGAAATAAGGTAAGAGCAGGTAATGGATGCAGGCCATGGTTCTTGTGCTTTGTGATGTCACTTAGGGTTGTTTTGAAAAAGCAAATTTCCTGTGGTGGGGACTTAGAAGACCCGTGAATTCAATGTCATATGACAGCCTACCTAGTTTGCAATCATAGCCATGATTTAATTTCAGAAAATTATTTTAATAATAAAGCATTTCTGACTGAACATGCATGTACATTGTTGTAAATTATCACCACTTTGGGGACACAAGTAGGAATAGGACTAGGTATATAGTTGTGTAGTGAAATAAATGACCAAGTGAAGGATATCAGCTGAAAAAATGAGGAGTGTGTGGTGCTAATTTTTATTTACTATACCTCCTCCCAAATCCTGTCCATTTGAAATGTCTCAGCAAGGTATGTGATTGTGTGTAATGTGGAAGTCAAATCAGGTCTAGGAGTCCAAGGCCCCAGCTGTAGGATCATGGGTCAGCTATGTTCCTCACGGAGTTGGCTCTCAATCACTCCTGACTGCAAGGAACAGAGAAAACCAAGCCCCCAGATCTCCACAGGCGCCCACTGCTCCTCCTTTACCACCTCTTCTGTGAAGAAGCCATACTAACTTCCAGGGGTTGCCCTGCTATTCTCTTCAACTGGAATAATCATGAAGAAAGAAAAAAAAAATGTTGAGTCCTTGGATCAGAGTAGATCCCAGGATTTGAGACTCACAAGTTCATAATTTGAAATGATGATTCAGTCTGCAGAGCTTCAGAAGGTGTCAAGGAGAAACAAGAATTGCAAAAGGGGAAAAAAAAAAATAAGAGAAGTGTCCTGTGCCAAAGTGGTGGAACTCAGCCTGGTTCCACTCAATGGCCGGGAGAACTTCCCTATCTCTTACCTTAAAAGACACACTTCTGTACTGGGGGAGAATGATCCCTATTGTCTTACACTGAGAATTTCACAAAATCCACAGTTGGTAGTATGAAGAAGCTGTATAAGATTTATCTAAAACTGAAAGGAACATGGACCTCAGAAAAGACAACATTTGTGACTTTATTCCTCCTGCTTGTGTGACTATGGGATGTCAATATCATGTATGGGGTGGGGAAGAGCTGTGATGCTCTCAGAAGAACTGTCACCAGGCAATAAAAAGAGATCACATTTGTTTTATAAGCCAAAGCAATATTTAGGTATAATATGCATTTTTACTTGGTAAAGGCATGGGGAGAGCTGGCGAAGAAATTCAAGATGCATTCCTGGCTTAATGTTGCTTGTAGCATCACTGGGGATTCAAAACTTACATATAGTAAATAATTTATGGAATGATAATAAGCAAACTTCAGAAAAAAGCATTCCTAAAACTTGGCATAGTAACCACGACTGATGCTTTTTTTTTTTTTTTTTTTTTTTTTTTTTGACATTTCCTAAGATAACAAAAAGGGAGAAGGGGAGAGAGAAAAATATAATAATGGCTGAGAGCTTTTAATATAAGAATGGATGAGAGATAAGGCAGTTTTTAATTCCTCTGCTCTCTCCTGAATTGGAAATTGAACTGTTGAAAGGGAGCTTTATATTGAAAGTAAACTAGACAGAGCCCAATTTTCTATTCCTTCTCCTCTTCAATCATCAAAAATTCACTTGATTTTTGTGATCTCTAGCAGGTCATACCTTTTTCATGAAGCCTGAGTTTATCATTCTTGCTCCCAGAGGTATTTTACTTTTCTGAAGTTCCTTCTTATTTACCATCTTCCCTATTCTGACTTGATTCTTAGTTACTATTGGTATGCCCACCTTAGACTGAAGGAGCCTAGAGGAGTGTCCAGGATGAAAAAGGATCATGAAGTCATGGAAGCCCCCAAACCATGAGGGCTGATACCCTTGTGAAGACAAGAATAAGGGAACACAATCATTTCATTCAGAGAATGGATGTGTTGGTGATGTAAGAAAGATGTAGGTTTCTCCCATATTGTCCCAGAGCAAAAACTAGGGCCAATAACTTGAAAGTATTGGGCGAAAAAAAAAAAAAAAAAAAAAAAAAAAAAAAGAAAAAAATCCCAAAATAAAGCACGAGTAGTGTCTTCCTCTCCATTTAAGCCTTCAGCACAAGCACAGTTGTCATCTCTTAGGGACACTCTGCAGGGAATTCTTAAACTAGTTTCTAGGCTGCACTAGATTTTAATGATTTTTGTCTAAATTTAAAACTCTATGTGTCTAAAATCTTTCTTTAAACCTATAGCATACATCATATATACTATAAAAATAATATTTTATGATGAAAATTTAAATACTGATGATTTCAAATAAAATAATCTCTTGTAAATAAATCATTCAGACTTAAAGCCTCATATATTATATAGAAGCCTTTCCAAAATTTATCCTCAAGAATGGGTTATTATTCCACATATTGTTCTCTGTTCTTTTACCTCATCATGAGAATCTTTCTGTCAAAAGTTTTAGCTCTGAGTCATTTTAATAGCAGTATAATTAGTTAATTAATTTCCTATTGTTAAACATTAAGGTAATTCCTATTTTCACAACTGTAAACAATGAAAATCATTTTACATTTATCTCTCAAAATTCATGTAACTGTGTCTTTAGAAATAAATTTAACACGTAGAGTTAGTAGGTGAACTTTTTGCACATTCTTAATACTTTTAGATGCATGGAAATTCTGCATTCTGAAAACATGGAGCAAATTCTAACTTTCAGCCACTGTATATGAGAGAGCATATTTACCCAAACTCTTACCTAAACTGAATACTATCTTTTTTTAGATCTTTGCCAAGTTGACAGGTGAAAAATTATATCTTAACTTAATTTGTTTTCCTTTCATTGCTAGTGAGATTGAACATTTTTTCATGCATTTAGAAGTCATTTATAATTACTCCTTTGAAAATTGCCTATTCATATCCTTGGCTCATTTTTCTACTGGATGATTCTTATTGAGTTATGACAACTGTTTGTATATTAATGATATTAGCCTTTTTATTTATGTTGCTAGTATTATTTTCCATTTTCTACTTGCTTTTCACTTATATATTTCTTTTTTACACAGAGAAGTTTTATATTTTTATTTGATTGAATTTCTTGGTATATTTTAAATAATTTCTGGTTTCACACCATGACCTGAGAGTTCTTTCACACCTGAAGGCATGGAAATTAATTTTTAAAGGCAAGTTCTGTGTAATTTACTTCCTTATATTCCCTAAAATGCCCTGTGCAGTTCTGGACTTATGTTTATTAATTGAGAAGAGGGTCACCAATAAAAAAACAAATATAGTTTGGGCAGATAGGCAGAGCATTTTCTCTTGCTTCTTCTGATCAGAGCTCTTTTTGTTGTAGATTTCCTTTGTACTTATCTTCTAAGATAAGCTTCTAAATGGGTTTATGAAATAAATCACCCTAAAAAAATTTGCATTTTTTGAAGAAAAAGGCTAGAAACAGGGTAGATTTATTATCACAGGAGAAATTGTTCTGTCTACACTATGTATGTGTGTGTGTGTGTGTGTGTGTGTGTGTGTGTGTGTACCTGGAGGCAAATGCATACAGTTGTACACACTCACACACAAATCAAGAGTACATATAAATGTTATCTCTAAAATCTTTGAATTTTTAAGAATACCGCAAATTCATTTGTGGCAATATCTACATGCATTGCCCTCTATTATTTGTAAGTATACACAGACATTTGGATTATTTAATAGGTTTTTATTGTCATTGTCTAGAGCAAAGTAATTGATTAAGTACCCTTTCTTTGTAAGATATAGGTAAGGTATCATGAAATAAAAATTAAAAAGAAATGTGACTGGGAATAGAAGTAAAATATATTGAAGACAGAAGTGGCTAGAAGTTTTGAAGACTCTGAAGTGGTCAGGGAAAGAGATGGAAGGATCTGAATTGTACCATTGGCCATGCATGGCAGTGACAAAGAGGAGAGAGTTTATACATGAATCTTGCTATAGAAAGAACACTGTCAGTACAATTAGGAAGTAGGTTTCAAGGCATAGGGAGTCAGGCCAATAGATAAGGGGGAAAATATGCTATTAACAGATTGTGAGATCATAAAAGGATAAGTGAAGGGCAAGGTGATTTTGATTTCTGACATACTTAATTGAAGGAGAACAATATGTATTTGGTATAGGATGTTATGTGTGTGACTAACTATAAGTGTGGCTTTTACCATTTAGCACCACATCATGATGATCAAGTTTCTACAGACTTGGAAAATATATATAACATTAATCTTTTTGCAAGAGTATCCTTTATAAATGTAGAGTGGGAATTTCTAAGAGGAAACAAGGGAAAATTATTTCCAGATTAAAAATATAGCATGTTTAAAGACAAGGATGAATAAAAGAGTAGCTGTTCAAAAAACTATAAGTCATTCAGTAGTTTTGAAATGGAAAATGGGGACTAGAAATTTTGAGACTTGAGTCTTGATTTTTCAGTCTTCCTTGCAAAAACCTGGGGATCATAAAGTTAAGGTGTCAGCATTTTAACACAAAAGGATTTGAATCTATAGTCATCAAGTGGTAGAAATCTACAACAAAAATCCACTAGAGGCTATTGTGTGGCATAAGTATTTTTTTTTTATGTTATGCTACTGAAATTGAGGGTTTGTTTCAGCAGTTAACGTACCAAACACGAGTGCTTACCCACACTTAAGTTTAAAAGTGATAACACAGGATCAATACTAAGTATGAAACTTATCACCAACACACAGGAAGGTCTCAATAATTGTATATTAACACTAAGCATATCAAGTATATATAATATGTATAGTGTGAGCATATATGTGTGTACACACACATATAATGATAGTCATTTATTCTTGGACAACTGAGAAATTGAAAAGTAAATAAAGTCCAATGTTCACTTCCCACTTGCCCCCCACAATCTGAATTCAGAATTCCTCCTCTGCTACCATAGCTCACCAGGAATCTTGATTATAATACTTAAGAGCATTTCTGACACTTATTTATCAGCCATATGTATTTAACTCCAATTAGATTGTGTGCCTTGGATGTGGATACTGCACTTTGCCTATCTTTTAATCTCTCAAGTCCAGAGTAAAGGCTGGTACAAAGGAGCAGGCAGTCAATATTCTTTAGATTAGGAAAAGAGTTGGAAACATAAGGTGGCTGTCTTGGGAGAAAACATGGGTATCATCAAGTCTTTTTAAAAACAACAAGGAAAATGGGCCCAGAGATGCTAAGCAGTTGGTGTAATGTCATCCCATGGGTTAGAGGAAGGGTTTAGGGCTTAACCAGTTTTTCTGGAATGCTGACCCCACTATGTTGTATGCTTTCTCCATTGAGTTGGGCAACAAAGGATGCTTCAACAAAGCAACCAGTATGTTTTTGCTTACTATGAAGGTTTCGGTGAACTTCAGTGTCTGCTCTGTGATAACTCCTATGCTTGCTAAGTTCCCATGAAGGGGAAGGGGCAGCTTATAGAAAACCACTGACAGGAATGAGGCATGAATCTTTTCTAGAAGCCCAGCAGCCTTGTGTATGCACCTGCAATGGGACATCAAAAAGCACTTATAAAACCATAGTCAGACTCTCTTTTTCCCCTTTTTGAGAATGTAAACTTCCGCCTGGGGTTATGGATTATGAAGAATGAAATAGCTTCCAGGAGACACTGCTTGGGCTAATGAAATGTCAGAACTGAAACTCAAAATTTGTCACAGAGGGAGGGAGGACTGGAATAGTTTTGTCAGTGCACAGATGTGGCAGAAGGCTTTGAAGGAAGGAAACAAAATTAAGAAACAACATCCCTCTCCCTTTACCACCAAGCCCCACTGATTTCAAATCTACTGAGCAAGAGAGCAATTTAAGAAACATCTGGCACATTGGGGAGATATAACGGAACTTAGAACACCAAAGGAGTCAATCTGAGAGTGCACCTGGTAGGGCCCCCAAAGAAGTGGGTCATGATGCCGTGTGTCTTAATAGCTACGGCCTCAAAGGAACACAGACACGCTGCTCTCATCTCCTAATCATAAAACCAGAATGGAAGTGGGAAATCTATCCCTCTTCTCCATGCACAAGACCATGGATACATATACATTGATCAGCATGTGATGGACAAAGGGGAACAAGTTCATCTTATGATGTCGAAGGGAAATAAATCTTTATTTTTGAGAGGACTGTGCTGCAAATAAAAGTGAGGAAAGAAAAGAGAAAAATGAACGTTGTATAGCATTAATGCTTTGTGAATTTTGTTTTTCCAGTAGTCCAAATGTGAAAACACATTCTGTGCTGTTACCAAACTCTGCAGCTCATCTTGTGTTGCATATTGGAGTAAAGGTGTGACATTGAGGCAAATATACTATGCCAGTGGTTTAGGCACTACCAAGAGAGAATTCCAATATAGTTAGTCTCAGCTTTAAATATTCTCATGTGTAAATACTTAGTTTTACAAGAAAATCAAATATGAACAATTACACTGTCTTATCTATCTTGATAGCTTGGTATATACATCAAATTGTATACAATATATAATACTAACTTGGAATCTCTAGCTACTATATAGATAGATGTAAGGTATAATAAGGAGCTCAGATATTAAAAGTATGAGCTCGAAATTATCTTTGTCATTTCAATTCATTCAATAGTCATTTAGACTATCTAAATTATCTTCATGATCTCAACTATTTCTCCTTTTTCTATTCTTCTCAATTCAAGTAATTAGTCAAAGAGTTAGGCCTATAATCCAAAACAAAGGAGTAGCTCTGTGTTAGTCAAAACCATATCTGAAGAATTGAGTCAAGTTCTTATTATAGTGTCATTTAAAATATTGCTACCAATTGCAACTAGAATAGTACAAATAAGAATAGACTATCTTTGATTATTTAAAATTATTTATTTGAGAGAGAAATACATAGGGAAAAGTTAATGTTTAAAAAGAACTGAGGAGTAGTCTGGTGTCTGACCAGAATGTCTTTAGAGGATGCTTTTCTTCCAGTCCTTGCTTTCTCTTAGTTTTTGTTTCTGCAGTTTTTGAATCTTTCTTCTTAAGCTACCTACACAGAGGACTTTAATTGAGAAGCTTGCTATTATACTGATTTAAATTCATAGTCAATCAAAATGTTGGTCCTTGGAGAAGACTACTCTGTGAATAAAGTGAGAAAAATCACCAACACAGAGATGTGGTGTGTCCGTGTGCAACACAACAGGGCTTGGGTGATCAGGGAAGTCTCTTGCTAAAGCAGTGGTGAGACTTAATGATAAAGATAGCTCCTATGGACAGCATGTGAGTTATTTTAGTGAAATTCAAAGTAGCAGCAGCAGTAGTGTGTTAGTTTTGTGCCACTATGACCAAAATTGCCTACAAGAACAACATAAAGGAGAAACATTTATTTTAGCTCACGTTTTCAGAGGTCTCAATCCATGGTCTGCTCACTGCATTACTCTGGGTCTGAGGCGAGGCAGAACATCTTGACAGGAGAGTGTGGTGGAGGAAAGCTCTAAGCTCATGGTAACAGGGAAGCAAATGGGAGGGTGGGGCATCCTGGGGAGAAGGACAGTCCTTTCAGGGCATGCCCCTAACTAGATCTCAACTCCCGGTAGTTCAACTGTCAATGGATTAATTGGTGGATTAATTAACTGATGAGGACAGAGCCCTTATAACCCAACCATTGTTTGAAAGACTTGCCTCTCAACTTTGCTGCATTGGAGACCATATTTTTAAAATGAAACTTTGGGGGACAATGCAGATCCAAACCATAACAAGAGGACTAAACAATGAAAAGAAGTTCCAAGCCTCCTATTCACAGTCTGTATTCTTCATTCCACTTCTGCTTTAACTCTAGCTTAAATATCTGAAGATGGAAATGCTCTTTTGCCTTTCAGATTCCATGGAGGTATGTAACCTAATGCATGGAAGTAGATTTGGAATGTTTTCTAGACTGCCAGATTCTTTCCTATGTCATAAGACTGATTGTCTATGTTCTACAGTGTCTATGGAGAACATAGACAAAATGGAATAGACTAGAGTCTCTCTAAAACCAGAGTGCATGATTTAGAATTTAGAACCACCCATGAAGTTCTGCCTTCTAGGGATTACAAAATCTGAGGACTTCATAAAAAGAAGTATTTAAGAAATTATACTTGGTCAGGAATGATATGTGCGTATATATGTGCATGCACGTGCATGTATTACCATGCTAATTCCTGTCTAATGCTTTTTTATGTACATTTGAATCTTGTGTATTCTCAAAACTTCATTCAGTGTTTTGTTTTATTCTTTGCCTTAGTTGTTGGTTCTGCTGACCTCCAACTTTGAGTCTTGTTCATTCTTAGATTTATGACATAGACTGTTCTCAGCCATTGGCATTCACTATGAATGAGTGAGAAAGCCATGAACCAGAATCCCAAGTCCTTAACATTCAACTTTGCCTACTGTGCCTATAGGCAAGTTTAAGAGGGATATGTGTGGGGCTGCGGTTGTGGCTCAGCAGTAGAGTGCTCTCCATGCACGTGCGAGGCTCTGGGTTTGATCATCAGCACCACATAAAAATAAATAAATAATATAAAGTTATAGTGTCCAACTATAACTAAAACAAAATTAAAAAATAAATAAATAAAAAGAGGGATCTATAGAAGGGAAATATCACATAAATTCTTGGTTTATTAACATGTTTTGGTCCTAGACATCACATACTAGATTAGACTGTGTCTGAGGTCTCAGTAGTAAGGACTAAATATAGCCCGGTCCCCTCTTCTGAACCTTAATGATTGAATGTTCTAACAAAGCAACAGCAAACACAAAACAGAAGACAGCTCACCAAGACATGGAAGTGACTCTTCTTAAAGTAGCAGTAGCTAGGCTAAAGATGCAATACCCACCCTAGCTTCTTCAGTGTTCTTCCTGGTCTGTTTACATATTGCAAGTCTCAGGACCCCTCACTATGGGGAGGACTCCTAGGTCAGTTTTGTGTTTCATATATTTTTGAGAAACATATTTTCTCAAAATGACCAAAGGGCAGAAGACATAGAGGATACAACATCTAACGTGTAAGAGTCTTTCATGTCCATGAATTCATAAGTTTCAGGGCCCAGCTGGTGCCTACCCAGAACAATTTCACAACCAGTGTTTCTTTTTCCTGGAGTTGAGTTCCCAAAATGCAGCCAATGAGCGAGCAAACGGTGCTGGTGCTCTCAACTAAGACTCGATTCTCAAAACTTCAGTAGTGTTAAGATGCTGTCTACTCAAGACTATGCACCATATTAGTCATGTTTTGTTTTAGTTTTCTGGCCACATATTGTGAGCATGTTTGAGTATGAACGGAAAGCCAGGGAAATTTCAGATGGGGAGAGAGTGTCAAAAAATAATCAATATCAAAATCCATGTTTTAGCAATCTGTAAAAACAATTTCTCTTGGAAAAAGAAACAAATAACTAAACCCCAGAATGTGCAACTGTGTGATTCATATATTCCATAGAGTGAAAACGTTAAATTCTGAAAGCCTTTAGGCTGTGATTTTCTTGTCTTTCCCTGTAACTTAAAATAGACGGAGGAAAAAGACAGCAGAGAAAAGGAGGGGGGATTAAATGAATCAAGAGGGGGACTGTCAAAGCTGCTATAAAGTCTGCAGGAAGGCAATAGCAGTAAGGAAAAGTAAAAGGGCTACAGTCATAAAGATGATGGCATTTGTGAAGCAGTGGAAGGAAATGTCAGGAGGGGTGCTCTCTAAATCTGAATAATATAGGACTTAGACATTTTAAAGTCCAGATTATTTTATTGGTTCCACCAATCCAGCTTTTACTAAACTTTGCATGTGCTGATAATTGGGTGCTTCACTAGAAAGGCCTTAAAAGGCTTAGGTAACCCTTATTCTATTCCACTCTATCACCATTAAAAATTATCATCATCATCATCATCATCATTATTTTAGATTGAGTTAAGTGTGTTTCATAAGATTAATTTCAGGGTTATCAAAATTTGATAATCTTCTAAGATAGAGATTTTCTAACCTAGCTCTGTTTTCGGATTTTTCTTTTAATATGAATTCTCAGGGACTACCCCAAATCTTCTGCTTTTAGAATTTAGAACATTGGAGGTGGTATATCTGAAAAGCTGCGAGAAGATCAGTGACCTTGGGAAACATAATTCTGAAACAGTGTGGAGAAAATTAATTTATTAGTCAATATTTTTTAATGCTTTAAAGAATAAATGTATTAAAATACCACTTCTATTTAAACATTTAAAAAATTGAGCACGCACCAAAGAATAATTATTTGTTTTTCAATGTGTGCCTAATGTGAGGTAGTTAAACTGTCATGAGGTTAGTTTTGGTTAACATAAGCTTCCAGGTAACCCTCACTGAATATAAAAGGCAGAAATGTTATTTTGAAAGACTAAAAATAGGACTCATAAGTTAAAAATGAAACAGAAGAAGAAAAGCATTGCTAGACTGGAAATCAGAACAAATATACTCAGTGTAACCTCTAAATAGGAAACTAGCTCAGACCCCTCTTTTGTAAAATGAGTCACCTTGATTTAGAAAGAAATCTCTGAAGTTTTTTCAAATTCTAACTTTCCAAATTCAGTGTCTCTGGAGACGATTGTATTTTAGAGACAATACACAGTGAATAATAAATTAATTTGATATCTGAGTATTCTTTAAATTCCTTTTAAGGAAGCCTCAGATTTTATTGATAATTAACATCACCTTGCTTCAGTTTTAAAGGTGCCAGCTCTTTTCTTCTTCTTCTTCCTCTCCTCCTCCTCCTCCTCCTCCTCCCCCCCCCTTCTTTTTGGTGCTGGGGATTAAACCCAGGGCTTCCCACATGCTAGGCAAGTACCCTTCCACTACTATCCTCCTAAAGTCCAGTTCTGCATCCAAGCTTTGATGTAAAGGCCCGCCAGGGAAGCTAGCATGTTTTCAACTGAAAGTCCTTAAAGATTTTTCCTTCGAGATTTTGGATTTTCATATATTTTTTCATCCTTTATTCATTACATATATGATATACTACTATGTCATATATTTTCATTTATGTTTTAATTCATTTATATGTTGATTCAATAGTGTTGAATGAGTGCCTAAAATGTGCCAGAACTGGGCTAGGTGTCATGGACACCAGCAGGAGTAGAGTGCATTCTGTACCTCCTCAGTCTTTTTTATTATTTATTTATTTATTTTAATAATTAATTTTTAATGTGTACAACTCATAGTGCATGTATTTAGCATCTTTTTACATACAACTGTTTGTATACAAAGTATATTCGTACAATTCAGGTCTTCAATCATGCAGTTAGGAAAATGATATCCATGTCATTCAACCACCTTTTCTTATTTCTATTTTTTTCCTTTTCTCCCCCTCCCTCCCCCCTTGCAACCTCCCTTCCCCTCCCTTCCCTTTGACCTCCTCAGTCTTAAGGGCTCGCAGGTAGAGAGATATTCATCACAGACTTTCACAGTCAATATTAAATTCCAATTGTGACAGCCATTCTGAAGGAGAAGTCATGCTGAGGACTGAGAGTCAAGGATGTCTTCAGAGGAGCAGACATAGACCAGGTGAAGAGAGAAGAAAATTTGAGGGACTGCAACCCGTGTGAATACAAGGTCTGTGGCTGTGGGAATCATGGAAAGTGTGAAGGAGAGAATAAAGACCAAGGAGACTGAGAACCAGGAAGGCAGTGACTGTATTAGGCAGAAAGATGACCATTCAGAGCTCCCAAGGTCATCTGAGTTGTTGACCAAATATTTGGGCACGTGGGAGGATGGTACCTTCCTGTTTTGAAGGAGGTGATGAGGACCTAGACTCCCTTTATTTTGGGCATTCTGGTAGGTGTGTAGTGGTCTGACACTGTTGTTTTAGTTGGTTATTCCATAGTGATCAATGATGCCTAGGATTTTTCATTTTTTTTTTTTTTGTTTTTGTTCTCATTCCTATATCTTATATATTCCTTGGTAAATTGTCTGCTTAAATATATTGCCTAAGCTTTTCATGTGTGTTTGTTTTAAAATCAGGTTATTTGATGTCTTATTACTAAATTTTGGAAATTCTTTATACGCTCTGGGTATTAATTCTTTATAAAATATTTGTTTTGCAAATATTCTGTCCTAATCTGGGGAATGTCGTCTCATTTTCTAGACAGTATCTTCTGACAATCCGAAATTATCCGTTTCTGAATTTCCCCCCTTTGTTCAGTTCATTGAAAACAAATGTTCTATCCTCATACATTTGAAAAAACAAGGTGATTATCATATTTGGAAAATTTGCAATTTCAAGTTCTTACATAAATCTAACATAATTGTATTATCACTGTGTGAATTTATGGGTTTATCAGTAATCAGATTAATCTAGTTTCATAGCAATAATGAATATTAATCAAATGTAATATAATGATTTATTGGCAAAATATCAGTTCTCTTCATATAACATATTAAGGATATTTATCCATAATTTTAGTTTGGTTGGACTTACACATATGAAGCCACACATTTTTGTGTAAGTCTAGGCATTGATTTTCTTGAAGTGATCTTAAATATACTTTAAAGTAATTAAATTTAATGAATTCTAATTTGTCAAATTATTCAACATCCTGTTTATAATAGAACTGAAAATATAAAATATCAAGGCATGTATTTATTAAGAAATATTTAATATTTTTAGGTTGGAACTTTATGGAGATATTTTGAAAAGAGAATAAAGCAAGCTTGGATAAACAAAATAACTAGCTAGAAACATATTAAATAGGTGTGATGATTATGTTAAACTTCCTTATATATTAAAACACACTATAAATAAATGTCTCTATTTAAGATACTATAGTATCAGCACAAGTAAATTAAATCCATGAGTAGAACACACACACAAAAAAAAAACCCACCAAAAAATAAGTCCATGTATGCATAGAAATTTGGTATATGATAAAAGTAATACTTCAGATCACTAGGGAAAACTAGAATTTTATTAAACTATTTAAAAAACACTAGATAGCTGTAAATTTTTGAATAATTTTTAACCATACCCAAAATAAATTCCAAACAGATTTCAGATAAAAATATAAAATGCAAGGCCATACAAGTGCAATATAAAAGGTGAATTCTTTTATAATTTTCAAGTGCAGAAAATGCTTTCTCACCATGACTCAAAACTCAGAAGCAATAAAATAAAACTTGTAATACAAAAAGTAATAAAGTATTTGGAAAAAAAAAACACGAACAAAGTCAAAATGAATGACAAATGAGAATATGACTTCAAATAATATTAAAGAAAACCTCCCTAAAATATAAAATGTTCTAAAAAATGGAGATGACAAAACTCAAACTTTCGTAATAAAGAATTAGGCTGGAGTTTTAAAACATGGAATTCACAGGAAAAAAAAAAAGAGTGGCCCATAAATATATAAAAAATATATTTCCTTTATTTCACTTAGTAAGAGAAATACAAAGGACTACCTGGAAGTACCACTTCACACCTATTAAATTAGTGAAACCATTATTACCACCCTCTTGCCCATCCTCCATTCTGCAATAAATATACTGCTCTGGAAAGCTGTCATGAAAACAAGCATTCTGACACATTGCTGCAGGAAATGAGAAATGGTATAAATATCATGGAAAGGAATTTTGCAGTATAAAATAAAATTACACATGTGCCTTTCCTTTTAATCAGAAATCTCATTTTTAGGAATCTATACTGAAGATATACCTCCATGTACACAAAAGAATATAGGTGTAAATGTATTCTCTATCTAGCAGCAAGAAATGTTTAAACGAACTTTCAGATTCTATTGCAATCCAGTTTTAATAAAATTTCCATTTGATATTTTGAGAAATTCAATACCTTTATTCCATATTTTATATGACAAAACTAAAACTTATTAATAAGTAGATATTTGACATGTGTAATGCTAAAAATGGGGCTACATGCTCCCTCAGATCATAAAATATGTTACAAGGCTATGGCATTAAAAATAGTAATAATGATATAAAATAAATGGACATTTTAGTGGTTCAGAAAAACAGCTCACAGACCTATACATACATATTAATTTATTTTGTTAAAATTGTACTATGTGTAATATATACAAAGGGGTATCCATGTCATAACTATATACCACTGAATGATCAATTTAAATTTCATTTGGATCAGGCAATTCAAAACTATGTCTGAGATATGATATGGCTTCTGCTTGAAGGACAACTGTTTATATTTATTGGGTGTCTATTGGTGAAGTATTCTCTAGATATATTTTATTTTGAAAATCTCTTTGTTCTCTTTTATGTTTAAGAATATTGTCCTTGAACACAGAATTATAGTTTGGCAGTCATTTTTTCCCTGCACTTTAAGAATGTAACTCAGTGATCATTCTGCCTCCATTGTTTCCAGTTTGAAGTTAGTTGTAAGTTTTATTATTGCTCCTTTCAAGGTACTATGCTGCTTTCAAAACTCTCCTTTTGCTCTTGTGTTTAGTAGTTTTTTCTAAGGTGAGTCAAATGTGGATTCTTTCCTCCTATTCCTTCTTCTTCTCCCTCTTCCTTCTTCTTCCTTTTTTGCCATTCTTGGTATCAAATCCATGTTCTCATTATCCTTGGGGTTTGTAGCGCCTCTTGAATTTGTGGCATGTTGTCAGTGCATTTTGAGAATATCCTCAGATAAAGCTTACACCCTGTTCTCTTCTTCTTTCACTTTTTTTTTTTGGTACTGGGGATCGAACTCAGCGGCACTTGACCACTGGGCCACATCCCCAGCCCTATTTTGTATTTTATTTAGAGACAGGGTCTCACTGAGTTGCTAAGTGCCTTGCCATTGCTGAGGCTGGTTTTGAACTTGTGAGTGATCCTCCTGCCTCAGCCTCCCAAGTGCTGGGATTACAGGTGTGCGCCACCACACCCGGCTTTTTTCACTTTTGATGCTCAAACCACCCAGTTATTATATCCTTCCATATCAATCTTGTTTCTTATGATATCTTCTGATTTTTTGTTCTTTTGTCTCTTGAGCTTTATTCTATATATTTTTTTATTCACTTTCCAGATGACTATTTCTCTTGAGAACTTGGACTGTTTTTTTTTAATTTTTATAGTTGTGTATGGACAGAATGTCTTTATTTTATATTTGTTAATTTTTATGTGGTGCCGAGGATCAAACCCAGTGCCTCACATGCTAGGCAAGTGCTCTACCACTGAGCCACAACCCCAGCCCCACTTGGACTGTTTTTTAAAGTCCATCTACTGAGTTTCTGTACTCATAATTCCAGTCTTATAATTTTTAATAAAGTTTTATTGATATGATGAATTTTTAATCATCATTTGTATCTTCTTGTTTGGTGTCTTAATCTTGTTCCATGCTAAATATATTTAGCACACATTTTCCTTTTTAATTTTATTCCATATTG
Source organism: Tamias sibiricus (assembly GCA_025594165.1). Taxonomy (NCBI): domain Eukaryota; kingdom Metazoa; phylum Chordata; class Mammalia; order Rodentia; family Sciuridae; genus Tamias; species Tamias sibiricus. The sequence goes on from CM046671.1 coordinate 39,267,768, forward strand.
TCTTATATTTGCTCAGGAAGTTAATGGAGATTGTTTTTCAGCATGAAGAAGGATTCATTCATATAAGAAAGATATTTGATCCAGTAAGTGAGGAAGGAATTCAACACATAGGAAGCCATAGGGAGATGCCCCCAAATGCCACCCATGTACTCATGGGGCAACAGGATAAAAAGAGCAGGTGAGTTGAGAACTGAGAGGAGGTTTTCAAGGGAGTAAAATTAAATTGATAGATTTTTAAAAAATCATCTTTGAGGTCTTGAAATTTATTATTGATTAATTATTTTTTTACTTTTGTGAGATCTCTATTTAGAAGAAATGATGGTAATTACATAGGAAAAAAGCACATAAAATTGAAGCAAATATTTAGATGAAACAAAGTATTGATAAAAACAGGTATGTAATTATAGTATATTACTTGACTTCATGATGGTGATACATTTTGGTTTAAAAAATTGGGATATGATGCGGGAAGATGAGGGGGGAGGAGAAATAGGGGCATTTGATGACTTATTTCTGGACAAGACATAATCAGATGTTGTCTAGCTAGCACTGGTAAATCAAGAGGTAACCTTTTAAACATTTTACTTAAATATATGAAGGTACAAATATACAAAGGAAGAGCTCAAAGAATGTAAAGTATTGCTTCTGTGCAACAAGAGTACAAACTGGAGCTTGTGAGGCATGACCTATTTCATTGTATTTTTAAATATTATTAGCTTAAAATAATATTTATTACTTTCATAAAAATTTAAATCAATTTAAAAACTGTAACTTTGTACCTTATGTGTGTATTAAGGAAAGTTACTGTAATTCCTTTCATTTGCTCATCATAAACATCAATACATGCCCATTTTTATAATAATTTAATGAAAACATGTTTATTACACTAATTTAATACCTATTTAGATTTTTTATTTGTATTTATTAGAGAAGTATATTATTATGTAATAGATACTGTCAATAATATCTACCCTTACATATTAACCGTATACTTATATACATTCTTATTTTTCCACTTATATTGATTTTTTTCATGTAAAGAATTATAGGGAGGCATGTGAAAAACTGCCAGTAGTGAAAAATATTGGTTGAGAATTTTTCACAGCATTTTTTGTTCTTCTCTGCCTCATAGTCACAACTTTTTCTCATTATGGGGAAATTATCTCAAATTATTGGCTCTAGCCTAAAGGGAAAAGTTATAATTTGTCTAAAATTATTTGATTTAAATGAGATAAAAGAACATTTCCTCAGATGTACAACATTTGCTATTTTAGTCAGGTATCTCCCTAAATGAAAGCAAATGATTTTTCTTGATTTTTATTTCCAGGGACCATTTTTGCAAAAATTCCTTTTAAGTTCACTTGCAAGGGAAATAGGTTAATGATCAATATTGCCTCTTCCCTCATGTACAACTTAGTGAGGTTTTGTTCACTATTCTAATTATGAGAGAATAGACCAGTGTTCAAAGACATGAAGGAGAAGCTAGTGTGGAATAGTGGAATGGTTATCAGTATGAAGTCTCTATCCTAATAAGTTAAAGCAAGAAAGATAAACCATTTCATTTTCCAGACTCCCTGAGATGACTATCAGAATTCTAGGTGTGCTTTTTGTTTATGTCAGTTAGATGCTTTCAAATGACTCTTTGTTTGGAATAAAACACTTGGAAAATCATGATGGGAAGTGTGATTTTATGGACCTGACTCAATCCTGGGAGCTAGTGAATGGGGAGCAGTTAAGTCATGATTTGGTGAATGGCTTTCCAATTTGGTGGTTCTCAGACAGCTTCCCAATCCTCCAGCTTTCTGATTATGACAAGGGTAGAAACAAATGTGGATCCTTGTTCTGCAAAGGGAGTCTGAGATTTTACTGGATGCTCAGCCAATGGTGTATTTCTTGAAACCTTTTCACAATTTTGTAAGCCCTTCTACTATCCTGTAATGAACTTCTGTCTGCCTAAACAAGTTAAACTGGCTGCTGTTGTCTTCAACTAAAACCTGACTGATATAGAAGGGCAAGGCTATGATATAAATGTGTAGAAACTTATGAAGGGAGTCAAATCATCAGATTACTATCTACAGTGGAACAGATGTGTCTACACCTGGGCCTTTCTCTCTTATGGATAAAAAAAAAATGGTTCATAAAAGAGAAGGGATGTAACTCTAAGGATGAATATATGCACTCGATCTTATCTAGCCTTTAAAGAGATCAGACGCCTAAGTTTCTATTTGTTATGCAATGACACTATCATAGTGCTAAAATTATACAATACATTGACATTATTGTACTAAGCAGTTTGAACAATATTTCCAACTTGAAGGAAAGCAATGGCCAGGAAAAAAATAAGAAAATTTAAAAACAGAATACCTCATCACTGCAGAATTTCTTCATAACAATGAAAAATAAAATCTTAGTGAAATTTGAAGTGGTTCCTCTGTTATCTTAACAGAGAAAAAAATTTACTGATTTTGATTTCATTAAGTTATGTTTGATTACAACAATAAATGATATAAAATGTATCTAGAGAAAATGAACTTGTTTAAGATGATAGTATTTTGGTGAAAGAAATTGTCGAAAAGTTGAATGCATTTGAATCAACATTGTTAATCAAAGCACAATTCAAAAATGAGAAATTTTTCTCAGTTCTTGAGAAGTCAATGCCAAGTTTTAAGTAACTGGAGAATTTGTCTCTATCAATAATCTGTATGAAACATTTATAATCAAGACTATTAAAAATTAAAAATTACAAAAAAAAAAAAAAAAAAAAAAAACAGGAATTCAGTAACACCTGAAGTGGAATCTGCTAAGATGTGTTATAACTAGAAGTAGTAAAAAGACATATAAAGCAAAAAAAAAGGTGTAGTTGAAAAATATTACGAAGCTCGTGAAAAATATGTTAAATGAGTAGTAATATTAATCAGCAGAGACTTTGAAGAAAATATTTAAATCTAGCATATGTTATTGAACATTAATCTCAATGATAAGTTGCATTGATTTTTTTTTTTTTGTGGATTTAGCTATCATTAGTTTTTGTGATTTTTTTTGTTACAAATAGAAGCTGAATATCCTGACTTGCCCCATTGCATATAAGTTCTATAGCATAATGGTGGTAATGTTTTTTTGCAATTGTTTCAGTTCAAGGCTAAGATACAAATTTTTCTAAATTAGAAGAAACATCATCAACTATAATTACCAAATAATGCATGGCTTTTGAGATTAATTTTGTTGAAGACTTGATAAATTAAAAAAAAATTCTAAAATTACATGGAAATAGAGCACTTATATGTAGAATGTGTACCAAGGCAAAGTGATTTTGATAACAGCTATTTGATTCACAGTAATGCCAAGCTGGTTTATATACTTCCTATACTGATAAAAGCTAAAATGACAAGTAAAATCTCTTAACTTCACCCAAATTTGCAACAGATGTAGCTCTCAAAATCAAAATACAGTTCTAGAAGCATCTTTCAGACCTCAACACAAGTATCAATAAAATTCCTATATTTCAAACTCCATTTGAGTGTACAATTGAGAAGCTTCTATATAACCTTTAATTGGAAGTGATTATTTTGCAATCTAATGACATACAAGAAGCCAAATATCAAGAAAATAATCTAGTGTAATTCTACAAGTTTTTTCTAAATGATGAATATTCTTAATTAAAATTATGTGAAAATGGATTGATAAATGTATATGGCAGTACCTATCTTCATAGTTTCATAGTTGAAATATGTAAGATCTCATTGCAAATACATTAACAGATGAACATTTGTAATTGATTTTGATTATAGTACTAACTTTGAAACTCATGAAATGCAATGTTATTTCCCTCAAATAATTCTATTCTCATGACTAGACTTGCATTATAAACAAAACCAAAATAAATTATTATTGCCTTTTGAATTTATAAAATTGTGGAAATTTGTTCTTTCTGTTGTTATACATTGCATTTATTGTGCCTCTTGGACCACAAAGCTTAAAATATTTATTACCTCTCTCTTTTCATTCTTTGCTTATCTTTTTCTGGTTGATTTAAAAAAAATCTAATTTTCATTGTATATGATATCCTGATTCATGTGGATTGAAGTGTGTCTTGGGGGAGGGAGTCTCCCAAAATACAAACTGAAGATGTTTCCACAAGCATAAACTTTTCTAGATAAGAAAACGAAAATGGACACTACTCCAGTAATAGTTGAAGTTTATATTATTTCCAATACATTTTCAATAAATCCAGGCTAGTTGCTGGATAGACCACTAACACTGAGAAATTGAAGAATAAGGGAAATGGATAAGAAAGAGTCATCTGAATCTTCAAACCAGAGGAAGTGATGATAAAGTGCATCCTGTAAATAAGTGTTGCAGTATCACAGGAAATCTGGAGCTTCCTTTCTGTGTCTCCTCAGGCATTACAACAGTACTGCTCATATGCCTTGACTTCCATCTATCTGAGGATTCTTCCTAGCAGCAAGAACCTGCTCTCCTGAGGTCTCTGAAAAGTTGAAGTGCCAGAGAATTAGAGTTTCATGGGATCAAACATCAACTGATAATTCTTTGGATGGGATGACCGAGACACATGCGCCACACTGACTTCCAGTTTGGTCCAAGTAGGGAGGTTCAGTGAGTTGACTGAGTAGCATACAATTATAGGCTGCTTCCCTCTCTGTCTCACTTCCAGTTTCTTTACTGGTGCTGTCTGGGATCACCTTCCACTTGTCCTTGACCCTTATATGAAGATCTATTAATAATCACAGAATCCTGGAATTTAATTTTTTTTTAAACAAAATATCTTTCTTCTACCAAAGCATTAAAAAACAAAATCAATGTGGCGGTGCATAATCTCCTTGCCCAGTAATCCACTCTTAACATGCTTTCAATAGAAAATTAAAACTAATATATACTTGTATGGTTAGAATATTTAAATACTTTAAGAGGATAAAAGTACAAAAACAGAATCTATACCTTCTATCCTCTCCACAGTTAATTAAACACTATTAATACCCTATGATTTCTCCTACACAGTGGCCTCAAATAGACTCTGGCAGACAAAAACTGCTAATTTTAAATTATTAAACTATCAATATTAAATTACTAATTATTTTCCACAGGTTGCGTGAGCACTTCTTTCCTGCATTGTCACGTTTCCAGTAGCTTTATTGGGGATGTATTGCTCATTTTCATTTTTTGTGGAAGTGTATAAGTTTGGGGAACCTTGAAATGGGAAACTGGGTTTCATGTTTGGGTTGATACAATGCAAAACCAAATTATGTGGGAAAGCTGATGCTGAAGACCAACAAAAAAAAAAAACACAAAACAAACAAACAAACAAAAAAATACACAAACTAACCTCCCCCAAAACACAGCATGGTGTGTGTAGGGGTGTAGGGTTAGGGCTCACCTTTGTCTTCCTTTGTGCCCCCTCCTCCTACCTTGAGAGCCATTCATGAGTGCCTTGTGGTTTGTGAGGCAGGCTTGGATCTCTAGGCCAGAGCATATGGGTGCAGTACCCAGTGCTCAGTGCTCTCTGCAGCAGCAGTGCCCTGTTGAAGATGGACAGAGTTCTTTATTTACTGAAGAGGACACAGGACCCTGTGGGTGATGGGCTTAAGCTCAATCTCCTGGGATGTTTTGAACTATTTCATTCTTCCTGTGCTATGCAATTCTTCCTTTACTCCTCTCCTCCTCCTCCTCCTCCTTCTCCTTTTTCTTCTTCTTCGTATTCTACTTAGATGAATCCACTGGTAGACAGAAAAATATAAGGAAACCCTAATTCCCATGACCTAGAGTAGATGGACTCGTGTTTTTCCTATGCCTCTTCCCACTCTACTATATCACTTGGGTTTACACAATCTGATATTGGCCCTACTGGGAAAGACTAGAAGATTTTCTTTCAAGGGGAACTGGGTGAGGAGACCAGAGGTCTTCTATCCAAGTCGACAGATTAATCTATCTCTGGGACGGTAGAGGACCCCAGAGTAAAGTCACAAACACTCAGATATTCTTTTCCTGAAAAGGTCTGTCCTAGGAATGATTCTTAGAGCCAGCCCAAGGCTCTGAAAATCTTTGATCAGAGGCTAAAATCTGAGCTAAGGCCTCAGGGAGCAGAATCCTTTTTGACGGATCATACAGGCAGCCAAGGTCAGAGATTCCATGCCTGTTCTCATCAGAGAACTCATAACTGAAAATCTTTGGAAGATCACAAACAGAAAGTCCTTCTTATTGAGGTTTTTTTTTTTTCTTTTGAAGCAAAAATAGAAAATACCTTTACTATCTTTAAATGAATAACAGGAAAGAAAAACAGTGCTCCATGAATTCAAAATAGAAAGTCATACTATTCACGAATGATAGTGGTCTGTCTGCAGCTTACCTTAATACAGGGAGGGCATATTAAATCTCAGTTTCCTTTTTTAAGGGTCAAGGCAGAGTCAGAGGAAGAATTTTTTTTGCTTGACCCCAACCTCTCAGGAAATCTTTCTCTCACTAGACAAGCCCATTCTTGGACCTCACTGAATCATTGCCTGCCATCTTCCACTACCTACCTCTCTCACTGGAACAAATACCAGTTTCATGCCTGCTCTGACTATCTTCCCTTTTATTGAACACCATCTCAGAGGGATCATTCCAGAATGTGTGTGTGAGTTGGCCTCTGCTTCTTCAACATTCCCAGACCCTAGAAAATCATGCTTCCCCATTTCAGCCTCCTATGGGAGGCAGCTATCTATCAAGATATGATCTTTTTCATTTATCACACTAGGTTTTCCATAAATGGTGCCCCTTTCTTTTATTGTCCACAGGTCTTTCCCTGAGGAGACCCTACCACCAGGTTTGTGGAGACAAGTAACTTCTTTACTATGCTTCAACTTGCTTTCCTGAAGCACCAGGAATCATGTACCATAGAGACAAAGGATTTCCAGATGTGGCTAGAGAAACAGAAGAGATCATTTCTCATATGACTGAGGCAGGTAACAAAAATGAGTTGTGGAAAAGCTTTATAATTACTTGCTGGTAAGAAGGACATGCCTACCACCTGTACCTTCTGGAGGACTGGAGGCAAATCAGAGAAATTGCCCAAGAAAATGGTCAATGTGAAAGTCTGTTGTTTGCAAATGAAAGTCAAGAAACATCCTTAGAACCAAGGACCCTCAAAGTTCCTACACTCACAATGAAGAATTGAGTAGTTTAAGGCGCTCATCTGTGCATCACTAAGAATGTTAAAAGAGTAAGCCTTGTGGAAACCACACTGACAGGACCGTCTTGGTGGAGGTCTAAACTCCAATTGAAGGGAGAACCTCAGGCTAAAAGTGGCAACTCTGAAGAGCCTATGACTCAAACTGTTTGTCTCCTCAGGGCTCAGATCCCTATTCCTGGAATGTGAAGAGGAGCTATGGACACTTTCCAGGATACTACATTTACCTGCATGTCAGAAGATGGAACCTGGGGCAGTAGGAATACATATATCCCAAGGTTTATGGCTCCACAGAAGGGCCACAACACTTAGACAAAAATGTACAAAAAAAGAAGGCTCTGAGAGACACCAATCAAAGACTCCATTCTAGAGGAGGATGTGGGTTTGGGGACTTTGCTCACCAGAGAGATAATGAACCACTTTGTCCAAGATGGATAATTAAGAGAGACACTATTGACCAATGGACTGTGTTCCTTCTCCAGAAGGGACAGGCTCCTCAAAAGAGTAAACCCTGGCAAAGTATGAGTCGTTTGTTATATTGGATTTGTCCCAGGAAAAAAAAAAAAAAAGGGAAAAGTCAGCAAGTTCCCATGGAAGAAAATAGATCAGTGTTAGTCTCCTAGCAGCTGTGTCTGAGGCATACTTCTCTCATGTTTCTGTGAGCCAGTTACTCCAAGAGGCCCACCAGCAGGTGCCAAAGGTGCTAGATCTTACAGGCTACCACTGGCACTGCCCTTTGCTCTGTAGGGTGGTATGTGTCTTCTTTGCTCATCCCAGAAGTCCTCTTCAATCTGTTTGGTATATTCTCTGTTTTCCCTTCCCTCCATTTTTCTTTTCGAAAAATATACTTGTATTTTCAAATTGGAGAGTGGTATCTGGGTATCTTTTATCTCTGGGGCACTGGGGCTAAGGTCTAGGGTATCATAGTAGTTTGGACCCAGAAAAAAGAAGGGGAATATTTAGTTCCTATTGAATACCTACTTTGAATCCCCAAAGAAGATCCTGTTTTATAATGATATTTTTTTTCTGAAGTTCGATTTTTGCCAATAATGTCTCTTCGTTTGTTCCTGTCTTCATAGAATGTATCAAGGTGGTAGAAGTTTAATATTAAAGTTTTTGATGGACATTCCATGTGCAAAATGACTTATTTTTTCAAGTCTAGAAGAGGATTAGGTTCTAGCGTTGTTGGGAGGAATTGCAGCACTGTTATACCCAGCCATATTGGAAATCAGTTTCTAGAAGATGTTTCAGACAACATTATCCAGCTTCTTCTCCCTCACATACCTTCCCTTACATAATTCCAGAAGCCAGAAATTCAAGATCAAGGAGTTACCATAATGGCTTTCCTTCTGAAAGTTCTAGAGGGAATCATTCTTTGTCTTTTGAGCCTCTCATGGCTCTAGGAGTTCCTTGGCTTGTAGCTGTACTACTCTAATCTATGCCTCTGTCTCCACTTGGTGTTCTCCTTCATCTAGATTCTAAGCAGCATGCATTTGTGTCTACTGGGATGTATCTACCTAGGAGTCTCCAGGGAAGCAGGTGGCTGAAGTCATTATGGAGAAAAGCAACACCAACAGGGACTTCCATCACAGTGATGAAAAACTTCAGGACTGCCTACTACAGGCCAGTGTGTAATCTCAAATCTTGAGCTGTGGAACACAGATAATTTACTGCCTATTTGGAAAGAAGTCAGCTAGGGCTAAAAATGTAGATAAAACTGATTTATTATTAGCTGGAGTCTTTACTTTAAATTCTAAGAATATACACATAGCTAAGATGTTTGTAGTAAAGCTGGGAAAATCACATCTGCAATAAGTCATCGTCCTCTGGGTTGCAGGGCTGGTCTACACAAATGAATTCAGTTATCCCCTTACAGTTTAGAACTGCAGTTCAGACTCCTTTTTTTCAGCCACTATTTTCTCTTCCTTTCTTCTAGTGATAGCAGCACAGTAGTTAACCAGTAGATATTTAAAAATGGATCATTGGAATAAATCACAAAATATAAATCTGACCCTTACTTTGTTCCCCACTCTTTCCCTCATTGTTAATCAGAAGGACCCATCACAGAGCCTGTGCTGTGTTCAGAGCATTGCGGCACTGCGTCTGGCTGATGGAGATATCTGGGGGGAGGGGAGGCCATCACTAGCACCCCAATGTCTTGAAAGGCAAGTGGCTGATGTGCTCCTCAGCAATGCTTGCCAGGCTGTCCAACTCTAATTGTGTTTGATGCAATGCAATCTCTGCTAAGCAGTCACGGATCAAAGGACTCTTGACAACAAATGAAATCAGAAGAGGACAGCAATTTGTCATCCCTCCCTCTAAGCTGACCCCTATGAAGTTGGCTCATTAATATCAGAAACCACAAAAGAGCTGAGCACAGGTCCAGATCTGGGTTGGATGGGGAACTTATAGGCAGCCCTCTGGGTTTTTTTTTTTTTTTTTTTTTTTTTCCTCTAAAGTCCTCCTCTGGCTTGATGCTGCCTAAAATCCTGCCATTAAGGAATCATTCAGCCTGTTATTTCCCTAGAAAAGTAGTTCCTTAAACAGAAGTGACTGCCCTTGGTGGGTTGTAAGCTATTGTCACTCACATGTTACCCTAGACTATACTGTCAGAATTATTTTTTAAGATAACTGGGCAACACGTGAGTAATCCTTGAAAATGAAAGTACAGAAAAATGTTCTTTCACATTTGTGGCCAGAATGAATGGATTGCCACAGTTCCTGGGGACACCAGAAGGCACTAATGGGAAGGATGCTTGGAGTTACATGTACAGTGTGAGATGTGCACATGCTGGAAAGTGGAGGTGAGGAAATTAAATAAAAGGTGATGGGAAGGGCAGGAATGGGAACAAGAAAAAAAAATTCCAATTACTACCCAGAAAATACTTTCCATGTATCCACCATCTTGCCAGCCACATTTGCAGGTACTTTGTTTATTCAGTCTTCGCATCAACCCTTCCAGGAATTTATTGTGTCCTTGCTATACAGAGGAAGAACCTAGAAAAGAGATTGGTGACTTGCTCAAGTTGGGGCATGAAATGGGTAGGACAGGGTGGAAGATCCAACAGAACCACTTCTACACTGAGATGCAAGAAGTCTTACTTGTAGGTCTTACTTCGAGGAAAAAATAATTTTAGCATAAAGTGCTCCCTAAAAAGAACCTATAATTATTTGTAGTTCTATATTCATATGTAATATTCCTATGGAATTAAGTAGAAATATTGATAGCATGGGTAGCACCCTACTTGGATTATTTGATCAGGCAAACTCATTATAATATAGAGGGCTTTGGGATCCTAAGCTAGGGAATAGAAGGGAAAGAAAGTTCAATAGAAGAGGAAAGATGGAAAGATCTGGAACAGGGACTACTGGTGAAGCCAACCCTAGAGGAACACTTGATGGGGATGGCACAGAATGGGGAGGGGAACAACTGAAGAGGGACCTGTTCAGAATAGTGTCATCTTCTAAACAGGTGTTTTACAAATTGTGAGTTATGTCTTCAAATACACACAGAAAAATAGAGTAGGATAGGATAGGATAGGATAGGAAAGAACAGAAAACAGTTCATTGTATGTACTAACCTAAGTATCATATCATGAAAGTTTCAGTTAAGGAGACTTTTGTGAATGTATACATTGAATCATGATGTGGTGTATATTTCATAGTTGGATTTTTGAGTGCATAAGATTTTGGGTGGATGTTTGTTTAAAAAATTCATGAAAAAGACTACACCTTTCCTCTGAAACTGTGGGATGAGTCCCTAGGGATTTGGATTTTTAATAAGCCCCTCAGGTGTCACTTTGAGAAGAGTTGGTCTTGAGCCATCCTTCGAAGAAGGAATATGTTTCAGGATTCATAGTAAAAGGCCTAGAGTGGAAATAACTGGAAATGTGCCCACTGTGGCATTTTAGTTTGAGGAGTTTTCTTTTTGACTACCAAACACAACACACTTCACTAAATACTCCTAAGGACTTGAGCTTGCCAATAGCTTTTTCAAATCTACTAGGAGTGACAATTTGAGGGTCACCAGGAGGCTTTATCTTAACTAAAAATATTTCTCCCTTTATTACATGTTGTGGTTCAAAAACACTAGCTAGACTTTGCTTCTTTGTCAAAGATGAAAGTTGGGGAAAAATGGTCCTGTCTACTGTAAGATCTGGTTGAAGGCAAAACACTAGGAACTAAATAAATTGCAGAAACGAAGTGAGAAGTAAAACCCAGAGGCAGAAAAGAACAGAGCCAGCTGACTATGCTTTCTGAAGAGATCACCAATTTTCCCATGCACCCACCCACCCATCCTCCCATCTACCCACCCAATCATAAATTCATCCATCCATTTATTTCTTTGAGTATTATTAATGAGGAATGTGGACACTGGAGTCATCTAGCCTGTGTTCCAATCCAGACTCTGTTTCTTACAAATTCCTAATTTAAGTTACCTGGTCTTTCTTTACCTCAGTTTCTCCATATGCAAATGGAGATGATATCACTGCCTTCCTTGTAAGGTGATGGGATTGTGTGGATTGTATATACAAAGGGCTTTGCACCCTACTGGCTACCTGGCAAGCACTCAGGAAGTGCTGCTCTTATTATGCTGGAAACATTCATTCACTGTTTTCTGTGTGATGTGCCCTGGGTTTGGGAGGCTTCTGGTGATTCATCACAGACTCTGGACACATGGTTTGAGCACATTCAGTGCCTCTGTAGGCTGTTATACTGCACATCAGAAGCCAGTAGCTCTGCCTTTCTGGATTCATCATCTCTAGTTGTTTAGAGTGATTATGTTTTCTAAAATACACTATTCACTTCTTCTTCTTCTTCTTTTTTTTTTTTTTTTTTTTTTTTGGTACTGGGAATTGAACCCAGGGGTACGTAAGCAATGTTTTTAGCCCTTTTTTATATTTTAGTTAGAAACAGAGTCTTGCTAAGTTACTAAGATCCTTGCGAAGTTGTTGAGGCTGGCTTTGAACTCGGGATCCTACTGTCTCAGCTTTCTGAGCTGCTGGGATTATAGGTGTGTACCACCATGCCCATCTCACTCTACACTTCTTAATGAAAAGTAAACCCTACCAGTTAGGGCAGGCAGGTGCCTATTCTATCTTTAAGCTTTGGCTCAAAGATGACTTCCCTATTGAGCTTTTCATACCCTTCCTTCCACTCTTCCATTGAATTCCTGTTGATTGCTTTTTCCAAGGCATTTCCTTTATCATCTTTAAAACTCTTCAAATGGATATGGTGTGCTTATATTTCATGCACATTTTCCCTGTAATAGGCAAAAACTGTAACCATTCAGTCATGTGCAAACAATAGTCTTGTTTTGTTATTATAGCTATAGTCCATTTAGCTTTGAAACCATACTGTACCGACATCAGGTTACTTATTTTGTTCTTGTGAAGTTAATCTAATTTGATGGCTTGTAATATAATTTGTTCATTTATGACTAATGTGTAATTTCAAGCCCACTTTTTTTTTTTTTATCAGTCCTTCCTTTTGCCTATCATTAAACTTTTATCATCACAGATGGTCTCTGATGGTGGGAAAAGAGAGAAGAACTGTGGTGATTATGGTTTCTTTTGGTGTTTTAGGTTTCATTTGACTCTTTAGCAAGGAGGAAATAGGCAGTGGCTGTATTTCCCTTGTGTCTCTAGCAGATCAGTAGTTTCTTTGCTTCTTCTGCTTTGGCTAACCTTTATGTCCATCTCATTAAGGGTTATAAGGGCTGTTCTTCTTTGGAACTTCCCAAGACCTGTAGGGAACAAGTGTGGGTGTATCCATTCCCTATCCATCCTCAGCATCCTGGCCCACTACACACAATTCCTATCGTTCCACTGACAAGAAGCTTCCATGAGCCTCACATCCTCAGAAACCTCCAGGGGACAGGAGTGCTGGTTCCTGGTTAAACCTCACCCCTTAACTTCAAGGGCTGTGTCCATCAGTCTTCTTCTTTCATGGAAATAGGGGAGATGGATCTCTCACCCTTCCAAAATTGAACCATCCTAGTTGCAAAATCTACCAGAACAATTTATATTTCCTTGGAAATTCAAATCAGATTAAGATTTTGCAACATTCCTAAAAATCCCCTTGGGAATTAGACATTTGGAACTAATTATTTTTTCAATTATAATGCCCCATCACAAGGGCTACTTACTTAGAATGTAATCCAACGATTGCAGGAGATTAGAAGGTGAGGAGAAAGGGATACTAACCAATTTTGTAATTGTCATATGGAATTCTAAGTGTCTACAAGACAAGAATCACAGTATTTTCATCTTGTATTGAATGCAGCTAGAGTCTGAGCAGAATCTCTGGCAAACAATTGGAATGTGATAATTATTTATGGAATGAAGGGTTGCCTTGAACCTTTGTGAGTGACTTCCTAAAAGACTTTAAGAGGATCTCAGTCAACTCTAGGAACTTGGCTATCAGTGGTTGAAGCCAGGGGTTAATGTGAAAGAGCAGATCCCAGAGTTAGTTGTTTGGAATAAAAATGATAAAGTAGAAGCAAGAAGAACTGTGGTCACTGATTAGGGAATCTAGAAAAATATTTACAGCATTTCTTTCTCAGTTTATTTTTGTTGTTAAATAATGACATATGATAAATCCAAATGTCCCTTCAACTTCAAACATCTTATTAGGTACATAACTAAATAATGAAGGAGCTAAACTGGATATTGCTTATCCATTCATTCATCCACTTTATTCAACAACAATATTTTGTGTGTCTAGATGGGCTTTTGCTTTAGAACACTGAAAAAAACAAATAAAATCTGGTAGGACTCATGAGAGTTAAATACCACAATTGCAATTTGACATTAATCTACCACTCAGGTGGGTAAAACCTTTCTTCCAGAGTTTCTGATGGGGTTTTCTGATGTCTCCTTGATCTGAAGGCAAGATGCACAAATCCTCACCTGTTCCAGGGACTTAAAGGAGTAGAAGTGCCTCATAGGCAGAGCTTTCATAAGAGGAAAGCCTATGTGTAAATTCTAGACTCTGCCACCATCTGGTCAGAGTTGTTCCGTGTTCTGCTGTCCCTCCCCTATGAGCATGTTTGGAGTCATCCCAGAGACAATGTACCTGGGAGTTAAAGAAAAGGCTCTCAGATGTTGACTGGAGATTGGCTTGGTACAGCTTCTGGAGGTTAATATGTCAATTTCTCCTCCAACAGGCACTGAGGGTCTCTGGGAGCTCTCTTTCTGGGGAAATTCTCCTTTGGGGTCATGACCTCTTCTTCCAGCTCTTGGGTCAGGCATTCTTCTTTCCATAGGACTTTTTCTTCAGTTATTTCTGAGTTTTGTTGAAACCTGTGTTGAATAAACTTCTAATGAGTCTTCTTATGTGCCAGGTATGGTGTACCATGGTGAAAATGTTAAGATAAAATGAAAAAAAAAAAAAAAAGAATCTATTTCTTCAAGAAGCTGATAGCCAGAAATAGATAAAAATGCAAACAAACAATTATATTCCAACAGAAGAAATGATGTCATCAAAGGCAGGTTTGACATAAGAGGTGATAACTGAGTGCTAGGTCTTGTACAAGTATAAACTTTCCAGGAAGATGGTATGTAAGGGTGCATTCTGGATTAGATGTGTAGTCTCATTAGTAATAATGATGCCACATTATGTTTCATAATCTGATGCATGAATGAGTGTAGATGCACCATTTAAATAGGAACCTGTAATAATTCCCAATTGGGATTGACATGTGAGCACATTTTATCAAGATCCATATTTTATTTTTACTGAATAAAGTTTGAAAAACTATATCAGATTAATATTCCAAGTAACTAAAGAGTGTTACTGCTAAAAGTCTCTTTAAAGACATTTTCCACTAACTCTCTGATTTTATAGATAAGAGCTCTAAACAGGTCAAGTGATTTAAAAAAAAAATTATGTAAAATGCTCAAGGTCACATGGGAAAACCATTGTGTGGAATCCAGATTTCCTGATCCTAAGGTTTGAGAGATTTTCACTAAACAACCTGACTCTCTAGGCACAGGGCTAAACTGCTTCTATTCCCAGGGAGATATTCTTCAAGGGCATATGACAGCAGGTGAACAAATTAAATGCTGCACAGCATCTTAACATAGGTCCTTATTTCAGGGAAAGGAGAGGGCAAAGCACAAGAAGCCAGCTCTGGCAGTCACTCTGCTGCTGATGCCTGTTGATACTCAGGCTTTTGTTACCAGCTCTCCTCATCTCCCCCCAGCCAATAGTGTAGCCAGACAGTAAACTACTTCATTTAAATTATGCTCTCATCTCATTGAGTATGGAACACAATTCTCTTGTATTTTCTGATAAGGCTGATAATGAAGCGATCAGTCCATAGGATTCCCGAGTGGCAGTGAACCTGCATTTGCATAATGATATTATAGCGTCTGTCGAACCCGCTAGCGGTGATCCATCCATATGCTAGAAATATAGGTCAGCAAAGATGCAGCAGCAATGAGGGAGGCAGGGCTATCCACTTATTAGAGTAAGAAAGGTCTTTTCTATCCTTCAGCTCAGCACGACAGAAATAAATGGAATGAAATGGATCAGGGGATTCTATTGGCTTTTGAACAATCAAAGGAGATGCATCAATTTTGTCTCGTGGTTTAAATTCAGTTCAAAGTCTACTTAACCCTTACATTTCCATTGGTAGAATATCCCTCCTATACTTCTCTACTAAATTTCAAAAAAAGTAGAGCATCCTTATTAGGAGGCAAACTGCCCCACGTGGTGGAGGATGGGGGATAAGGAAATCATCTATTATGGCTTCCCTGGGTTACTTACTTCTCTTGTCGCTCCTGTTTCAAAGATCTATAAGATTTCTGTCCTATACATGTTTATTTATTTATTTATTTATTTCATTTGGGACTTTTTACTTTTCTATTTATTGTCTTTATTTGCATTTGGGAATCTCATTTATTTACCATATGATCCCCTTGTCTCTATATCTTGTGTGTAAAATCATAAATCTTGTTCTTCTTACTATGAGAATTGTACATTTACCAGTGGCAAATTATGTGTTTTGTTTTTCTTCTGGAAGACACTTACCACAGCTCCCATGAAACCTGGACACACACAGCAGTCTTCTAAGACCCATTTAAGTTGAATTCAAGTTCTAGGATCAGCATTAAATTAACCTTGAGGAGGCAAAGAGATCTTGGAAGGGGCCTTAAGAGATAGCTTAGGTCACCTTAGCAGTAGTACAGCTACAACATCTGGGGAACATGGCCAGATTGTTTATCTTTAAAATTCTAACACGTTGAGTATAATATCTCAACTAAAAATAAATTTACCACAGCTATTTAAACCATATTACTATACATTATTGCTTTTGTCATTTAAAACTATATATTCCAGGTTGCTTTCAGTAGGCATGCTAAGAAATTATGATTATCTCTACTGAGTTAACTGTTATTAACAAATGGACATTAATTTTATATCACTGTGCATATAGGGATGAAATTAAATTATGGTGTATATAAGAAAATATCTGTTCATTGGCACAGATAATGATATAGTAAATGGATATGTTAAATTCCTCTGAAAGAACATGCACGTGCAGCCTGAGCGTGTATGATGCACCTATACTTACACACATATGATGACTTTCTCATACCAATAGGTGATAGCCACCTTGTGATGACTAAGTGTTGGAAGGGAGAACTCTTTGCCCCATCAGAGTGAATTCAGTGGGCTCATTTTGTTGATAGACTGCAATGTGGTATGTTGCTTGGCACAGGGTTGATTTCGAAGGTAAAATGCTAACAACAACAACAACAACAACAACAAAAAACCCTAAATCTTGGTTCAACCTAGCAAGACTATTCAGCTTTTGCTAGCTCAACTTGTGGCAAGGGAAGGAACTTGAAGTTTGACCAGTTCCCAGGAACTTTGGAAGCTGGATTGCCCAAAATGAGAGTTGGACTAGAAAGGAATACAAAAGTTTATTTCTCTTCTGGATTAGACCTCCATCTTCTTTGTTCTTGATCTCTGATCCCTGGGCTGCCTTCCCACCATCCTCAAGCTCTGCAGCTCTTGCCAGTCTGGATGTTGGCCACAGACTGGAGTCAATAAAGAAAATGCTTGAATCTAAGTACATCCAAAGCCAAAGTACGATAAATCATTATCACAGAAAGAGGAAAAAAAAAACTTACATTTTCTCTTTCTTAACTATGACCCAAAATTTTATGTTGCCTGTCCATCATACTAAGTTAAGAGATCATGTATTGGAGTTAGGTATTTGGGGATGGTTTATAGTCATCGTTTCCATGGTGGTGGTCAGAGCACTTCTGCTGCCCTTAATTCACCTTGCTGACCCAGGTTCTGGGGTAACCATCTGCTGATGGGAAGCATTTTGTAAGGGATTTGGTCAGTACAATTTTAAATGTGATGTTTTGTTTAGAATCAGAAATACACTACCCCTTCAACCCCTCCCCATGAAAAACCCTTCAAGAACAATATACATCAGATTGTCATGCACACGACAGCCATGTAAAGCTGGAATGACTGTTTCTTTAGTCTGATTGCCTTGTTTTAGAGAGCAAATGGGGAATAAATGGGTTTTGAATGCTAGTGAGACCATCTGTTTATTGATTGCCTAAAAGACTAAAGCACTTGCCCCAGAATCTTGGAGAGAAATGAAATTTGGAGCTTCCCTGTTGTTATCTATTGTGTGTCAAAATTTTTGTAGCAACTGAAATGTCATAATTTTTTCTTGGAACAATATTTTTTTCTGGCATGATTTGGTTTCTTTATTTTAACTGATGATTTTCATTTCTCATTTCGAAGACTTCTGACAATGTTTCTTATCTTGCAGATAAGAACTCTGTGGGAAATTTGGCTTATGGGGCTTTTCCTCTATGATATGGTCAGTTTATTTGGGGCTGTGGAATGTGGGAGGAGGATAGAAGTTTGGCAGTAACCCTTGCCTTGGTGTTGTGCAAGATTGATGACTTGCTTTCTTCAAAGGCATAGCTGGCCCATGTTCCACAAAGGCATTGGAAGTCTGACTCAGGACTTTAAGAAATGTCAGAGACCTCATGACGCACTCCATCTTGCTCTTAATCTTTTTTTTGCTGTTATGTTGATGTCGGTGTCACATGCTAATATTGGACAAGAATTTTGTTATTGTTGCTGTAAGTTTAACCCAAGCTAGCTGCATAACTTTTTCGCTGGTGATGCAACATTGCCCTGTTTTGGATGTTTTCATTCGCTAGCTTCACTTTGATTTGTTCTTAGCTAAAAGGCATAAACCGTTGTTCAACATCAATGTTTAGAGTGGGAAATATATATTTTATATTTGGTACTAAATTGTATATGCTTTTAATATAAGTTTGCTTTTTGAGAAAGAAGGTGATAGGTATAGGAGGAGCCTGCTGAATTTAAACTATCATGGGCTTAAGAACAACCTATTGTGATGTTTATTATGGCATTCAAATTAGTAGTTTTATCACTTTTAATGAACTTCCTTGCATGAATAGACACTGCTGTGTTTATTTGCAGTGTTTCTACCATGTGTCCTTTTATGAAAAAAATATGAAACCAAATATGATGGGTAAGTTCCTATCACAGCCATTCTTCCAGCAATAAACTCCAAAGAACTATTCACCTGTAACCCTTGGAAAAACTGATTAATAAGCAGTAAATAGAAAAGGTGGTATGGGACTCATTTATACATGAAAATGACTATGATCAGTACAGAAGCAAGATTAGCAAGTTTTTCATTAGTCTTTGTGGGTCAAAAAGGCAAAATCAAAACTATTATGTAGTGATTCACATAACAAGAGAGAAAATAGTTTTATATGCATTATTTTGATGGATTAAAACTGATTATAATAATTGAGTATAATTTTAATACAGTTGTACTGAAGTAGGAGGTTGAATTATGTCATTCCCAAAAGGTGTCCAAGTCTTTATCAGACCAATTAATTATCTGTTAATTTGCTTTCAAATAGCACACAGCATTAGTTTTCAGGTAGCTTGTAAAATTCACCTTTTTTTTTTTTTTTTTTTTTTTGAATGGTTGTTAACTGAATATCTCCTCCCCCTCACTTTTAAAGGGATCTACTTACTTTATCTACTTATTAATTATACCCAGTAAGGTGAAATTGGCCACATCCAGAACAAAAACCAGGTCATAATAACCATGATTTTGGAACATAAGAGACAGTTTCTGGGAAACAGAAATGTAAATAAGGCTATGCGTTATAGAAGAAGCCAGCATTTTATCTTAGAGTTGGATGTGAGGAACCAAAAGCCTAAAAAAATAAAATAAAATAAAATATTAAGGGCATGGTTTTGGGGAGAATAATTTTTCAGCTAAGAACAAATGTGAAGTAGATTAGGAAGGTTTGTGAGGATATAGCTTTGATCATGGAATAGTAGAAAGAGCTAAATTTGAGTCCCTATGTTTTAACTCCTGAATTTGCTCCTTAATCCAGGGACTAAAAAGAGTGGAGAAAAGATGGAAACGGACTTGAAGGAGACTAGATGACAGGCCAATAAGTGAGGCTATTCTACTGGCTCACTATGCATTGCAGGAATGTGTGTGTTAACTGCCTTCCCCCTGTGCAACCAAGAATGCCAGGTCTAGTACTCTCTGGGGAAGAATTCCTATGCATCTCAAATTTTTAATTTATTATTTTATTTATAGAATCCATAGACAAGACCATTAGGTAGGTAGATTAGTGTGTTCAATAAGAATATATTAAAAACTTAAATAAAAGTAAGACTATCTCAATAAAGACATTTTTTATCATTTTTTAATTTGTTTTAATTAGTTATACATGACAGTAGAATGCATTTATGCACTGTGATATATAATACATAGATGGGATATAATTTCTCATTTTTCAAAGTGTACATGTTGCAGAATCATATTGGTCAGGTAGTCACATATATACATACAGTAATAATGTCTATTTCATTCCACTATCTTTCCCATCCCCAAATCTTCTCCCTTCCCTCTCTTTAGTTCCCTCTACCTAATCTAAAGCTATTTTTCCCTAGTGCCCCCCACACTCCACCTTATTGTGAATTAGCATCCACATATTAGAGAAAACATTCAGCCTTTGGTTTTATGGGATTGGCTTATTTCGCTTAGCATGATATTCTCCAACTCCAACCATTTACTGGCAAATTCCCTAATTTCACCCTTCTTTAAAGCTGAGTAATATTCCATTGAGTATATATACCATATTTTCTTTATCCATTCATCTATTGAGGGACACCTAGGTTGGTTCCATAGTCTAGCTATTGTGAATTGAGCTGCTATAAACATTGATGTGGCTGTGTCACTATAGTATGCTGATTTTAAGTCCTTTGGGTATAAACAAAGTAATTATTATGGGGATGCACTTTGACAATGCAATGCATGCCTGTTTTTCACCTCTTCAGTTTCTTTAAGTCTAATACCTGAACAAAAGTGGTCGCGTCCCTATTCTCTGTTTCATTACTGTATAACAGACTTGCCTCTTCTCTGTAAGCACTAGTAGAAATTAATGCTGGAAAGGAAAGTCTCCAGCAGGGACAGGTTCAAGGATGAATGGCTGAACAACATCAGGACTAAGCCATGGTCATATCTGGAGACACTGTCACTTGTGATCTATGACCTCCAGTGCTTCTCCGTCATTGATGGAAGGCTTCCAAACTAGTTTTGAATTAACATAAAAAGAAATTTAATTTAGATACCTTGCCCATTTTTTATTTATGAGTCAGGGATTCATGATAAGGCAGATTGCCATGTCTAAGCCACTAGAAGCCCAGCAAATTGTAAGCAAATCTGTATTGAGATTTTGTGTTAAAATATTTTAAATTCACTTTGTCAAATATCACTTTTTATAGATCCATTGAATATCCTTAAGTAATTACAAATGATATTAAATCTGGAGAACTACTTGATAAATTCTCAAATAATTTCTAATCAAATAATCTCTAATACGAGAATGATTAGGGCTCATAGCTTCATTTTAAAATAACACAACGGAGGCCTAAGAATCTCAGTAATTTTTCATGTGTAGATTTGCCACTTCAAATTCATAACTAAGACTCAGGTATCTGTGGATGCCAGACCGGTACTTCTTTTCCAAGCTGATGGAGGGAGAGTTGGGATTCCAGCATAGGTAGTGAAATTGTAGGTCCCATGCTCTCAACTGCTGTCTTCCTCCACCTTTCTGGATGTAGCCTACCTCTCTAAAATTTTAGGGACCTTTTATCAGCACTGCAGACTAATTTCATTTTGACTGCAAAGTAGGCTTTCCGCATGATCATTATAAAAACCATCAATAATGAAAACACAAATGTAGATTGTCAGTAGATTCATTCACCGAGTTTTCCATAAAAATATAACACACTACATAAAAGGTTTAAAATATAAAATAAACATCCACGATTTTCAAGGCTTTTAATTTGAAATTATATTGTTGGGTGGTCTGATGAAACTTTTAACTAATGCATCAAGGTGTTTCAAAAATGGATGACTATGCCATTAACAACATTTAAACTTGATTCAAATGCTGAACAAGTCCACTGGCTCCAATAAATTGTAGTGTTTCTCTTCTACATCTCTTTTCTGCATTGGACATATATCACTCTATACATCAAATCTTAAAGGAAGGAGATTGACATATCAGAATAAGACTTAATTTTGAGTGAAATATTTTTTTTTCTTCTCAAGGAATACAGATTAATTTTTCATTAAGTACATATAAAGATATCTTGAAGTAATATTTTAGAAAACCCCATAGACATAGAATAATTTGCCTCCACTTGATCATCAAATGAAAATGAAATACAAGTTTGGGGACTGAAAAAGATAGACCAAGACAGTTGAATTATTCACATTTGAAGGTTTCTAGTTCAAATGTTTTGCAAGCTCATTTGCAGCTGGGTTGCAGCAGGCTCCATCCATGTCTGTCTAATGAAACTCATGCTGAAAATCTCAGTTGGAAGTTCAGGGAATCAGAGCCATTCATCAAATCTCGTCATAATTATTTAATAAGCAACATTAAATGTTCAGTCAAGTCTTTAACTCATCAGTTCAGTTATCACAGTTTAGTGCATGCAAACATCATTTACAAGGTTTCCTGCTGAATGGTAGAGGATACAAATAAAACCCATAAATTAAACTGATCCTTAAAATAGCCTTCTCCTGACTGTCTGTCCCCTAGCTCACCTTTTCCCCAAATGGACTTCCTCACCAGAAAGGTGGGTAGGCAATGAGTTTATTTAGCCAGTATTAATATCTCCCTCCTTCTCTCTCTCTGTGTGTTTATGTATGATTGGATCAGAAAAGATTCACACTTTTCCCAGACCTTGGGCAACTCACTTTTCACAGTCTGTATAGCTAGTACCTATATGTCTGTTTCTAAGAGAGAAACAAGAAGATCTGACTCTTCCTTTTTTTCATAATAATCAGGACTCAAAACTTAAGGGATGGATACTTTTGCAGAGGCTGGATATGAAAAAAAAAGAAAGCAAGGTAATAGCAGGGGAGGGGAAGGAGAAAAGGAAACATGAGTAGCAGTCTTTAAAGTTATCAACTGAGCTTGCAGGACATTCCAGTGTGCTTTTACATGTTGTGAGGGGGTATCATCTGAAACTTGCCAGTCATAATAGGATCCATGCTTTATAATTAACTTTGTAATATATTAGAGTGGATTCAAGTTCATTCCTGTTATAACAACACTCACTGATAGGGATTTTGTTATGCTTCCCTAGAGAGAGAGAAAGGTTTTGATCACATTAGAGCAAGGATTTTCATGAAGCTCTCTATCTAGTTTGCAGGCCTTGGCATTCTAGGTGTACAGATATTCTGGAGTATGTGTGTGTGTGTGTGTGTGTGTGTGTGTGTGTGTGTGTGTACATAAGAGCTGTTGTCCAAGGAAACATAACAAGGAAGTTAGGTGCTAAAAATTTTGTTTGGGATCTGCACTCCAGTTGTTATGGTAGAGAGACTACAGCATTCCAGGACTGTCATTCAGATTGCCAGGGATCAGCAAGTTTCCACCACTTCCTAGGGTAGCAGAATAAATAATGGTTGAGGATCCCTGATGTCTCAGTTTTCAGTCAACACTGGCCACTAACAAAATGTGTGTTCATTTGTAAGCCTTGTGTTTCTTAATTATAAGAGGTGTGCCAATTTTTCTATAAATTTCTTTTATTAAATGAGTTCTTAAATAGAATATGCTCATATGTGCTTTAAAAGATAAATGTCCTACAAATCTTTTTTCCTTTCTTTTTTTATTTATAATAGTAGCATGTATTACAATTCATAATGCACATATATAGCATCTTTTTACATACAACTGTTTGTATACAAAGTATATAAGTACCATTCAGATCTTCAATCATGCATTTAGGATAATGATATCCATCTCATTCAACCACCAACTTTTTTTTTTTCTTTCCACACCCTCGCTCCCCCCTTGCTCCCTCCCTTCCCCTCCCTTTCCTTTGACCATTCTAGTGTTTCTCTAATCCTCCTATATACCCCCATCCAGCAACATTGTGAACTAGCCTCCTTATACCAGGGAAAACATTTGGTATTTGGATTTTTGAGATTGACTAATTTCACTTAGCATTATATTCTCCAACTTCATCCATTTACCTGCAAATGCCATTATTTTATTCTCTTTTATTGCTGAGTAAAATTCCATTTTGTATATATACCACCTTTTCTTTATCCACTCATCTACTGAGGGACATCTAGGTTGGTTCCACAACCTACCTATTGTGAATTGTGCTGCTATAAACACTGAAGTGGCTGTGTCACTGTAATATGCTGCTTTTAAGTCCTTTGAGAATAGACCCAGGAGTGGGATAGCTGGGTCATAGGGTGGTTCCATTCCCAGTTTTCCAAGAACTCTCCATACTGCTTTCCATAACGGTTGCACTATTTTGCAGTCCCACCAGCAATGTATGAGTGTGCCTTTTCCCCCACATCCTCTCCAACATTTATTGTTGTTTGTGTTCTTGATAGCTGCCATTCTGACTGGGGTGAAATGAAATCTTAGAGTAGTTTTGGTTTCCATTTCTCTAATTGCCAGTGATGTTGAGCATTTTTTCATGTATTTGTTGATTAATTGTGTATCTTCTTCTGAGAATTGTCTTTTCAATTCCTTAGCCCATTTATTGATTGGATTATTTTGGTTTTTTTTTTTTTGTTATTAAGTTTTTTGAGTTCTTTATATATTCTAGAAATTAGTGCTCTATCTGATGTGCATGTATTAAATATTTGTTCCCACTTAGTTAGTTCTCTATTCGCCTCACTTATTGTTTCTTTTGCTGAGAAGAAGCTTTTTAGTTTAAATCTATCCCATTCATTAATTCTTGGTAATAATTCTTGCGCTACAGGACTCTTATTAAGGAACTTGGGACCTAACCCGACATGTTGGAAATTGGAGCTTACTTTTTCTTCTATTAGGTGTAGTGTCTCTGGTCTAATTCCTAAGTCCTTGATCCACTTTGAATTGAGTTTTGTGCATGCTGAGAGATAAGGGTTTAATTTCATTTTGTTGGATATGGATTTCCAGTTTTCCCAGCACCATTTGTTGAAGAGGCTATCCTTTCTCCACTGTACATTTTTGGTGCCTTTGTCTAATATAAGATAGCTGAAATTATATGTATTAGTCTCTGTATCCTTAATTCTGTACCATTGGTCTACCAGTCTATTTTGGTGCCAATACCATGCTGTTTTTGTTATGATTGCTCTATAGTATAATTTAAAGTCTGGTATGGTGATGCCCCCTGCTTCACTTTTCTTGCTCAGGATTGCTTTGGCTATTCTGGGTCTCTTATTTTTCCAGATGAATTTCATGACTGCTTTTTCTATTTCTTTGAAGAATCACATTGGGATTTTGATTCAAATTGCATTGAATCTGTATAATGCTTCTGGTAGTATGGACATTTTGACAATATTAATTCTACCTATCCAAGAGCAAGGTAGGTCTTTCCATCTTCTGTGTTCTTCTATGATTTCTTTCTTTAGTGTTCTATAATTTTCCTTATAGAGGTCTTTCACCTCTTTCATGAAGTTGATTCCCAGGTCTTTTTTTTTTTTTGATACTATTGTAAATGGGGTAGTTTTCATCATTTCCCTTTCAGATTCTTTGTCACTGATGTACAAAAATGCCTTTGACTCATGGGTATTGATTTTGTATTCTGCTACTTTGCCGAATTTATTTACTAGTTGCAAAAGTTTTCTGGTAGAGTTTTTTGGGTCTTCTAAGTTTCCATTTTCTAAATGAAACATAAATGGATATGAATATACATGGTTGTACATATATTTCATCTATTCTCTCTATATATTTGAGGTATTAATTAGAAACTTGAAGTTACATACATTTATAAACTTCAGACTTACAAGAAGAAGGAGTTATTAATACACCTGTTGTGATTACCAATTCTTGGGAGGTACTTCACCTAGATTATGACATTTGGCTATTTGTTATCTCTCATGGTTGGTCATAGCACTTTGAAGTAAAATACTGGTATATTGCATGTAATAGTGGAATTGGTGGTTATCCTGTATGGAAAATGTACTGTTGGAGCTGCTGTTTAAATCATTAAGGACCTTATAAAATGGGGCAGATTTTCCTTTGTTTTCTGTGCACTGACTCACTGGATTCCTCTTTGTTTTCTCTATCTTCTCCTTAGAACAAGCTTCTTTTACTTACCTAGCATCTTCTAAATATGCTGCTTCTCTACCTGAGCTGTGATTTCTTTCTTATTCCTTTCTATATACACATCTTGCCATCTTGCCATTGTGTTTCACATCTCATATCCACTGACTTTCCTGAACAAGTCAAAACCCTCAATATATCCTTGTTCCCAGTTTTCTATTATACAACACTAACACTATGCTCCCTCCTTCTTTGCACTTAACACAATAGGAAAACAGATATGTTTTACTACAATCATTGATTGTCTACCCCACTGGTCTATAATAAGTGTCACAAGGTCAAAGAGTAGGTTTTCCTTGTTCACTACTGTGTCCCCAGAGTGTCCCTTAGTGCTTAGTATGGGTAGGAGGTCAGTAAAGGTTTGTAGGAAGGATGGCTTGTTCTTCTGCTCCACTGGCTAAACTGGGGTTATCCAAAGCTACAGTACTTAAGGAGCTGCTCACGACTTAGCTCATTCAGGCACACAAATGTGTATGTCCCTGTTGTAGGCCAGGCCATGGGGTCTAGCCATTCCATGAGACAGAGATCATTTTGATGAAACACAAACGGGCAAGATTTAAATTCCCGTAGGAAAAAGAAATCAGAGGGCATTCTGTTGAAGGCAAACAAACAAACAAACAAACAAACATCATAAAAAAGTTCAGTTAAAAGTATGATCTGATGGGGGCTGGGGTTGTAGCTCAGTGGTTGAGCACTTGCCTCACATGCATGAGGCACTGGGTTCTATCCTCAGCACCACATGAATAAATAAATAAAACAAAGATATTTTTTTAAAAAGTATGATCAGATGGAAATTCTTCAATCACTTTAGTGAATGTAACAGTTCAAGGGACCTGAAGTAAGTAAAATAAGAAGTGTATATAAAACTCATATTATGGAGAAACTTTCACAGATTTGTAAGGTAATTGACAATGTTTGAAATTTTGGTTTTGGCTGGTCATGTTGCTTGTAGTTTTTTTCATAACTATGTTTGTGAAATCTTTCTATACATGGCTCACACATTTGACCTATGATAGTTCATTTAATCCTTGGATCAGTGTTTTGGGTTTTACAAGGGAAGAATCTGAAACTTATAGCAGTGATTCAACTTGACCTAGGTACCCAAGTAAAGAAAAGTAGAGCCATAAGTTGAAGGCTTGCAGTCTGCCTCCAGAACCCAGGTCCTCAGTTTGATGTGCAGTTGTCAAAAGTCATTTACATGAGAGGATCTGAGATTTCAGCACTTGACTTTGCAGTTCAGATTAGGGCCTCTGTGCACTCTCTGTTAACAGATTCATAATAGCATCCTGCTTCACGTATGGAGGAATCGCAAATTTTGTTTAAAAAACTTTAATTAAAAAAAGATCATAGTTAACATAGTTTAATTGTTTTGCAAGCAGAAGAAAAGAAGCATCAGATACTACTGATGTAGGAGTATCTCTACCAATGCAGCTCTGTTGCCATCACTAATACCTATAGGTCTTATGGTTTTGGCCTATGGTTTCTTTATCCTTAAAAAGACTAGGTTCAGCTGAATGGTCTCTGAGCTCCTATGACATACTCTTCCTGTGCTCCATTCTAAAGCCTCTTGGTCTCAATGCTGGCTTGGTCCAGCAGGCATTGATCAGTTAGCTTCCTGCAGATGTTCTTTCTTTACCATGCTGTGTGCCTCATGCCTCTGCTTTCCTGCACTGAACTTTCACCTACACTCGAGTGTGCTTGTAGGAACTTGGTATGCACAAACTGGAAGTCCCCTTTTACATCTCTAACATGATTCTGAATGCAACTCATGAGATTTCCCCAAAGCTCCTGCAGGATTTGAGAGTAAGCAAAGGACCCTGTGGTGGCCAAGTGAACATGTTCTTTATGAACATGCCTTCTTTCATTTTTAATACCCTCTTTTCCTCATTACCCACAAATTACCCTTATATCCTCTGGTGTTTGGCTCATCCAAGCTGAGAGAGGTCCCCTTCCACAACCTAGTAAAAATTGCTCTATGGAGTCCCGGGTCTTGCACCAGAGTGCCGCCAGGCCCAGGCTCCATCCAGTCCCACCGACCTCCGCCCCAGATCAGGAGACAGCAAGGATAGAACTGCCAACGCTGTCCGAGCCCAGGCCAGCCCAGGGTAGTCCCGTGGACCTTCACCTGAGTGTGGCCAGCCCCAGGTCAGTCCTGCTGACGCCCGCTGGTGTGCAACCAGCTGCCAGCCAGCCCCGCTGACCTCTGCCCCAGAGCAGGAGACAGCAAGGACAGACCTGCCAACTCTCCCATAGCCCACATGGGCCCAGGGCAGTCCCACTGACCTTCACCCCAGTGGGGTTAGCCCCAGACCACCACAGGAGCTCAGATTCAACCAGTTCGGCCTGCACCAACCAGTGTGAAACCAGCTTCAGGTAGCATACTTTGAGGGTCAGTGGCTGGTTTTGATAGTCCAGCAGTAAGGGGAGGCACAGACAACCTGCAAGGGTATTAAAAAATATAGGAAAGAATCTGTAATAACTCAGATCTACACTGCAAAAAGTAAAGCAAATAGACATCATGAAAAAATAGGGGAGGAAAATACCCCAAACAAACCAGGATTCTACAATAACAGAACCCATGCTCAGTGAAGTTGAAGAAATGTCAGAGAAGGAGTTCAGAAGGTTCATAATTAAAATGATCTGTGAATCAAAGAATGACCTAAATGAGCAAATACAGGAAAAATTGACCACTACAACAAAGATATAAGAGTTTGCAGGTAAATGGATGAAGTTGGAGAATATAATGCTAAGTGAAATTAGTCAATCTCAAAAATCCAAATACCGAATGTTTTCTCTGATATAAGGAGGCTGGTTCACAGTGTTGTTGGAAGGGGGTACATAGGATCAGAGGAACACTAGAATGGTCAACGGAAAGGGAGGGGAGGGAGGGAGTAAGGGGGGGTTGGAAAAAAATTGGTGGTTGAATGAGATGGATATCATTATCCTAAATGCATGATTGAAGATCTGAATGGTACTTATATACTTTGTATACAAGCAGTTGTATGTAAAAAGATACTATACTTGTGCATGATGAATAAGTAAATAAATTAAAAAAAAAGATTACTTCAAAAAAGAGATTGAAACTCTGAAAAAAAAAAAAAAAAAAAACAGTCAGAAATCCTTGAAATGAAGGAAACAGTTAACCAAATAAAAAACAGAATTGAAGTCATCACCAACAGACTACATCAACTGGAAGAAAGAACCTCAAACAATGAAGATAAAGTATATAATCTTGAAAATAAAGTTGATCACACAATGAAGATAGTAAGAAACCATGAACAGAACATCCAAGAAGTATGGGACAGCATCAAAAGACCAAATCTAAGAATAATTGGGATAGAGGAAGGCACATAGTTTCAAACCAAAGGAATGCACAACCTCTTTAATGAGATAATGTCAGAAAATTTCCCAAGCATGAAGAATGAATTGGAAAACCAAATACAAGAGGCTTATAGGACACCAAATGTACAAAATTACAACAGATCTACACCAAGACACATTATAATAAAAATGCCTAGCATGCAGAACAAGGATAGAATTTTAAAGGCCACAAAAGAGAGGAATCAGATCACATATAAGGGGAGACCAATTCATATCACAGCAGATTTTTCAGTTCAGACACTCAAAGCTAGGTGATCATGGAACAACATATTTCAAGCTCTGAAGGATCAAGTGGGGTTCATTCCAGGGATGCAAGGATGGTTCAACATACGGAAAACAATAAATGTAATTCACCACATCAATAGACTCAATGATAAGAACCATATGATTATCTAAATAGATGCAGAAAAAGCATTTGACAAAATACAGCACCGCTTCATGCTCAAAACACTAGAAAAACTAGGGATAACTGGAACATATCTCAACATCGTAAAAGCTATATATGCTAATCCCCAGGCCAACATTATTCTTTTTTTTTTTTTTTTTGGTGGTACTGGGGATTGAACTCAGGGGCACTCGACCACTGGGCCACATCCCTCGCCCTTTTTTTTTTTTTTTTTTTTTTATTAGAGACAGGGTCTGGGATTACAGGCGTGCGCCACCACGCCCGGCTTCAACATTATTCTAAATGGAGAAAAATTGAAAACATTCCCTCTAAAAACTGGAGCAAGACAGGGATGCCCTCTTTCACCACTTCTATTCAACATAGTAATTGAAATGCTGGCCATAGAAATAAGACAGACAAAAGAAATTAAAGGGATACAGATAGGTAAAATAGAACTCAAATTATCATTATTTGCTGATGATATGATTTTATACCTAGAAGACCCAAAAAATTCCACCAGAAAACTTCTAGAACTCATAAATGAATTCAGCAAAGTAGCAGGATACAAAATCAACACCCATAAATCTAAGGCATTTCTATATATCAGTGACAAATCCTCTGAAAGGGAAATGAGGAAAACTACCCTGTTTACAATAGCATCAAAAAAAAAAACTTGGGAATCAACTTGGGAATCAACTTAACCAAAGATGTGAAAGACCTCTATAATGAAAACTACAGAACACTAAAGAAAGAAATTATGGAAGACCTTAGAAGATGGAAAGATCTACCCTGTTCTTGGATAGGCAGCACTAATATTGTCAAAATGACCATACTACCAAAAGCACTATACAGATTTAATGCAACACCAATCAAAATCCCAATGACATTCCTCATAGAAATAGAAAAAGCAGTCATGAAATTCATCTGGAAAAATAAGAGACCCAGAATAGCTAAAGCAATCCTTAGTAAGAAGAGTGAAGCAGGTGGCATCACTATACCAGACCTTAAATTATACTACAGAGCAATAGTAACAAAAACAGCATGGTATTGGCACCAAAATAGGCCTGTAGACCAATGGTACAGAATAGAGGACACAGAGTTTAACACATATAATTTCAGTTATCTTATATTAGACAAAGGCACCAAAAATGTACATTGGAGAAAAGATAGCCTCTTCAACAAATGGTGCTGGGAAAATTGGAAATCCATATGCAATAAAATGAAATTAAATGTTTAATTTCTCTCTCTCCCCATGCACAAAATTCAACTCATAGTGGATCAAGGATCTAGGAATTAGACCAGAGACACTACACCTAATAGAAGAAAAAGTAAGCTCTAATCTCCAACATGTTGGATTAGGCCCCAAGTTCCTTAATAAGAATCCTGTAGCACAAGAATTAATACCAAGAATCAATAAATGGGATAGACTCAAATTACAAAGCTTCTTTTCAGCAATAGAAACAATCAGTGAGGTGAACAGAGAGCCTACTAATTGGGAACAAATTTTTACCACATGCACATCAGATAGAGCACTAATCTCTAGAATATATAAAGAACTCAAAAAGCTTAACTCCAAAAAAACAAATAACCCAATCAATAAATGGGCCAAGGAACTGAACAGACACTTCTCAGAAGAAGATATACAATCAATCAACAAATACATGAAAAAATGCTCAACCTTTCTGGCAATTAGAGAAATGCAAATCAAAACCACTCTAAGATTTCATCTCACACCAGTCAGAATGGCAGCTATTAAGAACACAAATAACAATAAATGTTGGAGAGGATGTGGAGAAAAGGGCACACTCATACATTGTTGGTGGGACTGCAAAATGGTGCAGCCAATATGGAAATCAGTATGGAGATACCTTGGAAAACTTGGAATGGGACCACCTTATGACCCAGCTATTCCACTCCTTGGTCTTTATCCAAAAGACCTGAAAACAGCATACTACAGGGACACAGCCACATCAATGTTTATAGCAGCACAATTCACAATAGCTAAACTGTGGAACCAACCTAGATACCCTTCAGTAGATGAATGGATAAAGAAAATGTGGTATATACACACAATGGAACATTACTCAGCAATAAGAGAGAATAAAATCATGGCTTTTGCAGGAAAATGGATGGGGTTAGAGAATATAATGCTAAGTGAAGTTAGCCAATCCGAAAAAGCCAAATGCCAAATGTTTTCTCTGATATAAGGAGGCCAATTCACAGTGGGGTTGGGATGGGGAGCATAGGAGGATTAGAGGAACACCAGAATGGCCAATGGAGAGGGAGGAGAAGGGAGGGGGACAAAAGGGTGAAGAAAAAAAAAAGATGGTAGAATGAGATGGATATCATTACCCTAAGTGCATGTATAAAGTCAAGAATGGTGTGAATATACTTTGCATACAACCAGAGATTTGTAAAAAAGTGCTCTATATGTGTAATATGAAATGTAATGTATTCTGCTGTCATTTATAACATCTTAGAATAAAAAATAAATTAAAAAAGTAGGAAAGGTGATATATAGGACTGTTTTTCCTGACTTGAGTGTAGGGTTTAGTTACTGAAAACCAACAGCCACTCTGTGCAGAGGGGTACTTTTCTCTGAAATGTTGAATTTACCTGATAATTCAGTCACAGATATACTTTGATGAGT
This sequence comes from Tamias sibiricus, assembly GCA_025594165.1. Classification (NCBI taxonomy): domain Eukaryota; kingdom Metazoa; phylum Chordata; class Mammalia; order Rodentia; family Sciuridae; genus Tamias; species Tamias sibiricus. The sequence continues at coordinate 39,300,032 of CM046671.1, forward strand.
TTTTGTTATAAAAGTCAGGACTTACATTTTTAAACAAGATGTCTACTCTGGGACATAATACGATTCTTGGTATTATTTCCCAACTACTTAACAGATGTAATACTTAATGTATTACATCGTGAAATCTTCTACAGGTTACACTCTGGAGAAAAGCATCATGGCAACTGAAAAAAATTCTTTGTACATTTATTTGGGATAAGATATTTAGTTTCTAAGCAAACAGTTTGTAAGATACATGTTTTGTAAAGATATACAGAAATGAACAGCAAAATCCAAAAAAAAAATGCATAACCTCTAACACATTTAATAGACACCTGAGATGATGACAATTCTAAACTATTCATAAAGAAGCATAAAACTCACTATTTGTATCTTTTCCTCAACCGGAATCTCTTTAATTCATCAAAATAAGTTTATTCATTCATGGCAAGGATTGCTTATTTCTATTGATGATCCATATTGTGTTGCATGTTTGAGAAGTGAAATGAAGATAAGAATCAAAAAGACACTAATTAATGTTTTCACATACTTTACTAGACATTTAGCACTAGATGGAAGACATATTACAAACTTATCTGTAAAGATACAGAACTTAGACTTTGAGATATGCAATATTACAGTGACTTTAACATGTAAAATATTACTTGGTACATCTGTGTGTGGGTAAGAGGGGTAGGGAGGGGTCAGCTTCCTGCCCCCACCATGAGTCAGTGGTATTGGGTCAGTAAATTAACATTTCTATCTCATTCATTCTGTGGAAACATGTTCATATTGCAACGGGTGCAAGTGCTGATACTGGTGAAATTTTCCCATTAATATATTCAACAAACACTGAAAAAAAATTGCTCTATGAATCTCCTCCAGGTGGGACTGAGATTTCTAGATCAATTCCTGGCATCTTTCCAGATTTTTTAGTCTCACATTTGAAAGTACTAAAATAATTGTTGGATAACCTTTAGGAAGAATTACATTTTTGTTACAGTCAGGAAGGATTAAAAAAGTAAAGTTTTTTACGGGATGATCCTAATAATCATCAGTCACTAGAAAGACATTTTTCTGAAATCAGTTTGGGAGGGATTCTGAATTAAATAACTATTTCCATAGCTTTTTGCAATCTTAGCATGACTTTTCAAAAGATCTAGTAAATTATGGATTAATGTTATTTTTCTTAAAGATTATCTTCCAGTAAATATATGTCTTGTGTGAATATACTTCGTATACAACCAGGGATATGTAACAATGTGCTCTATAATTGTAACATGAAATGCAATGCATTCTGTTGTCATTTATAATGACTTAGAATAAAAAAAGAAAAAATATATATGTTTCTTAAATTTCAAAGTAAATATTCAAAATTCAGTGGCAACTTGGGTAAGGTGGTAATGAAGTTTAGGTGGAGAATATCTGGAGAAAGGAGGAAATGGAGAAAGACTAAGGAGTCAGTAGAAAGAACAAAGAGGTTAAATGATGCTGATCAGGGTTCTAGGAGCCCTTGAGACTAGTTATTTTAATGGAAGCTTTATTGAACATATTAACGAGCTATTATCTCCAAATACCAGCTAAAACCATCTTTATAAGTAATTTATCAAATATATAACACAGTGCAAATCAGGAAACTGGAGAAAGCATTTGACTTGCAAGACACTAGGTAAGTTCGTGGACCTGTTTACTCATCCCTAAATGAAGGTGTTGAGTAGGCTGAGTTCTTCTGACTGTCCAGTCTATGAACCAGATGCTAGAAAATAAGAGTCTGTGAGTGCAGTTCCCACTGCTGTCTCTGTTCCTTATGTTTTCAGATACCACAGAGCATTTTTAGTACCTGGACAGCCTTGAGTTACTAGATCAAATGGGATTATCCATTCTTGCAACTTGTGAGCTTTTTGAAATGTGAAATACAGAAAGAACAAGGCTGAGCACATAGTGAATACTTGTGAATTTCAGCTTTAAACATTTATAGTAAAATAAAATGCCCAGTAAACAAAGATGACACAGTGAGTTACATGAAGAAATACAAAATGCTTTAGTTGACAATAAACTCCAGAAGACTGAGGAGTGCCATGTAGAGGGCAAAGTGGCCATTCCACTGTGAGGTTTTCTTCTACTGCAAAATATAATAGTCCCCACTTATCCATGGGGTCTACCTTCCAATACCCTCAGTGGATGTCTGAAAACTTGGGTAGTACTGAATCCCATATATAATGTGTTTTTCTTACGTGTAATGTGTTTTATTCCTACAAATACTTAACATAAAGCTTAATTTATGTGTTAGGTACATGAAGAGATTAGTAATAGTAACTAATAATAAAATAGAATAATGATAATACTATACTATGTAAAGTTGTTTAAAATTCATAAATTATTTGCTTTGCTTCTGGAATTTTCCATTGAATAATCTTAGATTGTGGTTGACCACAGGCAACTTTTTTTTTTTTTTTTTTTTTTTTTTTTTTTTTGGTGAGGGGTAGTGGAGATTGAACTCAGGGGCACTCAACCACTGAGCCACATCCCAGCCCTACTATGTATCTTATTTAGAGACAGGATCTCACTGAGTTGCATAGTACTTCACTGTTGCTGAGGTTGACTTTCAACTTGCAATTCTCCTGTCTTACCCTCCAGAGCTGCTGGCATTACAGGCTTGTATCACTGTGCCCTGTGACCACAGATAACTTAAAGAACAGAAAGCAAATGGTGCATAAGAGAAGGACCACCATATTAATGATATTAACCAAATTTTATCAAATGCATATAATGTTCTAGCATGTTTATAGATTTAATTCATGTAATACCCACAACCACTTTATATGGTCACTCTTACTCTTATCTGTTCTTAGATACAATAAACAGAAAAGTCAAGTGACTTGTCCAAAGTTAACACAAACTACCAACTGTGGGAGTTAGGGTGGAACCTAGCAATCTGGCTTTAAGATGGGTACACTCAGCCAATATTCTAAACTGACTCTAAAATCGGGCAAATGGCATTTATAAGTATACTCTAGTGAGAGGAACACATTCTTAGTTTATAACTGAACTTAGAGTCACTTTTTCAATCCCATCTTGTGTACTCTTCAGCCCCACTCCATGTTTCAAGAAGCAAAAAATTTCTTTCAAAAGTATGCATTTTCTGCTCTCAATCTACCTCTTCCCAAGATGGTGGTTTGTACTTATTTTGCCAAATCCAATTTTACACATTTGTTCTTCAAGACCTATCTGGAGTCCCAATTCTTTCAATAAATTTTCTCAGACTTTTTCAGCCTACATAGACCTCTCTTTCTACTAAATAGCTACCACATTTCCAAATCATTTTTCTTTTTAAAGTATCATCCAGGTTTTGATTTCTACCAAAGTAAATATGAATCACTATAACCAACATAAAATAAAAGCTCTTTGGAATCCATTTTCCCTTTTTTTAAAAAGGTTCTTAAATCCAGAAAATGATGAAACCACTGTACATTAGTCCCAATCATGAGAGGCCCATTTCTGGTTCTGTCCTATAAAGGAGTCCATGTTATGGAATCCCAAGTACTTATGAAAGTCCCTGGGTAATCATGGGCTTTTGGTCTTTCTGGCTTGGGAAACTGGTTTTTGAGGACTTGAGGAACTTGGACCAAAATTAGTTGGTGTTCTTTTCAACTTTTTACCTAATGTTTGGTTACCTTTTTCTTTCTTTTTTCTTCTATTTCTTTTTTTAAAAAACTTTTCTCTATCCTTGTTTTTACTTTTTTTATTTTTTCTTTTCCTCATTTGTAATTATTTGTATATATATATATATATATATATATATATATATTTCTGAGCAGCCAAATATCTTTATCCTTTCAGTTTTAATCTTTTCTACTTTTTGTTGATATTCTCTTTTCTTTTTATGACATTTTTTCTTTATTCTTATTACTATTTTCTTTTTCTCCCCTTTTTCTTCATTTTTCTCCTCATTTTCTTTCTTTTTATTAGTTTGTTATTATTTGTGGGTTTTAAAATTTTTTTTGGTCTGGTATTTCTTTGGACACTACTGTAATGATATGCTCATCAGGTGGATTTTGGTTCTGAGTTTCTTTTGAGGTGATTTGGACCAGATCATCCCAGCTTTTCCCAATCTTAAGCTGACCATGGGACATCTTTCCTTGGAGGCCATCAGTAAATCCAAAATGCAGCATGGCTTCTCAGCTATTACTGCTGAGCAGGAGATGAATTTTTTGCAATAACTGGTTTCTCAAGACCATTAGCAAAGCCGACTTCATAAAAGTGAAGTTGGCACTGACAACAAGGTCCCCCAGGAAGATGAATTAATGTTGTCTGTGGGTTACAAGTGGGGACATATCCAGTACTCATTGATGGGCCAGAAATACAGTCAGGTAATGGCCACCCATCTGTTCTTGGGCTTCAATAGATCTTAGCTAGAGGGCTATACTCTTTCCCTGAAGCTCTTGCCTTCAATTGGTTCCAACAAACTTCAATCCTTTCCCATTCCACCAGGCACAACTTTGGTTCTTTGCCAACATGAAGCGGCAGAATTTTAGTCAGATTTTAATTCATCTCTAAGAACAGTCAGTGCAGCAAGGCAGAAAACCAGCAGCCTAAGGAGGGCCAAGAGTCAAGGAAGAAGGCAGCAGCCTTCACCAAAGTGCTTATTATCTTTCTACCTGGCCTGGACAGGAAGTATCTCCTGCATGGCTTTGTGGCCTATCAACCATCATCAGTGGTGGATCCCAGGAGGATGGAAACACCTAAAGGATCAAAATATTTCCAAAAGAAACCCCTGCACACTGGGCATTTCCTGCAAACACATGACCTATTCTGTCCTATTGGCATGACTCTAACAACAACCAGGGCTGGCAGAGGGCCCCTGGAAAGTTCTTTACCTTCATCTGCAGACACCTGTGTTTTCGCTAAACCAGAAACAAAAATAAGCATGAAACTGAAAACAGTGTAGAGATTTTCAAATTCAAACATGGTGAACAACCAAGGTTATTACAAAAACAAGAACAAATGTAGGGAGGTGAAGCCAAGTTCCTTAGACTTTAAACAAAACATGAAGATCATGAATACCACAGAGCCCAGTGAGGTGGTACAAGCTTTCATGACCACTCTGGGCATACATACCACCTCCATGTGTTCATCAGATCTTACAGTTCAAGGATTTTTATGGAGGCTTTATCATGTGAACATGATCAATTTTTAACTCAATCACTACCCCCCCTCCACTTCCTTGTGAATGGAAGTCATGATGCTGAAAGTTCCAACCCTGGCTTGGTTCTTCTGCTGACTAGCCTCATTTAGGTGCTTATGAGCAGTTACATCATTGGAACCAAAGACATTACTATCACCGAGGACATTCCCAGGGATTAGGAGCTTTGTGTTCAGACTCAAGATTGAAGACTGTATGTTAAACCAAAAAATGCATCTGATACAATATTGCTCAGGAAATAGAAAGGTTTTTAGGAGCTCTGTAATAGGAACTGGTTTAGAGACTAAACGTGCATATATAAACCCATACAAATACATATACATACATATGTATACATACATATATACATTTATATTTTTCAGATTTTAGCATAGCATACATTCTAAAAATAATAATTATTAAAAGTGTTTCTGAAGTGATATTTAAAAGGAATTATTAAAAGTTGTTTAGAAGGAACTCTGTTATGAAGCAGAAATGCAAAAATAGTGTATCACATTTTTACATAAACTTTCCTAACATTTTTGGGAGAACCAATGGGAACTCTTTGTTGCTACTGACCTGTTTTAATTTTGCGCAAAGTCCACAATAGATAAGAAAGTCCTATTAACCAGACTGTTGGGATACAGGAAAGTGGTACAGTGAGTGTCACCCAAAGTACCTTAGGAAGTTATTTAGCTGCATGTTCAGTTTTTCACCTCATAATGTCAGAAAGAGGCCTTTCCACTGTGGGATTTCTTTATTTGTTCATTCATTTGTTTCTTATGTAACAGCATGGAAGAGTGACTCTAAGAGGCCTAACTCAAGTATGAACCATTCAACTGCATTTCCAGGAGTGAACACCAAGAGGTTGAGTTGGAAAAAATATATCTTAAAGAGTGTCTGATCATCTGTTGCTGCATAGCAGAAACACAACTTAGTAGCTTAAAAGAACCTCTTATTTCTTGTGATCCTGTGAGTTGACTCCCTCAGTGGTGCGGCTCTTACTTGGGATTAATCATGCAGTTGTCCTTAAATAGTGGCTGGGCCTGGCATTCTCTGAAAGATGAGAGCAGCTAAGATGGCTCACTTGCAGGGCTGTCAGTTGATCCTGGCTGGGAGCTGGGAGCTCAGCTGGACTAACTGGAGAGCTTGCATATAGCTTCTCTTGGCCAGGAAGAGAGTCAAAGAGTTAGTTCCAAGATAGTTCAGATCTGAACTACAAGATTTCTTACAATTTGCTGTTAGACACTTCATATAAAAACTTCATTTCTACCACATTCTATTGGCTAATGCAAGTCACTGTGGTCACCACACATTTAAATGGATGGGGATTAGAACTCTTTGATGTGAAGAAGAACAGATAGGTACAGGAAGGGAAGGAAATGATGGTGACTGTCTTTTACCATCTACCAGAGAGTTGAAAACCATTTTTAAATAAGTTTTTTGTCCATTCATTGATTTAAGTGGCCATTTTTAATCACTTGTCGTGTAAATTCAGGAATAATAATAATAATATTGCTATAAACAAAATAATCACTTTGACTTCATGGGGATTACATCCAAGTACAGAAGACAATAGAAATAGCTAGTGTCAGAGAATGATGAATGCTATGAAAACAGATAAAATGGGGTAAAGGATAGAGAGTAATGGAGTCCAAATTACGAGGGAGTTGTCAAGAAAGCTGTTCTTAAAGGTAAAAGTTGAACCATGATTGAAGTAAGGGAGTTAGCTGTGCTCTTCTCTGGGAATGTGCCACAGCTGGAGAAGGAGGGATGCACTTGGCAGAACAACAGGGAAATCAATGTGATTGGAGTGGAAGAAGAGGGAGAATAAGATGAGAAATTAGTTTGGGGAGTTTGGCGGGAGTCAGATAATTTAGTGTCTCCTAATCCATGGGGACAAATATATTCTGATTTTGATTGCATTTTAATTTTGATAAGAAACTATCAAAAGAGGAGAACCATGATCTGATTTATGATTAATGTGATTCAATATATATGTTGTGTACAGAATGGACTATGAGGCTGGGGGAGAGCCTGCATCAGGGACAAGAATGGAATCAAAGATACCATTTGCAGGTTTGCTGTGGCCTGGGTAATAGTTGATGGTGGCTTGGCCTACAATATTGATAACACAACACTTCAAACAAGTTATATTCAATTATATCTTAAAGTTAGAGCTAAAATAATTCATTAATGGATTGGTTTGAAGAGGTATGTCAAAGATGACTCCAAAGTTTTGGCATTAACTGATGAATTTTTTTTTTTTTTTTCTGAGACTGAGAATTACCGAGGGAAAAAAAAAAAACAAGTTTGGAAGGATGTAAATCAACAAATCTCCTTAAAAACTGACATAAAATGAAATACACAATTTTTAAGTGCACACTGAGTTTTGCAATTACAAACATCTACGAACCCTAAACTTCTAGGAATTATCGAACATGACCACATGCCCATCACTCCAGAAATTTTCCTCACTCCCTTTTCCTGTCCATCCCGTCTCACCTCAGAACCAACTACTCTTGTTTTTTTTTCCCCATCGGAAGCTCTTTTTGCCTGTTCAAAAATTGTATCTAACTAGAACCATGAGAGTCACTTAGGAGAAAGTGATTTTTGGAAATGATAAATTCAACATCTTTATTAGATATTCACGTAAGGAAGATGCCATGCAATATCAACTAATGAAGGCCTATAAGGGGCCTCATTGACTCAGAAATAGACAAGGCCTAAGTGAGAAAGTAAGTGAGGAGGTCTGCTGGAGGTGAGTTTTGAGCATGTTTTTCAGAGGTGGTACTTTAAAACTAGTAGGATATTTGGGAAACAACACCAGAATGATAATATGATGTATTTTTTTCCAAAGTCCATTTTAAGTGGAGCAAAAAATTGAGCAAGATTTTCAATCACAGAGCCTATAAAAAAATCAAGGAGACTAATTTATATCTATTAGACAACATCCGTAGATCAACAGAAGATAGTGTGGGGGATTCTGCCTGCACCTTTCTGTTGTAGTGTTGATTTGATAATTTCAGAGAAGTGGTGGTGAACGAAACCCAGCCTGTGGAACTTTCAAGGTGAGCTTGTAAAACCTCGCAAGGGGCTGAAGTTAGGCAGTGCCCTTGTCATGAGGGAGAAATTGCGATTTTTTAATCACATGCCTTAAATGATAGAGTGGATAAGTGACTCAGAAGAAGAGATGGCTGTTATTTATTGCAGTTTGTGGGTGGTCGGTCTGCTTGGCAGGCTCAGCCTGACTAAAGCCCTGAAAGTAAGCCAGAGGAAAGTTTCTTTTTTTTTTTTTTTTTTCTCTTTTCAGGAGGAATTGGAGAATGGGTCCTAATCCTGGAACTGACATCACAGGGACTCACAACTCTCCCTTTTTCTCTTAAGATAGAAAACACCATAGAAAGCCCATTTAAAAATATATTACCTAATACACAGATGCCTACGCAGAGGGATTTGATGAGGACTGGAAAACTCTCCAGGCCAAAATATCTCCTCCTCCTGGAAATCTGTTGTTTTATTTTGGAGTGTGAAGACCTTGGGGATTCTGAGTCTCTGCTGCCTCTGTAAATACCTTGGAGAGGGAGAGAATATTAAGCTCATCAGCTAGGGATTTATGTCTCCTATCCAAGGGCAGGTCCCCGTGGGAACAGAATCCAAAAGAGAGGTGACCACGCTGAAATGGGGAAAGAGTCTTGGAGTTGGGGGTGGTGTGTGCAGGTAGTACTCCAGAGAAATCCTATTGATTTCAGCATTTCTCCAAGGTCTGCTTCTGCCCATATCATTGCACTGGGATCTCCTTCTGAGACTGTTCACTTGTCTCCTCCTCCTCCTCCCATGTGCGGCAGACTCTGCCTTGGAGCCATTATCTGAAGCCCTTGTGCGGACTCATCCATCAGGAAGCATCCCTTTCTCTCCTCTGCCCTCTCTCTGTCCTCTTGGCTTGCCTTCTTTCTGCTCCATTTAGAAATGTTGACAAGGCATTGTTCCCTGCTGACTAGTTTGGTTTTTAAGTTTAGTTATTAGGCGATTTTTGTTGTTATTGTTGTTTTCCACAGTGCTGGATCTTAATAGCTGCTGAACTGCAAATAATGAAAAAAGCAAACAACTAGAAAAATGGAAATGTGGAGAGGTAATATTTCCCAAATAATGACACCTGAGCCGGCAGAGCAGGGGACATTTTAGTAACTTGGGTTGCAGAGGATATAACTGTTAAAATCTTTGAGGATGGAATTCCATTAGTTGCAATGGGGAATTAGGGAGTTTATGTGTCTGCTATTTTTAGTGGAGGAAACTGAGAGGCACTAATAGCACTGGCATGCTACATGTTTGAGGTATTCATTGGGCTGAGTAGAGAGAAGTGTTTAAGTGAGGAATGATGTTGTAAAAGGAGGATGAAGTGTGGTGGTGTGCAGTGGAAGGGTGTTTGGGCTCAGGGGAGAAAAGTGATGAGTTTATAAAGATGATGTTGATGGGCGTAATACCTCACATCTGAAGCATTTCCCCTTTTGACTATGGTTAAATACAAATCAGTGAATATGGAGAGTGAAAGTAAGTCTTAACCAGTTCAAGAATCATTGTTCTATTCAGCTTTATCCTCCAGAACATTTTTATGATCGTGAATAATAAACTTGTGGGATTTCAAAAGATATATATTTTAGAGAAGCCATGCATTTCATACATATATCAAAGGAGAAATGCTCATAATTTAGACTTCTGATCTGAGTTGAATAATTAGACAAGCAAGAAGCACCTACGCACATATCCATTTACTAATCGTTCTTCCTCAGATGCAGAGACCAACAAGTTTTCTCCCACCTGTCATGAGACAGACAATAGCTTTCCTTAGCTGTACCAAGTAATCTTGGTAGATTTGGAATTGTTTCAAGTCCAGAACTGGGAAGCCCAGCCATGATCTCTAGGTTAAGTAAAGACAGTGGTGAGACATCTTTTAAGTATTTACAGCTGCTATAAGACAGGCTCATGGTCACCATGGTAACCTCAGTTATGGATAGATCTGATCCCCCAATTTGACTTTGTAAAAGAGAATCCCTGGAAACCTTGGAATTGAACAATGTTGTCTTAATGAGGCATCAAGGTGTCCATAGCATCTATAGTAAGATCCTTACTAATCCTTGCCTCCATGAATTTCTATGGAATTCAAGACTGCTATATGATTTCCATTTGTGCAGGAACCTACCCTAGCCTGGCTAATTAAATCCAGTGTTACCTTAGAACATCTGGCTGAAATGAAGAACCTGGGGACCCAGGGAGATGCATATTCTGGAAAACAGATTCTGATGGGACATAACAGAAAAAGGCTGAGAATTCCCAGATCAACAAATTTGGGGAATATTTTACACTACAAAATTGCATGCTAACTTAAGTGCCTTGAACATTTATGCAATTTTAAGTCATTATATTTCCATTCATCTATCGTAATCTTTCCTGGCGGAAAGAAGGAGGGGCAGTTGGTGGGGGAAATCCCTCATTTAACATTAATTTGTGTAAAAAAATTCAATTTTAAATGTCTAGAAAATTGAATTAAATTGAGAAAGGTCGTAAGAGTTTATCAGTTGAGGTCGTCGAGACAGCAGTAAAGAAAGTAGTTAGGAGGCTGATTTTATATTAGCTGGCAAGCCAGCCAGGTCACTCTATTAAAATTCCAAGACAGCCTGCTTTGCAGTGCTGCTCAATGTGACAATTAAATGTAATATGTAATTTCTTCCACTACCCATTACACTGATGGGCCAAGGTAGCCACTCAAAGTGAAAGCTACAGGGACGATTAATGTAGCATAGTGCAGCATGCGTGTAGCGGGGCCATGTGGTTTGTTTCATTACAACATATTAGTCCCTGCTATTTTCCTCTCCTTGGTGGGCAAGTATCAACTTTCAACCATAAGCTCAGTCCTAGTGTGTTTATCCAATGTTGTTTATCATTGATGCATAATTAGCTCTTTTGCCTGCTTCTCCTATTTCCTAACAATGATAGGCCATCTAATCATTCAGATAATAAGAATATCATGCGCAGGGTTACTTGACTTGGACTTTTATAGTTACATATGCATTTATTTTTATTTCAAGTAAACCCCTGTGAATGCTTATTGAAGGCATCTTTGCAAATGGTCCAGTGGTTTGACATGGTCCACTGGTTTGATGTGGAACCAAGAAGCCTTGTGTCTATTTTCAGCTATCTGGCTCTATACCTGTTGCATGTGGAAGCGACTACCTCCTCTCCACCCATGACTTTAGTTTGTTGTTTCTAAGAAAGGTTTCTTTAACTAATTTCCAAAGGTCTTTCTAAATAAGAAACTGATGGTCTTTGTGTCCAATAGATAAAAATAATCTTGTGCAGAGTCATTCAGTTCCAAAAGCAAAACTGTTGACATTTTTCTGAATGAATGAAACTGCAAAACTCCAATCTTCTCCTTTTTTTTTTTTTTTTTTTTTTTGCAGTTTTGAGTTTTGAGGACTGAACTCAGGACCATGCCCCCCCCCCCGAAAAAAAAAAAAAAAAAGGCAAACCAACTTCTAAACTGCACCTTGTAATAGGAGATATGGAACTAATTTAATGGAAATATAATTGTATTTATGAACTCATCTTTGTGATGACATTAAGCAAGAGAAAATTGTTTCCTACAAAATTTATAGATGATAGGTTATCATCCAAGGAACACAAAAAGCTATTAAAATCAATGCAAAAGCATTATCACCTCAACTAAAAAAGAGGCATAAATATAGTTATTAGTTATAAAGAAAGAAAGAAATCAATAACATATTTATTAGCAAATGTTCAGGGTTGAGTAATGATTTCAAATGTGAAATATACCTGTGAAAGACTGTATGTGACTATTTTTATTAAGTAACTCCACTATCTTGGGAGATATGGGGGGGGGGGGGGGGGGGGGGGGGGGGGGGGGGGGGGGGGGGGGGGGGGGGGGGGGGGGGGGGGGGGGGGGGGGGGGGGGGGGGGGGGGGGGGGGGGGGGGGGGGGGGGGGGGAATGCATTTGAAACACAGGGCAAACTTCTGCTCCCTAAAATTGTTGAAAGAGACAGAATGGGTAAAGACAATGACAACTTATTAGAGCAGAAACTCATAAGCAAAACCTTCCCTAGGAAGCAAAGTCAGGGTATTTAGTCTGAGTTATAATTGAAGAATTGTTGGAGGCTCAGTGTGGACAAGTCTGAAAGACACAAACTCTAGGAGGACACGGTTATTGGGGGGTGTCCCCACACTTTTGTGATTGTTTTGCTTCCAGGAACTTTCCCAGGTCATCATAGTGAAGACTAGAGAAAACTCCTCTTGTGAATCTGGAAGGGAAAAAGGAAAGTAATCAGTTTAAAATATACCAAAGCCTGTCCTCAACTATATATATAAGTTTTATATATCTATATCCAGATATATATATTCAGAGCCTAAAGAGTGTACTTTTCTGAATCCAGACAACTTGGGGAAAAAGAAAATTCCCAATTTCATAGATTGAAAATGCTGGAGAGAGTAGGGATAGAAGAAACTTACCTGAACATTACAAAGACTATATAAAGGCTTTATAGACAAATCCAAAACCAAAATCAAATGAAAGGATAAAACCTGAAAACATTTCCTTTAAAATAAGGAATAAGACAAGGGTGTTCATTTTCTTTTTTTTTTTTTTAAGATTTAAAAAAAAAATATTTATTCATTTGCGTTAGTTGAACACAATGCCTTTATTTTTTATATGGTGCTGAGGATCAAATCTGGGCCACACAAGTGCTAGGGGAGCACTCTACTGCTGAGCCACAATCCCATCCCCAAGGGTGTCCATTTTCATTACTCCTATTCAATACAGTTCTTGAAACTTTAGCCAGAGCAATCAGGCAAGAGAAGAAAATTAAAGGGATACAAATAGGAAAAGAAGAAGTCAAATTATCTCTGCTGATGACTTGATCTTATATCTAGATGATCCAAAAAACTCCACCAGAAGACTTCTAGAGCTGAAGACTTCTAGAATGAATTCATCAAAGTAGCAGGATACAAGATCAATAGCTTTCCTATATTCCAAAAGTGATCTGAGAAAGAAATCAGGATAACCGTTTCATTCACAATAGCCTCAGAAAAATAAAATAAAATAAATACTTGGAAACTAATCTAACCACGGAGGTAAAATACCTCTACAAGTACATAACACTGAAGAAAGAAAATACAAAACATGGAAGGTGGAAGGAACTCCCATGTTCTTGGATAAGCAGAATTAATATTGTCACAATGTACCACCAAAAGCAATATACAGATTCAGTGCAATCCCCATGAGAATACCACAGACATTCTTCACAGAACTAGTAAAAAGAGTGCTAAAATTCATCTGGAAGCATGAGAAACCTCAAATAGACAAAGCAATCCTGACCAAGAAAAGTGATACAGGAATCATCACAATATCTGATCTCAAATTATACTACAGAGCTGTAATAACAAAAACTGTATAGTATTGGCATCACAATAAACACAAAGACCAATAAACATAAGACAGAGAGGTAAAGCTACATATTGCAGCCTTCTAATACTTGACAACAATGCCAAAAATATAAGTTGAAGAAAAGATGGTCTTTTTAGCAAATGGTGCTAGGAAAACTAGATATCCATATGCAGAAGAATGAAACTAAATTTCTCTCTCTTACCCTGAACAAAAGTCAAATCAAAATGAATCAAACACTTGGAAATTATACCAGAAAATTTTCAACTACTGTAGGAAAACATAGTTAACATTTCATCACATTGGTAAAGGCACTGACTTCTTTACTGCTCAAGAAATAAGTCCAAGAATCAATAAATAGGATGCCATCAAATTCAAAAGCCTCTGCACAGCAAAGAAAACAATTAAGAGTATGAGGAAAGAGTCTACAGAATGGGAAAAAATCTTTGCCAGCTGCTTAACACTCAAAAAAGAAAATAACTCAATCAATAAATGGGGAAAAGACATTTGAAAGGAGAAAAACAGATGGCCAACAAATATATGAAAAAAGATCTTCACCATCTCTAGCAATCAGATAAATGCAAATCAAAACCAAACTAAGATTTCATTCATTCCAGTCAGAATGGCAATTATCAAGAATACACATAATAACAAATGTTGGTGAGGATGTGGGGGAAAATATACACTCACATCTTGTTTGTGGTACTACATATTAGTGCAACCACTCTGAAAAGCATTATGGAGATTCCTCAAAAAACTAGGAATAAAACCATCATATGACCAGATAGTCCACTCTTTGGTATTTCTACAAAAGAACTAAAATAAGAATATTATAGTGATACAGTCATTTTATTGTTTATAACAGCACGAATCAAAATAGACAAATTTACAGAATCAGCTCAGTTGCCTGTTAATAGATGAATAGATCAAGAAATGTGGTATATATACACAATGGAGTTTACTCAGCCATAAATAAGAATAAAATTGTGGCATTTGCCAGTAAATACATGGAAATGGAGAACATCATGCTAAGTGAAATAAGCCAGATTCAGAAAATCAAGGGTTGAGTATTTTTTTCTTCCTTCTTTCCTTTCTTTCTTTCTTTCTTTCTTTCTTTTTCTTTCTTTCTTTCTTTTTTGAATGTTTTCTTGCAGATGTAGAAGCTAGAGTAAAATAAGGAAAAGAAAGGGAGGGTGGACAAGATATCATAAATATATAGCAAGATCATTGGAGTAGAAGAAGGAGATTGAGAGGAAGGGAGGAAGGATGAGAAAGAAGAGGAAATGCAAATGGATTTAATAAAATAATGTTATATTCACATATATATATATGTATATATATATATTTCCTAGAGAATTTTACCATTATGTGTGTGGGGATAGCACCAATTAAGGAAGGATAATGGATGAGTAAGTGAAGGATTAGCCATGTGGAGAGGGGTGGCAGCAAAAGGAATAGGGAAAGAATGGCGACTGAAATGGAGTGGGTCAGATTCCATGCATGTATGATTTTGTTGGGATGAACCCAGCTACTATGAACAACTATAATGCTTTAAAAAATAAAAACAAAACTCAAAACAACAAATATACACACAATATACATACAACATAGTTTGAAGAGAAAAGCAGACTTTGGAAGTCGACTCAGGTAATTAAATGTATGTTGCCATATCAATCAGAAAATGAATTTAAAAGAACTATAGCTAGTGTACCAAGGGTTCTGTTGGATAAAATAGATAGTATGTAAGTACTGATCAATAGTGTAAATGGAAAGAAATTCTAAGGAGGAATCAAAAGGAACAAAAGCACTATAACAGAAATAAAGCATATCTTTGAAGTGCTTATTAGTAGACTGGACATGGCTAAATAAAGAATTTCTGAGCTTGAGGACATATTAAAAGAAATATCCCAAACAAAAATAAACACTTTTTCTTCTTAATTGAGCTAGCAGATAGGTTTGCTCAAAATAGTAATAGCAACAGTGTCTCTGATACACATGCACACATATCTATGTGATAGATTTATATACACATCGATATATTGCTATATATTTGTATAGGTATAAGTAAAATGAATGATAGCAACGATGTGATGGATAGTAGGGAAATAAGGAATATTTTGTTATTATAAAGTACTTGAACTCTGTGAAGTGATATAGTGCTGTTTGAAAGTAGACTTGGATAAGTTGTAAATATACTTTACAAATTGTGGTAAATACAGAAGTATAACTTAGATGCCAAGGAGTGGGAGAAAATACAATCACCTAACATGCTCAATATCACTGTGTTCATCCACTTTTTATGGCTGTGACCAAAATATGGATGAGAAAAACTTAGAGGATGAAAAGTTTATGTGAGTCTCACGGTTTTAGAAGTTAAAGTCTATTGTCTTAGGTCCACTGCTCTTGGCCTGAGTTGAGGCAGAACATCATGGTGGAAAAGCATGGTGGAGAAAAGATGCTTAGTTAATGGCAGCCAGAAATCAGAGAGAGAGAGAGAGAGATAGAGAGAGAGAGAACTTGTGCCAAAGACAAAATATGAATCTCAAAAGCTACTCCCAGTAAGCTTTTTCCAGCCACATACTATTTGTCTACAGTTATCATCCAGTGCAAGAGCTCTTTCAAACTACCTATCAAGTGGGTCTATCAGATAATTAGTTACAGCCCTCATAATCTAATCATTTGACTTATAAACATTCCTGCATTGTTGATCATATGAGTTTATTGGGGGATGTCTCATCCAAACCATAGCAATCACAAAATACAGCTCAAGAGTGGAAGACAAAATAAGAACAAAGAATAGGACCAATAAATAGAAAATGATAATGAATATGTTGGCAATTTAACTATTGCAACAATTGCTTTAAATTCTGATGTCCTTGTTATGGGGCAGACTGCTCAGAAAACATACCAAGTACATTTTATCCGAATTGGAGAGTCTTTATTTAGCTGGCTGGTGACTGCTCTCTGCAGAACCTATAACTGTCTCTGTAAGGGACAGCCCCAAACCTGAGCACTTCAGGGTCTTCACAGGAAAAAAAAAATGCAAAAACTGCATCCAGGTTGGCATAGCAGCAAGCAAGTAAGTAGGGGTATAGAAGCTGAATTGAGCTGTTAGTGAAACAATGCAATGGGTACATTGGTATTTTCCATGGGACTTTCTACAACTATAAGCAGAAGGGAAGTGGGTCAAAATGACCCTAGTTGACTACAAGTTAAAGAATGGTTACTAATGTCTAGATAATCAATCTTTGACAGGGTACATTGTCCAAGAAAAATGGGAATCAAAGAGAGAACAATTTTACTTTGTATAAGAATTGCCATTTTGTGTTGCCAAACATGCTATGTTAAGCAACTATTGATAGATACTGAGTGGGTGTTCCCATGGAAGAAGCATTTCTTCTATGACATGGAATTTCAGGGTAAAATGGAGTTTGATTAGTCATTGTCTGTATAGCCTGGCCCATAACAATCCCAATTTATTAGTTAAAAGACACAAGAGTTTTAGACTGGATAGAAAAAAAAACTTAGCTATAACTGTATTTTGTCTATAAGAAATACACTTTATTATAAAGATGCATGTTATAGTTGGAATATAATGTGTTCTTCAACATCTCCTTTTAATACAGGAATTTTCAGAGGTAAAAAGAGGAGATTAAATTGGGTAACTGTTCCTAATCAGTGAACTGATCCATTTGATGGATTAATAATTTGAAGGGACTAATGTACTTGGTGCTAAGTACATAGGTGATGAAGAGGAATGTCACTGTGGGTGTACCCTTTGAGATTTTATCTTGTTAATCCCTGTCTTCTTCTCTTTCTTTGTTTCCTGGATGGTATGAGCTGAGTGACTTCCCTCCTTTATGCTGTTACCATGTTGTTCTGCTGAACCTCAGACCCAAAACAATGGAGTTAGTTGTCCATGGACTGAATCTTTGAATTCATGACTCAAAATAATTTTTTTTCTTCTCTAAGTTGTTGTAGTCAGCTTTTTGATTCTCAGCAATGGAAAGCTGACAAACCCAATGCATATAGATTAAAAATGTATAGAGAAATATGCTATGCTAGCAGTCCAAATCTCAGATGGAACATTCAGCAAGGTAGATCACATCCTGGCACATAAAACACACCTTAACAATTTTTTTTTTTTTTTTTTTTTTTTTTTGTGTGGTACCGGGGATTGAACTCAGGGGCACTCAACTACTGGGTCACATCCCCAGAACTTTTTTGTATTTTATTTAGAGACAGGGTCTCGCTGAGTTGCTAAGTGCCTCGCCATTGCTGAGGCTGGCTTTGAACTCGTGATCCTCCTGCCTCAGCCTCCCAAAGTGCTGGGATTACAGGCGTGCGCCACCGCGCCCGGCACCTTCACAAATTTAAGAAAATGATTGTACCAATTCTCTATAATCTCTTCCACAAGATACAAAAGGGATATTTCCTTATTGTACAAAGAGCAGCAACACCCTAAAATCAACACCAGACAAGGACAGTACAAAAACTGAAAACTACAGCAATATCTTTCATGAATACCAGTGCAAAACAATTGACAAAATATTATCAAATCATACAATGTCTCATATGTGACCACAATGGAATTATGCTGGAAATTAAAAATCCCTAAATTGTCTACTTATAAATAACAAGTGGGTCAAAGAAGAAATCTTGAAATAATTTTTTTTTAAATTAATGAAAATGAAAACAAAACTTATCAAAATGGTATGCAGTGAAAGAAGTCCTTAGAGGAAAATTTATAGCATTGAATGCATATACTAGAAAAAAGCAAAGATATAAAATTAGTAATTTATACTTCTACCTTAGAAAACTAGAAAAAACGGACAATTAATTCGAAGACAAACAGCATATAAGAAATAATTAAAATTATGTTAGAAAGAAATGAAAGTGGAAACAGAAAATCAACAAAACCAAATCTCATTCTTTGAGTGAATAGAACCAATAAGCCTCTAGGCGGGCTAAATAAGAAAAGTGAGAAGATATGAATTATTCATACTAGAAATGAAAGAAAGACCATCACTGCAGATTTCATGGACATTAAAAGGATAATGAATGAATATTATGAACAAACTCTATGCCTATGTATTTGACAGTGTAGATGAAATGGTTCAGTTCTTTGAAAGACACCGTCTGCCAAACCTCATACAAGAAGAAAGAGATAATCTCGATAGAACAAAATCCATGAAAGAAAACGAATCAACAATAATCTTCTAAAACAGAAATCATAAGTCCCAGATGAGTTTTATGTTGAATTCTACCAAACATGTAAGAAAATGATTGTACCAATTCTCTATAATCTCTTCCACAAGATACAAAAGGAATATTTCCTTATTGTGCAAAGAGCAGCAACACCCTAAAATCAACACCAGACAAGGACAGTACAAAAAGTAAAAACTACACCAATATCTTTCATGAATACCAGTGAAAAACTATAATCTCTTCCACAAGATACAAAAGGAATATTTCCTTATTGTGCAAAGAGCAGCAACACCCTAAAATCAACACCAGACAAGGACAGTACAAAAAGTAAAAACTACACCAATATCTTTCATGAATACCAGTGAAAAAACAATTGACAAAATATTATCAAGTCAAATTCAATGATTATAATAAGAACCACATACCACGACAAAGAAAGATTCATTGTAGGTATTCAAAGATGGTACATTTGTAAATAAGTTTATGTGATCTATTAGAGATAAACTAAAAAAAAAAAAGAATAGATGCAGAAAAAGCATTTGGCAAAATCCAATGCCCAGTCACAATAAAATTCAGCACTCCTTCAACATTGTACTAGGAGTCCTAGCTCAAGCAATAAGATAAACAAAGAAAAGGGATTGGGGGCCTAGCTCAGTGGTAAAGTGGACTGTGTGCTTAGCACAGCATGTGGTGAGGCCCCAAGTTCAATTTTAAGTGTTCCTAACACAAATAAATAATGAATATTTGAGATGCCAGGAACTCTGATCTGATCTTTATACATTATGTGCATGTATTAAAATGTCACACTGTACCACATGAATATATACAATTGTTATTAATTAAAAATATTAACAAATAAACATAGTTGATGTGAGAGGCAAATAAATGTTTTTAAAATATAAGTTTATCTATACACAGAAAAAATTTTATTTGTTTTTCTATAGCCAGAAATTAACAAGTGAATGTTGAAATAAAAATCATCACATCATTCAAGTTCAAAATACAAGATTTTTATGAGAGGAACTATGAAACTGTGATAAACTAAATCAAAGATCTAAAAAAATGGAAAAATATTTCACATTCATGGAAAGAAAGTCCCAACATTATCAAGATGCCAATTCTTCCCAACTTAACCTATAGATTTAACAGAATTTTTGTGACAATTATAAGAAGTTATTTGTGAATATCAACAAACTTATTCTAAACTTTTATGCAGAGGCAAAAAACTAAGTGTAGCCAAAACAATATTGAAGCAGAAGAATGAACCTGTAGGACTGTTGCTACCTAACTTTAAAACTTGTGATTACAATACAATAAGGGCAGCGTATTAGAGAAAATAAAAAAGACAAGCAGATAAATGGAACACAATAGAGAGCACAAAAATAGACATACACACATATATATAGTCAATTGATTCTTTGACATAGGAGCAAAGGTAGTACAATGGAGCAAAGATCATCTTTTCCATTAGACATAGACAAGCAAAATAAAATGAATCTGAACACAGATTGTACATCACTTACAGAACTAACTTAAAATGGATCATGTACCTAAATGCAATATGCAAGACTATAAAACTCTTAAAGAAAATGCAGAAGAAAACAAAGATGACACTTGGGTATGATAATGGATTTTTAGATACACCCAGGGTACAAGGCATGAAGATAGAATTGATAAGCTGGACTTCATTAAACTAAATGTTCTGCTCTGTGGAAGACTGTAAATAGTGTAAATAGTGTTAAGAAGATAAATCAAAGACCATGAGAAAATATTTTCAAATGTCATATTTGATAATGGACTGTTAAGTAAAATATATGTTGAAGCTTACAATTCAAGAATAAAAAATAAGACAAGCCTGATATAAAAAGAACTAAAGACATGAGCTAACACTCACCAAAGAAGCATAAAGATGGCAAATAAACATAAGAAATATACTTAATATCTATGTCATTAAGAAATAGTAAATCAAAACATTAATGAGATAATATTATGCATCTATTAGAATACACAAATTTCAAAACACTGACAACAAAAACACATACAAACTGGCCAGAATGTGGAACAAGAATTTCATTCTTGTTTGTGGGAATAAAAATGGTACCACAACTTTAGAAAATAGTTTGGCAGTTTCTTTCCAAACTAAGCATAATCTTACAATATGATACAGCAATTGTGTTCCTTGGTATTTACCCAAAGGAGTTGAAAACTTACATTCATACAAAAACCTGCATGTGGATGTTTACGGCAGTTTAGTTCATAATTGCCATAACCTGAAAACCACCAAGCTGTCCTTAAATAGGTAAACAGAGAGATTAGTTGTGGATTAACCAGACAATGGTATATTATGCAGTGCTAAAAATAAATGCACCATCCAGCAATGAAAAGATATTGAAGAAACTTAAATGCATATTACTAAGTTAAAGGAGCCAATTTGAAAAGGCTATATACTGCATGATTCTAATTGTATGACATTCTGGAAAAGGCACAACTATGGAGGCAGTATAGAATCAAGGGTTGTTCGGGTTGTTCGGGGTAAAGAGGAGATGAAGAAATGAGTAAGAGGAGCACAGAGTATATTTTAGTATAGTGAAACTACTCTGCATAACACTATAATGGTAGTTACATATAGTTGCTTGTTTACCAAAGCCCATAGAATATACATGCCAACAGTGAACTACAATGTAAACTATGGTCTTTGGGTAATGATAATAATAAGTCAGTGTAGGTTTATCAATTATAAAAATGTACCCCTCTGATAGATAATTTTTATAGCAGATGAGGCTGTGCATGATGTTAGTCAGCTTTTTGTCACTGTGACAAAATACCTGGTAAGATCAACTTATAGAAAGAAATATTTATTTTGGCTCATGGTTTAAGTCCATAGTTGGCCGGCTACATTGCTGTGGGCCTGGGGTGAGGCAGCAGAGCATCATGAAGGTGTGGTGGAACAGAGCTGCTCATCTCACAGTGACCAGAAAGGAGAAATGGAGAAGAAGGGGCCGGGGTGACAAGACATAGTCCCCAAGAGCACACTCCCAAGGACCACGACCCTTCAATGAGGCTTCACTTCCTACAGTTTCCACCATTTCCTAATCGTCCTTTCAACTATGAATCTAAATCAATTGATAAGTCCATTAATGAGGTTAAGACTATTGTGATCTAATCACTTTCCAAATACTCTAAGAGTGCTGCATTGGGGACCTAGCCTTTAGGACACAAGCCTTTGGGGTACATATCAGATTCAAACTGTAACACACACCTATGCCAGGGAAGGAAGTGTGTGGGAAATCTGTATTTTTGCTCAAAATTTCTATGAACCTAAAAATTCTCCAGAAAATAAAGTTTATTTAAAAATGTTCAAAAGGGCAAGAAGTGTTAAAAAAAAACATTAAAGAAATATAAATATCCCACAATGTAATAAAACAGTAAATTTTTTCAATAATTAAGACTGGTGTTGATGGGAAGATAGATGAAAAACTGCAGTGGAGAAAATAGAGTTGTAAGAAACAGCCCACATATAAATGGACTTACAACATGCAACTCTTACAACAAAACTGGCACTGCAAAACCAAAGGAAAGGCATTCTTTCCATAAATAGTGTTCATTCAACTAGATAGTTATAACAAATAAAAAAAAAAAATACAGAGACTGGAAGGCTACTACATATTAACAAAAAATAAGAAAGGCAAACAAGTCCTTTATAAGATAATATATGAAAAAAACCTCATTAACTTGTAATAAGTAAAGATTTCTTGAACAGCTCACATAAAACTCTAATTATAGATGAAAAATCACCAACATAAACTGAATTGTAGTTGAGAATTTTTCATCATTTTTTTGGTCTTCTTTGGAACTGGGGGTCAAACCCAGGGCTTTGCAAACACAAGGCATATGCTTTGCCACTGAGCTACATCCCAGCCTGAGAATTTTTAATCATTGAAAGAAAGTTTAAGAGAATATAAACTAAATGTCAAAGGATCAGAGTTATTTTAAGACACATGTATACAAAATATTTAAAGAAGTTCTTTCAATCGAAAAGGCAAAGACAGAAAATCCAGAAAACAACTGGGAAAGAAAATTAAACACTACAGAAGAAAAAAGTAAATAAGTGATTAATGACATGTGACACAGTGCTCTATGCATTAGTCAACTGAAAAATACAATAAGAAGTACAAAGAGGCATCACTACCATACCTACCAAGATGGCTGGTGGAAGGTCAATTTTTACATTCAAGTGTGCCCAGGCATAACAACAGACAAGATTATTTGTACTAGCATAATGCTTAACATCTCCACATGTAAAACATTCCTAATGTTTAACAAGAGCATAGTGGATAAATAAATATGGCACATTTATAACTGATTTCTAAACAGAATTGAAAATGAATAGATATTGCTATGTGCAAAAAAAAAAAAAAGCATGACCATCATATGTATCAGCCTTATAAAATAGGAAAAACTAATGTTTGCTGTTACAAATCAGGAGAGAGATTAATTCCAGTGAGGTGGGAGAAGCTGTGATTGGGAGAGACCAGGAAATGAGCTCTGCATGTTGATAATATTCAATTTCTTGATCCACTTTGTGATGATCCACTGAGCCATTTGTAAATTGTGCTCTTGTCCATGTGTTATACTTTAACCAAAAAGTCAAACACATAAAGCAAACCAAGTTTTTAAAAGTTTGTCACTTGCTCAGTCAATATTGGCCAACTAATGGACTACCAAATATTTTATTTTATCAACATTACTACCAAAATTATTAAACTATCAGGAATCTAGGTGGTATCAATGTTTCATTTGAAAAACAAAGAATTTAGGAATTGATGTTCTATGGTCTGTAACTCCCTCTAATATAAACTCCTAGCAGGGAAAGAGAGGTAGATCAGGAATTTTGTTCTAATCATGGCTCTTTCTTTAGTACCCAGAATAGTTTCTAGTATCTAGTTGGTGCTCAATAATTGTTAATGTGAATGAATGATTTGTACTGATGGCCAATGACACCACACAGGCAAATTACTTTGTTGATGACTGAAATTATTTGAATTAATACCACTAGACTCTGGACAACATAGCATTTAATCCATTTTTTATTTACTTGGGCAAACTTAAGCCCCCAAACTTGGACATGACCATTCTTCTCCTTTATCCTGCTATGCATATTATACTGAATTACACGGTCCCTGGTGGGAAAGCATTAAACCAACAGAACCCAGGGTTGCTATGTTGTTAAAGTCAGAAGTACATCATTCATTATGTGAATAAAATACATAGAGAATAAAATAGCCACAGAGTAATGGGAGTTTTATTCTCTCTCTATTCCATTTCACTCCCTCTCTATTTTACTTACGTTATGAAATGATGCTTCCGCCGCTGGCTGATAAATGTTGATTAATCTGATGGAGAGTTGGATTTGTTAGCGGGCAAAAGCAATGTAAATAAATCGAGCAGGTGAACTGGAGTTCACGGTGTCATTTCTGAGATTAAAGAGGCTGTCTAGCCCTCCAAGCTCACTTATTACAATCAGGATGCATGCTCTTCTTGTACACAGACTGACTGAGCCTCTTGGAGCAGCTCAGCAGCTCCCCTTTTATGTTGTTGTCTCACTGTCCCTCACCAAGTTTCATTTCCTAGGAATTGTCTGTACTGTCAATTTTTATTTCTTCTCCAGGGCCTGGAAGTTGGGGAGGGAGTCTGGCCAGAGTAAACAGGTCAGTTTTTCCTTTTTTGAAACCACGCAGTTACCCAGTCAATAAGTTCACAGAATTTACAATATGCAAAGCTCTGAACAAAATGCTTGCAAATTAATAACAATCAAGAGAACAATGAAAGTAGCAATAGTAATTAACACCTATTTAAAAGTTTACTGTTTACAGAGCACTTTAAGTACCATAACATTGCTTGATAGGCAAAGTAATCCTAGGCATAAGTATCACTGTTACATGTAGGTCACCCAGATGTCATTTGTGTCACCTGTCCTTGGAAATGCATTCAGGCACTTTTGCAATGGATTGATCTCCTCATTACAAGATCTGCAGGAGGTTCAATGCCTTCCTTAAAATTTGTTGTGAGCCGCTGAGCCCTTTATAGTCTTGTCATTTTGGGCTTCGGATATTGGCTCTGCTGAAAAATCATTTCCCTCATCCTCTCTGCCTGTGATTTTTTTGTTTTTCCTCTGCTTCTGTTCCATAGTGGCTTAGATACAGAACTCAGACCCATTCCTGTGAGTGTCACCCTGGTAGGAAACCATCACCCTGGAATACATCTCTGGTATGGATTTACAGGCTTGACTTCTACTCTTCTTGAAGGCTCCCACTATAGCTTCCAAATACAGTTATGTTAGTCCAGAGGCAGTGTAGGCTGTCACCATATCATAAAAGGAGGCAACACTGACTAGAACACATTTAGCTTGCAAAGGTGTTTTTGTTATTTTTCCTTGTTAAAGAGGTTTTAGTCCTAACTTTTATTTGACCGCTGAGTTTCAGAATTTGCCCCAGGTGAACCTGTAAAAATTACATTTATTAAGCAATTTCTATATATTGATAACTATAGTAGAATGCAACAGAAGTTTTAGAACAATTTTTCTTATTCATCAGGCCAGTGTTCTCAGGAAGGGTACCATGCTCCTTTTCTCATACACAACCTTAGATGGTAAGTGAAGTGTACTGATTAAGAAGGTGATTTTAGTGTCCAACTTCCTATGCAAACTTCAGCTCCACTGTTCACTATCTGGATGTCTCAGGCCCTCAAATTTGGTTGCCCAGGTTGTATTCTTCATGAAGGCTCCCAAACCACGGATACCAATGAGTACAGAAATGTAGTCTCAATCCTAATCATCAAGACATGAACCTTGATGTAAAACTCTCTCAGCCAAGAGGAAAACTTTCTTTTAAGTAAATAAGAGAGGAGACACTTTTTGAATTTGAACAAAAGCAATATAACTACTAGCAATTTTTCTGAGGGTGGCCTCTGACAAATAGGTTGACTTGTGTGGGCCTCAGTTTCTTCATTTGTACAAAGGAGTTGTTGAGAGAATTAAATTAATTAACTACATAAAATGCTTTGGCACTAATGAATATTGAAGCATTCATTGCTGGCTGGCTGATAGAACTGCTCTCTCACCCTGTAGCTGGTAACCTAGTGATGCAGTTTTGTCCAGTTCACTGCAGGGGAAACCCACTGGGTCCCATGTGCATGTTCTTGGAAGTGAACAAACTTGGCTTGCATGTTTCTCTTCCTGTCTAGGGTGTAGATGTGTGTTTTAGTCAGCTGTTTTGCTGCTGTGACTAAATGACCCTACCAGCACAACTGTAGAGAAGGAAGAGTTTATTTGAGGGCTCACAGTTTCAGACATCTCAATCTATAGACAGCTGGCTCCATTCCTCGGGGCTCCAGGTGAGGCAGAAACAACATGGCAGAAGAGTGTGGCAGAGGGAAGTGGCTTCTGTGGTGATCTGGAAGCAGAGAGAGTGCACGCCCCCGATAAAAATATATACCCAAAGCTACACCCCAATTCCTACCTCCTCTAGCCATACCCTACCACTTCAGATAGGGATCAGCAGATTAAATCACTGACTGGGTTATGACTCTTACAACCCCATCATTTCTCCTTGGGACCTTCTTGCCCTGTCTCATACATGAACTTTTATGGGACACCTCATATCCAAACAATGTGATACCTGGAGGTACAGCAAGCATCTTCTGCCTTAATGCAGGATAACCACCAGCTATGCGGTGGCAGAGAGCTAGAAGGAGCTCATGTCCTTAATGATGTAATTGAGGCTGAGAACTTTTCCTGGAAGTCTTATTCAGCGAGGCATAGATGCATACAACTTATGGGTTTTAGTCATATTAATGGAGTTTTTTTTTTGTTATTGTTGTCATTTGCAGCTGAAAATATTCATGACAGGTACAGTTCTTATTACTATAGCTACAGTTTCCTGCGAGAAGGAAACCAACATCTGTATAACCACCACCAAAAACTGAGGGAGTTTATTTGCTCTTCTGGTTACACCTATTTTACAGGTGAAGAAACAGTAAACCAAGTTGCCCAGATTGCACTGCTTATAATTAATAAAGACAGAAGCTACACCCATACAACAGCTAACAAATTTGAAACTTTCCTCCTTTCGCATGTGGTTGCCAAATTTCCAGTATGTGATTGTACTTCAAAAATAACATCTTATCCTCTTAGATTTAAATTTGCTCTATGTCATCCAGTCTGTTATGAACCAGTGGAACTGGATCATGTAATATATTAAGAGCATGCTCAAGAAATGTAGGATTTTAAAATTTAACCCCGGGATTATTTTTAAAGCTTTATTTATCATTTGAAATTATTGAACAGTGCAGGGCTGAACTCTTAGCCTTGAGACATAGGATCAGATGACAACATAATCTCTTTGTAGTTCATAATCAGAGATATCCCACACATGAGCATCGACTGATTATTCAGCATTTCTTAACTCTTGTTTTTAGAGTAATAGTAGAAACATATTCTTTGCATATATTCAATGGCCTGTATATTCTTTGAAGTATGTAATGTTTAAATTTCAGAGAAAGTTATGAAATTGACTCTATCACAATTTTAACTTTTCATTTGAGAAAACAGAATGAAAGAGAAGGTATGTTTCCCTAGGTAGGAATTGGATTAGATTGATATAAGAATTGCCTTTTGGTTTCATGGATTTTTAAAATTATTTTTCTATGTTGTCTCATTAATTTATTCACTAATGCTTTTACTTTCTTACTCCTGCATTCACTAAACTTAGTTTGCTCTCCATTTTTTTGTTGCCTTAAGTAAAAATCTAGATCTTCTTCAATAAATACAGGAATTTTGAGATCTTTAATGAATCTTCTTTAATAAATATAAGAATTGAGATCTTCTTTAATAAATATAGGAATTTGCAGCTATAACTTTTCCTCTAAGCACTGTTTTAGCTGTGTCCCATAAGTTTTGGTATTTTTTAAATTATTTTTATTTAAAATTTTTTCTAATTTCCCTTCAGATACTTTCTATGATTTCCCCACTTCCTGGTAATTTATTTAGGATAATGTTTTTTAATTCCACACATTGATAACATTCTAAATTTCTTTCTGATATATGTTCCTAATTGCATTATGGTTTCAATTTTTAAACACTGTTTTGAGAATTGCTTTATGACCCAGCATATGCCCTATTCTAGAGGTTGTTCTATGGATACTTGAGAAGAATGTGTATTTTTGCTGTTGTTAGATTCAGTGTTCTATCAATGCCTGTTAGATCTATTTGCTTGTGTTGTTCAAGTGTCTTATTTCTATTGATCTGCCTGGTTTGTTTCTCCAGTGCTGGAAGTGGGTATTGAAATCTCCAAATATTGTCTTTGAATTTTTAATTTTTTCTCCAATATTTTTAATTCTTGCTTCATGTATTTTGGTACTCTGTTGTTAGGTGCATAAGTGCTATAATTTTTGAATGAATAAACATTTCTGTCACTGTAAAGTGTCCTTCTTTACCTCTAATAATTTGTTTTTGTTGCTTTCAAGCACATTTAATCTGATATTATTAGAGCTACTCAGGTTTTATTATGATTGCTGTTTGCCTAATGTGTCTTTTTAATTTACTATCAATATATATGTGTCTTGTTATCTAAATTATGTCTTCTGTAGACAACATATAATTGGATCTTCTGGTTTGCTTACATTTCATGGAGTCTAGAAATTTGCTGCCTTTACTTTGGGTTTTTAGATATTTTCACATATATTGCCATTTTTCATGTACCTTAATTTCTGCTTGCATTTTACATTTTATTTTTATGTTTCATATCTTTGTGGTTCTTTAGTTCTTCTTTATTGCTTTCTTATTAAGTAAGTATTTTTGAATGGAGCGATTCAAATGTACTGTTACTTTTTTATTATTGTCAGCCTACTACATTAGACACATGTTATAGATTGGATATGAGATGTCTCCTGGAAAACTCATGTGGCATGAAAGAATGTTCAGAGGGGAATTAACTAGATTATGAGAGCTGTAACTTCATCAGAGGATTATTAATAATCTGGATTACTGGATGGTAACTATAGGCAGTTAGGGTATTGCTGATGGAAGTAGGTCACTGGGGGCATGACCTTGGGAATTATATTGTGTGCCTGTCTCCTCATGCACTCTCTCTTTCTGTCTGCTTCCTGGCTCCCATGAGCTGAGCCAACTTCCTCTGTCAAGCCATTCTGCCATGATGTTCTGCCTCACCTCAGGCCCAGACCAATGAAATCAGCCAACCATGGACTGAAACTCCTAAACTGTGAGGCCAAAATAAACTTTTCCTTTTCTTAGTTGTTTTTGTCAGGTATTTTAGTCACAGTGATGAAAAGCTAACACTATATATATATATATATATATATATATATATATATATATATATATATAGTGGAGTCTAGAAATTTGCTGCCTTTACTTTGGATATATATATATATATCCACTTGTTTACTCAATCACTTACGAGTGGAAAGGGAAATAAATGTGCATATATGTTGACTTTCATAATGATATAGTAACTTTTACTAATATTTGTGTGTGCGTGTTTGTGTGTGTTTAATTATTGCTTAGAATCATTAGCTTATGGCCTAGAAAACTTCTGTCTTATGTAAAGTCAAATGTACAGTGAATTCCCTCTAGTAAATTTTTTATTTCAGTTCTTCCACATTTCAATACCAGAATTTCTATCTTATCCTTCCCTATAAATTTTATCTCTTTATTCATATTCTCTTTTGTTAGCACATTGTTATCATATCTCCTTTTACTTCCTTATCCGTTTTTGCCTTTACTTTTTGTATATATTGAAATGACTATTTGAAATGTTTTTTTTTGGTTAAATCTGGCATTTGGTCACTCTCACTAGTAATTTCTGTTGCCTGCTTCTTCCCCCTGCCAACCTCTCACAAGTGTATGAGTTATGCTGCTTTGAATATATTTTAAGTTTTGCTGGGAATTGGACATTTTCAATAACATAGCAACTCTGGATATTAGACCCCTTGCTTACAGGGCTTGCCATTGTTGTTTATTTGTTTAGTGATTGGCTGGATTGTTGAAGCCTATATCACCCAATAATGAAGGCCTTTGGAATTATTCCTCCAGGGGCAACATCTTGGCTATGCTCATGGTTGCTCTGGGATTACAATGGCTTTGTCATGGCCCTCTTTCACTGTTATTTTTCCTGGCCATATTTAGCTGTTAAGCCCCATTACTATTCTATCATTTGTCTTACTATTTTCAACAATTCTCTGGAGCTTAGCTTACTCTCTAAAATACTTGGATACAGTTCAGAATTCTTTGAAAAATACCTTTTGATATTTTAGTCAATATTTGATATATTTTTTTCTAACCATAAGAGTTCTTCCAGCTGTCTTCTTCCCTGGTTCTCTAGTAAACTAAGCAACCTACAATTTAGCTTGTATCTTGTGAATCTTACATTTTCCTCCCAACTGTCATTCACTACAACCTCCACTGTTTTCCGTGATTCCCTTAGTCTCAAACTTCTCTGCACTTTGTTGCAAATAAGCCAGTTTCTTTCCAAAATGATTAGGAGCTGCCCGAGTTTTAGCCTGCTTCTCCCCCAGCCATAGTGCCAGAGTTGATAGTGGGGACAAAGGCAAGTTTATTTCTGAGTGACACCCTTCCTTTAAAATATGAATGCTAGGTAGAGGGAGGGCAGTGGCTTCAAGTCCTCCTGGCTTGCCTCTCCTGGCATAGAACCAACACCCCATGAGCCAGGGAAAGGGTGATTAGTGAGTGAATCAGTAGTCTCAATATGGTCTACCCACAGTACAGTCTCCTTACATGAATGAGGCTGGGCAAAAGAAGAGGGGTCCAATATCTGGGTCACATTGCCCAGGACTTTGCCTCAGCAATAGGGAGGTGGTAGAAGACTGAGGAAAGCTGATATCTTGTTTCTTCCTGGAAGAAAACTGGAAGCTGGTATGAGAAGTAGCCCTATGTTTTTGACTACACCTGTTGGAATGCTGTTTTCATGTCACTGAGCAGCAGATGGCAGATAAAGTGGTCCTACTCCTATGGGATCGCAAATTCAAAAATTCAGGGAAAGTTCATTTCATTATTCTCCTTTGATCTTTTAAGATGGTTTCTTTCTTTTGCCAGAGGCTCTAAGAAATACATCTCTTAACAATATGTTTTCATCTCCTTTTATGCCTTATCTCTTTTTCCATCTTTATTTATAGAAATAAATGAAAGCTATCTAGGCTAATATATCTTTAAAGATTTTCACCTAGAACTTCAACTTTTTAGGAATCTGGTTTCTTCTGATGTGTGGTGTGATTTTCAGGAGACATCAGAAATGGGTAGGTTAAGAGGATTTAATGAAACTTACAGACTTTTGGCCCTATTGTTTCATTTCTAGGAAAAAAAAAATATTCCACCAATTAGCTAAGTCAATAGAAACTTACCACCCATCATGATGCTAGGTTCAATTTGGTTTATTCTAATCATATTACTTTCCTACTAAAAGTCAGCACAATAGGGAAAAGAGAATAAAGTTTTAATTGGTGAAAAAAAAAGTGTAAATTTTGAACACACTGCCTTACTTAGGGAGGAAGGCTAAAGCCTTGGAGTAGATAGGTGAATGGGATCTTGGGACACATAGGACATCACCACTAAGAAGAAAGGTGGAATGGGTGGGAAGAAGGACCCACAGGAAACTGCTAACTACTCAGTTCCAGAAACTCACCCCTGGTCTGTACATTCTCTTAGAAACAGGCTTTTCCACAACACCCAAAGGGACCTCTGCGTAGTCAGGGTTAAATCACTTCGTTATTATCTTTTACATTCCATGCAGTTTGCACACTCATGCTGAGGCTGGGTGACTTTGCCCACGGCATCTTCACAAATGGCGAAATAATAGGCAGTAAAATACTAAACTATAAGCTGCCTCTTTGTCACATGTGTTGCATTGTTTATCACATCTGTTGTTTTTTCCTGAACAGTGTGATGATCAATTATTCATGACAGAATGATAGCACTTTCATAGTAATCTCACCCACAGATGAAATCACCCCATTCATTGAGGTGCCTGTAGAATCTGCATCGGTAGAGTAATAAGTCACTATTAAGCACCCACCTGCTCTGGGCATTTCTCTTCATCTTATTTGTCCATACTTTTAAAAATTACTGCAGAAGAATTCTGCACTAGTCACTGAGGCAGATGACACCACCAGGCATTGTGCTGTGCTTAATGAATGACCCCATTGCTGAGTTCCAGCCAATAAACACAAAGTACAATAGCAGATATAGAGAGACTGAAACTGTGGATACTTGGAATTTTATTTTTGGAAATGGGTGTAAATGATATTTAATTATCCATTCTCACTTGGTCAGTCTGGGATGAGATGGGGGTTGGGAAAGTGTTGGAACCCCTTCTGTGAAGCAGCAGTGGCTAGTTCAAGTTCACAGTTGATAGATGTCTAATGTGCCAGTAGAAATAAAGCTGATTTAAGGGAATACAATGAGGTCTGGTGGAGTTCAGAGTAATTCTTCAGGGATTAGAGACTCATCCTCACTGCTAAATTAAATTGAGGTCAGTAACAACCCCAGTGATGAGGAGTGAGGAAAAAACATCATATTCTGAGGGAATAAGCTTCCAGGATTTAAAATTTTCTGCTTTGGCTTTCTCTTTGCTTTATTCATTTGACATCAAATTGGCCAGTTCTAAAATTGACTATAGTAATTATTTAAAGCTTTTTTTCCCTGATTTTTTATTGGTCTTGGGTTTGAATTTATAGTAATCATCATTAAGCAAATCTTTGAAATCAACATAAGAATTTGGGTGCTAAATTGCTTCTTAGTTTTTCTAAAATACTATGGACTTAATTCTGGGATTTGTGGTATTTAATTTTTTCCATGCATAGGGAAAGGCTAGACCTCGATGAAATGTGAAATTGACAGCAGTGTTTTAGATACTAAGTTCCATATTTTAATTTTCTTTCCATACCCTTTTAATTCAATTTATCTCAGAAACCAAAGCCCTTGTATTCCATTTCCACAATTAACACTAACTCTCAGATACCTTTTTTCCTATATGGTATAATGATATAATTATAGAATATAAAAATCTTAAGGTATCTCAGTCTCATTTTTTTTATGATGGTCTCAGTTAACAACAGAGTTATTTTTCTCTATAGAAGGATTTTAATTTGTATACCTAAGTAATGAAACCGTCACAATGGAATTTTATGTTCATGAAAATTTGGGAAGGGTTACTTTTCACATAGGGCCTCCTGAAGTCTTCTAAATAATGCCACTAGGATATCACTTACTAGGAGATGAGGATTGGACCCAAGTTAAAAAAAATGGAACAAAACAAAAGTTCTATCAGATCCTCTTTTTCTGGCTTTTGGTTTTCACTAATTGAATTTACTTCTTTAGGGATTCTTTCTCTGACTTATTCCTCTGACTTTTAGGAGAAATTTCCATATCATTTGTTATCCTTCAAAATCTCACTAATGTAATAATGCACCTTAAAGAGTGTAGGTTGCTAGGAGTGGGAACAAAGTTTTCTGAGATGTCAATTTCAGTCCATTGGCATAGGGTACCTGGAGTAATGTGCATGAATAATGTTGTGGCATAGAGAGCAGGAAAATGGATGGGCAGAGATAAAGACGGAAAATGAGGGTTGTGTGACATCTTGGCATGGTGTGATTTTGGTATGAAAGAGCAAAAACGTGAAAAATAACCATAAATTTATTTTCTTATGCCAGAAGAACCTTAATGGATTCTTCACTCACTATAGAAATCTATTATCCCTATATATAGTAAAGAGGTTTGAATACTGAAGGAGCCCCAATTAGGAAGGGTTATTGCGGCTAGCTGGAAGCCATAAGTTCCACCTGATATGTATGTGACGCACCTGTAAACGCACGTGAGGCACCCGCAAAGCTAAAGGTATATAACCGGGTGAAAGCGGTCGGAGTTAGAAGAATTCATTCAGTCAGTCGTGCAGTCGCTCGGTCGGTCAGAAGAAGAGTTCAGGTCGGAGAAGAAAAGAATCAGAGCGGCCAGAACGTAGGCAGAGCGGTTACAGAAGAGAAACCAGATAGAAGAAGTAATTACTGGTCAGTCAGGCCGAGGCTCCCAAGGAAGAAGGAAGAAAGAAGAAAGAAGAAAGAAGAAAGAAAAGAAAGAAGCTCTAAAAAATAATCTTTCTCTAAGCTAAGCTCTCTCTATCTTTCTTTCTCTCTCTAAGCTCTCTCTAAGAAAGTAGAAGTAAAAGTAGTAATAGCTTTACTCTGCCTCCGAGTTTTCCTCCCCCGCGGCGCTGTGGCTGGCCATTGACAGGCAGCTTACAGAATACTAGAGTGTAACTTTTGGAAAATAAAGAAAGTTTGGAAAACAAGGATTCAGCATTGTAGTAGATTCATATCATCTTCTACATCTGGTCCAAGTCAAATAATATCATAATACCAATAATATTCCTTAAAAATAAACAGCATAGAGCAATATGTTCTAAAGCTGTGGTTCAACATTTTTTATTCAGGATTATAAAGATGTTGAAAGAGTTTGGAATTCTATTTTGTGTCCTTCCTGTGTGGTGACAATATGCATTTAAAAGCTTATAGTCACAAATAATTGGAAAATGATAAAAATGTATCTCTTGGGAGTGTATTAATACATGGGCATATTAAACGTAGATAAATGAATAAAAATTTTACACCTCATGTTGAAAACTTTTAAATTGTTTAGA
This sequence comes from Tamias sibiricus, assembly GCA_025594165.1. Taxonomy (NCBI): domain Eukaryota; kingdom Metazoa; phylum Chordata; class Mammalia; order Rodentia; family Sciuridae; genus Tamias; species Tamias sibiricus. Next base: position 39,334,579 of record CM046671.1, read on the forward strand.
GTCTGGGGATAAAAAACAAAGTTAGATTAAGTAGTGATCATAATTGTTTCAAAATTAATTTATAAAGGGTTTTAATTGCCTTAATTGTATCTTTAAATCTGAAGCTGTGCTTCCTTGTATAACAATCATGTCCTACCACATTTAGGTATCTCCATAGAGTATTATTTTAAGTATAATTGAAGAAGGGAGATCAATTCTCTTTTCTAGGTTGAATTTTGAAACTCTGTGGTCAAGACCCCAGTGCTCATTAAGAGATTCTGTTTGACTTGAAAACATAAACATACAAAGCAATCATTATAATGTCCAATCACAATTCATCATAGAACTTCATGAAATCTATTTAAAATTTTTATCAATTAAAATATATAATTAATTTAATCTTTTGAATCTCTAACACGGTTATTCAGCTGTTCTAATTAAGTTAAAGCCCTCTTGATGGGAGTAGAATTGTAGAAGGATGAGTTCTAGCAATGGTGGGAAAAAGCACTGGCTTCTAAGAATGACTATGGCATCTGTATCTGCAATGGTTAATTTGAATTGTCAACTTGATTGGATTAATAGATGTCATGATTAAGAGGCTTAGGGGTGTGTCAATGAGGGGCTACTTAAGAATGATTGGCAGGTAGGTTGGCCAACTGAAATGGAAACCCTCCCTAAGAATAAAAATTGGAAGGACAAGGAAGCAGTAGCAGATGTAAGCTCAATTCTTGGTTTTTTTTTTTTTTTTTTTTTTTTTACTTATTTGATATTTTGTTTTTTATTTTATTAGATCTTTATGGTTATACATAGTAGTTGAGTTCATCCTGACGAACTCAGAGATTACTTATTTTAATAGTTTATAGATTGAGGACAAAAGTTTACTTTTACAAACAATGATTTTAAATTAGGGATCATTCACCTATCTTACCTCTGAACTTTGAAACGATCTGTATTTAGATTTTTAGACTAGCATGGGGAAACAGCACTGTTTGAATATACTCTTTCCAACCTTCTGAATTCAATTCTCCTTGAAGGGGTTCTGTGATCGTCTGAGGATATCGGACTCTCGCTTCTTGACTTTTCCAAAGCAGCCTCTGCCAGTGGGTTTCAGCGTGGGGTAGCACCATTGATTCCTCTTGTTCTGGGGCTTCAGCCTCTTAGTGCAACTATTTGGTTCTTCCGGCTTTCCATCCTACAGATGGCCATTGTGGGCTATCCAGCTTCTGGTCATGTAGGATAACCTGATAAATCCCCTTTTTATAATTATACTTCCTGTTGATTCTATTCCTCTAGAGAACACTGACTTATACAGTATCCAAGTGGAGAGAGGGCCTTAACAAAAATATTCACAAACACTGATCTAGAGACAGATTTCTTGATGCTTCTTCCAGTCTAAGAATGCTATAGTCTCAGATATTTTTTTTAAAAAAGAGTATTCTTAAAAAACATATTTTAGAATAATATAATATCACACACAGGAACTGGACTTTCAATATATATAACATTTCATTTCTTCACAATTGATTCTTATAATCCTGTCGGATTTAACAAGCAATAATTAACTTGCATATTTGTACAAATAAATAAGCCTTCAGAGTTAGATGATTTTAACCACATGAGCCTCAGAATCAATGTAAAACCCTCACAACAGGTAAGCCTCCTTGGAAGGAATCCTAGAGTGCTTTCCAATGCTCCACCTTGCCTAGCCACATATTGATGTGTATGATTCCAGTCTTGAAGACAGCAACAGTGACAATTCCATATGGGCTTCATTCGGATTTCCTGGAGCTTGGTGAAACTTCTAACTCCTCTACAGAATGGATCAGGATCAATTTCCAACACATCTGGCATTTCTCATATTAGGATGTTGATGCTGAAAGCAAAATGATACTTAAGAATCCTTTGTTCACTTTCTCTGAAAACATAAAATCAAGGTATTTGTATGGTTTCTTTTGTGTCATCCTCTTGGGCTGGAAAACAACTTCTCTTTTCCCTTGATTCTCCCTCCATGTCTGCTGACTGGGCAGTGAGAACTAACAGTGCGAAAAAGCTGCAAACTGCAGAGGGAGGTTGCTCCCACACACCTCATTAGGCCTTTAACACATTTGACTTTGTCTTTCCCCAGCACAGCGCATATTATAATTGGAAGCAGTTGGGTACTTCCTATTTTTCTTTGAAAGGTGTAATTGGGTAGCCAAGGAGCTGTCACTTTCTGGACACTGCTTGCTTGGCCATCTGCCTTTAGAGCCTCAATTTACTGGCTATTTCGTTAACAGGTTTTGACTCATGGAATGTTCCATCTTAAAAGAGTACACCAGTTCTTTTGTTCAATCTCTCTTATTTCACAGATGAGGAAATTAAGGCCGGGGAGATTAAATGTCTTATACACATGGGTACACCATGACTGGTTTTTATCTCAAGTTGCTGACTCCAAGATTAGCTATCTTTCCACTTTTCCAGTCTTTAACATATCCATGATTCTTTCATTTACTTCTAAGCTGACAACTTCATGAGTTTAACAGGTTAAATGAGTCCATTTAAACATTTGGTTATAATGTAGTTCATTTAGGTCTAAAATGCAAGACCAATGTGGAGAACCAGGCTCTTATGGAAAAGTTTCAGGTTGTAGCTTCAGGAAATTGCTTCTCAATTCTTCGCTTCATTATAGCTATGTAATGTTGTTCTGTATCTATTGCAAGTGTGATGGAATGGGCAAAAAGAATTGGGAGAAGTCAGGAAAATTTTAGTCCAGGCTATCATTATACTTTTTGAATACTGCCCTTCTCTGAGACTGTGTTGGAAGAATGGAAAGAAATCTGGGCTGAAGTGGAGTCTGAGGTGTTCATCTCACTGTGTGGGTGACTAATAATATACTTCTATAACACATTTAGTCTCACCGGTTCTTGGTTATTATTACCTAATATTTCCTCAGATTTCAGGGTTTTTAATAGCCTGGATTATAAGAAGTAGGCAAATAGGTAAGTACTTCCATAACTGTCTTATGTGAGTTTCCTAATTAACTAGTCATCTAAAAATTCATAACTCATGGACCATCATATAAATAGAGGTAAGCTTTAGTAATATTAAGTTGTAGGCTTTTGTTTAAAGGTTTTCACCTGTATTTTTCAAATCATGCCTCTGGCATCTTTCTTTCTAGACACTCATTGCCCTCATAATTCTATCTCAGTTTTTTCCGAGAATCTTCCTCTCTTTCCTCATGACACTTAGAAGAGAGGTGTAGAAGCTCTGTTTTAGTCAGCCTTTTCACTGCTGTGACTAAAAGACCTGACAAGAACAATTTTAGAAGAGGAAAAGTTTATTTCAGTCTCATTGTTTCAGAGGTCTCAGTCCAGAGACATCTGGCTGCATTCCTTGGGGCTTGAGATGAGGCTGAACATCATGGTGGAAGAGTGTGGTGGAGGGAAGTGGCTCACATGATGATCAGGAAGCAGAGAGAGACTTCACTCATCAGACACAAAATATACACCCCAAAGGCACATAACCAATGTCCACCTCCTCCAGCAGTACCCTGCCTGCCTTCAGTTACAACTCAGTTAATCCCCATCAGGGATTAATTCACTGATTCGGTTAAGACTCTCATAACCCAGTCATTTCACCTCTGAATGTTCTTGCATTGTCATAACCCAGTCATTTCACCTCTGAATATTCTTGCATTGTCTCACACATGAACTTTTAGGGCACACCTAATTTCTAAACCATAACAGGCTCTTTATTATAAAACTCCAGTGATGATGTAATGTTGACCTTCATTACAATGAGCAAGGTGAAAATCAAAGGTCAGAGTCAAGGTCCAAAATTTATTCATTTACTTCTCTTTTCCCATCATTAATTGGTTGCCAGTATAATAAGAAAGAATAGAAGATTGAGGTGGGTGTTTCCTCCTTCACACCTGAGAAGTTTTATCATCCCGTGAGAGGAAAGCCTGATCTCGAGTTCCCCATTCTGGTCTGTCTCCTTCTATTTTGTAGGCATCTTCAGTGTATTCATAATTCCAGAAATGCAGAGTTCTGTCTTCTTCAGTTCTGTACTCTACAAAAATACAGGAGGCCTGCCTACAAAATAAAGTTATTTTGAGGTCAATTTTCTGCTTTGAAAGGTTTCAAGGGTAACTGGGAAATATTACTATTACTTTGACACATTTTTCCAATAACCTCTAAGCTCTTTATAGCTCTCTTCCTACACTCTAATGCATTCTATATTCTTCTGTCATATCAAACTTCTTAAAGTGAAGCTTTATGTTATCACTTCATTTCGTTGATATCTTCAATGACTCTCTGTTGCCAACTACATTAAATCTGGAGTTCAAAGCTCTCTATAACCTTTCTATCCAGACTCATCTCCCACTACTCTCCTCTGTTTAATCTGAGTGCCAGTCAGGGAAAGCCTCTCTAATTTTGTTGAATAAATGGCTGAATTCCTCTTATTTGCTTTTGTTCATGTTCGCCTCTCCTTCTTTAATTCTCCATCTCAACATTTTTGTGTATCAATAAGTTGCCCTATTTTTGAGAGCCTCCTCATCCATTACTAATCTTAAAATGAGGGTAATAATAATACCTAGTACAGTTGTTGGCAAAGAAGGCTCTGAGTGTTTCCGTAGTGTGGTCATCATCATCATTAGAATATTCCTCACAATTAAATAGCATTCTTCTTCTTTGTATTTTGTCTACTTGTATTTTGCTACTCCTCATTTGCCCATACAATGGATATCTTCTTTACTTATTTTGAACTGTGATGAACTTTGATTTTATTTCCCTGTTATCCTACCTTGAATTACATAGGTGTTGGCTTCTTCAGAGCAAGATTGTTGTCCTGTTCACATCTTTTCTTCTTTCAGAATCCACAGAAGTTTGGGAAGTGACAAAGCTGTTATCTGTGGTTTTGGCCACCTCTACTGGCAAAACATCCACCCAGGTTTTCATAACAGTCTCTAAATCTGACATGATGCTCTTATAAGCAGCCTGAAGACTCCTCTCCAGCTCAGTAGACTCATTCCTTCTTGGGTTATTGATCAACACAAAATATACTGTAGACCTGAAACAGTTATGGAGTTGAAAGAAAAAAACATTCTAGGGTCATTTAGTAGCTAGTATTTATTGGAAGCATCTGTCAGGCACTGTGTGATATATCTCATTTAAACCTCACAACAACCATGTGTTGTAAGAATAGGAGCCCATTCATGTAAATGAATTCAGAAATTCAGAGACATTACATTGTCAGGATCATATAGCTGGTGATAGGGTTGAATTTTCACTGACAGAGCCCCAAATCCATGTTGTCTATGGCTCTGAGCTCCTGTTGCTCAGTAAATGGCATTTGGGAGAATTTTAAAATTGTTTTTCAAATACGTGAGTTCCAAGTGTTTCTGACATAATGCATAATTGCAGGAAAACATGTTTTTATTGATGTGAAAAGAAACCCACGCTTACATTTGTGATGAATTCTAGAACTGTTAGCTTTTTGGTGTAGTCTATATTTGGGGTCTGAAGAACTTGTCAGTGTCTCTTTAATAATATTGCTTTTTTTTTTTTTTTTTTTTTTTCCCTCCAGACTGAATCTCATTGTCTCTAATCACTGGTTTTACTTGTATGTGTAGCTTCCAGTCTTCAATTTTCCTAAATGTCATGTAGATATAAATGTAAGATTCAATTGCTCAGCTCGAGTTTTTGTGTCTTGATGGACAGTTAGGCGGGGGAGGCAGGGAATGCTTGGTGTTGTGTTTCGCCCTAATTTTGTGGGTATTTTGTGCAAATAAGAACCCAAGTATATTTTTGCTCTTGTTTTTTTCCCCTCACATATAAATATCTTCAGGGAAACTGGAAATGAAAAGAAAAACAGTGAGCCCCATAGTTTCAAGGCTGAGAAATTATCTCAAGGTAAAATGCTTGGCCAGGTGTAATCATGACTGAATTATACCCTTTTTTGGTAGATTAATATCAATGCTGACTACAGGAACGTTATACCTTCAATACTAAAAACCTCAAATTAGAAAAGCACATTGGTATTTTCTAAAAACTCACCATGAGACATGGCCTGGTGCCCAGATGGTATAGGTACAATTGCACCCATGCAGCACAATTAGAGTGACAGGGGAGACTATTTCCAGCAAATGTCTTCCATACTTCCCTGCTTCATCACAGCATGAAAGTCCAGTTTTAGAGACCAAAGCCTTTCATTTAAAGAATTACCTTCCCCCTCACCCCTGTTCTTTACTACTATAGAACAAACCCTGGGGGAAGTGTAACATGAAACTTTTGCATCCATTATTATTTAGTGAAAATTAGCTTCTCAGAACGCCTATGGAAAACTAATTGAATGCTGAATTGAGTGAAGATGAAGGCCCTGGTACTTGTGGGGGCAAGTTTAAGTTCAATTTGGCTGGAGCGTTTTTCCTGAGTTTTATTTAAAGGATAAAAATTTCTGGGGATGTGGTAAGATTCGGGGTAGAGAAGAAGTGCTAGTGAAGAGAAAAGCATACATCGTTTAGTCCCCAGTTCTGAAAGAGGAGCATTTTGTACAGTTATCATCACCTATGCCCATGGGTAAAGACTGGGTTCACAAATCTAGTCTCCAAAGTGGTTGCACTGGTTTAAGTCTTCCAAGTTCTTCCCTCCAGGAGTAAGAAAGTGCAGCCACAATACTGTAGAAAGGCCCAGAGTCTTTAGGATTCAAAGGGGTGGCTCCTCTCCTTCCCAGATGCTCTTGTTTGGAGGTGTAGAGCTGTTCAACAGGACAATAGAGTCCTTATAATGAGGGTTATCACTTACTTCTCTCCTTCACAGGATGATAATTAAAAATGAAATACAATTGCAATGCATAATTTCAAAATTGCCCTTTCGTAATTTATTTTTAGTGATAAAGACTTATACACAGTATACACATCCTATATTTGGGCTATAGTTTCTTTATTTGTAAAATCTTTTGTTGACTAGATGATTTCTGCAGTTTTCTTTATAGCAATATCAATAATTTATATTTATATTTTAAATGTATGGGTTCCTAAGTCTGATTACTCTGGTCTCAGGCAATCTTGAGAAACTGCCTAATATGGACTCAGGGGAGGTAAGATTTCATGAAACTTCCTTTAATGTACTCTTTTAACTTCCTTTTTTCATTTTTGGAAAAAAATTAAAAATGCCAATAAAAAGAAGTTATAATATTCATACCCAATATAATTGTTGGAGTTTATAAAAGCAATGCTGTCACTTCAGTAACAACATGTGACTGAGATTTTGAAGATCACAGCATGAAGAAAAAGGAATAGCAGTTGTTATTGATAGTGCCTGAGGAGCATTATTCAACAGGCTTACAGAGTGGTTTAGAAGCCATTAACAGTCAGTTTCTATATTCATGATCTTCATTTCAAACCTGGAAGGAACTGCAGGTTCATCTTCCTCAACAAAAATAGTTTACAAATACAGAAATTAAACCCAGATATAGGAAATGTTTTGCTCAAGGTCATGCCACAGAATCCCAATATTTCAAGTTTCAGTTGTCAAATGAAGCTGTAAATTCAGTAGCTGTTTATGGAATTGTTTTGGTATATGATAAAATGATGAGGTGAGGGACTGGGGTTGTGGGTCTGTGGTAGAGTGCTCGCCTAGCATGTGTGAGGCACTGGGTTCGATCCTCATCATGACTAAAAAGATAAATAAACAAAATAAAGGTATTATGTCCATATTTTTAAAAATTATGAGGTGAGTACTAAATTTGATTACGATGGTCTAAAGAGGAGAAATGGGAGGACTGCCAGAATACCTAAGCATGTGAATTTGGGAAACTGGTGATAGAAATACCAAGAATGCCATTTCCTCCAAAAATTGGAGCTGTGTGCATACTACAGGGCTCAAGCCCTGAGCTGAGATAGGTTCCCTGGGTGAGGAATTCCATTAGATTAAAAGTAGAAGGAAATGAAGGGTCCCATGGGCTAGAAGACTTGTAACTCAAGAGGTCTCAGATGTTGCTCCAGCCCTGAACACAGGGAAACCAGTTTTCCCTTCAGACCCTGAGATTCCTCATTAGTGAATTAGAGATAATGTTCTCTTCTCTGTGCTTCTCTAACAGGGTTGATAGCAAAATCAAATGGATCAGTTGATGTGACAGTGTGTTAAAAGTGTTTTCAGACAGACAAATAAGAATGGTTATTATTTCAATGGCAGGTCTTATTCTAATCTGAGCCAGACCACCTCTTTTTTTCTGTAGTATCTATAAACTCAAGTGATCTGTTGTTTTTCACCTATTCTTCATTGATCTCAGATACCTCAGGGATGCCAGTGGGTCTTAGCTATTGGGCTTCTTTGTTCTGTTTTCAGCTTGGCAAGCAGAGGTGTGTGTCCTTGGAAAAACCACATCAATGTTTATACCATTCAGGTATTGCCTTGTCTGTTGATGGCCAACTTATCTGAGGTCACATTTCTTCTGAGGTAGCCAACATCCAATGACAGATCAATGCAGGTCTAAAAAAATATTTTGTCATCTCAGCCAACTAGGGGACAACTCTGATGTGTCTTGCTAGCCTAATGGCTCTCCAGGGTTGTTCAGGACTGTCAGTGGTCTTGCACTGTAGTATGCTTTTCCTTCTGTCCCACCCCCATTCCTACTTACTTGGTACCAAGTGTTGGTACCAAGACACTTCCCTAATAAACATCCTACATGCTAAACTCTGTCTCAGTATCTCCTTCCCAGAGTATCCAACCTAAAACATTCATGTTTCAGCATCTTTCCTCACTGACTTCTACTAAGGAGGAAGGTCAGTCTGGGGCACATCCTGACTTTGGATGATGAGATTTAATTCCATGACAAGAGGTAACTATATGGCACTGGGTAGGGCTCACAAATTATGTTTGGTCTGTGGTTTTATTGTTCATACAAGTATTGGGATGCAATTAGCATTTCATTTTATTAAAAAAATTTATTAGTACATTTTAGTTATATAAACATTGGGGTTCTTTTAAACATAATTATACAAACATGGAATAAAATTTACTCTAATTCCCTGCATTTCCCTTTTTACTCTCCTTTTCCCTCCCCCTGTTCCCTTTTCTATACTTTATTGACCTTTTTTCTTTTATTTACAATTTTATTTTTAATTAGTGCATCATGGATATACATAAAGGTGAAATTCAAGCCGGGTGCGGTGGCGCACGCCTGTAATCCCAGCACTTTGGGAGGCTGAGGCAGGAGGATCGCGAGTTCAAAACCAGCCTCAGCAATGGCGAGGCACTTAGCAACTCAGTGAGACCCTCTCTCTAAATAAAATACAAAAAAGGGCTGGGGATGTGGCCCAGTGGTCGAGTGCCCCTGAGTTCAATCCCCGGTACCACAAAAAAAAAAAAAAAAAAAAAAAAAAAAAAAAAAAAAAAAAAAAGGTGAAATTCACTGTGGTGAATTAAAAAAAAAAACACGAAAGTTTGATCAGATTCATTCCCACTATTCTTTTACCTGTCCCTCCTACCTCCACCTCAACCCCTTTCATCTACTCCACTGAGTTCTATTCTATTTCCATAGAATTTCTCCCCTTATCAATTTTTCTTTCTTCTTTCTTCCTTCTTTCCTTCCTTCCTTCCTTCCTTCCTTCCTTCCTTCCTTCCTTCCTTCCTTTCTTCCTTCCTTTCTCTTTTTCTCTCTCTTTCTTTCTCTCTTGCTTTCTTATTTTTTTTCCTTATTTTGGAAAAAAAAATGTTTCCACATATGTGAGAAAACATTTGACCGTGGACTTTCTGGATACGGCTTATTTCACTTGCCATAATGTTTCATCCACTTACCAGCAAATGCCATAATTCCATTCTTCATTATGACTAAGTAAAACTCCATCCATTGTGTATATATTGTACATTTTCCTTTATCCATTCATCAGGTGACAGGCAGCTAGGCTGGTTCCATAGTTTGGCTATTGTGAATTGTGCTGCTATAAACACTGATGTAGGGGGATCCAATTAACCTTTTAAGTTCAAGTCAATGGATACTATTTAGAATTACCAGATAAGCCAGGAAAAAACCCATGAGCTTAAATTCCTGCTGTCCCTTATTTAGTTACGTCCAGGAGTATGGAGAAAATTATATCTGGATGACCAAAACTATTGACGCATTTTCCATTTAATCAACCCATTCTCCTCTTTCTAGAACTTCTGCCTACTTGATGATAAAAAGATCTTTGTCATGGGGCTGGGATTTGGCTCAGTGGTAGAGTGCTCACCTAGCACGTGCGGGGCCCGGGTTCGATTCTCAGCACCATGTAAAAAATAAATAAAGGTATTGTGTACAACTAAAATAAATAAATATTTTAAAAAATCTTTGTCATTTGGCTTCATTCTCTGTATTTGAATTTAGTGGAAGAGGCCCTGATCCTGTAGTTCTTTGGTAACCATTAATATTTCAAATTATGCCGTCCTTATGCTTGAAAGAAGATAAGGTGGGTTTTCTTAATCAAAGGCCTGACACATTATTGATATCTTTATAAAACGCCTATTTAGAGTCAGGAGTCATACTGGATGCCTTTGCTGACATTAGTGTCTAATGGAAGTGACAAATCAATAGGCAATTGGAACCCAGTGGATTAATGTCTACTAAAGGAAAGGACACAGTGCTTTTGGGATTGGAAGGGGTTTGTCCATCAGAGGTTTCATTTATGCAACCATTCTGCATTTGGGTGCCCCATGAAATGTTCACAGGTGACAGGAAAAAAGATGTTGGTCAGACTTTGTCTCACAGAATGATGAAAATCATACACAATGGGCAAGTCCATTTCCAAGACCCTGGTGTTCTAGAAAAGGCCCGACCAAGTTTGTTTTTTATGGCCAAAGAAGGTAAGCCATGTTCAGTGCTCAAGGAGGTAAGTAGCCTGCATAGAAAGAAGGTACTCAGGACCTTGCCTTTATTTGGTTCCTGGAGCCCCAAATTTAACAAATTATTTCACTCAAAAGAGATACTAACACAAGATACATGGCTGTTTAATAGATCCCTGATTTCTTTCTCCAAAACTCAAGCTATTTACTTAAATTTTCATATTCGGTGTTAGCTCAGTTTTGAGAAATTAGTTTTTATTACATATCTTCAAATGTTCAGTTTTATGCCTTGTGTTCTGAAGGATTCAAAAAACGAAAAGGCATGACCTCCACCCAATAAACACTTGTAGTTTTATTTTCCATCTACATAATTGACTGAAAACAAATTTGTCATCCAAATTGTAAATTTTAAGAGATAGATTTACGACATGGACTGTAAATAAAAATACAATAAAAGTACTGTACCTTTTTTTTTTTTTTTTTTTTTTGGTACCAGGGATTAAATTAAAGGGCACTTGACAATTGAGCCACATCTCCAGACCTATTTTGTATTTTATTTAGAGACAGGGTCTCACTGAGTTGCTTAGAGCCTCGCTTTTGCTGAGGCTGGCTTTGAGCCCAGTGATCCTCCTGCCTCAGCCACCCAAGCTGCTAGAATTATAGGCATGCGCCACTGCACCCAGCAAGTACTGTGCCTTTCTAATAATACTGACATAACACTAGCATGGTATCTTGGAAAGAGCCACCACAATGCTGTCCACTGACACCTTACCTAGGAATCTCTCCTTTGTTCTCCTCTTCTTTGCTTCACTGATTTCTAAACATTTTCAGTTCGCATGTCATCTTTCCTGGAAGCCTTTCCTGACTTCAGTAGCCCCCTTCAGTAGCCCCCTTCTTTGCTGCTCCCTGAATGCCCTGGCTATGTCCTGCAGAGCTGTATAAGCATATACGTAACTGTATAGGATACCTACCTACAAATATTTTCGTCCTTCTTATTAATGTGTGAGGTTGGTTCTAGGGTTGTTCTTTGTCTGTATACAGATGATATTTATTAAGTTCTTGTTTTTCTAACATCTTGATGAGATAGCAGCCTGTTAGCCAGCCTTTAGGTAGGTGTATTATTCTGTTACCTTCTCTTGAAGAGGTAGAATTCTACAGGGACTGTCAAAGTTAGTGGTATGTTCAGCAGATAAGAGGTGGCAATAACACTGGCATTAGAGATCAGCTATAGTATATTATTAGCATCAATTATTCCTTGGAAAGTTAAAAAAAAACCTATGGATACCAGAATATTTTTCCAAGGGTAACGCCAAATCTAGAGTCCACACTGCAATCTGCACTCCTTGCCTCACATGAAACTACCCTAAGAAGTATTCCATGGTGAAATGCTTTTGGGAACTGTGTTTGCCATTCCTCCTCTTGGAATTTCATCATGTGTTTTCCTATTAAATGTTCTGCCAAGCTCTGTAGTAAAATAACCTGTTAAACTTTGTTTAACCTTGCTTTTTCTGAACTAATTTGATCTCAGAATCTTTTTTTGTGTATATTACCAATTATAATTCCACAGAGCTAGAATTCTATGGAAACAGTTTGAAAAAGGCAAGCCTGGGCTCTTTGTTCTGGTGCTCTTCATCACAAAGCTACACCCAGGGTTGGAGGTTAATATTTCTTCTCACTCTAACCAAATTATCCCTGAAGACTTTTATGCAGATCAGTGTGGGTGCTGATATGTCATCCATACTCAAACTTTGGATTTTGGCCTCTAGGGAAATTTACTGGGCTTCTTTTCATGAATCACAATTGTAGAAATAACAATGTCTAGATCAGATTCTGTGAGTGCTTAAATGAAAGTAAAAGAAATACCCCTTGTCCTTGTCTTTAAAAAAATAACCTAGTTGTGCAGGCAAGGAGGGGGGAAAAAAAGAAAGTTAGGAAAGTTAGGGGTAATGTCAACTGACCTAGTTTGCATTATTATTGGAATTTAGAAGGAAGAGGAATTAGAGTGATGAGAGGGGTAGCTTGAATCCTCTAGGACATGAAGTTGGAGCTGGAAATGGAGACACTTGGTTAGAAGAACTACCTAGATGTTAGCAAGAAATTATTCCAATTTCAGTCCATGAATGAATTTAGGCTTAAGTCATAAATGATGACTTTCATGGATGTTACTATTTTGTCATAAATTAAGGTAGTATGAAGGAGATATATAAGATAAGATTTTGCATTAGTGCTTTTCAGAGTCTGCCCTTCAGCTATCTCAGCATTTATCCCAAAAGATGAGGGCTCTCCCAGGCTGCAGTATCTGAGAGCTCCAGGCTATCTATCTTTCATTTTGCTCAACTCTGGAGAGACCTCATCAGTGCAACTCTCTAGTAGGCCACAGTTACAACAAATTTCAGGTTCTATTTATGATAGCACCACTGGGAGAAGAGCAGGTTGGGCCATAACCTGTCACAGAGTAGGTGCACAGTATTAGAAATGATGACAACAAAGAGTTGATACAATTAAGAAACAATGAAAAGAGCCCAGGTGAGGCCAAGTTCTCCTTATTCTTTTTGGCCCTTGAATTGAACACTGTGCACATCAACTTATGTTTGTTGAGCTCTTCATGTAAAACTGAAGTGAACATTACCTCCCCATGGGCTTGAAGGGAGGAAAGGTGTAAGCTGCCTGGTAAGCTACCTGGTACCGAAAACCGGGAGGAAATCTCGGAGGCAGAGTTAAGCTTTTACTACTTTTACTTCTACTTTCTTAGAGCTTAGAGAGGGAAAGAAAGATTTTTCTTAGAGAGGGAAAGAAAGATTTTTCTTCTTAGCTTAGAGTTAGAGTAAAGAAAGATTAGCTTTTACTACTTTTACTTCTTAGCTTAGAGTTAGAGTAAAGAAAGATTAGCTTAGAGTAGAGTAAGATTAGAGCTTCTTCTTCTCTCTTCTTTCTTCCTTCTTCTTTCTTCTGTCTTCTGTCTTCCTCAGGAGCCTCGGCCTAACTCTGACCAGTCATTACTTCTTCTATCTGGTTTCTCTTCTGTCTTCTATCTGGTTTCTCTACTGTCTTCTGACCGACCGAGTGACTACCCGACTGACCGAATGAATTCGTTCTCCTAACTCGGACCGCTTTCACCCGGTTATATACCTTCAGGTTTGCGGGTGCCTACAGGTGCGTACATATCAGGTGGAACTTATGGCTTCCAGCTAGCTACAACAGCCCTTCCTAATTAGGGCTCCTTCATATTCCTTCCCTTTAGTTTAAAAAGGTGCTTTCTATTTTCTCTATTTTATTTTCTCTATTTTTTCCCTACCTAGCTTTTCACCTTTTGTTTTTAAAAGGGTGGATATTTGAGCCCTTTTTGAGAAGGTGCTGCGGCTTTTAAGGAAGCCTACTGCTGAGGAGCAGCTAACGCACTTAGTTAAGCACAATTGCATAAGCGGCTTTGACTTTTTTTTTTTTTTTTTTTCTTCTTTATTTTTTCTTTATGGCTTTCTTGCCAAAGCTCAATGGCTTTTTTTCTGCATGGTTTTTTTACCATGCTATTTAATTCTCTATTTTCTTTTAAGCTCATGGCTTTTTTTCTTTATACTAAAGCTCAAGGCTTTTTCTCTATTTTTCCTCTTCTTTATTTTTCTTTATGGCTTTCTTGCCAAAGCTCAATGGCTTTTTTTCTGCATGGTTTTTACCATGCTATTTAATTCTCTATTTTCTTTTAAGCTCATGGCTTTTTTCTTTATACTAAAGCTCAAGGCTTTTTCTCTATATTTTTTATGGCTTTTGGCCGGCTACTCTGCTTCGGCTTTTGGCCGGCTCGCTTCGGCTTTTCGCTGGCTACTCTGCTTCAGCTTAATTCTTAACTGGCCTCAACTGAGTCAGAGGCTATGCTCTCTTGTTTACTACTCTTTTTGCTGGTCTCAACTGAGTCTGAGGCTATGCTTTTTCGTTGCTCTCCTTATTTCTTAGCTTTTCTTCTCTGCCTGCCGAGCCCCGGACGGACCACCATTTGTAAGCTGCCTGGTACCGTAACCCAGGATGAAAACTCTCGGAGGCAGAGTTAAGCTTTTACTACTTTTACTTCTACTTTCTTAGAGCTTAGAGAGGGAAAGAAAGATTTTTAGAGAGAAAGATTAAAGCGAGCTTTTCTTCTTGTCTTCTTTAGCTTAGAGAAAGACTAGAGCTTCTTTCTTCTCTCTTCTTTCTTCCTTCTTCTTTCTTCTGTCTTCTGTCTTCCTCAGGAGTCTCGGCCTAACTCTGACCAGTCATTATTTCTTCTATCTGGTTTCTCTTCTGTAACCGCTCTGCCTACGTTCTGGCCGCTCTGATTCTTCTGACCGACCGAGTGACTGCCCGGCTGACTGAATTCTCCGTTCTCCTAACTCGGACCGCTTTCACCCGGTTATATACCTTCAGCTTTTTGGGTGCCTACAGGTGCGTACATATCAGGTGGAACTTATGGCTTCCAGCTAGCTACAACAGCCCTTCCTAATTAGGGCTCCTTCAGAAAGGAAAGGAGGACTTGAGCTGTCCCAAAGCCTTGGACACAGCCATCACACCCGTTTCAGTTTCCCAGGTTGTCTTGCCCGCAGAAGTCTGCTGGAGAAAATAAACTGTTCCCATTAAACCTTCATAATTTAAGAAGGGATTTGGTATATTATCAAAGCCTTCATCAGTGGCTTTTTTAATGGTAGATGAGGTTATCCTTTTGCATGTTTTATAAAGTAATGTTATCTAGTTTGCATTAAATATGTATCGTGTGTGTTCTGTTATTTCACACCAACAAACTTGATGGTGCCAGCAATTTTGCCTTCCCTCCCTCAAGTCCCATCCTTTGTCCCTCCCGAATGGTACACAGGTCCCTCTGGGTTCTGGAGAAAATTGGGCAGTTCCAGGATCGAAATGATGTGTTTTTCCCCAAGTCTCATTTTTAAGGAGGCTTTATCAGGTTTAATTAGACAGCTGCCATCTCTTGTGGCTTGCAGTGTATATTTAAGGCGAGAAACATGAGTCGTCCTCTGTGAAATGAAAAACAATGTCATCAAAGCTCTCTCTCCAATGCTCTGCTGGCTCTTTACCCACAGCCTAGAATCGCGTTCCATCTCCTTCCAGGACTCACAGGAGAGTTTTTGAGCAAAGATGTGCCGACTGCCTTAGCTTTGATACTGGTGTTCTCATGGGGAAATGCCTAACAAGGGCTGAAAACTTCAGGAAGGAAAGAGTGGGGCACAAAGAGAGCAGTCACTGGTTTACTCTGGCATATGAGAGAAGCTTGACCCAAGAAAGGCAATGCTAAATATATTTCCCACTCTGTGTTCAATTCTGATCTTGAACGCTCTCTGGTGTGTATTAGGTCCCTGAGGGAAGTAGATGAATGCATAGAAAGGGGAACACATGACAGAAGTGGGAAGGATGGATTGAAGAAGCTCTAAATGACCTCAAAATTCCCCTACAGCAAGGTGTCCTGGGGGGTGTTGCCTCTCCCTCTTTCCTTACACTGATTCATTTTCCTTCATACTTTTCTTTTCCATTCATGGCTCTTCTTGATGATTGTTTTCCTGTTTCCAGGTATCCCTGGATCCCATTGCTGAGATGTGGGTCACCCATCAGAGGAGGACCTGCCTGGCATCTTGCCCAATCCAACACTACCATCTGATAGAGATGGTTCCTTTGACAACTTGCTTTAAATGTTTTTGTTTGTGTGTGTGTGATTCCCTGTCATTTTCATTTGTGAAACAATCCTCAGCAAGATAGATTTCTATTGGGTACTTTAGTTAGTTTCTGTTCTCCAAAAATATAAGAGGAGGAAAAAAAAAAAAAAAAAAAGGAAAGAAGCTTCCAGGAATTGCTAATCTCCCCTGAAGAATGGCTTGGTGATGCCTGAATCCCTCTAGTGTCCCCATGAAGCTGAACAAATCTCTAGCCAATATTTTAGAAATTAGCTGCAAATTAGCTTTTCTTCCCTAGGTCTTTCATCATTTCACTCAGCCTTGGCTTCCCTCCTCACCAATTTGCCTGATATACTGTGCATTCACAGAGCCAGGAAGTGCCAATTAGGAGGTTTGTGACTGCATTCCAGGTTTTGATGCTACCCACAATCCAGGCATTCTAGTGGTGAAAGGGGATGGGAGCCCAAGATGCACCTGGCTTAATATTAATTGGAAATAAACAGGTAGAAAATGCAGAGTCACTAAGAAATGTAGGGGTAGCGATTTTATTGCTTCCAATGTGCTTTACCATCACTGTGATATTCTCTACATATTTTATCATTTCTACTGACTATTTGCTCTTCAAGACATTAGATGAATAAATTGACAGATCATTTTGTCAAACTGTTTTCACCTCCCATACCTGGAGTAAGAAATCAGATGTTTGAGGAACAGGGATGATACAATCATCATCGGATGTTAGGGTTATAAAATGAGATGATGGGCCGAAAGAGAACATGGCAGTGGCAGGCTCCAGGATGTGCTCACTAGTAGTGAATTTTCTTCCTAGTCCATCGCTGACTAATTATACAGTGTGATAATAGTATGTGATTTGCCATTGGAGACCGAAGGTTGTTGATAATTTTGGATGTTCATTTGGCAAATATTTATTGAGCACCTTCAATTAAACTAATTATATGGGTACTACTGAAACCAACAAAATTTCTGTCTACAAGGAGCTTATGATCAACTAGACGAACACATAGAGAAGCCTTAGATATTTCCTGAAATAAAAGAACACATGTAAAGAAGGAAGGACTGAAAACTCGTTGTATTTTTTTTTTAACAGATTTGATTTTTCTAACAAAAATTTCTCCAGCATGTTGTCTTTTTCTCCAAGCTTTCTTTCTCTCTCCTCTATCTGTGTGTGTGCATGCATATGCATAAGTGTGTGCTCACACACACACACACACACACACACACACACACACAGAGTTTATAGATGAAGTATAAAACCAAATGTATAGTGTTGAGATATTTGAGGAAACCATATTTGATGGTTTCATTGTTTTGGAAGGAAGGGAGCCTTCTGGTCCTCTGGTGGGAATAGCTTGCTGTTTTCTGAGGAGTGGTTCATATTCTCATATATTTGGGGGTCTGCTGCTGACAAAAGGTAGTTGCTAAATTCAGTGCTGTCTCCTCCAGTACTCCCCTCAGATATTCTTGGTATTGTAGACACTTGACTCACTGGGTCAATTTTTATCTCTGTGGCAGGGTAATGGGGGACAATTCTGGCATACCTAGTCACATGCTTAGTTTTGGCTTTCAGCATCAGTGCTACATGGGAAGATGGTAGAACCTTGTAAACACAAACTTACCTCTCCTTCTATTCCTGGCCATACTTCTCTATCCTCCAACTATTTTAGACCTGTTCCATTTGGGTGTACAGCTGCCTGCTATGGAAGTGCTATAATTTGGATTGAAAATGTTCCCAAAATGGTTCATGTGTTAAAGACAGCCTCTGGAGGGGACAGGGAGGTGGTGGAACCTTTAAGAGGTGAGGCAAGTTGGGAGCTGTTTAGGTCATTGGTGGCATGTAGTCAAAAGAAATAGTGGGACCTCAGCCCCTTCTCTTTCACTCTTTTGATTTCTAAGCATGAGTTGAGGGTTTTTTTCTTCTTCTGTCATATACTCCTGTCATACAGGCCCAAAACAATGGGACCAACTGGTCAGTGGCTTAAACTTCTAAACCAAATTAAACCTTTTATCTTTATAAGTTATCTTTGATATTTCTTATAGTGATGGAAAACTGGCTGACACAGGAAGTTATGTTCTTGAGTTTCAGATGAGGAACCTCATAAGAGCTCTCTTGGAATCCGTATCATCTCTATATCAGTGTTCTCTTTCTTTCTCTTGGGCTCTGAGTCCCTTTGGCAAGGAGTTGAGGAATTACATCTAATCAATTCCTTTCTTTCTTTTCTCCACAAAATAGCAAATTGGAAGAAGAGATTTTCTTTACTCTGTATGTGACTCTAGGGGTAGAAGAAGCCTTCTGAACTAGGTGTCTTGATGGAGGAGTATTCTCTCCGCACTATTCAAAAAACTTGATCTGAGATTTTCAGATAGTTATTTAGGATCCATGACATAACTCATAGCAAATGACTCTGGGTAATATAAATGTTATGAAAAATATCATGTGACTTGCATAAGCAATGGTAATATAAATGAAAATGTAATAAGTTCCACCTAAGTGATGGAAAGAAGTAGATTTCCGACAAGGTGAAGATCACTTCTGGCCTGAATAATCCTCAGATTTTTTTTAATAAGCTTAATCTTATTCTGAATGATAATAAGGAATTAAGTTGGAGGAATGGATGATTTCATTTAATGAAAATGATTTGATTTGCAGTACAAAAAGAGGCATTATGTAACTGAAGAGCTTTAAAAACAGTTTCCATGCTTCAGATGTAATGGTACAATGTATAACATGCTTTTTCAAAAGAAAAAAAGAAAAAAAAGTGGGAGAGATCATGTGAAAAATAAATAAATAAACAATGTAACTAAAAACAAGAGGAATATGTTCTTGTGTCAGAAGTGAAGCCGAAATATTAAATGCTAATCAAGACTAGTGTTGTGGACCTGGGAGAATCTGGTTCATGGACACATCAGGAGCTGACTGTCCCGTTGCTCCTGAGGCAGCAAGACCTAAGTGTTCCACATAAGACTGAGGAGCCTTTGTGTGGCTGGGAGGGGCCAAGGGATTCAATCAACTATCCGTGAACTACTGATGAGAGGACCATAGGAAGAACTGTTTCTAGAGAAGAGGAGCCTGCCTACAGAGTAGACCATGAACTTGGCCCCAAGACAGGCCCATCATCAGCCTCTTGTCAGCTCTGTATTCCATTTGAACTATCTACAACACAAACAACAGGACACTGATATTCCTCAATATAGCCTTATTAACATCCACAATTCCGTCAATGGTGTCATTTCTTTTTCTGTTAACTATTTTTTCTGCCAGTTATGGAGATATTTCCTGCTATTCCGTATATTTACTAAGCTTAATTTAAGTTTCAAATTTGATTGTTCGGTTGCTGAAAGCTGGATAATGCAGATTCCTGGAGTTTTTCCCTATGAGGCTTCTTATTCTCAGCATCTCATCTCTATAGTTTCTTTACTCATCAGCCTTTAGTATGATTTGTTTTTGCTTTTATTTTAGCAATCCTATGGGCGAGAGATGTACTTTACTGATAGAGCACTTGCCTAGTATGCTTGAGGCCCTGGTCTCAATTTCTAGAACTATAGAAAAAAAAAAAAAAAAAAAAAACAAACAAACAAACAAAAAGATACTTACTTTAGCAATTCTAGCAGGTATATAATGATAGCTCACTTTTAAATTTAATTTTGTATTTTCCTTCATTACTAATGACATTAAGCATTGAAAGTCTCTTCCACCAAATGTTTTGCAATCCTAGATCCTTTGCATTTTCATATAAAGTTTAGAATCATATTGTTAAATGCAAAGAAAGAATGAAAAACTGCTAGATTACTTATTGAGATTGTACTTACATAAAATCTATAGGACAATGATGGGAAAACTGCTATCTTAACAACAATGAATATTCTCAGTGGCTTATTTTATTTTATTTTATTTTTTTTTACTTTTGGTGCTGCGGATTTAACTCAGGGCCTTACATATGCTAGGCAAGCACTCTACCACTGAGCTACTTCCCCAGCCCAACACTGCATATTCTCATCCATTCCCATGGGCAAATAACTTGAGTCAACATCATATAAGAAAATAAAAATGACTGCTTAATAAGTAAATGAAGATATATGTAGCAGCATTAACTACCAGGAAAATGACAATTAAAACCATAATGAAATTCTACCATGTACCATGAGAATGGCTAAAGCTAAAAAGACTGAAAATATAACATATAAGTGATGTTATGGAATGACATTGCGGAATGTGCATTGTTAGTGGGAATGTAAAGTTTAACAGTATCTCTGGAAGCAATGTGGGCAATTCCTTACGGAGTTAATTGTACACTGACTGAAGTTCCACTTTTGGATGCTAAACATGTATAAGAATTTTTGTAGCATCCCTCATATCCCCAAATGTAGACAATCTTATTGTCTATTAGGAGAAGAATAAATTTTAAAGGATGTTATATTTATATCATAGAGTACTAATTAACAAAAGTAAATAAACTATAAATACATGGAAGAATATGGGTGAATCTCAAAAATATTATGCTGAATAGGAGAAGCCAACCCACAAAGTGAAAATACCAAATGATTCAATTTGTAGAAGTTCTGTAAAAGACAAAACAAATCCATTAAAAAAAAAATCTGATCACTGGTAGCCTGAGTTGAGGCACTGACTGCAAACAGATAAAGGAAACATCCCAAGATGATGGGAAATGATCTCTGTTAATTTTGCTGAAAGTTACATGGGTGCATATAACTTATGTCAAAACTTACTGAGCTATATTTAAAATAGAGGCACTTTAGTGAATGTAAAATATGATTCACTAAAATTGATTTAAATACTCAAGAGTGCATTGAACAACTGATTATACATGGCTAAAGAGTGACCTGGAAAAAAGTCAGAGGAGATTATTTTTAATGTGGTATAAAGCACTACAAAATGGAAAATATGAAAATGGGGTTAAAATAAACAAGGTGCAAAGAGCTACCTTGTGATGAGTAAGAGCTCCAAAAAGAAAGGGAAGAGAGGGTACATTCGGGGCAGTATATGAAGGATGGGTGGTGGTGAAATTTCCAGAACTGATAAAAGATACCAATCCATACAATGGCAAAGCTTGGCAAAACTAAGTCAGAGTAAGAGAAAAAAGACGGTGATTAAGATCAATCTCAATCCTAAGAGGAGATTTTAGAATGAGAGAAAGACTGAGAGAGAGAGAGAGAGGGAGAGAGGAGGGAGGGAATCTGAGAGATCCTAAAACTATAACACTATAACTGCTAGCTTCTCTCTCATGCTTAGTGGAAACAAGGAAACACTGGAATATTTCTAATTTGCTGAACCTGATATTCTATACTAAGCAAGAACATGTTTTAGGAGAAAAACTGAAAAGGCTTTTTATATGTCAGATTTAAGAAACATCAAATTAAATAAAAGAGCAGAGAAATGGGCAAATTTGCAGGTTTGTATAAACAAATATTAATTGTGTAGAACGACAATAATTTTGTCTTTGTTAAGCTAACACCAGGATAGGATTAAAATACAGATAAACAGCAGCGTAAGGCAAAGAGGTTGTAAAAGGATTTAAAATGACTTAACAGTTATATAGATTCTGAGAAAAGGTAAAACACTGATTAATTCAAGTCTTTGTTGAGCATGTATATTGTAAATTCTAAATTAATTGAGAGAAAAGTAGAACTATGAGAAAAATAATCCAAAGGAAGGCAATACCTGAGAGAAAAAAAGAAACAAAAAATTTGAAGTACAAATAGAAAACATAAAATAGACAAGTAGATTAATTCAAAATACATTAGTAGTTATAAGTGTACTAAGTGTCCCATTTGAAAATAAAAATTCAGCCAATTTGTATTTCTCAGTCATCTCTATAACATTGTTACCAAAAATTACAATGTTGAAAATTGGAAATAATGTGGCATGTAAATATGAAACAAAAACTGCTGATGTTATGCCAATACCAAATAAAATAGTCTACATGTATTTCAGGTATATAACTTATAATACAATTCATAAGTGTTCTAATGATATATATGTTTTAAAAGATTTTTTATTAACCATTTACTAAAACGTTAAATAAAACAAATGAATTAATAAAAGGGTAGGATTGGAATTTGTAGATTATAAAACAGCAAAGAAAATATGAAATAAAGAAAAACATTAATCAGTCAAAACAAAGCAAGAAACAAAAATAGACAAGAAATGTAATATAATAAATTAAAAAATACAAAATCAGAGTAGAAACATATTCAGCATAAGGCATCTAATGCACATAAATATATTAAGTTAATTCACAGAATACCATAGATTACCCTTTAAAATAATAAAAATAGAACAGCTAGGTACTCCTCATAAAAATTCACCTATGCAAAGAAACAATGTTTTTTAAAAAGGAATTGAAACCCATATACCAGGTACACATTAACCAGAGAAGACTGGAAAAAAAAAATTAAAACCTAAAACTAGTAATTTTTATGATAATGTTACAAATAAGCACAAATACAAAAATCTTTGATAATGACTTTCAGCAATGTACTAGATACTGAATAACCAGGTACCCTCATGCATGTGGAAGGCTTGACCCTCTTTATAAAGATGAGATCATTGTCTTGTGAGGACCAGAGAATTCCCTGAGCCTCACTGTAGCAGACTCTTCAGGAGTTCGTCCTAACTGGGCACTCAAGTCTCTGAGGGTTCACCCATGGGTGCCACCTGGAGGTTGGGAAGATACAGTGGCTTGCTTCATTTCAGTTACTATTGGTTTAATAAGTATTTGGGGGCTCTGGTGGAGGATTTTTACCATTCTTTCAAACATACCCTTTTTGAAGACATATGATATATTTTCTAAACCAGTATCCAAATATAAAGTTTGGACTTATTCCTGGTTTATATCCGGTCACCTAACTGTTGGCAAAAGAGGCCTAGATTGTGGAAATAGCTCAGGTCTGAGATATATGCATGCTTACTTCAGAGCCAGATTTGATTATTTGCTGCCTGACCCTAAGTCAGTGATAATATCTTTTTAAAGTTTTATCTGCAATAAAATGGGAAGATATTAATACCATGCTTATTATAATATACTGTAGGTGGTGATTTTAAAAACAATTTATTTAAAAAATATAGATATGTTTTTTATACCTTTTGGTCTGGTTCAGAGCATACCTTCTAAGGAAATAATTCAATAATGTACAAATGCTGTAGGCATAAATGTGGATATTATAGTGTTATTTGTAATAGCAAGGATTTGGGAAAGTCTTTAATCACTGACAAAAGAGGAATGTATAATAAATTTTGATATTGTGATCACCCATGTACCCTCTGTCCAAATACTTTGTTGTATATCTCCAACAAATAAGGCATCTAAAAAATGACTTAAATATTTTATCACAAGCAAATGAAATAATTTAAAATATCTCATAATTATCAAATACAACTGTGTATTATTCCTCCCCAATTCTCACAGAAATGCCTGTTCTAATCATGATCCAAACAAGTTTTACATATTATAATTGTTTGATAATCCCTTAATGTCTCTTTTAGTGTGCAATAAGCTAAAACAGACTCTCCTGCATATTTTTAAGACTGTTTATTTAAACATCTGGTCATTTCTCCTGAAGGATCTCCCACACTATATTTGACTATCTGTATCCTTGTGAATTCACTTGTTTTTCTAGGTTTTATTTTCCCTGAAAACAGGCAGATGGATCTACAGCCTTCGTCAGATTAAAGAGTCTTTCTTTCTTTTTTTTCTCCCAAGGAAGAATAAGACATAGGTAGTTGCTGTGTACGTCTTATTGTATTATATCAAAAGGAATGAAATGTTGGATTCTCCTACTTTTGGTAAAGTTAACATTTATTAGTGGGGTCCTATAATGTAAGTGCAATCCATTTTTTTTAATGAAATTCTCCAACTTTTATCTACCAGGTTAAGCAGTCATTTCATGACCTCCTGGATCCATTGTTTCCTTGGAAAAAAACAAAATGCTTGATCAATCCTTTTATTGTTTGTAAGCTGCATTTTAATTCCCCAGAACTTTCTCTTGTCACATTACTGGTTACACTGAAATACAATCCATAAAGTCTAAATGTAGGATATCTTCTTTTATTTTTCACAAAAAAATGAGTTGCTACCTGAGCAACTCCAATAATGACTAATGAGATTTTAAAAATTATGAACCCATGTATTTTTTAATTTTTAAATATTTTAATGTGCTTCAAGAAATGGAAGTGATTATTAGTAGTAATAGTATTATATTGCTGCCCTCCTTTGTCTATCCTCTTTTGACATGACCTATTCTTGGTTATTTGTTTTCAGAGACAAGATATCCTGGGCTCATGTTGTGGCTTTCTTGCTCTAGAAGGGAATTACTGCCCTCTACCTGATCTTTTTGTGGGAGAGAAAAGAGTTTTTGATTCCAGTAGTGTCTGAGAGGTAACTTGAGAGGAGTGTCCAGGAAGAGTTGGAGACCAAGATTCTAGTGTGGATGTCAATGAGAACTGGTTCTAGCCTGCCTGCCTTCCTCCCTCCTATTTTACTTTGCCCCCTTCCCTTCCCTTCCCTTCCCTTCCAATCGCCTGTCTTTTCTTTTTTTTTTTCTTTTCTTTTCATATGTATTTCTCCCTTTTCTTTCAGTCTACCTTGTTGGAAAAAAGCTTCCCATTTAAGTCCCAAGTTTTCAATTTTGTGACTATTTCAACAAAGTTGACACAGGCACATTACAATAGGTTGAGAATCATAATCTAGAACTCATGTATATTATACTAATTAATATTATTATATTATAATTACATAATGAAATTACATTCTTATTTATATAATTGCATTATATAATTATATTTAAGTTTTTAAATGCGCTCCACATCTGGGACGTTGGGCCAAAATGGGTTAAGGGCTTTCATCATGGATTTCATGAATGATTAGGACACATTCATTTCAGTACTTTCTAGTTTGTTTTCATTAAATGAGAAAAATAAGTTTGGAGGCCAAAAAATACTTTCAGCCAGGAAACCCAGCACTTGGATTCTCAGCACCTGACGTCTGCCTGACCACTGACAGAACTTAGGAACATTCTGGCTCTCATTTTCCTTCACCTACAAAATGAGAATACTAATGACTTCTAATTTAACTTTCAGAAAAGCTCTGCAGATATGACAAAGCAGACCTGGGATGTCTTAGAGAAACACAGTGGTGTGTCCCTGTGGGGAGATGCTGTCTCATGTTCTGTTCTTCGTTGTCTTTGCTGGATTTGAACTGATGGTCTTGACCTCATACTTGACTGGTTACTTCACTGCTGTTCTCTATCTTCAGTCCTTGTACCGAATTGCCAGAAAAGTCCCGAATCAGAACCGTTCCCTTGTGTGTTCTTTAGTTCCGCTTAGTGTTCAGCCCTGAATCATTGTTCTTCCACTGTTAATGGTACAGTATGGAAGGAAGAATTAGGTGATAGTGATAGTATCTGTTAAATCCTTTTAAGCTCTGAGGACATTTGGGTACATGCAAACATAGCCTTCAACACTTGTCCACACACACATACTTATCATAATAAAACTAAAACAAACAAACAAAAAGTGGTTAAATCTGGCAGTGGTAATAATGTGGTTTAGTAGAAAACCTTTTTACAGGAAGTCAGAAAGTCTGGACGTAGGTCCAGTTGGTATACTTGTGATGTTGAGAAACTCACTGAGCTCTATAGACCTCAAGTCTGCTATCTGTAACAATTTAAATTTGATGCTTTTTAAGATCACTTATATCCTTGAAATCTTTAAAACTTCAGGAAAATAGGCAGAGAACTTTCCCCCACATTATCAATGTTGGTCAGACTCAACATGTATCATAATTGGGCCCATAAAGAATTTAGTTATATTTCTTGTGTTTTTATTCTAGTTTTCATTATTCTTGGGTTTAAGTCTTCAAATATGCTTCACAACATGTTAAAACTCTTCTGTAAGATCTTTTGTAACTTCATTTAATGCTGAGGCAAACTATCCATCCAAGTGTTTTCTAACCCTAGTGAATAGACCTGAGGTTTCTGATGCTATTTGGAGGCCTTAATTTCCATGGGTCATCTCAGTGGAATTTCAAATAACCTGGAATCACTGGGAGTCCACAAGTTCTCACTTTCAACAACTAATGTAGGTTTGCCCCTGTCTTCTATGGAGTTAGGCCATGTCAACATTTCTCCAACATATATCAAACAGCCTACACTGATTTTGAAAGTCAAGTTTTAAAACCAGAACACATCAGGGTGGATTCCCTAATGCTTGTGGTAATAACCACTTTGAAGTCTACCCAGGTGTGCTAGAACCATTCTTCATGTATCTTACGGTTCTCTTGTCTTTGACCTTGTAACAGGCGCTGTTTTCTGAAGTATTTTATTAGATATTGATTTCATTTGGGTGTGGACAGATATACACATTGTTATTTCAATCAACTTGTACACCATACAAGACTCTGGAATTGTAATATTTTGTTTTCCTTTGGGGAAATAGCCATTATAATACACTTTTTAAGTTCACTTAGTAATTTTAAGGCTTTGTTCAAATACACTGGTATAAAAAAAAATCTCTTCCAGCAATATTTATTGCTCTTAGGGACATTTAGAAGAGTCAAATTGTAATTGCTTGTAGTCATATTTGTTACATAATTCTTGGGATGGCAGCTGTGACAATATTTGGATGCGAGGACCAACCGGGGGCTTTGTTATGGGCATTTTTCACACTAAATTATTATGAGGAGATCGAGAAAAAAAATGATGAATGTAAAATAGCCAATAACATGACAGTATATAACGAAGTTATTTGGTTATCTTTGTGTTACCTATAGTTAGTGCTTCAAACATTGTGCAGAGGCCAGCATCTAGGTCACTGTGGCAAATTGTTACCCTTCTCAAAATATTTGATGCACATTTGTCAAGTTAGGCTTCAATTCTGTGGGCATGAGTAGGAAAGGAGAAAATAAAAGATAAAGTACAAAAATAAAACATTTCCAATAGCCCCACAAACTCAAAGGTGGGACAAACTATGAGATGTTCACACCATCTCTGAATTCCAAACCATGTGTTTTCCTAAGATTCTGTGAAAGGAATCTTGGTTTGGCTCCCCTTCAATCCCTTTCCAGAGAAATAATTTCATGGAATGCCCTGAAATGTATCCTCTTGTTTATTCTAATCAGAGTACAGTCATATTTGAATCTGTATCTTCTTATCAAATTGGTTTTTTGATAATATACAGTAACAGGGTATCTGGGGGGACAAAATGCATAAAATGGTACAAATCTTGCAGTAGGTTTAAGGACAAACCTCTGCAGAGAAAAAATACATTGTATATATCTATTTGTGATTTTCCAAAAAGGAACACATCCTGATGACTAATTATCAAAATGAATTAGTTATAAATAAAGGTTATTTTGAAAGGATAAATGGTTTGGTACATTAAGGAATGTATAAATTTTTTTTATACCTTTACTTTATTTATATGTTTTATGTGGTGCTGAGGATGGAACCCAGTGCCTCACACATGCCGGATAGGCACGCTGCCACTGAGCCACAACCCCAGCCTCAGGAATGTGTACAATTGTGATTAATTATCTAACTAACTGGATACATGCAAAAGTAATAACAAACTCTTTTTCTCCCTTGTTCTGAAGCACAAGTTGAAGCTTTATATAGAACATGGAAAAACTTTTAAAAATATATATTTTTTAGAAAAAATTGAGTCCAATATTCACATCTAGTAATCCCTTATATTATTAAATTTTTTTTATATAGAACATGGAAAAACTTTTAAAAATATATATTTTTTAGAAAAAATTGAGTCCAATATTCACATCTAGTAATCCCTTATATTATTAAATTTTTTCTGACTTTTTTCCTACTTATTTATTACACTTAACTATATTTCTATGAGGCAGGAAGATAAGAAATTTCTCATTTGGTTTAAGGAAAATGAGCTCAGAAATATTAAATATGTACTAAGGCAATGTTGGAACGTGGCCCTCTGAGACTCTAGGCCTGGCTTTGTCTCTTCTTTGCCCCACATCCCTTGGGATGAGTGAGTTCATGCCTGTCATGGCATCATCTGAGTAAGTCACTTCTATTTTCTTTACTTGCCCCCTGTTACTATGGATCATGTTTCCAGAATTATTGGGGATTTAAAAAGTTTCCTTACTTTCTATCTTTCAGAATAAAAAAAGCACTTTGGAACTGTGAGCGGCTGTCATAATCACAATAAGAAATCAGGAGTCAAGAGATGTGAAGTGATAGCAGGAGTTTCAGAGGTCCCAGGAAACACAAAATTCAGCAGAGATAGGAGTAGACTATTAAGAAAACAAAACAAAAAAAAGACCCTGTGCCTAATAGAGAAAAAAGTAGGCCCAAATATTTATCATGTTGGATTATGCCCCAACGTCCTTAACAAGACTCCTAAAGCACAAGAGATAAAATCAAGAATTAACAAATGGGATGGATTCAAACTAAAAAGCTTCTTCTCAGCAAACAAAACAACCAACGAGGTGAAGAGAGATACTACATTTTGGGAGCAAATTTTTGCCACACGTACATCAGATAGAGCACTAATCTCCAGGATATATAAAGAACTAAAAAAAAAAAAAAAAAAAAAAAAAAAAAAACCAAACAACCCAATCAATAAATGGGCTAAGGAGCTGAACAGACACTTCTCAGAAAAGGATATATATTTGATCAACAAATATATGAAAAAAATGTTCAACATCTCTAGTAATTAGAGAAATGTAAATCAAAACTACTCTAAGATTTCATGTCATGCCAATCAGAAAGGCAGTTATTAAGAATACAAACAACAATAAGTATTGGTGAAGATGTGTGGGAAAAGGCACACTCATACATTGCTGGTGCGACTGCAAATTGGTGCAAACAATCTGGAAAGCAACATGGAGATTCCTTAGAAAACTTGGGATGGCATCCCCATTTGACCCAGCTATCTTGCTCCTGGGTCAATACCCAAAGAAGTTAAAGTCAGCATATAGTAACACAGACACCTAAATGTCTGTAGCAGCTCAATTCACAATAGTTATGGAACCAACTTAGGTGCCCTTCAATAGATGAATGGATAAAGAAACTGTGGTTTATATACACAATGGAATATTACTCAGCATTAAAAGAGAATAAAATTGTTGCATTTGCAGGTAAATGGGTGGAGTTGAAGAATATCATGCTAAGTGAAGTAAGCCAATCCCCCCCAAAAAAAACAAAGGTTGAATGTTCTTTCTGATAACAGGATGCTGATCCATAATGGGGGGGGGGCACAGGAAAAATGAAGAAACTTTGGACAAAGGGGAGAAAAGTGGGGGAATGGGGACAGGAAAGATGGTGAAATGAGATGGACATCGTTATCCTTGGTATGACTGCACATATGGAGAGAAGCTACATCATGTACAGAGAAATTAAAAGTTGTGTTGCAACTGTGTACAATGAATCAAAATGCACTCTGCCATCATATATATATATATATATATATATATATATATATATTATAAAAAAACTGCAAATGGGTAAAATCCTTGGAAACCTCTATTTCTCTAGAGATTCCAGCATTGTAGGGGCTGAGATGGAAGAAGAATGATAGTTCATCCTGGCCAATTTCTATGGTTCCAGGTGGTAATATTATTGATCAATTAGAATTTTTAACTTGAGATTTGTGACAGCAATCCCCACAGATGGCTTGAAATGCTCAACAGTGAGTTCTTGCCCATGAGTTGAATGAACTGCATGTGCTGCTTAAACCGAGGGTGAAATATGTTCTGATTCTCCAGCAGCCTCAGAGTTGAAAGATCAACACTTATTCAGGATCCACTTGCAACTGATATACAGGCTGAACAAGACTGATAGATTCATTTGAACTGAAGCAAGGTATACAAAGCACGTATTTCTGGATGATTTGATAGTTTTCAAGGTGGCAAACTAAAGGGTTAGCACCACTTTAATAATGTCACTTGTTGTGTATGTGTTCTTCTTGACATTTTAATATTGTAGAATGCAGAGTATGTATGTGCTGTTACCACTTTGAAGAGATAATGCCCATGTGTGTCACTAGGAACTGTCAGAAATTTGTTAAGGATAAGAAATGATCTCCAGGTATGACTTAATGACTTCAACTATGGGTACATGGTGGTAAAAGCCATGGTTGGAACTGATACACAGAAACTTGGATTTCTGATTTCGAAGCAAAAAATGAAACTAGATTATGTAGATTGGTTTAAGAAATTATAAATCCAGAACCTGGTGCCAGCCCTGGATAATCTGGGTTGAGGTGCCTAATCTCTGGCCCATACCTCCATTTTAACTATCATTGGAAATTAGCCCACTGTTTTGATCTGGTGCCTAGCTTCCTCACTGCAGGTTAGAAAGTTGAAACATTGGCTTCCCTTTATGAGGAAATAGTCTCAGGTCGCCATCCATTGACACAATCATGTATATTGGATTTATTTAATTTTCTTTTTGTATGATGTGGTTTGAACCCAGGGTTTAACATATGCTAAGAAATACTTTGCCACTGAGCTACACACCCCACAGCTTTCTATTTTATTTTGAGATAGGGTCTCCCTTAATTTCCTAGGCTGATCTCAAACTCGTGATCCTCCTTCCTCAGCCTCCTGGTAGCTGGGATATGGTGTGCACCACCAAGCCTAGCTGTATCCTGGTTATAAATGTTTGCTGGTTGAAATAGCAAAAGCCACTGAAAATAGCTTTAACTAAGTCCAAGATATCATTCTCAAACCTAGACCAGCCCTTTTCATTGAGACCTTTTGTATTCCATTCTGTCATTTTGTTCTTACAAAGTCTTTTAATAAAAACATAAAACTTTGGAATTAAAATAGTTTCTTACATATCATCCAGAAAAATCTGGAAAAGTTGACCTTGTAGAAATGGTCTCTAAAATTTAACAGATCCTAATTTCTAGGACAGTAGATGAAGTCAGGATAAAAGTACCTCCCTTTTTCTCAGTAGGTTTGGGATCTAGTAGAAAATCAGATCTTTAGTTCCTTTAAATGTTGAATGGCAGTGTTGTCCAGTTCCCCACAAATTTCCCTTGGTTCTCTGAGTATAAAGCCATGTTCTCATTCTTCCTGACAATACATTAATACTTACATATAAGCCAGGATACAGGATTTCAAATAGAAAAGTCTTGTAACACATGGGAGGCAAATCTACCTTGCTGACCAGTGTATTCTCAGAGCTTATTACCAGGTATTAAGCCAATGATTGAAAATAAGACATTCAATATGTTTAAGGCCTCTCATGCTTATCTCCATCATATCAATACAGTTTGGTTTGGTTAGAATCTGAATATAAATTATATTTAACTTGTTCTTTCAGACTCTTTGAAAACAAATGGCAACTAAAGTTTTCTAGAAAGGGCACCACAATAGCAAGTCTTAAGACCATTGACATTTGCTGCTATCTACCCATGATTTGTTGGAGATAGCAATCCAACTACTAGTTGTCCCTTCTCACTAACTTCCTTAATTATTTCTAGGTACTACAAGGTGGCGCATAACTAAATATTATCAGGGAGTTTTACAGCCTGAGGCCTGCTATTACAGTGTATTATAGAGTCAGGTATAATCATTCTAAGATGTTTAAACTAATTTATACGAGGTCTGAGAGACAGAAGTGCCAAAATTGTCTGAGAATTTTATTCTGCATCCAGCCATTACCACAAAGGAGGATATATTACTTCTCATTTCTTTACAAGTGTCAGTACAAATCCAACCATCAAACAAAAGTTGGACCTAAAAGCTTTTAGATTATATAGTGATTATTACAGATTTTACATGAGATAAAAATGTAATTGCTCCATTTCTTTCATTTTTTTTTCTTTCATTCCCCCACCCCCTACAGCATATTTTAGACCTTCCTGTTCGACTGCCAGGTCAGACCCAGCACAAAAAGACATGGTCAAAAGACTAGGGAACTGGAGTGTTCTTTATCATAAGAAATGAAATGATTGGAAATTTTATTCCAAATGGATCAAAAATTTCCATTATCATTTACATTTTAAGCTTCTTTTATGTCTATGTAAACTCATGCCTGGCCTATAAAAGAAAAATATTTCCAGACATTTGAACAGTTACAGAGAAGCCGCTGAAGGCAGCTATCCCTCATAGGCACAGTGAAGCAAGGATATTTTTCCACTTTGCTTCATTCCCTGTTTTCCATATCCAACCATTTTTTTTTTTTAATACTTGGAATCTGTCTTATTTATCTGTCCCCCTTATTCCCTACCTTTCATCTCCATCTTCATCCTTCATTAATTCCTTTATTTTTCTTCTGTCTAGAGTTGAATTTTTATTCATGCTCTCACCATTCTTTTCCACATAGGTTCTCTTACTTGGGATACCCATCATGTAAAATTAACCCTCTGCTTACCAGGGCATACTCTTGTGAGGAAGAACCTTGTTCCAGTTATCAAAGGTGACCCCCTGGATATGTCAGGCCTTTCTGAAGGCTCAGGGAAGCTGAGCTGCAGGGATTGTGCCCACAGACCCTGAAAGGCAGCAGACCCAAATTCTTGTCTTTTGCTGTTGGACAAGTCTACGGCTTTGAACAAAGTTTTATGCTCTTTGTCCTTAGTTCTTGTTTCATAAAGTGGGAAGAATATTTTAGTTCTTAACTCAGGATCATTGTGAAATTATAACCATACACACAGCTTTATACAGGGATTGGTCACATAATAAGCACTATGAATAAGAGTTAGTTAATATTATGCCTTGTTGTTCCTCTTAATAATGTATAATGGAAGTCAATGACCTCCTAATAACCATTTCCCCTCAGTTTGCCTGAGCACAGTCTCCAGCTTACCTTGCAAGTGGGTTGCTGTAAAACAGCATTTTGTCTAATGAAATGAAATTGGTATGTTTTTGTGTAATTTCTGGGAAGAGTCCTTAAGTATAAAAGGAACAGTATTGTTTTTGTTATCTTGTTTCCTTGATTGCTTGTATGATGGCTAAAGCTCCAGCAGTTATTTGTGGTCATTAATAGTTTCTTTTCCTAGTGGGCTTGAGATGGAACAAACTGATAACTTCATGGATTATCCATAGTACTTTTAGCTGCCTAGGCTATTTTTTTTATGAAAATGTGAAATAGATAAACTTTTACTATGTTTAAACTAGCTTTTTTTTTTTACTGGATACTTTGATTTGATGCAGTTGAATGCAATTCTAACTGATCCATTCAGGTTTTTCTAAATCCGTGCCTTTAACCCAGATGACCTATTTATCTGAGTTTCTGAAATGAGTTTTAATTTTGTTCAATTTCCATGTGTCCCTGTTTTCTAAATTATGTATTATGGCTGCTGTAGGCAGGGAATCTTAGGATGTTACTGGTCCTTTCTAATTGCGATTTTTCCTTACCGAACTCACTGTGTCATTAGGATCCATACTCTGTTCTCACTTCTCCTTGTCTCCTTGGTTTGTATCCACATCCTATTCTACCTGCAAAGTATCTCACATACCCCCCACACTCAGTCCCCATGATTTGAGACCTTTCCATTGATATTTCTCACATGCAACTTGGAGACCTTAATTCCTCAATTTTTTTGAATTTGTTGTTGATTTTCCTACTTTTATTTTTTTTTCTGATTTAGTTTATCACTACATTTTTCTGTCTCATTCCTTTTCTTTATATTATTAACATTTTTTTCTTATTAGTCTGACTTATGCTCAACATTAGCAATTTACTCCTTGTTATATATTCAAAATAAAACACAGAACATCTTAATTTACATATATCTTATAATGTAACTTACATCTGACAGTTTAATCTCCCTTAATACTTCTGGCAATGCCCTTTAGAATTAGAAGGAGAAAAATTTCACCTAATTATAGTAGTTTACATATGCAAATGTTATCAGATTTAATAATCATGTTTCCCTAGAAATGATGAACAAAGCCACATGTGTTTTAAGTGGATCATAAATCTTGTTGATTAAGTTACTGTCCTGAATCATTTACTGTAAGGAAATTATTGTCATTAGACTTCTAAACTGTATCTTAGCCTATTTCATAAGCATATCTTCCTATGTTTAAGATTTAGGCATGACTCATGGTGAAAAAATCAATTCATGGAAATTTAGAGACAATAAACATTAATTAAATGCCTCCTGGACTCTTGACAATTGCTTTTCTTTGGTCAAATTTCATACCTTATTGGTAGGAACTCATAAAGTTCAAAAATAATGTTTAATATGGATTAGGAGTAAGGGAAATGTAAAGCCTTCTATGATACATAAACACTCAAATTTTGATGAGTAAACAAAATAAAGTAAGAAAATATTTCAATTTTTCACTTAGCTTGAAGAGACTTAACCATCCATGTTATCTAAGGGAGAAGAAAGTCAGCCTCATCAGACAGAGGAGTGGCAGAGAATTTGACTTCAGCATCAAAATGTCTAACTGTAGAAAATCTAATAAATATTAGAACAATGGAATTTGAGTCTGCCAGGAAAAAAGTTCAAAAGTGAACTAATTTAGTGTGAATCAAGACACACATGCAATGTGTTGCATTTATGGAGTGTGTTAAGAGTTGAGTGAGCACCTTCACACTGATTTTCTCATCCTCATCCATGCAAATCCAAGGGAAATGTGAAACTCTTACACACTTTATCTCTATTACAGTGATTTGGAGCTTGAGACTCAGTGAGCTAAGTGATTTGGCATTCAGAAGTAACAACTCAAATGGAAGAATTGAACCCAAGTTTTCAGACTGAACCATAGTGTCACACTGCCCCTATACTGCACAGTCAACTGAAGGAATCAGCCTACCCATGCAGAGGGCTGTCATTTGAAGTGAATGGGGGGTGGGAGTCAATTCATCCTGAATTGCACTAGAAAGCAGTCCAAGGATCAGTGGGTATAAATTACAGGGAGGCTGATTTTGCCTCAATTCAAGGAAGAACTTTCCAACAATTAGAGCTGTCTAACCAAGGAGCAATCTGTCCTGTCAAATAAATGAACAGTCTGTCACTGAAGGCATTTAAACTGAAGCGTGAAGACCACTTCTCAGGCATACTAGAGGAAAGATTATTGCATGGGTAGCACACATCACATCTAAAGCTTTATCCAACTTAAAGATTCTGTAGATGGAGCAGGATGACATTTGGAGGAGATGATCCATATCCTTGGACTTTGGAGTTGTCAAGGGTCCTATATAGGTGACCCTGATGTGCTATGGAACCATGCAACTGAAGATCAAGCCTGGTATTTCTTGCAGAAGCTCCTTTAGAGCTAATTTGTAGTTCAGTCCACACATTCGGAATTGTTGAACATGATAGGGTGGAGCTCTGCTCTCCAAGATATTTAGGACTTATATTTTATTGTTGAGATGCTCCTGAAAACATTGCCTTTTCTGGATCATTAGATGTGAATATATTCTTTACTGAAACACCACTTCAAACTATGATTTTTGCAATTCTTTTAAAGGCTTAGGAGTTCTTATTAGTTCTTATTAGACACACTCAAATAATTGTTAAAGAGAATGGAGGTTGGGTGAGGGAATTGGGCTGCTACTTTAATCTAGGGTAAAATTAAATTTAATAATTTGAGCACAGAATTATACACACTAAAAGGGAATCCAGATCTCTATCTTCCCACAATGCATGTCTCACTTCTTTTCTTTTTTACTTTTGCAAAGCACAAATATTTCCCTATTAATCTGTGCATTTCCACTAACACAAATTATTTTTCCGAGGAATATTTTATACCCCAGAGCAAATCATGTTCCATGTCTGAGAATCAAATTTTAAAAGCTTCTCCTGGGATACCTCATAGTTGGAGCTTACACATTATACTGGGTTCTCTAATATGCACTTAGATTTTATCCTGAAACCAAGAACAGGCCATAAAATATCCAGAAACTCAATGCAGCAAACACAACTTCAGATCATTTCCAGGGATTCATTCGTGGTCACATCTCCCCCTGTATTTGAGAGAAAAGAGAGTCACCGTTATAGTTGACTTTTGGCTTGAGTACAAAGACGTTACAAAAGTATTCACTAAATAACAGTATTTTTTCACATATTGGTTCTATATCCCCCATGAAAGTTTCAAAGTAGGTATACCATTCTTGTTTCATTTATTTACTCAAGGGCACCATCTCTGAGCTTCCATTAATAAATTGATTAGGCCACAATTTAATAATAAAGATGGTTCTACTATTTCAATTGACAAAAGCTCCAGTGTAGACAGCATTTTAAAAAGACACCTAAGGTGTGTTTAGGGGTGAGGCTGAGCATAGGTTCAACAAGATCTGGGGACTTAAATGCTGCCCATGTCTCTCCTTCCCTCTCCATGTGCCACCTCTTCTTCTGCTTCTCCAACACAGTGACACACTGGGGCCCTTGCCCACTTACTATACAAAACGGTGACTTTTAACATGTTAACTCCTGTGTTTCCATATGTGATATATTTTAAATTAAACATGTTTTTGCTGCTATTGTTTTCATATAACATATTATTTTATATCAAATAGGAATTCTCAGTTTAAGAACTGGGTCTGTGTCCTTGTCTTTGTGGAAGCTGTTTTCATTTGGCTGAAAAACAGTATTTTATTTTCCAAAGTAGTTTTTCTAAGTATTAAACTATAAGTTATCTTTTTTCTTTCTTTAATTTTTAAAATTTCGATTATTTCTCCTTTAATTTTTGTAGTTTTCTGTGTAGAGATATTCCTTAAAACAGAAACAAAACAAACAAAAGAACCAATTTGTTTTTGATATATTGTTTCCTTTCTTTCTTCCCCCTTCCTCTCCTCCTTTTGTCCTTCCCTCCTTCACTCTTTCCTTTTCCTCCCTCCTTCCTTCCCTCCCTTCCTTCCTTCCTTTATCTTTCTCTCTTTTTTCCTTCCGTCCTTCCTTTATCTTTCTCTCTCCCTCCCTCCCTCCCTTCCTTCCTTCCTTCCTTTCCTTCCTTCCTTCTTTCATACTGGGGATTGAACTTAGAGTTGCTTTACAACTAAGCTACATCCCCTAGTTTTTTACAAAAATTCAAGACAGGGTCTTGCTAAGTAAGTTGTTGTGGCTGGCCTCTAACTTGTGATTCTCCTGCCTCAGCCTCCTGAGTTGCTTAGATTATGGGTGTGTGCCACCACATCATATTGATATGTTTCTGGTGCTATTGGATATAGAATTTTTTTATTTAATTTTCCACTTGAATGCTGTTAGTATACAAAACCACAATTCATCTTTGTAGAGTGATATTATATCCTGTGAGGCTGCTAAATGTACTTACCGATGTAGTTTATTATTTATGAACTAAAACCTTTGAAAAATTAAAAAAAATCTACATTAACAATCATGGAAATAGTTATACTTTTCAATCGTAAAGGCTTTTATTTATTTTACAAATTATTTTGCTTGCTTTCGCCACATAGGTTGAATGTTGAGTTTAAGTGGTGAGTATGAGGATTCCTGCCTTGTTTCCCATCTAAGGGGACAATCACTCAGTGTTTTGCTATTAAGCATCATTTGAGCTACCCCTTCTTCATAGATGTCCTTTATGAGACCACGGAGGCTCCCTCCAGATTGCTGGGAGTTTGTTGAATAACCAGTTATATTTTTTCATCTGTTGAGATAGTCATGTACATTTTCTTTATTCTGTAAATATATAAGAATATATTGATATTCGGATATTTCAACCAATCTTGTAATCCGGGGATAAACACTTTTTGGTTTATTGCAGGATTCAATTTGCTTATATTTTGCTAAGAATTGTGTGACCTATTCCATGAAGCATATTAGTTAGTAATTTTATTTTTAATGAAGCATTTTTTTCATTCTCATTATTTTTCTCTCTTTGCCAAGGAATTATTCATATAATCCGTTGGAAAATATTTTCTATTTCTTTAGTTTTGAAAACATTCTTAGAAGAATGGCATCTTTTTCTTTAAAGATTTGGTGATTTTTGCCAATTAAATCTTTGGGGACTAGAGAATTCTTTGTTTCATTTTTTGAGGATGAATATAATTTACTTAATAAATATAGGGATATTCAGATTTTCCTTATACCAGTCTCAAACTTATTTACTTCTTCTAGGTTGATGAAATTTCCTCTACAATATGAAGAGATATTTCATATTTCACTATTTATTAGTCCTTTTAATTGTTTGTCAATTATCTAAACATTTTCAAACTAGCAACTTTTGGCTCTTTAAAATGATCTTGTTCTCCTCTGTTTCACTAATTTTCACTCATCTTTATTTCCTCCTGTTACTTACTTTGGTCTTAATTTGCTCATCTTTTTCTATCATCCTAAGATATACATATCAATAATTGATTCTAGAACTGTCCTTTCCCTACGAATGCATTGCTACATATTTCCCTGGAGATACTACTGTAGCTGGATCTTGTAAATTTTGATACATTATGAGTTCAGTTTATAGTGTTTTTTTTTAAATTTCATTGTAATTTGTTCTTCCATACACAGATTTTTTAGAAGACTTTTTAAAATTTTCAGAACATGAAGTATTTATTCACATATTGTTTCTAAATTTCTAAGTTAACTCTCTTGTTCATGGAGAATCAACTATGAAATACACTCCAGTGTAAGGTCTCTTTTAGTTAATATTATGTATGTTCTTTAAAGGATATATATGTGTTCCTTAAAGGAAGAGAAAAATTAAAAACTAATGTGCTAAATATATATGTGTTCCTTAAAGAAACACATATTCTTTATTACTTGTAAGGTGTGTTAATTCATAAATGTAAACTTTGTTGAAAGAGTGGCAGAGATGGTTCATATTGTCATAATTTATTGATTTTCTTGTCTAAATAGTCTATATATAACTCTGTCATATTATGTTCTCTAGCTTTGGTTTAGATTTGTCTATTTTCTCCCTTATTTTGGTTTTTCTATGTCAGTGTTATTAGGCATATGCCCACATATAACTGTTGTGTTTTTAATGAATTGACCCTTCCAACATTAAGCAATATCATTTTTACTTTTGTTCAAATGATTTCTATTACTTTATTGTGACTTTTGCTTTCTTTTGCCTCTATTTGCATAGTGCTATATAAAATTTCTATCTTCTTGCTTTTCTGTTTGAATTTTGTTCATACCATTTTGGCTTTTAATAAACATTATGATGTTTAAACATTCTATTGAAGTGCAAAGTATAAAGAAATTAAATAGCATATTTCCACAAACTGAACAAACTGTAAGTAGTCCCCAGATAAACAAAATAACCAGCACTCCCATGAGGGCCCCATAAACTTAGTTGCTTATTTATTTGTTTATTTATTGGTACCAAGGATTGAACTCAGGGGCACTTGACCACTGAGCCACCTCCCCAGCCCTATTTTGTATTTTATTTAGAGACAGGGTCTCACTGAGTTGCATAGCACCTTGCTTTTGCCGAGGCTGACTTTGAACTTGTTATTCCCTCCTGCCTCAGCCTCCCAAACTGCTGGGATTACAGGCATGTGCCACTGCACTGGGCCCCATGAGTTTATTTTAAATCACTATTTCTCTCAGGGTAACCAATATCATGACTTCTGATAGCACTGATTTGCTTTCTTCCATCGTTTGTTGTTGTTGTTGTTATGTCATGTAAAATGAATTGTATGTAAATATCATTCGTGCCATATGCATGTGTGTGTGGTGTGTGTTAAATATTGTTTGTGAAATCTATCCATATAGTTCTTTGTGGTTGTAGATGTTTATTCTAATTTTTGGATGTTTTTACATTGTGTAACTATGCCAACATATACCTGTCTATAGCACTAATGAGGAGTATTTGGTAGTTTTGTTGTTCCTCTTGTGAACACTACTTTTGTCATTTGTCATGTGTTTACTTGTCAATTCTTGAATACATTTTCATAATCCTATCAGAGATTATACCCAGAAGTTAAGGTGTGAAGTTATAGAAAATGCATTCTGTAGATAGTGTTAAAAAGAGTTTATCAAAGCCGGGCGCGGTGGCGCACGCCTGTAATCCCAGTACTTGGGAGGCTGAGGCAGGAGGATCGCAAGTTCAAAGCCAGCCTCAGCAATGGTGAGGCACTTAGCAACTCAGTGAGACCCTGTCTCTAATAAAATACAAAAAAGGG
This sequence comes from Tamias sibiricus, assembly GCA_025594165.1. Taxonomy (NCBI): domain Eukaryota; kingdom Metazoa; phylum Chordata; class Mammalia; order Rodentia; family Sciuridae; genus Tamias; species Tamias sibiricus. Next base: position 39,375,062 of record CM046671.1, read on the forward strand.
CTGGGGATGTGGCCCAGTGGTCGAGTGCCCCTGAGTTCAATCCCCGGTACCAAAAAAAAAAAAAAAAAAAAAAAAGAGTTTATCAAAGTAGTTGTACCAATTTACCCCTCCAGCAGCTGTTGATGAGATTTCTGGATGCTGCATCTTTTCACTAACACTCGGAATTTCCTTTCTCATTCTGTTCATTCTGAGAATGTCTGAGGGGCTTTGACTGTGGTTTTGATTTGCATATTTCCTGAAGACTAATGAGGTTAAAAAATATTTTGTATGGCTGTTGGTCATTTGAATGTTCTCTTTTGTGAAGAATCTATTCAAGACCTTTCCTCTCTGTACTTCCTTGGTTGTCTTTTTTTTTTTTTTTTTTTTAATGACTTATGGACTCTCTTCATGTATTCTAAATACAAACACTTTGTTAGATATATTTGTGAATTTTTTTCACACTCTGACCCATCACTCATAATGTTGTACTTAAATAACAAAAGTTTTTAAAATTTTTTTATTATTCTAATTTGTTATACATCTTTGCAGAGTACATTTCATTTCATATTACATATAAAGAACACAATTTTTCAAGTTGCTGGTTTTATATAAAGTATTTTTACAACAATTGTGTCTTCATACATGTATTTAGGGTAATCATGGATAACTCAGTCTGCCATTATTCCTATCCCCTTTCTCCCTTCCTTCTCTCCCCCCTCTTTGTTCTATTTAAAGCTCTTTTATTCCTCTCATCCCTTCTCTCTTGCCTTTATAAGTTAGTAACTTCATATCAAAGAGATCATTTGACCTTTGTTTTTTTGGGATTGGCTAACTTCACTTAGCATTATTTTCTCCAACTCCATCCATTTACCTGCAAATGCCATGATTTTATTCTCTTTTAGTGATGAGTAGTGTTCCATTGTGTATACATACCAGAGTTTCCCTATCCATTCATCTGCTGATGGGCATCGGGGTTGGTTCCACAATCTAGTTATTGTGAATTGTGCTGCTATAAACACGATGTGGCTGTGTCCCTGTATTAAGATGTTTTTAATAGGCCAAGGAGTGGGATAGTTGGGTCAAACGGTGGTTCCATTCCCAGTGTTTCTAGGAATCTCCATACTACTTTCCAGATTGGCTTCACCAATTTGCAGTTCTACCAGCAATGTAAGAGTGTGCCTTTTTCCAAACATCCTTGCTAGCATTTATTGTTGTTTGTTTTTTTGATAGCTGCCATTGTGACTGGAGTAAGATGAAATTTAGAGTTGTTTTGATTTGCATTTCTCTAATCCCTAGAGATGTTGAACACTTTTTCATATATTTGTTGATTGTTTTTATATCATCTTCTGAGGAATGTCTGTTTAGTTCCTTGGCCCATTTATTGATTGGGTTATTTGTTTTTTTGGTGTTAAGGTATTTAAGGGCTTTATAAATCCTTGAGGTTACTGTTCTATCTGAAGTGCTTGTGGTAAATATTTGCTCCCATTCTGTAGGTCCTCTATTCACCTCACTGATTGTTTCTTTTGCTGAGAAGAAGCTTTTTGGTTTGAATCAATCCCATTTATTGATTCTTGGTTTTATTATTTATTTATTTATTTTTATTTGTTTTATTTATATTAGTAGTATGTATTACAATTCATACCGCACATATAGAGCATCTTTTTACACAAAACAGTTTGTATACAAAGTATATTCATAGCATTCAAGTCTTCAATCACGCATTTAGAATAATGATATCCATCTTATTCAACCACTTTTTCTTTTTCCCCCCTCCATTCCCTCTTGATCCCTCTTTCCCCTCCCTTCCCTTTGACCATTATAGTGTTCCTCTAATACTTCTATGTACCCCAACCCAACAATACTGTGAGCCAGCCTCCTTATATCAGAAGAAACAGTCAGTATGTGGATTTTTGAGATTGACTGATTTCACTTAGCATTATATTCTCCAACTTCATCCATTTACCAGTGAATGCCATTATTTTATTCTCGTTTATTGCTGAGTAAAATTCCATTGTGTGTATATACCACATTTTCTTTATCCACTCATCTACTGAGGGACATATAGGTTGGTTCCACAACCTACTTATTCTGAATTGTGCTGCTATAAACATTGAAGTGGCGGTGTCACTGTAATATGCTGTTTTTAAGTCTTTTGGGAATATACCCAGGAGTGGGATAGCTGGGTCATAGGGTGGTTGGTTCCATTCCCAGTTTTCCAAGAAATCTCCATACTGCCTTCCATAATGGTTGCACCATTTTGCAGTCCCACCAGCAATGTATGAGTGTGCCTTTCCCCACATCCTCTCCAACATTTATTGTTGTTTGTGTTCTTGATAGCTGCCATTCTGACTGGAGTGAAATGAAATCAGAGTAGTTTTGATTTCCATTTCTCTAATTACCAGTGATATTGAGCATTTTTTCATGTATTTGTTGATTAATTGTGTATCTTCTTCTGATAAACGTCTTTTCAATTCCTTAGCCCATTTATTGATTGGGTTATTTGTTTTTTTGGTGTTAAGTTTTTTGAGTTATTTATATATTATGGAAATTAGTGCTCTATCCGATGTGCATCTATTAAATATTTGTTCCCAATTAGTTAGCTCTCTATTCACTTCACTAATTGTTTCTTTTGCAGAGAAGAAACTTTTTAGCTTAAATCTACCCCATTCATTAATTCTTGACATTAATTCTTGCGCTACAGGATTCTTATTAAGGAACTTAGGGCCTAATCCGACATGTTGGAAATTGGAGCTTACTTTTTCTTCTATTAGGTGTATTGTCTCTGGTCTAATTCCTAAGTCCTTGATCGACATTGAATTGAATTTCGTGCATGGTGAGAGACAAGGGTTTAATTTCATTTTGTTGCATATGGATTTCCATTTTTCTCAGCACCATTTGTTGAGGAGGCTATCCTTTCTCCACTGTACATTTTTGGCACCTTTGTCTAATATGAGATAGCTGAAATTATATGTATTAGTCTCTGTGTCCTCAATTCTGTACCATTGGTCTACCAGTCTATTTTGGTGCCAATACCATGCTGTTTTTGTTACTATTGCACCATAGTATAATTTAAAGTCTGGTATGGTGATGCTGCCGGCTTCACTTTTCTTGCTCAGGATTGCTTTAGCTATTCTGGGTCTCTTATTTTTCCAGATGAATTTCATGACTGCTTTTTCTATTTCTTTGAGGAATGTCATTGGAATTTTGATTGAAATTGGATTAAATCTGTATAATGCTTTTGGTAGTATGGACATTTTGACAATATTAATTCTATGTATCCAAGAACAAGGTAGGTCTTTCCATCTTCTGAGGTCTTCTATAATTTCTTTCTTTAGTGTTCTATAGTTTTCGTTATAGAGATCCTTCACCTCTTTCATTAAGTTGATTACCAGGTATTTTATATTATTTGATGCTATTGTAAATGGAGTAGTTTTCATCTTTTCTTTTTCAGAGGATTTGTCACTGATGTACAAAAATGCCTTTGACTTATTGATTTGTATCCTGCTACTTTGCCAAATTCATTTACTAGTTGTAAAAGTTTTCTGGTAGAGTTTTTTGGGTCTTCTAGGTATATTATCATGTCATCAGCAAATAGTGCTAATTTGAGGTTTTCTTTTCCTATCTGGATCCCTTTAATTTCTTTCGTCTGTCTAATTGCTCGGCCAGAGTTTCAAGTACTATGTTAAATAGCAGTGGTGAGAGGGGGCATCCCTGTCTTGTTCCAGTTTTTTGAGGGAATGCTTTCAATTTTTCTCCATTTAAGATAATGTTAGCTTGGGGCCTTGCATATATAGCTTTTATAATGTTGAGATATGTTCCTGATATTCCTAGTTTTTCCAGTGTTTTGAACATAAAGGGGTGTTGTATTTTGTCAAATGCTTTTTCTGTGTCAATTGAGATGATCATATGATTTTTGTCTTTAAGTCTATTGATGTGGTGTATTATGTTTATTGATTTCCGAATGTTGAACCAGCCTTGCATCCCTGGGATAAACCCCACTTGATCATGGTGCACTATCTTTTTGATATGTTTTTGAATCCGATTTGCCAGGATTTTGTTGAGGATTTTTGCATCTATGTTCATTAAAGATATTTGCCTGAAGTTTTCTTTTTTTGCTGTGTCTTTCCCTGGCTTTGGAATTTATGTGATATTGGCCTCATAGAAAGAGTCCGCAAAAGCTCCCTATTTTTCTATTTCTTGAAATAATTTGAAGTGCATTAGTATTAATTCTTCTTTGAAGGTCTTGTAGAACTCAGCTGTAAACCCATCAGGACCTGGACTTTTTCTTGTTGGTAGTTTTTTGATGGCGTCTTCTATTTCTTCGCTTGAATTTGATTTATTTAAATTGTGTATAGCCTCCAGTTCCATTGTGGGCAATTCATATAACTCTAGAAATCTGTCAATGCTTTCAGTATTTTCTATTTTATTAGAGTACAAGTTTTTGAAGTAATTTCTAATTATCTCCTGTATATCTGAGGTGTTTGTTGTGATATTTCCTTTTTCATCACGAATGTTAGTAATTTGAGTTTTTTCTCTTCTTCTTTTTGTTAGCATCGCTAGGGGTCTATCAATTTTATTTATTTTTTGAAAGAACCAAATTTTGGTTTTGTCAATTCTTTTAATTGTTTCTTTAGTCTCAATTTTATTAATTTCAGCTCTGATTTTAATTATTTTCTGTCTTCTACTGCTCTTAGTCTTGATCTGTTCCTCTTTTTATAGTGCTTTTAGGTGTGATATTAAGTCATTTTTTTTTTTCTTTTAAGGAAGGAACTCAGCGCAATAAATTTTCCTCTTACCACTGCCTTCATAGGGTCCCAGAGATTTCTATATGATGTATCTGTGTTCTCATTTACCTCTAGGAATTTTTAAATCTCCTCTTGATGTCTTCTTCAACCCCTTGTTCATTTAGTACCATGTTGTTTAGCTTCCAGTTGTTGGAGTAGGTTTTTTTATTTCTTGTTTTATCATTGATTTCCAATTTCATCCCATTATGGTCTGATAGAATGCAGGGTAGTATTTCTATTTTTTTATATTTGCTGAGAGTTGCCTTGTGACATAATATATGGTCAATTTTGGAGAAGGAGCCATGTGCTGCTGAGAAGAAAGTGACTTACTGAGGGATCAAATATTCTATATATGTCCATAAGATCTAAGTTATTAATTGCTTTAATGAGGTCTAAAGTTTCTTTATTTAGTTTTTTTTAAAAATAATCTATCCATTGGTGAGAGAGGTGTGTTGAAGTCCCCTAGAATAACTGTGTTTTGGTCTATTATACTCTTGAACTTGAGAAGGGTTTGTTTGATGAATGTAGGTGCTCCATTATTTGGGGCATATAGATTTATAATTGTTATATCTTGTTGATGAATGGTTCCCTTAATTACTAAGAAAAAAAAATCTTTGTAACTTTCGATTAGTTTTGGCTTGAAGTCTTCCTTATTTGATATGAGAACGGAAACCTCTGCTTGCTTCTGCAGCCCTTATGAGTGATAAGACATTTCCCAGCCTTTCATCTTCAATCCTTTGATGTCTTTTTCTATGAGGTGTGTTTCATGGAGACAGCAAATTGTTAGGTAGTTTCTTTTAATCCAGTCTGACAATCTGTGTCTTTTGAATGATGAGTTTAGGCCATTAACATTCAGGGTTATTATTGAGATGTGATTCTTATTTCCATCCATTTTTAATTATATTATGGTATTTAGCATGATTTGATTTCTCCTCTGGTTGGTAATTCCTTTAGTTTAATATCTCCCTTTGTTGATTTTCATTGTTATTTTTCTCTTCTTCTTCATGGAAAATTTTGCTCAAGATGTTCCGAAGTGCTGGCTTTTGAGTTGTGAAATCTTTTAACTTTTGTTTGTCGTGGAAGGTTTTTATTTCATCTTCGAATATAAAGCTCAATTTTGCTGGATATAAGATTCTTGGTTGAGATCCCTTTTCTTTCAGAGCTTGAAATATTCTATTCCAGGATCTTCTAGCTTTTAAGGTCTGGGTTGAAAAATCTGAGCATAGTCTGATCGGTTTACCCCTGTATGTAATCTGCATCCTTTCTCTTGTGGCTTTTAATATTCTCTCCTTGCCCAGTATATTAGGCATTTTCATCATAATGTGCCTTGGTATGGATCTGTTGTGATTTTGTATGTTTGGTGTTTGGTAAGCCTCTTTAACTTGGTTTTCCCATTCATTCCTCAAGTTTGGAAATTTTTCTGCTATTATTTCATTGAATAAATTACTCATTCCTTTGGTTTGAAACTCTGCACCTTCTTCTACCCCAATCACTCTTAAGTTTGATCTTTTTAAGTTGTCCCATAATTCTTGAATGCTCTGTTCTTGATTTCTTACCACTTTTGCCATGTCATCTAGATTTTTCTCCAGGATATATATTTTGTCTTCATTATCTGAGGTCTTTTCTTCCAAGTGGTCTAATGTGTTGTTGATGTTTTCAATTGAGCATTTAGCTTGGTTTATTGCTTCTTTCAATTCCAGAATTTCTGTTTGGTTTCTCTTTAGAATCTCTATCTCCCTATTGAAGTAATCTTTTGCTTCCTGTATTCGTTTTTGGAGTTCTTTGTCAAAATGCTCTTTTACCGCCTGTATTTCCTCTCTCATCTCATTTTTTTAGTTCATTCTTAAGATCCATAAACATTTGGAATATGTAATTTCTATATTCCATCTCTGGCATTTGACCCACTGTTATTGCCATGGAATCTACTGAGGGGGTATGTTCATTTGTTTCCATCACTTTCTTCCCTTGTTCCTTCATAATGCTTGTGTGACTATTCTTCTAGCACTGTGGGACCTTGACTATTTCGATTTCACCTTATAGCCTTATGTTGCTCCTGTGGTACAATGCTGTCAGATCCCCTTATAAATACTTTACACTTTAAGATCTAACACTTTCTATTCAGCAAATCACAGTTTGATCACAATGTACATATTTAGTTAACTCAGATGTTGTTTCCAATTTACTCTGTATGCTTGTGTTGGGGTTTATAGTCTCAGTATTGGACACAGAGATGATATGTTTCGGAAGAAGGTAGTGAGGTTATTGAGATGTTCTTTCTTAGTAAGTATGAAAATAGAATTCTATGGAAGTGGTTTGATATCAGCAGACAGGAGAGGAAAGAGAATGGAGTGAGTGATTTAGAGGGAAGACTGATTTATATATAAACTAAACTTATGTAGCCTTTGAGAGAAGAAAAAAAAAGCAAAAGATGGAAATGAAAAAATAAAAAGGAACAATAAGAGATAAAATAAAGAAGTAAGAATTAGTGTAAAGGAGAGGAGAGAGAAAGTGAGTCAAGAAAATAGAGAGTAACCAGGCGCGGTGGCGCACGCCTGTAATCTCAGCACTTGGGAGGCTGAGACAGGAGGATCGCGAGTTCAAAGCTAGCCTCAGCAATGGTGAGGCACTTAGCAACTCAGTGAGACCCTGTCTCTAACTAAATACAAAAAAGGACTGGGGATGTGGCCTAGTGGTTGAGTGCCCCTGAGTTCAATCCCTGGTACCAACAAAACAAAACAAAACAAAACAAAAAAAGAAAATAGAGAGTAAACTATATATAACAGCACTTTGCTGTATAGTTCAATTACCCCAGATCTAGAAATCCCAATTTCTGTGTATAATTTGTTTTTACCTCTGATGAGTATGCAATGACAGGATGTAAATAGAAAACATGAGGCAAGAAGAAAAGAGACAAAAGCGCGAAGGGAAGAAAAGAAAGAAAGGGGAACAAAAAACAAACAAAAAAAAATAAGCACACTATGAAACAGAACAAAAACAAAACAAAACAAACAAACAAACAAAAAAAAAAAAAAAAACAGAGTCGAACCCAGGAATAAGTCTCAAACCCTGGGAAGCCCTTCTTTTTTCCCTTCCAGTTTAAGCCTGTTTTCCTGGATCACGCCCAGACAGTCACAGAGCACCAGTTAGTGGACTCAAGTCTGCATCTTTGGTCAGTGGCAGAATGGCACAGAAGAAGAGTGGCTGGGTGTGCGTCAACAGGTGAAAGGCACCAGGTAAAGGTTCATCCAATAGGCGCGCATTCCCCACGCCCGCCCCCAGTTATAGCTCTCGGGGTTGCTGCGCTGGCCTCAGACAGGCTCTCCCCTGCTGGCTGCCCATGTCTCACCCAGGTTTATGCTGTTCTCAGAGCACTGGGCGGATCCTTGGATGCCTGCAGCTGCTTTTCTTCCTTATTTCTTTGTCCCGTTCAGCCGCAGCTTTCATCCAATATGGCAGCGCTTTCCCTTGTCTCAACAGCAGTACCCCAGACCTGGGTGTCACTCTGAAGTGTGCAGGTCCAGTTTGGCAATTTGCATGAAAGAAGTCTATGAGGATGCTGCTTTCGTCTAGCTTCCTTTTTATTCTTCTGTGCTGTTCAATTTTAATGCCGTCATCTGTACTTCCCTTACTACAATGTTACCGCAGCTGCTGCGCCGCTAATGCTGGTTCAGTTAATGGTCTACTCACACTGGGTGATTCTTGGTTTTAGTTATTGCACTATAGGGGTCTTATTGAGAAAGTTGGAGCCTAAACCAACATGATGGAGATTTGGGTCTACTTTTTCTTCTATTAGGTCTCTGGTTTAATTCCTAGATCCTTGATCTACTTTGAGTTAAGTTTTGTGCATGGTGAGAGAAAGAGATTTAATTTCATTCTATTATATGAGGATTTTCAGTTTTCCCAACACCACTTGTTGAAGAGGCTGTCTTTTCTCCAGTGAACATTTTTGGCACCTTAGTCTAATATAAGATAACTGTAGGTGTGTGGGTTCGTCTCTGTGTCTTCTATTCTGTACCATTGGTCAACTGGTCTATTTTGATGCCAATACCATGCTGTTTTTGTTACTATTACTTTGTAGTACAATTTAAGGTCTGGAAGAGTAGTGCCACCCGCTTCATTGTTCTTGCTAAGAATCGCTTTGGCTATTCTGGGTCGCTTATTTTTCCAGATGAATTTCATGATTGCTTTGTCTATTTCTGTGAGGAATGATATTGGGATTTTTATTGGTATTGCATTGAATCTGTACAGTGCTTTTGGAAGAACGGTCATTTTGACAATATTAGTTCTACCTATCCATGAACAAGGTAGATCTTTCCATCTTCTAAGATCTCCATTAATTTCTTTCTTTAGCGTGCTGTAGTTTTCATTGTAGAGGTCTTTCACTTCTTTCATTAAGCTGATTCCCAAATATTTTATTTGTTTTGAGGCTATAGTAAATGGGATGGATTTCCTAGTTTCTCTTTCTGAGGATTTGTCGCTGATGTACAGAAATGCCTTTGATGTATGGGTATTGATTTTGTATCCAGCTACTTTGCTGAATTCATTTATTAGATCTAGATGATTTCTGGTGGAATTTTTTGGATCTTCTATGTAAAGAATCATATCGTCTGCAAATAGTGATAATTTGAGTTCTTCTTTTCCTATCCGTATCTCATTAATTTCTTTCATCTGTCTAATTGCTCTGATTAGGGCTTCAAGAACTATGTTAAATAAGAGTGCTCAAAGAGTGCATCTCTGTCTTGTTCCAGTTTTTAGAGGGAATGCTTTCAATTTTTCTTCCTTTAGGATGACATTGGCCTGGGGCTTAGCATTGATGGCCTTTATGATGTTGAGGTATGTTCCTGTTATCCCTATTTTTCTAGCATTTTGAATATGAAGGGATGTTGTATTTTGTCAAATGTTTTCTCTGCGTCTATTGAGATGATCATATGATTTTTATCTTTGAGCCTGTTGATGTGATGAATTACATTTATTGATTTCCTTATGCTGAACCAAACTTGCATCCCTGGAATGAAGCCCAATTGATCATGGTGCACTATCTTTTTGATGTGTTTTATTATTCCATTTGCCAGAATTTTATTGAGAATTTTTGCATCTATATTCATTAGAGATATTGGTCTGAAGTTTTCTTTTTTTCATTTGTCTCTGTCTGGTTTTGGAATCAGGGTGATGTTGGCCTCAGAGAATGAGTCTGGGAGTGTTCCCTCTTTTTCTATTTCATGGAATAGTTTGAGAAGTATTGGTGTTAGTTTTTCTTTAAAGGTCTTGTAGAACTCAGCTGTGTATCCATCAGTCCTGGGCTTTTCTTGGTTGGTAAGTTTTTCATGGCATCCTCTATTTCTTTGCTTGAAATTGACCTATTTAAATTGTGCATATCATCTTGATTTAGTTTGGGCATATCATAGGTATCTTGAAATTTGTTGATACCTTCATTATTTTCTATTTTATTGAAGTATAAATTTTCAAAATAATTTCTAATTATCTTCTGTATTTCTGTAGTGTCCTTTTTCATTGTAGATATTGGTAATTTGTGTTTTCTCTCTTCTTTTCTTTGTTAGCATAGCTAAAAATTTATCAATTTTATTTATTTTTTCAAAGAATCAACTTTTTGTTCTGTTAATTTTTTGATTTTTTTTTTTAGTTTCAATTTCATCTCTGATTTTAATTATTTCCTATCTTCTTCTTTTGGGTTTGATTTGTTCTTCTTTTTCTAGGGCTTTGAGATGTAATGTTTCTTCATTTATTTTTGACTTTTTCTTTTCTGAAGGAATGAGCTCCATGCAATGAACTTTCCTCTTAGTATTGCCTTCAGAGTATCCTAGAGATTTAGATATGTTGTATCGTTGTTATAATTTATCACTAAGAATTTCTTAATCTCCTTCTTGATGCCTTCTGCAACCCATTGATGATTCAATAGCATATTATTTAGTCTCCAGGTGTTAGAGTAGCTTTTATTTCTTTTTTTTTTTTTATCATTGATTTCTAATTTCATTCCATTATGATATGATAGAAAGCAGGGTAGTATCCCTACTTTTTATATTTGCTTACAGTTGCTTTATGGCATAATATATGGTCTATTTTTGAGAAGTATCCATGTGCTGCTGAGAAGAAAGTGTATTGGCTCATTGATGGGTGATATACTCTATATATGTCAGTTAAGTCTAAATTATTAATTGTATTATTGAGTTCTATAGTTTCTTTGTTTAACTTTTGTTTGGAAGATCTATCCAGTGGTGAAAGAGGTGTGTTAAAATCACCTAGAATTATTGTGTTGTGGTCTATTTGATTCTTGAACTTGAGAAGAGTTTGGTTGATGAATGTAGATGCCCCATTATTTGGTGCATATATATTTATAACAGTTATATCTTGTTGATCTATGATTTCCTTAAGCAGTATGAAGTGTCCATCTTTATCTCTTTTGACTAACTTTGGCTTGAAGTTTACTTTATTTGATATGAGGATGGAGTCCATGCTTGCTTACATGTGAGTAATATATTTTATCCCATCCTTTACCTTCAGTCTATGGGTGTCTTTTCCTATGAGATGTGTCTCTTGAAGGCAACATATTGTTGGATCTGTGTTTTTAATCCAATCTATTAGCCTATGTCTTTTAATTGGTGAGTTTAGGCCATTAATTCAGGGTTATTGTTGAGACATAATTTGTATTACCAGTTATTTTTTTTTTTTTTAATTTTTGGTATTTAGTTTGACTTGGTTTTTCCTTTGGTTGGTTTTTCCCTTTATTGTAGTTCTTCTCTTTACGGATTTTCATTACTATTTTTCATTTCCTCCTCATGGAATATTTTACCAAGAATGTTCCATAGATCAGGCTTTCTTGTTGTAAATTTTTTTTAGCTTTTGTTTATCATGGAAGGTTTTTATTTCATCCTTAAATCTAAAGCTTAATTTTTCTGGATATAAAATTCTTGGTTGGCATCCCTTATCCTTTAGAGCCTGGTATATGTTGTTCCTTTAAAATTATATGCAGCCTTTAAAATTCTATCTTTATTTTGTATGCTAGGCATTTTCCTTACAATGTGCCTTAGTGTGGACCTGTTGTAATATTGTACATTTGGCGTCCTATAGGCCTCTTGTATTTGATTTTCAAATTCATTCTTCCTGCATGGGAAATTTTCTGATATTATTTCATTGAAGAGATCGTTCATTCCTTTGGTTTGAATCTCTGTACCTTCCTCTATTCCAAGAAATCTTATTTTGGTCTTTTGATGGTATACCATAGTTCTTGGATATTCTGTTCATGGTTTCTTACCATCTTCACTGTGATGTCAACTTTATTTTCAAGATTATATATTTTGTCCTCATTGTCTGAGGTCCTATCTTCCAAGAGGTCCAATCTGTTGGTGATGCTTTCTATTGAATTTTTTAAGTGGCTTACTGTTTCTTTCATTTCAAGGATTTCTGTTTCGTTTTTTCTCAAACTCTCTATCTTTCTTGAAGTAATCTTTTGCTTCATGGATTTGTTCTCTTATCTCTTTTTTGGTGTGATCAGTGGTTGTCTGTATTTGATCTCTTATCTCTTTGTTGGAGAGATCAATTTTTGCCTGTATCTGTTCACTTAGGTCATTTTGAAAATACCTTATCATTTTAATTACTTATATCCAGAACTCCTTCTCCGACATTTCACCTATTGTGCTTTCTATGGTTTCTATTTTTGTCCTATCTTGGTTTGTTTGGGTCATTTTCCTCCCTTGTTTTTTCATGATGTCTATGTATTTTCCTCTCTTGCAAGGTAAGCCTGAGTATTATAGCTTCTATCCTTTTGTCTTATAAGGTCCCTCCAGGTTACCCAAAACCTCACTTTTTAGGGAAATATCAATATTAGAGCTTTCAGTGTACCCAATGTGTGTTCATATATCAGTTAGTTTCTATTTTTATATTTACAGTTTTGTCGTTATAAACAGAAATGATGAGATCAGTTATCTTAAACCATATAGTCTGTATGTTTGCATGGTGGTTTACAGTATCTAATGGGGGAAGGGGGGACTTAGAGGTTGGCTTAAATGTTTATGAAGTAAGATGTGAGAAAATAGAGGTATTAGATTATTTGACTAGTGAGAGTATAATCATTAGAATTTGACTGTTAGTAGAAGAAGCAAGAGATAGACAACCCCATGTAAGATTCCCTGTTAGTTCACAACAGCATAACTGGTTTCACCTTTTGGTACATCCTGGTCCCCAGGGACCTTAGTGATGTCTTACCCGAACCTTTTTGTTCTTCATTGGTAGTATCGTAGCTAACTCAGTTATGTGGCAGTGTCAGCCTCAGACCTATAATTATATTGGTGTTGGGCTTAGTAGCAAAGGAATCCCAGTGTGGTGTGTCTCTCTGGACAGACGCAGGTTGCCTCTCTAATTTGCAGGCGTGGAGTGGGCCTCTCTCTCCAGATCTCCTCCTAGCCACAGTGTGGTGGAGCAGGCAGTCTGGTTTTTCTTCTCCCCACTCTCCTCCTCCTGGGTCTCCTCCCAGTCTAGTTGTTTTGGTGGGTGTTTGGCAGGTGGGCATCAGGGCCCTTCCACAGGGTGGAGCCTGCAGTTCCTGGTCCTGGTGATGGTGTGGGCTGGTGGCTGGGCCGCTCCTTCTGGAGGGTGTCTATCTCTTGTTCTGGTGGCAGCTGGGCAGGTCGCAGTTCCCCAGGGAATGGACAGGGCCCTTCCTCTGGTCAGGCCCTCTCTGCAAGGGGACCTGCTGTTCCCAGCCCCGGAGGCAGTAGCAGCACGAGCTGGTGGCCAGGCAGGCTGGTGACTGGGCTGCTCCTTTAGGCAGGTGTCTACTGCTTGTTCTGGTTGCCGCTGGGCAGGTTGTAGGGAATGGACTGGGCCCTTCCTGCTGTTCCCAGCCCTGGAGGAGGTGGAGGCATGAACCTGCAGCCGGGCTGGTGGCTCTAATAACTAAAGTTTTAAATTAAACATAGCACAATTAATCTTTATTTTCCATCATGGCTAGCAAATTGTATGTTCTTCAAAGAAAACTCTTAAAGTATCATAGTGATGTTCTCCTTTATTTTTTTCTAAAACTTTCTTGATCTACGACTTAGAATTATATATGTAATTTATCTACAAAAGATTTTTATGTATAGATGGAACTTAAAATGTTTTTCCACATGGATAGTGGAATTAAACCAATATCATTTATTGAAAGACTACTACTACATTTTAAATTAGTATGTCTTTAAAATAGATCTTGATATGTATTGATATTTAACATACCCAGTTCTGTTCTTTAAGAGTGCTTTGTCTCTTCTTAGCCTTTACATTGTCAAATGAATTTTAGAAACAGCTCACTAATTTCCCTGTAAAACCATATCAAGCAAAATAAAGCCAACAACTTTCTAGAGTTCTTTTTAAAATATAGTCATTTTGTTGAAGCTATAGATTCACTTGCTAAGAAATTAAAATTTGTGATATTGAGTCATTTAATAAGTGACGATTATATTCACCCAAACTTTGTCTTTTTAAATTTGTTTATCAATATTGTATAGATTTTTATTTTTTTTTAAATTTTTTTTATTTCTAAGTTGTTAGAAATGACAGCAGAATGTATTACATTTCATATTATACTTACAGAGCACAGTTTTACATATCTCTGGTTGTATAAAAAGTATATTCACACCATTCGTGACTTCATACATGCACTTAGGGTAATGATATCCATCTCATTCTACTATCTTTTTTTTTTCTTTACCTTTACCCCCTTCATCCCCCTAGTTCCCCATTAGATAGAAATGTATTTATTATATTGTAAGTTATATATTTTTTGTTTAATTTGGTGTTTTCCTGATTGTCGATATTAAAAATTACTCATTACTTATAGCAAACTTCATAAATGCAATTATTAATTCTAATAATTTTCTGTAAATTCTTTTGAATTTTTTCTTGCAAAATCACAGTTATTTGACACTTTTCTTCCTTTCCAGTATTTATGATTATCACCTGTTTCTCTTATTTTACTGCCCTGCTTAGAAATTCCTAAAATATTAAACGGAAAGGATAATTTTGTATGTATGTCTCATTTCCCATATCAGGAGAAAAAAACACTATCAAACTTTTGTTATTATGTATGATGTCTATGGTAGATTTTAATAAATATTATTCATCAGTTTATTAAAATTCCTGTATTTTAATTTGATGAATTTTATAAAATAATGAATAGATTTTAGCTAAATATTTTTATGAATCTGTAGAGATAATCGTGTAATTATTTTTCATTTTTATATTAATGTATAATTTTAACTTTTGACTAGTAAAATACCTTCATACATTTAATAAGCCTGGATTAATGATGATGTACCATTTAATACCATTCTAAATTATTTTAAATGTCATCTTTGGGATATTTAAAACTGTAATGATGGGAGACTGTTGGTTAGTGTTCCTCATTGGTTTTTGGTATCAAAGTTCTACTATGTCATAGAAAGAGTTGAGATATGTTCCCTTCTCTGGAGAAGTATAACATAAGTGATTTTTTAAAAATGTTCTAACAAATTCACCAATAAGATTACCTAGGCTGGATATCCTCATTATAATTTTTCAATAATTGTTTTAGGATTATTTGTGTTTTTAAATAAATCATATTTAAATTAAATATACAGCTTGGAAATATGCATAAAACCTTATACTTAGACAGCTGGATAATTTGTTTCTTAAATTTTTTTCATGGGGTAATAAAAAAAAGCTCTATCCTGTTAACAAACTTTAACCTGAGATGTGTACTCTTCACAAATTCGGAAGTGCACAACATGATATCATTAAATATAAGCATGGCATTGTGCATTAGAGGTCTGGGATTTATTATCCATCTTGTGTGGGTGAAGCTTTATACCAGTTAAACAGAAATTTCCCATGCTCCTTGCTCCCACCGCCCCTGTCAAACACTGTTCTATTTTCTGTTTTTTTTTTTTTTTTTTTTTTTTTTTTTTTTTTTGGTACCAGGGATTGAACTCAGGGGCACTTGACCACTGGGCCA
Organism: Tamias sibiricus; assembly: GCA_025594165.1. NCBI lineage: Eukaryota > Metazoa > Chordata > Mammalia > Rodentia > Sciuridae > Tamias > Tamias sibiricus. The sequence continues at coordinate 39,390,809 of CM046671.1, forward strand.
CATCCCCAGCCCTTATTTTTGTATTTTATCAGAAGCAGGGTCTCACTGAGTTACTAAGTGCCTCGCCATTGCTGAGGCTGGCTTTGAACTCGCAATCCTCCTGCCTCAGCCTCCCAAAGTGCTGGGATTACAGGCGTGCGCCACCGCGCCCGGCCTATTTTCTGTTTTTAAGTTTGCCTGTTTTTGATACTTTATGTTATGTAGAATTGTGAGGTATTTGTCTTTCTGTGTCTGGTTTATTTCACTTAGTGCAATATTCTCCAGTTATATCCATGATGTCACAGTGACTGTGTTTTCTTTTAAGACTAACATGCCATTTTAGGTACTATCACATTTTCTTTATCCATTTATCCATCAGTGGAAATTCAAGTTGTTGTAAATATTGGCTATTAGAATGCCATGATAATGAACATAAAAATGTAAATATTTCTTTGAGATGCTGATTTCAATTTTTTGATAAATATATTTAGAAGTAGGATTACTGGATCATATGGTTTTTTTAGGAACTTCCATGCTGATAAAATAGCTGTACTATTTTATAGTCCCATCAATAATTTTAATTTTATTGAAAGATATTGTACTGTACAAATAATTTTTTAGTTCTTTTCAGCACTAAGTGGTTATTTCATTGAGGAAATTATTGATTTCATCAAAACTGTCAAATTTATTGTCATAAGATTGCTCATAATAACCTTCTGCCTTTAATGTATGTATAATTAATTCCTCATATATAAGTTTTTGAAATTTCCTTTTTTATTAATCAGATTTAATAGTAGCTTTTCAATCATTTCAGAGAACCAATATATAACTCACTTTGATTTTCTATATTAGACATCCAGTTTTTATTTCATTGATTTATCAATTTAATTTCTTCCCTAGTTCCTTAGTTTTTCTTCTAATTTCCTTTAGTTTGATTTGCTGTTACTTGACATTGATTTCCAGCCTTCTTTCTTTTCTCTTCTCTTCCTTTCTAATATTGGCATTTGAGAAAGGGCTTCTCATCCCTGGCAATATTTCCATTTTGGCTCAGACAGTTCTTTGTTTGGGGAGCTGTCCTCTGCATTGCAAAATGTTAGCTGTACTCCTGGCCTTCACCCAGGACATGTTATTGGCACCCACAACTTGTGACAACCAAAAATGTTTCCAGGCATTGCCAAGTGTCCATGCAGGGGTAAAATCACAGCTGGTTGAAAAGTACTGATTTAAGGCAATATATTTCCCTCTAAACATATAGGCTATGTATTAGTTGTTAAGCACTAGTTTTAGTATGTCATCTGTGAATTCTGCAGCTTATGTTTTCTGATTTCTTTTTTTGTTTTTTTTTTTTTCCTTTGATCCGTGTGTGTCATTTAGACACATGTGAGATCAATTTTCATGTAGTTGAGAAATTTCTTTTTGTCATTGATATCTACCTTAATTGCATGACAGACTGAAAATGTACTTAAGATAATTTAAATCTTTCAAAGTTATTGTTCAGCTACTTTCTCTATGTTTGTAGTGGAAGCAGGGTCCATGTCATTTGCTGGGACCCATCTTCACTTTATGTCATGCTTCTTAAGCTCAATTTTTCCTTGGGAAAAAAACCAAACTGTTGTTTCAGAGATTTTCATTGACCCAATCAAGACTTCACATCTGGCCATGTTTAGAATAGGAATTCGTATCCATTCTTGGCTGATTTAAAGTCCCACTCCTTCCAACAGAAAATGAAAGACTGTTCAATTTCTGGTTAGCCCCGTTTTCTCTGAAAATGTGCTTCAAATTGTCAATATTTTGGATAACACCTGGCTTCTACAGGATGGACTGTGCTGAAGTATTAAGTATTCCTTTAGTAAAGTAGTGCTGATGCATACATTTTGACGAAGCTTCAGTTTTCCTGGGCTTTGCTATTCACAGAAAGAATTATGATTTTTTTTGCATATGAAGTAACTCTCATAATATTTTTCTGTCATTTTACATTCTCTATACACCCATCATGTTTTATGAGTTCTTGGGTGATTGTAGTTATCGGGCTTGATTGAGTTTTGTTTGCCTAACTGTCCTCATCTCCCAGAGCTGATTGAGAGCTTCTTGAGGGTAGAGCTTTGCCTGCCTATCATATCAGCTTTTTTTTTTTTTTTTTTTTTTTTTTTTTCCCCACATGGAAGCAAACTTTTGTTGTGGTATGAATGTTGCCTGAAGTATGACCACAGCTGAAACTCTCATCAGGAATTGCCTGCGTTGGGTTGGATCTGCTTCTCCTGAGATGACTCCCCTCCTCCTGGAAAGTCCATATCCAGAAACTGGTTAATCTGAGGGTACACGGTCCAGCTTTCATGCCTTCACTGACACACCTTTGAAGACTCTCTAAGAATCAGGGAACCCATAAGTTTGACTGAAGCCTGGGTTGTTCATGAACCTTGGTTCATGCTCTCATTGCCCACCCACTGCCCAAGCATGATGCTGTCACTGTCAACAGCACATCCACATCCTTCTGCACTATAATCTAGCCTTCAAATGTGATTCCCAGGGCAAGAAACTGGACAGAGCCTTATTTAATGGAGACATCAAGTTTAACTTGAATCGGAGTAACTCCACTGACATGGAAAGACATTCAGAGAAATAATCTATGAACTTTGGCATCCACTTTTTATTGGGAAAACACTATTTGGTGTCTTCCTGTTGTCGTTATGATACTGAGTTATTTTCAACAGGTTTCAGGTGTTGGATGATTAAAATCAGTATTATTAAAAACAATTATCATTAATGCTCACATCTCTCCTTTATAGTTTACATAATCTCCTGGTTCCCCTAGGTTTCTCTGAGGAGCTGAGCATCAGCCACACCTGAGGCACAGAACACATAGATGTATTCTCATTACTCCGTATCCACAAGTAAACATGAACTCCTGACTTCTTTAAGTGTTTTATTATCTTTATAACTTGATTTTTTACGTGAATGTTCTGAATTTTCTATTAAATGGTTATTTTCTAAGTGTAGATAAGTTTTCCCCTATCATTTACTCCTCAGGACTAATACAGTATTTTGAATGTGGATGATGCCAAATGACCTTTTTATTAATTGAGTTATTAATAGATCATCCAATAACAGAGTTAATCAAAGAGTGGTCTAACTGAACAATGATGATGATCCCAATTTAATCATAAATATATTTATGATTCAAGTAATTTTCCCTTTGTTCTTATATAGCTAGTTAAGGTAGACTAAAGTGAAGTTAAGTACCTATTGAAGTTCTTTTGTGTTCTGTAAAAGTGTCAGAATTTGGAGTTAGTGTGAGTGAGTGTGTTTGTCTGAGTACGTTTGGCTGAGGGAACTGGGGAATATATATATAAATTTTTTTTTTTTTTGGTACCAGGGATTGAACTCAGGGGCACTTGACCACTGGGCCACATCCCCAGCACTTTTTTGTATTTTATTAGAGACAGGGTCTCACTGAGTTGCTAAGTGCCTCACCAATGCTGAGGCTGGCTTTGAACTTGCGATCCTCCTGCCTTAGCTTCCCAAGGGCTGGGATTACAGGCATGTGCCACTGAACCTAGCTGGGGAGTATGATTTTAACTACCTATGAAGACTCTATAAAATCACCAAATCATAAGTTTTAATAACAGACTGATGTAGTCCCTTGGAGAATTTAGCTTTGGTCACAAGCTATGGATATTATTTACCAAACAAAATAGCAATTGTGTGCTATACAAGAACTATTAAAACAGCATGAGTCCAATGTGTTGACCAAAATATGCAATGTGAAGTCAGGACTACAGAAGAGAGAGAAAAATCAATAGTGCTACTGGAGAGTTCCAACCTGAGTTATTCTAGCAAATTCTCTGCTAGATCAATGCCCTCTGGCAGGATGTCCATGGTGATTTTATTTGTCCTTTAGGCTCTTTGGGGATACCAGGAAGCATCTCACATGTTCAAGCTTCCTGGAACAAAGGAACCAACTTAACAGCTAGCAGATATGTGTGCACACAGCTCATGCGAAAATTATGGTTCTAAATGTGCCTCTTAGAACCTCACCCAGAAATAGGCACATCCACAGAGGGAGGTGCTTAGAAATATTTCATGAAGTCCTTCGCTAACATTTAATAAACTTTATGTTTCAGAATAGTTTTAGATTCTCAGAAAGATTGCAAGAGTACTACAGAGAGTTTCCATATACATTATGGCCAGTTTCATAGTTACTATTTTCATTAAATTATTGGAGATGAAGTGGTTCTGCATACAGGAAGAAAAAAGAGACTAATAGCATTCATAATACCAAGTATGTCATTTATGTTCATCTTGGAGAAAGCAATAACAATGACCATGATGACATCTACTGAAACTCCAAAACCAAATTCACATCCTGAATTTTAAAGGACTGAAAAAAATCAAATATATTTTACTCTGTTAATCTCACATAATTGGATATAATTGGAATGTATTTTCTAATGCTTATCATCGTTTGAATGAACAATGTGAAATATTTCATCTGGTTTGTTTGCAGGTCACTGATGAAATGGACATTTGGAATCTGTGTTGCCTTCCTAAGGCAGGAAAGGTGGTGGTGTTCTATATAATCCAGAGTCCTTTCTTGCTGTCAATTTTCGTATGAAGCAGTGTATGAAGTTACACCAAGGGTTCACTCACTTTCATTATGGTTGAATATAACTTTTAGTTTATAGTAAAACTCTAACATACAAAAATAAGAAAGGAGACACACAGCCATCAAGCCCAAGTGATGACAATTCATGCAATATTTTCACTTAACATTGCTGAGCATCTTTCTTCAAGGCAAAATGAGATAATGGTGAGAATTAGGTGAAATCACGCATTTAAAGCATCAAGCACTGCCTGTAACAGAGTGGGTACACTCCTATTAGTTACCTTCTCTTCCTTGTCCTCATTTTCTCTCCATATTGGTTTTCATAAATGGACCTTTACTTCTCAGCAGGGAACACATTACTGTGAAGAACCTTATCCTCTTATTGCCTGTCCATGTTTTAGGGACTGAACTAGTTAGAGTGTACAGAAAATTTTGTGGAAGCCTGTTGAGAAGAGGCTGATTAAGTCTGACATGAGGTCAGGCTGAACACGTTGGAACAGGAAGCAGGAGCCTTGCATGATGAGGGGATTATATTGGGTTCCTCTCTGCTGGGGAAGGAATGAGAGTGGCTAGCTGCCAGAACAATTTCCCTTCATGGTTCCCAAGAAAGATGAACACAAAGAAGAGACGGCCAGGCCAATTCTATACCACTTGTTACTATAAGGCTTCCCACCACCACGGAGTGTGGGCTCCTGGTGAGAGGTGCCTGGCCAAGTGGAACTCACAGGAGTCCTTAAAATGAGACTAAGAGGCTTCTTATCCTATGGGAGTTGGCCTGGTTTTCTGATGGTGATGGCTGTCTGAGTCTTTCAAGAGGTTAAACAGGATTATTGCCACAATAAAGCAGGTCAAAAGACTCCTGTGGCTGCAACCCAGGTAATCAAACCACTCTATGGGAAGTGAGCAAAACAGGAAGGAGATCCTAAATGAGAAAAGCAGAACAAAGAAATCTTCCCTCAAACACCCCTTCCTTAGCACTGTGGCCCAAACCTAATCCATCAGTGTTGCTCCTCAATCCACAGAGTCCAAATTGATCCCTTCCACTTTTCCTCCTCCTATTAATAGAATCCCAATCAGTGCTTCCTGCTAATACTGCTTCTCTTGCCTTCTGGCACAACTTTCCCAATGGTTTTCAGTCTTTCTTTCCATTTTCACAGCAGTAATGCTAGTCTGGCATGCATTTTAATACCTTCCAAACTTCATCAATTCACAGTTATCTGTTGAGCCTTATATGGGGCCTTATATGTAGAATGTTCACAAATAATATTTGTTACATGATTGAGTGGATAGCCCTCTCTCCATTCTAATCAAGTTTCCTTTACCTTGTCCTTATACTACACTAAAAACAGCTTTGAATTTCCAAATTCAGAAACATCTTATTTCTCATCCTGCCTCCCCTCCTTTAATCACATTTTAAAATTTATTTTTTATTTGTTCCTTTTAGATGTACATGGCAGTAGAGTGTATTTTGACATATTAGACATACATGGGGTATAAGTTAAGATCCCATTCTTGTGATTTTATACATGATGTGGAGTTTCACTGGTCGTGTATTCATCTATGTACAAGGACAGTTATGTCTGATTCATTCTACTGTCTTTCCTATTCCCATCTCTCTCCCTTCCCTCATTCCCCTTTGTCTAATCCAATGATCTTCTATTCTTCCCTTCCTGCCCCTGCCCCTCCCCCAATCATGAATTTTATCTGCATATCAGAAAGAACATTCAGCCTTTGGTTTTTTGGGATAGGCATATTTCACTTAGCATGATAATCTCCAGTTCCATCCGTTTACTGGCAAATACCATAATCCCGTACTTTAAGGCTAGCTAATATTCCATTGTATATATATATACCACATTTCTTTATCTATTCATCTGTTGAAAGGCACCTAGTTTGCTTCCATAGCTTTGCTATTGTGACTTGATCTGCTGTAATATTGGTGTGATCGCATCACTATAATATGCCAATTTTAAGTCATTTGGGTATATACCAAGGAATGGGATAACTGGGTCTTTAATCACATTTTTAAAAATCTTGTTACATTTCCTTAGGTACCCTATCTAAGATGACTAAATTGACCAGCCCCTGCATTCTTCTGCCTTTCCACTATTGTTCACAGAGTTCTATTTTATCTTCCTTCACACCAAGGTCATCCTGTGAATATTCTTTTCATGATTTTAAACATGCATCTATACTAAATAATCTAAGGAAAATGTTATGTTTTATTACTATTTGCATTATTAACCTATTGGCGTGGTACCTGCCACACTTAATACTCACATAGTATATATCTATTCATTTAATAAACACTGATTTCAAATATTTCACTAGAAATTTTGACATACACATAGAATCCTTAAGGGCAAATCAAGACACTATATAATATACAGTTTCAGTGACTTATGGTGGTTGACACAGAGGAGACACATCAGAACTGGCTCAAGTCACAGAGAGCATTTCCTGAAAGGAGTGGTTGACATGATGCTTGAAGGTAACACACTCTCTTCTTGCTAAGTAACATGCCAATTCATACAGTAATATTGCTATTCTACTTCAAAAATGAATATGTTTGTGCAGAACAATAAGATTCAGAATTGACACCATCTAAGTCATTTTAGAAAATATGGGAGAAAAATGGAGAAGGAGATAAGCCAGGTAGGAAGAAGCACTCAGGTGCCCATGGAGGGAATTGTGGACAGAATCTGAGGCTGTATCATCTCTGTCCAGTCACACCACCAATTGGGCTTCACTTATTTCATCTAAGGAACAAATTCCTTTAGCTTCATAATTTCCAGGTCTTTCAGCTGTTTTATCTACAAGGGCCAATTAGAGAAAAATCATTTGAGTCATTGCAAGACTTTCAGCCCTTCTGAAGAGCTCTGAATATTTCCACACGCTGGAAACTCTTGATGTGTACAGTATGGAAGTGAGTGAAGGTTTTAGCCTTTATTTGCTGTTAACACATACTGCCTAAGAAATAAAACGATCCCTAAGTATGATTTCTGTGTATAAACTCCTTGTAGCTATTATTGAGCTCGCAATAGGTTCTCCAAACTTCTATTAAAATATCAATAGTATTTTTCAGAGCTTAAATTGAGCGGTGATTTTATTTCAGGCTGATCCTATAAACCACTTTTCTTCGAAGATTCTCTTGTTGTTGCTAAAAATGAAAGCCATTCAAACGAGCAGTGATTGAAACAGTGAGAAAGAAGGGGGAAAAATCAATACTGCATTTTCCAGGGCACTATCTCTGCTTTTGAAAAGAGACCATTAATAATGTGCTTACGGGAGTACCGCCAGTTGCTCAAAGTGCATTCAGGGGTGAGCTGAACGGATGGATTTCTGGGAAGCCTCTTGAGAGAGAGATTGCTGAGAAGTCAAAGCTCACTGGTGGAATCTGCACCAAACTGAGTCAAGCAACTCTTAGAATCTGGAGACCAACTGATCTTAATACAGGAAACACTTCCTCCTACACCTTGTCTGAGCATCATTGGAGACATTAGTGGCCAAGGAGGAGACTAGCCATCAGCCCCAGTGATTCATAGGTTTGTGCTTCCCAGTCTGGTTCATTAAATCAGGAACAGACACATTAACAGAGAACCCCATCACAGGCCAACAGGTGATAGCCCTGTCTACATTTAACTTCCGTTTGTACCTGTTGTTCTTCCTGTGCTTCAGGCTGTTTACCAGAGATGGAGAGCAAAGGGTCTAGGGAAAGAAATGTATGTGGTTACACTTGAAATCTATGAAGTTTGCAGTGAAACATATTTTTAACTACAAATTGATATCTCTTTAAGTGAAGGAATTTGATAAAAGCTGTTTTGAAAAAATATTCTGGTTTTTCATGGAACAAAAAGAATTCTAATACACAGAAAAAGGTCAAATAAGAATGGCAAAAAGAAAAAAAGAACAACGTAAATTTTGAGAAAGTAGAAAAGGATCAAAGCCAAAATCAAGAGTGGTGAGAATTCATCACAGGGAGGAGAACGATTAATACAAATTTATAGTTGGAGGGAATGAAACACAGACCCAGGACTGAAGAGAACATGGTGTCCTATGGTTTGTAGAGTGATAGAGTAGTTCCAAAGATGCCAGAGAATGCTGGACCCCTTGCTACTGACCCAGAAGGAAGAAGTATGCAGTGGGCATGGCCATTTTTCCTGAAATTCAGGAATGCTTCTGGCATGGATCATTGAGAGATGAGTGCATTGACCTCCTTAAGCATAAAAGTAACATCTGAGAATCATCACAGAAACTATCATATATTTTCATCACTGGATTTCATCATAACATTTTTACTCTTAAAAAACTAAGAGCTAGAGAGTTGACAAAGTTAGCATTACAGACATTTTATTCCAGAGGTCCTGCTTAAGAACTGACAACCTACCATCACGAGGCCTCTCTTTATCACCACTGAGCATGGGAATAGTTCCACTTTATTGCATTCAAAACTGCATATATATGTGTGTACACACACACACACACACACACACACACACACACAGACATTGGTAGGCTTGATAGTTTCATCCAGTGATGAAATAGCATAGACTCCTAGATCCAGCCACCAATTAACATGTTGAAGAGCTCCCGTCCTGATGTCCTCTATCCAACTCCAGGTTAATTAGCTTCTCCTATCATCCTGTCCATGTCAGTCAATAGGAACTGCTCTCTAAGCTGTACAAAGGAGAGCACACAAAAACAACCAACAAAACAGAACTAGCATTGATACTTTACCTTCCAAACAGATCAATAGTTCAACCTGAGATGATGCTGATCCAGGTCATTACCCTCTCACCCCAGGATTTCTGCAAGTCCCTCACCACCCTGTGGCTGCTCTTGCCCCCATGTTGTCTTATTTCAATCCAGCAGCCAAAACCATCCAGCTAAATGGAGTCAAGTTGTGATGCTCTGCTCAACCACCTGGACTGACATCTTTAATTCAACAAAAGGTAAGGTCTTTATTTATGTCTCCAACATAATTTTCTATTCCTTTGTTTCTCTGTCCTTTCTTCTTCAGCCATATTGGTCTTTTTTACTGTTCACTAAATAAATTGAGCATATTCCTTACATCAAGGCTTTTGTTTATACCTGTCCTCTGCCTAGACTTTTCTTATTTGGCATGACTATACTATTTTATTTCAATTGGTATTTATTCAAAACTTGATTTTTAGGTGAGATTTCTTCTGTCCAGTGAAAATTTAAAACCCACCCCAATCATTGTTAAGTGATAAAATTCCTACTCTTGCTTAAAGTTTTATTTTATTAGTTACTATTAATACACTGTGTATTTAACTTATTATCTTTTTCCTTACTAAAGTGATGGTAGATACTTTTATTTATTATTTTCATGGCTGTACTCTCAGTGACAAGAATAATGCTGGCAAAGAGTAAGCTCAATAAATGTTTATTGGATGAATATATATATATATATGTATACACATTATATACAATAATTATAATGTAAGTAATATACAATACTTATATAGTACAAATCTATATATTATTAATTATATATTATTATCATATATAATGGATACATCATATTATATATCATTCTATACTATTCCACTACTATTTTTATATATTATATAAATAATATATATTTCATATGATACATACATATTATATATAATATTTATTATACATATATATAGTTTCCTATCACAATACCTGGTATATGGTAAGCATTCAATAGATTATTTTATTATTATATTAAAATATGTTTCTTTGACTGTTACTAGGTTTTCTATGATAATTTCCAGAGAATTTGGGAATGCTGGGTTAAATAGTTATAGTGATTTATTATGTTGACTGAAGGGTATCAATGGATGTACCCTTTGGCTTTTATCAGGCTTCTTTGACCATAGACAACTTTGTGAGTGAAGTTAATTATAGGTTTGTGACCTACAGTTGTATACTTTAAAAGGTTGCTGTAGAAACTTGGAGTTATCTGTGAAGAATGCAGTGCAAGTGGACACCTATCTTGTTTTCACTTAAAGATCATTGTTCATAAAGTGAAGGAACTTGGGGGAGACATGCCATTGGCTACATAGAAGAATTCCTGAATAATATAGAGTCAGAAAAATGGAACTTGGCAAGGGATGGGGGACAATTAAAAAAAGAAAAAAGAAAAAAGGAGTATGATAGAAAGCCAGCTGATTTTAAAAGAAAATCTGCAAGTTAAGTTGAAGAGAAGGAGTAATGAATATGCAGAGATAGAAGTGTAAAAGGGGCACATAGAGAAGGGAATAAGAATGACCCGGAAGAACCAATAGCAATATCTTTGATGAGCAGAAGAGCCAAAGATAGAATAACAGAGATCATTTAGACTCCAGTGTTTCCATAGATGAAGGCAGAGTAAGGGTAATAGAGTTAACTAAAAAATGATTGCTAATTCATATCTGTAAACTTCTTAGCAAAGGGAAGAAAAGTCAGTGTCCTGAATTTACTTAAATGGTTCTTATATGTGGAACCAAAATATTGAATAGAAATGAGTTTAAAAGAAATAGTGGGAAATAATCCAGAAGACAGGATGTCAATAAAAATTCAACTTAAGCTTTATCTTAGAAGAGCATTTGGATAGTATCAAAGAAGAAAATATAAATAACCTCCCTACTGAAAGTAAACACTAGGTCATTTAGAGTGCTGGTCTTCAGCTCTGAATGGTGTATCCACAGTAGAGGACACAGATGTATCCTGTCCCCGACTTGTGGCAACAGGGGACGCACATATCCACATGACTTGGAAGGGACTGCTAGAAGAAAAATATGATGAACTCTGGGCTTTCCTTCCTGACAATCTCAGCTCTCACGAGAGCTAAAAAGGCAATGAGGAGAACTGCTACTCTGAAATTAATTTTGACTAACAAGGAAGAACTGCTTGGTGAAGCAGAAGTGACAGGTACCCAGGGAGAAAGTGGCCATGTCATCTCAGAGTTCATAATAGTCTAGGAAGGGAAGGCAGAGGGTAGGAGAACAAAATCACAGATGCCAGTCAAAGAGGATTTGAAATATTTCAGAAACCATGGCCTCTCTGAACCAGAAAATAAATAACTACCAATATAAGAGTATGAAAGAAGAAAAAATGATAGTGTGAGTTCAATTTAGTAATTGGCATATTAGATATACACAATCTATATTTTATGTTATATTAGCACAGATAATGTTTAATGGGTCAAGTTACATGTAAATTTGCTCATTAAATAAGTACTGAGGTAGGTAATTTTGTTTTCCATTTACAGATGCAATAATTGATTATCACCAAAATTAAGGAATTGAATCAAGGTCATAGGGTTGCAAATTTTATTCTCATAATAATGAATATTATACTTAAATATCATATTTCTCTTCTTCTTCAAAAAGCTCCTGTAATTCTACAAACAATATGGCTTCTTTGAGATAATTTTATGATCACCTAGAGGATATATTAGAAATAAAAGCAACATAGACAAAAAGTAACTAAAGAATGACATAAAATATAGTAAATTGTCAAAATGACAAAAATCTGGAATGAATTTGGGCTTATTCCAGGGCAATTAAGAAAAAGAAAAGTTTAAAATTTCTAAATAGAATAAACTGAAGAACACATAAAGAGACAAGTCTGCTTAGGAACAGATGGTGTCATGTCAATAAACACCAGGGCCAGCAACATTATTCAGCTTCACCTGATCTGTTCTCAGTCCTGGAAGAGGCTCTTATAACCGGATAGGTAGAATAAATTGGATGATCACAGACTTAAAAGTCATGCAGAGAGTAAGAAATCATTTCATATCTCTTGAAGAATTCAAGTCCTCAGACCAAACAAATTTAAACTTAGAGCATTATCTAGCATCAGTGCCTGCCCAGGGGCTTCAACACTGCTTTCTCCGGGGACCTGATGTATGTGTGTTTTGTTTTTGCTTTTTAAATAACAATATTTATAACATAAAAAAACTTAGAGCATTAAAACAATTTGCAAAGTTCCTCCATTTAAGGGGAGGGAGAAGTGGGACAGGAGAGATGGTGGAATGAGATGGACATCATTACTCTACGTACATGTATGACTGCTACATCGTGTACGGCCAGAGAAATGAAAAGTTGTCCTACAATTGTGTACAATGAATCAAAATGCATTCTGCTGTCATATATACCTAATTAGAATAAATAAATTAATTATAAAGTAAAAAATACCCCCCCAAAATTTGCAGTTGTAATTTGAAAACTATTGAGTAATAATGAAAAATAGAGTTAGTATCACAAAACAGGATTTTGGATCCAAAGATCCATGTATAGATTCTGTATACTATCAACTGTGAGAAAAAGAAGGGATTAAAGCTCAAGTTTTAGCATGAGCTTGAAATGGCCTGCTGAAGAGATTAATAAGTTAGGAAAGGAGTGGTGATTATTAAGAGTCTTCCTAGATTTTGTAAAATCATGGTTATTTCAAATTTGTTTCAATTGTTAGTTAAAACAGTTTGATGAAGTTTTTAGATTAGTAAACAAGGAAATGTTATAACTTGGCTCTTAATGTATAGATGGCTAATATGGTGGGAAAGAATTTATTTCTTAAAATGTAGTCTGAATTATCTTCCTTCTCCATCCCATCCCATGTGCACAATGGATTCACAGACATAATTATCACTGAAACTTGCAGGTTTTCAAATCACACTTACAACTTTTATCTAGCAACTTCTGGGACACCCAAAGGACAAGAAAATGGCCTTCAAATTTTTTTTTTGCATTTATTAAAATATAAAATGCATAGAAGAAAATTCCCCAAACTTCAGATTATAAATAAATAAAATTTTGAAAACTAAGAGCATTTATGTAACCAGGAAACAGATAGAGAAATATATCACCCGACCCCAGGAGCACCCCTTATGGCTCTTTCCAGTGCCCACTCTTTCTGAGAGGTCGATAGCCTGCTGCTTAATAGGAAAAACAGAGTTGTCTCATTCTAAACATAATATAAACAGAAAAATTAGACATGCTCTTCTGTAGCTCTCTTAATTTGTTCACCATTATGTGTGGAATAGCCAGACATGGAGCTTCTTAGGATGATAATATGTTAGTTCTTATTGGCATACAGTATGTGCTTATGATCCTACCACAGTTTGTATAGCCATTCTCCTACTGATGAATATTTAAATTGTTTCTTTATTGAGGCTACGATGAATTGTCCTTCTATGAACATATGTGCGAAATCTACCAATGTTCACTCAAGATAAAATATACAACCTCAATTTTCTGTTACCCATTGAAAAAATGAATTTAGGATTTAAATTTTTCAAAAAATTAAAGAGAAATAATGCTGCAGAGATGATACACTGGCAACTGCTTAAATTCATAAGTAAAACTTTAGGAAGACAACAAAATATGTGTACAGTCACAGAACAACTCACCCAACATATATTTATTAATCACCATATTAACTTTCACACATGTTCAGGTATTCTTCAGGAGGTTGAATTCATCTCTTCTGTTTGAAGGTGACTTGCTTTTTGTGGAATGGAAAAAAAAAATTGTAACAGTAGAGAAATTTGGCATATTTCACCTTAACCAGATAATATTAAGTTAACATCGGAGGAGAAAGATGGTGGACTGGAGAAGGGCGGCACTGGGCTTTTGTCAGTAGACAGCGGTGCAGTAGTGAGAGTATGGCAGCGTTACCTACAATTTTACTGCAGCCCTGGGGGAGCCGAGGCCTTTCTGCTTCTCTGGGTTGCTGAGATGGCAGCTTACAGCGAGGGTGAGTCTCCAAACTGCAGATGTGTGGGGACCCCGCATGGGAAACGAACAGAGACAGAAATATTGGTGGTGGAGCCAGCGGGAAAGGGTGCGGAAGAACAAAAACAACAGCAACATTAACAGAACAGAAAAATAGTCATGGACAGCTGAGTGGCACAGCGTGTTTCCACACAAGTCACTCAGCGGGTTCGCACACACAGGAATGCTGGTCAGGAATGCCGGTTGGGTCCTGGGAGGTGCCATAATGCCCAGGGTGATTGATCGCTGCCATTTTCAAAGGGGGTTACAGCAGATGGAGAAAAGGGGGAAAAAAAGGGAGAAGTGGAACCCTGCATGTATCTGAGGAATTTGAGCAGACCCTGAGGGCAGCCTACATCTAGCTGGGCCAAAATCAGCCAGCATGGGAACTCATATCATATCTGAATCCAGTGTGACGGGCCCATGACTCTGCAACTGTGGAGCGACATGGAGTGCTGACGCATACTTGATACGTCATCTTCCAGCACCGCGCACCAAGCGACCCAACTTACTCAGCTAAACAGGTATGCAGGTTTTAACCCCACCCTCAACTCCTCTGCAATAGACAGAGTGGTTTCTGTGATAACTTGACTGGAAGGGGACCAGAGAAACCAGAAAATCGGTATCGAACATCCGCATCCACTCGTTGTGAAGGGCTCCAGAAAATCTTCCCCCTAAAGAATCTTGACTGAGATTAATTTGTGGATTCAACTTTGTGGGTCTCTTTTCTTTTCTTTTCTTTTCTTTTCTTTTCTGTGTGTGTGTGTGGGTGTGTGTGCAAATGAAAGAGCATTTTTTCTCTCTCTGTCATTTATTCTTTACTGCTTGGTTTGGTTAGTCTTGTTTCCCCCACTTCTTTTTTATTTTTATTATTTTATTTCTTTATTTTTTATTGCTATTATGTTTTCCTTTCTTCTTTTTTATTTCTTACCTTATCTTTCATCTCTCTATTTACACCTCGCCCTTGCACTATCAACATAGGTGAAAACAAGTCTTATACATGAAATAAGAACTTGAGAACTGGTGCAATTGAATAATACATCAAAAAGGTTTTATATATAGTTTCTTCTCTATTTTTGACTCACTTTCTCTTCTTCTCTTTGTCACTAATTTCTACTACTTTGACACTTTTTATTTTCTCTCAACATATACATAAGTTTGGTTTATATATAAATTGGTCTCCCCACTAACTAGTTCATTCCAATTCATTTCCTCTCCTTTCTGCTGTTATCAGACTACACCCATAGATTTATCTTTCACACTTCCTAAGAAATAACAACTCAATATCCTCACCTCCTCCCTCCTAATCATATCATCTCGGTGTCCAATATTAGAAATTATAAGCCCCGTTACAAACCTAAAGAGTTTATTGAGACAATATCTGAATTCACTAATTCTGTACATTGTGACCAAATTGTGCATATCTGAATAGAAAAATGTGTGGTTTTAGAGTGGAAAGTGTTTATATGGGGATCTGATAACATTGTACTATAGGGGCATCATAAGGCTTTAAGGTAAAAATGAAAAAGTCAAGGTTCCACAGCGCTAGAAGAGAAGTCACACAAGCAATATGAAAAAACAAGGGAAGATAGTGTCCCAAACAAATCAACATACCACCTTAGCAGATCACATGGCAAGCACAGTAGATCAAATGTCAGAGAAAGAGTTTAGGAGGTACATATCCAAATGTTTAATGACCTCAGGAATGATTTGAAGGCTCAAATACAGGTAGTAAGAGATCATTTTGACAAAGCACTTCATAAACAAATACAAGAAGCAAACGATTACTTTAATAGGGAGATAGAGGTTCTAAAAAGAAACCAAACAGAAATTCTAGAAATGAAAGAAGTGATAAAACAAATTAAATGTTCAATTGAAAGCATCACCAACAGATTAGACCACTTGGAAGATAAGACCTCAGATAATGAAGACAAAATATATAATCTGGAAAAGAATGTAGACCACACAGCAAAAATGGTAAGAAATCATTATCAGAACATTCAAGAAATATGGGATAGCCTAAAAAGAACAAATTTAAGAGTTATTGGGATTGTGGAAGGAGTAGAGTTCCAAACCAAAGGAATGAGTATTTTATTCAATGAAATAATAGCAGAAATTTTTTCAAACATGGGAATGAATGGGAAAACCAAGTTCAGGAGGCTTATCAAACACCAAATGTACAAAATCAGAACAGATACACACCAAGGCACATTATAATAAAAATTCCCAAACTACATAATAAGGGAAAAAATATTAAAGGCCACAAGAGAAAGGAATCAGATTACACATAGGGGAAAACCAATTAGATTATGTGCATATATTTAAACCCAGACCTTAAAACCTAGAAGATCCTGGAACAATATATTTCAAGCTATGAAAGAAAATGGATGTCAACCAAGAATATAATATCCAGCAAATTTAACCTTAAGATTTAAGGATGAGCCGGGCGCGGTGGCGCACGCCTGTAATCCCAGCACTTTGGGAGGCTGAGGCAGGAGGATCGTGAGTTCAAAGCCAGCCTCAGCAATGGCGAGGCACTTAGCACATTCAGTGAGACCCTGTCTCTAAATAAAATACAAAAAGGGCCAGGGATGTGGCCCAGTGGTCGAGTGCCCCTGAGTTCAATCCCTGGTACCACAAAAATAAATAAATAAATAAATAAATAAAAAAATAAAAAATAAAAGATTTAAGGATGAAATTAAAACCTTCCACAACAAACAAAAGTTAAGAGATTTCACAACTCTAAAGCCTGCACTTCAGAACATCCTGGGCAAAATATTCCATGAAGAAGAAAAGAAAAATAACAATGAAAATCAGCAAAGGGGAAATATTAAACCAAAGGAAACACTAACCAGAGGAGAAACCAAATCAAGTTAAATACCATAATCAAACAAAAATGGACGGGAATATGAATCATGTATCAATATTAACCCTGAATATTAATGGCCTATACTCAACATTCAAAAGATACAGACTGTCAGACTGGATTAAAAGAAAAGACCCAACAATATGCTGTCTCCAAGAAACTCACCTCATAGAAAAAGACATCATCAGAGTGAAGGTGAAACGCTGGGAAAAAGCTTACCACTCACTTGGGCCATGAAAACAAGCAGGGGTTTCCATTCTCATATCAAATAAGGTAGACTTCAAGCCAAAGCTAATCAAAAGGGACAAAGATGGATATTTCTTACTGCTTAAGGGAACCATTCATCAATAAGATATAACAATTATAAATCTATATGCCCCAAGCAATGGAGCACCTACATTCATCAAACAAAACCTTCTCAAGTTTAAGAGTCAAATAGACCACAACACAATTATTCTAGGATACTTCAACACACCTCTTTCACCACTGGATAGATTATCCAAACAAAAGCTAAATAAAGAAAACTTAGACCTCATTAATACAATTAATAACTTAGACTTAACAAACATATTTAGAATATTTCATCCCTCAGTGAATGAATACACCTTCTTCTCAGCAGCACATGGCTCCTTCTCTAAAATAGAGCACATATTATGCCACTAAGAAACTCTTAGCAAAATATAAAAAAGTTGAGATACTACCCTGCAGTATATCAGATCATAATGGAATAAAATCAGAAATCAATAATAAAATAAAAAATAAAAAAAAAGTTACTCCAACACCTGAAGAGTAAACAACATGCTACTGAAAAAAAAGGGTTGCAGAAGACATCAAGGAGGAGATTAAAAAATTCCTAGAGGTGAATGAGAACACAGATACTTCATATTGAAATCTCTGGGGCACTATGAAGGCAGTATTAAGAGGAAAATTCATTTCATTGAGTTCATTCCTTAAAAGAAAAAAAAAAAAAAAAAAAAATAAATGACTTAACATCACACCTCAAAGCCCTAGAAAAAGAAGAACATATCAACGCTATAAGCAGAAAGACAGGAAATAATTAAAATCAGAGCTGAAATTAATAAAATTGAGACTAAAGAAACAATTGAAAGAATGGACAAAGCTAAAAGTTGGTTCTTTGAAAAATTAAATAAAATTGACAGAGCCTTAGCGATGCTGACGAAAAGAAGAAGAGAAAAAACTCAAATTACTAACATCTGCGATGAAAAAGGAAACATCACAACAAACACCTCAGAATACAGAAGATAATTAGAAATTATTTTGAAAATGTATACTCAAATAAAATAGAAAATATCGATGGCATTGACAGATTCCTAGAGTCACATGAATTACCCAAACTGGATCTGGAGGCTATACACAATTTAAACAGATCAATTTCAAGTGAAGAAATAGAAGACACCATCAAAAAGCTACCAGCCAAAAAAAGCCCAGGACCGGATGGATACACAGCCGTGTTCTAAAAGACCTTCAAAGAAGAACTAATACCAATGCTCTCCAATTTATTTCAGGAAATAGAAAAAGAGGGAGCTCTTCCAGACTCATTCTATGAGGCCAATATTACACTGATTCCAAAGCCAGGCAAAGACACATCCAAAAAGGAAAACTTCAGGCCAATATATTTAATGAACATAGAAGCTAAAATTCTCAACAAAATTCTGGCAAACTGAATACAAAAACATATCAAAAAGATAGTGCACCACGATCAAGTGGGGTTTATCCCAGGGATGCAAGGTTGGTTCAACATATGAAAATCAATAAACATAATGCATCACATCAATAGACTTAAAGATAAAAATCCATATGATCATCTCAATAGATGCAGAAAAATCATTTGAACATTTCCTTTATGTTCAAAACACTAGAAAAACTAGGGATAACAGGAACATACCTCTACATTATAAAAGCTATCTATGCAAAGCCCCAGGCTAGCATCATTTTAAATAGAGAAAAATTGAAAGCATTCCCTCTAAAAACTGGAACAAGACAGGGATGCCCCCTTTCACAACTGTTATTTAACATTGTACTTGAAACTCTGGCCAGAGAAATTATACAGACTAAAGAAATTCTAAAGAAATTAAAGGGATTCAGATAGGAAAAGAAGAACTCAAACTAGCACTATTTCCTGATGATATGATTCTATACCTAGAAGACCCAAAAAAGTCCACCAGAAAACTTTTAGAACTAGTAAATGAATTTGGCAAAGTAGCAGGATACAAAATCAACACCCATAAGTCAAAGGCATTTTTGTACATCAGTGACAAATCCTCTGAAAGGGAAATGATGAAAAATACCCCATTTACAATAGCATCAAGAAAAATAAAATACTTGGGAATCAACTTAATGAAAGATGTGAAAGATCTCTGTAATGAAAACTACAGATTACTAAAGAAAGAAATTAAGGAAGACCTTAGAAGATGGAAAGATCTACCTTGTTCTTGGATAGGCAGAATCAATATTGTCAAAATGACTATATTACCAAAAGCATTATACAGTTTCAATGCAATTCCAATCAAAATCCCAATGACTTTCCTTATAGAAATAGAAAAAGCAGTCATGAAATTCATCTGGAAAAATAAGAGACCCAGCATAGCTAAAGCAATCCTTAGCAAGAAGAGTGAAGCAGGGGACATCACAATACCAGACTTTAAATTATACTATAGAGCAATAGTAACAAAGAAAGCATGGTACTGGCACCAAAATAGACCTGTAGACCAATTGTACAGAATAGAGGACACAGAGACTATCACCCACAACTATAGCTATCTTATATTAGATAAAGGTGCCAAAAACATACATTGGAGAAAACATAGCCTCTTCAACAAATGGTGCTGGGATAACTTGAAATCCATGCAACAAAATGAAACTGAACCTCTATCTCTCACTATGTACAAAACTCAAATCAACGTGGATCAAGGACCTAGGAATTAGACCAGAGACACTATGCCTAATAGAAGAAAAAGTAAGCTCTAATCTCCAACATGTCGGACTAGGCCCCATCTTCCTTAATAAGACTCCTGTTAACACCAAAAAAATGAATAGCCCAATCACTAAATGGGCCAAGGAACTGAACAGACACTTCTCAGAAGAAGATATATAATCAATCAACAAATACTTGAAAAAATGTTCAATATCTCTGGCAATTAGAGAAATGAAAATCAAAACTGGTCTAAGATTTCATTTCACTCCAGTCAGAATGGCAGCTATTAAGAACACAAACAACAATAAATGTTGGAGAGGATGTGGGGAAATAGGCACACTCATACATTGCAAATTGGTACAGCCATTATGGAAAGCAGTATGGAGATTCCTTGGAAAACTGGGAATGGAACCAGTGTATGACCCAGTCATCCCTCTCCTGGGCCTATTTTCCAAAGGACTTAAAAACAGCATACTACAGGGACACAGCCACATCAATGTTTAAAGCAGCACAATTCACAATAGCTAAACTGTGGAACCAACCTAGATGCCCCTGAGTAGATGAGTGGATAAAGAAAATGTGGTATATATACACAATGGAATTTTACTCAGCAATAAAAGAGAATAAAAATATTGGCATTCGCAGGTAAATGGATGAAATTGGAGAATATAATGCTAAGCGAAGTTAGCCATCTCAAAAATCCAAATACTGAATGTTTTCTCTGATATAAGGAAGCTGATTCACAGTGGGGTTGGGTTGGGGAGCATAGGAAGATTAGAGGAACACCAGAAAGGTCAATGGGGAGGGACGACAAGGAAGGGAGCAAGGGGGTATAAAGAGAGGAAGAACAAAAAATGGTAGAATCAGAGGGTTATCATTACCCTAAATGCATGTTTGAAGACATGAAAGATATGAATATACTTTGTATACTAACAGTGATATGTAAAAAGATGCTCTCTATGGGTATTACAAATTGTAAAGCATGATACTGTTATATATACAACAACACTGGATAAAACAATTTTTTTTTAAAAAAGGGCTGAGGATGTGACCCAGTGGTCGAGTTCCCCTGAGTTCAATCGCTGGCACAAAAAAAAAAAAAAAAAAAAAAAAAAAAAAAAAAAAAAAAAAAAAAAAAAAAAAAAAAAATTAGAAGATTTAGTCATTTAAAAATAACAATAATAAATGCTTTACATGTTCAAAAAAGAAAAAGTTAACATCACTAATAATATATATCAACATCATCTCCCACTGATACAAGACACCAAGATGGACATGACAAAAATTCCACCCAAAATCCACAAGCCTAAGTGAAAATGAGAAAGCAACTGACAAACTCAAATTGAAGGTCATTATGCAAAATATCCCTTCAAAAGTGTTCAGGTCATGAAAATCAAAGAAAACTAAGAAAATCTTACAGATTGGAGGACACACAAGTAAATTAGTACTCTGGATTGGATCCTGGAACCAAAAAAGGATCGGGAAAAAAAAAAAAAAAAAAACAAATAAAATCCAAATAAAATCTGTAGTTTAGTTATAGCTTTTGTGCCAATGTCAACTTCTTAGTTTTGGTACGAGTGCACCATGGTTACATAACATGCCAACATTGCTGGAAGTGGAGAGAAGAGTATACAGAAACTCTGTGCTATCTTGGTAACTCTTCTGTAAATCTTAGTCCAACACAAAAATAAAGTTAAAAAGAGAGAAAATATAAATGACCTCAGAAAGAAAAGCTTAATGGGTTTTGACATCTTCTTTGGAGAGTTTCTGGCAGTAAGGGTCTGTTTCTCCTTTGGTATGTTCATCCACAGTTGCCGCTCTTCACTCTGGGGTAGAGTGTGCATGTGTGTGAAGAAATGCTCTTCTCTAAACTCCCATGTCCAAACTCTTGGATCCTGGCAGTGGTGCTATTCACATCAGAACCTGATGATCTTTTATGAATATAACAGCTACTATAAATCTTAATGCCCTAGGACTTAAAGTAATTTCTGCAGCCTTCCTTATAATTCTCCTATATTTCCTCCAATAAGGTCTGGACATTCCTTCCCTTTCTCTTCCATTCAGTAGCAGAAAAGTCTCCTTTCATTAAAACTCCAGTAAATAGTCATCAGAAGGTGTCAAAAGTACCAGAATCATCCAGAACATCATTTATGCCTATTTGGATTTAGCTAAAGTTTCTTGTTACAATGTAGAAAAACAAGTATAATTTAATTAATTCATTAGTTAATTCATTTACATATTACTACATGCATGTAACACATTGAATAATTCCAGTTAATAAGGACATTTCATTATGTTGTAATTGATCCGAATTTTACAATGTTTACAAAAGTAACATGATTTTAGAGAAAAACAATGGTAAAATATTGAGTCACTTTTCACTTTTCTATGTTATCTTCAGGTCAAATAAATGCAAGTAAAGTGATATTAGGGCAATGAGGCAGCACTTTGCAAAAGCCAAAAGTTTCTAGGAGATGAAACAGCCTTTAGTATCATGGGCAGATTGTGACTGGAGAGAAGTTAATGCTGATTTCCAAGAACAGAGAAAAAATGGTAGGTGAAGACTGCATACATCTGGAGGGATTGTTTTCCAGTCATCAGGCTTTTCAAGTAAATCTTAGAGAAGAGGTAGTTACTAAGGACATGGCTTTCAAGAAGCTAGTTTTGAAGATATTGTGACAACTATCAAACAGCGCTTCCTTTGTGGACACCCATGCATTTTTCAATTACAAATGTACATTGTGGTTAGGAAACTGTAAAACCAAGTTTGAGATATTGTTCTAAGTGCTTAGTATATCCATTTGGTTTATCCTGTGATTATATTGTTGGGGAAGTGGCGGCACTGAGCAGATATACAACTAGTAAATGGTGGAGCCACCCAAGCATAATACTCAAGACCTATTCTCTAATTCCACTTGTATCCTATGTCCCAAATAGATCTTTATTTCTCCCTCAGAATCATAAACCAAAGGCAATCTCTATTATGAATCAATATTGTTCATATGAGGGCATCAATTTTCAAATTGCTCTTTGTCTCAGTAGCCTATTGAGAAAGATGATTTTCCCATAATAGATACTTGCTTTGTATCACAGGGTTGAGGGAATGTTAAGAGAATAATGTGAGATCAGAGATGTCAAAGTGCTTTTTAAATCTTAAATACCAAGGACTGTTAAGATGCAATTTTGCTCTAACAAGGGAGCCACCTTGGATGTCTAGAGGGAGAGTTTATTGCCAGTGAACAAGTTCCTAAGAAAAAGTAAAGTTTCGAGAGAAGGGAAGGAGCCTTTAGACTAAGGGAATCATAATTAGTTAATGACTAAAGCAAATAAGAATCCCATGACATTGGAGGTTGTTCTTGTTATATATTGAGAGGAATTTACTCGTATGAAAAATCTAATCTACTGGGGAAAATTCCTTTTGCTTCTCACACTATAACAACACAAGGAGGGAGGTGCCATGGAAATACAGAGGTTGATTTTTATTTCTACTGCATGTGCTATTAAAAATTAGGGTGCCTTTATGAGTTAGAGAACCTTTACAAACCTTGTATTAGTACCAAGTAATTAAGATACACTATTAAACATAAATCATATGAGCTGGGATGAATTGGAATCAATGTCTTTTTTGATTAAGTACCAGAGATGCTCAAGAACAAACTAATGAATACACTGACTATAGAGTGCCACTAACAGATGATTATTGTGATGATCTTATAATTCAGCACTCAAAGACCTGGAATCTGAATATCCAGAGGGCTAATGATTTTTGTAATTATTTGAGAAGAGCTTCTGGTCTATTGCTTTGCAGAAATGCTTTAGAGATGGAGATGAATTGGAAAATGCTATTTATCCCACCAGCACACCTTATTAACCCATGAAGGAAGGGAAGAAGGTAAGAAACCCATCATCCTTGATGCCACATTTTGAAGCAGAATAAAGAAAAAACATGCCATTAGTACAACTTTGAATTTTTTCCATGAATACCTGTTTGCAAATACATTAAAATTCATAAGAGCAGCTCTTTTATGAATCAAACAACCAAATGAATAAGTTTTTGTTTTTCACTTAGAGGTTTTATTTTTTCATGTTTAGGAGCAACAACTGCTAATTTCTATTCATAGACTCCATCACATTCAACCTCATTTTCATTCTCAGTTCCCACATACAGGCAGTCACTGAAGTCTGTGAATTGTATTCCTGAAATAGCTCCAAAGTGTATCCTATTTAACATCCTATTATTGCTACTAACTCAGTAAAATGTCCATCATCTCTAAACAGTCATGTGTTACTAGCCTTATCTTCCATCATCTCTTGCTCTGCCCC
Organism: Tamias sibiricus; assembly: GCA_025594165.1. Taxonomy (NCBI): domain Eukaryota; kingdom Metazoa; phylum Chordata; class Mammalia; order Rodentia; family Sciuridae; genus Tamias; species Tamias sibiricus. Next base: position 39,415,261 of record CM046671.1, read on the forward strand.
AACAGTTTTCTCCCCCACTATGCCACCAGGCTATGCCCCAGTTTAGAGCTTCTAATGACTCCAATGCCCTGGGAAATCATGAAGTACCTTTCCAAGGGCGGCCCTGGTCTGTCTATCCGTATGTCATACCACTGCCCAAGTCCACACTCTGAATCCACAGTTTCTCAGCATCCCTCAACCCTCAGATATGGAGAAATGATTATTATTTTTGTATTTTTACCTCTGGTTCTCATTAATTTATAATGTACTTACTCCATTACTAGACATCTCAAGACCCAGGCTTTATATTGTTAACTAGTGAGTCTTGTGGTTTTTATCTTTACCACTCTTTCAAAACCCACCATTAACCCACTGCTGATCCCTAAGCAAGAGCTTCACATTCACTTTCCCATTTGTGCAGCAAGAAATATCTCATCTTTCCTTTATGTTCCCTGTATTTTATACCTCTTGATACTGGATTAGCTTTGCTTCTCATTACATTTACATTTTGTACAAGTTTCATCCGAGGTTATAAGCTCTTGAAAGGAACCATAGCCCATTACTCATTATCACATCTAAAAGGTGACCAATTGATGTCTTACAAATAAGAGATACTCTGTAAATATGCATTGAATTGAAATAGCTTTGAATGAGCATGAAGGCAAAACAGGATGTCATCCTTTTGGTCCCATTTCTTATGCTATAATAAGGACTCCTTCTGTTTACACATAAAACAGAAGAGTTTAATCAACCCAGCAATCTTTAACTTGATAATGAAGGCCATAAATTAATTTTTAAACAAAATTAAAGAAGATGGGATGAAATATGAAATAAAAATGTCATTAGAATCTTCCTAGGAAACAATATTCTTGACACCAAATCATGACATTATGGGGCTCAGTTGTTTATTTGTTTCTAGGGCAGCCCCTTGTTTTATGTCCCGAATAGCATTTCCCTAAATAAAACTGCATGGAACAAAATGCCATTATGATTTCTAACATTCATTTCCAGTGAAGTTCCTGTTAGGTTGCAGCCATAACTATGATGGAAGGGGTGTGAGGAGAGCCCGCTGCAGTAATAACTGTGTCTTCATACATCAAAGCAGGGGATTATAAGAGAAGCATCTATGTAGAACAGGAAACTAACTGGAGGGATAGTGCTCACCAGGCTGGCTTTAAAACATGGTGGGAAATGATCAGAGAGGGACTTTCTGTTTGCAAAGTTATTGGAAAGGCAGGTCACCCTCTATGCACATATGCAGGAAATCTAAGGTTTCTTTTTCTTCATATAATTGTTTCCAACAGGTACAGCGGTCATCATTCTCTGTTAGCTGTTGGCTTATGAACCCTCAGGAAGTGAATTTGTTCTAAAGGCATGTAAGGATCCTTAGTCTTTGGGACATTTATGAATTGCAAGTCAAGGGCAGGGCAAGAAATGGCAGAAGAAAATCCACTAAGACTCCTGAAGGGAATTCTGCTGTCCCTTTTCTTCAGCTATAACCTTCATTTAATGACTGAATCACAAGAAGTCAAATTTCTAAACAGCTCTCAGATTAGCCCACGGTTCTTTCTCTATCTTGCTATTTCTTTAATGTATACAGCCCCTGTTTTCTAAAGTAGTGTGTTCAACATCTGCCTATAATACTGACTTCATCTGATACAATGATGACTCTGTTATGTTTTTAAAGTTCTCTTAGAATCATATCATGCCCTGACTTGAACATCCTCACATATTCTCTACTGCCCAGAAAAGGAAACTCAAACTCTGGCAGAGAACCCAAGGCCTGTTGCAATTTTGCCTTCTGTCTCCTTTATCCCCTCATTGTTTACTACTCCACAAGAACATTTCAGGTTTCAGAAATATTGATGTAGTTTTGTGTTTTCAGGCACACCATGCTCTTTCTTATTTCCTTTCCTCCTGAGTTATCCATTTCTATCTTTACCCTTGCTACAGCCTAAACTCAGAATGGCGGCACAAGAGAGCACCTTAAATGTGAGCTATAGCATGTCCTTCCTCTGCCTGAATCCCACTCATTGCCATTTATTCCACTGTAAAGTCAATGTTCCTACAAAGGAACAAAGAGATACAAGAACTGGCCCTTGGCTACCATTTTGACCTTGTCTGTCATTATTTCCCCTATTCACTTACTGTTCTTTGAACGTGACTGGTAGATTGGCCTCCGGCTCTTTACATTTGCTGTTCTCTTTGCTTGGAAGACTCTTCCCTTCATACAGTCCCAGTGTTTCACTCTCATGTGTCTTCATTATCTGCTCCGAAGGCCTTTTATCACAGGGAACTTTGCTGACCCCATTACCCCTGTCATAGAATATATCCATGTTTACTGTTTGTCTCTCTGCCACCACAAGGTGTATTTCATGCAGTCAATGACCTTGATTTGTTCGCACTGCTGTATACCCAGTATGAAGTCTTAGCACATAGTGTGTACTCAGTTGTTTTCTTTCCCCCAAAGGATAAAAGCCCTTTTCCTTGCCCTTTTCCTAAAGCTTATCTTGTTAACTGTTATTAATCTTCCCCCAAATATGGTTCACACATCACCTCCCCTGTGAAATTTCCTCTGCCCAATGAAAAGTTATATACTGTACTATTGTATCTCTGCTCTTCGTAAACATATTTATCTAGTTGTGTGTGTGTGTGTGTGTGTGTGTGTTCCTTTTTATGTGTTGTTCCTCAGATCTGTTCCTCAGTCCCCCCAGAGGGTGGACACAAGAGGCTTTTAGCACTTCATTCTCCTCAATTGCACCAACTACTAATTGGTAGAATTAGGAGGTTCCTACTTTTGTCCAACCAGATGATTTTTGTTGTCTTTTTATTAGAGTTTAAGCGGAAATAATCCAAGAAAACCTACACACTGTAAAGTAACTTGTCTTCATTCTTATGCCATAGAGACGTAAGATTGTATGGTGTTTTCCATTGTACAGGTGGATCAAGAATATCCAGAGAGCTGTCAATCTACTCAGTACTGAAGAACACCACCATTAAATTGTGTCACGAATAGAATGAACTCTTGCATTGCAGTCACTCCCCATTTTTTAAAATATTTTTTAGTTGTGGATGGACACACAATATCTTTATTTTTATGTGGTGTTGAGGTTCGAACCCACTGCCTCACATATGTGAGGCAAGCATTTAACCACTGAGCTATAGCCCCATCCCCAATTCCATTTTTGAATATGCATATTATGTTACCAAGTTGTGAGACTAATGTTAAGATTTGGGAAACTATGAAAAATAAATGGGGCATGGGGTGACTGGAAATTTTGGACTTGAAATAACTATGAAATTAAAAATGAACAAACAACTTAAAAACCAAAACAAACCAAACCAAAACAAAAAACCCACACAAAGTGTTTGCCTTTTTCACCCAAATAGAGGATATTTCCTGAAAAAAAAAATTAATTAAGAAAGACTTAGCAAGCAGCTTTCTCACAGGACAGAAATTAGACTGGTTTGTGTCAAGAAAGCCCTTGCATGCTGATGCTGAAGGGGAAATAACATGAAAATATCTGGGTTTTGATTGAGTCATAGGGGACAGCCGGGACAGTGGGTGGAAGAAAGTCTCTGAGCCTCCACCAAAAAAAAGTTGCTTTTAAAGTAATACACTGTTCTGCTTCATCCTTGATAAAAACAAATGCTAATTTTGTTTTTAAATTGCCAGTATACAGGGAAGTGATCCGAATCCTTTATACCTTTGAGAGATTTTTATCCTTTACATATTCCAATTCCACTTAAAATATTGTGCAATTGCCAAACCCCATATTTAAAATATGTGCTTATCATTCAACTCAGGGTAACATTAGCACATGGAAAACTGGATTCTAATTAATAAATCAGAGCTTTAACCACAGAAACATCATTCACACATATGAGATGGCAATAGTGAGAACCATTAAAAATAGTAGCATGCTGTCACCCTTCCGGGAAATATGGAAATATGCCTTTTCGGGGTTATTGGCCTACATTATTTATCAATGTTTGGCTTTAATATATGGATTTACTCCACATTGAATGAATATCATATTTCTCCTAGAAGATACAGCATTAATTTGTGATCTTGGACAAATTGTCAATAGGATAACAAGCCCACTAGGGGGGCATGCAATCAATAATTTGTATCCAGTGATTTCTTCCCTTAGGTTGTTGTAGGAAAATATTGCTTTTTCACTTTTACTCTTGCTGATAAGCACAAAACAAGCAAACACAGAAATTACAGGAAAAAAAAAAAAAAAAACCTGCACAAAACAAAACAAAAAGCACCTTTAGTCAGGGTAGAGGAGAGTTCAAAGAGCAGACTGCAACTTTTATCAATGTACAACAGGCTGACAGTCAGTTCCTGTTCCACCTCAAAACCAACCAACAAACACAAAATAAAATGTCATCAAAAGAATAAAACAAATGAAAAGATGGGCTCTCGGAGAGAGATCATTAAAAATTTGGAAGTAAACCTAAACCCATAGATTATTGTATGGAATTGGAAACACACACAAAAAACGCATGTGGATTCCACTTGTCTTCATGCTTTTCTCATCTCATCCACACCTCTCCCCACATGGCTAGGCTGTGACTTATGTTTCTGCTGTTTTAAGCTTCAGCCTCATCCATAATTCTTTCATCTGAATTTATGTTGCTCAGAAGTTCGTGTTCTTATTGCTATAGCTATGTTCCCAAATCTGAGTGCCCAGCCTGGAGTTTGAATGTCCAGTTTGGTGTGACTCAGATCACCGTCCTTGTATTTGCTGATTTTTCCTTACATGGAACTGTGTACTTGGAGTCTCAGGGTGGCTCCTTCTAGCTTTATGCTCAAAATTCACCAGCTCCAATTCTGCCAGTCCAATAATCTGCCTGCCTTCCTCAGATGAGCTTTTTAAGGATACTCATCTCTCCATTAGCAGCTAGATGAAATTGCATAAGAAAAAAAAAAAAAAAAAAACGATAAAAAGGCAGACAGATTACAGAGTCTTTGCTTATACAGCCAGATTTGAGAGTATGATTGAAACTGAGTCCAAAAAAATGTGGCTGTCCTATGTTCTTCCACACAGTTCTCCTACTCTAAGCATCAGCAGTGAAGAGAGGGGAAACTGATTTATCAGAGTCAGAGAGCTTCATGCTGCTACCTCCCCAAAAGAAGTCCATGAAACATGAGTGGAAGTCAATGCAAGTTGACAGCACATGAGTCAATATTTTGGGCACCTGATGCCACTAAGCAGAGAAAAGCAGGGTACATAGTATCAGCACCAGGCCCCTACCATCTCAGTTGTACAAAGTAGATTCTTCCCTTGGAAAAGAATAAGTAGTGGCAGCAGTTTCTTCTCTAGGATTTACCCCCAAAGGTTACAAAGTACTGGGGGCGAATTCCTATTTCATAGGCTTAGGGCTGAATGAAGAGAGAAATTAAGAATGATTTTCTCAAACTCTCCAGACAAATTTACTTGACCTTTCTGCCTCTCTCTGTCTTGACATAAATGTGTTTGTTTCTACTGAATTACTTCCAAGTGGAATTCAACCACAAAGAAATTGAAGAAAACAGTCATTCAGGGAGCCAGTAAGATTTCCCCTCAGATTATAAACCTAAACAGGATTGAGACAAGGCTTCTAAAGCTTTTATAACATCTATGATACATGAATAATATATATATATATAAAATATATGTATAGTCACACATATATATACATATATGCACATTCTTACAAATATATATGCATACATGTATGAATATATTCATAAGACTAGATATTTCATAAATGATGGTGAAGAAAACAAAAAAATCTGTGTCTGTTGGCTTTCATCAGTTTTGGTTTAGGGACAAAGATAATGAAGTTTATTCCTCTAGAATTCATGTGAGAAAATCTCAGGAAAAGCTAAATACCTTGGATAGATAAAGAGGCTGTACCACAGTGAGGCAGAGCTGTAGGGAGCACAGGGGTTGCAGAGAGACAGGCTGTGCCTTTTCTGTCCAGTGAGTGGTTTACAGTGGTTTTTTCCTGGGTCAGCAGCTTTAGCATCTCCTGGGAACTTGTTCTCCTGCTACAGTGTGGAAATCACTGCTGTAGTTCACAACCATTATTTAGGATGACTTGGCTATTTTATATAGATTTGCTTCTCTCCATATTGAGAGAAGTTGTATTTTTATGATGACTGAGGCAGCAGAAAACTGAATTTATTTTGGTCTATCAAAACCAGTTGATCGACATTTCCAAGATCCCAAAGATATAATACAAATATTTTATGAGAATATTTAATAGAAACTAATGTTTTTTGACTGTTCTCTCTGTATTCCTTTCCCAAACACTGTGGATAATTGAGAGTTTACAACAATGAAACATTGGGAGCCTTGTCTCCTTGAAACGGAAGGTCTCACTTCCATTGCAGAGGGCTCTCTGGGAGAGAAGCTGGCTTTGATGTATAGGAAGGACTGCCCCTGGGAGAGAAAGACATTTGACAGGCACATATTTTTAAAATGTTTTGCAGGTAAAATTTTCATCCGTAAAATCATATTAACATTTCAAACACATGACCCTCCAGAATTCAAAAAACGTCTCTGGAGATTCTCTTGCCTTGTAAAGAGTTTATACTTTTCTAGGGCAGAGAACATGATTTTTTCCAAATACTTTACCCCTGACTTCCATCTCAAAGGCAAACCTTTAACAAGTTGTGGGGGGCGGGGGGGGGGGGTTCTACCACAAGGGTGACAACAAAGGAAGGAGAGTAAAAGCAGCAGGAAAAAGATAATGCTTCAGGATTACAGCTTCTATCTGGATGATAAAAATAAATAAAATAAAATAGCTTCTTCCCAAAATCTGCCTGGAGTTATTCAGTAAGCTTGCAAATAAATCATAATCATGATAACACAGAAGACCAGAATCCTAGCAAACCTTCCACCCTGCACAGCTCTGCATTGAATCTGTTCAACATTCAAAATTGCCCACTTCATTTCCTTTGAGCACCCTATAAATAACAGATTCGTCCAGCATAAGATTGCTTCTCAGTGGATAGGAAGCAACTGAAAAAGTGTGGCTACCAACAACTAATTCCCAGAAAATCAATGGAATAAGGTAGGAACACAGCTCAGGTCAGATCATCAAGGCTTAATGGGTAGGTCCTGAAGCACATTACATGAAGAAGCTGCTCTGCTGTTGCAGCAGAGACTGTTGGCTATTGCAATGCTAGATTTAAGTCATTGGTCTTAATGTAACATCTTTTGTTTGGGTAATATTTTTGACATCTCTTAAGAGGAGCTTAGGTTTTTATTAGTCTGACTGAATTCAAGAAACATATTTGAGTTTAGTTAAATAAGCAGAGGTAAAATTTGTTATTATAATTTCATTAGAACTAAAAGAAACACTATCATCTTCTAACCAAATATTCCCTTTCTTTAAGTAGAAGATATGATACTGTGTGGTCATAACTGATAGGACTGCTGAGAAAGCAAAGTTGTTTATGTAGCATGTAGAAATGCTAATTTTGGCAGCCATTTCTAGAGTGCCTACATGTGCCAGACACTGTTGAGAAATATTCCTGCATTACTGCTCATCCTCATAAATGTGTCATGTAGGCATTATTATCTCTGGTGATATCTGTTGGTTCACTGGTCTAAATGTCCCCTGGCTTGTGCTTCCCTCAGCTTTCCTTCACTACATAAATATTTACATTGAACCCTTATGAGGTGCCAAACACTGAAGTCATGCTCTTGTTCATGTTGCAGTATCACAAATAATAACCACACAAGTGAAAGAATATCTACTAGAATAATGCTATCTAGAAAATTATAGAGTGAGAATGGAGAATAAGGGAGTGGCCCAGTCATACTAGTGGTCAGGGAAAGACTCTGGGGGAAGGTGAGATATACTCTAAGCCAGAAGAGGCTTAAATGACTAGAAAGATACAAAGCACAGAGAATTTTCTGAGAAAGGAGAACAGCTAAATCAATTACCTTAAAGCAGAAATATCCTTTTAGATATACAAGGGACACCTGAGTCTTTGCCCACCCAAAATAAAATATTATTTAAAAATTTTTAAGAGAGAATAAAATAATGGCATTTGCAGGTAAATGGATGAAGTTGGAGAATATAATGCTAAGTGAAATTAGTCAATCTCAAAAATCCAAATACCGAATGTTTTCTCTGATATAAGGAGGCTGGTTCACAGTGTTGTTGGAAACGGGTACATAGGATCAGAGGAACACTAGAATGGTCAACGGAAAGGGAGGGGAGGGAGGGAGTAAGGGGGGGGTTGGAAAAAAATTGGTGGTTGAATGAGATGGATATCATTATCCTAAATGCATGATTGAAGATCTGAATGGTACTTATATACTTTGTATACAAGCAGTTGTATGTAAAAAGATACTATACTTGTGCATGATGAATAAGTAAATAAATAATAAAAAAAAAATTAAAAAAAAATTTTGCACAAAACCACTTTCCCCAGGTCTTTTCAAATCAAGAAATAGAAGCAACATTTCTACACATCTCATATGCTCAAGAGTGTAACAATTGCTATCTCTTTCCTTATCTCTTATGGCTAATGCTTCAGGAAGTCCTGTTTGCTTTAACTCTAAGTAACACCTTGTCTCCTCTAAAGTACTACCAGTTTGACCATAATATATCAGCACTGGAAAGACCCTGGTTGTCCTCCAATGGAAATAGGGTAAACAAATTGTGGTTCAATTACACTACGGAATATTACTCAGCAAGAAAAGAGAAGAAACTATCAATTCACATAGCTTGTATGAATCTCTAGAGAGTTATGCTGATTTGTTCTTTTCATTCTCCCTATGGGTATATGACATTTTCAAAGTAACAAAATGATAGGAATAGAGAATAGATTCGTGGTTGTCAGCAGTTAAGAATTGAAGGTAGGGGCATGGAGGGAATGTGCATGGATACAAGAAGGCAACAGAAGGGATCTTTATGGTGCTGGAAAAGTTCTGTATCTTGACCATACAGGGAGAAGAGGCAACAATGCTGGGAACACTCCGTCCCGAGACCTGACCCAACACTGCCATTTAAGATTCAGAGTGGAGCAGGAAAAGAAAAGAGCATCTCCTTTCAGCTTCACCCTGATACCAGGTTGCCAAAAACCAAGTGACAGCATCTAATAATGGACAGGGCCAAAAACAAGGCAAGAAAACTCCTCCATGACTCAGGCTTTCTGAATTAGCAAAAAACAGTTGGTTTCTCTCTGAGACTGAGAAAAACAATCATTGAATCCAGTCTACACAGTCCAAGGCATCTTAAAAGGAATTCAAATCATATCAATATCTGTATGTAAATAATATTTGCCTCAATTTCTCCTGTTCTATCTAAAATATCTTGCATTCAGTTAAAAGGAATAAGACATACAACAACAACTCAAGTCATCATCAAGAGACAAGGCAATAAACAGAATCAGAGATGACTCAGTTGTTGGAATTGTTAAGACCAGGACTTCACAGTTGCCATGATTAATTGATAAAAGACCTAGTTGAAAAGAAGGATACCATTCATGAACAGATGACAAGTTCTGGCCAAGAGATGGAAATTTTAATAAAGAGGCAAATAGATATTAATTCTTGTGCTACAGGATTCTTATTAAGGAACTTGGGGCCTAATCCAACATGTTGGAGATTAGAACTTACTTTTTTCTTCTATTAGGAGTAGTGTCTCTGGTCTAATTCCTAGGTCTTTGATCCACTTTGAGTTGAATTTTGTGCATAGTGAGAGAGAGAGGTTTAATTTCATTTTCTTGCATATGGATTTCCAGTTTTCCCAGCACCATTTGTTGAAGAGGCTATCTTTTCTCCAATGTATGTTTTTGGCGCTTTTGTCTAATATAAGATAACTGAAATTATATGTGTTAGTCTCTGTGTCCTCTATTCTGTACCATTGGTCTACCAGCCTATTTTGGTGCCAATACATGCTGTTTTTGTTACTATTGTTCTGTAGTATAATTTAAGGTCTGGTATAGTGATGCCACCTGCTTTACTCCTCTTGCGAAGAATTGCTTTAGCTATTCTGGGTCTCTTATTTTTCCAGATTAATTTCATGACTGCTTTTTCTATTTCTATGAGGAATGTATTGGTATTTTAATTGGCATTGCATTAAATCTGTATAGTGCTTTTGGTAGTATGGTCATTTTGACAATATTAGTGCTGCCTATCCAACCAAGAACAGGGTAGATCTTTCCATCTTCTAAGGTCTTCCATAATTTCTTTATTTAGTGTTCTGTAGTTTTCATTATGGAGGTCTTTCACGTCTTTGGTTAAGTTGATTCCCAAGTATTTTATTTTTTTTATGCTATTGTAAACGGGGTAGTTTTCCTCATTTACCTTTCATATGATTTGTCACTGATATATAGAAATGCCTTAGATTTATGGGTGTTGATTTTGTATCCTCAAGAATCAATAAATGGGATAGATTCAAATTACAAAGCATCTTCTCAGCAAAAGAAACAATCAGTGAGGTGAATAGAGAGCCTACTAATTGGGAACAAATTTTTTACCACACACACGTCAGATAGAGCACTAATCTCAAGAATATATAAAGAACTCAAAAATCTTAACATCAAAAAACCAAATAACCCAATCAATAAATGGGCCAAAGAACTGAACAGACACTTCTCAGAAGACATACAATCAATCAATAAATACTTGAAAAAATGTTTAACATCTCTGGCAATCAGAGAAATGCAAATCAAAACCACTCTAAGATTTCATCTCACACCAGTCAGAATGGCAGCTATTAAGAACACAAACAACAATAAATGTTGGTGAGGATGTGGAGAAAAAGGCACGCTCATACATTGTTGTTGGGACTGCAAAATGGTGCAGCCAATATGGAAAGCAGTATGGAGATTCCTTGGAAAACGTGGAATGGAACCACTTTATGACCCAGCTATCCCACTCCTCGGTCTATACCCAAAGGACTTAAAAACAGCATACTACCCGGACACAGCCACATCAATGTTTATAGCAGCACAATTCACAATAGGTAAACTGTGGAACCAACCTAGATGCCCTTCAGTAAATGAATGGATAAAGAAAATGTTGTATATATACACAATGGAGTATTACTCAGCAATAAGAGAGAATAAAATCATGGCATTTGCAGGTAAATGGATGAAGTTAGAGAATATAATGCTAAGTGAAGTTAGCCAATCCCAAAAAGCCAAATGCCAAATGTTTTCTCTGATATAAGGAGGCTGATTCACAGTGGGTTTGGGATGGGGAGCATAGGAGGATTAGAGGAACACTAGAATGGCCAAAGGGAAGGGAGGGGAAGAGAGGGGGCAGAAGGGTGGGAAAAAATATGGTAGAATGAGATGGATATCATTACCCTAAGTGCATGTATGAAGTCACGAATGGTGTGAATATACTTTGTATACAACCTGAGATATGTAAAAATGTCCTCTACAAGTATAATATGAAATGTAATACATTCTGCTGTCATTTCTAACAAGTTAGAATAAAAAATAAATTTGAAAAAAAGAGGCAAATAGAAATTTCAGAACCAACAATATAATATTAGAGATGGAGAAATCTGATGAGCTCAGCAGCAGATTCAGTCAAGTCGAGGAAAGAATTAGGAAACTTGAACAAATTTAATACACATTATTTCAACTAAAACACAAAGAAAAATAAAGTGAAAAAGAAAAATAATGGAAGAGAGTATCAAAGAGCACTTGGACTGACTTGTTTGGAGTTTTACTTTATATATGTGCAGCAAAGTATCAAAGAAGGCAACCTGTTTAACTTAGCTTTTTTGCAACTGTGACCAGAAGACGTGAGAAAAACAATTTTAGAGGAGGAAAAGTTTGCTTTTAGAGGAAGTCTCACATTTCAGAGGTCCCAGTCCATAGACTGCTGGCTCCATTCTTGAAGCTTGAGATTAGGCAGAACATCATGGCAGAAGAATGTGGTGAAAGAAAGTGGCTCAGGACATGGCAATTAGGAAGTAGAGAGACTCCATTCACTAGATATAAAATATATACCCCAAAGCCATGCCCCCATAGACCCACCTCCTCCAGCCCCACATTACCTGCCCACAGGTCCCACTCAGGTAATCCCCATTAGGGGATTAATTCAATGATTGGGTCAAGGCTCTCATGATAATCATTTAACCTCTGAATGTTCTTCCATTATCTCACACATGAGCTTTTGGGAGACAGTTGATATCTAAATCATTACACAACCCTAGGTGGATTTCTGGAGCCCTCTTTTTTTCCTGCCTATTCCACTCCTTTCCAAAATTCTGCCCTTCCAATTCTAGCTCTCTCACGCCTCCTAAATTCTGGCCTCCATCTCTTTAACTCACTGAGTAGATTGGGTTCTGTTTTGCTCCCCCTTACTCTCCAGGAATAAGAACTTCACAGAGCTTATTTATCTTTTCCCGAGGTTTGCAATTCTGCACAGCCTACTGCCCAGTCTCCAAAAACAATTGTCTTATGTATCTTGTCTGTATTTCTGTTTGTTTTTGTTGGGAGGTCAAGTCAAGTTCCTATGATTCCAACATTTCTAGAAATAGAACACCATGTTGTTCTTTCTCATTTGGAGTAATGTCATTAGATCCTTAAATTTTTACTAGGGTTGAATATTACACTGGGAGCAAGACACTGGAAGAGAAGTTGCGAGTCCTGGGAACTGGCCATGACTTCCCACCTATTGCTGCTCCTTCTCTTAGAGCACATGTGGTACCCTCCATATGACCCAATTTCCTCCTGGTAAGTTGATCAATTGTACTTAATTGTTCCTAAATCTCCACCCCAAACATTCTGAATACACGTTAAAGAACCATTCGAAAGACTTTAAGTGGATAGATTGACCTTTTTGCCATTTACCTGAAAGCTGATTTTCAACATCACTTTTTAGAGCAAGGCGAAGACTAGGCTCCCAAATTGCTCTGCTGCTGAAAGTCCTGCTCACACTAATAGGAATTACACACAAGCATCTCAGAGATAATGGAGCCGTCAATCTCTTTTATGAACCATGACAAGTAGCCAAAGAATGGTGGATTTTAAAGTAAACAGCCACCATTTCAGCTCCAAGTCAGCAAGAATCAGTTCCAAATCTTTTCCACTATTTTCCCCTCCCCCTCCCAAATCAAAACACCCATGAAATCCTTCCCCCTCAAAGGCACCTGTTGGCTCTATTGAGATGAAGGTGATGGCTGAATAAGAGGGTAGTAAGGCTGGAAATAAAATCCAAATGGTTAATAACCTTTCTCTCTGGTCTCAGATTCCTGTTTAATAAGATAATTGCAGACTGAAGGACTCACTCTGTCTTTTTGAAGTCACAGCAAAAGCATTGAAGTGTTTCTGTTGATCCTCAGAGCAGAAGCCTGAGAGGAAATCACATCCGATGTGGGCTCTTTTGAGATGGCATTTCCTGGTGCCCTGGCAAACCAGACATACTTAGATTCTTCTGTGATTCACTGAAGTGCACCTGAGCCCTTGCCTACCATGATGACATCATCATAGCTGCAGGGAACCTGTCAAGACAGTACTTCAAATAAACCTTCAGTGGCAATGTTGTTTCTAATATGCAAGGTGTTATGGAGCATATGTTGGGGTTTCCTTCACCCCTGTCAGGTTATCTATTGATGTCAGAATCGCAGAATACTCAATACAGCAAGGACTACAGAGGTAATCTTGTCTCACTCTATCACCTTACCAAAAAAAAAAAAAAAAAAAAAAAAAAAATCAACGTGAATTGTAAAGTAATACTGCAATTCCTAAGGGAGGAAAGTATGCTCATCTATTTTAAACAATAAAAATAAAAATGAAAATGTTCTCTAGTTAACCTTCATCTAAAACAGAAAATTAAATTCACCAGATTCCTTTTCCTTCCCAGGTTATTCCAACTAAATTTACTTTAACTGAATATAAAAACATAGTGGAAAATAATCTCAGGAGAATTTTTTTCAAACACAGCCATGTAGAAATGCCTTGCAATTCAAGATGAATGAATAACAGCCCACTGATGTATGAATGGGCCAGAGAACTTCCTAGAATGGGTCTAGGGAGTAAAGGGTCTGTTTACCCCACTAGCTCCCTGGCTTCTTGGCACCTGATGTCAGATCTGATCTATTTTTTTTTTTTTTTTTTTTTTTTTTTACCACAGAAAACCTTCCTAATGTTGCCCTACTTTGAACAACTAAAGAACAAATTGTTTCAGTTCTAAGGAAGCTGGGTTACCCTGGACAGTAATACAAATAAAGATCCCCAAAGGATAATCCTTCAGGAGAGAAGTAGATAAGATTTTTTACCTCTTCAACATTAACAAAACTAATAGTTCAGGATTATTTTGGATATATAAATTACTGAGGTCAAGAGGCATTCTCTGTAATTTATATACATGCTAAATGAATTGGTTTGGAAAGATACATACCATTCTTTATCCTCCAAAAAACACATTTCATTTTAGCATATTTTATTTCACAGCTAAAAATGCTTAAAGAACAGTAGAAAAATAGAAACTTGGAATAGGAGGTTCCAGTGTTATATAACCCCAAGTACATTATTGACTGAAAATGCCCAATTATTATGAATAATAACATTTGAGGTAATGATAATAATATTATTAGGGACTTCTTCTATGCCTGGCAATTTAACAAATTTTTTACTTCTAGTATTTAATTAGATCCTCACAAAACTCCAATGATACAGAAACTGACATTGTCTTATTTGGCCAAGAAATTCATTGATACGATCCAAGTCAGAAATTCTTGAATGCCTAAGCTGGAATTTGAACTTGGCTCTGGGGCTTTACAGATCCAGGATGGGAGGCTCATGCTTTGACCTGTGTGGGTGTGGTTTTGTTGAAAGTCAGGGTACAACGGTAGGGTCCTACCATATTTGTACACACACTTTTTCCCCACCCAGTCAATGGGTTGTGTCTCTCAAAAAAGTGACATCCATGAGAGTGGATTTCCAAGGTCAAGATTTGGCATTTAGAATTTCTGATGAACTACAGGGTGTTTCAAACCTTCCAGTCAGAAAACTCCCTCTTGCCTGCACAAGCTCTGGAGCATAAATTAGTTCACTAAGTGTCTGCATTACATTACCCTGCACATTTTGTCACTCCCAATTGCCTGACTTTTAGTGGTCGTAGGAAAGAAATTCTATACATTTGGTGACATGTCCTCAATTCTGGCCTGAAAGGTCTTTACCTGTGCTCTACGAGGGTAGGTAATTTAAACCCAGTATCCAGCTACAGTGTTGCTTCGGAGGCCCTGGCTCTCTATGCAAAGTTCCTTAAAAAGTCCACCTCTGAGGAATTCCCATTGCTCTCTTGGAGCCACAGGTGGCCTTGACTACCTCTGTGCCTGCTCATTTTCTTCTCTTGAATATTTATGCTTCTCTTGCCCATTTATTTTGAGAGAAGGGTATGGAAATTGATTGGCAGCACTGGCAAATACCTGATGGGAGAGTTTGGCCTCATAATGAGAACGACTTACTAATGATAAAACTGTGTCCAATGTGACTGATGCATATGGAGTGAGGAAGCTCTAGGGCTCACTCCATGCACACCATTCTCAGCAGTGCTGATGTCAGCAGGCAGGGAGGTGTGCTCTCTTCCACAGTGAGGGAGGACTCAATGATGCTCACTTCTCAGTATTCTGTTCAGCATGCTATGTGAAGCCTTTAATTGCAAATGGCATAACTATGGGATTTTTAGAAGCTTTCATTAATTGGAGGCATTTCTAGCACTGAAGATGTTCTGAGTCTGGATTGGTAGACAGGATGGTGGTAGTACAGGATACTGTAATTGTGGGCTTTGTTTTCCATGAGGAACAGAGTGATCAGAGTGATAATTTCTACTGTTGAAGAACCAGTTTCTTTGCACCTACTTCCCTTTCACCCTTGGCCTTTTCCCATAGGTTTTGAAACAAAAAGAACCATTCTTGCTTATGCAATTCTTTTTTTTTTTTTTTTTTTTTTTTTTTTTTTTTTGGTACCAGGAATTTAACTCAGGGGCACTCGACCACTGAGCCATATCCCTAGCCCTATTTTGCATTTTATTTAGAGACAGGGTCTCACTGAGTTGCTTAGTGCCTTGTTTTTGCTGAGTCTGGCTTTGAACTCATGAACCAAGTGCTGGGATTATAGGCATGTGTCTCTGAGCCCAGCTACTCATGCAGTTTTGAACTTGGTATCTACAGTGTGTGAAAATTCAGTCCACTAATCAGTGACTTTTTTCATTTAGGGACAGAACAAAGAAACACGGGTATGATAGATTAGATTTCATCCATATAGCCTCACACTAAATTAAAGAATCACAGTAGTTATAATGTATTTTTTATAATGATTCTCACATGGTGGTGGTGGTGATCATTTTGTAAACAATTGCTGAATTAATGAGTGAAAACACACATGCATTCATATCCAAATTTGGATTCCCTGAGCCTCTGGGTGGAATTAAGTTGAAGTAGGCAAGGTAAACATTACTTTCTCTACAGAGGATTGAAGAATGAAACTCAGATAAAAATGTCAACATAAGGCCACCAAGGAGGAAACCAGTGCTCACAAGTGCACACTGTGATTGTAGAAGTGATTACTGTCCAGTTGAAGAGTGAAGTCATTTTAAGCAGCTCATGAGAGCAGTGTAGGTACTTTGGGGCTAAACCCTCATAATGATAGAGCTCCTACCTTTAAAAGTAGTTCTGGAAGGGATGAGAAACAGGCAGGGGAGAAACAGACACAAGAGGATCAGGAGGATGGAGCTGTAGAATGACAGGTAGGGCAAGTTCTGCAGAAGAATGGATGAGATGAGACTGAACAGTGGCCAAAACTGTGGGTACTATGTAGGATTAGGGAATGGGGGCTCCCCAAACAGCAGAAGCCATTCATTGGCTTCTTCAACTAGAGCCAACTGCTTCCCCTAAAGCCATTATCTCTACCAAAAACTTCTCCCACATTAGTCCCTGCTCTTGAGACAGTGTCACCTCTAATTCTTTTTTTATTTTTTTTTTTTTTTTTTTTTTTTTTTTTTACCCCAAAGGATAGAGATTTCAGGAAGTTCTGTAACACACAGAAATGTGACACTATTTGTAATAGGGACATGTGACTCCTCCCTCTTTCATTCCCAAGGACATCTCTTTCACAGTGTGCTATGTGATAGGGCAATATTGGGGAACATCATGCATTTAAAATTCCTGATAGGACTAGGGCAACATAAAAACTGTCAAATGTCCAAAAGTGTCCTTAGAAAATATTACCTGGAAATAGAATGCAAATCCTCAAGTTCATGATTCTAAAGTGCAAGATTCTACAACAAAACAAAATTAGACCAGTACTTTGGCCCACCTCTGATGTGCTTTTGTTGTAAATGAATTAATGCTCTAGGTGAAGCCCTGAGTAAGCATAATTTTGAAGTAGGCGAATCTAGCTCTTTCATCTTAACCTACTAAAGTGGGAAAGGACATTTGCCTCTGAAATACCATAGACTGCTATTTTCAGAGCCTGTGCCAAATGCCAGTTATGACAGAACACAGTCAAGCATAGCTGGTCAGGCAGACTTTGGTCTCTAAAAGTAAGAAGAATGTCTGCTTGAGGGAGGGACTGACTGCAGAATGTGGAGTCAAGTTTTAATGAAAGGGATTGGCCTTATTAGGCCCAGGGACAATGGATACCTTGCCTTATTCTGCCACTTGGTCTTCTGGGAAGGACATTTTAATACATTTCAGACAAGTTTTTGTCAGGTTTTAGTGACGATGTCATCATAAACATGATACAGTGTTAAGAGGGTTGTCCTTAAATGTTACCTCCAGATATGAGTTCTAGTTCTGATACTACCTATCAGTGCTACATTGTACCAAAGGCTTCCCTTTTTAAATCTGAATTTCCTTGTCTTCATCTTGAGGTCCATACTAACTTCCTTGTTGAATGGTTGCAATACTATGAATTAAACATCAAGAATTTGAAGGATAACAGTACTTAACAAGCATTGTCATTAGCACTGTCATCATGCTTAGTGATACTTATTCTGGATTGGCCTTTTGACGAAGCTATGGTGTTGCTTATTTTTTTATTTTTATTAATTTTTTTCTTTTTCTTGCTACAGGGGATTGAACTAGGGGGAGGTCATTCTACCACTTACCTATATTCCCATCTCCCCACCCTCAATCCTTTTCATTTTATATTTTTGAGAAAAGGTCTCTAAGTTGCCCAGGCTGGCCTGGAACTTGCAATCCCCCTGCCTCAGCCTTCTGAGTTGCTGGGATTATAGGTGTGCGCCACCATGCCCAGGGAGATTGTATTTTCTTTTAACCATGGCCTCCAATGAACAGCAATTTTGATCAGCTCTGTAGACAAACCAGAACTCTTCCTGAAAACCAGTTTTTGTTTTTAAATTCACATGTTATAAATGACTCTCTCTCTCTCTCTCTCTCTCTTTTAAAATATTTATTTATTTGCTTTAGTTGTTCATAATATGTTTAGTTTTACGTGGTGCTGAGAATTGAACCCGGGCCACGCACGTGCTAGGTGAGCACTCTACCGCTGAGCCACAATCCCAGCCTGAAAACCGTTTTTTTTTTTTTTTTTTTTTTTCCTCTGTCAAGATGCAGTTTTTAGTTTTATGTTCTCTTTTCTCCTTTTCAAAGTTAGGTGTTCTGGAGAAGCCCTTACTGCTAAAGAGGGTTTTCCTTTCTATAGCAGCCATAGAACCTATCCTGGTTCTTTCAAATGCATATATTAAGAAAATCTAGGTTCCTTAGCAGCAGGTGGTATTGTGAGTCCTTTATGTGGGTTTCATATTATGGGTCTTAACATTTATTTGGTTGCTTCTGTCTACCTGCTTTTCAAATTTATTTGTAAAATTATTTCTCAGTATTTTTGCATGATCCAAATAATCTAGATATGGGCTCCTCATTACATTATAACCCTTCCACATACTCACTTATTTGCTTATTTCACACAATCATAGACAGCATTCACTTCATGGAATCTAGTTACAGATTCTGATTCTCCCTCTGGTCTCATTCTCTGATGGGCTGACTTAGGCTATTGTCTTTGGGAGTGGAAATGATCGTTGTGCCTCTGATGTGTTCTTTATTTGAAATGTAATTGACAAATGAAATTGTATGTATTTAATGTGTACAATGTGATGATCTGATAAACATATACATTGTAAAAATATTTTTGTGATTACCACAATCTAATGAGCACATCCATCATCTCACATAGCTCCTTTGTGTATGAGAATGCATAAGTACTACTCTCTCAGCAAATTTCAAGTGTCAACTACAGTATTTTAAACTATTGTCATCATGCTGCATATTAGATCCTCAGAACTTATTCATCTTATAATTGAAATTTTGTCAGAAGTGCTTTATAATTCATTTTTTTTTTCATATCATGAGTGTTTCTCTTTTCTTGTTTTCCATGGCCTTCATTCTACATCTGAATCTGAAGAACTCTCATGAAGAGTGAATATTCAATGCCCCAAGTGGAGTCTAACATGGGTTTGGATGTAGCATTGTTGCTATTGTTTTGTTGTTATCCTAACATTTTATTATGATTAGCTCTCCCATAGTGAGCACTTACAATTCTTCAGTTACCATGCTGTTTCAATTATCTTCATAATAACCTTAAGTAGGTCTTACTTTACAGCAACAAATCTGAAGCTCAGAGAATAGGAGGTTAATATACCCAAGTTCACACAGATGATCAATGACAAAGCTTGAATCTGAATCATGACCTCAGTAATCCACGTTATTAATCAACTCAAAAGTCATAAATTATTTTAGAAAATTATAACTCTAAATTCCATAATGTTCTCAACATCTGCAACTTTTATTACTTCTGTCTCTTCCTTTCATTCTTGTTCAACACCCAAATATTCTTTCTGAGTTCTAGAGAGAGATGGGGTGTACACAGGAGGCTGGTAGAAACAGAGAAGAGCAATAAATAGGAAGAAAAGGACTTGTGACAGAAAAGCAGCACAAGTCCTAGGGGGGAAATGGGAAAATATATGTGGCACCTTCAATGATTCCTCTATGCCCCTCTACCCTGTGGGTTTTTCCTTTCTTTCATGTGTCCTTCAAATCTTGGAGAATTTTAATCTCAATTTTCATAAACTGCCCACTATGAGTTTAACTGATAATAGCTTAAAAGGTTCTCTCTCCCCCAAGGGACACTTTCATTTTAATAGAAGACATTTTGCAGACTAAAAATATTTCTGGATCAAAAGCAATGAATATTTGATGGTGGGTTTCTGGCACCAAGATAATTTGTGAGGAGGATATCTCTGGACTGATGGCCAGAATACACAGCACTTTTCCCTGTTATGTTCTTGACTGTGTGGTTTGAATCATAGACCTCAAGAAAAGGAATAAGATGAAGAAAAAGGAAGAGAAGGAATGGAAAAGAAAGGTGGAAATTTGTCAAAGTTTGGATTGAGTGATCTTGAGTCATTTTATGAAGGTTGTATGACATTCACAGGTAAAATCACTTTATCCATCATGGCAAGCTGTACACTGCACAGAAATTAGAACCCACCATGCTCTTAACCAGTCCCGGAATCCGGGCTGGCCTGGACTCCATGATTCAGCATCACAGATGACAATCTCCTTGCTCCTTCCACCTGAATCTTTACCTTGCTATCTGTATTTGTGCTTTTTATATCTTTGGGAAACAGGCAGATTTTGATCACAGCTGCACTATTTATTAGTTGAAAGGACTTGAGTAAGTAAGTTACTTATTTTGTTTTAGCCTCATTTTTGGATCAGTGAAATAAGGACAAAATCTATGTGTTGTATGACTTCATTGTATAAACACATCTTTCTTTAGAGATGAAAAAGCTTGGGTGCAGATATATTGAAAATCTTTCCCCAGGTCATATAGCTGGAAGGTGGCTTTGTTGCAAGACACCCAGGTCTGCAGGCTCCAGCTTCTTCTCTTAACTTAGAGCCTAGTGTATAGTACCAACATGATAAATGACAACTACTCTCCTAAACCCTAGATCCCACCAACTCCCTTAATTGGATCTGATCATCTGCACCCATGTTGGAATTATGTGATATTAATATGCTGTCCATTTTGGAGCCTTCTGATGTTCATCACCTGCATTTCATATCTCTGTCTATTAATGCCTGATGGTAGGTATAGTTCATGCTGGCCCTGCTTCTCTAGGCTTTCTCTTGCCACTAATTTTTTGGGTTTGCTTCTCCTGATTTGAATAGCTTATCTTGTGACTAGATGTTCATATTACCAATTATACCTCATCCTGAGCAAAGGGTAGCTTGAATTCACCAAGCACCTCCACATACACATACACAGAGAGGTGTGCTGTGTGTAGAGCACAGAGCCAGGAATGGAAGATATAAAACTCACTGTTTCTCTGGCCTTGGTGGGAGAGTTTAGCAATCACCTCAGAAGAACATTATTTCCCAGGAAAGAATGCTTTTCTTCTCTAAGAATTTTCTTTCTTGGGAAAGAAAATAAGGCATTCAGACTCCCAAAGCCATGTTTGGAGGCAAGTCCATAGACTTGGAAACAGTACAGTTTTCAAAAGTTCCAAGAAGTTTTCACAGAAATGAATCTATTTTCTTTGAAACATAACACAATCAACTTTTTTTTCAACATATACAATTATATTCCAGGCCCTGTAAATACTCATGGATAATTAAATAAAGTGAACTAAACTGGTATTTAGACAAACAATATATTTTAATGAAAGCCTTCAAAGTGAAATTAAGCCAAGGCAGGCTTTCTTTGAAAGAACATGTATTAAGTGAAGCCAACACGTATTTGCCACTGCAGACACTGATACTGGGAGCAGATACAGCTATAATCAAAGCCAGAGCTCTCACTGTATTTTTTCATCCCAACCCATGCATCCTAATTAAAGCCATATGAATGAACTTCAGCTATTAATTTTACATAACCTGATATACATGTACTGCTGAATAAACCCAGGGTCCTTTAACCAAATTAGAGAAGTTAACTGTAACGGATATATTTGTCGGCTAAGGCCTAACATATAATTTACTTAAACCAATATTAGAATCGAAACCAATGTATCTGTATTTCAACCACATACAGTTTCCCAGCATATATTATTGTTACATAAATATATACATATTCCTCTGGACCACTTTTCATATTCTTGAAACCAAGGAATTAATCTCATTAAGCAGATGTGACGTGATCATCACCCCACCATCCATTTCCTCTTTTCTATTTTCAAACATAAACTTTACAAAAATACTTTTGTAAAACGGGTCAGCTAGAGAAACAAAATAAATAATATTATAAGGCAAATTTATTGAGAGCATTCCAGTCTACCCAGAGGAATACAGGGCTGGGGTTCGGTGTTTATACATTCTGCCTAAATATGCAGTGAACTTGTATGTTCTTACATGAATCATTTAACGGGCCTCATTTTTTCTCATTTGTAAAAATGGAGGTGATACTTCCATAATCATGCAGGGGTGTTAGAAGAATGAAAAGGAGAGAAATGGTGTAAACTTACTTTGAAGTCTTTCGAACATTACAAAGATTATAGGAATCATGGTTACTAATAATTCCCATATCGTCAGGTTCAATAAATAGTTGTCAATGGCCAAATGAATTCATAGTTTAGAATCAGTGACACCAAGTTCCATTGTATGTCTCTCCTTTTTGTGTGTGACAGTTTCAGGCTAGAATGATATTCTAAATGGCCAGCCAATTGCACTATATTTATTCCATATAGTAAGCTTCATTACACTTTTTGTTGTCCTCTTCAGCAGGCAAGGATCTCACAGCCAAGACATAAGAACAGTGGATGCTTGTTATCTACTATCAGTCACTCTTTATGGGCTCCAAATGCGGAAGAAAATGTAGCAGGATTTTTTTTTTTTTTTCCTGAGCAAGTAAGAAAATAAAGAGCATATATCTCAGCAAGTCCTGAATAAATGATGAGTATGTTCTTCAAGGGAGAGATAATGAGAAATGCCTCATCCATTTTGGACAATGCCTGATAAAAAATAAAAAGAAGAAATCAATGTTGATCCTGCACATACAGAACAAGACTGGAAAAATCTACTAGGCATTTAAGAGAAGACCCCTTTCCTCAGAGTTGATTGGCATCTGTGGACAGCAAAATGATTTTGCAACAGAAACTTTTCACCTCTGCATTTCAATGAATTTATTATTTAAAAAATAAGGAAAATGACCACTCAACACACCTATCAAGCACTAAAACGTGATGATGTTTTCCATAGTGTTGTTGCTCTCATTGTTAGGTCCTTATGGTTCTCTCTCTCTCTCTCTCTCTCTCTCTCTCTCTCTCTCTCTCTCTCTCTCCCTATTTCTCTCCCTCCCTCTCTGAGATAGTTCCCTTGCTTTGAGCAAGATTCCCTTCATCTAATTCAGTAGCTTTCAAACTTTTGGTTTTCACAACAAATTACATTAAAGAACCCATTTTACCTTGTGACTTTTTATACATGTGCAAATCTATATCATTGAAAGAATATGTGAAGATAATATTCTTATCTTTACTATATATGATACCCCATGGATTTTCCTATTTGATTACATTACATTGTGCAATAATGCATTAAATACTTTGAATCCACACCTACTAAATGTCATAATTCACTAATGAGTAAACATCTACAGTTTCAAGAACATTAACCTAGGGAAGAATTTCTTTTCAACGTACCTCAGAAGTCTCCTGAAAGATCAGAGGTCTGTGCATTCACATGAGCATGTTCACCTGTAAGAAATTGCTTGCTTCATTCCAAGGGACACTTGTTTTCAAATTTGTATTCTAGGGGAGCTGAAGGGTCAATGTCTTTAAGGCCAGATTTAATCAGTTTCAAATTGAATAAAGACTCAGAAAATTTCCAAGTTTCAGTTTCTTCCATTGCAAAGAAGACATTATGGCTACCTCAACTGATTATTCCACAAGTCAATGTGATAATATGTGAAAATATTAGTTGATTAGAGGTGTTCAGTGAATATTGGCTTACTCTCTTTGACCTCCCCATCTTTCATTTTACCTTTTTTCCTCTTCCAATCTTTAGAAAGTAGTACTGTAGAAACCTACAGGACAGAATCTGGAGTGATTAGAATGTATATAATGTAGGTCAGTCCTTCATTTGCCAAGAACAAAGGCCAATTGTTCATGAAGGAGGCTGTCAATTAAAGACTGAAAGAAACAGGAACATATTCTCAGCCACTGACCCAAGAAAAACCTTACTAGCAAATGTGGCAGAGAAACAGCAAATGATACTTGTGGCTTTGGACAGCTACAATGCTACAAGTTATAGGATCTCCTGTTTGCTTTATATTTTATTCTTGCTATCTTTCCAGCTAGTGGGACCTCAATTGGAGGTAAATCCTGGGAGTAATTATCTTTAAACCATAGTAATCCAAGCAACATGATTCTCAGAGACTTTTAGCATGGGTTAGCTGTAGGAAAACATGAGATATTTGTTTTCTTACAGCTGCTTTCTTTTCTCTCCCTCACTCCCTTTGTTCCTTCCAAGACTTAAGTGTTCTATTTTCTGTCTGGAACTTTTACTTTTGCACACTCTGATTCCATCTTTCCCTCCTGTCACCATTGAAATGACAGTTTTTTTAAGAGTCTGTTATTGTAAGCAATTAGAAAAGTCAGTTTACTCAAACTTGCAGGTATACAAATTAGAAACAGGTTAATGTTTTTCTCTTCCTAATTCAGGGAAGAATGCAAAACAAATAATAATTCTGAATCAACTATAGAGCTTAATTTAATTCTGATCTTTACTTCTGGAAATTCTTATATAGTAGAACTGGAAAAATGGTAGAGAATTCTACTTTTTATGTGTTTTTACAAGTATTTTTCTAGGTTATTTTGATTTTTGTCTCTGATCAATACCTTGAGAATTTCTGGATTAGTCAAAGGGAGATTCATACAGGAAAGAATGGATAGAGCAATACTTAGGTGTAGGGATTTTCTTTCTCAATATTGTTCTAGGAAAGGACTTGCTCACAAAATTTATGCCTGGACTCTACCCTAACTTGGGTTTTTAATGTGGATTTGTAAATCAGTGTGCACTTTAAGAAGGTCATCATGCGTCACCTATGATGTGGGAGAATGAAGGAGTAGCTCCCTGGAGATGTCCCACAGAGACTTGTGTGACAAGACATGGACCTTGAAGTAGATTCTCCAATAAGAGTAATAGCATCACCACCAATAACAATTTCACAGAAACTTGGAGAATGATTTATCTTTGAACATTATTTAGTACAACCCATGGATTTTTTAAAGATGAGAAACCAAAGCCCAGAGAAGGCAAAATAGGTGTAAAGTTAAAAAATGAAATTTCATATTTATCTTTCCATTTGAATTGCATTTTAAACAGTAGGGTGAGATATAAACTGTTCTTTTTTCTTTTTCTTTTTTCAAGGAAAGTTTCTGAGAAAACATCAAAATTGATGTATTCAATATCTATTACTTATTGCTTTACAAAAACAATGATCTCTTTATGATTTTTGTGGGTCAGCAATTTAGGTTTGGCTAGTTTGGGCTGTTTATTGGTCATGCCTTGTCTCAGATGCTGGTTGTCAAGTGGCTCTGCTTTTGGGTTGGCTGGCCGTCAGTCATCTGAACAGAAACAAGTAGTCCACCTATTTCTTATACTCAAACAGATTGGTCCATGATTGCTTACATGAAAGTGGGATAGTTCTTAGCATGAAAACAGGAGCTCCAAGAAACATTGAGGACTATGCTCAGAATGGACATTACATTTCTTTGAATAAATAAAAGTGTAAGATAAGACTAGGCTGAAGAAATAGAAAAATATATTTTGGTGGAGGGAATGTCAAATTATATTGCAAAAGATTGTAGAAGAGGAAGAATTGAGGCCACCTGTGCAATCTACCACAGTTGATGTAGAGAGGTTATATAAAAGAACAGATGTTGTATATGCATGTGTATTCATCTATGTCTGTGCATAGCTACATATACATATAGGTAGATATGTAACTGATTAAACCATATTAAAGGATTTACTATTTTATATATTTTCATATTTTTCTACATGGAAAAAAGCAATGATGCATTTTTTATTGGTTCTTTTTAGTTATACCTAACAGTATGATTTGATATAATTTTACAAACATATATCTTATTCTAATTAGGACCCCATTCTTGTATATATCTTGTGGATGTACATGAAGTGGGACTAATTATGGTGCAATGATGCATTTTTGGAAACATTTAAACTACACAATCTTTGAAGATAATTTAGATAATTGAAATCAATAAACTCAAGAAAACTCTGTACTGTGGCTAGAAAATATTCCCTATTAAGAGAATGCTCATTATTCTTTTTCATATCCACATAATGGGATGACTTTAAATAGACATTTGTGCACCAAATGTTAGAATTGGTGCAGATATTCTAAATTTGAGTTTTGTGAAATACTTTATTGGATTATGTATGGTGCAGGTGGTTGGGGACTGGTGATTTGACACTGTTTTGCTATTGTTTTAATCTCTTTGAACACAGAGATGGTCAAAGATGGGTACAACTGTGAGTTCTGTCACTCAAAAGTTGTGGGACTTGCCTAAGTTACTTCATAGATATCAGCTTTTGTTTTCTTATCTGTCGAACAAAGGTAAACTATTTCATCAGGTTGTTTGTAGGATTAAATGAGGTTATGTATAAATGCTTTCATATCTTGTAAAGTGTTATTACATGTATGGTGTCAGTTTCATCTGAAATTATTCTATCAGTTGAAGGAGTCCCAATTAGGGAGATGGCTATTGCGGTCAGATGGAAGCCATAAGTTCCACCTGATAATAAGTATGTATGTGACGCACCTGTAAATGCACGTGAGGCACCCGCAAAGCTAAAGGTATATAACCGGGTGAAAGCGGTCAGAGTCAGGAGAAGAATGAATTCATTCAGTCAGTCGTGCAGTCGCTCTGTTGGTCAGAAGAAGAGTTCGGGTCAGAGAAGAAGAAAAGAATCAGAGCGGCCAGAACGTAGGCAGAGCGGTTACAGAAGAGAAACCAGATAGAAGAAGTAATTGCTGGTCAGAGTCAGGCCGAGGCTCCCGAGGAAGAAAGAAGAAAGAAGAAAGAAGCTCTAAAAGCTAAGCTCTCTCTCTCTCTAAAGAAGAAATCTCTCTCTTTCAAGCTCTCTCTCTTTCTCTCTAAGCTCTAAGAAGATGAAGAAGAAAAAGCTATCTCTAATCTTTCTCTCTAAGCTCTTTCTAAAAAGAAGAAAAATCTTTCTTTCTCTCTCTAAGCTCTCTCTAAAGAAAGTAGAAGTAAAAGTAGAAGTATCTTTACTCTGCCTCCGAGAGTTTTCCTCCCGCAGCATTGTGGCTGGCCACGACAGGCAGCTTACAATCAGTATCAACAAATGATATTTTTCTATAGACATTTAAGCCTATGAGAGAATCATGGGTGTAGAGTGGCAGCTTTTATCATTTCTATCTCTGCACAGTTTGCTTGATGACAAGATCAAATTATCCATTTTCTGAAGATGGATGTTTCATTTTTTACAACAATTGTTGAGCCAAATGTCCCAATTTAAAGACTCTCTGTACATCTTTAATGAAGATCTATGTTAATTAGATCATTTTCTCCAAAGTGGGACTTCAAAGCATTTCTCCTTCTGCAGAGTTTCCCTTACTTCTAGTCCCACAAGGAAAGCACAGAGGTGTTGACTGAGCTGGAGATGAGACCCAGCAAGGTCTTTGTATAGAGTATCTGTGAAGTTTCTCTTCTTTATAAAATCAGATGTGTAATCACAATTAAGTAGATAAGATCTGCAGGGTCTCTCTAGATCAGGACTCAGGGATGAGGGCTTATTTTGTCCATACAAAAGGGTCACTTAAGGAATAGACCCTTAAGTCTTAGGTAGAACTTTTGCATTATTTATGTATTTATCTAAAAGTGAGTTTGGTTAATGGCAGATAAGCGGAAAGCATGAGAGCACACTCATGCCCACTATCAGCTTTGTCTTTCTCCAGGCTCTTGTTTAACAATCATCCCAGTTGCCCAATAATCCTGGGGAGTAAGAAAGTCAAATTATGTCTTTATGTCTGAATATACCACAATGAAACCCATGATTCTGTATAACTAATATGCACAAATAAAAATATGCAAAAAGACCCAGTTGCCCAATAATTTATCTTCATTCCTCTCAGTCAGGCCCTGCCATGGGACAGTATCCACTTCTATGGCATTGATTTGACTACACTTTCATTAATAGACAACACCCTACTATTCTTACCTCCTTTCCTTTGTTCATTCCTGATTCCCGGCTCCTTTGTATGCAAGATATTTACTAAATGACTAGGTGTGTTAAACCCTGTTGTTTAAGGAACCACATTAGCGCGTGGCAGACACAGAGTGTGGGTGGGTTTTATAAATGCTAAATAATTGATCAACAGAAAGCACCATTAAAAACTATGCTAAAGGAAGTGAAGGGAGGCACAGGGGTTTATAAAGAATAAACTGAGGGTCTCATCTAGATGGAAATTGAACTTGGGGAAGACTTATTTGGGGAGGAGCTGGGTGAGCAAAATATAGAGAATAAGGAGAAATTAGCCTGGTACAGGGATGCAATGAGTGATTAATTGGAAGAAAGAGCATTTAGAAAAGAACAGATCTGATGATGTAACTGAGAAAAGAGCACTGTTCTAGGACTGGGAATTGAAGAGAAGACTTGACCCAGGACTCAGTCTTTAGCATAATGACAAGCTGAAACACTTGAATGATTTTGAGGAGAAAGGGGATTTTAGTTTTGAAATATTATTCTGGACTGACATTAGAAATTGCTTTGGAAGATGACACAATGGACTCAGGGATGGGTATTGTGTAGGATGAGCAATTGGTTATTATGAAGAACCAATTCAGAAACACTCCAAGTCTGGATTTAAAACAAATCAGAGAGCTCTATTACCTGGCCAGGGGCTGCCACCTGCAGAGACTGAAGCTCTATGGGAAAACAGCAGCCTTTCTTGGCTTTCCTTGGGAATTTAAGAACGAAAACCACAACTTTTTCAGTGTCATGCAAGCAAGCCAATCACAGAATCTAAAACAGCATTTGGTGGGTCCAGTTAGCAAGCAAGCAGATCACAGAAGCTGAAAAAAAAATGTTGTTAGTAGGGCAACTCAGACAACTGCCTCTTGGGTCCCAGCAGGTGTTAGACAACCATATCCTGGGCTTGAGCAGGTGGTTAGTGGGGGTGAGAATCTACTTTGAAGTCATATAGGTCACCAAGACCATCATGCCCTGAGTTGAGTACATTTTGTGGGGTACAAAGTACAGAAAACAATATATTATAAGAAAACAGCTTTCATTTCAGTTTCTCAGAAACAGCTCCTGTAACAGTTTTGTTTTTGTTTTTGTTTTGTTTTTTTTAATAGAAGGTAGCAAAATGGAGCCTTAGGCCTGTCTATGACAGTTCTTACTTTATAATTGTCTTATCTTACCTCATTTATCAGAATCTTATATCTATAATCTATATGTTTTTTTTTACTTATCAATAACTTAAAACTTACATTTTTATTGATTTCTTTACACCACAACATGGTGAGTTAGTGGTGGCTTAGAAATGAGAGGTGGCTTTGAATTCAGAGAGAACTGGATGAAGGGGAAATATATTCACATACAAAACGGATAGGACTTCTGGAAGTGTCAGAGTCCTAAGGTTAATTTTCGTCCAGTTCCTTGTATACCAATGATTGAAGCAGTTTCTATTATTTTTTCCTAGCATCCATCTAATCTAATCCCACTTTTATTAATCACATGTGATCTCCTTCATGGACACTAGTTTCCTTTTTCATTCCCAGGTGTCCTGAATAAGTTCTAAGATTCTCTATTAAAGAGACAAATCCCTGAGCATTATACAATTCACATGGTATTTTAAAATTAATAGTGATGGCATCAAAACAATTCAATATTCCAAAGAACGAATGTCTTTTTAAAGTTATATTTTCTTTTGGTTCCTGAGAATGCTTAAAAACACAACTCCCAAGCTCCCAAGCTCCCAAGCTTCTCTCCTGTCAATAGTAATATGAGATTACATGAAAAACGTTTGACCTTCCCACCATCCTTCCTGGATTCAAAATCCTGTGTTTATATAAGACTTAGCGTAAAAAAAATAATTCCTTCTTATGTATGGATTTAGTTTCCTTTTGGTCTAGTATTAAAAGAAAGGAAAGGCTTTCCATATTAGGTTTTATTACCAATGGTGGTGATCATCTTGATATTGCGTCCATTTCCCTAGGGTGTCTTCCTTATTATTCCAATCCACCCCTCTAGTAGGATTAGCCTAATATGCCTTGAACCTATAATCTTACATGAACACACACACACACACACACACACACACACACACACACACACAGTCATATTCCTGAACAACCACAGGTTGAAACTGTTAGAAATACTACACATCCAGTTTGGAATTTAAGCTACAAAACATTTTTCCGGAAGAAATCTGGGTGGGATGATTTATCCAGGGATTTCAATGGAGAGAAACTCACCTCCATTGGAGATGGGGTAAAGGCTACCTTCAGCTGGGTTTTGTAATGTTCCGTTTCTTTTCTCAATCTCAATGTCCTTCATTTTCCTTTCCAAGACCAGAAGTCCCAACCTTCCTTTAAGGGCCAACCTATCTCAATCCTTCCATATGGTTTTCCCTCAATTTTTCTATATTGTCATATCCTTAAAAATTAATTTGTATACTTATGTCTACTCAAAAATAGTATTCCTAAAGCAAAAACATCTATATCCTTCCTCATGTATATTTCAAGTACTGTGGTTCTGGACAAATCATGAAGTCTAAATTATTCTCATTGATTAACAGCATATGTCAGAGTAAATGGTCCATTGACTCAAGTATAATAACCAGTACTCTCTGAAACAATTTTCATTTATTTCTTTTTATATTTTATCACTCCCTTTCATATTCTTATACAAAATACAAATTACAAATGAAGCACAGGCTTTTATATATTATTACAGTCTTAAGAAATCACCATAAATGTAGATGCTTAAAACAACACAAACTTATAAACAAAATTCTGTAGGTCATACGTCTGAGTTGGTTCAGCTCAGTTCTCTGTTCTGGATTTTCCAAGGCTGAAATCAAGCTTGTGACTGAAGAGGTGCTCATTGGGAGATTTGGGGGAAAACCCACTTCCTAGCACATTCAGATTTATGGCATCATTCAATTCCACATAGTTGTACATCTGCGGTCCCTGTGTCCTTGCTGCATGTTGGCACTGCAGGTCATTTGCTCTTTCTCAAATTGTCCACATTATTTGATTCCTTGGCTTATGGCCATCCGTATCTTCAAAGACAGGAATGTCACACCAAATATTTTATTTCATATTTTGATAACTTTTCCTTCTGCTGCATCTATCTCCTATTGTTTTCTACTGCATATCTTTTGCTTTGTCTTTTACTATTAAGGTTTATATTGGGGCCTTAATAATCCAGACTATTCTCTATACTAAAATTGTCAAAATCAATACCCATAAATCAAAGGCATTTCTGTACATCAGTGACAAATCCTCAGAAAGAGAAACTATGAAATCCACCCCATTTACTATAGCCTCAAAAAAAAAAAAAAAAAAAAAA
The DNA here is from genome assembly GCA_025594165.1 of Tamias sibiricus. NCBI lineage: Eukaryota > Metazoa > Chordata > Mammalia > Rodentia > Sciuridae > Tamias > Tamias sibiricus. Next base: position 39,446,809 of record CM046671.1, read on the forward strand.
AAAAAAAAAAACTTGAGAATCAACAAAAGAAGTGAAAGACCTCTACAATGAAAACTACAGCACGCTAAAGAAAGAAATTAATGAGGAACTTAGAAGATGGAAAGATCTACTTTGTTCATGGATAGGTAGAACTAATATTGTCAAAATGACCATTCTCCCAAAAGCACTACACAGATTCAATGTAATACCAATCAAAATCCCAATATCATTCCTCATAGAAATAGAAAAAGCAATCATGAAATTAATCTGGAAAAATAAGAGACCCAGAATAGCCAAAGCAATTCTTAGCAAGAAGAGTGAAGTGGGTGGCATTACTATTCAAGACCTTAAATTGTATTACAAAGCAATTGTAACAAAAGAGCATGATATTGGCACCAAAACAGACCAGTTGACCAATGGTACAGAATAGAAGACACAGAGACGAACCCACGTACCAACAGTTATCTTATATTAGACAAAGGTGCCAAAAACATTCACTGGAGAACAGACAGCCTCTTCAACAAATGGTGTTGGCAAAACTGGAAATCCTCATGTAATAAAATGAAATTAAATCTCTTCCTCTCACCATGCACAAAACTTAACTCAAAGTAGATCAAGGACCTAGGAATTAAATCAGAGACCTTGCACCTAATAGAAGAACAAATAGGCCCAAATCTTCATCATGTTGGATTAGACCCCAACTTCTTCAATAAGACCCCTATAGCACAAGAATTAAAACCAAGAATCAATAAACAGGATGAATTCAAACTAAAAAGCTTCTTCTCAGCAAAAGAAGCATTCAGTGATGTGAACAGAGAACCTACAGAATGGGAGCAAATCTTTACTACAAGCACATCAGATAGAACACTAACCTCAAGGATTTATAAGGCTCTCAAAAGCCTTAACATAAAAAAAAAAAACCCAAATAACCCAATCAATAAATGGGCCAAGGAACTAAACAGACACTTCTCAGAAGAGGATATACAATCAATCAACAAAATATATGAAAAAGTGTTCAACATCTCTAGTGATTAGAGAAATGCAAATCAAAACAACTCTAAGATTTCATCTTACTCCAGTCAGAATGGCAGCTATCAAAAAAACAAACAACAATAAATGCTGGCAAGGATGTGGGGGAAAAGGCACACTCTTACACTGCTGGTGAAACTGCAAATTGGTGAAGCCAATCTAGAAAGTAGTATGGAGATTCCTAGGAAAACTGGGAATGGAACCACCATTTGACCCAGCTATCCCACTCCTTGGTCTATTCCCAAAGGACTTAAAAACAGCTTACTACAGGGACACAGCCACATCAATCTTTATAGCAGCATGATTCACAATAGCTAGATTGTGGAACCAACCCTGATGCCCATCATAAGATGAATGGATAGGAAAACTTTGGTATATATACACAATGGAACACTACTCAGCACTAAAAAAGAATAAAATTATGGCATTTGCAGGTAAATGGATGGAGTTGGAGAAAATAATGCTAAGTGAAGTTAGCCAATTCCAAAAATACAAAGGTCAGATAATCTCTTTGTTATGAAGATACTAACTTATAAAGCAAGGGAGTGGGGATGAGAGGGATGAAAGAGCTTTAAATAGAACAAAGAGTGGGGAGGGAAAGAAGGGGGCAAGGGGATAGGAATAATGGTAGAATGAGTTAGCCATCATTACCCTAAGTACATGTATGAAAACACAATTGTTGTAAAAATACTTTATATAAAACCAGCAAGGTGAAAAATTGGGCTTTTTATATGTAATATGAAATGAATCATAGTCTGCAAACATGTATAACAAATTAGAGTAATAAATAAATAAATAAATAAATAAATAAGATGATCATATTATATCTCTGAAGCTTCCTTACCACAGTGCCTCCAAGAATATTTGGTTGAATAATCAAAAGGTAAGAGTACAGGAAGGACATCTGTAGAAGACTATCACATTCAAGAAGTCAAAAATCTGGGTGATTTTGATTATTATCCAGGTTTTGAAACCAATTTACAAATAATTGGTGAGGGAAGTAGTTGTCTTGAAAAGTATATAAATTGCTAATGAAAGACCAGAGTCATAAATGATGGCCATGTAAAGAAGCAAACTCTAACAGATTTACCAAATCAGTACAAGTTGACTCTAAATATATTTACATTCAAATTCATGTGGGGGGGGGAGAGGAGAGAAAAAAGGAGAGGAAAGGAAGAGAAGAGAAGAAAAAAATGAAAGGAAGGAAAAGGAAAGAGAAAAATCTTGTAAAATTAAATAAATGTGTCATTTCTCTTTTTCTTATTTTCCTTCTAATACTATTTTTCTGAGGTTCTAGACAGGTAGATATAGGAGAAGTTTACACACACATACTTATTAAATATATCAACTAAATTAAAAGTATAATTCTAATCATACTTGATGAAAAGTTACCTGTAGATAACCTATTTTCTGAATCTTTCAGAGTGGCTTCTTTTTTGTGCTTGGTTTGAGTTTACATTTCAGCTGTTGACATATACTTTTCTATACTGTTATTATTTCATTCTTTATATTTCTATTAAATTCTTAATTTTGACCCTTCTTTGCCTAAATTACCAAACCACTTCTATACTAATCAAGAGATGAGGAAAGCTCAGACAACAGGTTAAAAGACCACCTGTGTGTATTGGTCAGGGTTCTTCAGAGAAACAGAATCAACAGGGGATATACAAACAGAGAGATTTCTTATAAGAAATGGGCTGACATGATTATAGAGGCTGACATGTCCCAAGATTTCTAAGCTGCTAAGTTTGTAGTGATTTGTCACAGCAGCAGTAGGAAACTGATATTGCACATTATACAAATGTATCAACAAAGAATGTTATAAATTTTTTGTATTTTATGGAAATACCTTGCATCATAGTTACTACTTTACTCCTATCCTGTGTCAACCAATTCCATTCTAGCACATGCCTGACACCACATACCTAGTTCTGTGATGCAGTCCTGATTAGGGATATAATATGAAATTCCACATTGTCCATTCCATTCAGTTTGTGTCATGGTATCAATGATATTATTTAATCTTATATATCTGTTAAGGTCCCAACAGGATACACAAAGATAATTCAATCCTTCAGGAGACTGTAATGAAGAAACTACTTACAGAGAACTGGAAAGAGTTAAACAAATCAACAAAGAATATCGTGATAACCAAAGATCAGAAAATATGGGAAGCTCCTGCCAAGCTTGGGCCTAAAGCAGCAAGGAGGGCAACTAATGGTTCCATAATCCTATGAACCACAGAGCAGAGGAAGGCACACTCTCTGACAGGAGTTGAGATTTTTCAAGAACTTGGCTATTTCCAGAAAACATGGCCCAGAAGAGGCACAGAGCAGGCAAGACATACCACAACCTACCTTTATTCCCTCCCTCTGAGCTCCTGCTGAGGCTTCTTATTGCGCAAACCCAACAAAAACTGGAGGACATGGAGGCCAAGGTGTTGGAGTTGGTAGACAAAACACAGAGCAAAGAAGAATGTAACAGTGCATCTTGTGGCAATAGATGGAAGAGAACGGAACAACCAGAATATTATAGAAATTTTTGCCAGTGCCAGCGGCCCACAAACCGAACCAGCATTAGCGGTGCAGCTGCTGCGGTGGTAACATTGCAATAAGGGAAGTACGGAACGTGGCTTCGAGCAGCGCAGAAGAATAAAGGGAAAGCTAGACATGCGCAACGGCCTCATAGACTACTTTCACACAAATTGCCCAATGGGATCTACACGCTTCGGAGTGACACACAGGTCTGGGGTACTGCTGTTGAGACCTGGGAAAGCGTCGCTATTTTGGAGGAAAGCCGTGGCTGACCGGGACAAAAAAAACAAGGAAGAAAAGCAGCTGCTGGCATCCAAGGATCTGTCCAGGGCTTGGAGAACAGCACACACCTCGGTGAGACAGGGGCAGCCATCAGGGGAGGGCCTGTCTGAGGCCAGAACAGCAACCCTGAGAGCTATAACTGGGGGTGGGCGTGGGGAATACGTGCCTTTTGGATGAACCCTTTTCTGGTGCCATTCACGTACTGACACCCTCCACCCCCCAGCCACGCTTCTGCTGTGCCAATCTGCCGCTGGCCAAAGGTGCAGACTTGACTCCACTAATTGGTTTCTCTGTGACTGCCTGGGCGTGATCTGGGACAACTGGCTTAAACTGGAAGGGAAAAAAGAAGGGCTTCCCAGGGTCCTGTTTGTTTGAGACTTGTTCCTGGGTTTGACTCTGTTTTTTTTTTTTTTTTTTTTTCCTTTTGTTTTGTTTTGTTTTTGTTCTTTTGATAGTGTGCTTATGTGTTTGCTTTTGTTCCTATTTATTTCTTTTCTTCCCTTCTCATTTTAGTTTCTTCTTGCTCATCTTCTTGATTTACACCCTGTCATTGCATACTCATCAGAGGCGAAAACAAGTTATATGCAGAAATTGGGATCTCTAGATCTGGGGCAATTGAAATATACAGCAAAGCGGTGTTAGATATAGTTTACTCTCTATTTTCTTGACTCACTTTCTCTCTACCCTCTCTTACACTAATTCTTATTTCTTTGTTATCTTTAGTGTTCCTTTTTATTTTTTCCTTTCCATCTTTCTTTATTTTTCTTCTCTCAAAGGCTAAATAAGTTTGGTTTATATATAAATCAGTCTTCCCTCTAAATCGCTCACTCCATTCTCTTTCCTCTCCCGTCTGCTGATATTAAACCACTTCCATAGAATTCTATTTTCATACTTCCTAAGAAAGAACATCTCAATAACCCCACTTCCTTCTTCCTAAACATATCATCTCTGTGTCCAATACTGAAACTGTAAACCCCAACGCAAGCATACAGCGTAAATTAGAAACAATACCTGAGTTAACTAAATCTGTACATTGTGATCAAACTGGGATTTGCTGAATAGAAAGTGTTAGATCTTAAAGTGTAAAGTATTTATAAGGGGATCTGACAGCATTGTACCACAGGAGCAAAATAAGGCTACAAGGTGAAATTGAAATAGGCAAGGTCCCACAGAGCTAGAAGAATAGACACACAAGCATTATGAAGAAACAAGGGAAGAAAGTGACTGAAACCAATCAACATACCTCCTCAGTAGATTCCATGGCAAGCACAGTTGGTCAAATGCCAGAGATGGAATTTAGAAATTACATATTCCAAAAGTTTATGGATCTTAAAAATGAACTAAAAAATGAGATGTGAGAGCAAATACAGGCAGTAAAAGAGCATTTTGACAAAGGACTCAAAAACAAATACAGGAAGCAAAAGATTACTTCAATAGGGAGATAGAGATTCTAAAGAGAAACCAAACAGAAATTCTGGAAATTAAAGAAGAAATAAACCAAACTAAATGCTCAATTGAAAGCATCACCAACAGATTAGACCACTTGGAAGAAAGGACCTCAGATAATGAAGACAAAATATATGTCCTGGAGAAAAATCTAGATGACATGGCAAAAGTGGTAAAAAATCAAGAACAGAGCATTCAGGTACTATGGGACAGCAGAAAAAGACCAAACTTAAGAGTGATTGGTGTTAAAGAAGGTGTAGAGTTTCAAACCAAAGGAATGAGTAATTTATTCAATGAAATAATAGCAGAAAATTTTCCAAACATGAGGAATGAATGGCAAAACCAAGTTCAAGAGGCTTACCGACCACCAAACATACAAAACCACAACAGATCCACAACAAGTCACATTATAATGAAATTGCCTAATATACTAGGCAAGGAGAGAATATTAAAAGCCACAAGAGAAAGGAAGCAGATTACATATAGGGGAAAACCGATCAGACTATGCTCAGATTTTTCCACCCAGACCTTAAAAGGTAGGAGATCCTGGAACACCATATTTCAAGCATTGAAAGAAAAGGGATGTCAACCAAGAATCTTATATCCAGCAAAATTGAGCTTTAGATTCGAAGATGAAATAAAAACCTTCCACTACAAACAAAAGTTAAGATTTCACAACTCGAAAGCCAGCACTTCTGAACATCTTGGGCAAAATGTTCCACGAAGAAGAAGAGAAAAATAACAATGAAAATCAACAAAGGGAGATAGTAACCTAAAGGAATTACCACCCATAGGTAAAAGAAACAATCAGTGAGGTGAATAGATACCCAATTAAGTGGGAACAAATATTTAATACATGCACATCGGATAGAGCAGTAATTTCTAGAATATATAAAGAACTCAAAAAACTTAACACTAAAAATAACCCCAAATAACTCAATCAATAAATGGGCTAAGGAATTAAAAATACACTTCTCAGAAGATACACGATTAATCAACAAATACATGAAAAAATGCTCAACATCGCTGGCAATTAGAGAAATGCAAACCAAAACTACTCTAAGATTTCATTTCACTCCAGTCAGCATGGCAGCTATCAAGAACACAAACAACAATAAATGTTGAAGAGGATGTGGGGAAAAAAGCATACTCATACATTGCTGGTGGGACTGCAAAATGGTACAACTTTTATGGAAAGCAGTATGGAGATTTCTTGGGAAAATGGGAATGGAACCACCCTATGACCCAGCCATCCCACTCCTGGGTCTATTCCCAAAGGACTTAAAAACAGCATTTTGCAGTGACACAGCCACTTCAAATTTTATAGCAGCACAATTCACAATAGGTAGGTTGTGGAACCAACCTAGATGTCCCTCAGTTGATGAGTGTATAAAGAAAATGTGGTATATATACTCAGCAATAAAAGAGAATAAAATAATGGCATTCACTGGTAAATGGATGAAGTTGGAGAATTCCCTTAGAATGCTAAGGGAAATCAGTCAATCTCAAAAATCCAAATACCGAATGTTTCCTCTGATATAAGGAGGCTGGTTAACAGTATTGTTGGGTCAGGGTACATAGGAGGATTAGAGGAACACTATAATGGTCAAAGGGAAGAGAGGGGAAGGGAGGGAGCAAGAGGGTAAGGAGGGGAAACAAAGAAAAAGTGGTTGAATAAGATGGATATCATTATCCTAAATGCATGATTGAAGACTTGAATGCTATGAATATACTTTATATACAAACTGTTTTTTGTAAAAAGATGCTCTATGTGCAATATGAATTGTAATGCATACTGGTACTATAAATAAAAAAAAAAAAAAAAAAAAGAAATTTTTAGAACAGTAGAATTACAAGTGCAACTGTGTTCAATTTCTTTGCCTTATAGATAAAGACCCAGTGAGTCAGAGAGTCTGCCCATAGGGTCCTAGGTAGACTCTCGTGTGTCCATTGGTAATACAGTTCTCTTCTTGGCCTACTAGGAGATGCTGAGTTATATCTATACATGAACTTGTTATACTAGCATTGATCTGAATTCTTACCACAAGTAGTTAAAACCTGCTTTCATTTGTCTCTTGGTCAATTATTCTTCTGAGAATATCAGAGGTTTTGAGGTTTTTGAGGTATTTAGAATCAATGGGATGGTGTTTTATTGAATTATATGAAGGGCTCTCAAGCTCTGGGGACTGAATTCTTTACTTAGATTATGAAAAAAAAAAAAAAAAAGGAGTCTATGCAGGGATTTGAAGACATGCTCACTGGAGATAAAATCACCCTGTCCAATGAGGATTACACAGATCCTGAATACATGATGTGAAGTGTTAGAAATTTGTATTAGCCTGGTGTTTCATAATTTGGGTGGATTCGCAAATTTTGGCTCTATACTGATGCGCTGAGTACTAAGATTTTTGAAAGTGTAGCAAATTATAGGCATTATTAGTTTGGAACATATTCAGATGTCCCTGGCAGAAAAAAAAAAAAAATAGATGTTTGGATGCAGTGGATGTGATGATTCAGGCTGAGTGATCTCTTCTTATCAAACACAGATGCTTTTTGATCCATGTCAGAGTTTAGTTCTAACACATGTCACCTGAATAACCCATTGCCTTGTCCTCTTTGAGATGGAAGACAGCAGGTATTTTAGGAAACATTGAAAGGATCTTTGCTGTCAGTTCATTGCTCCGTTACACTCTGAGGAGTGTGCAGGGGCATTTAAGTCAAAGTCTCTCCTTGGGGCAGCCATCAATCTCCTTGTAATTAAAGAATTCAACATGACATAATGACATCATGATACCAGTGTCCTAGCATCTGTGCCTGTGAGGATGGTCCCAAGAAAGGAAGGCTGTAGTCATCAGCATCTTAAAGAAGGAGTAGATTTTTGCCCAATTTTAGAAGATGCAGAGAGTGTGAGAACCAAAAATGGAGAAGAGAAGACATTTATAAGGAATGAAAATATATATGGGAACAAGAAGCAATTAATGACTAGAAAGAATGAAAAGAACCAAGGAGCTTTGTATGATTTTTTTAAAATTTTTTTTAGTTGTAGATGGAAACAATATCTTTATTTATTTATTTTTTCTTATGTGGTGCTGAAGATCAAACCCAGTGCCTAGTATGTGTGAGGCAAGCACTCTACCACTGAGCTACAGCCCCAGCCCAAGCCTTGTATGAGTTTTTAAAGGTAAAGTGGTGGGAAATAAAGCCAAATGAAAGTTTGGTTTCTGGCACTGAAATGACAAAGGCCTTGTTATCAGAGGTGAGCCTACCAATTGTTTGCTGGAAAGACAAGCGGAGAGACCACCAGAAGTGAGGTCAGTTGAAAGTGTGCTACAGTAAACCATCCCCTCAAGGTTTACGTGTGCAAACACACACACACACACACACACACACACACACACACACACACAAGAAATATAAAACTTAAGAACATGCTGTTCTTCCATCATCCATTTTATATCACACTTGATCTTACTTTGTTTAAAAGGAAGCAGAAGACTCCATAACGGAGGCTCACCCCCATATTAAACACACATGCTTTTTTCCAAGGTCTACTTGAGGAGCAATGTAGACATGCAGCAAGGTCTGAGTACATAGCCCTAAGCTTCCTGTGTTGGGCCCACCTTCTCCCTCAGTGTGGTTTCTGATGCCACCTTCTAGAATTCTCTTTAGGAAGATATTCCTCCTTCTCCTACTTTTGAATTCCATGCCTAGTGGAGACGTATGTCCCCCCTTTTTTTTTATTATTCTTTTTCTTATGGCTACTGTTAAGATGAACGCCAGAGTTACAAAGCAGGAGGATTATAAATGCAAACTTGGTTATCAAAGAATAACAGAACGAATGCAGTTACCCACAAGCAGCCAGACTTGCAAAACTCAGGTTTCTTATTCCAAAGTTACTGAAATGCTGGCTAGTACAATGTCTCCGAATCTCTGGTTCCTTACTTACTAGTCTGGTAGTCTTGACCTCCTGCCTTTATATTATAGGGACTATATTACATTTTTAAAACAAGGACATCTCCAGGTTCAAAACTCCTTAGATCCTCTTATATTTTGCTTAGTTTGGGTAGGGTAAACTAAGATCAACTTCATTACTAGTTTTAAGTAGTATATTTATTGACACAAGAAATACTCCCATATTTTTGAGTTGTATACATTCATATATGAAACTATATTTAGAAACACTTAACAGAGTATACAATAAAATAAAGTTAATAGAGCAATTTAAGGGCTTTTATATTACTACCTCTGAGTAGTAATATTGAGAAATCCTGACTCTAATGGGGGTTGAAGTTACCACTGACCAACTAACCCTTGGTACATGACCTTGCAAGGTTTTTGATGTGCCAGATATAGGTGACTTAAAGCAAACATATTTAAATGAGCAGTGTGAATACCTTTTGGATGTCCCCTCTCTAAGAAACATAATAAATAAACTAACATATTAAGCCCAGTATTATGATACATGTGGTTGGGAATCAAAAACAAAGAAAAAACCATCATCAGAGGGTTTGCTAGCTCAAGAAGGCAAAAAAAAAAAAAAAAATGCAATAATTCAAACACGGCTTAAAGGATGAAGTGGTAGAAGGGTGAGGAAAGAGTAATTAACAGTGTGAGAGAGATACAGATAGTCCTATCTTTCCAAAAAGAACATCAAATATTCTTGAGAGAGACTTTTGAAGGAAGAAAAGTCTTTACCATTGCATCTACTCCTGGGAGTTGTAATGTCCTATCAATTTGAGAAACCGTTTTTCCCCACAATCAAAGTATTTAGCACAGTGCTTTGTACATTCTACATATCTAATAAATATTCATTAAATGTTAAATAAATTGGAAAAAATATCTATTGATGCATTTTTCCACTCAGCTGATAAAACATGGGAAGTTCCTGTCAAGCATCTTGTTGTTAGTTGGCATTATGAACTATAAAAATGCAGAAAGCCTGCAGAATATATTTTCAGTGTATAACTGGGAGTCTATTTACAGTGTACATTTATTTTTTTTTTAATTTTTAACTATTTTTAAATTTTTATTTTAAATATTCTCATGATGGTTAATCTAATAAAAATCACCGTTTTTATAGCCATTTTCTAAATTTATTTTTCTTTCAGTTTGTTCAAATTAGTTATATGGGGTGGGGTTAGGGAAGAATAGAGGCACTATAGATTAGACAGAGGAGAATGAAGGGAGGAGAGGGGATATGGTGGTAGGAAGGGTAGTAGAATGAATGGGACATTATTACCCTATGTACAGTATGACTACACGGACGGTATAATTCTACATCATGTACAACCAGAGGAATGAGAAGTTATATTCATTTATATATGATGGGTCAAAATGGATTCTCCTGTCATGGTATACATTTAGAAAAACAAAAGTTAGCATATAATTAGACAGGTCATGCCATATGTAAATACTTTATAAATCAAAAGCACTGTATAAATGTTAGGATTGTGTCAAATGGGTTGATTTAGTCTTTATGAGTGTCATGGCAGCTCTAAAAGTGGAGCAGGCTATAGGGTCACTAGATAGAAAACTTCCCTAGGATGTCACTATCATTATCAGCAAGAAAGGGACCATTTCATTCTCTTATGCCTGGTATCCATAGGTGCCCCATACTGAAGACATCTGCACTGAAGTTCACCAATGTAGGTGAAGTAGACTTCTCAAGAGTCCCGGCATTTGATTCTCAAGAATCCCGGCCATGGAGGATGAGTGCATTGACACAAATGGGGAGCTGACGGTAGGGTGAGAAAGACACACAATATGGAAAATAGCAGAGAATGGTGTGAATTACACGGAGCAGTTGCTGGGGGGAAGAATGTGTCCTTGGGAGAAATAGGGACACTTTTTAAATGTTTGTTAGGTTAACTTAGAGAAAGAGAGTATCAAATTAAAAAAAAAAAAATGATGGTAGACTATGAATCTACTGTCCCAGGCCCAATTCTCTAAGTGTTTGGTTCTTTTGGGCCACACCTTTCTTTGTCTCCATTTTTGCTGTCAGCAAGCCACTGTGGGGAGGGTATTCCCACCAGTAGATTGATTCCAAACTGAGATTCCTTCAGTTTCATTTACAATGGCGCTGTCATTCCATCCAGCCAAATTTCCTTTTGATATTAAAGTCCCTGGTTTCCTTCCCAGGACCTCCCACATCTTAGCCCAAGGGCTCTGGCAACTTGATTTGGATTCAGCCTTGAATTCCTCCCCTCTTTTCTCACTGAGTGTTTTCTGCCAGGGATATGTTGGGAGGGAGCCAAACTTCTTGTGCTCTAACATTACCAGGCTGCCAAAGAACCCTACTCAAAGTCAGCTCCTCCTGCAGGAACCTGGCTGTCCCCTGGGGGGCCTGGTGTTCCATTCATGCTCTCTGCTTTATCCAGCTGTCACACAGCCAGCCACTTCCATGCAGACAGGTACTTTTCTTTAAGGAACCCTTGAGTGGAGAAAAGCAGGAGGCCCAGCAAATGTATCATTCATTCGTTGTTCTTCATGTCTCTCCTAGGCACAGAGCTGCCCACTTAGAAGAGCTTGGACCATTGGAATGAATTCACCATTTTAAAGGCAAGTGGGTTGGATTTGTTAACCTATGGATTTGAACTGCCTCTGTTCCTAAAGAGGGGCCCTGAAAAATCCAGGGTCTGAAGTTTTCTGTTGTTACAACTTCTTTCTCTCTGAACCCTACCATTTCCTACTTACACAATATTGAGTAAACAGTTTCACCTCTATGTGACTTAGTTTTTCAAAGAAGGTAACAAAATTTGCAGTGTCTCCTTCACAGGATTTTAGAAGCATGAAATGTGTTAATGGAGGCTAAACTGCTCTACAAGCTGTGAAAAGCTATATGTAGATTTTTTTTTTAATGCAAATCTTCCCTAGGAGGAAAAGGTAAAGTTACTGCCTGTAGAATTAGTAATGTAATATACATGTTGCCTCACTTATTTGACCTCAAAAACTTCAATTGCAGAATGAATATTAGATTACAAGACCTCTGATTTTTCCTCTATCATTAATATTTGATAATTTTTTAAGTTACTTTCTTCCATAGAGAGATCATGTTCATACTTACGATGGAACCCAGAATTTGTCCTGATTATCCTTCTCTTCTGCTTCAACACTGACTTTCTTGACGGCCCCAGAAAATATTAAAATTTGTTGAGTGCCTAGTCTATGTGAAGCAATGAATTCATGCAGTAAATTCCATGGTAAATAAAATACACCCAGACCCTTCCATCAAATGTCAGACCTATTGTGAGAAACCCTGCTGTAATCTCTCAAATGTACTATCCTTGACCCCTATTACCTTCAGCTCTCAGCAAGTTTCTGGCTACAAAGTAAATGAAATTGATCTATGAGTCAGTTGAAAGTTCTGACATCTCTTTGTGAAAGCCAGACTTTCTGCAGAGTGATGAGCCTAGGGAGAAGATGGGTAGAGGGGAGTGCAGGTGGTCTGTGTCATGGGGTCCAATTGTGTTATGGTAAGTTCAAATGTACAGTTAATTAGTTCATATGACTGTCCTGTGTTGTAGAAACTATTATAGCTGCACATTTGTTTTTATGAAATCAGTTAGCAGCCAAGGAAGTCCATTGAAATGAATAAAAACTAATTGAAAGTAATAGGAAATTACCTGAACATATATTGCCAGTAAATTAAATTAATTGAAGGTAATTGATAGTGACTGGAATTAATAAAAGTAATGGAAACAAATTGTACTTAATTGAAATTTATTGAAATTGAATTAAACTTAATAACTCAAAGTCTATTAAATTTAATAGATTCTAATTGATATTAATTATAGACAATGCTTAGTAATAACAGACCACTCTTAAAGGTTTCCCACTGCATTGGTACCATACGATTGTCTTTAATGTGAAAAAAATAAAGTCTAAGAAGATAAAAGACATTCATAGCTTTGGAATTTTAGATTTCTCTGTGGAATAGCTGAATTAGAAGAATTTGATTCTGATAACGGAGCTTCCCCTGAAGACTTAGGAAGATAAAAATGGTTTTACTTCCTTCGAGAAAGAAACTTTTATTAGAGTTTAATGAGAACATTTTACCTGTTAAAACATTAGGTTTGATTTGATGAATACTTTTGCAGGAGATGTTGTATTCAGCATTTGCTATCTTTATAGCTATGTTGTCAGATTCCTTTTCTTAAAAAAAGTAATGTTTTTCTCTTTCAGTTACAAAGCATCCAAAAACCTCCAAGGTTTTTTTTTTATAGGCATCTGTTAGAGGATTCTAGGACTTACATTTTCAGCCTCTTGCTCCTTAGCTTTAGAAATTGGTGGCGGCCTGCTAGGTCTCCTGTTGTGGAAGGCAGAGTTCTGTCAGCAGGTCCTTCTACTTTGGGGACAGTTCCCACATGCACTTGGTGATGCTCCCATACTTCATGGCCTGCCCAACCTTGCTGCTTACTGAGTAGCACTGTCATATGAAAAAAATGACTTTCTTTCACAAGAACAGCATTAAATTATTTTATATGGAAGAGTTATTAAATGGCTAAAGGACTGTGAAGTTCACCATGGGAGTGAGAGTAAACACCACATCATTCAGCTTACATCAGGAAAAGCCAGATTTTGCCATGTGAACCAACAATACCCATACTAGCTATATATCAGAAGTATCTATGGGACATATTAAAAGTACTCTGGTCACAGGAGGGTCTCCAGTGCATCAGTACACACACACACACACACACACACACACACACACACACACACACACATTTGTCTCTAGGCAATGAAGCGAAGCTAGGAGAACCACCAGGCTAAGTGAAAAGCCTTGACCCCACTCCTACCTTCTTTTCTTCCTCCTCATTTTTACTTTTTCTCAACTGTGGGGCCCTTGAGCCTGTTCTTTTAGACTCTTGATGTATTTTAAGTATAAGAATTTATAAAAATTGTAACGATCACCCCCCTCCCAAACTAATATAAGTTTGAAGAAAATTTTAGACAGGACATGTAGGATGGGACCAAAGCTGCAGCAAACCCTGGAAAATTCTGACAAAGTTCTAATCAGGTAGGACTTTACTGGCTATGGATTCCTTTTCAGTTGGATATTATTGCAGTCTACTAAGAAGGTAATGCTGGCTCTTCAGTAAGGTATTCATTATTCCTTAAGATGTTCTCTCCTATGGTAGGGGGTGCTAACATCTCATGGTAAAGGTTCACCAACACACATCTTAATAATTTTGTAGGCAGATCCAAGCGATATCTTTGAATTTTTTCTCAAAATCACAAATATGCAAAATCTCTAACTTCCCAGCATCAATATTACACACATGTTTTAAAATAAATATACATACACATTTTAAAATAAATTCACAGGAACATTTGGTACAATGTCCCAACAGTACCCATATCTGGATACCTGGTTACACTTCAATATTTTATTTAAGTTGTAGTTAGTATAATTAAAATGAAAACGTTAAAATTCTAACACCAACATAAGATATTTTCCATATATGTTTAATAAAGTTAAAAGAATAGACCCCCAAACTAAAAAGAATTTAATACAATAGTCCAAATGCTGGTAAAAGTAATAAAGATATTCAGATATTTAAAAACTCCATGAATTACTGGTAATAATTCCTTGTGTGAATTCTGATTCCAGATTGAAGGCTGCAGAACCAAGAGTGCCAGTGTGAAGAGCAGGAGAAGATGGATATTCCAGTCAAGAACAGAGAGCACTTTTCTCTTCTCCACCTTTTTGATATCCTCTCTTCCTCAACAGATTGGATGATACCCAACCACATGGGTAAGGGTAATCCTCCTTCTATAGTCTACTAGTTCAATTGCTAGTCTTTTTAGGAAGACCTTCCCAGACATATACAAAAACAATGTTTAACCAGCCACTGGGGCATCCTTTAGCAGAGTCAAATTAACACATAAAGTTAACCATGACAACTTCACATAAAATTTAGCATAATTTCATATGCGTACTTATCATGTACTTTATAAATATTTATGACAACACCTGTAACACTTTAGTTCTTCTTTTACCTTGCACATAGTTTCTTCTTCAAGCAGCAGCACAAGGTCTATGTGGTAAAATATGGTTGCGAGTTCTATATCCCTCACTATGAGTAGGTTAACCTTGGGCATATTAGTTCCACACTCTCTGCCACAATTACTTTATACTTGGTACAAAGATAATAATAGCATTTATTTCACAGGTTTTTTAAAATGAAAATTAAATGAATTTATTCATGTAAAGAACCTAGAATACACTAAAAGCCTCAAAGAAAATAGAGGGAAAAATTAGGATGTCAGTCTTCTTCAGGGCAAAAACAATGCCTGATTCCCTACTGTTTTCTCGGCACCTAACTCAGAATTTTAATAGACCAGAAATGCAACCTCATCATCCCTGGAACTCTCCTCAGCCACAGAGACTTCATGACTGTCATGCTTGTGGTTCCCAGTGTTCCAACCTTTCTCACTTTCTTCACCTCTCACTGAGCCCATGCTTTATATACAATGGAAAAATATGGTTCTGGGTGATATTACTTGATGCCAAATCCGCATGATATCTGTATCTGAATGAAACTAAAGTAAATCAACTTAATGAAACAACTGAAAATTTTATGGTCATAGACATTGAAATTTTGAGGATGATTTCAATAAATACTAGTATAATAAGACATTTACATCCTTGTGTAATGTTTGGGTGTCACAAAAACATATCTCTAGAGAGAAATCATCAGTCAGCAGCCAGGTGCTTCTGTCTACCCAGATGTTTTAAATTCTTTGATTGACAGCAGGATTAAGCAAATCTCCTCATTTTTATGTAATATTTTTTTTATAAAATCTTCTGTCTTTTGCTGATTGAACTTACTTTTCTGGTTAGATTTAAAAGTTTATTCCAATAATTCCTCATTGACCTTGTTATTTTACCTTCATGTGAACCTCAGTGTATTTGTAGAAAGTTTTATTTTCATTGGGTGATAGATCATAAAATTCTCCAATTAGTTGAGTTTTGAAAGACACAACTGAAGTCACCTACAGCTTTCAGAATGGAGATGTCACCATAGTCTCGTCAACACCTTTTTAAAAAAATTTTAACTATTTTTTTCTAAAAATGAGGAAATTCAATTTAACTACAACTGAAGCATGGTTTCTTGAGATTCAAAATCACCTCCTTTCCTTCCATTTAGGTGCCACAAGGCATCAAATGTCAATAGGGGCCTGCCTGATAATCATCAACCCCACCAGCTTTTTCAGAAGTAGCCAAAGAATGGGAAGCTTGAGCACTGGGCCAGGTCACAGTGGATATGTCCATCAGATCACTTCCTCAACACCAGAACCTATAATTTTAGTGTGTTTCTGAGCTTAATCTGGTTTTACAATATGACTTAAAGTGGCCTCCTAGTTTTCTGAAGAGAAGGGTTAACTTCTATGAATAACTTAGCTCATATGAAACCAGTGTTCAAATATTCCAAACGGTCACATCACATCCTCACCTGAAATATACTCTTGCCCTTTCCTATAAATTTTGTATAACAGAATACAACATTATTCATTGGGTTTCCTCTATCTTCTTGAGATAATCACTTCCTTAGGGCATTCTAAGGGAAGACATGTATCCAAGCTCCTATAATCCCCAGGAGTGTGATTGCTCTGTGGTAATTATACCTTCTGTCCAAGATGTCTTGTGCTATTATTATGGTGCCTTATTGCTCAAGTACGACAGAAATATCTGATAATGTAATTACTTTACCTTATCACGCTTTAATAAATAATGTAGTAAGGGTGGTTGCTGCAGCAATCCTGTCTAAAGAGGCCAGGCATTCAAAGGGAAGGGGTTTGTGATACAGCTGATATTAATTTGCAAAGCCGAAGGTAAGCAACAGAAACATTAACATCAGATATTTCACCATGAATGATTAAACAAATGCATATGGGCAGGCATATCAAAGCACAGCTCCCTTTCCAGCCACTTGGAGAACAGATTGCCCATCCAAGTGTGAACATTTGGCACTTATGTGTCTTTTGAGGCATGAAGAAATGCCTGAGATTTGTCGTTTCTCTATTCCTGGACTTACCTCTGCCCCTGCATCTAGCATAATTGTTATGAAGGTGAATCAATATGTGTTTGAAACATTGGCTGTTATATAAAGAATGAGCTTCCCATGGTCATTGATTTAATAACATCTAATGATTGCTTCTCTCACACGCTTTCTTGAAAATTCTCTGCTTTTCCCTTTAGCTTTTTAAATATCTAAGAACTGTATTGATCTGTACTTTGGTAGAAAATTCTGATTATAATTAAGAAACATCATGGCATATACAGAGAACTCTTTCTTCTAATAAGTCTAGTGACAGACTTATTATTTGATTAAGGAAAAGCCTTCAAAATATAGCTATGATAGAGATTCCTATTAAGTAAAGAATAATTTAAGCAACCTTGACCTCTGTCTGTTCAAATATACACAAACAAAAGAGTACCTGGATCAGAGTCTTCATAGGGGTTAGTGTAAGAAATATAGGTATTAATGTAGGTAGAAGCAGCTACTGTGCACAGAACATTTTATTGGGTACAGTCCTCTCCAAATCAAGGACAACGCCTGCCACAAAATCAGTATTCAAAGAATGTGGAAAAAATAGATGAATTAATGAAAGAGCCAAGTCAGTTAGAAACCTTGGAGGAAATTAAGTACTAGTTATTTAGATAAACATTAAATGTGTAAATTCACATACACACAAACACAAAACACATGTCGAATTAATGTTTAAAAATGCTAGTGGTATCGTTAGATTTTTATTTCATCTCTCAGTCTACTCTGTCATGATTGAGTAAACACATTCCTGATAGAAAATACAGAGGAAACTCAAATTTATGGCAAAATGGAGTTTTGCAAGGGGGAAACAAAGGGAAAAAAGAAAGTGGTGTCAAGTGTCACACAATAAACTTTGGCAACCTAGATCTTGAAGATGAAAATGCTGAGACTCTCTAAGTTGGTGGGTAGCCCAAGGTAGAAAACAATCATGGATCACTTATTATGGTGCAAAACTGATTTATATAAAAAAATGCAATGTCTACTTTCAAAGTGTTTCAACCCAGTGGTAATACATATACATGGATTAACAAACAATCATAACTTCTAAGTGAAGAGTGTATTCATTTTCTATTGCTGCTCTAACAAAATTTCCACAAATTAAGTACCTTATAACAACATAAGTTCATTACCTCACAGTTCTAAAGGTCAGAAGTGTAACAAAAGTCTCACTGGGTTTCAATCCAGGTATAGGCAGGGTTATGTTTCTTCTTGGAAGCACCGAGAAGAATCTATTTCTTTGTCTTTTCATGCTTCTACTTCAGATATATTCCTTGGCTTATGGCCTCTTTCCTCCACATTCAGAACATTTAATGATGGGTTGAGACTCTTATATCACCTCATTGTAATCGTCTCTTCTACTTCTTCCACTTTAAAAGACCCTGTGATTACCTTTTGTGAACCTGGATAATCAGAAATAATAATTTAAGCTCAACTGATTACCAGCCCTAATTCTACTTACAATACAAATATATAATTCCTTCCTTCATGTCATATAGCATATTCATAGATTTTGGCAATTAGGATGTGGGCCTTTTTTAGGGAGGGAAGAGGCATTCTTCTGACTACCACAAGCAGAATTTCAATAATTGTTTTTAATGTAAGAATGAACAATATACTTTGGACATTCCCAAATACTGAAAATTAGCATTTCATTATTTTCAGGCATTCATTTTTTTTTTCTAATCAGTCTTATATGAGATCCTGAAAGAAACCTATACCTACAGAACAAATATGGTGGGTACACTTCTCTGCAATTGATGACTGAATTTACTCTGAGGAGTGTGAAGAGATATAGGAACACTTAAGTAGAAACAGTCTGAGCAATGAATTGGAAAATTAGTCTAACCGCAAATAAACAAACAGAATAAATACATGAAATAAAATTAAGAAGAAAAATAAAACCTTTAGCAATTGCTTTGTTTTAGCATCGTAAATTTCTTTCTGTGTAATAATGGGAAGATTACTATCTGATAGTTGCCTGTAGCCAAATGTTTTCCATAACTATTGAAAATTCCCAAGTACTTGAAAAAGTTACTTAGGATCAAAGACTTTGTCTTTAGGAGTTTCTCACTAACATAAAAATGTGTAGAAAAGATAATGCATAATTATTACCAACAATTAATGCATATAAAAGAAATGTTTTAATGCAAACAAAAAAGTAGCATTAAATCAGTCAAAGTTCAACCAGAGAAACAGAACCAAAAAGAGATAGCTAATAAGATATTTGTTGCAAAGAATTGGCAAGGCAAGTCTATCAGGAAGGGAAGGGTGGAATTCCTGGGTGCAATTGGGAGTTGCTGTTCAAATGCTTAATTTTTTCTTCTTCAGGGAACTTTTATATATGCTGAAAATTTCTAACATCACCCACTCCCCTACGGTAAGGAAATTGACCTTCATAAACTTACTATGTGCTAGATTTTAAAAGTATATTATAAAAATCAACTCAGAAATGTTTCATGCATTAAAATTCACAGTTTTGATAAATCTTTGGGAAAATAAGAAATTAGACAATTTTTATTTGAAAAAAGCAGCTTTATCTTCCTGATTCATTAGTGCTACATGTAATATAATTTTATATTTTAAGATTTTTATGTATTTAAGATTATATTATAAACATTTTATTCTATTTGGGTTCAGGTTTACTAATCAAAGATGTTGATATTATATGTACTTAAGGTTTAAGATTATGAAAACAGTAAAAGTTATACTTGAATAAATTGATCATGCTAATAAAATTTTAAATTTTTCAGTATTTATGTTTTTATAGTGTACCAGATTGAAGTTTATTTCCAAGATCTTCAGATAACTAAAATCCTATACTAAAATTAATTTGAGTTGACTAATTATTATGTATTAGCTACTATTATTTTTTTACTAAGACATAATACTGAAATATTAATTACTAAGCAACATATAAAATTCGTATACATTTGTTCCTTACTTTCAATGTGCTATAGTGAAGCTGAACCTTGGGGTTTCTTATCATTTTTGCATTTTTGAGAAGTTATATTAAGTGTGAATATAAAAGTTTGTGTCATGTGTATCCACGAGCTTTGCTGGGTTACCAGGACACTGGTGTGTGGCACTCATAATTGTCCATGGACTCCTCTGGAAAAAATACAGTCTCTTTGGTTATTTTTTTTTTTTTTTTTTTTACTTAGGATAAATACTTTCAGCAAAACATAATTGTGTATGTACTTTTATTTAAATTTTTTTTTCCTAACACCTTTTTTGTTTGCTTCTTTATGTTATAATCCCCAAACCTCTTGGCACTCTTTTTCACTAAAGACTCAAAGACCTTCTTTTGAGTTATTCTTACTGTATAGGAACTTAAAACAGAGAAATTTGTGATGTTTCATTATTATTTTAAAGACAACACATTTAAAGACACTATGTGCTAATTGTAACTTTGCAATAAATGTGAAATTGGTCTTTATCTTCTGAATATTCTGCAATTGATCTTGTAAGAAAATTCAAAGGTTCCCTCTGAAGGTTCTATAATAGAGTCTGCAATGGAAACAAACTGAGGTTTGACAGACTTACTGAAGAAAAGGTGAATGGACTAATTCATGAGTGCATGTCAACAGGAGCCATACAAAATAGGAAGCTCAAAGAAAGATGGTTGAAGCTTAAATGCCCTCTTCATAGGAGAGATGTAAGTGGGGACTATAGGCAATTTTAAGAGGTAGTAGATGATTTTAGGGAAAACAAATGGGTCAAAAGAATAGTCAGTGGTCTAGGAAAAAGTTACCTGGCCTCTATGTGAGGGTTTGATTTTCCATCTCTTCTCTGGTGGTGTCTTCCTGGTTAATGATATTTCAGAGCAATTGCATTCTTTCTGAGGAGGGAAATTCCTTTAGTTATATTAGGGAATTTCTGAGAAAGTTTCTACCTGTATTTTGATAGAGAAAGAGGATAAGTTCTGATAGATAGATCTAGTGTCTGTGAAGGGATGGGAAATGGTTAAAGAGATCTTGGCTCTGAGACCATTTTTCCATCTCAAGATGACAGAAAGCCACACTTTGGGGTATCATTTTCTAAGGTCCAATAAGGTAAATTGTCCATTTGTTCCAGAATGTGAATGAGAATGAAGTACACAATTTGTAAATTAACTTTATCATGGACTGTGTTAAAATTTTATCCAAGTGTGCTCAATTTTAGCACACCTGTTTCCTTGCTTTCAACTACAATATGGAAACATTATTTGTTCTTTCTAGGTGATCTGCCTAGAAAAGCAAGACTCGGTGTCTTACCACATAACCTTTAATGGTTTGTGTTGAATTTATTTTATCTCTGATTATTTAAGAAAATAAAGTTTTCTCATTAAAAAATCCTGAGTCTATGCAAGTGTATTACCTTTTACGTTTCTTAATGTTTTGTTTTTGAAATGTATAGACATTTTGATATCTTTTAAGACTGTATGATCTAATAATTCCCACCTTATATGTTAAAATCTTCTGGTTTTTTTATTTTTTATTTTTGCCTTAGATCAATGAGGCAAAGCAAGGTTACTAATATGTGCTTATTTTTATATCTGAGAATCACAATGTTATCTTTAACATAACTTTAAATAGAATTGAATTTTTATCTTTATCTACCTAATGTTAAACTTATACAAATATAAACATAAATTGAATATTTTGAAAGAACATTCTTAGCTTTTGACTGATGAACTGGTAACAATGAAAATAGTACAGAAGTTATTCAAATAGTTTCCTTCAATTATTGTGATTGTGAACTATGTATCTTATCAATGGAGAATCCAGATTATTTTCAAGAGTCCATGAAAGATATTTACAAATTATTCACCTGCTATAGCATAAAGCTCAATAAATTTCTAAATGACAAATATTCATAGTTGAATAGCATTATTATAATACTCAAACAATGAAATTTTTAAAAATATATTTCCAAAGGTATTCAAGTCAAAAAGGAAAACAGACTTGAACAAAAATTAGTTTGAGAGATGTTATGAATTTTAATGTTAAGAGTGAATTATTTTTAAATCAGCATATCAAGTGTTAATGCATGCTTTTTGTATACATGTAAATATGTGATTGTAAATATTAAATCTAACATATGCAACATACATATTTATCATTTTTATAAGAACATAGGAATAGAATGAATTCAGTAAGTATGTAAATAACTCCTACTATTCACATGGTTTTCTTTCTTTTTCTTTTCTTTTCTTTTTTTTTTTTTTTTGTGGTACTGGGGATTGAACTCAGGGGCACTCAACCACTGGGCCACATCTCCGGCCCCTTTTTTTTTGTGTGTATATTTATTTTATTTAGAGACAGGGTCTCACTGAGTTGCTATGTGCTGAGACTGGCTTTGCACTCACGATCCTCCTGTCTCAGCCTCCCAAGTGCTGGGATTACAGGCATGCGCCACCATTCCCAGCTTCACATGGTTTTCTGGAAATGTTGTGAAAATACAATTATCTAAAAGTCGTGTAACTGCTGCTCTAGAACGTGTACTGTAGTGGAAGACTATCCTTTCAGGTTCCATAGCTACACAGAAGTGTCAGGTCACAGAATGTAGGTTGAGATCAGATGGTGTGGAAGGCATACCTTGGTCAGCATGTCCTGATTTGCAAAGAATAAAGTAGAAGCAGGAATAAGCAATGTTGGGACCTGCTTCATTGGAAGACAGTCCACATCTATTAACTATCAATATGAAAATGAGTCTAAGATATAAACAAAGACCAGATGCATCAGGGGTGATATAGAATGAGGCAAAAAGAAAATCAGAGAAAACATTTTGGATTTTGAAATAAACTCAAAGAAAAATATGCACCTATTTCTGGTTGGTTTATCATAAGTGGTTAATAAGAATCATTTTTTTTCCACCCTCCCAGCCTCTCAGTACTTATCTTCCTATAACCAAGAACTAAGGTAGAATCTAAACTTTGCGTAGTCTTTATAATAGAAAATTTCAATTTTGCATAAGAGGATGGAATGTGCCATGATCTCTAGCCAGCACTTACCCTGAGACAAATATTGAAAACTATTGATATGGTGAGCATATCAAATGCTCATTTAAGATGTCAGAGTTCTCTTCCTTTATTAGCATTAATAGTTGTGGAGCTAATACCTGCATGAAAAAATGTTCTTTTGCCAGGTAAATGAAGTCATAATTAGAAAGTAGACAGATTTAGCGAAATGATATAATGAAAAGGTAGACAGTAATGACTTCAATAGTAAATGTTATGGCTATTGAGCCACCATATTATATTATGTGCTTGTACAAATGATCAAAAGGACTTATAGTCAAACTTCTTGTGTTTCCTCCTACACAATGAACTGTCTCTTAAAGGTTTCTTTGTCACTAGCAAAACAGCCTCAAAAGGGAATTCATCAATTGGAGAAGAAGCAAGAAACTGTGTCTGAGAAGAACTAACTAGTGGAAATAGTTTGTACGACAAAATATTGTGATGAAAATATTTAAGACACTGTTAAAATTTTTCCAGGTAAAAATGGATGGAACTGAAAAGCATTATGTTAAGCAAAATAAGCTGGACTTAGAAAGTAAAGGGTCATATGTTTTCTCTCATATGTGAAAGAAAGGGAGAAGAAAAAGGGAACAAAAGAGGATCTCATGAAAATAAAAGGCACACCAGCAGAATACAGGAAAAGGGCCAGGGTGAGAGAGTAGGGGAGGGAAAGGTAAGGTACTGGGGAACAAAACTGACTAAACTATGTTATGTTGCAGTGAATCATCCTATTATATATAATTTTAATGCACATATCAAAAATAGTAAAAATTCTTCCAAATGAAATATGGAGGTGAATCAATTATTATTTCATTTTATAGAAACAATGTATGAACGGTGTTAGAGCTGAGCATCTATTGAATGCATGGGTTATCACTGCTCTGACTTGACTAAGAGAGCTCCCAATGGCTATTCTAACTACCAGTTAAGGCTGGTGAAAACCCTGGGTGGATCCTTCCAAGAACATGAATTTCAGGTGAATGGGGACTTCTGGCATGCCTGGTTGCATCCAAATTCATTGATCCATGTTGCAAAAAAAAAAAAAAAAAAAAAAAAAAAAAAAAAAAGAAAAGAGGTAGTATCATTTAATGATCAAATGTTATTACTCATGGCATCCCAGAAGACTGGTCAGAACATTCGTTACTGTTCCTCTCCCTTCCTAATAACAATAAAACTGCAGATTACCAGTACCAGGAAAGCCTATGGAAGCTATGTTCAGAAGTGGAAGCCAGATTCAGGCTCTGCCAGGATCCAAACAGTCACAGCATGGTGTGTGGGAATCTGGAGTATAGACCCCTGGTTGGGGGTTGATCTCTCTAAAGCTGAGAGAAAATTTAGGTCATGCAAAATTATGGCCTGTGGTAAGACACATGGTATTTGGCATATTGAGAGGGAACAAGCAAATTGTAATCTGGCAGATCACTTCTCAACAGAGGCCAAGATTATAGTACCTCCTCCCATCTCTCTCATGGGATTTCTTTCCAGCCATTGAGTTTGATTATAGAGGGTGAATAAAACTCTGCCTGAGGAAAACAAACAGAGAATGTGCAATTGGAGAAAAGAAAACAATTATAGCATCCGGAACAGTCAGCTTAAAAGAAAATAAGACTGCTTTAAGAGATGGTATTTTCTTGAATGTCAAATAATAAAAAATAAAGCTCTAAAAGAGAATCAGAAAATAAAACAGTCTTGTAGGAAAGTGTGGTTGGTGATTTATGGTAAAAAGATTGGGTGGAAACATTCAGGCAAAGAATGATCGATGTGGAGGCCTGTGGCTGATTGCTTTTATCAATTTACCCTATTCTTCCTTTCCAGTATACATGTCATTTGCCACATGAGGTTGCTCCTCTCAGCAAGGACAAGGCATTTATTTGCCCACTCCTGGAATCTAGGCTAGGCCGCTGCCTTGTGTAGGCCAGGGGAATGAGGCAGAAAGGACAGTGTGCCAGTTCTGGGACAAGGTCTCAATAGTGTGGGTGTTTTCCCTTGCTGTCTTGCTCTGTGGCTTTCATCATGGGAACATCCCTTGGTGAAAAATGTAACAAGCAGAGCATAGCTGAGCCCCCTGCAGTCACTTCAGTCAAGATCACTCTAGATCAGCCAGCTCAGTGCTGACCACCAGACATATGTGAGGCCTGATGAGCGATTCAATCTCTGAACTGCAGACTTTGAGCTGAATAAATGGATGTGCTTGTGTGTGTGTGTGTGTGTGTGTGTGTGTGTGTGTGTGTATTCTATGCCACTGAATTTTTTTTATTGATTTCATTTACTATGCACTGTTCAGTTGCCTATAGATAAGTCATATGAGATATGAAGAAATGCTTAGAAAATTGAGAGGAAGAAAATAAAGAGAAAAAATACAAAGAGATGGGAAACCTGAGAAATTGGCAAGATTTGGGGAAGGCAGATATGCAGGAGCTCTAAAATGTCAATGATAGAGGAGTCTCTGTTATTGAAGGCAAGAGGGGAAAAAAGAAATAGAGGAAGTACTTATCTAAATAATAAAAAATCATGTTCCTGAATTAAAGAAAAATATAAATGTGCTGTTTAATATATCTCTCAATTTCAAAGCACAGCAAAGAACAATGCTCTCCTTTTTAATTTTCTGAATCAAATGAGGATGAGAAAAATTTGCAAAAACATTTAAAAACAGCAACAACAAATTGTTTGCAACAATATTAAAGCAGAGATTGGCAAACATTGACCCATTGGGTAAATCCAAACAGCTGCCTGTTTTGTGAATAAAATTATCATCTATTTAAATTTCGCTATGAGTGCTTCTGAGCTGCAACTGAAGAGTTGTGCAGGAGAGCTAGGGAATGGACTGCAGAGCCCAAACTCCACACCATCCAGGTCTTGACAGAAAACATTTGCTGACAGAAGTAACAACAAAAAAAATTCATCTTTGGTCTATTAAGTTAACAGTGCTCTGAACTTGGAATACTATGCCAAATCAAGATATCATTCACCTATTATTAAATAAAAAATAGGATTGAATATGAAAAGCATCAAAGAATCTATTAATCAAGTACCCATAGGAAAAAAATGACATGAGGAAGATCATTAAATAACAAATGAATTGAAACTGAAATCTCAAAGCAAGGGAAGAATTAGATGAGAAGGAAATGGTAAAGAACTTTGCAATAAATATGATTAAGTTTAAACTGATTGTGAAAGAATTTACAATGTAATTGCCAAATACAGATTTTTGAAATTGAAAAGACATACTTCGTGGAAAAAAATACAATAATATAGTTGCATAAAAGTACTCAAATATTTCAGCAAAAATCAGGTCTTACAAAATGTCAGGAGAAGGTAAGTTAAAAGAATTATAAATTTTCATAGGGAGGATGAGGATCCTTGGTAAGGAAGAGGAAAAGTATTTGTTACATTTAATGTTGATAAATGCTTTGTATAAATATGCAAAGAAAATGAGGAAAACAACTATAGGATCACAAATGCAATAAATCAAGGTTCAGATTTAACAAGAACTAATAATAACTCAAGTAAGCTAAAATGAAGAAAATTTAAATGAAGACAGCAGAATAAATTAAATTAAATGGTAAATATCATGTAGCATGGAGTTTCTTTCCATGTTACCTGAAAGAGGACAGAACTCTTAGACTGAATAAATTTAAATATCTGACAAATCATTGCTTGAAGAACACTTAAAACATAGTAATAAAAAATTTTGAAAACAAATAATAGAAAAAGACACTAGGCAAATGCAACAAAATAAAGTCAGAGTATCACCTGCAATACCAGAGAAAGTGGGATGTAAGGTTAAAAGTACTGAAGAGAATCCTGAAGGACATTACACAATGATAAAAAGAAAAATTTATGAAGAAGATATAAGAGTCATAAAGTTGCATGCACCAGGAAGATAGCAGCTAAATATATAAAGCAAAATATTAGAAATGCACATTGACCTTGATAAAAATGCAATTATGGGAAAAGATTTTATTGTACCATATTCAAGAATTGCACAGATATAATAGACAAGAAATAAGTGAGGGCACAGAGGCATAGAATAATACAGTCAATAAACTAGGTTTTATGTTTGAATATACACAGCTATACAATATGTACAGCATTATATCCTACACAAAGAGGAAAGACATTTTTTGCTTTATATTCAGCACATATTTATAGTAATCATTAATATCCTGCACATAAATGAAACATTTCTGAAGGAAGAAGTTTTTATTCTTAATCTCTGATCACAATCCAAAGACATTTTAATATAAAAATGTCCTTTAAATATTAATTTCTTACAAATTAAGAATTATATCTCTGAAAAATTCTTAGGTCCAAAGAAAAGTCAAAACTGAAATTATAAACAGTCTGAAAAGTAAAAAAATATTAAATAAAAATAAGAACTTTTCTGTTGGTCAGGATTCTTTGGATCAAATTATCAGAAAGCCCACCCTCAAATTTCTTTACTAATAATTTGTAAGGAAGAATCCAAAGATTGGACACTTCAAGGTTACATTATCTGCTCAATTACAATCTCAGGGCTGGGTGTTTCTTCCACTGAAGTCATGCTGATCTTGGTTCATTGGGTTTGTTTTAAGTCCTTTCTCATACACACCTTTGGGAGAGGACTGCTTCGTTTCTAGGTATCACATTCAAACAGGCTAGCATCTTTCAGATGAAGAGACCATGTCATCCATAAAAGACTGCATTCTCAATTGTACGCAAATATATTTGAAAACATTAGTGAAATGGACAATATTTTAGGAAAATATAATTTGCCATAATAAGTGATAACTCCCCAAAATCCATCAGAATAACATGTTGATTTAGCAAAGCAAACTTCGCTGAGTGAATTTTGTAGGGGAGAACCTAAACTTGAACCAGTATTAGTAGTGTCTCAGAATGAAGAGATCAATGGAGACTTGAATAGAGTTTAGTATTGGATCAAGATACAAATAAGGTTTTAGAGTCTGAGTCTAAGTGTTTTAAAATAGGTTTGTCAAAGTGGGTTACTGATTGGGATAGGGCCAAGTTCATGAAATAATACACAGAATGTATGAGGACTCTTGGGCACAGTGAGTTGAGGACACTGAAATAAGCCTTAATGAATAAACGGCTGCTTATTAAGCAAGCTGATTGCCCAGGTAAACAACCCATCGTTTATCAGAAGAGCTATTTCCCAAGGTGAACAAAATGGATAAATTGGTTTTCACTAACATCCTGAAGCTAATAATGAAGTTATTTATTGATTTAGAGCCTTATCTTCCTGGGCAAGAGTTTCCGTGAAATGACAGTAAAGCTGTGCTGACAGAAGTGCTCTTGGTTCTCCTTCCTGGTAATGAATTATGTGGAAAGAGGTGGTATTAGTTCTCAACCAAAACTATGCCAGAAGAGAGAAAAATTTCTACCAGGCAACTTCCCAAATATGAGCAAGGAAATTTTGGATAAACAAGTGTTGCATAAAATATCTAAAAGCATGGGTTAAAAGTAAATCAATCAATTTCTTGTTATGAAACAAATGTAGCATTAATATTAAACTCATAAACTGCAGTTTCTGCACATGATTATTGGGCACATATGCAAAAATATCAAGCCCAGTATTAAAAAGCAAAATCTGGACAAACACTTTAATAATACTTTATCCTAAGAATTTAAGGATGGCTTAGTTTGGGTAAGGCTATTAATATATTTTTTCTTACTAGTAATCTAGAGAAAATGTTTTATTTAGCATCTCTGCAGATGCTGAGAAAGCATGACACCAAAAATTTTTATAAAAACTTTAATAAGGTAGCAAGAAATGAATACAGTCTTAATGCATCCACCTCATCCTCAGAGCAAGCTTCATGCCAATGGGAAAGTATTGATTTTATTAAAATTTGAAACATACATCTTCAATATAATCCAGTCATTCTCCTAGATATGTATCCCGAAGAAATGAA
Source organism: Tamias sibiricus (assembly GCA_025594165.1). Lineage (NCBI taxonomy): Eukaryota > Metazoa > Chordata > Mammalia > Rodentia > Sciuridae > Tamias > Tamias sibiricus. The sequence continues at coordinate 39,476,048 of CM046671.1, forward strand.
GGCATACAGTTGTGTGCAATTTTGAACAAGATTCATAGTATTGGTATTTGTAGTATCAAAAACTGGAAACAATGTCATAGTCCACCAAGAAATGATTAGATAAATGGATTTTAGTGTACCTATAAGATGCAGTATAATCCATCAACAAAAATGAAATAAACTATTGATGTATGCAAGGATGCAGATGAATCTCAAAATAAGTATGCTCATTGAAAGAAGCCAGACCAAGCACAAGCAAAAATATTAATATTAATAACTGAAGAGTATATACTATATGATTCAATTTATATTAAACTCTAGAAAATGGAAAGTAACCTGTAACAACAGCAGATCAGTGGTTATTAAGAGGCAGGAGGAGTGGCAGGGATGGATTACAATGGACAGAGGAAACTTTTGTGGTGAATGGACATACACACACTCCTCACACACATACATACACACACACTTAGATACATAAGCACTCACACACACACATACTTATGATTGTGGTGATGATTTCACAGGTGTATGTGTATGTCTAAAGTTCTCAAACTGTGTATTTTTATTATGTCTGCATGATGCTGATTATACCTCAATACACCTATTATCAAATGTTAAAGTTGGCCACAGTGATTAATAGCTACCATATTTGACAGCATCTCCCTCTGCTATTGTATCACCAACATAAAAATAACTAGGAAACATAGGAGGTAGATCAGGTGGAAAGTAATTAAATTATATTTTGCTTTGGTGAGAAATATTTGAAAATCCTACTTTTATTCCTGTACATTTATTCACAGACACCTCTAAAGGCTTTTTAAAAAATGAGTAGGATGGGCTCATTTTCTGCTACCTGCCTATAAAAAGTGTATAATTTAATTGAGATATGGTACCATAAAATAACAATTGAAGGAATATAAAGGCAAACCATTAGCATTTAAGAGTTAATATCCCCATTTCATAGAAAAACACTAATCAGTTTTCAAAGGAATCCTAAACAGAATTAGAAATTATCTGAAAAATTTTACCAATGTAGTGGAACATAACCAGGTCGGTTACAAGGATAATATATGAAGCAAAGGGTGTCATAGCATGAACTCTAGAGCCACTGAAACATGATCATCAGCCTTTGGTAACCAGCCCTGAACTTTAGTTTTCCCTCCCCTTCCTTCTCCTCTTCCCTCTCCTCTCTAGCCTCTGCCAAATACCCCTGCTCCCTTATAAACAGTTGTAAAAAGAACACCACTTTGAAAGTTAGAATATTTTTGTTCTGGTCTCTTTTTCACCACTTGTTAGCTGTGTCTGGGAAAGTTGCAATCCCTATACACGTTTCTAAGGTGGAAAATATATGTACGCAATAACACCTGCCCTGCTTATTTTATAGGTCTGCTGTGAATATGAAGTGAGATCATGAATATAAAAGTGCTTTGAAAATTGTCAAGTGCTTTACAGTAGGAAGGGATTATTCTTTGCTTTTATAGGAGTAAAGATTTTATTTCTGAAAGCACTTAGAACAATTTGGATATTTACATAATAGCTAAGAAAGTGCACTTGTGGCAGTGAAGAACAGGGAAAATCTAGATTTCCACTTGCAAATTCCTTTATATCATCTATAGCAGTTACTTCATTGTCCTTCACAAAGTGAGTACTAAGTAATTTTTGATCATGTAGTTTTGATTCCACGTTTGATTACTGAATGCCCCACTTATGAAACACTTTCCCTAAATTACTGTATAGTGTTAAGAATAGCTCTTCATGTGAATATGTTAACTTTTGAATTTGGTGGGAGACTCTTGAAGAACAGGAACAAGGCTGTGTATAAATTAAAAAAAAAAAAAAAAAAAAGAAAAAGAAAAAAAAAAAAAAGAGCCCAGCCCAATTTCTATCAATTGCATACCTTCAAGAAGGAAATCTTGCAAACTTAATAAATGAATTTCCTAACACTTAGATGAGACTAATGGAGAATTGTGCATTTGCTCAGTTTTCAGGAAGTCCTCACATTTGGATTTAGATACTCAAAAAGACTAGTTGCATCTGCAGAATTAATAAAAAGAATTATATGCATGACCCTCTGAAGGATGAATTTCCATATTTCCCCACATAATTATTTATAGACAGAAATAAATTCCAAGAGCAACTTCCCATTCTCTTAATAAATGAACAATTTGCCTTTTGAAAAAAGACATGTATTTAGGAAAGTCTTGTTCATGCATAGCTGAATTTTGGAAAGATGGAAATGGGGCATTCCCCCTCCACATGAGTTCAGTGATGCAGTTTCTGTTTTCCTGGTCATAACCAAAAGTCTAAGTTATGTTTGCCCAGGCGCATAGAGATTTTGATAAACCATGGTGGCAACTTGTTGCAGAATTCAAGGCGAGGTGGGAGCAAGTAGAAGTTTGAATTCTTTATTTAAGTTCAACTGTACATGGAAGATTGTGTTTGGAATGGAATGTAGGGCATTTGACTTTCATTTCTCAGCACCAACCATTTCATGACCCTTATTCATCACACTCCTCAAAATGAGACATTTAATTAAGTGTGCTCGGATTTTAATACTGCACTTGATTGGCTATAAACCCAGGAACGCGTGCCGATCGTATTGTACTCTTCTTCGTTATCTTTTGCACCATACATTACTTTTCATGTGAAGCCATAACTGGATGCTCCATTATGAGCTCTTCTGCTGAAAATTCAGGCATTCTCATTCTACATCCACAGCGGGATGCTTGCTGCAATCAGATGTGCACACTACACTTCTGACATTCTCGTTAACATTGCTCATGAAACTTTGTAATGCTGGAGCTCCCTGACAGTACTGAATATAAGTTCCATAGCTGTGTTTCCCTACCTGAGCCTATTATTGTATTCTTAACACTTGCATTTCCTTAAGTTCACTTTCTAAGTGCTCCATTTATTTGGAGTTAGACTAATTTTCATTCTGTGAGAAGGACCGTGGCTTCCCTGATGGGTGGGACTACATGGGTGGATCCTGATCATCTATACTTCAACACAGAGGGGCCATTGGTCAGCACACACAGGAAATAGTGGCCATCATTGCAGAGGTGGAGGTCCTCCCCTTTCAATATGTGTGTTAATTTTATTTGACATAAACAAGAAGTGACAGTGTTTGTGTTTGTAAGTGCCAATCTGCCCACTCATGCATCTAAACCACTAAGATTAATTTCTTTCATATTAGGGACTGTGGCCGGCTCAAAAGAGAAATGATTTAGTAGTCAAAGAGATGTTTACTAGGATGTCAGCTCTGACAATTACTCCCTATGTGATCTCAATAAGTTGTATTAGATTTTCTGGAACTCAGTTTCTTTATCTATAAATGGGGTATAGCTATGTTAAAGGGCTCTCATTATTATTAAATTATCATGCCTTTTTTTTTTTTTTTTTACCATTTCCATTCACAGAAATTACCTCTCCTTCCAATGTTCTATAGGAGTGTTGACACTTGACTGAGCATAGTGGTTATTTATAAGCCATTTAACCATTGGGAATGCTGTCACTTGGGCATCCAAGCACATTAAAAGCTCTTAAAAATAAATGGTACTTGACCTTCAACCTGTTATACACTCATGATTGGCTTGCGGTCCAATAGAGAGCACAGTGGAAAGTGGAAAGATAGCTAAAGAATAAAGCAAATCAGAAATTATGTAATATTTCCCTCCCCCACCATCCCTCACTGCTAATCAAGTTGTTGTGTCAACTAATCCACAAGACCCTTGTCGATGGGACATATTTTATGAAAATAAAATGATAGAAACACCTGAAAGGAGTAGGTTGCTACATTCCTGGTTTTGAGGACAGAGTAGCCTAAAATGAATGAGGGCCTGATGTCATTTGGGGACAGGCTAGAGAAAAGCCTTTAATGTTATGTTTTTCATTCTACCATGATGTCTGGAAATTCCAGTAGCTGCTCTTCAGTCACTACGAAGAAGAAGCAGATGGCAGCAGCAGCTCTTGTTGCCAGCCAGGGATGGCAGATGATGTGGCGTTGGTAGACACTGTAAGACTATGTGCAAGAGGACTCACAAAGTCCCTGAATATAGTCATGTGATAGATGTATACAGAGAGAGCAAGTCCTGGAAAATCTTAGCGCTTGGGGGTGGATGGTAGCAGGGGTTCTCTGAAGGGCAGAGAAACCTGTGGGGTACATATCCAAGTAAGATTCACTTGAGCTTAGCTTTTAACTCTAGAACGTTATCTTCCTGAGGCATGTTTCTCATACTATAATGTTCCCTAAACCAATGAAGGGGCTCAGGATCAACCTCATGCTTCACATTTTTTCTCATGAATATTAGCCTAGTTCCAGATATTCCAGGGGGGATGTGGGCTAAACAGAAAACCAATCAATGAACAAAATGGATACACAAGTACACTGATTCTGTTTATGCCAAATGGAATACATTACATCAAAAAGAGAATTGATATTTTAAATGAGTATAACAAACATCCTTAGTGAGATATTTGGCATACTAGCAGTATGCATAGTCAGAAAAAAAAATTCACTTTAAATGTCAGATCAAGGAATACCTCAAAACGTGGAGAATGCATAAAAACATGATAATAGAAGAAAAACTTAAAAGATAAACAAGTCAGGAATAACAATGTCAACATTTGAAAAAAATGTTTCACAGCTGGATGTGAATACGTGCCTGTATTCCCAGTGGCTCTGAAACTGAGGCAAAAGGATCACAAATCTGAGGCCAGTCTCAGCAACTTAGGAAGACTGTGTCTCAAAATAAAATAAAGAACTGGGGATGTATCTCTGTGGTAAAGTGCCCCTGGGTTAAATTCCCAGTACCAGGAAAAAAGCTTTTTTCCATGAAAAAAAGGAAGACATTTGTTTGATTAAGAGGAAGAAACATTTTAAGGAAAAATGACCAATAATTTTGAAAAAGTATGCAAAGTTTTTTTAAGTTTACAATAAATGTGCTCAACATTGCCAAACAGGAGAGATAAAGGAACAAAAAATGCCTTGAAATATTTGATTTGAATATAATATTATCAAAAATAAAGAGACAGTTTTAAAGTTCCTGAATAAATGAGTGGAAAATCTATAAGAATCAAGTATCAGATTAGTGACAAACTTTTAACTAGCAATAAAAAAAGAAAAGTAAGATTAAGGGATGTGTTCAATATGTGCATAAAAAGTCAGAATCTCAAAGTAGAAGTGTATATGTGCCAAACTATTATTTAAATGCAAAAGTGAAATAAATATATTTTAAACTTTACAAGGCCTTATACAAGACTCCAAGTGTGTAAAACTGTAGGTTTTCCAGGATTCATATAAATTGAAATTATCTGTGCAAATACTCATGAAGTATTTCAGCAATAAGATGCCAGAGAAGCCCCAAACTATATATATAGAATTGAGCAAATAATCAAAACAACATGAAACTTGGCTTAAACATTAGTAAATGACTTCACTGAGAGAACATGATTTTCCAAATAAAAAATATCAATTCTATTTGTCATAAGACTCTCTTGATAAACAGAGATACATTTGATTTTTGAGGAGTTACATTTGATTTACAAAAGTTCCAGCTGGTTGCATTTTACTTTTATATGAAATTGAACTACGGACTCAAGCTAAATGCAGTGTACCCTTCCTAGTAATCACTTGTGGAGGGTAGCATCTATGCCCATGGCACTTGTCATCCAAGCAAGTTCAGAGGCAAGAACAATAATAAAGTGATTCATTTTTCTCTGTTGTACAGTTTGGATCCAGAACTGTATTACCTAACATGGTCTTTCATTCTACTCTGGATTAGAGAATGTTTTGTGATTACCTCAAATCAAATTCACCTTCAATGGAAGGGATATTTCAATCATTGAGGCTATCAAAAAGTTTTATATGGTAACCTTGAACAAATTGTAAAGGTGCTAGTGTACACAAAAACCATCTTTAATCATACCCGCCCCCCACCCTGTTCTTCTCTGGGCCTTCAAATTATTCCCACCCCCTACCCCAAGTCTGTTTATTCTAGTTTTCCATTTCAATTTCTTGTCTCCTCTTCCTGCCACATGTCAAATTTCTAACTGATTTGAAATTGTAGATGATGGATGTACTCTTTTAAGACAACAATCCTTAATATTAAGAAATTCAAATGTAATTGTGTCTGAAACAAGTTTGTTGATTCCTGTAGCAGGGAAGGGGTGTGGATATTTAAACAGGGAGGTAGAGCCCAGCTCCAAGTCTGTGATCTCTTCAAACACATTTGAATGAAAGTCTGGTCTGCTCAGGAAGCATTTGTTTCTCCTTTCACAAACAAAATCATTATGGCTTGTGAGAAACTGGTATTTTTGTCCATCTGTGATCAATCCCAATAGCTTAAGGGTATGAAAATCCAACACATGGTTACATAATCATTAGACATGACAGATAAGCAGTAAAGTCAGACATTGACTCACCAAAATGGATTGAGCAGAAAATCCCAGCATATTTGATGTAAATGAATTGATAGGTTTCCAAGAATCTAGGTCACTCCAAGCAATGGAGAGTAATGAGTTCCTGAACTTGTCTATAGCCCAGATCCTCAAAATAGCAACTCAACTAATTTGTTGAATATCAGCCTCCCAAACATCACCAGACCAAACCCTGACTAAGACAAAGCTTAATTTGTAGTGTACCAAGGTAAAGGAACCTGCTGCCACCAAAAGGAAAAAAAAAGCACACAGTCACTATACTTGTTGAAACTTTGAAGTTGGATTTACATGCAGAGAATTTATTACGATTGGTTAAGGATTAAAATACAATCATTTAGGATTGGCAGGTAATCGAAGCAAGTGGTTAAAAGAATCTTGGGCTGCAAACTGTCAGTTGTTGCTTTCTATTGACAAGTTGATGAGTATTTTGGAAGATTCTGGAATAAGCAATAAAGTTATTTGGAACCTTCATCTTTCTGGCAAGAATCTCTTGGAGTTGTAAAGTTTTGTTAATAAAAACAACATGAGTGTCCAGTCATGTTTATCCTGACAGTAAATTGTATGGCACACAGTTTCATTTCTCAAATCTTCCCACTTTTCAATAATCCACAAATGTCTAAGATACTAGAACATTAACTTTCATAACCTCTGAATATTGTAAGATTGATAATGTACTAAAACATCCAATAGCTGGTGAGTGTGAATAACTAATGAATAAGTATAATACATTACCTTTTTTTTGTACTGGGGATTGAACCTAGGGTGCTTTACCACTGAGCTACATCCCTAGTCTTTTCTGTTTTGAGACAGGGTCTGGCTAATTTGCTGAGGCTGGCTTCTACTGTGTGACCTTCCTGCCTCACTGGGATTTCAGGCATACATCACTGTGCCTGTCTAAATTAACTAAATTAATACTAAGGTATAGATGAATAATAAAAGAACCTTTTAAGAATAGATTTTGCCATGAAAACCAGTAGAAGAATTTATGAGTCACAAAGACTCAGGTAATGAAATACAAAGAATAAGAGGGATAAGAAAGAAGTGAAGGAAGGCAGAAGCAGAGTGCTTCCTGATTTCACCAGTTTTCCACAAAGCCTTCGCCCAAGACCACAGCATTCTGAAGACTAGTCATCAGTAATGACAACAGATCCCTGGATAGATCTTGAAAGTAGTGCTGATGTTTCTCTGGGTTTAAGATTTTACTCCAAGAAGGAAGGATGAGGAGTCCTTTGAGGTTCTCTGCAAAACTGTCAGGATGGAGACTCTTAAGCCCAGGAGTGTGGAGTATAGGGTTTCTCTCTGTTCTCCAGAGACCTCAGTCTTGGTTTAGGCCCTGTGCCCACTATTCCATGGATGCCTTCTTCTGATTTCATGCATTGAAACTAGTGTATATGCTCCAGGTTTGAAGAACGACCAAGAAGCCACCTTTTTGCAAGGGTAGTGACAGATATTGGACATGCAGGCTGGGATAAGATTTTCTTTCTCTTCTCTTCTCTTCTTTTTTTGATACCAAGGGATTAAACCCAGGGGTGCTTAACCACTGAGTTGCATCCCTGGCCCTTTTGTTTTTTATTTTGAGATAGAGTCTTGCTAAGTTGTTAGAGTCTTGTGATTCTCCTGCCTCACCTTCCTGAGCTGCTGGAATTACAGGTGTGCACCACAACACTGGGATATAAGCTTTCTTATAATTAAGCATCAGGCCAGGGGTGAGCATCAAGGGAGATGAGAAAGATGAAGAGGAGACAACTGTGTGTTAGGAACAGTGAGACTCTCCCTCCACTTGTTACCATTCTTCAGTGAAGTTTAAAGGAATTGAAGAATTCTCTTTAGTGTGGCACTATTCACAATAGTTAAGGCATAGAAACAATCTAATTGCCCATCAGCTGCTGAATGGATAAAGAATATACACAATGGACTGCAGTTCAGTCATAAAAATAAAGAAATCCTGTCTCTGGTAACATGGATGGAAATGGAGAGCATTATGTTAATTGAAATAAGCCAGGCACAGAAAGACAAGTACTGCATGATCTCATTCTTATGTGGAATGTAAAAAAGTTGATTTCATAGAAGTTGAGAGTAGAATAGTGGCAACCAGAAGAGGATAGGGTGGGAAAGGGTTGATGAGTGAGTCCTAAGTTATAGCTCCATAGGTGCAAGAAGAGCCAGTGTGCTACTTCACAGTAGGGTGACTGTCGATAACAGCAATGCATTGTCCATTTTGAAAAGCTAGAAAAAAGAATTTGGAAGTATTCACCATAAGGAAATGATAAATCTGTGAGGAGAGCTATATGATTAATCAGATTTACCCATTATATACTGTATACATGTATCAAACCATCACATGATCCCATTAATATGTCTAATTTTGTGTTTTGGTTAAAAATAAATTTAAGGAGAAAAAAAGGAAAAAGACCAAACTAATATTAATGAAGAACTCCCAACTGAAACTTGGTCATGCTGGTCATTATGAAAATATTTTTCAAGGTAGGAGGATAGCACAGTTATTTAATATTGTATTAGTTTAAATGATATTTTTAAAATATTTACAGAGAAGGTGTATGAGCCTCAATTTATGTTATTATCTTATTCCCTAAATAATTTTGAGGTTGAACTGTGGGGAGGAGGAGGGAGGGTGAATGGTACTGGTTTGGGCAGGTTGGGTAGGAAGTCTCTATGTGTAGGATGAATGCAACTCAAGTATGAGCATAGATTTCCTATGGAAAGCTAACCTTCTTACCCAGTTTTAAAGTTTTTAAATCCTCATTCTTAGTAAACAAGTAGAAGAAATCAAATGATACCAAGTGTGAGCCAGTCTTGGTCTAAAAGACCCGTGGATGGTGTCAGGGATTGTGGTTGATATTGAAATTGGGCTCCAAATAGCTAAGTCTTGGTCAAAAGAAGCTGATTCTCATCAGACATACTTCACATCTGGCTTTTATTATGGAAAGAGGTTGGAGTCCTAAAAGAATTTTTAAGATTTACACATTCAAGGCATCTCTCACTGAATTTTCTCAACTGAAAACAATTCATCCATTGTTGATTTATAATATATAGTTGAAATATTTTCCATTTAATATATGCACTTTTCTATTTTGGAGAAATTTTTAATTTTGCTAAGAAAAGTTGGTACCCAAAGATATGCTATGTCCTGACATGTAAGAGAAATTTGCAACTAGTCTCTGCTGTTAAGTAACTGGGAACTGGCCTCTGCTGTTAACTAGGCAGCAGCCTAGGTGGCAGCATGAATTGGTGCTCACAGCACTGACCAATCCACCTAGGCCATGAGAAGCACCAGGGGGGGATAGTCTGCAAGACCAACAATGAACAGCATCCTGCTAATTCTGACTAGTCATGCTTCAAGTTTATTCCATATTCTAACTCCTTTAGGTATCTCCTAAGGCCGGGAGCTAGCAGTTCTGTGTTTATTGTATATAAACCCTATCCATGTCTCAGTAAATGCACAAACAAGGAAAGCAAAACAAACAAGAAAACCCAGAACATCTTTCTGTTCCTAAGCATGCACAGGTAAAAAGAAACAAAACGAACTGTAGTACCCCGACAGACTTGACAGGCATTTCTAAAACAGTATTTTATTAAAATGTGAGAAGTTATATAAAGAGTTCTAAGAAATGATTGGGGCAATCTGAAACCACTTGTTAATATAATTCTCAATGTGGAGGCAGTGTTTGAAAAATAAATCTGTGGTTGCTTCATATTTCTTAGGTGGCAGGATAAATCTTAAAGTAGAATTAATTTTTCTTTTCAGATCTAAACCTTGGTTTCCATAAATTATTAGAAGTTCTTATAATAAGGGAGGGAGCCTTAGTAATTGGTGGGGCATAGTATACAAATTGGCTAAAAACTCTTCTAATGGTAAATTGCCCTCCACTGGCTCCTTTGTTCAATGACTTACTCTTAGCTCTCTCCACAAATTACCCCTTTCCACCTTTAAAGAAAGAACATTCAGGAGAGCCTTGAATATTTGTCACTAACCATTTTCAACAGCTTGTGCTTTCAAATAGCCTCAGAGAAATCCCTGTTTAGGTGATATGCCACTATTAGATTGGTAGAGGATGCAACTGCTTTCATCAGCTCCATAGAATATCACCTAAGGGATGGGCCCTGCAGGGGTGTAAACAAGAAACATGAGAGGGATTTCCTTCTGGGGTGACCCTTGGAATCTAGCTGGACCAGAGATGAGAGCATTGGAGTTAGAATTCGACAGTTGTGAAATAGGAAATTCATCTCTCCCCAGCCAGTTCCTTCCCATGCCCAGGTTGCTCACTTTCTTGTGCCACTTATTTCTGTCTAAAAGATTCCTCAGATATTTCATTAATACCAGGAGAATATAAGAAATACATATTTTAATAATCTTTGAAAAATATAAATTTTAAATTTTTACCATAAATGCTCACTTAAGCCAAAGGGCCGGCTCCAATGCTGGTTCCTCAATTCTGCCTGCCTTCACTTGGAGGGAGAGATGGTATTTCCAACTTTTTGTTTATTTGTATGTTCATTGGTTGAGTGTTTCTACTCATACAGTATCCAATCCATGCCAATCATGTTGATTCATGCTGTTAGCAGGGCTCCCCTGCTGTTAGTAGACAGGGAAGATTAAAGGAACTCCTGGGATGCTAATTAAGGGACATTCTAAGGTCAGTGCATGCCTGTAAAACCCAAAACTGTAGTAACTGGGGAGGCTGAGGCAGGAGGATTGCAACTTAGTGAGATCCTGTGTGTGTGAAGCCCTGGTTTTGATTTTAAGCAACACACACATGGAAAGAAAAAAGAAAAAAACGGTTTGAGCTGGTAGTAATCTTTGTATGCTGAGTAGAGCAAGGACTCGGGCAAGTTGAAAGAAAAGAAATACTGACTCGAGAGGGCAAAATTAAAAATGTTAGCTGGCATTTTTCCACTCCTTCTCCAGGGTGCCATGACTGTTAAAGTGGAATTGAAACGCATCATTCCCAGTCTGGGGGCCATTCTGATCTGACAGAGCAGAGCTACCCACTGTGCTAAATGTGCTGTCATTATTTCTCTGCCCTCATTCTTGGTTACAACTGCTTTCCAATTAATATCTTGGGTGCATTATAAGTTTGCTCCTGATGCCATTCCTTTAATAAAAAGTAAGCTTAAACTGAAGTCAGCAGTGAACAATTAGTTTTTTTTTTTTTTTTTTTGTCTTTAAGAACTTTATAGATTTCTCTTTTTTTAAGTTAGCCAAGCTTCCTCTGTTTTATAGATCTCCCTGTTTCCAAAGACCTCAAATCACAGAACACAATTCTATTTTTTTTACTTATTTTACATGATGGGTTCTCTGGAAAGCTTTCTGTTCATTTTTCCTGATCCACGTTCCATTACTTTTCTCCAGCTTTGTCCTCTAGGTAGCTGATTTACGTGAGTGCCACACATAGAATCCTTTGCTCTCTGCTTCCTCTTGGGTGTGACCAGTGGGAAGCACCAGCAGGAGATCTGAGTTTATTCCCCTGGTTTGCTCTCGCCCTATTGGCTCCACTCTGGCTGGCCTTATGGTTCAACTGCTAGTCAACCCCAGATGGTGGGGGCAGAAGCAGAGAGGGAAGATGACATTTGGTGGTGATGGGAGGTTCACCACACAGTGTCTAGGAAGAAACTTTTCATGTTACTATGAATGTATGCATTACTTATTACAAGTGCTAAGCACAGTATCTGGGCTACCTGAGGCACAGAGAAGTTTCTCTTATGATAGGGAGTGATCAATCCAGTCACTCAAGTGTTAAAAAAGCCAATAACCCAGTTTTTATCATGGTGCTGCTTAATCCTTGTAGGTTAACTGCCTTTTTTGCATTTCTAACTCCACATAGACATAAGTCATTTATTCAACTAATATTTATTGATTGCTTTGTTTAAGCAATGCCTTGTTTAAGCATCTTGTTTAAGGGCTATGGAGAATTAAAATAAAACATAAGTCTTATTTTTCAAGAAGCTAGTATTCTATTCAAAAGGCAAAGAGACAAAGTAAATTATCACCAACTCGAGTTCTGTATTCAAACATTTTTACCCAGGAAACTAATTGCCGGAGAAGGACAGCAATTCAGGAGACACCAAGGGGGTAGATGTGCCAACAAACTAAAATGCAAAACATAAGTTGAAGAAGAGATTCCTTTGAGTATGGAAGTGGATAGTCTGTAAATGCAGCCACAGGTGTCTGTGAACCTTCCAGAACAGCCACTTAAGGAATGCAGGCGTGACTTCTTGTATGTAACAGATTGGTCCCTCTGATCACAGACCCCCCTTTTCTGTATCCACAATTCAGTATTCTGAACAAACTTTGACTTGGCCTTTCAAGTCATGATTTCAAAAAGTAAACCTATTTTAATGCATTTGTTACTAAGTGATCCAAGAAGTACTTGCAATGTTAAATTCTACTCAAACATTAAGGGTTGTCCAATTTTCTTCAAATGCAAGTTTAAAGCACTCCACTATTATTACATTGGTCTGCCACGCTTAAATTATGTTTTTTAAAAAAGCGTTCACAGTTATAAGGGTCCATACTGCGCTCCTGGCGAAGAGGTATTTGATTTCTTTTTCTAGATTCTCAATTCTCCTTCCAGAGAAGTACAAAAATGTTGATTTATTCACAAATGATAACAATTTTTTTAATTTTAATACTGAGACATTTAAGATACATTAACATCCTTAAAGTGAACATTTCCCACCTACTCATCCAGGTGAGAAAGATGGGGAATTCAAGTTGTTGGAAAGATAATTGCTACTAATTTCATCACAAATAAGTGACTACTGTTTCTACCTGTCTGCACACAGTTTATCATAGTCATAATTGTTCATCTTAGAATTTTCCTGCCCTTAGAATTTTCTGATTTCTTAGGAGTCTGTTTATATAAAGAAACAAAAGTAATGAACTTTTGGAATAATCAGTTGATATTAAAGGAATTTGCTTTATGCGAATTGGGATGGGAACAAAGTTTTGTTTTTTTTTTTTTTAATTATAACTGCATCATAGTTACACATAAATGTGGGGTTCATTTGACATATTCATTAATATTTATAGAATGTAATTTGCTCCATTTCAATCCCTAGTATTTCTCCCTTCAACGCCCTGCCCCCCCAACAATAGTTGTTTTGCTGCTGCTGTTGTTGTTGACTTTTAATGGCTTCCTGCTTTCCCTGGCAGGTGGAGTAAGTTTCAGGGGCCCAAATTACTGCCATTTGAGTGTGCTTGGGCATGTGAGTTTGAACATCACTCCTCAATATGGTTAAACTAGTCAGGAAAGTGTAGGCTCCTGTGCTTTCTTAGCAGTATACATAATTTTCCATAAAATGCACATCTGCTTTTATTAAAGAGAGCCTGCATGACTCCTAAATCTACCAAAGATCATCTGTTCAGGAATGCCAACTGACTAAATAGACACACGAACAGACACAAAAACATTCAGACATACAGACACACACAGAGAAACGCACACTATCTTTCAGTTTCTCAAAATCTATGTAAAATGTCATGTTTTGATTGTTGTAAAGTCATATGGCAGGGTGAGGTGAGACATCAGAGATGAAAAGTCAGTTGACTGTGAGATATTACCACATATTCTAATCCTTCAGGGCCGTGGGCTTGTCAAAGAATGCGACACAGGCAGGACCTGTGAATTAGTTTTCGGACCAGTAGAAATTGAGAGAATTTATTAATACTTCAGCCCCTTTGCTTGTTCTATTTCCCCACAGGAACATCACACCAGCACATTTTCTCCTGTTTCTACCTGCCAACTTCAATGTCTGGATCCCCAACCCAGCCTATATTCAAAAGCCAGTCATATTTAAATATGTGCTTTGAAAGCCTGTCTCCACTCACAACCACAGGTGGAGGCTCCTGTGTTCTGATGTTTGTTGCTACGGCAAGAACCCCTCATTTGCAGAAATGAAATCGTGGAACTTTATGAAGGGAAATGATATGAGACCTCACTCTTTGAATAGTGATGGAACTGAAGCCCTAACAGGTGCAGTGACTCTCTGGGGTCACCCAGTGTCATCATTTTAACTTTTTTTTTTTTCCTGTCATACTTGAGAGGACTTCCCTCCACCTTGAGACACATTCAAAGGTGTTGAGCACCATGGTAATGACACAATCTATCATATCATTTACTTAATTATCACAATGATCTCATGAGGTGGCTATAATCTTATTTTACAACTTAGAAATTACCTGGCTCGTAAATGTAGGGGGTATGAATTGAATCCGAGGTCTCCGCAATACCTTGCCAGCGATGGGTCTATGCCAAATCTGCCTCCTTGCAGTCATTGATTAAAATGCAAATACACCTGGGAATTATAGTCTTAGAAGCTGATATCCCAGTTACTAATCCTGCTTTAGTTGACAACTCAGTGAGAGTAAGAAATGAACTCTGAACTTGTGCTGGAGGGTTGCTTTTGATGACAAAATGGCAGAGTATAAACTGCCTATTCATAGCTTTGCCTTGAGCTATTGTGATGCCGTTTACTCATAAGCTGCATGGTAGGCTGGCAGAGGAGCAGGTGGAAAATCCACTGCATAGAAAAAAGAGGTCTGTCATGACCAGGGGAAAAGTGCCCATCCCTGATCCATCCCCTCCCATGGGGGCCCCACCTAGAAGCATGTTTGCCTGGAAACTCACAGGAGACCCACTTTCTGGTGAACAGAACAAGGCTTCTCAATGAAGACTCATCAATTTGTGGCATCCATGAAGATAATATATTTGTGCCTAATCCATAATTAACTGGGAAGAGCATAATATTAATTATTTTGCTCAATTGTTAATCAGTAGGGTGTTTCCCTCCCGCATTCCACTCCTTGCACACTAACCTGTCAGGCTGTAGTAATTGTTGCCTGAACAGGTTTGAGTAAAAGTCTCCAAGGAGGACCAATTCTCTTGTTCCATTAGTGAGAACACATATAGATCATTTTCAGCACTAATCTAGGGCTAAAATCAATTATGTCTCTTGTATTTAAAAATTAAATTGACTCACCATGGGAGTAGGATGAAGGAAAAATACATTCCTCCTATTATGTGTAATTACAATTGTAAAACATTTTCCTTCGGAATGTAATTGCTGCCTGCAGAGGCTGAAGCGGGTGAGCTTGAAGTGTTTAGTGGAAATGCTGGGCTTCCTCTTAGATTTTTCTTTGGGCTTTTGTTTTCCACCCTTTCCTAGACCTCCTTTTTCCCTCTTTATTTGAATGCTATTATAACACTGTGAGGTCTTCTAAGGCTTCTTAACTTTCAAAGAATATCAAGTGTAGTTTAGAAGGTAGGGAGCAAAAGCCACAGTAGGAAAAAAGGGTGGGGGGTGGAGAGAGAGAGAAAGAGGGAGAGAGACACATGCAAGCACATGCTAATTATGCCTGTAATCTATATGATGAAAATTTCCAACTTATTATACCAGTATTTATATAGTTTGGCCAGGCCTGGATTAGATGCTGTGGGAAATTCATACACAAATGACACACACTTTATTATCAAGGTCTTGGATCTTCATAAATGAACCTAGTATATGTTATTGGAACAATAGTGCATTTCTTTTTTTAATTGAAGATATTACTTGAACATAATAGACATTCCAATGCTTTGGGAGGTTAGTAAATTAAGAAATTCCAAAATTGATTATGCATCTTTTTTAATACTCGGTTTTCAGTTTTTTTCTCTCCCTTAAAAATGACACCATTCCTTATAACTCAACAACATTTTGGAAGTATCTTGGTTGTAAAAAAAAAAAAATAGTAACCAATTCTTCTAGATTGCTCACATATAGATTTCTTAGATAAAATCCAGGCAACTAGTGAAATGTAGTCACATAAATAACTTATTTTTAAATATAAGTATATCCTAAATATTGCTGCAGATATATTTATTCTAAAAATGTGTTTATTGTTTATCTCACATTCAAATTTAACAGAGACTTCTGTATTTTTGTTTGCAAAATCTGCTCAACTTATTTACATAAAGAAAACCATTTATTATTAGGTTATAAGATTTCTCAAGATATTCAACAAGGAGAGTGATAGCTTGACCTCAGAAGCAGATTAAAATAGTGCTCAGGGCACTGAATGCTCTTTTCCTGTCTCCCATATCCACTTCTTTTTATTTACCTGCTGTATTATTTGCTTTTGTTCCAAGAAAGCCCCTTTGACTGACACACATCATGGAAAATACACATGACTAATTAATTCTCCTCCTTTAGGTAGTGACTCAGTCTGTTTTCTGTTGCTATAATGAAATGCCAAGACTGAGAAATTAATAAAGAAAGAAAGTTTATTTTAGCTCATGGTTCTAGAAATCCAAGAGCATGTCATTGGCCTCTGCTTGACTTCTTGTGAAAGTCATGTGCTGTTCCATGCATGACAGACAGGCAGAAGAGGAAACAGGCATGCATGGAAGAGATGGGAGCAAAGAAAGTGAATTGCTTTATAATGATATGTTCTCATAAGAACAAACACATTCCCCTTTAATGACCTATTCATCTCTAAAAGACTCCACCAATTCTCAATAGTACTACTTTGGAGACCAAATTTCCAATATGAATTTGGATGGAACAATCCATATCCAAACCATAACAGGGAGACAAGCCATGCTATACTGGAATGGCTTAGTCCACATCCCAATTTTCTTAAGAAAAAATATTGATTGAATCAGCTTTTGTCATATTTCCTCTCAAGGACCAATGAAATGTGTTAGGAGATGATTGTCATATTTTACAAATATGGCTACTCCTGTCTATTGATGAAAGGGTCAATTCTCAGAAAATTGCTGCTGGTACAAGAAAGTATTGCTTAGAAAATGCTTTGGTGTCCATTATAATTTTAAATTAGTGAATTTCAAACATATATTATATTAAATCTCAATTGGGATTACCACTTCCTAGAATAATTTACCTGAAATCATTTGCAATTTTGAAATAATGCTAGATAGAACCCACTTCTGTAGCCTTCTATTAAACATAATGTTTCTATTCAATTTATTTTTGATTATGTATGATATCATCACCCACTTACTATCACCTTCAAGACATATTTGATGCTTTTCTTAAACCTCTGATCCTTCACATCTGATCAGTCTTCCAACACTATTAATATTTCTATCATGATAGCTCTTAAACTTATTTACACATTATCTAATTCTTTAATTCTACTTCTACCTTCACCACTCACTTATAAATTAGGTAGCATATGAAGTGTTATGATAAGTCTCCTTATTCAGACTCTTCTCATTTCAGTGCATACAGTTAGGAATAATCAGACTATGTTTAGGAGACTTTAAGTTAGTTTTACCAAGAAGATAATTGCATAAAGAATTCCCAGATGAAAAAAGATTGGTAAGAAATTTAGGTTGGAACCTTGAATATAATTTGAATAGGCGTCATTTGAAGAACACAAATTAGGTGCTAAGACCTAGCAATAAATTTAGGAGCATTTATTTCCGACAACAACTCTATGAAGTAGAGGAATGAGCTCACACGTTTGTTGTAAATTAAATAACTAAGTCTTCAGTGCAGGACTTGTTCCACTCACCATTCAGAGTCTATACTTGGTAGTGACCTAATTTCAAGTTGGAAAAGAAGGTGATATATGCACAAGAACAACTAACCTGGGGGCCTGGGATGTATAGCTCAGTGGTAGAGAACATGCCTGTTACGTGTGAAGCCCTCAGCACTGAAAACAAACTAATCAGTATGCAGAATACTTTGAAATGAGAAAAGAGTTTGAATATGGAAGTTTTTTGTTTGTTGTTTTGTTTTATTTTTTGGTACCAGGGACCGAACCCAGGGGCATCACATCCTCTTTTGTATCTCTTATTTTGAGACAGAGTCTTACAAAATTGCTTAAGGCCTCAAAAAATAACTGAGGCTTGCTTTGAACGGACAATCCTCCTGTTTCAGTCTCCTGAGCCACTGGGATTATAGGAGTGTGCCATCACACCCAGTTGGAAGACTTGCTTTAAGAATAAAATATTCTCTATGCCCTTCTTTCCTTTATTACAGTATTTCCTGTTGGGGGAGACCTACCATAGCTCTGCAATTTTCACCTTAGCTGTTTTGATAACCCCAGACCTCAGTAGTATCTCTTTTCTTCAAGAAGTTTTGATGTCTATGGTGTTCTTTTATATTCTTGCAAAAAGATCTAATAATTTTATATTATTAGTTACTTTTTAAGCATGTATCTTGTTATTGCTAACTATATTTCATACTTCAACACAGAAAAGACTCTGGTTATTATATTTTTGTATGTTTAATTAATACAGCTACCTAATTAATTAGTATAATAGAACTTAACATTATTGATTAGATTACAAACGACAGGAAAATAGTTTCCAAATATTTCAGCATTTTTTTTTTCTGGAAATGATGTAGAACAAAATGGGAATATAATAGAAATGTAGAAGATATCTCATTAAGGTTATGCCATAATTCCCACTCACAAATTTATAGAATCACAGAATAGTCATCAAAAGGAACACTATAGGGTTTTAAACAATCTAAGCCCAGAAATATGTCAGAATAACTTTCCAGAAATTGCACTTTGTTGATTTTTTCATTTTATTAAGATATTTGCTTGATGAAAACAAGATATAATTCATAAAGATTTTACAAATAACTGTATGTACCTCTTGACTGTTCATTTTGACTCTTTGTATGAAAACAATTTCAATGAGATTTCAAGATAAATTTGCCATCAGTCACAGTGAAGAGGTAAGTTTAATTTGGAAATAATCACTTTGACTCTTTTGGAAAAAATAATGTCATAAGGTGCCCAATGAATTAATAAGTAGAGAAAATATATTTTTGTGTTAAAATAATAGTCTAACACATGCCAATAATGAGAGCTATTTTGCAGTGAAATTAGATCACCTATATGCTTATTGTCCTTGAAACTATAGTGACTATGATGTTCAATTGGAAAATCTCTCCAGTTCCTAGAAAGTTTTATGATAAGAAGCAGTAATAGTAAAGAAAGCAATGTTGTATAGTTAGTATTAATGATATAAATAAAGCAATGCCAATTGGCATAAGAGCATAAGTGGAACCCTCTCAGCCACTTTCACTATAAGTTGATGAGGTTAACCTGAGCTTCAGAGGCTAGTCCTGGATGACCTAAGGAAATCTGGGGCAATCTTATCAGTGACAGTGAAGGCCTGTGCCAGTCAGTATATGACATTCTTTTCTGGGCTCAAGTATGGTCAATGAACATCAATACCCAGAAATATTTGATAGTTATGGTGTTTGATCTTCTCTCCCTATTGCTCCTGAAAATTATTGAGAAAGTAGATGGGCCAGTTTGCTTCTGGCAACACTTTGCGACTACAAGGATACTGGATTAGGATGAAGCTGGTTTTCAGAAGATGATAGAAGCATTACCAGAAAAACAAAGAGGTAGAGCCTACACTTTGGAGGAATTGAGTTTGAACCTATTAATCCTGGTAGTTCCATTTTTTTAAACTAGTTTGACTTGGGTTTGTTATGACCTTCAATGACAAACATCCCAGTTATCATATCTGTTGATTACTATATCTTATAAGCAACTTTCAGAAGCTTTACTAATCTTGAACTGACATAACAATCTGCAAGATAAATGCAGATATTATTGTTGGTTTTACACAATTTGGACAATTTGGAACCTCAAAGGATGAGAAGATTTTGCAAAATTAACTACAGCTAGTGTTTTGAAATTTTGTTACAATATTGATTAGTGGAAGTATCATAAGTGTCATATAAAGCACAAAGCAACATTTTTTTTCTTTTGTAATTCTACAGGGCCAGTGAGTTGATTTTGCCCTTTAGAGGAAGGTTGAGAAGTTGTAGAACTAAAACCTAAGAAAGGAAATGAAAATGATGGATGTCATCCAGCCTTCTGTGAGACTGTCAATTCTTTAGGGTAAATCCTTTATATAATATGTCATTAATATAAACCTTTCTTCCCTATTTTTAGTAACACAGGTACTTCTTATTATTCCCCCAAATGATCAAAAGGCCTTTCAGTTAGCCTTGCACCTTTGTCTCGTGAAAAAGTCTTAGATTAAATTAATTAACTATAAAGTATAAGGGGCTTAATCAAAACACAAATCCTACCCAGAATGATATGCATTTCAATGATTAAGAATGAAAAGGGTGATATTTACCCTAATTTACATCAATACTTGTATTTCTAGCATCTGGAGGAAGATTACTTAGGGAAAAGAATATATTACCATCTCCTTGCATAGGACACTATTAAATAACTGGCTTCAGAATTCATTGAACAATCTACCCTGAAAACAGGGCATCAAAGTATTACTCAGGGTTGCTGGCTATTGTTCCCATAATACATAGAAATATGGTAGGAGGCCCTGAAACAGAGAGAGTTTAAACAAATCAGCCATATTCAGGATCTTAGGTTATGAGATAGTTGTAGGAAATTGAATCTAGAAGATTGGAAATGACCCACATTTTAATTTTGTTTTAGTAATAATAACAACTTGTTATAATTTCAGTTATTACTACAAAAGTTATTGAAAAGTATAACAAGGATTATGATGAAATGTCCACGCATCAGAAACTTCTATATTCTTCCATTATTTTTTCTAAAAAAATCATATATATGCCTTCCTGGTCTCATTTATTTCTATCTCCTCCATTAGATAACAACTAGGACTTTTTAAAATAATTTCCTGTAAAAATGTTTATAATTTTACAAAATATTTATGAACAATTGAAATATGTAGTAATATTTTTTTTAAGATTTTGAAACTTTCAGAAAAGACATTCTACTAAACATTGTTCTCCTACTTTTTTTTGCATTCAATATATATTATTCCATCACATGAACATGAACAATGTACCATTTATGCACATGTTATTGGTTTTGAATATATGAGTCATTTTCAATGTTTTATAAAAGATGCTACAGTAAATATTCTAATGCTCATCATCTTGTGCTTTTACACTGGAGTTTCCAAATAATGCATAAAGATTCATATCAATTATAATCCATTTTTCAAATATATGAGTTTCTCTGTATCTTTACCAATGCTTCCTTTTCCATATAATTATGGATAACAGTTTTTATTTGTATTCTTTCATTACTAATGAGGTTGGTTATCTTATATGGTTGTGGATATTCCAGTTTTTTTCTTGGGAATAGAGTGTTAATAGATTGCTTCAATTTCCCCCTTGTTACCTTTTTTTGACTTTCTAAATTTATAGGGTCTCTTTACACATATTTAATTATATGAGGAAGACATATTTTCTCTAAGATCCTAGCTTGTCTTTCAATTTATTTAAAATAATGTCATCAAATTTACCAATCTTTTACTTTATAATCAATGCTTTGAATAACTAAGAAATTCTCTCCTTCCACAAAGTCATAAATATAAACTCATACATTCAATAAATATTTGTTAAGCTACTATTATATGTCTTTTCATCGATCTTGGAAATATATACAATCTATTAACTAAACAGACAACTCTCTGTCTCTGGGAAACATACAAGACAAAAAACAATATAGGAAGAAGGACAAGAAACTTATAAACTATATCATTATGTAAGGTAGCAACTCAGGTTAAAGTGAAAAACAGAACAGGTTATAGTTGTAGAAAGTCTCATTTTAGGAAAAATCATTAAGTAGGGTGTCTGAGCAGGTAATAGTGGATCTGTCTCCAAATGCATGGAGTAAGGGCATCAACTAAGGGAATACAAAGTGTTAAAATGCCTCAGCACAGAGAAGAGTAAAGGAAGGTCTAGAGACAGGAGAGGGCCTGGCATGAGTAGCACATAATAACTTGTTCATCTTGCTTTCATCCACACACTTCTGTGCTTGTACCCAGGTTTGCAACGTGGTTATGTAGGTAAGTTCATTTATTTAACTTTTAAAAAATTGTTTTAGTCATGTATCATGATTTTTTAATTTCTGAATCTTTGTAAACATAAGTATTTTTTAATATTTATTTATTTATTTGCTTTAGTTGTACACAATGAGTTTATTTGTATGTGGTGCTGAGGATCGAACCCGGGCCGCGCACGTGCTAGGCGAGTGCTCTACTGCTGAGCCACAACCCCAGCCCTAAACATAAGTATTTTATGTTATTCTCTTCATGCTCATTTTCCAAAATTAAGTTCATTCATTCTGTCAAAAGTTTACTACTGGCTTAATAAATCACCAGTGAAACTAATTTGTCAGCCTTCCAACCTGATGGTGATATTCTCTTAAGTTCTACCATGGACATTGGCAAATCTAAAATGGCACTTATACACTTTTTTCTTATCTCATTTTCTTTTTATCTTTCTTTCCATGTTAGGAAGACAGTATGATGGGAATAGGGCTGAGTGTTACTGGTATTGTTATTATGTCTGCCTAGTATACTATCTTACAGAAAGTTGGTGCTTAATGTATAATTAAATTGGACTCATTACTTATGTAGTGGAAGCTGGAATTATTACTGGGGCAAGTTTCTGATATCCATCATTCACTAGTGTTTGGAATCAAATTCACTACACACTAGTTATTTTTGTGGCCCTCTAGCCTGTGTTCCCACCTGTGTTAAACAGTCTCTCAGTGTTAATGTAAACATTGTGTTTGAATGTGGATATAAATTTTTATCTTAGGAAATACATAGGTCTTTGTTAAATACATAGGTCTTTCCTAAATATCCTGAGGATTTACCTGCTCTATTATTGCTATTCTTGGGAGAAAGATACAAGCATTAAGATGCCAAATAATGTCACAATTTGTCAAGCATTGAAAAAAAAAATTAGAAGGCCATCCCGATGACCAATGTATTCTGGTTAAGGGTGAGGGCTTAGTGATTGCTTAATGCTTTATTGGTGAAATAATAATTTGCCCATTCCTTAATACACCATGGGAATTGTTTTCAAGCTGAAATGTGGACAAAATTAGCATGGAATTTGCAGGGAAATATGTCTGTTTTCTCTCTCTTCACATTTTCATGAGAATGCCTATTTTTGAAGTACCTATGGCTCAATTCTCCTGATGTTTATTTAGGAATTACAGTGTAACAAAAATGATGTCTTCAGATTCTAAAAACAAATAAGGTCTTTATCTACTAAGGTTCCTTCACTCTTGTGCCATTTAACGGCACACTAAGTACTGTCATACATAGATTTGAGAGAAACCAATTTGAAGCGGTCCTAATTGCTGCCAGGATTAGGATGATACCTATATTCAAGGAAAAATAATTAGCTATTTAAAAAGGAATTGGAGAAAAATGATAAATTCTGTTGACTTCTCAATCTCTTTATGGGCTGACATCATTAGTTTAAAATAATAACATAGATAGAATGATTCTTTTATGCCAGGCTCAAAAGTTTAATATACATATTCCCTTTAATCCTTACTACTCTCTTTGAGGAAGGATATCTGTCAGAATGGCTTGCATTACTTTACAGTAATATACATATTAATTTCAGACAAATAGATGTCACTGGTACATGGCAAATCTCAAATGCTACAGTAAGGTAGACAGATTTTCAGTACTCCTTCCCAGGTAGGTGGAAACTAGATTCTACTCCTAGGAAGAAACTCCCCTGGACATTTTCCATGTAGCTTCTCACACCATCCTCTTGGTGTCATCCTCTTTGGCCATGTCTCCACTAGGCTCAGAGTCAGACCTTCCTTGGGCCAATCAGCTTCCTTAGTTCATTTCAGGCCTGTGCATTTTAGTAGATCTAAGGCTGTTTCCCATCTCCAAGTTTCAGTCTTTTTTAGCACGAGCTGCTGATTAGTACTAAACTTTTTAAAAATTAGTCAGCCTGTCTGGTTCCATTTATCATGATGAGACAAGCCATGTTCACATTTTGTTTTTATGACATAGTTATTTCTTTGATCCCAGTTAGACTAGACTGGATAGAAAAATCAAATCAAACATTCTCTATCTCTTCATAGTAATTAGAAGGAAGAATTTTTGGGACACAGTTCTGCCAAATGCTATTTCACTAAATTATCATTAAAAAGGCATGTGAATAATCCAAAGCTGAGTTTATTGCCTGTCATGGAAGAAGGAGCATTAATTCAACAGCCTTACTAGTCTCTCCAAAGGGTATGAGCAAAGTATATTTTTAATTTGATTTTAATTTTTAAAAATATTTTGGATATTGACATGCTTTGAGGTGGATTTTTCATGTAGTCTTTGTTAGGATTGGGCAAGGATATTGATATAATAGTGTATGGTCAATGGACAAAGAAGGTGAAGATTTTGAAGCAAGTTATTCAAAAGTCATAGAGGTATAACTGTTGTTTGATGTTTTCTCTTAAAAAGTTGGTGGGTCTTTTGGGAATTTCCTATAACGAACAATAAAGGTTTTGTAAATTTTCTCCTCATGGGTGTTTGTTGAATAGTAAAACTGTATTTATGCCAACAGTAAGCTCACAGATGGACATCAATTCTCAAGTCATGCAGTGTAAAAAATATATATCTGTTTAAATTGGGATAGAGTTGATGTTTAATACTTTTCATTACATCAATAATGTATGTTGATTTTAATAATTAAATAAAACACAATGGAGACAGAATCCTTTGTAATCACACTCACTAATAACTTGGTAGTATGTAGTCTTGAAGTATTTTTTTTTTCCTTTTATGCACAAAATTAAAAGTGTTGCATAAAAGATTATATGCTTTCTCCTCATTTAATAACACCTCCCTATGTCTTAATTTCTTTAATGAAATGTGACACTATTGCTTAAAACTTATTTGCATTTGGGATAATTGATTAATCTCTATCTGTGCTTCAGTGTTTTTGTGTGCAATATGGAAATAATTTTGCAAAGGGGCTCTCTTACTGGATTAGAGGGTATCGTGTCAGTAAAGTACCTGGGTGTGTCTGACACATTATATGCTTAAATAAATGTTAATATTCATCTTAGTCCTGAGTGCATTTCTAAGGAAATCTTCTCACACTCACATAGGGCCAGCCAAACTTGTATCAGCATGGAGAAAGTAGAGATAAGCTAAAACTCTATGAAGAATAGCTGTGACTTCAGCCTCTCAATAGGTGCCATTGACCATGTTCTACCCTGAGCAGTGTGAGATAATGGAGAGTTCCTGAGGACATTAAAAGATTTAGTCAGTTTGTAAATCTGGAATTAAGTATACTGGACTTGTGGCCTTTGTTCCTGCTTTGTAAATGTGTCCCCATGGAAGCTGGGGAATTTTTTGCTCTGAATCACATTCCACTTGACTGAAAAACTACCATCTTGCAATTTTTTCTGTCTTACCTAGGAGAGGATCTTGACACCTGTGACCTACATTCCCAGGCATAGCTTGGAGCATTACTCACAATAGATTCCCCAAGGAAGGCTCTGTACTTCTGCCCAGTAAAACTTGAGTACTACATTTTGCTTCTGTGAAGTGACCAAAACATTATTCATCATCATTAAGCTTGACAACAGTTTCAAAAATCCACATGTTCTACCTTATCTTGGAATCACTGTAGTGAATTAAAGACTATTGCTATTCTAGTCATTCAGCATGACTTCTGTCCCTGGTATGTGCTACTTATGTTTTCACTGTGATATTTAAGCTCTGGAATGTCTTATAAATAAGCGCCTTGAAGCTTTGACTTACGGTGGAATGAGTATATTGTTTCAAGGGTTCTTAGTTTGGCTGCCTTTCTTGGCTTTTCTAAGCTGTGGACTAAGAAGCCTCAAAGCCTAAATTTATTATAAGTGGCCACTGATGATTTGGACATTTTCTTCATTCAAGTAAGAAGTCAGAGGAGATTTGAAATTTGCTTTGCTAAGAGCTCTCTGCTATAGTAATTTGCCTCTCTTGCTAATTTTACTGAATCTCTAAAGAGTCCCTTAAATTTGAACTGGTTGAACTTTTGCAATTCTCCAAAGGGAGCAGATGAACAGTGAATGTGTTGCTAAGGTGAGGAATTGTTCTTCTCTGCTGGTAAACAAGAGAAAGCAAAGTATTTTCAAAGACAAAGGCGGACACTGAATGGAAAGGGTGTATTACTGCAGAGTCCAAACCAGGAAATGAAGTTGAATGCTAGTAAGATCAAAGCTAATGCCTGGAAAAGGCAGGGGCTGGAATCCTAGTCTACATGGAGGATATAAATCATCTTTAGTCCTGGTGAAGATAGAATTATAAAACAAAAAAGGGAGGGGTCGTGGGGCTTAAAAATTAACAGGAAATAGGTGAAAGCAGGGGTAGAGATGAGTTTGCAGATCACTATTTTGCCTGACTTGACCAATCCTACTAGGAACAAACTGGACACATCTGAACAGTTGTCCACAAATGAGTCAATTTTAAACTAAACAGATTTTCACTAGTGACATGAAAAAATATGCTCATTAATGCCACCAAATGTCCTACCACAGAAACTACTTTAGGACAATAGTTATTTACTTTACAATAGTTATTTACTTTGCATGTTAGAATCATCTGTAAATTAAAGTATATAAGTGTGTGTGTGTATATATATACACACACACATACTTATACATACTGATTCCTCAGGTCCCAGTCCAAGAAATTCTGATTTAATTTGTCTGGTGCTGGACAGGAAATTCCTGTTAATATCTTCTTGGGTAACCCTGACTGCATCTCAATGCCATTGGCAGCTCTCATCTAGAAGGAAGGCTAGCTCACTATTTCTACATGAGAACAAACATTTGTAGAGAAGAAGCACATTCAGTCTTTGATGTATATATAAATTTTATCTATTTTTTCACATAACCTAAAAGCCTTCAGGCTCTCAATTAGTTTTAATCTAACAGATATATTTCAGGCAATATTAAGTAGATCAATAGTCTATCTTGATTCAACTAACTGGATAATTATTCAATTGTCCAATTCATGAGGTAGAATCTTACACCATACAGAAGAGAGGCTATATTTTAGTGGACTGGTAACACAAAATAATGAAAAAGAAATTGTCCTATTGTTTTAATTGATTAATATGACAAAATGATGAAACCGAGGCTTTTAAAAAATATTTAAAACTTGTTCCCATATTCTGGAAATATTCTGACCTAGAAAAGTTCATGGGTTTGAATTGCTCAATAATGAAAGACAATGAAGTGAAGACAACATTGCACAGCTCATTTACTTCTTCATCATGTCTTGGAAGACTAAAAGCATCATAAATGAAGACTCGGCAGCCTTTCCTGGTTATGATACATGAATCTCACCTTCCTTGAGTTTCTTTTCAAAGAGTCAGTTATGGGTTTTAGGGTCACATCACCAAATAAATGAGTCTTGTTTGAATGTATTTTCAGTTCAGTATAACTTCATTAAATTAGTAGACAGCATGACAGAACAGTTTTAGAATCCAGAGAACTGAATTCTGGTGCCAGTTTGTGTCATTGAGGTGACTTTGACTGGAGTTCTTAATTATTAAGTCTAATTTCATTATTTATATAATCAAAATAAATAAGACCTATCCTACTTATCTGTTGAGTTCATACCAACCAACTCACAGAGGTGCAGTAACTAAGGATTGGATCTGTAGCTCAGTTGTGTTCATTGACTCCTGATCTCCTCTGTGGTAGGCATCGTACCCTCGTCTATTTATTTATGGAATAATTAGACACTACCAAAGGTTTGAAAAATTTTACACTCACCATCCTCATTGAAGATGTGACATTGTCCATATTTTGGAAAAGTTTATAATCATGAACTGCAGTCTAGAAAACATCTAATCACTGTATCACCTTGTCATTGAGAGACCATTAATTAGCAGTCCCATTTCCACCAGCTGATAAAGGCTATAATTTATCTTAATAGCCTACAGTCTTCCATCTAGTGAGTCCCTAGGTGTAACTCTGAAAGGGGATGGTCTAACTCATTTAATTATACAAATCCTCATCCTCAAAGCTCTTACTTTTTCTAAGGTGTTAAATATAGGACCAGATCTTTTGTAGCCCAAAGCCTTTGGGATATTGTCCATGGCTTTTTTTTTTTTTTTTTGTACCAGGGATTGAACTCAGGGGCACTCGACCACTGGGCCACATCCCCAGCCCTTTTTTGTATTTTATTAGAGACAGGGTCTCACTGAGTTACTAAGTGCCTCGCCATTGCTGAGGCTGGCTTTGAACTCGCGATCCTCCTGCCTCAGCCTCCCAAAGTGCTGGGATTACAGGTGTGCGCCACCGCGCCCGGCTTGTCCATGGCTTTTTGTTAAAGCAGTTGGGATGTATTCATCTGAAGGACATGAACTCATGCAGTTAGTCCATCTCTTCATCGTCTACAACTCATGCTACTGATTCTCTATTACTCATTTTATTGATTCTCCTGGTTTTCAGACTCTCATACTTTAACTGAAACACCTCCACCAGCAGCTTTCCTGGGTCTCCATCTTGCAGACGATGGATCATGGGATTTCTAATCCTCAACAATTGCATGAACTAATTCCTCATAATAAATTTATATGAATATATATGAAGTATATATGTGTGTGCCATAGACATGTAAATACAGATGTCTCCTGTTGATTCTGTTTCTCTGGAGAACCCCAACCAATATATTATTTGTTGTGTTTATTCATTCTTTTGTTTTCAGTTTAGTCCACTTATAAGGTGATTCTTTATAAAATAATTTCTAGGTGTTTCCTGAATTTTTTTAAACTCATGTCTGAATTTTTCTAAGTATACCTTGTGGTGTTCTCTGGCATCATTTTAAAGCTAATTTTGAAATATTGCCTTGCTGTTTTAAACCTTTAGCTGAGTATGTGTTTCAGACCTGATTCCATTGTTTGTAAAAATATTATTTTGTTGTTGTTGTTGTTCTCTTTTATCTTCTAGACTCTTTAGAAGGAACTTGACCTCAACTTGTTTCTGTTGTATATTTACAATGAAAAGTTGGTTTACTTGAAATTTTAGAACAAGACAAGATTCAAGATTGCCTTTCTAACAAAATTGGGCCTCTTCTGTTGTACTTGGGTACTATTTAAAATATGGGTTTTTTGCTTTTTGAGTTTTTTTCCTGGCTTGTTTTTCAAACTAAATGGTATTTAGATGTTCATTTTCCTTCCTCTCTCCCCATCCTGCTCAATCTCTTCCCCATGGTGTTCCATGACCACCTGGGAGAAGTGTGTGGATGCAGACTGCAGGACCTGTCTTCACCCATTACTGACATATGCAGACTTCCTTCCATTTTCAACTGCTGTTGCTTTCCAGTGAATACCTTGGCTACAAGGGGCAGATTGTGTTCTCATATACATTAGCCATCTTGCTCCTACCTTTTAGTTTCTTCTGTTCAGTTGCTCAGAAAACTGGGACATTTCATATTTGGTAAGTTGTTCCTATTTCTTGTAATATGGGTTCTGTGGACATCCTGTTACCTAATTTTATTACAAATGTCACAAACGTCCACTTTTTTTGTTACTGTTTTACTAACTCATTGCTATTTTGGTTTTCTTATGGGGTTTGGGGGAAAGTAGTCTGCTACTGCTTATTCTGTTTTCCTAAAACCTTTTAAATTGCAAGCACTTTTGTTCATTTATCAAATGAGTAATGGCCTGACTTGGCCATTACTAGATGACAATTAGTTATTTCTTCTAACAAAAGAAGACATTTATTGAATCTCTACTACAGTAATGCATTGTAATAGTTTTATCATATTATTCTGCATATTTATGAAAGTAATATATATGTACCTATCTTTAAAGATAGTCTGGATATTTGGATATTATAACCTTCTGAAGACACACAGTTCTACCACTTTTTCCAGCTAGTTTATGTAGGTAAGTTTGACTATGTTTGAAACACTTAGTATGGGACAGTGAGCATGACATATTGTCTGCCACAGCTTCAAAACCACCCAGAGTCCCAGTGGCAGACTGAGGATTTCAAAATTCGTTAATTCAAGGAAATCTTTAATAGAAATATGATTTACATAGTGGGTCTTAATTTTTTATAAATTTCGAATTTCAGGCCATAACATAAACCTCTTGTTAGAGAATCTTCGGGTATTTGCATTTTGGAAAACCTTTAAGCATTTTCCAACAAACAAAATAGTTACATGCTATGATCTATAAGGAAAGAATTTATAGTTGACCAAATAGATAACTGTACTATAACTTATTGATAAAAGTACTGGCAGTTGAGCTAGAAATCCAGACAGAGGGAGATGAAGGTGAGGCAGGATGACTTGGATGGAGCCAGCAGGTACTGGCAAGGTTATGAGGGGTAGTTATAGATAAATGCAGAAGGTTTCATGGTAATATGGTTCTGTTTTGTAGGGTTTTTCATAAAATTAAAGACAGGCATGGCATATAAATATATGTACACAAACACACACACACACACACACACACACACACACACACACCCATACACACATACATAATGGTAGTGCCAAAACATCATTCTCCAGAGTTCATGTAAGAGTAGAATAATTAGACATAAATTAGAATAATTAAGCATAAAACTCTTTTTCTGTGAATTTGGATAATGCCTCATAATTCTCATTTGGAGACACTAGAATTCTGTGCAATCATTACCACAATGGTGGAAATGGCCCATCAGTGAAGACATACTTGCCATTCTTATTTTGCATCTGACCACAAAAATGAAAGTGCTGGACTAAATCTAAGAGAGGTGTTATTTGCACAAAGCTTGATTAACATTGCCCAGAAAATATCGGATTGACCAAAATCTATACATGATAATCTGTGTAGCATGTTGCATTAAATAATAATAATAGTAGTAATAATAATAATAAGGAATTGTGTATGGTATTTTGATGGCATGAGTCACTCAAGCTCAAGGGAAGTCAG
This sequence comes from Tamias sibiricus, assembly GCA_025594165.1. Classification (NCBI taxonomy): domain Eukaryota; kingdom Metazoa; phylum Chordata; class Mammalia; order Rodentia; family Sciuridae; genus Tamias; species Tamias sibiricus. The sequence goes on from CM046671.1 coordinate 39,507,212, forward strand.
CTGAGATCCTCCATGGGAAATAACTTCCTTTTTATTCAAGGTTATTAAGAGATTAATTGCAGAAGACAACTTGTTAAAAAATTATCACTCTCTGTGTGAGCATGTAAGTTATTTAACTCTTCTCATTTCATCAAAAGGATTGTAGTAGATCTTTGTTTTGCAAACTGTGTTCAAAGATCTCTTTAAACTATCATGGGCCCTTCAGAAGAATTTCAAGCAGCTGGTCTTAGAGCTACCACCATCAGGATGCTCTGGAAAAAACTCCAAACCATCCCTGTGTTTTTTTTTCCTTTTCATTGAAGGATTTCTTCAATAAAATTGATTCATCTTTGTTCCCATATTGTTCTTATATATTGTGCTTCATTTACTCAAATCACTCAAGTGACCAGTAAAAGGTTGGAGGGAGTTACCCAAGAAGATAAAAAGTCAACAGAAATAGAAATAGTGATGTGTTCAGCTACACTTTCCTAGACCTATGTGTGAAGGATAAGCACAATGACTCCTCAAAAACTGGCAAAGTTAGAGAATGTCCCCTGAAAGGCACAGGCCATCCTGGCCCTTTGTTCCTTAAGGTTTTCAGAAACTAAAGAAAGTGCATGTTGGTCATGAAAGCTGTTTATGTAAAAGGCATCTGTGGTTAAAAAATAAAGGCATATATTCAACAGAAAATAAGTTAGGACCCTTTCTGGATCATGCCCTGAAAATGAGAAGTATAAGTTTATTTGCAAAGATCTATGGTACTTCCCTTCCCCTAGGTAAAGACTCAGATTCACGCAGGCAATAATCAGGGAAAGGTCAGTTGGAATATTGCAGTAAGTTTCAGAAGATATTTGAATGACATCTGCTATAATGTAGAGCAAAGGCTCCATCCCCGAAAGATAACCTGATATAAGGTGACCAAGGAGGCCTTCTCTGATGGGTGAACATTTGAGAAAAGTAAAAGTAGTTGAGGTTGTTTATTTAGTGCATAATATTTCCTGGTTGCTGATTTAATATATATGATATCAATAATGACATTATCTTCCTGACTCCTGATATCAATAGTTTGTATTTCTCTCTCTTTTACCTCAACAGTGGAGCTAGAGTTTTATTAGTTTTAGTTATTATATCAAAGAGACAACTTTTGATTCTACTGATTTTTCTTTCCTTCCTTTCTTTTCTTTTTCCTCTCTCTCTTTCCATTTGATTGATTTCTGTTTCCTTAGAATAGAAGCTATGGTCACTTATTTGAGACTTTACTTCTTTTCTATTAGATGTTGTTAATGCTATAAATTTCCCTCTGATTACTTCTTTACCAACAGTTCATAAATTTCCATGCTCTCTTCCTTTTCACTTAGTTCAAAATACATTTTTTTTTTTTTTTTGACCCAAACTATTTAAAAGTTTGTTATTTAGTTTATCAATATTTGGTGATATTCTGGATATTTTCCTCTTCCTGATTTCAAATTACTTTCATTGTGAATGAAAATCATGTTTTCTATTATATGAAAACTTACAAACTTATTGAGATTGTTTTATGGTTCAGCATATAGTTCATCTTTCTGTAATTTTGATATGTACTTAAATATGTGTTAGGTGGATCGTTGAGGTTCTGCTATTCTGAAACTCAAAACATTTAAAACTGTCTTATATTCTTGATGAATTGTCCATTTTATCATTTGTAATATTGTCCCACTTACCCCGATAATACCTTTTGGTATGAAAATTACTTTCTTTGATATTAAAATAGCCATATCACCTTGTGTGTGTGTGTGTGTGTGTGTGTGTGTGTAATGTTCACACAGTGTGTATTTTATTTTTACCTACTCATATTTTTAGTTTTTAAATGTGTTTTATGTAGATGTGATTTTTTTTTCAAAACTAACAACATTTTTATTATATATGAATATAAATTATATAAGCACATGGGTTAGGGCTAGAAGGAAATAAACACACACATCCTTGATACAAATACAAAGACAAGATAATAATGGAAACTCACCTTATCCAACCCCATCCCTATATCTGAATATCATTTTCTAATGCCCTTTTATGTAACACTGCTGAATTGCTTGGTCCCTTCACTTTAGTTCATAGTTCTATTGATCCTTAATATTCTATTACTACTATTTATGTCTTCTTGTCCCAACTAAACTACAAGCAAAGGATCAAGGTAAGTTTTATATTCCCCTGTGCCCCCTCAGCATGGTAGCCAGTACAGAGTAAGTACTTAATAAATGCTTCTTGAGTGAATGCAATGTTCATATGGAAGGATGGATGGATGGATGGATGGAAGAATGGATGGATGGATGGAAGGATGGAGGGATGGATAGATGGACAGATGGAAGAATGGATGGATGTAAGGATAGACAGACAAATGGACAAACAAATGGATGGATAAGGACTGGCCTATCTCTCCAAGAGGAGGTCTCATAGCAGACTTGGACTTGCTTCCTTTTGTGGTTGAATGAAGTGTTTGGTGTCCAGAAGCTGTGATCCTCATTTATTAAATAAAAAAATCTGCCTTTTAGGTGAGATGTTTAGAGGATTTATGTTTAGTGTGAGTATTGATACAGTTAGGTTTAAATCTATCATATTGCTATTTCTGTTCTATTTGTGTCAATTCTTACTTTTCTTATTTTCTATTTTTATCTGCCTTCTTTTGGGTTAATTCATTACTTTAAAAATATTTAATCTCCTTTTTTGGCTTATTTGTTTATAATTCATAGTTGTATGATTTTATTGTTTATTATAAACATCCTTATATTAATATTATAGTACTTTATATTTACAAACCTCAGAGTTTATTTCTATTTATCTCCTCTCAGATTTTCTGTACTTCCCATGGAACATTTTACTTTTAAGAGTCCTAATACTATATTGTTATGACCTTTACTTAAATACTTAAATATCATTTGAGTAAACTGTCATAAAAAGGTGTTATTTTCCTTGTGTGAATCCATTTATTTTTCTGGTATCATTTTACTGTTTTGTAGTGTACTATTGAATTCTTTAAGATGTTTTATTTCTGAAAAAGTTTTATTTTGCTTTTATTTTAAAATTATGTATTATATGGTTTCAGAATTTTAGGTGGAGGCTTCTTCTTTCACTACTTCAGAGATGTTGCTGACTATAATCTGCCTAGAATTGCTTTCTACAAAATTATCTTCGTATTTTTGCGTGCAGTTGCTGTTTATCTCTAAATGTTTTTAAACTTTCATTTTTCTCATCTTTTATATATAAATGTATGTATATTTGTTGAATTGTGATGTTCGTTAGTATAGTTTTCTTCATGTTTCTATGTTTGAGTTTCTTGGAATTGGGATTTACCTTTTTTATCAAGTACAATGAACATATTTAAAATATTCTTTATTCCTACCTTCAAAAATATCATTTACATGTGTCATGCCACATAAAATTGTGCCACCACTCACTGATGTTCTGTTCTTTTTGTCATTTTTCTGTGTTCAATATTTATTTATTTATTTTTTAAATATTTATTTATTTGCTTTAGTTGTACACAATGCATTTTTATTTTTACGTGGTGCTGAGGATCGAACCCGGGCCGTGCACGTGCTAGTGCTCTACTGCTGAGCCACATCCCCAGCCTTGTGTTCTATATTTAATTGTTTAATATTTCCCCATGGTATATTTCAGTTTACTAATCTCTTCTTCAGCAACATCTAATCCCAACTAGTATATTTTTCATCTCAAATATTGAAGTTTCTATCTCTTGAGTTTTAACTTGTTTCTTGTTTTTCTTGTTTAATAATTATCTTACTGTTTCTAGCATTCTAATATTTTCTGTCTTCTTTTTTTTTTTTTTTTTGGTACCAGGTATTGAATCCAGGGGTGCTTAACCACTGAGTAACATATCCAGATGCTTTTTTTTTTTTAAATATTTTATTTAGAGACAGGTCTCACTGAGTTTCTTAGGACCTGAGGCTGGCTTTAAAGTCTCCATCCTCCTGCTTCAGCCTCCACAGCTACTAGGAGGCCTGTTTAATCTTTTTCTGGTTTGTTGAACTAGTGAAATACAGTAACAATACTGGTTTAATATCTGTGATTTCTGGTAAGTCATCTAAAGTTGGTTTGAGTGATTTATTTTTTTCCACCTCATTATGGATATTTTCCTGTTTTTACATGCCTGATAATTTTGAAATAGATATTTTAAAATTGTGAATTTTACTTTGCTGAGTGCTGGCATTTTGATTATTTGTTTGTTTTTGTTTTCCACTAAATATTATTGAATTTCCTTTTGAAATACAGTTAAATTATTTGGATGCACTTTTAATCTTTTTTAGTTTTGCTCTTCACTTTATTGTATTTAGGCAGAACTAAAGGAGCATATATAGTTTGGGGACAATTAATCCATACTATTAAGGCAAGACTTTTATCAATTAATTCTCTGTTAAATGTCCCATGAATTATGAGGTGTTTTGGGGTAAGTTAGAAACAAAATCTATTTCTGACTCCGTGTGAGCTATGGGTACTATTCTTTCTGATACATTTAATTTCTCCCAGCCCCCCACCCAAGCTCAGTAGCTTCCTCACAACCAGCATGTGATGAAGGCTACCTGGACTATGGTTTTGCTTTCTCTCCATGTAGCTGTGTCCTGTTAACTCCAACTTGCTTGGTCTCCTTCAGTTCTTTCTTCAACTCAGTCCCCTGGGCTATTCCTGGGTTCCCCTTCCCTGCTCCACAGGTAGAGATTCTACTAAGGTGTAAGTTGGGGCCATCTCAGAGCTCATCTCTATTTTTCCCACACCTCAGGGAACATTATCCTTCATTACCTGTGTCTAGTGACTTGAAAATTTTGACTTTGAAGGCTGTTGTTTCAAATGTTTTACAAGTTTTTTTTTTTTTTTTAATGTAATTATCACTTAGTTGTTTCTTACAGGTGTGCATATCTGGTCTTTATTTCTTCACCTACGTAAGAAATGAAAGGCCTTACGAGGTATTTTAAAGCATGAAGTTGCCCCAGTTTTATGAATCTTATGTTGCAGAATATTTTATTTTTTCATCAATACAAATTATACCATCAGTGTAATTTTCCATATGTTCTTTTTGCATTTAAGATAATTCCAAACTTGTCCTTTTTAGTTCAAGTAATTCTGATTTAAACTTTTTTATCATAAGGTATTGGTAAGCTAGGGAATCTTGAGAATGTGATTATGAGGAATTGACTTATTATACGCTTTGTATCTGAAGTAAAAATTTAAAAGTACCAAGTTCAAGAGAAGTACCAAGGAATTTTTTTTCTGTATTTCCACTAGAAGGAAATCCTAGTTTGCAAATAAACAATAGTTGATAAAGAGAAATGTATCATTTTAAGTGAATAAAAAGTATAAGATATAAGTTTTTCTGTATGTGGTATGGATATTGAGTTATTTTGATTAAATATATTCAATATTCTCAAACAAATTATTTAATACATTCCTTTCTAAGAGGTTGCTCATAGATTGTGAATACTGCTCAAGAGTATAATTTCTAATTTTATTTTACACACATAAAAATAATGTTTAAATATAATACAATTTACGGTTTGGATCTTGCAATTATTTTCTTTAGCATGAGGTTAAAGCTTTAAAGAAGTCAAATGGATTAAAAATATTTTGTTGATTCACAGGCTATGAAGAAAAATTGTGGCCAATATTTTCATTATATCCAACAGACAGTGAATGTTGAGCAAATCACATGGGTTGTTGAAAGAGGCTTCTAGCAATCAAGGACAAGATTTTAAAAAGAACTTATGAGAACAATTTCACTAGCAGATCAAGAAACTTGTTTGAATGTCCAGGAGATGCTGTAAGATACAGGTACTGAGTGCACAAGAAAATTAATTTTTAAGTACTTTTGAAATTGTCAGACTAGGGCTGAGGTTGTGGCTCAGCAGAAGAGTGTTTGCCTAGCACATGCAAAGCTCTGGGTTCGATCCTCAGCACCACATAAAAATAAAATAAAGTTATTGTGTCCAACTACAACTAAATAATAAATATTAAAAAAGGAAATTGTCAGACTAATTTTTAAAGTCAGAACTGCTCATTCTTCCTTGTTTAAGTTTTGTGAGAAATTTTAGTATCATGGTAAAAAGCATTGTATAATGGATTGAGATTGTGTGGATTCAAATCCTGAATCTGCAAATTACTTCTCTGTGCTTCATTCATCTCATTTAAAAAAAAAAATCAAGGATTATAATAATGCTTATCTTACATGGATGTTAGGAGGACTAAATGCATTACTACACATAAAGCATTCACAAGAGTGACTGGTAGATTGAGGAGCTAGATAAATGCTATTTAGCCTCGAGTTTTCCATTAACTATCTGTCTTGATAAGTAACTTAAGAATGTTCTTTAAGTTCTTTCGGTCTCTGATTTCTCATTTGTACAGTAATGGGGTTTTATGTTTGCAAGTAGATTTTATCTTAGATGTCAACTCTGATTGATTAGCATTAGATACCTACATCATAGTAGTCATAGAATTGTATCTAAGCTCAGGAGGAAAAAAAATAGCATCAATTAACTCAGTGTGTAATGGATCATTAGAATTGTATCATACACAGATGCACATAAACACACTCATGGTATTTTATTTGTGTTTTATATATCTATATATTTATCTATCTATCTATCTATCTATCTATCTATCTATCTATCTATCCATCCATCCATTCATCCATCCCTTGGCATCACAGTTGTCTTCAACATGATATAATTATATAATTTAGAATTTTTTGAAAAGTCAAATTCTTAATAAAATTGCTATGGCAACACCATTGGCTTCCAAATATTCAAACTCCTTTCTTATGTTTGGGAGGTTTTCTACTTATGTGACTAAATCTGCATCCTTTGGCAGAGACTGAATATATTCCTGGTACACACCATCCCATCTTTCTTTGCGGCTAGGACATGAATATGTTACCTAAGTTCTACTAATATGATATCTCCACCCAAGATAAGAATATTAATGTCAAAACATGAGAAATAGATGGAAAGCTCTGGTGTAGGTAGAATGGAGATTTTTTTTTTATGCATTTAGTATCTTCTTCTTTAGATGAACTCTATGGCATTACTTTACGTGTAACAAGATAGACGCCAAGGCTAATTGTTGAGTCTCCTAAACATCCTGTGAGTTGTTCTTGACGTGTGACTTAGTTTCTTCAATTGCTAAGAGCCTGTATTGATTTGGAGTGTCTGTAACCAAGAAGCATGAATGTTACCTGGGATTGCATAGTCTATTTTTGTGACAGTTATCATTTGACTACTATTAGGCATTGCATGACTCCAATAGACTAAAGCTCCATTAAATGCTCACAATTAAGTCACATGTCCACAAATGGGACATAAACATCTTTCAGTACAAAGAAAAATTGCATAAAGAAAAAAATCCAATTGGCAAAAGATCGCAGTAAACATTTTTCTTTGCTCTGTGTGTGAAAAACCTTAGATCACACTTTACCTCTTGTTTTAGTCTGTTCAGACAATTATAACAAAATATATATAAAAAAATTGGTGGTTTACAAACAAAGATCATTTATTTCTGCACTTCTAGAGAATGGAAAGTCCAAGATCAAGGTCCTGGCAGATTTAGGGTCTGTTGAAGACCCATTTTCTGTTCATAGATGAGGCCTTCTTGCTGTGTCTTTACATGGTGAAAAGGACAGAGTCTTCAGGGACTTTATAAGGGTATCATAACCATTCACAAGTGTTCTGTCCCCACAACCTAATCACATCCCAAGGGATGCCCTCCCAATACCATCACCTTGGGGGTTAGGATTTCAACATATGAATGCTAGGGGCATAAAAACAATCAGTCAATAGCATCTGTTCTTTACAATGAAGCAAATCTTTAGCCCTTTCAAGATATTATTTTTGGATTATCCATTTATTCCCTCTTTTGATAGGTTCTTTAATACTTTCATTATGTCACTCATTGAACAATTACCATAAATTTACTTATACAAAGTGTCATCTATTTACTTATCATTAGTACTAAACTGAATAATAAAACCCACAATACCAGAGATTGTTCTTAAAAAAAAAAACTTTGTTACCAAAAACTTCATTTAATAAACATATTTTAAGAGTGATGAAGGCTAGTGATAGTGATGGTTGAAAGAGTGCTAGCCTTACTGATGGGCTTTCAAAAACAAGTACCATCCTCCTACTAAATATGCACATAAATTTAGTGTTATAGGAATGATACTGAGGCTTGCCAGGGTCACATATGTACCAAAAGGCTCTGCATTATTTGTCATTAATTTTCATTGACTTTCCAGGTTTTTTTTCATACAGAAAAGAATACAGATGTTTCTTATGATGGGGTTGCCTATAATAAACCCTTCCTAGCATGAAAATGTCTAAAATTAAAAAATGCATTTATGACAGCCAACCAAGGTTTATACTGATTGTGCATTGCTCTCAAACTGTCATAACAAAATATCATCCTGAAATTTCCCTCAATGGGAATTTGTTCTTACATGAAATAGTACATTCTCCAAACCATTTTTCATTCAGGTACATGTATTAATTGCTACCAAAGTTTTCCTAGTTTATATAAACTCAATACAAATTGTAGTGTATTAAGATATAAAATTGTAGTTGTTTGAGCTTAGACTCCATGCTATCTTCAAAATATTATCTAAATGTTATGTATCTGTTTCTTCATATGTAAATAGGAAATTTTTTTAGATACAGGAAAATTTATGCATAATATATGTTTCATCTTTATCATATTTGACCTATTCCCCATAGCTCTTTTTTTTAATTTTTTTTTTAATATTCATCCACTTGCCTTAGCTATACACAATGCAATGTTTACGTGGTGCTGGGAATCGAACCCGGGCTGCGCACGTACTAGGCGAACGCTCCACCACTGAGCCACAACCCCAGCCCCTCCCCATATCTCTTTATCCATAGAGTTTTATCAATGCAATTGATTTTTCAAAGGATCAGTTTTGTTGGTTTGTGGATTTCTTGCTCTCTATTTCTCTCTCTCTCTTCTCTCTCTCTCTCTCTCTCTTTTTTTCTTTTTGGTTCATTGAAGTATGGTCCAAAGTCTAGTTCTTTCTTCGTTTCTTTTCATTTTCTTTCTTTTTTTTTTTTCTGTTTGCTTTAGGCTTAAGTTATTCTTCTTTATCCGGCTTCCAAAAATAGAAGCTTACAGTATTGATTTTAGAACTTTTTCATTGTTTGATGCTTGCATTTAATGCTATACATTTTCCTCTAATCACTGTTTTCACTGCATCCCACAAATTTTGATAAGCTTTATTTTCATTTTTATTAAGTTCAAGGTATATTTTTAAAGTTTTCTTGAGATTTATTTCTGGACCCATGTGTTATTTAGAAACATTTTAAATTTCCAAATATTTAGGGATTTTTCTCTAATTCATTTTTAGTTTAATTTCATTGTAGTGTAAGAACGTACTTTATATGATTTCTATTCTTTTGAATTGTGAAGGTATATTTAATGTCCAAGAATATGATGTATCTTGGTGAATATTTCATGTGAGATTGAGAAAAATGTATTTTCTATTGGTATTCGATGGATTATACTTTAAAACTCCTTTAGATCAATTTGATTGATATTGCTGTTCAAGTAATGTGTAGCCTTACTGATTTTCTGCCCACTTGATCTATTGATTACTGATAGGGATGTTGTATCCTTCAACTATAATAGTGGATTTGCCTATTTTTCCTTTTAATTCTATCATTTTTTGGCTCCACGTATATTGAAATTGTCTATTAGTTCCCACGTGTTCTTATGTCTACTTTGCGAATTCACTCCTTTGTTTAGTATTCCTCTTTATCTCTGCTAATCCTCCTTCTGAAGCCTGCTTTGCCTGAAATTTGCACAGCTACTCCAACTTTCTTTCATTAGCTGTATTGTTTATCTCTTGTGGTGCTACCATGATCTTTCTCCATCCTTTTAATGAGTTTTTACATTAAAGTGTGTTTCATATAGAGATATGTACTTTGGTGGTGGTGGTGGTGGTTGTGTATGTGGTTGTGTGTATATGTGTTGCTGTTTTCCTTGATAATCACAGTCTTTTTTAAAATATTTATTTATTTGCCTTAGTTATGTACACAATGCCTTTATCCTTACATGGTGCTGAAGATCGAACCCGGGCCGCGCACGTGCTAGGCAAGTGCTCTACCGCTGAGCCACAATCCCAGCCCGATAATCACAGTCTTTTAATTGGTAACTAAGATCACTCATATCTCAAGTGACTATGAAATAGATGGATTAACCACTATCTTCTTCATAATTGTTTTCTATTCACTGAATTTTTTTTCCTCCCCTCTTTTTCTCCCTTCTTTGCGTTTGAGAATTTTATGTAATTCCATTTTCTCTAACTTAGCCTCACCAATTATACATTTAAAAAATATTTAGTGGTTGCCCTTGAATTTATAATATACATTTGTAATTGCCTAAGTCAACATTCAAATAATATGCTACTGCTTCCCACAGTGAGTACTCTCTAAAAGTGTTTTGGAATTTCTTTGTCCTGTCACATGTGATATTGTTGTCATTCATTTCTCTTATCCAAGTGCTATAATGATCCAATACATTGTTGTTATTATTATTGTTTTAAATGGTTATATTTTAGCTCATTTAAGATTAAGAAAAATTTAAAAACAATTATTTTACTTGATTTTTTTCCTTAGTGTTCTTTCTTTCATTATGTAGGATTGAAGGTTTAGATACAAGTAATTTTCCTTCTACCTGAAGAACTTCTTTGACCATTTTGTAGGGCAAGTCAGCTGACTATGAATTTAGCTTTAGTCTGAGAAAGAATTTATATCTCCTTCACTGTTATTATTTCACTGGATACAGCACTCGGGGTGGTGGGTTTTTCTTTCTCTTTGTCTGAAATTGTTCCACAGTTCTTATATATCTGTGTTTTATTTATTCTTTGTTCTTTTTATACTTTTTCTTGTGAATTTTCTACTAATATACCTTCAAGTTTACCAAATCTTTTATTAGTTGTATCCAGTGTAGTGATGAACTTATCAAAGGGCATTTTTTATTTCTGCTACAGGACATAATTTCAAGTGCCTCCCTTTATTTCCAATGATTTCCATTTTCTCCTTATATTATGTATGTTTCCTTGCATATCAGCTCCATTTTCCAGTTAAGCCCTTCATATTACTAATCAAGAGTTATTTTAAATTCTCTATACACTGATTTCAATGTTTGTTTTAACTGAATCTAGTTCAAATGTTTGCTTAGTTTCTTCAGACTACTTGTTTTGCCTTCTGAAACACCTGGTTATTTTGTTTTCTTTTTGCTTTGAATACTGGGCATGATGATTCAAGAAATAGAAAATCAGTAACAAATAAAAAACAATGTGAAGTTTCATGTTAATCAAGCTAGACACTGGACTGTGTTTAATGTTTGCTGTGACTGTTAGTGACAGAGGCAGCAAAATCCTCTAGGATACACCTTTTGTCTCCCAGCTGTCTTGGGCCTTCCCTAAGAACTCTACCATAGTTGGAGTCTGTGTCTTGCAACATTTTCATTCCTGACCAGTGGTTACTATACTAGAGCCTTGTTGGTGAGCAGGCATGTGTGGAGTAGGGAAGTGTTTATTAATCTTATGACTAGCCAGGTACGGTGGTGCATGCCTGTAATCCCAGCACTTTGGGAGGATGAGGCAGAAGGATAGCGAGTTCAAAGCTAGCCTCAGCAATGGCGAGGCACTTAGCAACTCAGTGAGACCCTGTCTCTAAATAAAATACAAAAAAGGGTTAGGGATGTGACCCAGTGGTCGAGTGCCCCTGAGTTCAATCCCCGGTGCCACAAAAAAAAAAAAAAAAAAAAAAAAATCTTATGACTATATCTCTGTCTTATCATTCCTTCCCCAAACCCTGCTTACATTATCCACCTGTTCTTCTTAAAGCGCTCCTATGGACATATAAATTCTTCCCTCTGCTGCCTACTCTAATTCCTGGCTGTCACTCCAAAGCTATATTCTTGAATCCCCTGGACCCCGGTGACCCTGATGAGAGAAGACGACTATATGGGGCTGAAATGGAAACAAGAGGGCTGCCTTTCCTCTGAGACAGAGTTCTGGTAATCTTTTCCTCTAGGAGGTAGATGTTTGCTATTAGAAGGCTGTGGGTGTCTGCAACAATGTGTTTCTTTTATTTTCCTGCCTCCTGATAGAGGCATGAAGGTTTTTTCTTGGGACTTCAGCTTGAGAATCTGGTATGAAGTTTCTTTAAGATGATGAGCCTAGAAGTTTCAAATCATTCAAACTTAGTAACCAGCAATTTGTCAAAACTATCACTAATGTTCTTACCAGTTTTAGGCTCCCACAACTTCTGCCTAGTTAAGCAGATCTCAGCTTTGATTCTCTGGATGCACTTGTCTCTACACATTTCCTGGGGACAGTTTGTCCTTACAACTTCCTATCTCTGATATGTCCATAAAAATCACTGATTTTCAATGTGTCCAGCTTTTTCTTTTATAAATACAAAAGTGATGAGTTCTAAACTCTTCACACTTGAAGCTCAAATCTGAAGTTCCAAGTATATTCAAGTTGATATTTTCTATTAGGATGTGAGGAGATAAAGTATATTATGGAAAGAGGGTCTACACACTTGGGATTTCCACCAGGATCTGTGCAGAAATATTAGCCTCAGTAGTGAAATCCAGTGTAATGGGGGTATTGACTAGAGGCTTCATCTGACAATTGTAACTAGAAGACTCTAATGGGCACCAAATGGCAAACTTGGATCATTTTACTGTGTCTTCTGAATCAATGTTTGGAGAACAAAGTTGTTATCCAATTGTTTTTGCTGATGTTATTACTGTATAAGGTAAGGCCTGGGAAAGCATTACCTAAGCCATAAGGTGATATTCTATTTTGTGTTAAGAAGGTGAGGAACTGGGGACATATTATCATGTTTGAGTCATAGAAGACTGAGGTCTCTTGAACTATCCTGGATAAATTCTTTGTTTTGCAGATAGGAAGATTAAAGTTCAGTGAAGATCCAGAGAATTGTTCAGCTATAAGTATACATCAGCATAAGAAAAATTAGATAACTCTGGGTTCTCCACATCAGCATTCCTAACAGAATAGTTTTGTGATATTAATAGACTTACTGCCAATAAAAAATTCCAGTTTTAAAAGAAGCAAATTAAATATCTTTTTGCAAGTAAAGAAATGTATTCACATAGTAAAACTTCTGAGAAGATAGATATTTGTTTAACTGACCTCAGAGTCATTTATTATGATTATTTTGTTGTTCTTAATTCCTATCATCATTTAGACATTATTATTTCATGAAATACATTTTGAGAACTATGGAACTGATTCTCTCCCTGTCTTTCTTCTTTCTTTCCCTCTTCCTCCCTTCTCTTTTGCTCTTATCTGTTTATTTTCTGAGATTCATATTCCTCACTGTTGGATATTATAGCTCCTATTCTTTTCCTCTTCCTATACTCTCCACTCTCATTTTCCACTTTTTATCACTGGTAGAACATGCAGCGCGCAAAGCACTTTGTAAACATTTCAGTATCCTTGATTGACATTTGGATCAAGTTTAATGTTGTCTTTTCAAAACCCTAGCACCTCTGTCCAGGACTTTGTATCACTGAAGTTTTATTCCCCCAGATTTTTTTTTCTTTTTGTTAATTTTCATTTCTTTCTTTTTTTCTTTTAAGTAACCTTGCTCAATCTTTTATTTTAGATGTCTTGTTGCACACTTCTTTCTTGTCTGAAAGCTGGAAAGCACGTGAGTTTTTAGTCTAGTTTCTGAAAATCGGGCCACTGATGAGGAAGCAATTCCTGACAGCAGCATGCATCTCTCTGTCATTTTCTCTGACGACTTTGCCCACACTTGAGTGTCCTTTAGCAAAATGACTGGAATAAATGGTGCATTTTCCGGGACGCTTTCTTCTGTCCTTGCATCAGCAGAAAATCACAGCAGTGGTCTCCGCGGACAATGGTAAAAACAAGACAGAAACTGCTATTATAAATGCGAAAAGTCAATTTGAATGTCAGCAGCTGAGGAAGGGGAGGTGAGCTGAAAGGATCTGTAGCTTGAGAAAATGAAGGCTCTGTATGGTACCTTGCTCATGCTTCAAGTCTTACATTTGAGCCACATTTAAGCATATTCAAGTAAGTGATTTTCATTGTGCTTGGCTCCAGGCTTCCTTGGCTTCCTGCAGGGACCACATACTTGAGGTTGGGAGTATAAAACGCCCCAAAACACAAAGTTCCTAAAGCACCAAGTTAATTACCGAAGCCAACCTGGGAAGCATCATTTGCTCTTAGAGATTGTTTGCTCTTGAATCCAAAGATGTGAGCCTGACACTCATGGGAACCTCAAGAGTGATTGATTTTGAACAATTTGGATTTGAGACGATCTCTTTTTCTTTATAGTTATTCTCCAACCACCAGCATGGGTTTCTAAAGAATTTTACAGAAATAATTACTGAAATATTAATAGGTCTTATTTGAATAAAGGGTTCATCATCTGAATAACATGGGACTGCTGAGAGCTTAAATATGTTAATTAGCATTAGAGGAAAATATGGTATATAATGTGCATAGGAAAAAATTCAACCATGGAATTCTTATAATTTTAATATAATTTTGTTTTGCATAGATATATATTTAGTTTAACAAGTCAAAACAATATGGTATTATGTAGACCAAAAAGTGAAATTCTTTCTTCTATAATACAACTCCTCTTTCTAGAAATAACCTAGGTTAAAAATTTGGTATGTTTCCTTCCAAGTTTGTTTCTTTTTTAGATATTGACAAATTGCCCTCAAAAATGGTTTGCCTGATTGTTCTCTCACTAGTAGTAAAACGTGGTATTTGTTTCCCTATGTCCGAGTCATGCCAGATATCATCAATTATTTACCTTGTTTGACAATCTTAAAGAAGAAAAGTTATTCCAAATGGCTATGTGTAAAAATCATTTCATTATTATAATGAAACATTATGATGAATCTAAATATCTATCAGTAAATGGACAGTTAAAGTTTAAATGTGCCTGTGTCTGGTACTTGTTATGAAACCATAAAAGATTTACATGTGCTGACATAAAAACCTTTTATGAAAAGACCTCTCTAACCTACTGTGAAAGAAAAGAAAGAAAGAAATACATATTTTTCCCTTAAAAAAATAAGAACTACCATTACAACAAATCTGAGACTCTCAATGATATCCACATAGCTTACATGTGTATTTGTTTATAAATAAAAGTACATGGAAATACAGTTCATACATGAAAATGTAGTTATCTTTGGGAAAAATATAGAATTTATTATTTTGGATGAGCATGTATTTTTTTCTATAACCGAAAAAGTAAAGTCTATTAATATCATGTTTAATTGCTGTTCTGATTTTTGTTTCTCAATTTCAATTATGTTGTTTCTTTACAATATTGATCTTAGCATTTCTTGTGCTCTAAATTGCTTTCATAGACATAGCTCAATTTTTTTTTGCATTGGGTTCTCTTTCTATATTTTAAGATTCTTTTCTTGGTTTTAATGATTTTCAGAGATATTTTTCTATCATGAGTATAATCAATTCTATAGCTACATCCATAGTTCTGTTACCCTAGTAAAGTCTAGAAACTCCTCATTCTAATTAGTCTTTAAAGTTTGAGGTTTTTATTTTCATTTAAGTTCGCTTAAGCAGGAACTTATTTAATCTTTACCTTAGTATTTTAAGTTAGAATTTATAATACTTTGAATAACTGAATTTGAGAGAGTTTTGCTTGTTCAAAATGAGTGGTGGAGTCAATAAACAGAAACATTTTACCAACTCCATACTTATTTCATTGAACACAGAATGTAAAGGTTCATTTCCTGTTTTTTTTTCTTTTCTGTGACATCTGACCTCTAAGAAGACTGAAAGTATTTAAATTAATTCTTCAGTCTATATTTACTAATTTAGAAGTAAAAATGATCACATAAGAAACTCAGAATTAAAAAAAAAATCTTATATATCATCCATCTATCAAGAGATACATAGGGATCTATCTATATCATCTATATCTATAGCGGTATCTATCTATATCTATCTATAGAGAGAGATATTCAGTTCCAACCACAAGTCCACAAGTTCCATGGAATTGCATATGTGAATTTATTTCTGAGTAACTTTTTGGCAACTGTGACATTTTCTGTTCCAATATACATAAAATGTGATTTATTTGAGAACAGTTAGAGAAAAAGGAAACTGGTGATTGTTAGTAGAAAAGGAAGGTAAAGGAAATGTCAAAAAGTTAAATTTTTACAAAATACTTTGGCATAGGGAGAGGAATGTTAGGGGAACAAAGTTAGGTCTTAAAGAGATCCTTAGGACTCATTTTGTGTGTGTGTGTGCAAAGGGGAACAAGCACCAAGGCAAAGGAAGCAACAGGAAACCTAGGAAGGCTGAGGTAGGACCCACAGAGGAACTTGAGGAATAGTGCGGACCTCTATCCCGAAATTAACACTAAAGATACTGAGGACCACGCAGACAAATGTGCCTCTTGTCATCATTCATAAGTATTTATTAGCAATAAATAAAACAATTATATTAACCTCTCTTAAATTAGAGGACAAACCTGAAAAGCTTCTAAAAAGCCAAAAGATCATAGACAGAATTTTTATTACTCTATTTATTATTCTTTTTAAAAGATAAAATAATATTGACATGTTATTCTTATTTTTTTAAACAACACTGTTTTATTGTCCTGCTTTTGAGAAAACAGATGTATTTATAAAAGCTTTCCATAGTCTAACCATACATATTGCCTACCTTCATCCTATTTCCCCAGAAGATTTTAAGTCCCTTAATGTAAAATTGTCCTTCCATGGTCGCTGTCAGAAATCTGACCCCTGGCATTGGGGACAGCCTCCTTCAACTCTAGTTCCAAGTAGTGTCTTAGGGGGAAATAGAGAAAAAATAAAACTGGAAAAATAGGCTGGAGCAAGCCTATGTGCCAGTTGTATCTTCTTACCCTTTAACATATAATTAGCCCTGGCAGGCATATGGCAAATGCTTTTTCAGTGTATTCTGCGCACAAGGCTCAAAACCATTTCCAAATGGTGATTTCTGGTCCCTCCTTTTTGGCCCACCAGTGGTCTGCATTCTGTGAGTGCGCTGTGTAATTGTGACCCCTAGTGGCTAGACCTGAGACACTTCAGTAAACATGTTCCATAAGATGGCCTGTACTAAACTGCTAACCTGGTTAATTTTTTTTTCCCATTTTAATTTCTGCATCTAAATCTGACTAAAAGTCAAGTTTCCCCCACTATTTCTCTTACCCCATCTACCACAAAACCCAAACCTGCTTTTGTTCCAGGTTAATAAAGAATGGGGTGTAAGGTTTAATGCAAGGGAGAATGATATAGATTTTAGAGCCAATCAAAAGGACATTCTTCTCTCTTGACAATAAGAACTCAATTACAACCCCAAAGTTCTACTGGTGGTGTCAAATACATTTCCCAAGATTTTCCTGTTTAAACTCAGAGACAACTATTATTTTTGTTAGATTCATTCATTCCTCAGAATTACATTTCATACCATGATGCCGTCTATCAAAATCCAAATATTTTACATGTGTTACATTGGTAATATAATGAAGAAACTACTTATAAACACCATTAAGTAGTTAATAAGATTGATCAAATAATTAAGACAGAAACTGAGGAAATGCACGTAGAAACTGGGTCATCTTGAAAGCAGGATGGCCACAGAGGTATAATCTGAAGACTAAAATGTAATAGAATACCTAACATGTATGTATCACAGATGTTCAGTGTGATTCAATACAGAGAAAAATGTTTATTTCGTTCAATCTTTCCAAGTTGCTTGTGAGGAAATCAGGGATTTTTACCCCAATTTGCATCTCTATAAACTGAGGCCCAGATAAGCTACTGGTCTCTAAAGATACATAACTGGTTTAGCAGAGTTTATGATCCAGTCCCTGGTTTCTGATTACACACCTGGCATCTCTTTTGCAGTGATGTATAGGGGAAGAATCCTTCCAGGGGCCCTGTGGCAGCCAAGAGGGTATAGGGCAGTTCATAAGGTTGGAGAAAGGACAGAAAACTGGAAAGTGAAGTGAGAAAACATGAAATAAACTGAATTATGTCATCGTGTTACTAATAGAGAACTTACTGGATCAGACAAAACTCAAAAGCCAATGTGAAATTTAGGGGGGAATTGGGACTGTGTTTGTTACTAGTTAATGTGTAAGGATTAAGGAGTGAATTTTAGTTGCTGTTTACATCTTATCATCAATCAGTCATCAAGTCCTATATTAATTGCAGTATAGAGTTAAGAGAATAAATATTCTGTTAAGATTAGCAATACTTTTATGGAAAACTTAGTGTCTGTTTGAAGTAAGTTTTGTCATACCATCTTATTGTGAACCTGTATGGTAAATATTATCATTCCCTTTTCATAAGTGAAAAATTTGAGGCTTAGAAATGTCAATCATTGTCCAAGGTCTCAACTTACAAACAGCACAGCTCACTCTACCTTCCAGACCCCTGCCTCTTAACTGCAAAAACATGAGACTAAGTCAGGATTTCCTGTCTTCTCCTAGGGGCTTTTGGGACACATACATGAAATGCAAACTAGTCCAAGTACCATGGCAAGATATTCAGAGGTTAAGTGGCTTTTGGGACACACACATGAAATGCAAACTAGTCCAAGTACCATGGCAAGATATTCAGAGGTTAAGTCGTTACAAGGTGAAAACAAAGATCAAAATGGTGAAATTATCTCTAATTTCAATCTATAATACAACTGAACCATTAAAAATCAAGTTATATAAGAGGAATTATTTTATCATGCATTTTAAACACAGCTTCAAGTGATTTGGGGTAGCTTTTAAAGAAACAAGTGCAAAGAGAATTTCTAAGTGTTATTCACCAGGCCTGTGAGCTATGAGGAGATTTCCTCCCTGTGTGACCTGCTGGTGCAAGACTGTTCTACTGCAGAACACTTGGTAGGAGAAGGAAGTACTTGCCGGTCACCACTGTGGAGGGTGGAGCATGGACAAAGATTGTCATAATATTCCTCTGAGGAGAAAGGAGCAGTGGAATAGGTGAGGAGGGTAAAAATGAAAGGAAAGAATCTCCGGTGATCAATTTTCATTATTTTAAGGGACTGGGTATGAAGACTAACAAGCAAATAAAAAAACAGAATGCAAAGCAATCAGCCATTCCTAAATCATGCTGATGGAATATTAATTTTTCTTTTCCTTGGGAACCTACAGGATCTGGGCAAGAAAGCAAACAGGATTACCTATCTTTGAGCATGGCATAGCACAAGCTCTCCATTTCTTTATGTATTTGAATCTGGCCAAATTAACTGTTCTCTAAATTAGAAGTATCTTGCCTATAATAAGATTAGAGAATTCGGAAATCCTTGAATGCCATTTACAGATTTATAATAATGCATCCCCTCCATGGAGTGGTTCCCAAGCAGCTCAGTAAGTCAAAGATGCAATCAAAATTAGATATTTAAATTAATTTAACATCTTGAACTTCATATTCATGATTCATGTTGAATATGCTTCTTGATTACTTGGAACCTTCAACTCTTCATTTTTTTAAAAACTATAACAAGTTACCTCATCAGGGTCTTTGTGAGGAAAAAATGAAACGAACATGTGAAAAATACCTAGTACTCCAATTCTAGTTGTCTGTTACGCATGCCCACTTTGAGTCTGCCCTCCTGCTGCTAAGTGATGCAGTACCATTTGCCCAATCTGAATAACCTTCCCAATGATACAGGCACTTTATGTTGGTAAGTGTTTGGTTATTATGGCATAAAGGCTTTTAAATGTTTTTTTTTTTTTTATGTCTATATTGCTATAGCTTTCTCTCTTTCTCTCTCTCTCTCTCTTTCGTTTGTATGCCTTTTCATGGCCCCCCTTTTGTTTATATGACCACTTCTAATCTTCTGAAGGACAACAAAATAAGACACATCCTTGTCAGGATTGCCTTTGAAATAATGAGCATGTGTTCTTTAAAAGTAGACTTGGGGCATTTGTGCACCTCAGTTGGTGGTTCTGGGATTCATATTTTGGACACCTATAAATTTTATCTGGTTTTTATTATGTTTTCTCCTAAGCCACAGCTGTGCTAGATACATAGTATCTCAAGGAAATTTTATTCTATTTTATTTCATTTTATGATTTTTTTTCCTTCCATGTTTCTGGAGGGCAGGAACTATGTCATGCAAAATTTTTGTCTCCCCAGTGCTAAGCCAAGTGGTTATACAGAAGGCATTCCATAAACATTTTGCAAATATCAAATGCCTGAAAAATCAACCCCAGAATGAAGGCTTCTCTTGCTACTGGTTGAGCATCTTGTCCAAAAGATATCACTGATCATCCTAACCATGATTACCTTTGTTGTGCTTCCCTATGACTCATACTGTGAATGTCCTAACTCAGTTATAAAAAGAAAAATAAAATAAAATCTTATG
The DNA here is from genome assembly GCA_025594165.1 of Tamias sibiricus. NCBI lineage: Eukaryota > Metazoa > Chordata > Mammalia > Rodentia > Sciuridae > Tamias > Tamias sibiricus. The sequence goes on from CM046671.1 coordinate 39,527,649, forward strand.
TGAATATTATTTACACAGAATATGGATCCTTTTCTTTCTCTTTCTCTTGCAGATGTTCTGATATTACTTTCTGAGTGTTTTGTACCATTATCATAAAGGTGGAAACTCACTAACTCATCAGGATGTATTTCTTCATGAAAACAATGATTATCTACATTCATGGAAATGAAGTCAGAAGCTATGAAGAAAACAATACACTAACTCTAAACCCGAAGAAAGAACTTAGTATCCTGGAATATTCCTGGTAACTCCACACTCTTCACTCTTCTTCAATTATGTGCACATAATTCAACTGAATACATATGCTCTGGGGCCCTAGTATGTGTATGCATTTATATATGTGCATATATAGATGTGTGTGTGCGTGTGTGTGTATGACTTTCACTGCATGCCTATATAACTACTTCAAACTCTATGACATGCGAGACATTTTATCTTTTAATTGATAATCTCTGCAGATGAGGGTAACACAAATGAAAATTTGTCAGGCATCATGTGTTAAATGTAATGTAAATGGTAAGTTGTCAGAATAAGCTATAAAAAGATAATATAGACTATAAGTACTCTGCCCTGTCAAGAATAAATATCACTTCAAGTTATGTGAGAAAGTTTTAGGAAAGAATTCAGAAATCGAGATTTTAAAACTAGGAGAGATGTTAGAAAGAAGCCAGACAAATGCTTTTTTAAACATTTTCTAATAAGTGAAAGTTATTTTAAGCAAAATCTTAAGCATTAGTGTAACATGTAATAATAATTATTATGATTAAAGTTAGAAGAAAGGGCATCATACTCAATGCCATGAAACCACATCCTTCACCCCCTACATAATTCTTAGGACATCTCTCTGAACCATCACAGCTTTCTTCAATCCACTGTGAAAATTCCTGAAAATAAAAATTGGAAATGCATTAGTTACAGTTAATATTAAAAATATCAAAATAGACATTAAAATATTCCCCTTAAAACAAGTCTAAAAAATTGATAGCATTGATTCAGATATCTAATAGTTCCATCAGCAATTTAAGGCCTTGATTTTATTTTTGCAATTTGCTAACATATTTGGATCTTTTTCTTGCCGTATTGTCAAAATATGCCTGCTGCAGCATCCGTTATAACATCTGCTTTTAAGATAATAAATGGGCAAAAGCATGGATACAAGACAGAAGTGTCTTATCACCTTGGCAAAACAATGATATCAATAAAGCTTGTTGAGAGCACCCAGCAGAAACTTGTTCCTGTCTCCCTGGCCATAACTGTGTCCCATGGTTATCCCTCCTGCCAAGAAAATTGGAGGAGTTATCTCACTTGATACGGGACATATTTATATATCCTTGAGGGAAAACAAAAGTTCTCCAGGAAGGGAGAGTAGTTATTCAAGAAACCAGGTTTACCATTCTACCTCTAGAAGCAAATCTTCATTTCACAACTAGCAAACTAGCAGCTCTGCTGTTCTTGGAATTGGCGAATATTACTAATAAATTTATAGAAGGTCACATCAATGTTTATAGCAGCACAATTCACAATAGCTAAACTGTGGAACCAACCTAGATGCCCTTCAGTAGATGAATGGATAAAGAAAATGTGGTATATATACACAATGGATTATTACTCAGCAATAAGAGAGAATAAAATCATGGCATTAGCAGGTAAATGGATGAAGTTAGAGAATATAATGCTAAGTGAAGTTAGCCAATCCCCAAAAGCCAAATGCCAAATGCTTTTTCTGATATATGGAGGCCAATTCACAATGGGGTTGGGATGGGGAGCATAGGAGGATTAAAGAACATTAGAATGGCCAATGGAGAAGGAGGAGAAGGGAGGGGGCAAAAGGGTGAAGAAAAAAAAAAGATGGTAGAATGAGATGGATATCATTACCCTAAGTGCCTGTATGAATTCAGGAGTGGTGTGAATATACATTGCATACAACCAGAGATATGGAAAAATGTGCTCTACAAGTATAATATGAAATGTAATACATTCTGCTGTCATTTCTAACAACTTAGAATAAAAAAATAAATTTGAAAAAAAAATTTATAGAAGGTCAGTGCCTATAATCTCAAACTGGGTGTTATGGTTTATCTCTTAAGTGACCCCCAAAGGTAATTTTCTAAAGACTTCATCCTTGTTGATACCACTATTTGGAGATAGAGGAAATCTTAGGAAGTGGGGTCTGTTTTGAAAAGGCAGGTCACTGGGGCTGTGCCCAGTACCCTCCTTCTTACTCTCTTTTCTTTCTGGCTGCTGTGAGATGATCAGTGTCCTTCCCTATACATTTCTGCCTCCATGATGTTTTGTCTTGCATCAGAATCAAACCAATGGAGGCAGCTGACTTTGGACTGAAATCTCTTAAACAAGGAACCAAAATAAAACTTTTCTCCTTTGATTTTTCTCAGGCATTTTGTCACAGAAACAGAAAGTTGACTAACACTGGACTCAGATGAATGAGTCAAATTTGGAAAAGTGGAAAGACAGAGGTACTATTTCCAGTGAAATAACATCAGGTGAAATATATGGAACTGGATTTTATATACTACCTACTTTGATTCTTGAGCTTCATTTTAAAATCATTCTTCTGGGACTGGGGTTGTGGCTCAGCGGTAGCCTACTTGCCTAGCACATGTGTGGCCTGGGTTCAATCCTCAGCATCACGTAAAAATAAAAAGGCATTGTGTACAAATAAAATAAATAAATATTTAAAAAATTAAATCATTATTCTATTCTGAATTCTGTTCATATTTGAATAGAATTCTTCAATGTTTTCTAAATGTAAATATCTTACTAAATTAAAACTCGTTTTTACTTTACTCCTAATTACTAGGTTACTTTTCCCCCTTCATGGTAATCATATGAATTTATTTGTTTGAATACTAAACCAAAGTAGAAAAGTCCTGATTAATTTCTAACTTCTGTATTCAAACTCCAGTTCTGTATAATACTGAATAAATATCCCTGGGTAAATTACTCAATACCTTTCTCATCTATAAGTGTAGGGTTATCCCCATATCTCCTTCATAGGGTAAGGACTAGAGAAATACATGAATGGTCGCAGGTGCAGCCCTTGGAAAAGTGTCAATACACTAGCTCTCATCAAATGCTGACTATTTTATTAGTCATCTCAGGCTGCCTTACCAAAGTAATGTGCAATTTTACTGCTTAAATAGCAGAAATTTGTTTTCTCACATTTCTGGAGGCTGGAAGTCAGAGTGCTAACTTTGTCATGCTCTTATGAGGGCTCTCTTCCCAGTTTGTAAACAGTGCCTTCTCCCTATATCCTTGCATGGTCTTAAGGAGTGCATGGATAAAATGAAGAGAGGAGAGAGAGAGAGAGAGAGAGATCATTCTTCTTCTCAGTGATGTAATCCTGAGTCCCTACTCTGGTAAAGTACTCCAGTCCTAATCACCTCCTCAAATTGCCATCTCCAAACTTCTTGTTTCCTTCATATTGAGATTGAGGTTAAGGTTTCAACATATGAATTTTGATGGGACACATTCAACTCATAACCACTATTATTCAATGGGCTGGAATCCTCTTTCTGTATGCATTTTGACATTATGCATTCTTTGGGCAAATCTGGTGTTAGGAAAATTTATTTTAAAAAAATATCTGTGCCTCCTCTGCTTGTAGAGAAGTAAATTTTTTCTATATTTTTTCTTTTAGTGGAAAAATTTATATTATGAACTAATTTTTAACTAAAATGTTACTGATTGATTCGTTCTCCTCATTCATATGTAAATAGGAAGTTGCAGGGAACAATTAACAAAAGTGAAATTTTAGGCAACACAAAAATGTTAGATAAAAGTAGTCTTCCCATTTTCTTTCAATTCATATTATTTAGACAATTGTGTACTAACTACATAGGTAAATGCCTTTCTGGGCATCTCATTAAATGTCTAAAAAACATCCATAATACAAGAAAGAAGTAACTATGTGAAACAGGTTAGTTGGTGAATATGTATAAGACTGTTATTTCTAAACTTAACAAAAATGGCTGATGGTTTTCAAGAACTGGAATTCCTGCTTACTAGTACTATAAAAAGAGACACTCTTTCTTTCTCTTTAAAGTCAGACCTTTCAGTTCTTCTTGTTTCCTTGACTTAAAATTGTAATTCATCTGTTCACTTAGCTGTAAGCAATAAAGGCAAAGGTACTGGAAACCTGCAGGTAACCCTTGAGCAATGATAGATTCTGGCAAGGAAAAGTTGATTTTATTTTCCCATAAAATCAATCCACTTTCTTCCATATCACCGAGTTCTTCCTAAAGCTTCCACAAAATGCTTCTTCAGCTTCTCCACATTCTAGGAGTGGCCTCAAGACAAAATTGGGCAAGATGAACAGAAGCCAATAGAAGCCATGTCCATTCTTCAGAGGTGAGTTATATCAGGCCCTGTCTGCACACCTTGCTGATGGGAGAAGCAGTAAGGCTATGCCTCCTCAAATCCCACACATATCCTCCTTCAGCTTCTCCATTTTGTAGGCCAGGTGTGAGCACAGCTCTCTTACAAAGGTCCCAGCTTTCCTTGCAGGTCCCCATGGCAACTGAGTTGAGATACAGATATGAAGAGAGGTCACCATGCATTCTAGGAAGAGATAGACATGGGTTCCAGGAATCCCTGCTTTTTTTCTAGTTCAGGTTTCATAGTTTTCTTTTGTCTTCTCTTGTGACTTCAAGATTGGGGCCATTTGTGTAAGTAAAAGAAACACCTGAACCAATGTTAATATACCAGCTCTTAGAATTGAGAAAATTCAGATCTCTATGTGTTCTAAAGTGCTCCCTTTCCAATACAACGAGTGGTGAGAATTTCTGCTAAGTTATTCAAAGTTTTCTTGTTCACCCCACTCTTCTTTAGATCACAGCTTTATTCTATGTCTTTATTCTCATCTAAAATTTTTGTGCCAGTATATTTTTTCTATATTATGTGTTATGCAAGCTTTTTCTCCATTTTATGTCTATCACTTAGCTGATATTTGTCTTAAGAATGATAATGTGAATTCCCTGTTCCCACCCATACCTTCAAAGAATTTCAAAAGAGAAAATTTTCTAGTCAATTGTATTCTCTAAAGGATTGTGTTTTTTGTTGTCTAATGGACATTCTGGATCTTTTTAAATTATAGACTTGTGTTTCCAAATCCAAATATCCAAATGGGGAGGAAGGGAAGGAGGGGGGAGAGAGGGGGGGGAAATAATAGAATAGAATAGAATAGAATAGAATAGAATAGAATAGAATAGAATAGAATAGAATAGAATGGAGCCATAAAGGTGTAAGCTACTGACTACCCATGCTTTGGATGTGTAGCACTGGGAGAAAAATAATGAATTTTATGGACATGCAATGCAATGTCCTTTTATAGGTGTTCTGTGAATTACTGACTAAAATAGTGTGAGTGTTGGGAGGAAACAGGAAGTATGGAGTAGGGTTGGGAGATTAGGTCCCAAAACATTAACTACAAATAACTCTAGACTTCAAAAGTCCCTGTGATTTAAAAAAGGCCATCTAATGTTCTATCTGCATGTGTGAGCATTATTTTCTTCTTCTTTTTCCAAAGATACCAAGAGCATCTACATAATATAATTTACTTACCATGCCTCTATTGTCCCTTCTGCCATCACTCTTCTGTGACCATCTCTATAGACATTTCTTATTGGATGCCATAGCTTCTTATGCTATGGTATGTTCTTTTTTCAATAAGTGTCACATAGATGTATGAAGCTAAAAATACTTGTGCTTTGTGACCTGGATTGTGGAGAGGAGGAGGAAGCAACGTTCTGTGTGTATGAATGAACTGTATATAGTCCCTGTTTCACACAGTGCTACAGCACTTGTCTCAAAGGAGGCTGTGTCTGAAGCTGACCGAAGCGCCTTGGTGGAGTTGTCTACTCTCACTTCCTGCATACTCCTGTCAGAATTCCCCACTGCAACCACCACCAACATTACCAATGCTCCTTACTACCATCAAGTCCATCCTTCCTGCTAAATCCATTGGATATATGTCAAGTATGGCTTGATGTAATTTCCAACCATTTAATCAATTGTAACACCTACTTTTTGAAACACGTTTATCTTTTTACTCTTGGTCTGTCTCATATTTTTCCCAGCTCCTAATCCTTTGTTCTTTTGGCCTGACTGAATAAATGTGACCTCAGGGTTTATCTTAACTGCATTACTTACTCTTTCTTTTCTTAAAAAATATTTTATTGTTTCTTCTTCATTGTACATATTAGTAGAATTCATTTTGAACACTAAAATGGTCAAAGGGAAGGGAGGTGAAGAGAGGGAGCAAGGGGTGAGGGAGGGGGATAAAAGAATAAAAAAGGTGATTGAATGAGATGGATATCATTATCCTAAATGCATGATTGAAGACCTGAATGGTACAAATATATTTTGTATACAAACAATTGTATATAAAAAGATGCTATATATGTGCACTATGAATTGTAATACATACTACTATTATAAGTAAAAAAAGAAGAAAAAAAAGAAAAAAATTTATACAAGAATAGGATATATCTTATTCTCATTAGGACCCCCCCTACCCTTTTTTGTGGTGCTAGGGTTCCCTATATCAAACATAGGGCTCCTTGCCCCCAATGGACTGGAGCCCTTTTATACATCCCTGGACCATTAGGTTGTGCGTTAAAACCATTGGTGGTGAAGCCTATTGGCTCCTGTCCAGGGAACAGAGCAACCTTTAATCCTATTGGCTCCTGCCCAGAGAAAGGGAAACAAGGTTGCTTCCTGCTTGGGGGAAAGGAAACAAGCTTGCTTTGCTCAGGGCACAGAAATTTCTGGGAGGGGGAGGGGCAGCCCATCTATCAGTGTCACTATAGTATGCTGATTTTTAAATCTTTTGGATACATGCCTAGTAGTGGGATAACTGGGTCAAGTGGTGGTTCCATTCCAAGTTTTCTAAGGAATCTCCATTCTGCTTTCCAGAATGGTTGCACCAATTTGCAATCCCACCAGAAATGTACGAATATACCTTTTCTCTCACATCCTCACCAACATTTGTTGTGATTTGTATTCTTGATAATTGCCATTCTAACTGGAGTGAGATGGAATCTCAATGTAGTTTTAATTTGCATTTTTCTGATTGCTAGAGATGTTGAACATTTTTTTCATATATTTGTTGAACATTCATACTTCTTTTGAGAAGGGTCCATTCAATTCCTTTCCCCATTTATTGATAGGATTATTATTATTATTATTATTTTTTTGGTGTTTTTAAAATTCTTTGTATATCTTGGAAATTAACGTCAGGTGCAGGTAGCAATGATTTTCTCCCATTCTCTAGGCTCTTTCTTTACACTCTTTATTGTTTCTTTTTTACTCTTTCCCTATATCATCTCATATATGTCCAGTGCTTTATTTGTCAACCCTATAGGATTCACTCCAAAGATTTATCCATAGTTCAGACCACAACTTTGTGCTACAGACCTAACTGCCTACCTACCACTGTCAATTAAATATTTATAGACATCTGCAATTTATCATTTCTAAAACTCACTCTACTTCACCATTCTAATGGGAGGCTGAGGCAGGAGGATCACGAGTTCAAAGCCAGCCTCAGAAATGGTGAGGCACTGAGCAACTCAGTGAGACCTTGTTTCTAATAAAATACAAAAAAAGGGCTGGGGATGTGGCTCAGTGGTCAAGTGCCCCTGAGTTCAATCCCCAGTACAAAAAAAAAAAAAAAAAAAAAAAAAAAAAAAAAAAAAACTGTGATGACTTTTAAAGGCAAACAGTACTTCTTCCAGTGGCCTTGTTTTCACACTTCTTTTTTTGTTGAACATTGACATCTCTGGGCACAGGAATGCAACAAGCAAAGAGAATAAGAATTATTTTCTAGAACTTTCCAAATTAAAAGTGGCAGGGTGAAGCTCCTTATTCATGCCTACCAAATTCCTGGTTTGGAATTAAAGAGATGTTTACAGCCAAGTCTCTCCTGGAGTGAATAAATCCCATGTATTCAAAAGGAAAAAGCAAATAAACAGCTTAAGAAAATCAGCAATAAGAGTTAAAAGAAAGATATTTCAATATGTTCTAATATTTCATTCCACTCAACCATAAAATTAATTTTACCTCTATTCTTCCAAAGTTTTTTTTTAATTATTATTTAAGCCAATAAATTTCACAATTGTTCATTTTTTTTTATCCTGGCTTGGGGTGATATAACAAGTAATCAAGAGTCTTTGACTGCAAGATTGAATAAACACTAATTCTTCCATTTTTACAATCACTTTTGCCAGAAATTCCAGGGTCACTCTTGACTTTTGTTTCTCTCTCATCCTTTAGCCATGAAACATAAATTTTTCTTAATATCTCTGAAGTCCATTCACCATTTTTCAATCTTCCTGTCACTATCACACTATCCATTCCCATCCTCTCTCAAGACTCAGCTTTTGTTGCTGGATCCTAACTTGTCACTACTTAATCTGTTCTGCACATAGTATTTAGAATGATATTTTAAAGGATATGTAAGAAAATACAATTACACCATTTTCTTGTTTAAAACTCTTCAATATCTTTCTATTGTTCTAAGAATAAATTTTCAGAATGTGTTCCAGATATGTCTACTCATAGACTCATCTCTAGCTGCTATCTCCCTTGCTTTCTTGTTTCTGTCAAACTGGATTTCTTTCAATTTTTGGAATATGTCTATTTTTCTTCATTTTAGAGTCTGTACAATTCTATTGCCTTGGCTGTGATACTCCTGTATTAGATATTCATCTTTCAAAACTAATTTTCCAACTTTATTCTTCAAGCAAACTTTCCCATAATTGGTTCTAGACATCCTATTTTACTTTTAATTACAGAACAACTATAAAATAATTAGATGATGATACCTGTTTGATAATATTGTTAGCTTCCCAGTATCTACATTTTTATAGAGATTATGTTTATTTTTTAAAGATGTATTCACAAGGCCTAGAGTGCTACATTGTATTTGAGAGGTATTTAATATGTATTTTGAGTAGATAAATACATTGATGGAGTGGAGAAGTTCGATGTTCTGTTACCTTGGCATCTCTTCCTTAGTCCTGGACTTCTCTCTGCCACACCTGAGTGCTATAATACATCCACAGCTTCTGATGATTACATAACCAGGAGTTCACAAAGCAAAGAGAAAAGAACACCACGATTTCAAAGAAATGGACAAATTGCTTGCTTCAATTCATCTATTTAGAAATGTGTGTTCTCCTGAACTCATACATTAAAAATGAAGCGAATCTCTACTGCAAATCTGCTGCATATTACCCAACTTCAGCATTAGGGAAAGAAATATTTTATTAGTTGGAAGATGGCTAAAGCCAGGTTGTTCTTCTACTATTAATGATGCTGTTTTCTTGAATAGTTTCATTCGAGATATAGTCTACAAGGCCAGAGAGAGTAGGGGGAACTAGTACTGTGGTTTCACACTCCTAATATAGCAAACATATTTGTATTCATTGCAGAGGTGTTGAAGTCTACTGAGGACGGTGACATAAAATTAGAAGAGATAAGGCAAAAGGACAGTGGAAAAATCCTTCCACTGCTTCAGTTAAGTGGGCACAGGAGAGGAATGATAAACACATGCATCTCTCTTTAGTAAGTCAGATACTAAGGCTATTTCTGTTTTCAATGTTCTTTAAGAGGATATTCTTCTTTGAAAACCAAAGATTAAATTCATTTTGTTGGCAAAAGTACAATGTTCCTTTACTTGATTGACTGAATTTTCTTTCTCTTCAGAGGGCACTTGGCTTCCGTTTGCAGGTGAGAAACTGCCATGCCTTTTTTAAAACTATTGCTTCCATTATGTTTTCCAAGTGAAGAATCTAAACAATTATCTGGAAAAATGTGTCCATCAACCCTCTGTGAGTTCATCTGTGTCCTTGAAATAATGACAAAATTACTACAAAAACAGGTCTAACTACATATAACAAGAGAAATAGGAGCTTGCATTGTACAATTACTGATTTCCTGCACCAGTATCGTGTGGGGCCACTAAGGTGTTTTTCATTAGAGAAGGCTTGTTATCCAGGTAGGCAACCCATGTCTTCAAGACCACTGGCAGCTCCCATTCCCAAGGCTGGAAGAAAGACAGCTGAAGCCACCACTGCTGGTCACCCAGCCAGGATGGCCCCGAGTTCCTGCAGTTAACAGAATAAGAAATGTTGATGAGCACTGGGCTGGGATCAGGATCAGGGGAAAGAAGAAAAGGAAGCATACCCAGAGGAGGAGGGGAGCCTTAAGTCATTTAAAATTCATAGGCTTCAATTGCTCCAATGTCTAGCATATGTAACAGCCAATCTAGCTATTGACTAATAGCTTAGAAGCGGACTGCTTAGAAGCAGTCTGACTCAAGTAAATAATCAGGAATGAAGAAATTATGGGTGAAAGGAAATATTTAGCTTGGTATTATTTATAAACAAAAGCTGAAACAATGGGAATTTTAACAATAGCAGAAAAATAAATTGTGATAAATACATATTCTGCATTTTAACAAGAAAATGTTTCCTCATTGTGGTAGAAATAATGCTTACAAATGTTGAATTAAAACTATTGAAATATATAGGTCTGTGTGTGTGTGTGTGTGTGTGTGTGTGTGTGTGTATCTAATGTATAAGGAAGACCAAATCTTATTTTCAGCTGTCTCAGAATAGTGGGAAGTGGGATTATGGGCAATTTAATTTTTTCAGCTTTTCAATTGTTTTCATGAAAGAATCTTACATGGTTAGCATGTGCCTCTCATACCACCTCATCTTATCACTTTCCACATTGTATTAAAATTTTTTGTGTGACTGTCTGTCTATCTGTCTTTTGGGCTTTAGAACTGATAAAGAATCAATTTATATTTATCTTTATATGCTCAGTGTTTAGCATGCATAGTAAAATGTATTTCTTAAACTGAACTAAGGTGCATAACCATAGAGAGCTTTCATAATTAGGAAGAAATGCCATTTAAAAATATGAAACTAATCATTTTTGAAATTTGATTCAATTAATGTGCATTTTCTGGGAAACTAAGATGAGAAAGGCAAGGATATATCTTCAGAACTCACAGTTACTAATCTGTAGAGGTAATATTGGAAGGGCATATGTGTATAACCAGAGAATAAATGTAGCCCATCATTCAGGACACAAGGAATAGAAACTCAAAATCCAAAAGACCTAAATAAAAAAAAAGTGCATTTATTAGCTGAATGAACCAACCATATGAAAAAGGGGATCAACTTAATCTTACATGATACCCCCACCAGAGACATGAATATTGACTTCAATCATCTGAGAATTGTTTTTCTGTTTCTCAGTTGCACATCAAGTTTTTGTTCTCAAATTGTTTTCCTCCACTACCCAGAAACACTACTAACAGTTGTTTTGATATACTTTGTCTAAGTTTGCAGATAAAAAATAGACAGATTTTCTTTCTTTAAGTTAAAAATTATAGCGATGGACTGGGACTGATGGCATACACACTGGACCTGGTGGCACACACAATCTTAGTAACTCTGGAAGCTGAAGCAGAAGGATCACAATTTTAGGCCAGCCTCAGCAACTCAGTGAGACCCTCAGCAGCTTAGCAAGACCCTGTCTCAAAATGAAAAGGGCTTGGGATGTGTCTCAGTGGTAAAGTGCCCCTTTGGTCAATCCCAAACAACAACAACAACAAAACTGTAGTGATGGTACTTAATTAGCTCCCTTTCTTCCAGTGTCATTCAATTATAGCTGTTAATCAACAGCATCCATGCAAAACACACATTGATGGTAGGGAAAGAAGCCTTCACCAAGGACAGTGGTCCATTTACGAACAAATAATTAGTAGGTAAATGCTAAAGAATATTTGGAAGATTGCTATATAAAAATTAATATGTGATTTGGTTTTCAAATGCGAATCAGACTTTTCAAGGAGCAAGACATAAGGACCACTGTTTTAGAGATAACAGCTTAAACAAAAGATGGAAGCAATGTTAACAGTCTTGGAGAACCTGATAGTGCCAGGATAAAAGTTGAGAAGGAAGCAGTAAAGGAGACAAGAATGTGGAAAGGGGCCAGGTCAGAATGGGACTAGAGCAGGATTCTTGATTTTTTTATTTTATAGGTGATTGAAGCATTTCTATAATTTTTAAAAAATGAAGTATACTATATGTAACATAAGTATTTCCATTTTAACCATTTTATGTGTACAATTCAGTGCCTTTAATTACATTCACAATGTTGGACAACCATTGCCACTGTCATTTTGTAGAACTTTATTGTCACTCCAAAGAGAAACTCTATTAAATGGTATCTCTCCATTTCCCACTCCCTCTGGACACTGACAATCTCTGTTATACTTCGTATCTCCATAGAGTGCCTATTCTAGATACCCCACATAAATCAAATCATACAATATTCATTTTGTGTCTGGCTTGTTTCATGTAGCCGAACATTTTCAGAACTTATCCATATTGTAGTAGTGGGTGTCACTTGTGTAACACTTGCTTCCTTTTCAAGGCCAAAAACATTCCATTACAGATATCTATCTATCACATCTCATTTATCCACTCTTCTTTTGATAGCTATTTGAGAGGTTTTTCCTTTGCCTATTACAAATAATACTGCTATGAACATTGGCATAGAACTTGAGTCCTTGCTTCCAAGTATTTTGAGTATGTATTCATAAATGAAATTGTTGTCTCACATGTGTCTAACTTTCTGGGGAACCACCATTCCATTTTCCAAAACACCTGCAACATTAATGTTCCAGCCTGCAACACCAGCAATACTAAGAGGTCCCACTGTGGCCAACAATGAGCATTTTTTAAAATAGCTACCTCATTGGGAGTGAAATGTTATCTAATTCTGGTTTTGATTTGAATTTCCCTCATAAGTGGTGATACTGAGCATGATCTCATGATTTTTGGCCATTTATACACTTTCTGTGGCAAAATGTCTATTGAAGTTTTTGCACATTTGTTAATTGTTTTTTTTTCCTATTACTTTCAAGTTGTAGGTGTTATTTGTACACTCTAGATACTAATCCTTTATCAGATGTAGTATTAACAAATATTTTCTCCTATTCTGGAGGGTTTTCATTGCCCTCTTTTGAGAGTTTCCTTAAAATACATTTAAAAATTTTTAATAAAGTCCAATTTATGTCTGCTATCCTTTGTTGGCTCATTTTGATCTCATATCCAGGTGACTGAGGATTTTAAATGGAGGAGTGAGATAATCAAATTTGGATATTAGGATGCTTTAAATGAGACTCTGAAGGATGATTAATAACAGAAAATCTCAAGATGAAAATACCAGTAAATAAGCCATGGCATAAAGTTTATGAGTAAAAAAGCATATTGATAAAACATAATTTTCTCCTTCTCTCCACCTTCAACATCTGGTAAAATTAACAACAAAGAAACAAAAAAAAATAATGCAAATGTAGAAAATAATTATTGTTTGCAACAATATGTCATGCCTTATACCAACCACATACTTTTAAAAGTATCAGTTTATTCCAGCTACCTGGGAAATAGAGCCCAGGAGATCAAAAGTATAAGGCCAGCTTCAACAACTTAACAAAACCCTCTCTTAAAGGAAGGAAGGAAGGAAGGAAGGAAGGAAGGAAGGAAGGAAGGAAAGAAGGAAGGAAGGAGAAACCAGTCTAAGAAAGAAAGTGAAAATTTTGGGTACAGCTTAGCTATGCACTTTGTACCTACCCTTCCTGTCCTCATGATGCAGTACAGAAAAAAGAAAGAAAATAGTGAGATTTCTAACTAATAACTCCCAGATGGACATTAAGTAGAATTGTGTAATTAGTTAGTCAATGGAGTAATGATATAAAAATCCTTTTTCCTAATTAGAGTTATTATGGCCTCATCAGGATCAACAAAATCCCCTAGGACTCTCCATTTCTCAGGTTTCAGAGTCAAGTTATGAAATAAACTGAAGGTCAGTTTGCCCCTTTCCAATTGATATCCTTCCTTCCCTTCATGTTCCCTTGCAGGACAAGAAAACTGGTAGTCAACCTTAAAAGACATGGAGCCATGCTTCAGAAGAAAGGCGGGTTGCTGCCTTCATGGCAAACCCTTCACCTTTCTTCTGCTTTCAGGTTGTAAACTCTACAATCAACAAAGTTGTTCCTGTTCTCTTTTTAAAGCCTGAAAACAATATAAAGAGATTTCATGTCAGGAGGCTGAGACAGGAGGATCACGAGTTCAAAGTTAGCCTCAACAACTCACCAAAACTGTGTCTCTAAATGAAATACAAAAAAGGGCTGGGGATGTGGTTCAGTGGTTAAGTGCCCTGGGGTTCAATCCCTGCTACCAAAGGGGATGGGGAGATATTTCACAAAGCAATGTAAATCATTCTATATTAGAATAAATAAAAACATTTGTTTATGCTGCTTAATTGAAGTGTAAGAATGGTCAAACAACAGCATGGCAACTAGCCAAACATTAATAGGTAAAAGTATTTAAAAATGAGATTGGAATAAAAGGACAGAGTATGAGAAACAAGCACAAGAAGAAAAAAAAAAAAAGCCTAGCTCAAAGTGGAATTCACTTATTTCAAAGAATTTAAACCAAAACTTCAGGGAGTACTAAGTGGGATAGATAATAAGAACATGCATTAAAATAAAACTGGGATAAGTGCCACAAGGAAAAGAAATAGCTGAAAAACAAAGAACATTTCAGAACAGTAGAAGGTATATGGGCTAGCTCAGTGATAGAGTGAGTGCCTAGCAAGTGTGAGAACCTGTGTCTGATCCCCAGCAACACACACACACACACACACACACACACACACAATACACTATTAAGAGTTGAATATTGAGGCATATTTTCCCAACATGAATGAGTGAGTCTCTTCAGTTCAAATCTCCTTAAGAAAGCAACTATAAACTTTGGGCAAACACATACATATGCCCACATATTGAACAAACACCCCAAACTTACCAGAAAACATAGGAGAAACTTCCAAAAACTGACAAATACAGGACCATATTTGACACATTGAGCAAATTTTCTAGCTTCACAGTATTTAGATTAAGTACAAGCTCTATTTGTACCATGTATAGTGGGGAAAAAAATCAGAGAGAAAACCCACAGTCATTGCAGCATAGACAGGAAAAGGCAACCATTACAACCAATGGAACTGTAGGTAGACATCCAGGGAAGGAAACAGCCAGACACGGATATCTCTAAGTCCTGTATATAAATTATTCCCAAACATTAGGCTGGTGACTAAGACTTACCTGAGAAGCAAGAACACTAGCAGCACACTGAAAATAAAAAAACTGAGGTAAGGTGCCTTGTGTTCCAGTGCTTCCCACTACAGGAGGAGAAAGAGTTTGAAATTTGAGCCCAGCCAAGTGCTTACTAAAACAATGATAATGATTCCAACACTCAATTTTCAATCCCATTGACAGGATTAGAACAGAATCTCTAGGTATACCATTCACAATGTCCAGTACACTACTTAAAAGTGCTGTACCCTGAAAGAAACTAGATAACAACCTATCCTAAAATACAATCCATGCAGACTAATCCTGAAACATACAGATGTTGGAATTGGCAATAAAGGATTTTAAAGCAACTATTTTCATGCCCAATGATGTAAAGAATGTTAGAAAACTGCTGAAACATAGTTAACTTAGCTGGGAACACCGTGTTAGTGAAATAAAAGGGTTTATTGGGGTGCCACGTGGGCAAGGGTAGGGAAAGGAAGGGAAGGGGGGTAGGGAAGGGATGGGCAGGAACCGAGAGAGGCAGGAACAGAGAACAGGAACAGGGGCGAGTTCAGTCCGGGGCTGGCTTAAATAGAGTAGGGGCCATAAAACCCCCTTGGAGTGAGTCCTTGTCCTATAGGCCAGCAGAGGTCGGGGTGGGGGGTAGGAGTAGTGGACAAGGGACTTGCTGGTCAGGTTTTTTGGTCACGCTGAGGATCCTGGGAGCTGTAGTTTCTCACAAGGCACCTGGGGAGGTGTGGCCTTCTGCCTGGGAGGTGCAGCCTTCTGCCTAGAATCCAACATTCCCCCCTTTTTGATTTCTTAGGAAGTGGGGCGTCGTGTTTCGATCTGGCTGCTTCGGAGCTGAAATGGGGCGACGTGGGGTAGTTTTGAGGTGGGGGGGATGCGGGCAGGCAGGTCAGGCTTGAGGGTGAAAAAATTTCCAGGAGGCAGGCGTGGAAAGATGAATCTGTCCAGGTATGGGATGGATGAAGTTTTCTTTGAAGCCATATGTCGGTGAGGGTGTCAAACCAGGCTTCTGAAGAAAGTCACTGAGGGAGTCAGCCGGAGAGCATGTAGAAATTGTGGGTCTTGTGAGTTTGCAGGTAACACTATTATGGAAGCAACAAAGGGAAAGAAGGTGAGATGGATTATTGTCCATAGGCCTGTGTTCCACCAGGTGGGCCTTACGGTGAAGAGGCCAATGGAGAGTGTGAAGCACATCATAATGAGCGTCTGGTGGCAGTGTAAGGGCAGGACTCAGCAGGGGTCTCTGGTTGGAAAGTCATTCGTTGGTTTTTTAACAGTTGATAGTCCCTGGGAAAAACTGGTTAAAGGTTCAAAACGAGAAAAAACAGAAAAGATTATTTTGAGTCAGTATCAGGAACACAAGAGAAACGAATTTTTTAGGGGACCGGTGGGAATGGGAGAGCAAGTATACTGAAGTAGTTGTCTTTTTGTGGATCTTCAGTTGGTTGATCAGCTGGTTTCAGTCTGGAAATCTGAGGTTTCATGAAGTTTAGCAGCTGTGGGTGTGCACAGCACAACGTGGAAAGGTCTTGTCCACTTTGGGACAAAGGAGATTGTTCCTGTGTCCTGGGGAGGGGAGAAATATACCCAAGAACCGGGTATTAATGGGAATGAAGCAGTGAGTCTACCTGGGTCAGGCAGAATGAAATCTTGGCACTTCCATATCTGAAGTCTGATGAAGGATAAGAGAGGAGAAGAGAGATCTTTGGATAAGGGTCCCTGAGTTGGGGAAACTCCGGGTGGAAGGGCTGGTTGCCCAAACATAACCTCAAAAGGGGATAGTAAGGAGGGCTTTTGGGGAGGACTCTGAGCCTAAAGAGGGCGAGGGGAAGTAAGAGTTCTATTACTCTCTACCTTCCCTGAAGACATGAGGTGATACGGGATGTAAAAATGCCGAGGAATGTTAAGGGAAGTAGATATATTTTGGGTAACTAGTGCAATGAGCACAACTGAATCGGGTTTGATCAGAGGAGGAAGAAAGCTTGGATATTCCAGAAGGTTTATGCCCTTGGAATAGGATGGAAAAGTGAATGGAGATTGGAGACGATTGATTGTATGACAGGGAATGTGGGGGCCTGGGTAGTAGATTGGACTGAAGCCAGAAGAGAAGGAGAAGACAGTGCTGCTTCAGCCTTCATGTTTCCCTGAACTATGGGAGAGTCTCCACTTTGTTGTGAATGACAATGGGAGATCCCCATTAATTTGGGCAGAAGAGAGGCTTGCAGGAGTTTAAGCCTGAAGCATCTCTATACAATCATGTTCTGGGGGCTCTGAGGAGACTGGGAGAAGGAAAACTGGGTGTAAAGAGGAGCAGGACTGGAACGAGGTTGAGGAGCTGAGCGCGACAGGGCAGGAGCATTTGAAGGCTTTTATATGTTAGTCTTTAAATGGTGAGGTGAGAGAGGCAATAGTGACATGAGCACCAAATTAAACTCAGCCTGAATGTCTTCGGGGAGGAACTTTTCCTCAATCCATTTAGCTGCCTCATATAAGGGCTTTACATAAAGAGAAAAATTGAGAATCCAGGCATGGAAATATCCCACTAGGCCTAGGAAGAGAAGAATCTCTTCCTTTGTCTTGGGACATGGAAGGGCCTTGATGAGGGCCTCTCTGTCTACAGTAATGGCCCTCGACTGATGGGAAGTCTGAACTCTTAGGTAAACCACCTGGGTCTGAGCAAGTTAGATGGGGAAACACGATACCCACGAGAGGAGAGGAAAGAAAGTTTAAAAGAGTGTTAAGAGTACTCACGAGCTGTGGAAAGGAGGGACTGCAGAGAAGGTGATATTATAAGGGAATGGGTGGATCTGAGAAAACGTTTCTGCAGAAGATCTGAGATAGCTCCCTGTAGGGAGGGGCAATTCCTGAGATGGGTTACCTTGGCAACATGTTGGGGCAGGTTGTTAAGGGTGGACGAAGGGCTCTGAGGGAATCGGTATTTCAATCTCTCAGGGGACAGTTTCCCAACTTCCCAAAATTGGCTTTCGATCTGACTCGATTTACCTATATATGCTGACTGTCTATGAGATTCTGGCTTCACTTCCCTTCTAACCTTAGGAACTCCTTACTACTGTAAGGGAATGGGTCGATGACCGAATCTGGCTTCTTCAGGCTGAACGGGGGCGAAGTGATGGGGGCAGTAGTTTGGAGTTCCTTTTTTTAGAAGTTAGGTCAGATTGAAGCCTGGGGAAGGTTGTAAAGTCATCAGGGACGGAAGCTTCTATTAGAGAAACAAAAAACATGAGTACCGAAGAAATGTTGCAGCATCTGGAACATCAATGTATACCATGAAGATGATAATTCAAAGCTTTAGCATGTACAGAGTTATCGGGAATGTAAACACAACACTTCACTTAGGGCTGAAGTTACCTTTGCTTTTAAAATGTTCAGAAATGGTTGTGCATCTGTTTTAAACTGTTACTGGATGTCTAGGATGAAATTTGTCAAACTGACTCCTGTTTTGACTATTGGTAAGAGTCAGCTGTTTTTGATGGGAATCTTGGGGAAACTTGAGAGCAGCTTTTGTGCTCGGTGCCTTCTGTAAGGATGGGTCCAGGTCTTGCTTGACCTTGTGGCTTCCTTCAAAAGCATTAGGGATGTTTCTCCCTTTTTATGGACCCTCCTTTTAGCAAGTGCACTGATTGGCTTTTTTCTCTATTGGTCTCATTTATCCCTCTTATCGAGAGATCATGTGACCCAGAGATGTAAAGCTCTGTAGAGGTGTTTCCTCTTCCCTCACAGGCAGACTCTGGGACAAGAACCAAATACTGGTCTTCTTGGCCCTTTTTGATTAATTTAAAAGTTTTGATCTTAGACGTCCAGTAAGCTAATCTTAAATTGAGAACATTGGGCTTTAACTTATAAACTTACAGTAGCCGGGGTCTGTGGTACCTGTCTGTCTTGATGGTTTTTGAAGGTCAGGTGTTTTAAGTTTTGAAGTTTTCTGTTAAAGAAAGGCTGAGAGCATTTAGCTGACAAAATATTACAATTAGAACGGATTAAAGATATTTTGAGAGTATTTAACCTTTTTGGAAAAATGGCAAAATGTTTTTCAACCATAGCTATACAATTTTTAATTCCTTTTAAGATTACTTGTTCAAAAGGAAGGAAATTAATAAACACAACATTATGGATAAATTACATAGCTTTGCTGATTGTTTCACCTACTTATTTAACCAACTTACACAGGCCTTTACATCACTTACTTAAACCCTCTAATTTTGAAACATTTCTTATAAACCCTCTTACTTCACTATAAGACATTCTTATCTTGAAACATTTCTTTTCCTTTCTATTGAGTATGGTTTCTACACCTATAACTTTCTAATTTATTTCTCTCACGTGTTAACTCCTTTCTCTGTTCATCTTTTGAAACAATCTTTATAATGATTTGAATTTAGAGACAAATTATTTTATCTCAATAAAAACATTTTGTTATTTATAGTATTTTTAGTTGGAATAAAAACCTTTGAGCCTCTACATACATAGCAATCTTTTATAAACCTTTGCATATAAAATTACACACATCTGGTAACTATTTCATGAGAAGTATGTAGAATTATACCTGTTGAAGCACATTTAACAGTTAGCATTTTAACCTTGTAAATTAATTAGACGTTTAACAAATAAAGTTAGTTAGAAATGAATAATCTCATGTGCCAAAATCTCACGTGAATGAGAAAGAGTAGAGGACAGAGGAAGTAAATGGTGGAGGATAAGGCCAGCTGTGCTCGGGCTTGGAACGGAGTGGCGTGGTCTGGTTTTTATCGGAGGATTTAGGGAGAACCGAGCAGGCGGCTCTGGGAGGCTGGGGGGAGGGTAGAGTTTTGCGGTTGTCGCCGTCGCTGCTATAAGGCAGGGCACGGGCTTGGAAGGCAGTAGGAGGGAATCACGTGGGTTGGGATAGAAGATGGCAGATAGAAGGGCAGGACGTGGAGCGGAAGTGGAGACAGATTTGGGAAGGACACAGCAGATCCAAGGAAGGGGGAGGGAGCTGAGTCGGGCCTGCGCAGACTCGCTGGGGCAGGTCGGGCAGCCTCGCTTGGGCAGAGCGCGGGTTTAGCTCTTGAGCAAGGACCGTGTGAGGCGGACAGATTGTACTGTGGCAGCCACGCGGCGGCAGCTTGGGGGCGGGCGGGACCACCGGTCGCCGTGTGTGGGGCCGGCCCAGGGCTTAGTGGCGCGGGCCGGCAGGCGGCGCGGCCATTGGTCGAGGCGCCCGGCCCCGGCGCCTTTGTGAGCAGCGCGGAGGACGCATGGGGGTGTGTGGGGGGGGTTTGGCCCGTGCGCGAAGAAGCGCTCGGCTATCGGAGGGTAGTGGCCCGCGCACGGCGAGTGGGACGGCGCCAGTCAGAGCTGGACCTATAAGAGAGCAGAGGAAGCGAGCAAGGGGTGCGCCGCAGCCGCAGCGGCAGCGGGCTGGGGGCGCGCCGCGGCCGCAGCAGCAGCGGGCTGGGGGCGCACCGCGGAGCGGGCTAGGAGCGCGGACAGGGAGCACACCGCTGCGCGGGCTGGGAGCGCGGACGTGGAGCCTGCTGCTGAGCGGTGGCAGCTTGGATGAATGGCAAACACATGGTCACCATTCGCTGGCGGGGAGAGGGGGAAAGCGCGCAGAGTTGAGGATGGAAGGCGCTGGGGAAGAAGCGCAGGGAGGGGGCAAAGCCAGAGGCGGCGTGTCTGGTAAAGGACACGTAGCAGAATCCGCGGAAGTGGGGGCTAAAGTCTGGGGCAATGCGTCCAGTAACGCCCGCATGGCCGAAGAAGGCGGGGAAACCGTGGAGAACCAAGCGGCGGAAGCTGGGGGCGGGGATAACTGCGGGAGAGGCTTGGAGCTAGGAACGGGAGGTTGAGTGGGCGGGGGTAACGGCGGAAGGCACCGGAAATGACATGAAAGAAAGGGAGGGTTTACAGAGGAGGATTCTGATGGAGCGGAAGGAGGGGGCGGGGCGAAGGATGAAGACAAAGGGAGGAGGGTCTAAGCACAAAGGCGCGGCTATTTTGGAAGTCAGAGCCTGAGCCGGGAGAGGGGGAAGGGCGGAAGGTCTGGACTGCTGGCACGGGGGCTGTGGGGCTTCTAATCCTGGGTCAATCAAGGATGGAAGCCGGTCACTGGGTCTCCATGCTAGTGAAACGGTTTCAGGACTACACCGGGTGCACAAGGAAGGATTTGAACGGAGAAGGGAAAAGGCATAGGAGGCAATTGAGGGGTGAGTCAGCTGGAGCTGATAGGGAAGTTCCCATATTTCCCGTTAACGGGGAGGGGCTGATGCAATACTTTGGAAGGCGTCCCTTTCCAAGTATGTATCAGAGTAAAATCCAAGTCTGCTCGCCCAGTCGTCACCAGGTGAGACTAGCCTTGGGACATCTAACCACCTTCTGTCCGGACGGCAGGTTTAAAGATGCCGGGGAGCTGTGAGCTTACTCCATGGAGGTTTTCGGATTTTTTCCCGTTCCGAACGGAAAAACGGAAGCTCAAGCCCGGAGTGCGGAGGGGAACTTTCCTAGCTACAGACAGCAGAGAGCCGTAGTCTTACAGCTGGAAATTTTAAAGCGGGCGGATAAAGGTGGGGGAGGGGGGGAGAGTTCCCGGGGTCAACTGTCGCCCTGGAGGCTTGGGTGGGGTGTGCCCCCCCCGTAAAGGCCGCGGGCGAGATTGCCGGACACTCGACGGTCAATTCTCGCCGCGCAGTGACCAAACAGGTTTAGGAACTCAGGGTGGACGGGGGGCTTACCGAAGTCCAGCGATGCTGTGAAGGTGGGCAGACAAACGGAGACGTGTTGGACGCTCGTCTCCTTCCCGGCCAACGCACCAAATGTTAGAAAACTGCTGAAACATAGTTAACTTAGCTGGGAACACCGTGTTAGTGAAATAAAAGGGTTTATTGGGGTGTCACGTGGGCAAGGGTAGGGAAAGGAAGGGAAGGGGGGTAGGGAAGGGATGGGCAGGAACCGAGAGAGGCAGGAACAGAGAGCAGGAACAGGGGTGAGTTCAGTCCGCGGCTGGCTTAAATAGAGTAGGGGCCATAAAACCCCCATTGGAGTGAGTCCTTGTCCTATAGGCCAGCAGAGGTCGGGGGGGGGGTAGGAGTAGTGGACAAGGGACTTGCTGGTCAGGTTTTTTGGTCATGCTGAGGATCCTGGGAGCTGTAGTTTCTCACAAGGCACCTGGGGAGGTGCAGCCTTCTGCCTAGAATCCAACAAAGAACACATGTGAATATGTATTTAGCATATGAAAAAAGTAAGAAATCTCCAAAATAAAATAACTCTAAAGGCAAGAAATAGTAGAGAAAGAAATAAAGAAGCAAATGGAAATTTTAATTGAAATTATACAATGTATGAGATGGCCCTAACAGAAAAATGAATATTATAGGAGAAAGAGAAGAACAAAGGAAAATATTAAAAAGGAAAAGATTCTCTTTATCTACTTAGAGGCACATAGTAAGAATAATGAAAAGGGATGCAGGCAGAAAAACATTTGAAGAAATCACAGCCACAAATTTCCCAGGTTTTGTCATTGCTATGGCTTGAATCTGGAAAGTCCCCAACCTGAATGAGTGAGTCTCTTCAGTTCAAATCTCCTTAAGAAAGCAACTATAAACTTTGGGCAAACACACATACATATGCCCACATATTGAACAAACACCCCAAACTTACCACAAAACATAGGACAGCTACCAAAAACTGACAAATACAGGACCATAGTCAACACATTGAGCAAATCTAACCAAATGGTTAGATATTGAAGATTTGTCCCCAATGCAGCAATTCCAGGGGTAGCTTTTGAGGGAAGTGATTGAATCATGATGATTCTGACCTCATCAGTGGATTAATCCATTGAAAACTAAAAGCACTGGGAGTGGTGGAAAGTGTAGGCAGTAGGCAGATTGAGAGGCAGTAGGTCACTTGGGACATGACTTTGGCAACTATATTTTGCTCTTGGCCTCTCTCTCTCTCCTCTCTCTTTCCTGGCTACCATGAGCTGAGTAGATTTCCTCAGCCACAACAATCTTCCATGAGGTGCTGGCTGGCTCAGGCCTGGAACAATGGAGCCAGTTAACCAAAGACTGAGCTTATTTTTGTGGGGCAAAATTAACTTTTCCTCCTTTAGGTTCTTTGCATTAAATATTTTGGTGACAGTGACTAAAAGCTGATGAATATAGTATTGACATAAATTTATAGATTGGAGAATTTATAGATTCGAGCTTGATGACCTCGAGCAGGATAAAAATTCAGACCCCACACCTCAGCATGTTGTAATCAAGCTACTGGAAATCAAAATAAGAAGCAATCTTGAAAAGGGCTTAGAAAAAAAAATATCATATTATACACAGGGGTACAACAATTTAATTAAATACATTGATGTCTCCTAATATATTCTATATACCAGAAGAAATAGAAAACTTCTTTAACATTATAAATGAACTTTAAACAACAACAAAATCTACTAACTTGCAGAGAAAATATCACTAACAAATGAAGAATGTGGAATAAAATATCAGATAATAAATACAAAAATAATCTGTTGACAGCAGATTACAAGATTCCAGGATTACAAAATGCTGGAGGAATGTCTTCGTTCCAAAATGAAATGATATAAATGGCAACTTGAACATCCTGGAAGGAATGAAGAACACTGCAGTTTCTAACCATCTGAATAAATGCAGAATAATATTATTCCTTGAAATTACTCTATGTCTGCCTGCCTAAAGAAGATATTATAACACACAACAGGTTTTAGTATATGCAAATGTAATTTTACACAGCATTACTAATAGTACATGCAGCATAAACATGGATGGTGTTCAAGGGGATAAATTGTTTTAATGTAGTTGTAAGATTTCTGCATTTTACATGGAATGGTCAATTCTAATTCTAAGTAAATAGTTAAACATTAAAAGTCTATGTTATAATCCCTAGCATAATTAATAAAATGATGCAAAAGGAAAAAAAAAGATACTATCAGAGTGCTCTTGGGCATTTTGTAAGAATATACATTTTATACTGAATTAAGAGATTAAAAAACCAGGCATGGCTGGCACCACTGTACTTAAAAGGTTAGCCATTGGTCGCCAAATGGTTTATTAGGAAGACAAAAGATAAGTCAATTTCTTATCTTACTTCCTGATTATCTTTGGTCACAGTGAGCTAGTTTTAGGGATATTTAAAATCCATGTCCTTGTGTATTTAGTAGTATCATTATTTGGAGATAATTGCTATCCACTATCAGTAATTGAGATGACAACTAGACACAGTCATATAAAATTGCAAAGAATCTTAATTACAGTATTAATCACTTTGGTTTAATTTATTTCTGTAAAACATTATACTCCCAACTTGTAGAATATTTTTTTTTTCTAAATATGGACCAAGATAGAACATATGTAGAATTGTAAAATGGGTCTAAATGTATAAAATAGAATTAAGTTCATCAAGAGCAGTGACTATTCCTATGTTTAATTAAGAAAATGAATTTATTTCAATACTCTTTTTAGAAAGAATATGGCAGATTTTGTCTTATTGGTGTATCCAATAAATTAAACACATATTTTCAGAAAAAGTAGAAGGTAAAGGAATACTTACCAAGTATTTTTATGATGCTCAAGTAATTTTACTGACAAAAATATTACAAATATTTAAATTAAAGATTAATCTCCTCAGGAAATGAACATAAAAATATTTAATAAAACAGTATCAAAATCCAACTTAGCAATATATAAAAACTATAAAACAATAAGACTAAGTAGATTTCATCAAGACTAATTAAAATTCAAGGTTGGTTTAGCCTTCAAAAATCAACCAATACAAAATTCAACTAATGCAAAATTCACTACATTAACAAAATATAGGGGGAAATCATGTGATTATTTTTTATCAATGCAAACAAAAAGGCATCTGAAAAATTTACATGCATATGTGATCCAAAGTCTCAGAAAACTAGGCAATTTCCCCAATCTGATAAAAGGCATTAATGAAAAATCTGTATATGTTAATGTCAGACTTAGCTGTAAGAGTTAATCATTTAACTCCTAACATGAGAGCCTAATGAGGATGAGGGCTCTCATCACTTTATTCAACTTGAAATGAAGATAGCTGTAACAAGGCAAGTAACAGAGGCCTAAGTATGTAGAAATGTAGAACATTTCTACTAGATAAGAGTATTTCTCTATATCCTTTACAACCAATTCTTCCTACTTCTTTCCCTAATAATCATATTTCTGTATATGAGTTTATTCTAATTTGACTGAATTTAAAATTAATGGAATAAGTCAG
The DNA here is from genome assembly GCA_025594165.1 of Tamias sibiricus. Lineage (NCBI taxonomy): Eukaryota > Metazoa > Chordata > Mammalia > Rodentia > Sciuridae > Tamias > Tamias sibiricus. Next base: position 39,553,129 of record CM046671.1, read on the forward strand.
GCGCAGTGGTGTATGCCTGTAATCCCAGTAGCTTGGGAGGCTGAGGCAAGAGGATCACAAGTTCAAGGACAGCCTCAGCAACTTAATAACCCTAAGCAACTTAGTGAGACCCCATCTCAAAAATAAAATAAAATAAGGGGCTGGGGCTATGGCTCAGCAGTAGAGCACTCATCTTGCATGTGTGAGGCCCTGGGTTCAATCCTCAGCACCACATAAATAAAATAAAGGTATTGTATCCACCTACAACTTATATATAAAAATAATAAAATAAAAGGACTGAGGATGTGGCTTAGTGATTAAGTGCCCCGGGTTCAATTTTGGGTACAAAAGAAAAATAATAAAATCATATCAATATTAGTGTTTTGCCTTTTATGTCTTCTGAGTAGTTCCACATTATGGATATAATATGGCTGCTTATTTATTAACTTGCTGATAAACATTTGGGATTTTCTAGTTTGGGACTATCATTAATAAAGCTACTATACAAAACCATGTTCAAGTCTTTGTGGGAATCTATTTTTTTTTCAATTCCTTGGATAAATACTTTGGAATGGATTTTCTGAGTCACAAGTGCATAGCTTTTGAAATTTATTGTGTATAAGTGTCAGGGAATATTTTTTGTGCATAGTTGAAAAAGAATACACATTCTGAAGTGGATGAGTATAGCATTCTGTATTGTCAGGTCAATTTGATTAATGGGGTTGAAATCATCAATACACTTCCCCCCCCAAAAAAAATAATATTGATTTTATATTTTCATGATAAAATCAAACAAAATGAAGGAAATCACAATAAATAACTGACCTATGAAAATTCTTATAATTAACACTGAAGTCAAGAAACATATTCTTGCCATCAGCTTCACAAACAGCTCCATGTTCTTCTTCTTTATCATAATCTCACATCTCACCCAATTGAAAGTCATTATGACTTTTGTAATAATCACTTCCTGTCTATTTTCAGAATTTTATCAGTGCATCCCTATATTACAATTAAATTTTTTTCCAATTTAATGATACAATATGTATTGAAAGTGCTTTTTAATTCATAATTTTCTACTTGGTCTCTTTTGCTTTTTAAAAATTCACCCATTCAAGATTCTTCGGCAGTTGACCTGTACATAGCCTATTAAAGTAATACTCCAAAGTTTTCTTATTACTTTATATAAATGTCAAGATAATTCTGGTTCATCTTTTCCAGGGAGCAAATCAGTCCTTTCTACAGGCAACCTTCCATTTTCTAGAGTTCTGTGTAAATATACTAAGTATGTATACTAAATACTAAGTATATATACTATATGCATACTTTTCAGTCCTTTCAACATGTTTTGACATTAGTTTATATTGTTGTATCGATATAAATCAATATCAATATGATTTTGAGTTGCTGAGTAATATTTGTTATGGATATAACTTATTTTGCTCATTCATTCCTCTATTGATGGATATTTGGGTTGCTTTTCAGATTCAGCTATTACAAACTATGTTGCTATACTAGTTAATTTTAATTGTCAACTTGATTGCATTAAAGATATCAAGGATTAAGGATTATGGGTGTGTCAATGAGAGTGTGTCTAGGAATGTTTGGCATGTGGGGTAGCCAATGGAAATGGAGACCCTCCCTTAGTGTGGGTAGCACCAACCAATAGGATGATGCCTTGGATAGAATAACAGTTGGAAAAACAAGCAAACAACAGCAGATACAAGTTTGATTGTTCTTGAACTGGGTCTTGATTTCTGCTGCAATTGTCTGAGGATATCGGATTTTTGCTTCTTTATTCTTCCCGTTGTTTCTGTTCCTTTACAGAACCCTGACTAATACAGTAGCTATGAACAGTTGTATAAATCTCTTGTTAAGTACATGAACTTTGATGCCTCTTGGGTAAATAATAAGGAAAGTAGTGACTGTGTTATTCAATAGGCATAAGTTAACTTTACTCATTTTAATAAATGTCACACTCTTTCCAAAGTAGTTTTTCATTTTACATTGCCTCCAGCAGTATGTAAATATTTCAGTTCCTATATATCCATGCAACACATAGTATGGACAGCCTTTAATCTTAGTGATCTAATTGTGTAGAGGTATCAAATATTTTGGTGTTAATTTGTATTTGCAGAATGACTACCAACATTGAGTTCTCTTTCATGTGCTTATTGGCCAGAACTGTATTTTCCATTTCGTCACTGGTGTCTATTCAAATCTTTGATTTTACCTAATATTAACCTTTGAGAGATACTTATACATTTTTATCAGATAACATGATTTTCAAATATTTTCTCCCCCAGTTTGGGATTTCTCCCAGTTTGACCATTAAAGTTTCTTTTCAACAGCAGAAGTTTTAAAAATTTGACAGTCAGTTACTTAAGTTGGTCTTTCAAGAAATGTGTTTTTGTTATGCATCTAATAAATTTTGGACTAATTGAAAATCACAATGATTTTTTACCTATGTTTTTTCTCTACAAGTTTTAAGAGTTTTCAGTTTTACATGATAATCTATGATCCATTTTGAATCAATTTTTTCATACTATGCAAGACATTAATCAAAGTATTTTTGCATATGTATATACAACTTTTCAGTACTGATTGTTTAGAAGTCTCTTCTTTCTTCATATAATTTTCTTTGGAATATTCTGGAAAATGAGATGTGTATATTTTAAGGTTTTCTATACTATGAATATATTTTTGAATTCTGTAGTTTGTTCCTTTTACTCATTTGTATATCTTTATGCCAGTGCAACACACTGTTTATTATACCATCTTGCACATTGTCTTAGTCTTTAAACTTTATACATTTTTGTCTAAGTTATTTTGGATATTGTAGAGTGTTTGAATTTCCTCGTGAATTTTAGAATCAGCTTGTCAATTTCTACAAAAATGGCACAACTAGTATTTTGATTGTGATTCAATTTGTCAAGTATAGTTATCTTAAAATACTAGTAATTTGATCAATAAACATGACATAACTCCTGATTTAATTTTTAGCATACAGGTTTTGCACTTTTGTCAGATTTTTCCCTAAGTTTCTCTCTCTCTCTCTTTCTTTCTCTCTCTCTCTTTTTTTCTTACTACTGGGGATTGAACTCAGGGGCACTCGACCACTGGGCCACATCCCCAGCCCTTTTTTGTATTTTATTAGAGACAGGGTCTCACTGAGTTGCTAAGTGCCTCTCCAGCTTCTCCATTGCTGAGAGTGGCTTTGAACTCAAGATCCTCCTGCCTCAGCCTCCCAAGTGCTGGGATTACAGGCATGCACAACCACATCCGGCTAGTTTCTCATATTTTTAGGGCATGAAAACAGATAAACAGAAGTCTGAAAGGATATATCTGTTTTGTTTTAATATTAGAAGTACAGCATTCCCTCTTTTACTGTGAAGTATAATGTCAGTTATTACATATGCTTTGCTAAACTTGTTTAGAATAATTGCATGAATGTTCCTGATCTGATGTCCCACATTTAAATTGAAATCACATAAAATTAAAAATTCAATTTCCTAGTTCACTGTCCTTTTAAACTGATCACTAGTCACGTGCTGTAGTTACCACATTTGTCAGTACAGATGTAGAACTTTCCATAATTATGTAAATTGCCTGGCCCTAGTCTACATTTTCTCTTTTTGTCTATTATCTCTGTCCTCCTCAATTTTGAATCCAGTCTTGTTCTTGAAAGCAGGCAAGGTTTGTCAATTTTGGAAGTTGCTAGGGGCTGGACTACTCTAGTCTTTTGGCTGAAGGACTCTTTGTATCCATACAATGCTAAAGAGATCAAATCTCTTGATTTCCTGTTCTCAAGTTGTCCAGCAGTGTTCCTGAGGAATACAGATCCCTCGCACCCCAACTCAACACCTCTTTGCTTCCTTCTTATTTTTTAATATATTTTTAATTCGTTCTAATTAGTTATACATGACAGTAGAATGCACTACACTGACAGTAAAATGATGATGGTATTATGGTATTAGTAGTTTATCCATTCCTCTTTATTTTGAAGTTGGGTGGTTATCTTGTTATCCATTTTTTGCTCATTTGTTTGTTTGCTTTTGTGATGTACTGTCCATGAAATTTAGGTTTTCTGTCTGTTCTTATATGAGATTCAGACAGTGGAGAGCCATGTTATATCTATCTCTCCTTCTTGATTTGGTCTACTGTTCTATTAATTACCAAGAGAAGAATGCCGACTTTTTGAACTTTCCTTTTGCCTGGAGTATCATTTTGAATAGTTTTACTTTCAAAGATTTGTACTTTCATATTTAAAGTCTATCTTTCTTAGGTAGCATATAATTTGAATTTGCCTTTTAAATGAGGTTTTTATATCAATCCCATTTAAGCTGATTTTTCATAGAGGTGTTTTAAGTTTAACATTTGGATATTGGTTATCCATTTGAACCTCATTTCTTATTGTTCAGCTCCTTGAATTTTTCCTACATTCCTTTGTAGCTCATTTGTTAGGATTTGAACATACATACCTCTTTTAATTATTCCTTAAAGGTTACTCTAGGGTTAACAATATGCATCTTTGACTTTTAAAGTCTATTTCAGGACAATTTTTTGCTTTTTACTATTCAGTGTCTATTTCACAGTTCACATTTTTCTCTCTTGACACTTAACACTTCTCATTTACTACTTCAAACATCCTCCTTTTTATTTTTCCCTTCAACATTTTCACCACAATTTCCCTAAGGTAGTACTCTGATAGTACTCTTGACAACAGTTAATTCCATTTAACTGCCCTAGATGGGATTATCCATGGTGTTATTGTTTCCATAGCATTTACATCAACACATTCATAAACCACACCTTATGTTATTGATTTTGATTTGAAATTTTTAAAGAAAACTACAAAGATGATACACGTCTATATTTCACGTATTACTTATTGCTTCTATTTCTCTCCAATATTTTATCTACACACATGTTCCTATCTGACATAATTTTCTTTCATCCTGATGAACATTCTTCAGTACTTCTTGAAGCATAGGTCAATATCCTTACTTTCAAAGAAAATTTTTGTTAGATGTACTTTGCAGATGCAATTTCCTTGTCATTGGACCCCCATTATTTTGATAAAAAGTAAGAAGTCTTTTTTATTTATAATGGCTTCCCTCTTTGTAAAGTATTCTTCTTTCCCCTTCACCAGTGTTAAAAATTTTCTTTATCTTATCTACTAATAATTTTACCATGTTGCTCCTACTTCACTTAATGGAATATACCTGTTCTTTTGGGAATAAATGGACTCATCAATGTGTCACAATAAAGAAGAAATAGTACAATAAAATATTAAGTAAAAAAATCCACCTTTCAAAATATTAAATATGGTATGACAGTTTTTATAAATATAAAAACATGTAAAACATTTTGCAATAAAATAGAAATTCAATAAGATCATTCATAAATTAATGAAGTGAATGGTATACCTGAAATGTAGAATGACAGCTTTTTGGAGAGAGGAAGGCAATTCCTTGGTATGGGAGGACGATAGCATAGCGAGACGAAATTGTCATGATACTACACTGTTCAAATAGTGGGTTGAAGGTGTTTATTATATTACTAAAATTGTTAGTCAAGTGAATACATAAAGTAGACCAATCATGGACAGCTGATGAGAGGTAATTGTGTTCTATGTTGAGAAAGTGTTACCAACTACAGACTGGGAGTGATCCAATGTGTGTGCCATCAATATATAGAAAAAAAGAAGAGGAAAATGATTTTCCAATTTCCAAATCAGAGTTATGCTTTGTTGTTCTAATATTGGGGAAAATATACATAGGCATGGAGACTAACTGCCATTGTGATAATTGAAAAGCATGATTTTTTATGTTTTTTCTTTACTTCCTCTGGTGGGAAGTAATTGATAAAGACACAGCTTGCAGGCATGTTGACAAATTGCTAAATGCATTCTTAATCCAAAATCCCAATCTTTTCCATAAAAAACGATCTTTGAATCTAAGGGGATTCTTCACCCATATCAGTTTAATGAGTGCTAAATATTGATTGGTATTTGACATTACATAAGACTTCAAGAGTGAAAAGATGCTGTTTGACAAATTCTACAATGTCATGACTGAAGTAGGATTCAGGAGTCTGACATTTAAACTGTCCTTTTTGCTCATTTGCTTTATGAACTTAGAGATCAGTAAATAATAATGACTTGCTCATCATTTTTCCTTATCAAGCAATTATAGATGACAAATGTGTTTATCTCTGTTACCTAGGGGAGTGCCTACAAACCTCCTTTATGCAGTGTAGATTTTCAATAACTATACCTAATAGGAATAATATTTTCAGATACCAAGCCAATGACATTTTACTTGATAGACTCAATTCTGAAGTTGTTCTAAATGTTTCCCATCAATAGCACATACCTAGTGGAATCAAATTGCTAGTACATCTCACTGCATTGTGCTTAGCTTTATTGTACTTCATAGATACTATGCTTTTAACAAATTGAAGGCTTATAGCAACCCTTTATTGCTGGAGGCTATCGGCACTGTTTTTTTCAAAAGCTCAGATAATTGTAAACATTTTTAGCAATAAAATATTCTTTAATTAAGGTATACACAATGTTTTTTTTTTTTAAATCATAATGCCATTTCACATTTACTCAACCACAGTATAGTATAATCCTAACTTTATATGCATCGAGAAACCAGTAGGTTCAAATGGGAAATAACATTACCATGAATTTGTTATTTTTCTTGTATAGCTTTGAAATCATATCTATGTATTATTTTTTAATCCCATCAGAAATGTATCTTGTACACAATATATCTCTGATTCAAAGAGTTAACAGGTCTTGCTTAAGACCACATGACTCATGCTAGGTATAATCTCAACTGGACACTGGCGCTGGCCCCTACCCTTGATTCTGCTATGTTCTGTTTCTAGGGTCATATTTCTCCTGGCCACATCTGCAACAGCCACCTGTGATCTGAATTACTGCCCTGGGGTTTCAACACAGTCAGCACGTGATCTTTTATATGAGGTCTCCGTTTGTCTTCAGCTTTTCAGACCCCCTCTTCATCTACTATTTTCTTGCTTCTATCAATCACAGCTGGGAGCAACCACATCCATCCACTTGATGAAATCCGAACGTATGAAGTGATTTCTTTTCTACAAGAGCAGACCATTATGAACAATTTAGACTTTGAGTTGGGCAGAAGAGAATACTGGCCTGTAAGGAATTTAATCTCCTTTCAAATCTTCAGGCCAGGGCAGAGTTTTAGAGTTCGAAAAGAAGATAGAAAAAAATCTTTCCGGTAATATGATTTCAAGGCTACAGGGAAAGCCCTTCTCCCAACAGATTCTCCTCATCAAATGTATATAATCTTTTTAATGGGGGGACAAGACCCTTCCTTTTATAAGAGAGAAAAATAACACTCTAAGTCTCCCTGAGGAGAGGGACACAGGCCATGTGCTGTGTTGACAAAACCATTATGTAGCTTTCTATGTGCCAGACACTCTTTTCACTACTTTCATTTATTATTACTCTTATTTTTGTCTCAGCTCTCTGGAGAAGGGCTTATTATTATCTCCATCTTACAAATGAGGAGACAAGCTGAGAGAAATTAAATGATTTGTCTAGCACTGCAGTTAGCCGGGGCTCAAGCTGGAATTCAAGCCAAAGTGGTTTGATTTCTGAGTTTTTTACTTAAACACTACACCATAGTCCTCTCCACAGCAACATGAAGGAAAACAACTAACCAAACAAACAAACAACAAACAACAAAAGCCCCATAGTTCTTATCCACAGGAAAAGTGGGCCCTAAGGAGAAAAAGGGATTCACCACAGTATGTAGTCATTGCAGAGGGGACAAGGGCTATGGAAGCTGTGGAATGAGCCATGGGATTGCCGGCAAGAAAGTTTAGATGAGGAAGAGGGGCAGTATCACTAGGGAATCAGAATCCTTGAGGAGATGGTAGACTAAAGGAGAGGCTTTCCTGGCAGAAGTTTGGAAAGTGAATTGCTATGCTGATAGCCCAAGTCTAAGTCTATACCCAAAGGACTTAAACACAGCATACTACAGGGACACAGCCACATCAATGTTTATAGCAGCACAATTCACAATAGCTAAACTGTGGAACCAACCTCCATGTCCCTCCATAGATATATGGATAAAGAAACTGTGGTGTATATATACAATGAAGTATTGCTCAGCAATAAAAGAAAATAAAGTCATGGCATTCGCAGGTAAATGGATGGAGGTGGAGAATATAATGCTAAGTGAAGTTAGCCAATCCCAAAAAGCCAAATGCTGAATGTTTTCTCAGATATAAGTAGGCCAATTCACAGTGGGATTGGGATGGGTAGCATGGGAGGAATAGAGGAACACTAGAATGGCCAATGGGGAGGGAATGGAAAGGAGGGGGAAAAAGGGTGAAGAAGAAAAAAAAAGATGGTAGAATGAGTTGGATATTATTACCCTACGTGCATGTATGAAGCCACGAATGCTGTGAATATACTTTGTATACTACCAGAGATATGTAAAAGTGTGCTCTATAAGTATAATATGAAATATAATGCCTCCTACTGTCATTTCTAACAACTTAGAATAAAAAATAAATAAATTTTAAAAAATCATCCAAAATAATAATATTTGGCACCAAAACTTCCAAGTGTCACTTCCTCTTTTAATAAATAAACATAAATGAATAAAAATACATTATTTTAGTTGTTTAGTTTAGTTTCACAAAAAATTAAATAGAAAGTGCAGGGAGTTTCCACATACCCCTCATCCAACTTCCCCCAGTGTGTAGAACTGGTACCGAGTGTAACATGAAGGAGCCCTAATTAGGAAGGGCTGTTGTAGCTAGCTGGAAGCCATAAGTTCCACCTGATATGTATGTGACGCACCTGTAGGCACCCGCAAACCTGAAGGTATATAACCGGGTGAAAGCGGTCCGAGTTAGGAGAACGAATTCATTCGGTCCGTCGGGCAGTCACTCGGTCGGTCAGAATCAGAGCGGCCAGAACGTAGGCAGAGCGGTTACAGAAGAGAAACCAGATAGAAGACAGAAGAGAAATGACTGGTCAGAGTTAGGCCGAGGCTCCTGAGGAAGACAGAAGACAGAAGAAAGAAGAAGGAAGAAAGAAGAGAGAAGAAAGAAGCTCTAATCTTTCTCTAAGCTAAGCTCTATCTTTCTTTCTAACTAAGACTCTAAGCTAAGAAGACAAGAAGAAAAGCTCGCTTTAATCTTTCTCTCTAAAAATCTTTCTTTCCCTCTCTAAGCTCTAAGAAAGTAGAAGTAAAAGTAGTAAAAGCTTAACTCTGCCTCCGAGAGTTTTTCCTCCCGGTTTTCGGTACCAGGTAGCTTACAGCTGCCCTCGGTACCAGGCAGTTTACAGTAACATCCATTAATAGCCATGAACCTACACCAACACATGATCATCACCCTAAGTCGTAATTTACATCATGATCCACTCTTGGTGTTGTATATTCTGTATGTTTTGTTGAATGTATGCTGACATGTGTCTATCACTATGGCTTCCTAGCAGAATAGTTCACCACCCTAAAAATCCTTTTGTACTCCTCCTATTCATCATTCCCCCAATTCCTTACATCCAGTTTTCTGTTGTTTCCATAGGTGTGCTTTTCCCAAAATGCCAAATAATTGGAACAATATACTATGCAGCCATTTCAGATTGGCTTATTTCACTTAGTCATGTGCATTCAGGATTCTTTCATAGCTTTCTGTGGCTTGATGGTGTATTTTTATTTTAGCAGTGAGTAACAATCCATTGTCTGGACTTGCCACAGTTTATCTCTACATTCACCTATAAAGAAATATGTTGAATACTTAGTTTAGTTAATTATGAATAGCACTGTTGTATATATTCATGGGCAAATTCTTAAATAAACATAATTGTTCAACTGATGTGAATAAATACCAAGGGGTTTGATTGCTGGATCAACGACAAAAATATATTTGGTTTTGTAAGAAAGTATCACGTTGTCATCCCACCTGGTTATATCATTTTGCATTCACACAAACAATGAAGAATTTATCTTGTTCTACATTCTCTTCAGCATTTGGTGCTCTAAATGTTTTGGATTGTGGCCATTCTAATATGTGCATGTCTCCTCTTAAGTTAAATATCCCTAATAATGTATCATGTTGAACATATTTTCATATGTTTATTATATTTTTTTGGCATGTCAAGTCCAGTTGTTCCATCACTATTTGTTGAATAGAATGGCTTTCTTTCATTTTATTGTCTTTGCCATTCTGTCAAATATTAATTGATTATATTTGTATTGTTCTATCTTGAGGATCTCTTTTCTGTTCCATTGATGAATTTGTGTATTCTTTTGCCAGTAACTATACTGGCTTGATTATTATAGCTTATTTTAATTCTTAAAGTCGCCAAATTCTCTTCTTTACTATTCTGGGTCTTTTGCCTATTCATATAAAGTTTAAAATCAATGTGCCGACAAACACAAAATAATTTAGTGGGATGGTGATTGGGATTTATGTGAATCTACAGATCAAGTTGGGGAAAACTGAAATCGTGACAATATTGAATCTTGAGTACTTAATAGTCATGAATATATAATATCTCTGAATTTCTTAATTCTCCTTTGATTTCATTAATCACAGTTTTTTAGTTTTCTTCATCTATCTGGTATGCATTTTGACAGGTTTATACCTAAGTATTTAAATCTGGGTGGTACCAACATAAACAATATTGGTTTTCCATTTCAGATTCCTATTTTGCACAACTGGAATGTAGAAAATTGTTTGACTGTTGTGTATTGACATACTATCACGCAAGATTTGTTAATTTGAAGAGGTTTTTGTTGCCAAGGCTTTCTTCACAATTAGGTGCTCATATCATCTATGAAAAAAAAAATGATAGTTTTATCTCTTCCTTCCTATTCAGTATAGTTTTTCTTTTCTTTTGGGTTTTGTTGTAGTAGGTACAACTTCAAGTACAATGTAGGAAAGGATTGCTCAGGGGGAATGTCCTTGCCTTGTTCCTGAGTTTAGTGAGATAATTCCTAGCTTCTCATCATTAAGTATGTTCTCTTTAAGTGTTATTTTATTATTTATTTTTGGTAGCATCCTTGCCAAGTTAAGAGAGTTTCTCTCTATTCCTAAATTGCTAAGAGATTTTATCACATATGAATTTTGGATTTTGTCAAATGCTTTTAGTGCAACTACTGTCAAGATCATGTAATCTTTCTTTTCTGTAGCCTGTTGAAATGATGGGTTAGGTCAATTAATTTTGAATGTCAAACCAGTCTGCTGTATCTGGAATAGATGCTACCTTGTCTTGTTGTGTAAGTTTTTTTATATAGTATTGAATTTTATTTGCTAATGTTTTGTTGGGATTTTTGCTTTTAAGTTCATGAGAGATATTGGTGTGTTATTAGTTTTTTCTTGCAGTGTCTTTGTCTGGTTTTGATATTAGAATAATGTTCACCTTGTAGTAGCATTAGTTAAAGAATATTTTCTCTGCTTCTATCTTCTGGAAGAGATTTTAGAGAATTAGTATACTTTTTTCTGTAAATATTTTGTAGATTTTACCAGTGACAATATCTATGCATTTTGTTATCTATTTGGGAAGGTTATTAATTATTTAAGACATTTATTTCACAGATTAGGGTCAATACTGGTTATTGATTTCTTCCTGTGAGATTTTTGGCTAATTGCTTCTTTCTAATAATTTCTTATTTCCATATAGGTTATATATTTGTGGCATAGAATTTCCACAGCTTTTTTTTATTATGCTTTTATGTCCATAGGTTCTGTAGTGATACCCCTTCTTTCATTTCTGGAATTAGAAATTTGTATTGTATTTCTTTTTCTCTTATTCAACCTGGCTAACGGCTTACCAATTTTACTAATCTCTCTTCTTATTTAATAATAAGTATTCATTTAATGCTACATATTTCCCTCTAAGCACTGTTTTTACTATATCCCACAAATTTTCTAGGCTTTGTTTTCATTTTCCTTTAGTTCAAAATATTTTAAAATTCCTTTGTGAGATTTTGTCTTTGAGTAATGTTTTATGTAGAAATATGTTGTTTCCAACTATCTTTCTGTTATTGATTTCTTTTTAAATTCTGCAGTGGCCTGAAAGCAGACATTGTATAATTTTTGTTCTTTTATATTTGTTAATGTGTATCTAATGGCTCAGAAGTTGGTATGACTTGGTGGGAATTTTAAAAGAGCTTTGAGGGGAATGTGTACTTCTGTTATTACTGGATGAAGTAGTGTATAGATGTTAATTATATTTAGTTAATTGAAAGTTCTATTGAGTTCTGCTATGTATTTACTGATTTTCTGACTGCTGGTTATGCTCATTAGTGATAGAATTGTTTTGAAATCTCAACTGTAATAGTGGATTCATTTATTTCTCCTTGCATTTGTATAGTGTATATTCTATCCTTTATTTATCATGTATTTTGATGATTTTTAATTAGGAACATACACATTAAGGGTCATCATGGAGAGCGGCGATTTGGATCATTGTTTCTGACTGCCTTGTAGTTGTGGCTGTTCTTGTGCTGTGAACCTCCTATTCAAAGATACAGGTCAAGATTGCCCAGTTGCTATGGCAACGACCTGCCTGAGGAAACTCTGTGCAAAGGCAAGCAACTATATCAGTCAGGACCTTGAGCTCAGGCACCAGCTCCCAGGGATAGAGAATTCTGGGCATAATAAGACCATGACCTTCAAGGCTGTCTGCTTTGTAGAAACTTTCCCACAAATAACCTTTTGATGATAAAATCTATATAATAAATGTGCTGTGTTAGCTCTGGGTCATTGTTCTTTTATCGCAGAACAATGTACTACCCAGGTCCCAGCTTTCTCTCTATTGGTGTTTATTTTTTCTTTCTTAATCCCCCATTGCCACTCACTTGTTTCTGATTAATGACCACGCAGGTTTTAGTCATTAAATTGATACTTCATTATTATATAATACCCTATTTTTCTTTATCTGGAATTTGATCCATCACACTTATTATTACTTCAACTTTCTTTTTGTAACTATTATAATGACATGTCTTTTTCTACCCTTTACCTTTTTTTTTTTTTTTTTCTTTTTTGGGAGGAGGGTAGAAATAGGGATTGAACTCAGGACCACTCAACAACTGAGCCACATCCCCAGCCCTATTCTGTATTTTATTTAGAGATAGGGTCTCAATGAGTTGCTTAGCTTCTCACTTTTGCTGAGGCTGGTTTGAACTCACAGTCCTCCTGCCTCAGCCTCCACAGCTGCTGGGATTACAGGCATGTGCCATCATACCTGGCTACACTTTACTTGTAATCTATAAATATCTTTATATTTTAAATGGATTTCTTGTAGATGGCTTATAGTTGTCTTGTTTTGTCGTCCATCATGATAATCTCTGTCTTTCAATTGGTTTATTGAGACTAGGGACATTTAACCTGATTTCTGATACATTTAGATTAGTATCTACCACATTTGCTATTGTTTACTGGTCATTGTGCTTATCTTTTATTCTTATTTTGTTTCTTTTACTATTTTTTACTTTGATTTTTAAAATTTTAATTGAATACTTTATTTTTCCAATTTATGTGCCGTCTTAGACCTAGAGTTTATAATATACACAGGAAAAATCTACTTAGACATATATTCAAATTGAAGAAAAACAAAGAAAAAAATTCTTCAAGAAGAAAGGGGAGAATAAAAAGCATCTTACCTATAAAAGAACTAAGCCGATATGCATTTATCACCAGAATACTTGCAAGTAAGAAGAGAATTGAGAAAAATATATAAAGTCTTGATTATACATATTAGATATATTATATATATTGATTATACATATTAGATATAGTGTTGCTATTGTTATTTTACAAAAAGCTTTCTATTACTTCAACTCACAGTAAGCAAAACTAATGCTTTTTATTTACAAGTAAGTGTATAATTGCAATGAATACATGCATAAGATGAGTGCCAGTCATAACACAAGGTATGGGAATGGGGACTTAAGAAACTTTTGTTATTGAAAGGTATTTGGACTATCGGTGTTAGTTGGTTGGTTTTGATTGGTGTTGTTTTGCTATTTATCCTACAGGTTTCTGAGAGTACTGGAGTTGTGGTTTGATGTCAGACATTCATTTGAATACATTCTCATTCATCATGTTTTAAATATTTATTTGGTACGTTTTTCTTTATTCCTTTACTCACTCGCTCTCCTGGATATTCTGTTACTTTTTTTTTTTTTTTTTTTTTTATTGTTTCCTTTTCAGTTTCGGAAGTTTCTATTCACATAGCTTTTATCTCAGAGATCCCTTCCTCAGTTATGTGAAATCTGCTAATGAGCCCATCAAAAGCATTTCAAATTTTTAGAACCATATATATTTTTTTAAATCTCTAGCATTCTTTTTTATTTTGTCTTGGAATTTCTACTTTCTGTTTGTAATACCCATGTTGCTTACTTTTTCTGTTCAAATATTGAACATATTAGTTTTTTTTTTAATAGTACTCTGATAATTCTAATATTCCTACCATCTCTGTGCTTGGTTCTGATGCTTACTATCTCTTCAAACTGTGTGTATTTTTCTTTTTGGTATGCCTTGAATTTTTTTTGTTGGAAACCAGACATGATGTACTATGTAAAGGGAACTGCAGTAAATAGACATTTAAAATGCTATGTTAAAATATTAAAAAAGGGACTACATTTTGTAGTTTTATGATTAGGTCACAGTTTTAGTGAGTCTGTGCCTAGATTATGAACTTCACACTTATTTCTCAGTTTTCCCCCCTTAAGTGAGACAGGATGGCTATGGGAAGAGTTTGACATTTCCTTTCTCCTACACACAAGGGTAAAGGGATCTTGACTCAGATAATTTCTTTCTTCCAAGTAACTTAGATTCTGATAAAACTCCAGGTCATTTAGATGTGAAGGCTCTGGTAAAATATTTTCTCTTAAAAGTTAACCTTATCAAGAAGAACTGAATGATCTGCAAATATCTCAAATTAGTTAGTTTTCCTTTCCCCCACAAGAAGTATGGGGAAATCTTTCCCCAGTGAGTTTTTAGAAGTAAAACACAAAAGTGTGGGTGTGTACTTTTAAGACTGGGCCCCTGGAATTTACAATTCCCAGATGTATTTGCAGTGAATCACCATCAATTTGTCAATTATTTTTTTTTTCTTTTTTAAATTTTTTTATTATTCTAATTTGTCATACACATTTGCAGAGTACATTTCATTTCATATTATATATAAAGAGCACAATTTTTTGAGTTGCTGGTTTAATATGAAGTATTTTTACAACAATTGTGTCTTTGTACATGTATTTAGGGTAATCATGGATAACTCAGTCTGCTATTATTCCTATCCCCTTGCCCTCTCCACTCCCTCCCCCACCTTTGTTCTATTTAAAGATCTTTCATTCCTCTCATTCCCTCTCTCTTGCCTTTATAAGTTAGTATCTTCATATCAAAGAGATCATCTGACCTTTGGTTTTTGGGATTGGCTAACTTCACTTAGCATTATTTTCTCCAACTCCATCCATTTACCTGCAAATGCCATGATTTTATTCTCTTTTAGTGATGAGTAGTGTTCCATTGTGTATATATACCAAAGTTTCTCTATCCATTATCTGCTGATGTGCATTGGGGTTGGTTCCACAATCTAGCTATTGTGAATTGTGCTGCTATAAACATTGATGTGGCTGTGTCCCTGTAGTAAGCTGTTTTTAAGTCCTTTGGGAATAGGCCAAGGAGTGGGATAGCTGGGTCAAATGGTGGTTCCATTCCCAGTTTTCCTAGGAATCTCCATACTACTTTCTAGATTGGCTTCACCAATTTGCAGTTCTACCAGTAATGTAAGAGTGTGCCTTTTCCCCCACATCCTCACCAGCATTTATTGTTTGTTTTTTTGATAGCTGCCATTCTGACTGGAGTAAGATGAAATCTTAGAGTTGTTTTGATTTGCATTTCTCTAATTGCTAGAGATGTTGAACATTTTTTCATATATTTATTGATTGTTTGTATATCATCTTCTGAGAAGTGTCTGTTTAGCTCCTTGGCCCATTTATTGATTGGGTTATTTGCATTTTTGGTGTTAAGGCTTTTAAGAGTTTTATAAATCCTTGAGGTTAGTGTTCTATCTGATGTGCTTGTGGTAAAGATTTGCTCCCATTCTGTAGGTCCTCTATTCACCTCACTGATTGTTTCTCTTGCTGAGGAAAAGCTTTTTAGTTTGAATCCATCCCATTTATTGATTTTTGTTTTTAGTTCTTGAGCTATAGGGGTCTTATTGAGGAAGTTGGAACCTAAACCAACTTCTTCTATTAGGTGCAAGGTCTCTGATTTAATTCCTAGGTCCTTGATCCACTTTGAGTTAAGTTTTGTGCATGGTGAAAGAAAAAGATTTAATTTCATTTTATTACATGAGGATTTCCAGTTTTCCCCAACACCATTTGTTGAAGAGGATGTCTTTTCTCCAGTGAACATTTTTGGCACCTTTGTCTAATATAAGATAACTGTAGGTGTGTGGGTTTGTCTCTGAGGCTTCTATTCTGTACCATTGGTCAACTGGTCTATTTTGATGCCAATACCATGCTGTTTGTGTTACGATTGCTTTGTAGTAAAATTTAAGGTCTGGAATAGTAATGCCAGCTGCTTCAGTCTTCTTGCTAAGAATTGCTTTGGCTATTCTGGGTCTCTTATTTTTCCAGATGAATTTCATGATTGCCTTTTCTATTGCTATGAAGAATGATAATGGGATTTTGATTGCTATTGCATTGAATCTGTATAGTGCTTTTGAAAGAATGATCATTTTGACAATATTTGTTCTACCTATCCATGAACAAGGTAGATCTTTCCATCTTCTAAGATCTTCATTAATTTCTTTCTTTAGTGTGCTGTAGTTTTTCATTGTAGAGGTCTTTCACTACTTTTGTTAAGTTGATTCCCCCCCAAAAAAAATTTAAGCTATAGTAAATGGGGTGGATTTCCTAGTTTCTCTTTCTGAGGATTTGTCGCTAATGTACAGAAATGCCTTTGATTTATGGGTATTGATTTTATATCCAGCTACATTGCTGAATTCATTTATTAGATCTAGAAGATTTCTGCTGGAATTTTTTGGATTTTCTATGCATAGAATCATATTGTCTGCAAATAGTGATAATTTGAGTTCTTCTTTTCCTATCCATATCCCTTTACTTTCTTTCATCTGTCTAATTACTCTGGCTAGGGCTTCAAGAACTATGTTAAATAGGAGTGGAAGGGCATCCCTGTCTTGCTCCAGTTTTTAGAGGGAATGCTTTCAATTTTTCTCCATTTAGGAAGATGTTGGCCTGTGGCTTATCATAGATGGCCTTTAGGATGTTGAGGTATGTTCCTGTTATCCCTATTTTTTCTAGCATTTTGAACATGAAGGGATGTTGTATTTTATCAAATGCTCTGCATCTATTGTGATGATCATATGATTTTTATGATTGAGCCTGTTGATGTGATGAATTACATTTATTGATTTCCTTATATTGAACTAACCTTGCATCCCTGGAATGAAGCCCACTTGATCATGATGCACTATCTTCTTGATGTGTTTTTGTATTCAATTTTCCAGAATTTTATTGAGAATTTTTGCATCTATATTCATTAGAGATATTGGTCTGAAGTTTTCTTTCTTTGATTTGTCTCTGTCTGGTTTTGGAATCAGGGTGATATTGGCCTCATAGAATGAGTTTGGGAGTGTTCCCTCTTTTTCTATTTCATGAAATAGTTTGAGAAGTATTGGTGTTAGTTCTTCTTTAAAGGTCTTGTAGAACTCAGCTGTGTATCCATCTAGTCCTGGGCTTTTCTTGGTTGGTACGTTTTTTTATGGCATCCTCTATTTCTTTGCTTGAAATTGACCTATTTAAATTGTGCATATCATCTTGATTTAGTTTGGGCATATCATAGGTCTCTAGAAATTTTTTGATGCCTTCATTATTTTCTATTTTATTGGAGTATAAATTTTCAAAATAATTTCTAATTATCTTCTGTATTTCTGTAGTGTCTGTCGTGATATTTCCTTTTTCATTGTAGATATTGGTAATTTGTGTTTTCTCTCCTATTTTCTTTGTTAGCATAGCTAAAGGTTTTTCAATTTTATTTATTTTTTCAAAGAACCAACTTTTTGTTCTGTCGATTTTTTCAATTATTTTTTTAGTTTCAATTTCATTAATTTCAGCTCTGATTTTAATCATTTCCTGTCTTCTACTTCTTTTGGGGTTGATTTGTTCTTCTTTTTCTAGGGCTTTGAGGTGTAATATTAGTTCATTTATTTGTTGACTTTTTCTTTTCTGAAGGAATGTGCTCCATGCAATGAACTTTCCTCTTAGAACTGCCTTTAAGGTGTCCCAGAGATTTCAGTATGTTGTATCATTGTTCTCATTTACCTCTAAGAATTTGTTAATCTCCTTCTTGATGCATTCTGCAACCCATTGATCATTCAATAGCATATTATTTAGTCTCCAGGTGTTAGTGTAGCTTTTCTTTCTTTTTTTTATTATTGATTTCTAGTTTCATTCCATTATAATCTGATAGAATGAAGGGTAGTATCCCTACTTTTTTATATTTGCATAGAGTTGCTTTATGGCATAACATATGGTCTATTTTTAAGAAGGATATATGTGCTGCTGAGAAGAAAGTGTATTGGCTCATTGATGGGTGATATACTCTATATACGTCAGTTAAGTTTAAATGATTAATTGTATTATTGAGTTCTATAGTTTCTTTGTTTAACTTTTGTTTGGAAAATCTATCCAGTGGTGAAAGAGGTGTGTTAAAGTCACCTAAAATTATTGTGTTGTGGTCTATTTGATGGTTGAACTTGAGAAGAGTTTGCTTGATGAATGTAGATGTTCCATTATTTGGGGCATATATATTTATAACAGTTATATCTTGTTGATCTATGATTTCCTTAAGCAGTATGAAGTGTCCATCTTTATCTCTTTTGACTAACTTTGGCTTGAAGTCTACTTTATTGGATATGAGGATGGAGACCCCTGCTTGCTTATGTAGACCATGTGAGTGATATATTTTATCCCATCCTTTTACCTTTAGTCTATGGGCATCTTTTCCCATGAGATGTGTCTCTTGAAGGCAACAAATTGTTGGGTCTGTTTTTTTTAATCCAATCTATTAGCCTATGTCTTTTAATTGGTGAGTTTAGGCCATTAACATTCAGGGTTATTATTGAGACATAATTTGTATTACCAGTCGTTTTTTTTTTTTTTATTATTTTTGGTATTTAGTTTGACTTGGTTTTTTCCTTTGGTTGGTTTTTTCCCTTTATTGTAGTTCTTCCCTTTGCAGATTCTCATTATTGTTTTTCATTTCCTCCTCATGGAATATTTTACCAAGAATGTTCTGTAGACCAGGCTTTCTTGTTGTAAATTCTTTTAGCTTTTGCTTATCATGGAAGGTTTTTATTTCATCCTCAAATCTAAAGCTGAATTTTGGTGGATATAAAATTCTTGGTTGGCATACTTATCCTTTAGCCTGGTATATGTTGTTGTAGGCTCTCCTGGCTTTGAGGGTCTGGATTGAAAAATCCACTGAGATGCAAATTGGCTTTCCTTTATAGGTAATCTGATTTTTCTCTCTTGCAGCCTTTAAAATTCTATCTTTATTTTATATACTAGGCATTTTCATTACAATGTGCCTTGGTGTGGACCTGTTTTAATTTTGTACATTTGGCGTCTTATAGGCCTCTTGAATTTGATTTTCAAATTCATTCTTCCTGCTTGGGAAATTTTCTGATATTATTTCATTGAAGAGTTTGTGCATTCCTTTGGTTTGCATCTCTGCACCTTCCTCTATTCCGTAAATCTTAAATTTGGTCTTTTGATGGTATCCCATAGTTCTTGGATATTCTTTTTATGGTTTCTTACCATCTTCACTGTGAGGTCAACTTTATTTTTCAGATCATATATTTTGTCTTCATTGTCTGAGGTCCTATTTTCCAAGTGGTCCAATCTGTTGGTGATGCTTTCTATTG
This sequence comes from Tamias sibiricus, assembly GCA_025594165.1. Lineage (NCBI taxonomy): Eukaryota > Metazoa > Chordata > Mammalia > Rodentia > Sciuridae > Tamias > Tamias sibiricus. The sequence goes on from CM046671.1 coordinate 39,573,089, forward strand.
AATTTTTTAAGTGGCTTACTGTTTCTTTCATTTCAAGAATTTCTGTTTTTTTTTTTTTTTCTCAAACTCTCTATCTCTTAATTGAAATAATCTTTTGCTACCTTTATTTGTTCTCTTATCTCTTTGTTGTTGTGATTGATGGTTGCCTATATTTGATTTCTTATCTCTTTATTGGAGAGATCAATTTTTGCCTGTATCTGTTCACTTAGGTCATTTTTAAAAATCCCTTATCATTTTAATTATGTATATGTGGAACTCCTTCTCTGACATTTCATCTACTGTGCTTTCTATGGTTTCTATTGTTGTAGTATCTTGGTTTGTTTGGGGCATTTTCCTCCCTTGTTTCCTCATGATGTCTATGTGTTTTCCTTTCTTGCAAGGTAAGCCTGAGTATTACAAGTTTTGCCCTTTTGTCTTATAAGGTCCCTCCAGGTTACGCAGGACCTCACTTTTTAGGAAAATATCAATATTAGATCTTTCAATGTACTCAATGTGTGTCCATATATCAGTTAGTTTCTATTTTTATATTTACAGTTTTGTCGCTATAAACATAAATGATGAGATCAGTTATCTTATTCCATATAGTCTCTATGTTTGCGTGGTGGTTTACAGTATCTAATGAAAGAAGGGGTGACTTAGAGGTTGGTTTAAAACGTTTATGAAGTAAGATGTGAGAAAATAGAGGTATTAGCTAATTTGACTAGTGAAAGCATAATCATTAGAATTTGGCTGTTAGTAGAAAAAGCAAGAGATAGGCTACCCCATGTAAGATTCCCTGTTAGTTCAGAACATCATAACTGGTTGCACCTTTTGGTGCATCCTGGTCTCTAGTGACCTTAGTGATGTCTTACCCAGACCTTTTTGTTGTTCCTTGGTAGTAGCGTAGCTAACTCAGTTTTGTGGCAGTGGTAGCCTCAGGCCTATAATTATATTGGTATTGGGTTGAGTAGCTACGGGATCCCAGTGGAGTGTGTCTCTCTGGGCAGACGTGAGTTGCCTCTCTGATTTGCGGGTGGAGAAAGCCTCTCTCTCCAGATCCCCTCCTGGCCACAGTGTGGTGGAGCAGGCAGTCTGGCTTTCTTCTCCCCACTCTCCTCCTCCTGGGTCTCCTCCCAGTGTAGTTTATTTGGTGGGGGTTAGGCAAGTGGGCAGCAGGGCCCTTCCACAGGGTGGGGCCTGCAGTTCCTGGTCCTGGTGATGGTGTGAGCCGGTGGCCAGGCAAGCTGGTGGTTGGGTTGCTCCTTCAGGCAGGTGCCCACTGCTTGTTCTGGTGACAGCTGGGCAGGTCACCGTTCCCCAAAGAATGGATGGGGCCCTTCCTCTGGTCGAGCCCTGTCTGCAGCAGAGAGCTGTTATTCCCAGCCCCGGAGGTGATGACTGAGTGAGCTGGAGGCCAGGCTAGGTGGTGGCTGGGTCGCTCCTTCCAGAGGGTGCCTACTGCTTGTTCTGGTCGCAGCTGGGCAGGTCACAGTTCCCCAGGGAATCCAATTTGTCAATTTTGATTCCAGTTTTCCTAGTGCTATACTGGTTCCCTTGGAGGCTTCTGCACGTGGGTCTCCACACTGGCAAATTTTAAATTTCTGCCTGTCTCTCTGATATGGAGGGCAGGATAGCAGTTTTCCTTGTGCTGAAGTTCTTTGATATATCTAAGTGTTTTTTTTGTTTTTAATTGTTTCTTGTTCCGCTATTTACTGGTTATGATGAAACTAAAATCCTCAAACTTCTCACATATTGCATCTATTAAGTTCATTTAAAGTATAAATTTACTAATTGTAATTTAGACATCTTTTTCTGGATCTTTTTTTCTCCCTTGGAAGGATTAATTATTCTATCATTTGTACTAAAATATCTGGACACATCCTGAGCTCCACTTATGTCCTCTAGCTATAACTCAGAGGTAGCTCAAACAGTAGGACATTGCTGGTATTGGGGGGGTAGTGTCACTCTGAAATGTGAAGGCAAATGAATGGGGTTCTTCTTGATGGATCACTAAGTCTCTCTGTGTGGAATCATATAAATCATGTTGAAAAATGGACTGTGAGACCCACTTCATAAATCCTGGCCCAGTTTCCAAAGGTAGCCTATTGCAATCTCAACTTCAATGCTCAGCATTTCATATGCAAACCTGCAGCCTGACTCCTGCAGCAGTTAATGCGTTAGCATTTTAACAAATTGAACCATTTCAGTGGCCTATTTATCAGTTCAAGCTATTTGGAAATGTTGCGACCATATGTCGTCCATTGAAATGAACACTAAACACTGCATTTATAAATGGTAATTTATGACTCATAAATGTCTTTGCTATTAGAACCATTCTGCCACTGTGAATGGAATTGATAGCAGGTTCTGAGCTCTGTGGTATGTGTATGCTTTTTCCTTTTTAGGAATATTGTAGATATTATAGCTTTAATGCCTCATGGAGATGTTATTTTTAAAAAGCTGTGCATATCAAAAAGATTGTGTTCTTATGCTAGATTTTCATATTCATAAATTTGACAGGCAGGTTAAATATATGTGTGCATGTGCATATGGCAAAGATGCTTTATATGTGTGGATAGACAAAGATTATAGAATTATAATTCTAAAATATAGAAGTTACACCTTATTATCTGTCCAGTTCTTAGATTTACTCATGCAATTGAAACTGTTAGTCATTTACTCTAATATCTTCTCTCTCCTTCTTTATTGGAGATAGAATGTCTGACTCTGAGTGGGATATATAGCACCCTGGGATAAAGACTATATTATTCACTTCTCTTCCAAAGAGGAAGGCAAAAATGACTGGTAAATGTAAGGAGAAAGATTTTATGAAAGCTTCCAAAAAAACATATTAAAATATAGCTAGATTACTTTGCATGGTTTGATTGGTCTTTTCTTCATCCTGCTGTCAATGTGGCTATCAGGCTGAATCTTGAGCTAACATCTGAACACTGAGTATTGTGGATTGACTGTGTTAGACTTTAAGAAATCTGGATCTCTGACAGACTCATGAAGTCACATATTGACCATGGAAAGTCTTGCTCAGATGGATTTTATATGCACGAAAGAGAGAGCAGAAAAAGAAATCTTCCTTTTCAACACAGTCATAATTATTTTTTTTTGAGACACCTGTCATGACTTAACTGATACATATATATTATTCTGAATTTAAAGATTTAATCATGCTAGGACTAGATGCATTAAATTACCTGCCTAAGGTCATAGAATTCTATGGGATTGAGAAAATTTCTAGAACCCAAGTTTTTTGGCCTTGGTTTATTATCCTTGTTATTTACATGCCATCTGTAATATTCAATGAGGCCTGTATGAGAGACAGTATGCATTAGCATAGTTTGTAGGACTTTCAGTCAGGAAACCTTGGTCAATGGGCAGGTAGGAATACCTCCTGGAGAAATTGCTGGTAGCTGGGAGACAAATTTATATAAATTTATCAGAAAGCCAGAGTTCCAATTGTTCATCACAAGATAACCTCTACTCTACAAGCACATTAAGTCTAGTTTTATGTCTATCTATTATCTCACTATTTCTCATTCATCATGAATGATTACAATTAAATATTTATACATATGAATAGTTGGAACATTTTTGTAGTGAAAATTTTAGTATGCTGGTTCAAAGTTCTGGTGCTTTAGGAAATTTGTGACTGCTGTTATTAATACAAATGGTCAATACCATAGCATTTATTTCTAAAGAGAACTGTGGTTGAGATCCTACCCATACAGTAAAATGATGTAAGAACCATAAGGTTATAGCCAGTGAATCCCTAGAAACTGGAAATCAATTATTTTTTGAAAAGATAATGTGAAATCCTAATTTGGGGGAGGAATGATTCCAAGGATAAAAACAAAAATGGATTTTTCCCCTTTTCTCTCTCTCTCTCTCTTTTTTTTTCCAGGAATGGAAGATCATCATTAACTCAATGTCAAAATATGATATTCTAATTCCAACACATACACACTTTAATATTTTTTAAGGAATTTAAATCTCCTGGTGTTGGCAGCCCTTTGACAACATTTAATTAATTCAATCATTTGTTTTAGGAGTACCTAATATTTGAACATTGCTGTTTTAAGCAGGGTGGATCCATCAAAGATGAATTTCTTAAAGAATTTAGAGTTTTGTAAGAACCATAGTAAGAAACACATGCACATTAATAATTAGAGACTAATTAGGTGAAGTGAAAAAACAAAACAAATTGTTTCAGTTCACCCAAACAATTCCACCTGTAAGAAATCAACTGAAATTCAAAAAATTAAACTCATGGAGCCACACTTTTTAAAAAGTTTTTACCTATGGATACTCCTGCTATCCTCAAAGTTTCATGTATTCTTTAGTGGGGAGGAGTGTAAATTGCATAAAATGGTCCATGGCATGTATGTGATGCTCAGGAAAGGTTGTATTTGCAGTGGTAAGAGAGAGAAGACAGAGCAATGCAGGTGTGGATAAACAAGAGTGAAGAAAATGTCGGAAAATTCATCAGTACCTGTATGAAAACACAAATGGTGTGAAAATACTTTATGTAAAACCAGTGAATTTAAAAATTGTGCTCTTTATATATAATACAAAATGAAATGCACTCTGCAAGCATGTATAACAAATTAGAATAAAAAAAAAGAAAGAACTGGTTTGAAGTGAAACTTGAAGATCAATAAACTTCTTTTATTCAATCAAAGAAAATTTAAAAATAGAAAGCTATAAAGATACTATAGAGTATTCAGGACAAATATGTCCTGAATTATGCACTTAAAGAATTTATTTGCTGCCAGGCATGGTCACACACACCTGTAATCCCAGCGGCTTGGTTTGCTGAGGCAGGAGGATCACAAGTTCAAAGCCAGCTTCAGCAACAGAGAGGTGATAAGAAGCTTAGTGAGACCCTGTCTCTAAATAAAATACAAAATAAGGCTGGGGATGTGGCTCAGTGGTCAAGTGCCCCTGAGTTCAATTTCTGGTAACCCCCCCCCCTCAAAAAAAAAAAAAAAGAATTTATTTGCTTTATTTCTTTTGAAGAAAGAAAATGCTATAAGTGAATTTCAATATACTGTGTACCCCTTGAAGTAAATATGTTTGTGTCTCTCCATTTTCAAAATTAATAATGTTGTAAAATAACATTTATTATTCTCACACCTTGTGTCAGAAGAATTCAAAGATGGATTCCAAGATTCTTAGGCCCTGGTATACATACACCTTCTCCCAGCTGTTCAACCAAATACTAATTCAGGAGCTGCTGTAATGGATTTTGAGAATGTCATTTAGATCTCAAGTTGCCTGGCCTTAACAGAGGATACTTAAGTACCCTAACCTCATCAGAATTCCTTAAAGAATGTCTCCTGAGAAAGATTCCTAAGAGATTTGATGTGTGGAGGATTCTCCATCATTGACTTGGAAGATGGAGCAGGTCATGTGCACAGAATTCCTCTAACCAAATCCTAAACAGACTCTAGCTGAGAGTGACACCCCCCCCACCCCAGCTGCATCACCTAATACGCAGCAAGGAAACCAGGATCTCTGATATAAATCATGAGTACTGGATTGGATTCTTATGGCAATTTGAATGAGCCTGGAAGAGAAACTCAAGTCTCTCATGTGAACCTATCAGTGACCTGAATGCCATTCTTGTGAGCCCTAGCAGAGAATCCAGTCATGCTGTGCCCATACTTCTGACTTATAGAACTGTGGACTAATAAATGCATTCCATTTCATGTCCATAAATTGTGATAATTTGTCATGCAGCAGTATAAAATTAACACTAACATGCTTTTCACATTTAAACTGCATGCATACACTTTAGTTCAAATGTTCAAGCTCTTTAAAATGACATACTGCTCTACAATTTTTCTGTGAACATTTGAAATGTATGTAGCACCACTTTAATGATTGTACATACCACGGTTCAGCAACCTTTTTGAATTAAGGCCTATAGAGTAAATATTGAGTCCAAGTCACATGTTTTCTTCTTGCAGCTATTCAACTTGCTCTTTGAAGGGTGAAAGCAGTCATAGACAATACATTAATGAATTGTTAACCATGTTCCAATAAAAATTTGTAAAACTGACTATAGGCCAGATTTGGTCATAGGCTATGTCTTGCCAATTCCTAATGTATAATGTTCTATAGCACAATTACTCATTCTTCTTTAGCTGTACATTTGTTTCCAGTTTTTCTTTTTCACAAATGAACCTTAAAATTATTCTAACCTATTGTTTAAAAGTCCTTGAAATTCTGCTGAACAAGGAAATTAACACACAATTCAATAAACACACAGCATCACAGCAGCTCCTGAATTAGTATTTGGTTGTGTATGCCCAGCTATACATGGTGGGACTGTGCACACATACATAAATATGATTTTCCCCAAGGATTATTCTTGTTGAAATGTTACATTTTTAGTTTCCATTTTATATTCCATTCTATACTTTTGTTTTCTTCTGTATTCTTGATTACTCTAGCATATCACTAAACCAGATAAACATTTTCACAATTCCCATTGGCTCAGGAGTATAAGGCAGGAGGATTGCAAATTCCAAGCCAGACTCAGCAACTTAGTGAGGCCCTAAACATCTTATCAAGACCCTGTCTCAAAATGAAAAAAAATATACAAGGACTGGGCATATGGCTCCATGGTTAAGCACCGCTGAGTTCAATCCCTGGTACCCCAATAATTTTTTAAAATTAGTTCTTTTAGTACATATCAGAAAGGAATATTGTAGGGTCAGAGTATGTTCATGACTGGGTATGTTGTGGACACTTGTAATCTCAGTGACTTAGGAAGTCGAGGCAAGAGGATCACAAGTTAGAGGCCAGCCTTGGCAACTTAGCTAGACCTTGTCTCAAAACACAGAATAAAAGATTGAATATGTAGCTTAGTAGTTCAGTGCCCTTGGGGTCAATCCCCAGTCCCACCAGGGACAGGGGTGAGAATATGCTCATATTAAGCTTTATCATCTGTTAAAAATCTCTCATGAAATTCTAACAATTAATGAATGCTTATTTCTCTATACACATTCCATTATTACTTTTCCATTTTAATTTTGTAATAATTTTAGGCTTACAGAAAATCTACATAAGAATTGAAAGTTCCCATTTACCACTTTCTAGCTTTCACTTCTTAATAACCATAGCATGATTTTAAAACTAGGAAAGTATCATTGCATAATTCTGATCTCTAAACTACATTCTTTTACCCAAATTTCATTAATATCCCCTCTTATATACTTTTTTTTTACCCTTCTAGGATTCAATTAAGGATTTGTGTTAGCTTTTTTGTCACTGTGACCAAAATATCTGATATGGACAACTTTAAGAAGGAAAAATGTATTTTGGCTCATGCTTTCAGGCTGTGGTTTGCTGGCTACATAGCCCTGGGCCTGAGATGAGGTAGAATTTCATGACAGAAGGGTATGGCAGAGGGAAGTTCCTCAGCTCACGGCAACCAGGAAGCAGAGAGAGAAAAAGAGACCAGGGACAAGGAATACTCTTCTAAGGCATGCCTCCAGTTGTGAATTTTCTTCAACCTGGTACCACCTCTTACAGTTACCACAATCTCCCAGTAGTCCATCCACTTATCAATGGATTAATCAGAACTCTCATTGTCCAATGACTTTCCAAAAGTTTCACCTTTGGACACTGCTGCATCGGGAACCAAACTTTCAACATTTGAGTCTCCAAATCCAAACCATAACAGGATTCCACATTGTATTTAGTTGCTAATATTTCTTAGGCTCCTCTTATTGAAGGACATTGATCTGTTATTTTATAGAATATCTTTGATTCATTTTTTTTTTTTTTTTTTGTACCGGGGATTGAACTCAGAGGCACTCAACCAATGGGCCACGTCCCCAGCCTTTTTTTTTGTATTTTTATTTGAGACAGGGTCTCACTGAGTTGCTAAGTGCCTCTCCATTGCAGAGACTGGCTTTGAACTCGAAATCCTCCTGTCTCAGCCTCCCAAGTGCTGGGATTACAGGTGTGCGCCACCACACCCAGCTCATTTTTATCTCATGTATTTTCATGATTGGATTGAGATAACACATTTATACCATGGAGATGATATGTCCCTCTTGTGCACAGTATCTAAGGAGTTATGATGTCAACATATTGTGACTATTGATGCTAACTTTGGTTATTAAAGTAATCATTGTCTGGGGTTCTTCATTGTGAAATTACTCTCACTTTGTAGCTAAGTATCTTGAGGGACATGTTTTGGGACTATGCAAAGTATTCCTCTTCTCCAGTTTCCACACACTCAATTTTATTATATCTCAGTGGATCTTATTCCCAACAGTAATCACTATACTGTTTGTCTAGTTATGTTGTTTCCTTTCCCTCCTCCAACATTAGTCCAATGAAAGACTATAAAAAGTGCCTGCTCTTTTATTAGGGCTTAAGGGATTGCAAGTGAAGTTAAATGTGTTTTCTTACTTTTGCTAGGTGTTATGCTTCAGATATGAGGTATCCCCCCAAACCTACTACTAATGCAGGAATATTCATAGATAAAATGATCAGATTATGAGAGCTGTGACCTAATCAGTCCATTCTAATTTGAATGAACTGACTGGGTGGTAACTGTAGGCAGGTGGAGGGCTGGAGGAGGTGGTCACTGGGAGTGTGCCCTAGAAGTGTTGTTCAACAGCCTCCCACTCCTCACCCCTTAATTCCCAACCACGCCAAGAACAGCAGATTTCCTTCACTGGGTCCTTCCCCCATAATATGCTCTCTCACCCTGTCCCAATACAATGGAGTTGGCCATCTATAAATTAAGACCTCTGAAACTGTGAACCTCAAATCAATTTTTCCTTCTAAATTGCCTTGTGGACTATTTGGTCAACAGCAACACACAAACTAACCGATACACCAGGTATTCATATTTGAATTTATTTGAGTGTCCTCCTACTCTACTTCTTACTTTATTTCCTAATCAGTAATATTTTTTCTAGTAGTTTTTTGAATCTCATTGTATGTTGCAGATTTTAATAATTTGTCTCAGAGATGTGTTGCAAAATCCTTTCTCTTGCATGTAGCTTATATTTTAAAATTACTTTTGCTTGGGCTGGGGTTGTGGCTCAGCAGTAGAGTGCTCGCCTAGCACGTGCTCAGCCCAGGTTCGATTACCAGCACCACGTTAAAATAGAGGTATGGTGTACAACTAAAGCAAAATAAATAAATAAGCCAATTACTTTTGCTTTCTTTTTTAAACATAAAATTTGTCTTATATACTAAAATAGTTAAAATTTTGCTCTAAATTTTACAACTATTTTCATAAATTCTTTTCTATGTAGGTTATAAAGTATTCTGTACCATCTTCTATAAAACTTGAATTTCATATAAAAATCCCTTATCCATACAGTATTTATTCTTATATACAGTGTGAAAGGAGGATAAAATTACATTTTCCATTGCTTATTTTTTTTTTTTTCTATCAGAAATAGTCTTTCAGTTTTATCTCGGAATTGGAAAGCCATTTCTGTCACATATGGGAAATCCATATACATGGACACCTACTGTTGTGCCTGCCACTGCTCCTAAAAAAATTCCTATTTTTTCTTTTTAGTTATACATGATGGTAGGATATATTTTGACATATTATACATATGTGGAGTATAACTTCCCATTTTTGTGGCTGTACATGATGTGGAGCTACACTAGTTGTCTATTCATATATGAACATAGGAAAGTTATGTCTGATTCATTCTATTGTCTTTCCCATTCTTATCCCCGCTCCCTTCCCCACACTCCCTCCTGTTTAATCTTATGAAAATCCACCCCTCCCCCATTGTGAGGCAGCACCCACATATCAGGAAACATTTGGCCTTTGTTTCTTGTTTTTATTTGGCTTTGGCTTTGGCTTATTTCCCTTGGCATGATCGTCTCCAGTTCCCTCCATTTACCAGCAAGTGCCATAATTCTGTTCTTCTTTATGGCTGAGTAGTAGTCCATTATGTATATGTACCACATTTTCTTTATCCATTCATCTGCTTACGGGCACCTAGATTGGTATTCACCACAGTTTTGATATTGTGAATTGAGCTGTAATAAACATTGATGTTTGCCTGCCACTTTTTTCCAGTGCTTTATTTTCAAGTGTCGATAACAGTATTTTAAATTATGCCGCTTAATTCCAAGTGTCGATAGCTGAGAAAGTCTTATTTTCTTCATTTCCCACGTTAGAAAGACTCCTTGATCATCTTTGTTATATTTAGAATCAGCTGCTTGATACATAAGAAATAAATTAACATTTATTTCGAGTATGAGTCAAATGTATAAACAGACGTGTTAAAATTGAACTTTTAGGATGATGAGGCGTTCCATTTTGAACGTGGTATAGCTTCTCATTCATTCCATATTTTTTTTTCCCAGCAGGAAGTAAATAATTTATCTTTTCCTATTTTGTTTTTCAGTACTCGAGATTGAACCTGAGACTTCGCATATGCTAGGCAAGTGCTCTACCTCTTAGTTACGCTCCCAGCCCTTTTATTTTGAGAAAAGCTCTAACTTACTCAGGCTGAGCTCAAATTTGCAATCCTCCTGCCTCAGCCTCCATGTAGCTACACCTAGGGTAAATACTCTCAACCTAGGTATATAAAAAATCTTTTTAAATGGTCTATTTATTGTTACAAGACTTAGAGCCTTCTTAGGTAAAAGCACTAACTCTTCACATGGGCCTATAGATGCCAAATGGGAGACTAAAGGCAGGATGAAAGTTTGGAGTCTTTCCCTCCATTTTGCATCTGTCTCCTTTGCTCTGAGTCATTCTCTCTTGCAGTCATGTTGGATTCTAGGAACAAAAAGCCTGATTGATAAACATCTTGTGATGAATCAAAACTGCCCCCTCCCCAGGCAAGAGCAGCTTTCTTCTTGCACACCAGATCCCATGACCGATCCTGAGGTAATGATCAAGTAGGGCACCGTCCAACTGGGACTGCTTGACTATGCTCACTTGCAGACCCCTTGTCTATATGATGTATTGTCAGGACCCCCAGGCAACAGGGTTAAGGACCATGGTCCCATCATCTCCTAACTACAACTATGCTAATTAAAGTTTCCCTTCACCATTGCACTACTCTTCGTTTGGCCTATAGGGACAGGTGGCATAACATAGTCCACTGGGAGTCCTGGAGCTCCTGTCTCCATCCTAGAACTCCAATAACAAACTTAAAATTTAAATGAGAAATCATGAATTGCTTTATAAAGAGTTTTCAGCTCACAGGCCTTCTATCTGGGGATATATTTTCCTCCTCCTCAGGGTTTAGAGCTAAGAGAAAAGGGCAAACTAAAGAGGAAAACAGTAAATTCTATTTTACTTTATTTGTGTTTATAAATTGATATGCAATGAATTTTGGCTACCGTTATTTAAAAGAAAATTAATTGATTTGGGAAAACAATCATCGCATGAAGTTTGCCATGTGGTATAGCAGGTAGCACTCAATAATTGTGTTGTTGAGAAGACCCTGTCCCATCTATTTGTCTCTCTGATGTTAGTAACTGGTCGGATAGCCATGAATGAAAGGACTAATATATAAAGATACTTGTGAAAGTAAGACATTTCGCATGAGGGAATGACTTTTAAGAGCAAAAGACCTATTTGACCTTTGATAGCTAACATGTCCAGTAAATTAAGAACAGCATGATGTATGAGCAAATTATAATGGGGACAAATAGAGAAATCCATGCTGTTTTGAAGAAAAAGGTCAATAGCAACATAAAGTAAATGTATAGAAATTGAGAAATTATCAATCTCTGAAGTGAGTAGATATGACTAAATATTACTCTTAGAGATGGTCTTGAAGATTGAGTAGTTCAACGCTTCTTCATTTACAAATCAGTAAAATGGGACTCTGAGAAGATAAATAATTGAAGACCAGAGATAGGTAGACTTTTCAGTTGTGTTTTTTTTTTTTTTTTTTTTTTCTGGTTCTTAATTGTTCAAGGACTGTCATCTTTATCAACGAGTCCACTTTTTTCACATTGTAATGAATGGCAATTGGCAAAGGCATGCCTGACCAAACTGACCATGAAAATGAAAGAGTTTCCTGTGTACTGGAATGTAATTGGGAACTGCTTTATAGGAGATCCATTTCAGAAATGCAAAATGAGTATGGTGAAAACAGGAAAATCATATGTGGGGTCCCGAGTTCCAGAGTTCAAAAATGTTAGGGGTGACTGATGTTATTTTACATTGCAAATGGATAAGCTGAGTCCAGGAAAGGTTAAAAAGCATCTAGATTGTCACTTAAAGTTGGATGGGAGGAAGAGTTTTTTTTTTTTTTTTTTTTTTAAGAAAAAGTGATAAAGAAAGATGGTCAAATGGAAAGAAGAACATTGAAAGGCTCCTCGTAGAGGACTAGAGATTTAGTAAAATGAGCAGAAGCAGAGACTGTATCTCCAGCTTTAAACAAATAGAAAGATCTTGGAAAGTGTGCTACAGGAAATGAAATCAGGTATCCAAAAGGGACATGAAGCTCCTTTGGCACAACTCCAACCCTGTGGCTTGGTCCAGAGTTAGTTTCATCTTCTGTTACAGTTCCTTAATGATTTGAGGTAGCCCTGATTGCATTTGTAACCTTGGTTACTTATTTTCCTTTCTGGAGCATAACCTATAAGTGACAGGAACGTAGAAGGTACCGAGGAAATGTTTCTAAAATCAATCAGCAACACATTGTATTAGTCATTTTATAAATTATATTTGAATTCTGTGTATCTGATCCATACTTTCTGGCATGAGGAAGAAGACCTGTTAATTTTAATAAAAACTTCATGGAAAAGTATTTGGAGATGGACAGAAACCTGAGCAGATATACTGGTAGCTTCTCCTTTTCTAAGCAGGAAGCCATGTGTTATTGTATTTCAGGATCAAAGCATGGAAGACAAACTAGGCAAGTTGCTTTACCTCCAGATAAGATGTGGTATGCTTATCATGAGAACTGTTGGTCTTTTATAGCCAGTGCTCATAAACTTTTAGCTACTTTACTATTATTAGAAATGATTTTATTCCTCTCTGCTCCATCCATCAAATGCACAGTAAAATCACTGAGGACTTCCTGTATTCATAGTACAACTTGAGATACAACTTTGTTAATTAAAGATAATCAGTGTTATGTTTTATGGAAAGTTCTTGATATGTTGGAATTAAATTTATATCCAACTAGTCAATTATATCAGAATAAATCTGCTTACACTCTCAATAAACTTTATAATAGTACTTTTAAAAGTGATTCTGTGATATGTAGGATACCCTTTGGTAAAAGTTTTAGGCAAAAGAATTAGATGCTTAAGGAAACCTACAATGTTAAATTGAAACACCCTAGACTGCTAAATTTAATATTTACTAGGTGGATGTACCAGACTTAGCAAAATGGAATTGAAGATTGTGCCTATAAAAAGCTATGATAAGAGTAATAACTCATGCTTAGAAGAGAACAGGATGGTGAGGTGGTTCATGATGTAGCCTGGCAGAAAGACTCAGTTTATATTCCTAGTTATGTGTGTTCTTTTCTAAGAGACCTTAGAACAAATAATTTGGATTCTCTTGATTTTTGTTTCCTACTGGATTGTGAGGTATAGTCTGAATACTGTTTGATCTCTCTTGTAAGAATCTTTGTGTGGGTTGGAGGAGCACTGTGCTGCTATTTTACTCTGTAGTACTAACTCCAATACATAATCATAATTCTTCCTGTCTTCTCTTCTCTAAGAAGGAATTCCCCTGTCAGTATAACAAATTTTGGTGTCAGTTCACTCATACCTATGTCAAAAAGAATAATATTTTGTAGTTATATGACAACAAGAGGAAAAATAGAATAAGAGGTCAAAATAGGAAATAAGAGATAGAAAAATCTAAATTCCTCACCCTCCTAAGTAGGTGAAAATGCTCTTACATACAGCTGTCTCTCACACAAAGAGAACATTAGCTCTTATAAAGAATGGACTGAAACTACAGCAGATGAAGCACACTACTGGGAGCACAGAGTAGGAAAGGGTGCACTCAGAGGTGGCCCTCCCTTAAAGTCAGCCCTAGGGAAAGACATGGGACTCAGTAGGAAGGAGGACACTTTTCCAACAGCCCTGGTTGTCCTCTGTGACACCAAGGCACTCGCCACACTTCCTCAGACAGAAGATATGGAATCCTTGGAAAAGTATAAAGCACTAATGAACTGTACCAGAGAGTGTTTCTTTGCACAGGCCCGAGTATACTAGTGATGATAATGAATCTGGTGGTAGTGTTTACACAACAGTAAAAAGACAGATGCAGAGTGAAACACCATTCAATCAACTGGATGGAGGAGCTACATAATGCCAAACAGCTGGGTATTTGGAAACATCTAGGCATTTTGATAGCATAGTTCCTAATTTTTCTAAATAGATTTCCCTTCAGAGCCAGATCATGTTCTGCACAAGGAAACTGGTTTCTGTCAACACCTTATTTTTTTCTGCTTTTTAAAAAATCCGTAATGGGATTACCCAGCATTCTCGACCACTATTTGAAAATCTGTTTGGAAGAAGCGTTTGCTTGTTTCTTAAATAACTCAAGTATATTTTTCTAAAAGCAAAGATTTATCATTCTTCATGCAATTTAGTACAGACATATGTCACAGACTCTTAGACAATTATTAAAGGTATCCAATGGTAGTCCAATAATGGAAACTAAATGTGACTTCTCAAGAAATTGTTAAAAAGATAAATTCATTTGGATATAATAAGTTTGGTTTTATTTAAAATAAAATATGAAGCCAGGTACAGTGGTTTATGCCTGTAATATCAGCAGCTCAGGAGGCTGAAATAGGAGGACCACAAGTTCAAAGCTAGCCTCAGAAACTTAGGGAGGCCTTAGGCAACTTAGTGAGACCCTGTCTAAAAATAAATAAATAAATAATAAAATAAAATAAAAAGGGCTGGGCATGTGGCTTCATAGCTAAGTGTCCCTGGGTTCAATCCCTGTTACCAATCTATCAATCAATAAAGTAAAATATGACTATAAGTTGCTACCTAAACTAAAATATAAGCTCTGTATTTTCAGAGACAGTCTTGATTATTTCTAATAACTACTTTGACTCCCAACGTACATTGGACAAATTTCATAAAAAATATTATATACTTACTTTTTGCCTATAAATTGAATGATAGACTCAATGTCTTTTGAAGCCATACTGGAATACTGCTTATTCTGGTTGTGGGTACCATGTGTAAAAGAACAAAACCAAACAAACAAAGAATAAAAAAGGAAGAAATAAAAGAAATGGGGGGAAAAACAAAGAAAACAAGCAAACAACAATAATCAATATTTTAATTCCAGAGCATGCGGTTATTGGAACTGAAGGTCCTTAATTTCATACTAAGAAAATGCAGAGACACCTCTATTTATTACAAATTTAAATTTAATGCGCTACAGTGTCTTTTTCTTCCTTGTACTTCCCACAGTAATTAGGGGTTGACTCTCTGCCTTCAGGCTAATTCAATGTTTATGTTATTAAGTTATAGACTGGATGCTCCTGTGTGAATACTTCCTGGTTTTAGTCTATTACCCATACTTTTCCCAGATTTCAATCAAGAATAGGGTCCTTCATACACTGAAAGAATGTCCTTGAACTTGTGCTTCATGGTTCATACACGGTACTGTCCTCTGATCCTCTGACTCTGCAGCCTGCAGTGGCCCAACAGTCTGGTTTCCTTTGTGGGCAACCTTGTGCTGTGTTTTTATGAAGCAGAGAGTCCTTTCCATCATAGTCTAATGGTAGTCTACATACATGCTGGCAGCTGTCATGTTCATCTCTTAAAAATGGCTTTCACATATCAACTTTTGCTCTAAAACTTTCTGTAGGGCCTTAATTTGGGCCTCATAATGTAAATTTTCTTGATTTGCAAGGATTTCTATACACAGAATATGACGTTCTTATGTTTATTTTTGAGAGTGTATTCATAGACTTCTGTTGAATTCAGGACTTCTTTACTTTCTCAGGAAAATCATATTCATTGCCTCTCTCATGAAAATGCTGTGCCATCCTTTCCATTAATTTTTAGGTTAAGGCATAATTGACAAAAGTGAGATGGCAGAGTCTTAATTTGATGTGCTCTTGTAAATGCACATAACTGTGTGATTTATATTGCTACCAAGATAACAAATATCCCATCACCTCTGAAGTCTCTTATTAAAGAGAACTCTTCTTCCCAACATCCTCAACAATAATTGTTCTGAGTTCTCTTCATTGTCAATTACTTCTGCCTGTCCTAAACTTTATGAAGTTATTAGAGTCTCCTTTTGTGTCCAGCTATTTTCAGTGCATTTTTTTCATACATCAATATGTTATTTACTTTTATTGCTGAAAATATACCTTGGTATGTGTGCTATAATTTATTCATTCCCCTATGAATGGGTATGTGAATCATTTCAGTATTCAGCTATAATATGTAAAGCTGCTATAAACAACAGTGTTCAAATCATTGTTGTGTAAATATCATAGATTATTAATCTCACAAACTAAGATGACTAAGAGATCACTAGGTGATATGATATTAAAGAACCACTGTTGTCTATGTGATCTGTTATTGACAGAAATGTGGTTATGTGACTCAAGGCCATACTTTCAACCCATAATGGAAGTTGGCTTCCTTACGGAACTTCAGCCATTACAAAAAAATCATGTTACTTATATATTTCCTGTCTCCTTCCTTCCCTCAACCAACATGTTTTTACTCATATTTTATATGCATATTTTTATGTGCCAGGCCACTGAATAAATACTTTGCATTTTTTACTCTTTTTAAATGAAGTGCAAGTTAAATTTATATATTTTGAAGATGCACAAAAAGGTATTTGTCATTAATAATAATCATCTTTGTTTAAGTCCAGTTAAACTTATCCGGTTTCTGAGTAACTGGAAAAAGAAAATATCATGTTTCTATTTCCATAAGTACAAATCTGATATCTTCCAGCAGCTTCTATGCCAGTCAAATTCCTAAGGAATCACTATTTTCATCAAGACAGAATCTTTACTGAAACTAACATATGCTGCCTGTCTGGAAAAAAAAAAAAAGCCTTAAAAAGAGTATTGAAATATCAAGTTTGTTATCAGTAGTTATCATATCATTCCTCTTTCCATTTTAATCTAACTAGTTATTTTATCTGGGAAAATTTACACATTTTTCTTCAGGCCACATTTTCTCACTAGTGAAATGAAAGTTGTATCAGATGTTATCTAATATTTATCCTAGTTTTGATACCATGGGATACCATGACTCTACAGTTCTACATTTTCTTCCTTATTAGGAAGAAATTATTTAACAAAAATAGTTGTTACCCTTTTTCTCTTTGTTATGTACTGTGTTATGCGGTCAAGGGATGCCATCTACCCTCTGAAATAAAAATTTAATACACATTGGTGCAAGGTATTAAATGGTTACAGTTCTGAATAGTGAGATTTTTTCTTGTTAAAAATCTTGAACTACTTGTTGCAATCCAATCGTTATGCCCAATGATTTGCAAGATGTTAGCCAAAGCAATGCAAAATCAATCAGAGCCTCCTCTATTATGTCCTTGCCTTCCTACCTGCAATACATTTCAACCAGGAAACCATGCTAGGAAGTGATAATAGTGGTGACACAATAAATATTCTTTCTGTTTAAATGTTTGAGAGGTTACGAAAGAGTAAAAATGACAGCTCCACTTATCCACATGTGCGGGATTACATTTTCTTTCCTTATGTTCCTGAATCTTTTTCTCACCAAAGGCTCTATTCCAGTAAGTAACAAAGAAGAGTAAAAGCAAATGAAAAGTATCTGATGTTTCCTGGAGCCTCAGTTATGCTCCAAACTTGAATTAAGACAAGCCCAGATGGGGAACCATAGCTGGATTGATCTGGTCTACCCTTGTAGCAAAAATTTAAACTCTTGATAGGGCTGCCCCCAGTGCTACTGATCAAAGAGGAAGGATGTCTTCTGCCAGGAGAAAGATGTATAGTCTCAGATCTGTATAGCCTCAAGCATCCAACACTTCTCCATGGTGGTTCATCAAAGCCTCTGTGCAAATGATGTCTCAGTCAGCCCAGAGAGAGGGAGTCCAACAACATAGGAAGAAGGAGAGTGGTGTGAAGACAAGGGCACATTTCTGTATACAAAGTGCAGTGGTGAGAATCCTAAGATCCCTCCTCCAGCTTAGCATTCCCCCAATTCAGCAGTCCTAAACTTGACAATCATGAAGAGATTCATTTCATTGTTCTATCACAGTGTTCTCCAGTCTGTAACCTGGGAACTATCTCAACTATTTCCCAGTGTTCTTTAGTGATAGTTAAAGTTGCAAGATCTCAGGTCCTACGGTGAGACACTGAGTCCAGGGTGAAAGGTGCCAAGAGATCTCTATATTTAAGAAGTTCTTACACATATACTTAGTTTTTGATCTTGAACAATAGCAATAACAACTTGCTTTCTGGCAGAATGCAAATTTTCCTTAAAGATATTTAAATATATTTCTCCTACAAATGGAATGGTCCAAGTCCTGTCAGTCACTGTATCTTCTATTTCCATTTTTATTTAATGTTATTTTTATAAGCAATAAAGTTTATTTTAAGTTATAATCATAATTACAAGGCCATATATAGGTGATAGGAAAAATCACACACACATATATATTGATATATGTGTATGTATAAAGTGTATATACATATATATGTGTGTATATCAAAATCTACATTTCTAAAGAGTCTATATATTATTTATACACATTTATTTTACACATACTTATTGAATTTTTTTTTTGGGGGGGTGGTACCAGGGATTGAACTCAAGGGCACTTGGCCTCTGAGCCACATCCGAGCCTTATTTTGTGTTTTTATTTAGAGACAGGGTCTCACTGAGTTGCTTAGCACCTTGCTTTTGTTGAGGCTGACTTTGAAATCTCTGTCCTCCTGCCTCAGCCACCCAAGCCACTGGGATTACAGGTGTGAGCTACTGTGCCCATTGAATTTTATCTATATATAGAGTCCAGTAAATTTTACTAATGGACTCAGCAGCAAGGAGGGACTTCAAAGACTCCCATGGGTACTATACACAATCCTTACCTACACTGATACATAAATTAGTTTCTACATAGTAGTCAGGATTAGTTATACCTGCAAGCAATTGCCCTTCTATGCTTGATGGTTCAATATTATAAGGAGCCAAAAACAGCTATGTGTGATGGTATTAGGTGGTGGGGCTTTAGGAAGATCATTAGAACTCCTTCATGGAGCCCTTAGAAATTGGATTAGTGCCCTCACCTAGCTATCCCACTCCTTGGTTTATACCCAAAGGACTTAAAATCAGTGTACTATAGTGACACACCCACATCAATGTTTATAGCAGCTCAATTCACAATAGCTAGACTATGGAACCAACCGAGGTTTCCCTCACTAGATGAATGGATAAAGAAAATGTGGTATATATACTCAATGGACTATTACACAGCTTTAAATGAGAGTGAAATTATGGCATTTGCCAGTAAATGGTTGGAGTTAAAGAATATCATGTTAAGCGAAATAAGCCAATCCCACCAAACCATAGACCAAATATTTTCTCTAATATGTGGATGCTAATTCACAATAAGGCAGCAAGCACTAGGGAAGAATAGCATTAGATTAGGTAGAAGGAAGTGAAGGGAGGGGAGGGAGGAGATGTGGGGATGGGAAAGATAGTGGAAGGAAACAGACATTATCACTGTATGTATATATGTGACTACATGACCAATATGATTCAGCAACATGTACACTCAGAAAAATGAGAAATAATATCCCATCTATGTATGATATATGACAGTGCATAAATGCATTCTACTGTCTTGTGTAACTAATTAAAACAAATCAAAAAATTAAAAAAAGAAAAAGCTAAAAAGAAATATATGAGAGATCTTTCTGTTTTCTGCCATGTAAGGCTATAATGAGAGACCATCAAGTGCCCTTACCACTGGATAACCTGACCCTTTGATCTCAGACTTCCCAGCCTCCAGGACTCTCAAAAATAATTTTCTCCTGTGCAAGCTACAAAGTCAATAGTCTTCTTCAATAGCAGCCCAAATGTATTAGTAAATGTTATTCCTTTTATGTTTTACTGGGCTGACATTTTTACTGATGGTACAAAGGTATGGTAGAAAACATCCTGGCATTTTAATATGAATCATGTATTGGCACCAAACAATAGGTATTAGTGATCAACATAGTATTCATTATGATGAATATTCAAAATATGAAAATTAACAAAAAATACCTATGTCACATTAAGTATATTTAAAGTAAAATTTTTACTAATTTTATTCAATGCAAGACTTTTTAACAATCTATATGACAGAATTGGGAGTATATGTAAAACATTCCTTTGTGTGACATATTATAGTTGTCTCAAAAATGCCTTTTGCCATTGTTTCACTGGACAGATAAACTTACTGTTTTTTTTTTTCATGAAACACCATTTATACTTGAATTAATGACTGGTATCAATCTATAGTTATTCAGACTTGAGTGCTTAGAAAACATTTTCTCAAAAATGAATAAAGTGAACCAGTCACTTCACAGAAGACAACTGGCAGCATTTTGCCAACAACAAACTTCAAGCTTTCAAATGAAAATTGGGAGTTTGGAAAATTAGAACTACACTGAGATTCCATCTCACTCCAGCCGGAATGGCAATTATCAAGAATACAAGTAATAATAAAGTTTGGCGAGGATGTGAGTAAAAAGGTATATTTATAAATTGCTGGTGGGACTTCAAATTGGTGCACCCACTCTGGAAAGCAGTATGGCAACTTCTCAGAAAACTAAGAATGGAAATCCCTTTGACCCAGTTATGGCATGACTTAGTATATACCAAAAGGAATTTAAATCACCATAATACAGTACCATGCAACATCAGTATTTATAGCAGTTCAATTCACAATAGCTAAACTATGGGACCATCCTCGGTGTCCTTCAGTGGATGAAGGATAAAAAGTGTGGTATGTATACACAGTGGAATATTACTCAGCCATGAATAAGAATGACTTTATGATTTTTCTGGTAAATGGGTAAATCTGAAGACTATGATGCTAAGTGAAATAAGCCAATCCAGAAGAAAACCAAAGGTTGAATATTCTCTCTGATATGTGGATACTAATATATAGTTGGGGGTGGGGAGGGAAGAATAGAAGTTCAGTGGATTAGATGAAAGGGGATGAAAGGAAGGAAGGGAGAATGGAAATAGGAAAGATAGAATAAATCAGACATAACTTTCTCTGTCCTTTGTTCATATATCAATACCCCACTTTGAAACTCTACATCATCTACAACCACAAGAATGGGATCCTAAGTAAAATAAGTTATACTCCATGTATGTATAATATGTCAAAATATACTCTATTGTCAGGTATATCTAAAAATAACAACAAAAAAATTAGGAGTTTGGGAATTTTAATTTAGTTGACAGCTTCCTAATATTTAAAGATTTTCTGATTAGATTGGTGTTAATAGTCATACATGTAATTTTAAAATATTGTATAAGTAAAATGTGTCAGAATTTGGAAGATTATATAAGTCTGTGGACCAATAGTTTTGAAATGATCAATACATAATTGTTCAAAGTATAGATGGATAAAAGATGCATTCAATGAAATAGATAGATGAGTTTTAATGTATCTGAGCACAAAATATTCATCAATATCATTTAAACTGTCACATTGCTATAATTTTGTACTTCTTGAGTTTTGGTGTGTTATTAAAGAAAAATAACCACCATAATCTGAAAAAATATATAATTCTTCTCTCTTTTCTAACTACATACCTGTTTGAGACTGAATTATCTTCATCAACTTCCAACCAAACTACCCATTGCAACAGATTGAATAAAAAAGTGGATATGAGAATTTAACTGTTTTTAACTGTCATATATTAAAGAGATTCCCCCACACATTAAATAATTCCTCTCCCCTAACTCATTTATTCTTAGGAGATTGCAGATATTCTTCATAAAGATACATCACTTAGACTTTATCATTGATTTATTATTATTTAAAATAAACAACTAAATATTTTTAATTCTCTTAATTTTGTTTGCTAATATAGTGAATACCAAAAGATATGATATACATATTCAAAAGGTGTTTAGACTTTCATCTGTTTAAGTGTATAAAGATCGATTGAGAAGAAAAATGTTGACAAGAGTTTCTCTGAAGAATAGAAGTTATTAGCATATTACATCATTTCTCCAAATTTCTGGAAGCCCCCACTGTGATTCTCTCATTTGAGTCTGTTTACAACATCCTGATCTACCATAACCTTGTAAGTACCAAATGGCAGCAATGCTTCAACTGCATCCTGGGCCAGGTGAAGAGGGTTATTTTTATTTTTATCTTACTCAAAGATATTTGGAACCTTTAATAAATGGCTAAGGAAGAAAACCAAATGAGTCCTATATGACCCTATAATTCAGAGTTCTACCAAAGATTTGGCTCGTCTTGCTAGTAGTGGTAATAAGGTTCTCTATGTTTTAAAAAAATTATTTATATATTTATTTATTTCTAAAGTGAGTCTTCCAATAGGCCATAGATGGAAGATTTCTAAGTTTCATCAACATGGTAAACCCCTGGATTTTTATGGGATTTTATCTCCTGGCCTCTGATGGTAAAAAAGAAAAAAGAAAAAAAAAAAAAAAAAGGTAGGTTTCCAGTACACAATATTTATTGTTACTTTCTGCTAAGTAGGATTGTTCTGCTTGAGAAAAATCAATGTAATACACCCATGTATCCTCAGGGATATGAGAGAATCAAATTTCTCGAGACTAATTACAAGACAGAGTTGAAATAATCATGTTGTGAGAGAATGAAGTTGTACTGTTGCCCAAGTCAGGTGAAAGAAAGCTGCTGGATTCTGCCCATTAGTATCCAGGAAAACACACTCAAAATATCAGTAGCTACATATCAACTGTCAGTGACAAGGCTGGCTTAGTTGTTCTACTGAGGAGATGGCATGTGGATCAGCTGTAGTTGATATTACTGACTTATTTTGTAAAGATCATGGTTATTCTCCAAGATAAGTCTATTTTCTGCAGTTCACATTGGCAACGTGAAAGGGATATGATAGATATAAACACTCTTGTCTTTTAAGTGATTGGTAATGGAGTGGAGCTTTCAGAGGGTCCAAAGTAGTGGTGCATTTGTTTTATCATTTTCATGAGAACAGAGGACTCCTGAGTCTTTCAGTTGCCTTTTTCAAAGCTTTCATCTAGTAGGCAAATAAAAAGAAATAAATAAATAGATAGAAATGAATTTGGTGACTTGCGGAGCACATCTACTTAGCTGTACATATATGAACCCACTGAACAATAATTATATGATAGTTTGACTTTGAAATGAGCTTGAGCCAAAACTAAACTTACCACCTTTTCACTCTGACCAGTGACCATTGGAGCTTTTGGGATCTCCAAAGCTTAACAGTGACTCAGATTCCAGATTCAATTATTACAAAAATTTCTGGGCATTTCTTTTTACTCAATGTACAGTCACTCTGTGGTGCCTGCAACACAACAGCCATGATGTAAATGTAATCACTTTGGAAAGATCATGGAAGGAAATTTGAGTAATTCTTGTAAATTATCGCAGACATCAACTTTAAGCCTTTTCAACACCCCCCCCTTTTTTTTTTTAAAGAGCAAATGTTTTTTACTGTTTAAGATACAGACATGGGTAGAGGGGAATTGGTTGCGAAGCCAGTTCAGATTAGAGTAAGCAGGATGCCACCTCCAGGGACCTTATGACCAGTGAGACACTGTGACTGTGGAAGCTCTCCGTGTCAAAACATGCTGATTACCTTCTCCCTTGACAAATAGGAGCTATTGCCTTCTACCTCCCAGGTACTTCATCATCTCCCCTCCATTCAGTTAGCCTATCTCCATGCCAGATTCTTTCACTTTCTTTTCCATCCTGAACGGAATAAAAAAGTACTTTCTCATGGATTCTAGGACTGCTCCTGACAGTTTATTTCTCACGAGTTTGTGGTGAGAATCCTACAAGATGCTACCAAAGAAAGAAGTGTATAAACTGATTCCATGTTGAGAATTCACCTTAGTCTCCCCATCTTACTAAATATTTGGACTCCTTCTTGTTATATCAGGGAATTTCTGGCATTTCAACTTCAATAAGTTCAGACCACTTTATAAATGTAGGTTTTAGTTAATTAATGGACCAAATAATTAGAACTATTTCTAATTTCTAAATTTCACTGATTATGTCCAAAAAATAGTAATTTACCCACACCAATTAATTCAACATGATGTGAAATGATGTTTGTCTAGTCCCATCATATATACATATGTGTATATGTATAATCCATACATTTTTGCTAATCTAAGTTATTATTACAAATTAAAAACTGGTTATGGTTTTATTAACTAAGTCTTTATCTTCTATATTAAACTTTTAATTAGCCTCTGAGCTATCTGCAGTCTACAGGGTGGCAAGTAAGAACCATATAGGATCCTAGGACAGGAGACTGTTCTAGCACCTCCAAGTAAAGAATAACTATAAAAGAAAGATCACTTCTTCTAATAAAATAAGTAAGTTTTGATGTTTGAGTATTTGTCATTGTATCAATACCTCTAAATTTTGCCATTTTGATTCTAGAATTCCAATTCTGATTCAAGTCTCCAATTTTTAGCAAGGCTGATGGAGCCAAGTTATGCTTTAATGCCACAATACACAGGCTAAGTCTGAGAATAGTGTTTGGACAGTCAACGCTGTCATTATAAAATGTAGAATATTCTTTTGAAGAGATCATGTAAACGATATTTTACTGATGATAGTAAGAATTTGATACCTATATCTTGTTATTTTGTATATTGATATCCCCTATGCAATTAGAATTAACTTAGGTAAACATAGTCCTTAGACTCTTTGCAAACATCAATCAGTGCTATATCCCATTATCAACACCTTCATCATCACCTTTGACTGCCAATGCTATCTTTACAAAGGCACTTTATGCCAGATTACCAAAGATAATTTAAATTCCTGGTTTGTCTGGGTACAAATAATTCACTTTTCTTTATAATAAGTGATTCTCATGCCTTCAAATCAGAAAATCAATCCCAGATGCCCAACCTGAAGCTTTGGGCATTTTTGTTGTTGTTGTTGTTATTCATGGGTACATTTTGTACCAATAATATATTAGCTAATATTAACATGTATTTATCATAAAATGCTGTGTATATTTTAAAGGGAAAAGTATTAATACAGGGAATGAGGTGCTTATATTATTCCAAATGATGGAGGAATGAAATCTAGATTGGGCATCCAAGAATAAATTGCAAAATAAAAAAGAATTGGTGAGACTTCTAGATCTGCCATAATCAGAAAGGTTGATTGTCTTCAAGGTCACACAGTATTGGCTTGAATCAAGAAAGTGCCACTAGCAAATCATGGCTCCAAAATCACATTGCACCTACTATATCTGTACTAGCAAACAATATAGATCCCATGCTCTACCTTTAGTTACATATAAAGCCAGTAAGGAGACGCCGGCATTCTATATTAATGCTACTGCAAAGAAACTCAACACCTCCATGGCTTTGCTTGGCAGCAAAAAAGTATATAATGAGCATTCAAGTGAACTTCACCTTACTTTTTTTTTTCCATTCATCTCTTTTTTTTAAAAAATTATTTATTTACTTATTCATCATCATGCACAAATATAGTATCTTTTTACGTACAACTGCTTGTATACAAAGTATATAAGTACCATTCAGATCTTCAATCATGCATTTAGGATAATGATATCCACCTCATTCAACCACCAATTTTTTCCCCCCTCCCTCCCTCCTTACTCCCTCCCTTCCCCTCTCTTTCCGTTGACCATTCTAGTGTTCCTCTGATCCTATGTACCCCCTTCCAACAACACTGTGAACTAGCCTCCTTATATCAGAGAAAACATTCGGTTTTTGGATTTTTGAGATTGACTAATTTCACTTAGCATTATATTCTCCAACTTCATCCATTTACCTGCAAATGCCATTATTTTATTCTCTCTTATTGCTGAGTAAAATTCCATTTTGTATATATACCACATTTTCTTTATCCACTCATCTACTGAGGGACATCTACGTTGGTTCCACAACCTACCTATTGTGAATTGTGCTGCTATAAACATTGAAGTGGCTGTGTCACTGTAATATGCTGTTTTTAAGTCCTTTGGGAATAGACCCAGGAGTGGGATGGCTGGATCATAAGGTGGTTCCATTTCCAGTTTTCCAAGAAATCTCCATACTGATTTCCATAATGGTTGCACCATTTTGCAGTCCCACCAGCAATGTATGAGTGAGCCTTTTTCCCCACATCCTCACCAATATTTATTGTTGTTTGTGTTCTTGATAGCTGCCATTCTGACTGGAGTGAAATGAAATCTTAGAGTACTTTTGATTTGCATTTCTCTAATTGCCAATGATGTTGAGCATTTTTTCATGTATTTGTTGATTAAATGTGTATCTTCTTCTGAGAAGCGTCTTTTCAATTCCTTAGCCCATTTATTGATTGGGTTATTTGTTTTTTTTTGGTGTTAAGTTTTTTGAGTTCTTTATATATTCTAGAAGTTAGTGCTCTATCTGATGTGCATGTATTAAATATTTGTTCCCAATTAGTTGGCTCTCTATTCACCTCACTGATTGTTTCTTTTGCTGAGAAGAAGCTTTTTAGTTTAAAGCTATCCCATTCATTAATTCTTGGTAATAGTTCTTGTGCTACAGGATTCTTATTAAGGAACTTGGGGCTTAATCCGACATGTTGGAAATTGGAGCTTACTCTTTCTTCTATTAGGCATATTGTCTCTGGTCTAATTCCTAGGTCCTTGATCCACTTTGAATTGAGTTTTGTGCATGGTGAGAGACAAGGGTTTAATTTCATTTTGTTACATATGGATTTCCAGTTTTCCCAGCACCATTTGTTGAAGAGGCTATCCTTTCTCCATTGTACATTTTTGGCACCTTTGTCTAATATAAGATAGCTGAAATTATATGTATTAGTCTCTGTGTCCTCAATTCTGTACCATTGGTCCACCAGTCTGTTTTGGTGCCAATAACATGCTGTTTTTGTTACTATTGCTCTATAGTATAATTTAAAGTCCAGTAGGGTGATGCCCCCTGCTTCACTTTTCTTGCTCAGGATTGCTTTGGCTATTCTGGGCCTCTTATTTCTCCAGATGAATTTCATGACTTCTTTTTCTATTTCTTTGAAGAATGACATTGGGATTTTGATTGGAATTGCATTAAATCTGTATAATGCTTTTGGTAGTATGGACATTTTGACAATATTGATTCTACCTATCCCAGAGCAAGGTAGGTCTTTCCATCTTCTGAGTTCTTCTATGATTTTTTCTTTAGTGTTCTATAATTTTCCTTATAAAAGTCTTTCACCTTTTTTGGTAAGTTGATTCCCAGGTATTTTATTTTTTTTGATGCTATTGTAAATGGGGTATTTTTCATCATTTCCCTTTCAGAGGCTTTGTCACTGATGTACAAAATGCCTTTGACGTATGGGTATTGATTTTGTATCCTGCTACTTTGCCAAATTCATTTACTAGTTTTAAAAGTTTTCTGTTAGAGTTTTTTGGGTCTTCTAGGTATATTATCATGTCATCAGATAATAGTGCTAATTTGAGCTCTTCTTTTCCTATCTGGATCCCTTTAATTTCTTTCATCTGTCTAATTATTCTGTCCAGAGTTTCCAGTACTATGTTAAATAGCAGTGGTGAAACAGGGCATCCCTGTCTTGTTCCAGTTTTTGGAGGGAATGATTTCAATTTTTCTCCATTTAAGATAATGTTAGCTCTGGGCCTTGCATAAATAGCTTTTATAATGTTGAGATATGTTCCTGATATTCCTAGTTTTTCCAGTGTTTTGAACATAAAGGGGTGCTGTATTTTGTCAAATGCTTTTTCTGCATCTATTGAGATAATCATATGATTTTTATCTTTAAGTCTATTGATGTGATGTATTATGTTTATTGATTTCCGAATGTTGAACCAGCCTTGCATCCCTGGAATAAACCCCACTTGATTGTGGTACACTATCTTTTTGATATGTTTTTGTATCCGATTTGCCAGAATTCTGTTGAGGATTTTTGCATCTATGTTCATTAGAGATATTGGCCTGAAGTTTTCTTTTCTGGATATCTCTTTGCCTGGCTTTGGAATTAATGTAATATTGGCCTCATAGAAAGAGTCTGGAAGAGCTCCCTCTTTTTCTATTTCTTGAAATAGTTTGAAGAGCATTGGTATTAGTTCTTCTTTGAAAGTCTTGTAGAACTCTGCTGTAAACCCATCAGGTCCTGGACTTTTCCTTGTTGGTAGCTTTTTGATGACATCTTCTATTTCTTTGCTTGTAATCGATCTGTTTAAATTGTGTATAGCCTCCAGATCCAGTTTAGGCAAATCATATGACTCTAGAAATCTGTCAATGCATTCAGTATTTTCTGTAAAATTAGAGTACAAGCTTTCAAAGTAATTTCTAATTATCTTCTGTATATCTGAGGTGTTCGTTGTGATATTCCCTTTTTCATCACAAATGTTAGTGATTTGAGTTTTTTCTCTTCTTCTTTTCATTAGCATCGCTAAGGGTCTGTCAATTTTGTTTATTTTTTCAAAGAACCAACTTTTAGTTTTGTCAATTCTTTGAATTGTTTCCTTAGTCTCAGTCTCAATTTCATTAATTTCTGCTCTGATTTTAATTATTTTCTGTCTTCTGCTGCTCTTGGTGTTGATCTGTTCTTCTTTTTCTAGTGCTATGAGATGTGATGTTAAGTCATTTATTTGTTGTTTTTTTTTTTTCCTTTTAAGGAATGAACTCAGTGCAATGAATTTTCCTCTTACTACTGCCTTCATAGTGTCCCAGAGATTTCTATATGATGTATTTGTGTTCTCATTTACTTCTAGGAATTTTTTAATCTCCTCTTTGATGTCTTCTTCAACCCCGTGTTCATTCAGTAGCATGTTGTTTAGCTTCCATTGTTGGAGTATTTTTCTTATTCCTTCTTTTGTCGTTGATTTCTAATTTCATCCCTTTATGGTCTGATAGCATGCAGGGTAGTATCTCTATTTTTTTATATTTGCTGAGATTTGCCTTGTGACATAATATATGGTCTATTTTGGAGAAGGAGCCATGTGCTGCTGAGAAAAAAGTGTATTCGTTTACTGAGGGATGAAATATTCTATATATGCCAGTTAGGTCTAAGTTATTGTTTTAAGGAGGCCTAAGATTTCTTTGTTTAGCTTTTGTTTGGATGATCTATCCATTGGTGAGTGAGGTGTGTTGAAATCCCCTAGAATAACTGTGTTGTGGTCAATTTTACTCTTGAACTTGAGAAGAGTTTGTTTGATGAATGTAGGTGCTCCATTATTTGGGGCATATAGATTTATGATTGTTATATCCTGTTGATGAATGGTTCCCTTAAGTAGTAAGAAATATCCATCTTTGTCCCTTTGATTAACTTTGGCTTGAAGTCTACCTTATTTGAAATGAGAATGGAAACCCCTGCTTGCTTCCGCAGGCCATGTGAGTGATAAGACTTTTCCCAGCCTTTCACCTTCAGTCTATTTATGTCTTTGTCTATGTGTGTTTCTTGGTGACAGCAAATTGTTGGGTCATTTCTTTTAATCCATTCTGATAATCTGTGTCTTTTGAATGGCGAGTTTAGGCCGTTAACATTCAGGGTTATTATTGAGATGTGATTTTTATTCCCATCCATTTTTATTTGTATTATGATCTTTAGCTTGTTTTGGTTTCTCTTCTGGTTGGTATTTCCCTTAGTTTAATATCTCCCTTTGTTGATTTTCGTTGTTATTTTTCTCTTCTTCTTCATGAAAAATTTTGCCCAGGATGTTCAGAAGTGCTGGCTTTCGAGATGCAAAATCGTTTAACTTTTGATTGTTGTGGAAGGTTTTTATTTCATCTTCAAATCTAAAGCTCAATTTTGCTGGATATAAGATTCTTGGTTGACATCCATTTTCCTTCAGAGCTTGAAATATGCTATTCCAGGATCTTCTTGCTTTTAAGGTCTCGGTAGAAAAATCTGAACAAAGTCTGATTGGTTTCCCCCTATATGTAATCTGCTTCCTTTCTCTTGTGGCTTTTAATATTCTCTCCTTGCTCAGTATATTAGGCATTTTCATTATAATGTGTCTTGGTGTGGATCTGTTGTGATTTTGTATGTTTGGTCTTCAGTAGGCCTCTTGAACTTGGTTTTCCCATTCATTCCTCAAGTTTGGAAAATTTTCTGTAATTATTTCATTAAATAAATTACTCATTTCTTTGGCTTGAAACTCTGCCCTCTCCTCTACCCCAATCACTCTTAAGTTTGGTCTTTTTATGTTGTCCCATAATTCTTGAATGTTCTGTTCTTGGTTTCTTACCATTTTTGCTGTGTAATCTAGATTTTTCTCTAGGATATATATTTTGTCTTCATTGTCTGAGGTTCTTTCTTCCAAGTGATCTACTCTGTTGGTGATACTTTCCATTGAGCTTTTATTTTGATTTATTGCTTCTTTCATTTCTGGAATTTCTGTTTGGTTTCTCTTTAGAGCTTCTATCTCCCTATTGAAGTAATCTTTTACTTCCTGTATTTGTTTATGGAGTTCTTTGTCAAAATGATCTTTCACCTCCTGTATTTGCTCCCTCATCTCATTTTTGAGTTCATTCTTAAGTTCCGCTAACATTTGGAATATGTAATTTCTGAATTCCATCTCTGGCATTTCACCAACTGTGCATGGCATGGAATCTACTGAGGAGGTATATTGATTTGTTTGTGTCACTTTCTTCCCTTGTTTCTTCATATTGCTTGTGCGTCTATTGTTCCTGCACTGTTGGACCTTGTCTATTTTGATTTACCTTAAAACTTACGTTGCTCCTGTAGTACAATGCTATCAGATCCCCTTATATTTCCTTTACACTTTAAAATCAAACACTTTCTATTCAGAGAATCCCAGTTTGATCACAATGTACAGATTTAGTTAACCCAGATATTGTTTCCAATTTACTCTGTATGCTTCTAATGGGGTTTTATAGTTTCAAGTAATGGACAGAGAGGTGATATGTTTAGGAAGAAGGAAGTGAGTGTATTGACTTGTTCTTTCTTAGAAAGTATGAAAAGAGAATTCTATGGAAGTGGTTTAGTATCAGCCAACGAGAGAGGAAAGAGAATGGAGTGAATGATTAGGTGGAAAGACCAATTTATATATAAACCCAACTTATGCAGCGATTGAGAGAAGAAATAAAGAAAGATGGAAAAGAAAAAAAAAAAAAAAAAAAAAATGACCAAGGCATAGAAATTAGTGTAAGAGGGAGGAGAGAGAGAGTGAGTCTAGAAAAAAGAGAATAAACTATATATAACACCACTTTGCTATATATTTCAATTGTACACGTTCTAGAAATCCCAATTTGTGCGTACAACTTGTTTTTGCCTCTGTTGAGAATGCAATGGCAGGGTGTAAATAGGGAAGATGAAGGAAGAAGAAAAAATATAAAAGTGAGAAGGAAGAAAAGAAAGAAAAGAGGAGCAGAAGCACACAAACACACTGTCAATCAAAACAAAAACAAAGCATAAACAAACAAAAAACCCCCAAGAAACAACAAAACAAACAAACAAGCAAACAAAAACAAAAACGTTGAACCCAAGAACAAGTCTCAAACAAAATGGACCCTTGGAAGCCCTTCTTTTTTCCCTTCCAGTTTAAGCCAACTGATCCGGATCATGTACAGTCAGCAACCCTGTTAGTGGAGTCAAGACTGCACCTTTGATCAGTTGCAGAATGGCACAGTGGAATAGTAGAAGGGGCTTATCCTCAGCCTGGGCCCTGCTTACAGCAGCAGGGAGATGCTACTATGGGCCCTGGAGGCCAGGCAAACTGGCGGCTGGTTTTCTCCTTCCAGCAGGTGGGTGCCTACCTCTTGCTCTGGTCGCAGCTGGGCAGATCGCACTCTTCCCGATAATGGAGGAAGCCCTTCCCCAGGTCTGGCCCTGCGTGCAGCAGCAGGGAGCTGCTACTCTGGGCCCTGGCGGCCAGGGACACTGGCGGCTGGTTCTCTCCCTTCTAGCGGGCGGGTGCCTACATCTTGTTCTGGTCGCAGCTGGGCAGGTCGCACTCTTCCCGGGAATCCTTCACCTTACTTTTGTATTACAAAATTAAGCAAGCACCACTGATTAGTTGAATTTAAATTAGGTATTCCAGCTCTGTCACAAAGGAGTCTGGGAAGTAGAGCTTATAGATTCATAGCTTCTGAACCTCAGTGGCACAAGAGTCAGGGTAGAATTGATGCTCTGGACCAATCTATTATAATTACCATTCCCCTTGATCAAAAGAATCATAATGATAAGTCAATAATTAAGAGAGCTTTTTATTTAAAGTCCCTCTCTAAGTGGGCCTTTTCCTTCGAGGTACCAGGTTATTCATGAAGCTGGATTGAATAGTCCACCAATGAAACAATGAACTGAAGAGATAAGCAACAATAAAAATATTTTAAAAACACTGCTGATAATTCATCAAGTGTACAAATAATTAAAAAATTCTCAACCTTATTAATACAGAGTATTTTTGACTGAAATATTTAGGTAATTAAGCAAAATTAAGGCATAATTAACCCAAATTATGATTGCCACATTTACATGCTGTATATCAGTGGTACCCATCTTATTCTTTCCGTAGTTTACTGAGGCCTATATCAATGTTAAATTTCAAATTCTTGTATTAATTCATAGAATTGATGAACTATCATTAAGAGCTGGTTGTAAGTTAAAAATATGAGCTAAATATATATCTAAGAATATTCTAGTGAGAAAATATAAGCACATATAATGTTTATTCTCAGGTTCAATTTCACTTCAGGGAACCTCTTTGCAAATCCCTTTAAAGTGCTGAGTTAAAGGAAGAAGCAGAGCTTGTTAGGAGCCTGAAATTGGCTAAATTTAGATATGTAAATGAATCTGCAGGGCTTGCTTACACTCCATAGGCAGTCTGTACAAACTCTCCCTCTCTCTCAGTCTCTCTCTCTCTCTCTCTCTCTCTCTCTCTCTCTCCCTCTCTCTCTCTCTCTCTCTCTCTCTCTCTCTCTCTCTCTCTCTCTCCTCCTTCTTACTCCACCCCTCCTTCTTACTCCACCCCTAATTCAAAGAGCAGTAACTACATGGTCAAATTCCCCATGCTGACCTAGCTTGGCTGTTGCTTTGAGAAGGATAGAAATCTGTACACCACAGAGAAGTGGCAATTAGTTTCCTTGTAATTAAGGAGTGAATGGTACCAGCAAATGGATGTGGGCCATTTTCAGGCTGCTGAGTGAGAAAACATGGAATGGATTAAGGAGAATTTCCTAAGCACAGTTTATCCTAGAAATGGGTTCACCAATTCTCTGAGAAATTGCATATAGTCTTGGGATGAAGCCCAAACAAAATTACAGCAATTCTGAGTTAGATTGGAAAGTGGAGAAGCCCACAGAAACCTACTCAAGAAGAGAGGCCCTTGGAACAAATTGGTGCCATTTATAATGAGGTAAAAAGCTCTCTTGGCCACCCATAGCATAACTATAATGTGTTATCATGTCTTATTTTAGAATAAAACTCTGTTGGATATTGTTTGGCTATAAAAATATAAACAAAATTTTTGTTTTTAGTTTTATTTCTAATATTTAGGTGCTTAAATGGTAAGGTATGTATTTCTTCCCTTGAAGCCAACAGAAAGTCAGTATATTTTTCTAAATAATGGTGAATTTACTACCAGAATAAATATTAAAAATATTCATAAATATAATCAAAAGAGTACCAGGAACCCAAGAAACTTTGTAATATGTCTGTAATTTAGTTAGTCTCTTCTTGATTGTACTCCTTTTTCCCCATTTTTATTCTAATTTGTTATGTATGACAGCAGAATGCATTAAAATTCATATTACACATATAGAGCACAATTTTTCATATCTCTGGTTGTACACAAAGTAGGGTCACATCATTGTGTCTTCATACATGTACTTAGGGTAATGATGTCCATCTCATTCCATCATCTTTCCTAACCCCATCCCTCCTTTCCCCCTCCCTCCCTATCTAGTTCATCCAATCCTCCCATGCTCCCCCCCCGAACCTCATTATCAATCAGCATCCTTTTATCAGAGAAAATATTCAGCATTTGGTTTTTTAAATTTTTTTTTTAGTTGTAAACAGGCACAATCTTTATTTTTATTTGTTTATTTTTATGTGGTGCTGGGGGTTGAACCCAGGGCCTCATCTGTGCAAGGCAAGCCTCCTACCACTGAGCTACAATCCTAGCCCAGCATTTTTTTGTTGTTTTTTTTTTACGATTGGCTAACTTCACTTAGCATTATAATCTCCAACTCCATCCATTTACCTGAAAATGCCATGATTTTATTCCCTTTAATGCTTAATAGTATTTCATTGTGTATATATACCACATTTTCTTTATCTATTCAACTGAAGGGCATCTATTTGGTTCCATAGTTTAGCTATTTTGAATTGTGCTGCTATAAACATTGTTGTGGCTGTGTCCCTGTAGTATGCTGTTTTTAAGTCCTTTGGGTATAAACTGAGGAGTGGGATAGGTGGACAAAATGGTGGTTCCATTCCCAATTTTCCAAGGAATCTCCATACTGCTTTCTATATTGGGTGCTCCCATTTGCAGTCCCACCAGCAACATATGAGTGTGCCTTTTTCCCCACATCTTCACCAACACTTATTGTTGTTTGTATCCCTATATTTTTCCCTATGTTAAAATCTTTTCTGTCTTCTGATCGTCTATCTCTGCTAACTCACTATTTTTGTTCCATCATAACTTTGGTCTTTGTAGGTCTCCCATCTTGGCAGGGTACCAACTCTACCTCATAGCATCAATTCATTGTTTTTTTACCTCAACCAATTGGTTTCTTCACCCGCATATTCATAAGAAAGAAAATGTAAAGATCAGCTAATTTGAAGGTCAGCATATCCTAATTATATATAATTGGCTTGCTTCAATTGTTCTATTAATATTACTTTAAAATTTTATTTCGTAAAATGAACTCTATTTGTTAGTGCCCTAGAAGTTTCTCAACTCACAAAAAAGCGACATATATATATATATATATTTCCTATTGTGAGCCTTATTCCACTGAGAATTATATTTCTTTGCTCTTCACATTAATCTTTCTTTCTTTCTTTTCTTTTTTTCTCTTTCTTTCTTTCTTTCTTTCTTTTTTTTTTTTTTTTTTTTGTACCAGGGATTGAACACAGGGTTGCTTAACCACTGAACCACATTCTCAGCCTTTTTATTTTATTTTTTAATTTTGAGACAGGGTCTTGCTAAGTTGCTTAGGGCCTTGTTAATTTCCTGAGGCTGACTTTGAGCTTGAGATCCTCCTGCTTCAGCTTCCAGAGCCACTGGGATTACATGCATGCACTGCCACACTTGGCACACAATTTCTGGATTACAGACAGGGAAACATTGAGGTCTTCCCTCATGTCATTGGTGCCAGAAGAATTTGGTGGTTTTAGGCCAAATGTTTGGATATTTGTCCTGGTCCCCTATACAGGAGTGCTGTATAACATGCCATCTCCATGTCTAGCACTTGCTAAGGAAAGATACTAGACTCTTTCTCATTCCTTTTTCAATTCTCCATCCTCCCTTTTGTTTACTTTCTGGACAGATGACTAGATTGGTTATCTATTTGGGTTCATGCTGTGTTCAGAAAGTTATCCATTTTGTTCTTTTTTAACTTTATGTCTTAATTTTTAAAACAATTTCTAAAATAAAAATTTTTTGTATTATGTTAAAAAACCCAATTGATCTGTATTTTTAAAATGTTCATTGTATAATGTTTGGGTAGATATGCCCCAATCAGAAAAAAAAAAAGAAGGTCAATGATCCAAATATTATATACATGAGTTCCTGCAAGTGTGATGTTATGAATTTAGGAAATCTCACTATTGGTCCAATATTACCTGACAGTCATCTATTTCTATTTCCTTACTGGAAATATAGTCCACATCACCCCTAATTCTGGCTAGGTTCTGTTCAGCTCATATGGAACACATAGTCTGAGCAAATCAAACTAGACACCAATAAAACACTAGCAAAGAGCTCAGATATATTCTAATCCCTCTAAATCTTCTTTTTGAGGAAATTCTTTTCCAGTTTTAAGGTTAACTGAATGTACATCTATTATACTATTGCTGCATTCTCAACATCAAAATACACTGTTGGGAAAATTAAGGCAGGTGCCCTTGATATCTCAATTTGACTGAAAGTTACTCTATCATTCAGCTTGTAAGGAGGTTCCAATTTGGACTCAGTTCCATAGTTGAAAAGAGAAACGTTAGTTTTCTTAAAAATAACTTCAGTCATCCGGGCGCAGTGGCGCACGCCTGTAATCCCAGCACTTGGGAGGCTGAGGCAGGAGGATCACCAGTTCAAAGCCAGCCTCAGCAGTGGCAAGGCACTTAGCAATTCAGTGAGACCCTGTCTCTAATAAAATACAAAAAAGTGCTGGGGATGTGGCTCAGTGGTCGAGTGCCCTGGGTTCAATCCCCAGTACCAAAAAAATAAATAAAAAAGTAAATAAAATAACTTCAGTCACTATTCAACCTTCAGAGAAAGTTTGAAAAGGCCTCAGTCATCCTGCTGATTTGGGAATTTCTCCTCTAAGGAACCAGTGCCAGACTAACTTGGTTATCATAACTTAGAGGAAACTGAGGCAAATGTCTTTTAACGGGGGTGACTTCTCTCATTTCCAGTCCTCCAAATGGAAATAACAAATACTGAAACAGTGTATACTAAGTAATAAGCACAAAGAGAGAGCAAAGATGTCAATTTTCTAATCACAGACATGTCATACATGAAAAATAATTTTCTTGTTTAACAGCTGCATCAGCTTAATTACTTTATAATAAAATTACTTTAACTCCTCTGCCACCAAATGTGTGGTGTCATTTTCAATTCCACTTCTCTCCTATTCTCTGACACCAACTGGTTGTTCAGAAATGCAATTCAATATCAACACTATCTACCTATAGTTAGCACCAGATAGAACAAGATAGCCCACACTTCAGATGCCTATTTCAAGTCTTAGGTCACCTGCACTTCTGACTGACAGGCTCTAAGTAGGGGATTCCCCAACCTCCTCTTCAGGTATGGTGATTTTGATGCCAGAGGGGGCAAAAGGACAGAAAGTCAGCATAGATAATGAATGATGGGGTCAGGAAGTTGGAGGCTTATTTAAAATGAAATAAAATCCTAATACCTCCAGAGTACTTCACCCTCCTCCTCACTTGTCACCTGCCTCCAGGGAATTATTCTTCCCAATAAGGAGTTGTAAATTAATGTCCTCTGGGTGGCTTCCTTCCTTCCTGTACCCCTGGAAGGCCCCTTTTGAAGGAGCCCTAATTAGGAAGGGCTGTTGTAGCTAGCTGGAAGCCATGGGTTCCACCTGATATGTATGTGACGCACCTGTAGGCACCCGCAAAGCTGAAGGTATATAACCAGGTGAAAGCGGTCCGAGTTAGGAGAACGGAGAATTCAGTCAGCCGGGCAGTCACTCGGTCGGTCAGAAGAATCAGAGCGGCCAGAACGTAGGCAGAGCGGTTACAGAAGAGAAACCAGATAGAAGAAGTAATGACTGGCCAGAGTTAGGCCGAGGCTCCAGAGGACTGGTCAGAGTAAGGCCGAGGCTCCCGAGGAAGACAGAAGACAGAAGAAAGAAGAAGGAAGAAAGAAGAGAGAAGAAAGAAGCTCTAATCTTTCTCTAAGCTAAGCTCTATCTTTCTTTACTCTAAGCTACTCTAAGCTAAGAAGACAAGAAGAAAAGCTCGCTCTAATCTTTCTCTCTAAAAATCTTTCTTTCACTTTCTAAGCTCTAAGAAAGTAGAAGTAAAAGTAGTAAAAGCTTCACTCTGCCTCCGAGAGTTTATCCTCCCGGTTTTCGGTACCAGGCAGCTTACACCCTTTCCCACCTTTTACCCGACAGGTAAGATAAAGGGAGAAAGAGACATCAGAAGAAAGGATAAAATGTGCAGGACACCCCCACTCCCTTGGGCACCAGCTTTGGATCCCCTCCTCTCTAAAGAAGTCTCTCCCTGTCTTTCTCTCTCTCTCTCTCTCTCTCTCTCTCTCTCTCTCTCTCTTCCTTTTTATTTATAATAGTAGTATGTATTACAATTCATAATGCAATTCATAATGCACATATAGAATCTTTTTATATACAAATGTTTGTATACAAAGTATATTCGTACCATTCATGTCTTCAATCATGCATTTAGGATAATGATATACATCTTATTCATCCACCTTTTCTTTTTTTCCTTCCATCCCCCTTTGCTCCCTCCCTTCCCTTCCCTTCCCTTTGACCTTTCTAGTGTTCCTCTAATCCTCCTATGTACCCCCATCCAACAACACTGTGAACTAGCCTCCTTATATCAGAGAAAACATTCGGTATTTGTATTTTTGAGATTGACTAATTTCACTTAGCATTATATTCTCCAACTTCATCCATTTACCTGAAAATGCCATTGTTTTATTCTCTTTTATTGCTGAGGAAATTTCCATTGTGTATATATACCACATTTTCTTTATCCACTCATCTACTGAGGGACATCTAGTTGGTTCCACAAACTAGCTATTGTGAATTATGCTGCTATAAACATTGAAGTGCCTGTGTCACTGTAATATGCTGTTTTTAAGTCCTTTGGGAATAGACCCAGGAGTGGGATGGCTGGATCATAAGGTGGTTCCATTTCCAGTTTTCCAAGAAATCACCATACTGATTTCCATAATGGTTGCACCATTTTGCAGTCCCACCAGCAATGTATGAGTGAGCCTTTTTCCCCACATCCTCACCAATATTTATTGTTGTTTGTGTTCTTGATAGCTGCCATTCTGACTGGAGTGAAGAGAAATCTTAGAGTAGTTTTGATTTGCATTTCTCTAATTGCCAACGATGTTGAGCATTTTTTTCATGTATTTGTTGATTAAATGTGTATCTTCTTCTGAGAAGTGTCTTTTCAATTCTTTAGCCCATTTATTGATTGGGTTATTTGTTTTTTTGGTGTTAAGTTTTTTGAGTTCTTTATATATTCTAGAAATTAGTGCTCTATCTGATGTGCATGTATTAAATATTTATTCCCAATTAGTTGGCTCTCTATTCGCCTCACTGATTGTTTCTTTTGCTGATAAGAAGCTTTTTAGTTTGACTCTATCCCATTCATTAATTCTTGACATTAATTCTTGCGCTACAGGATTCTTATTAAGGAACTTGGGGCCTAATCCGACATGTTGGAAATTGGAGCTTACTTTTTCTTCTATTAGGCGTATTGTCTCTGGTCAAATTCCTAAGTCCTTGATCCACTTTGAATTGAATTTTGTGCATGGTGAGAGATAAGGGTTTAATTTCATTTTGTTGCATATGGATTTCCAGTTTTCCCAGCACCATTTGTTGAAGAGGCAATCCTTCTCCACTGTACATTTTTGGTGCCTTTGTCTAATATAAGATAGCTGAAATTATATGTATTAGTCTCTGTATCATCAATTTTGTACCATTGGTCTACCAGTCTATTTTGGTGCCAATACCATGCTGTTTTTGTTACTATTGCTCTATAGTATAATTTCAAGTCTGGTATGGTGATGCCACCTGCTTCACTTTTCTTGCTCAGGATTGCTTTGGCTATTCTGGGTCTCTTATTTTTCCAGATGAATTTCATGACTGCTTTTTCTATTTCTTTGAGGAATGTCATTGGGATTTTGATCGGAATTGGATTAAATCTATATAATGCTTTTGGTAGTATGGACATTTTGACAATATTAATTCTACCTATCCAAGAGCAAGGTAGGTCTTTCCATCTTCTGAGGTCTTCTATGATTTCTTTCTTTAGTGAGTTTTCATTATAAAGGTCTTTCACCTCTTTCATTAAGTTGATTCCCAGGTACTTTATTTA
Source organism: Tamias sibiricus (assembly GCA_025594165.1). Lineage (NCBI taxonomy): Eukaryota > Metazoa > Chordata > Mammalia > Rodentia > Sciuridae > Tamias > Tamias sibiricus. Next base: position 39,613,011 of record CM046671.1, read on the forward strand.
TTTATTTTGATGCTATTGTAAATGGGGTAGTTTTCATCATTTCCTTTTCAGAGGCTTTGTCACTGATGTACAAAAATGCCTTTGACTTATGTGTATTGATTTTGTATCCTGTTACTTTGCCGAATTCATTTACTATGAAAAGAAGAGCTCAAATTAGCACTATTTGCTGATGACATGATAATATACCCAGAAGACTCAGAAAACTTTACTGGAAAACTCCCTCTCTTTTCTATCCTTTAAATAAAATTTGTTGCTCTTGACTTGGTATTTCTTAGGCGTTCAATCTTCAACACCAGGGGGATGGGGACTGGATCCTGATTCTCATTGCCAGTATCATGTCGGGTCTCAATTTGAAAGAACAGCTTACAGATCTCAGGAAGGCACTTTACTAAAGTTCACTAATGTACCATAAAGGATGTACACGATTTACCAGATGAAGAGGTTCCTAGGGCATGGTCCAGATGGGTGGACATGAGCTGTACCACCTTCCCAGCATGTGAATGTGATCACCAACCTGTAAGCTCTCTGAACACATTAGTTCAGGGCATATATGTAAGTTTCATCACACAGACATGAATGACTAAATCATTGCCATTCATGATACTCATAATTAAACCCAAACTTCCCTCTTCCCAGGGGTTAGGAGCAAAGGGATCACAGTTCCAATTCTCTATCATTCTTGATTCTTATAGAGTCCAGTTCCCATTCTTCAATAATCTAGAAGCTTCTCAGCCAAGAGTCATTCCATCAGTATAACAAAGACATTTATCTATCAGGAGTTTACAAGTGTTTTAGGAGCTCTATACCAGGAATGGGCCCAAGGACCATTTTTTTTTATACTGCAGTAGGTATTTTGACAATATGAATGATAAATGTATTTGAAATATAGAATAAATAGGCACTGAAAATGAATCATAGGAAATATAAATAAAGCCACATATCAAAGTAGGAACACTAGCAACTCTCATGGAGCTCTTCCCTTAAGATTACATTAGCTAAGTATGAAAGACAATTATGTAAGTTTGAGACTTTCTTGTTAACTTTTGGGAGTGGGTGGTAAGTGGCCAAACAGATGATAGGATTCTGTGATAGCAAAGACATATGCAGATGCATATACACCTATACACAGACACACATATATACATACATACACATGGACATACAGACATGCACATTTATCTTGTTTACAGAAGCAGATCACCTTATATGTAAACCAGAAGTCTCTGGTTCTTTTAATATTACCACTTATTTGGAATAAGAACTAAAGGGACCTTTTCATATTATCATAAGGAGAGCAATTTTGTTCTTTTGGCTTCAAAATAGGAAACAGATTTTGACAAAAGTTATAGGATTCTTTTTCTAATTTATTATACAGCATTCTCATAATGCTCTACAAAACTTAAAAGAAATAAATATGCAAACAAGTTAACAAGCGAATACATTCAAAAACACTTTTAAAACAACAACAAAAAAATGATCTTACACCTCACAAATTTTACTAGCAAGCTACATTAAGTCAGGGACTGAGCTGTTTAGTTGTTTGGTGAGTTTATTATTGTATCTCCAGTGCTTTGATCAGTGGCAGATATAGTAAGCATTCAATAAATATTTGTCAAAGAAATATATCTGCCAAAACCAAATTCTTCTTGATTCTTTCCCATAAAATTTATGGCCAATAAATGGCATACATATGGTTGAAGACATCTGCATCAGCTTTCCCCTTTAGAAAAAGCATATATATTTCTCAGTTCAGGGTAAGGAAAGAATGAGTGCCTTGAGCCAGAACCCTGACCACCCTCTGAAAATTCAGGCAGAATAATTGGTCAGTTTGAGGTCATGATATGAAACATGAGATTAGAATGATATTTTCCATCAAGATGTTACTTCTAACTCTGGGGAAGAACACTATTGCTCTGAGCAATTAAAAGTTAAGAGGAAACAGAAACAGGTAAAGGAAATAAAAATATAAGACCTGTAGCTAATGAGCAGTACAAGGATTATAGTCTCAAATTGTGTGGTAGAGATATAACAAAAAGAAAGAGAAAATTCAGGTCTTCAATCATGGATATACTTTGTATACAAACAGTTGTATGTAAAAAGATGCTATATATGTACACTATGAATTGTAATACATACTACTATTATAAATTTAAAAATAAAAAAGTATAAATAAAAAAAAGAATATCAGTTCTCCACAAAAAAAGAAAGAGAAAGTTAAAAAATGGATACAAATATGACAAAGGACAAGAGTCTCTGACCATGTCCACAGATGGCTTGGATGACTGGTGCCCAGATGGAGTTGAAAACCTGAATGACAGAATCTCTTTGAATAGAAGGTGTCAGTTCCAGCACCTAGGACAGCACCAGAGCAACTGTTCCCCAAGAGGATGGACTTCCCTGGTATGTTCCTGCTGTATCCTCAGGGCCTTGAATAGCATCTGCCTCAAATACAGTGCTGAGGGAATAACCATTAAGAGGAAAAGAAAATTCCTAATAACAAAGATCATGAATACAATGGGCTCTGGGATTACATCTCCTACAATTAGCCCACATTTTTATACCATGACATGTGCCTGTGCCTAAAAACAGGTTTCTCAATGCTTCCCAATTGGCTACAGTATGAAAGCACTTTCTTCCATTGATCACTATCTTTTCCATGTCAATTTCATTTAGAATGAATATACCCACTAAAGAAGTAAAAAGATAAGTTGTTACTATATTGATGCAAAGCAGGATGGTTGAGATTCTTCTTTTAGGACAAGAAGGCTAGATAGCGTGAGTTCGTTTGGGCCAGTGTCTCCGGATTTCTCATGTCTATCAAGAAAGTTATAGAAAAGGTTTTTTTTTTTTTTATTTTTCCATGAATCACGTTTGAAGAGTGACATTGAATATTCCATGCCAGCGGTCGAGCCTCATTAGGATAGGGTAAAGAGACAGCTGTTTCAAGCAAGCTGCAGAAAGTAATTAAGTGAGAGACAGTAGGAGAAAAATTCTTTTTAATCTTTAACTTTGGAGTATCCAATGTTCTAATATGCTAAGTAGTCTTGTCAACTAATCAACTTTAAAAATCCCACTAGCATGGCCACTTAAAAGGAAGCTTTTCATTAAACTCTGTTCCAAAAAATTCTAGGGCATCACATCACATCTGTCTTCTTTCTCACATCACATCTGTCTTATATCTGAGTCTGAGATCAGAGTCATCTATTCCTGGTAATCTTCCCTCTCAAATCTTAAAATTGACTGAGTAATTTAACAAACATTTTGTTATAGCTGAAATTGGTTGAAACAGCTTTCTGTCCTAAATGAGTTTCCTATCCTGACTATTTCTCTGAGGTCTGTCCCAAGAAGAGACTTCACCACCCTTAAAATACAGGAATTAGCTCCCTATCTATGGCCTACATGGTGAAGATTATGCACAGGGTAATTGTAAAAACATTAGCATGATGAAGTGAAAATTAAAAAAAGTAAAATTGTCCTAGACTGCCTTTATTATCTTTCTAACCTCACTTGGATTATGCTATTCCTATTTGATGGAGGTCTTCTGACATGCACACAGGATACATGCTAGAGATTGTGAGGGGTGGACTTTACTAACAATCTCCCTCTGGTAAAAACATTTGGCCTCTTAGTCCATTTTTATCATCCAAGTCTACTTCACCTTTAAGATAAAGAACCTGGGATTAAAGTGTTCACCAAGACATTAGATATTTAATGATAAACAAGAAAATCCTGGGAAATCCTGATTGACTACCATAATCCCAGGAGGAACTACTCATCTATAATATTGTTCTGCAATATGTTTATTTATTGCCAACTCCTTCCTGTGACAGTCACACACATTTTACCTGAACACCCATTAATAACTCTTCAGGCCTACTCTTGTCCTCACCTCCTCTGGAAAGCCTTCTTGTACTTCCCCTAGACTGAATTGTGTGCCTGCTCCACTAGTTAATATCATTACTTTTTAACAGTGTTCATCTTTGTTTCCTTTTTTATCTGTCAACATCCTTTGGTGACTTGTGGGCAAGCAATATGTCATGTTTACTACTGTAGCCCCACACAAATTTCAAAATATAGAAAGATAACAGTGACTACGAATTATTACTTATAAAGAATAAAATGTCCTCTCAGACAATACAGGATAAAAAAGCTATAATCACAGAGGTTCCATAGTGAAGCAAGCTCAAAGGAGAAATGGTAAATACCATGTTGCTGGAGAAGTTCAAGCTCTATCAAGGTATTTTTACATGTGATCCCTACTCTAGATAAATTCTCAAGGTAATTGAACTCCAAATTACTTTTTTGATGAAGTCATCTGATATTATAACCAATGATTCCTCAGTGAATAGTATCAGAATTATCTAAACTTCAATACTCTGATGCTGTCGGTATGGAGTCAGACATAGAAATTTCTGTAATTCATAAGCTACTCAAGAGATTCTGCTACATCACTAATTTTCTTAAAGTCTACTAATGCTTATTATATTGGCATGGTAGAGCTATGTGGTATGTTGATTGTAAAAATAAAAAGGGAAACATTCCCTTAGAAATGTAGTCCAGATAAATTATCTGGGGACCTTATCACAAGGTACTGTATATTTAAGCTTTCACTTCCCTGGGTCTGAATAAAACCGTCATTGATCCCATGCAAAGCCCTTCAGCTCTGGTTTATTTCCCAGATTTGTGAATCTAGAGCAGTTTCCAGTCCTAGTTATATATTAGAATTACCTTGGGACCTTTAAAATATATGGACGTCTGACTTTTTCCTACATGATTCTGCTGTAATTGGTTGGGTAGATGATCTTTCTAGTTAATTCTACATTTCAGTCTGGGATGAAAACTACCCTAGGAGAAATAAGGGCTAACCTGAGATTTAAAATATGAGTAGTAGTTGGTCAGATGAAGAGTGTGGGTGTATGCTTGTACGTTCATGTGTTGTGTATTTCAAGTGTATGCTGGGAGAAAAATGTGGTTTGGTGGAATGAAGAATGGAAATCCAGGCAAAGCTGTTCACTTGGGGAAAGTTCTAATGAGCTTTTGCAATGGGTAAATGCTTATGATTGAAGTAAGTTGTAGATAATGTGTGCAAAATAGCTTTGTAAAATGGAAGGCATGGTTTTATAAAAAAGAAAAAAACTTATAGTTAATTTAATTTGACTAAATGTTAAATCCTTTACAATGTCACTTTCAACCTAAGTAAATTAAAGCTATTAAGAGATCAACTATTCACGTATAGGTCATCCTTTATGGTAATCTCTGGTTATTTTATTTCATTTTTTTTCCTTCTGGGAAACATAGATCTACAACCAGATCCTAATTCCTTTTAATCCCATTTGGTGGAAAATTTACTTAAATGTGTGGTTCTATGTTATTGCCTCATTAATTCCTATCTGGTGAATATCACTGAATCTTCCTTGAATAAATGAGTAAGTTTGTGATCACTCCAGGACATCAATTAACAGTGTGTAGGAAATTCAAGTGTGTCCTGACCTCAGGACATACCAGGAAGTGGCTTTTTCTAAGAGAAATTGCTAATGTCAGCTCACTTTATTGTAATTGACCTCTTTCTCTTTAAAGAAGCATTCTAAGGATAGAGGAATTGAGTACTTAATTGAGTTCAGTTGTGTTCCAGTTCTCTGTAGTTTCCTTGCTCCCAGTAAATGAAGGTGACTTGCAATGTTCTTTTTGGGGAAACCTTTTGTTTTGAATGACCTGTCCCATGGGTCCACAACATCATGAGATGTTCAAAGCATCCCTGCCACAGTCCACTTCACCTAATGGAAAAACACCAAGTCTGCTGACAGTCACCCCAAAGAGCTTAGAAGAAGATCTTCTGGGGTCTGCTACCAGATGTCACTAAACATTGAATGTATATATTTTTTTCACAGGTCTGCCAAGAGATGGTCAACACCTAGATGTAAACCTGAGAGAGATCCTGAGGGCTTTCCAACTATGCCTTACCTGGATTCCTGACACAGAAAATTTGAGATAATAAATGTATTTGATTTAATCCATACAATTTTGAGTGAATACTATTACTGTCCTCCCAATAGATAATTAAATCATTTAGTCTCCCCAACCCAGGGGCTACCAGTTTTAGCCCTTCTTGCACCTGGAGATGAGCACCACCCAGAATGTATACTTCAAAAAGCTTTTTTCCTGCCCCTCAGCCTTACCCCATCCCAGGCTCAGCACCATACTTCAATCATCCTAAGCTTGAAACACAGTGCTTCCCAGTTCACCCAAGAGGAATGCATGGTTATTTATGATCCATATAAATGATTCAGTTTAATTTAAAAAATTTGTGAAATGCACATCAGTATACCCATTTTATAGACATGTGTATTGTATTCCAGAACAAATACAATTTTGTATAAATAAAAAGCATAAGATAAGGCCAGGTGCAATGGCCCATGCCTAGGGAGTCTAGGGAGGTGATGCAGGAAGATCATGAGTTCAAAGCCAGCCTCAGCAATTTAGCGAGGTACTAAGCAATTCAGTGAAACCCTGTCTTTAAATAAAATACAAAATAGGGCTGGGGATGTGGCCCCTGAGTTCAATCCCTAGTACTTGCCCCCCAAAAAGTATAAGATAAAAGTATAGGATTTTTGACTCCAGTATATTATTCAGTATATTATACTGAAGCACTATAGGTAAAGACACTATTTCAAACTGCTTGACAACAAGATTTGAAAAGTATTAGATCATCTGTGGTAAGTGTCAAGAGAGTAAATGTACTCTTTTTAATGGTAATAAAATATTATACTAATGTAAGATATTGGTATTAATATACATGAATGTGTATAAACATATGTGTGTATAATGTTTTCCTGTTTGAATTTCATGGAAAACGCACACAGTTATATTTCAATTAAAATAGTCTCTAATTTTTTAAATGTACACATACTTATTCTGTGTGCATTTGGATAATTTAAATTGAATATATATAAAACTTAATTTGAATATATATGTATATATACACACACATATATATAAATATATGAGTATATAAATATATTTTATATATATACATACACACAAATATAATGTTTTTTCCTTTCTGGCTTTTGTTACTGAAATTGTCAATTTTTATTTTAATCTTATATGGTAAAGATGAAACAGAAAGGGAATATTAACATCATGATAAATATAGTTCATAATGAATTCTTTCTCTTTACTGAATATATTAAGGAGCAGGGAAAAGAGAGATTTTTAACATAAACCATCCTAGATCTTTAAATTTGTATGTAAAACTGGCACTAGTTCATCACTGCTTTTGCTGAGAAAAAAAAAATCAAAGTCACCCAGGAGGGTTTTCCCCCACTCTTCCTTTAATAATGGATACTTTCAGAGACCTCCTAAGGTCCCATTCCCCCTGTCATGTTTAAAGGGTTTATTGTTTCCAGAAAAGCTTTTGCTGCTCCCTCTGGAGACTGAGCTGATCCAAGGTAATATTAATTCTGTGCCTCTCTCTTGTCGGAACTCAACTTCAAATGGAATATATGAGATGAAAGCTGAAAGAGAGGTTATGTGGGCTGTCATCCGCCATTGTGTCGGAGGCATCAACTGTGCTCAGAACAAATTAGGTGTCAGTCTAGTAAATCATAGTCAGGAAGGCAAATCAGTTTATAGAAGACTTATTTGGTCTCCTGGAAGGCTCCACCATTCAGACAACAGTTAATCTTTCTCTTCTTTTCGGTAATTTAAAAAAAAAAATTCTGAGATTTATCTGGTCATTTTTATTGTCTCCTCAAACCCCTCCCCAGCTCACTCCTTGTTTTTCCTACAGAGAAGAAGAGCTATTGTTCTAAAGGACTCCTTGCATTTGCAGGGCAATTTGCATGGAATGTTTCATTATTTTGGTCTAATTTCCTAAGTGAGGAAAGACCTTGGAATTGGAGGGGGGGTGTGAAACTTGGTGAGGGGATGATAGGAATGGAGCAGGGAGATGTGACTCAGTTGTTGGCCTTGTATGTGGGAGGTTTGCAGAAAAAGGAGGGACCGCACAGGGACAAGCAGGCAAATCCTGCTCCCATAGGATTTTTTTTTTTAAAATCCTTCCAGATCCTATTAGACCTTCCTTCTTCATTATGAAGTTTGGATGGCAGAAGAAGGGATTTTTTTTAACTTTGGAATATAGAATTTTAAATGTGTCATCTGTCTCATCTTTAGCCTGAGAAAAAAAGGAGTCAAGAGAAAAGGAAAAGAAATAATTACAATAACCTTATCAGGTTACCCATCCATTTTGCCTTAATTTTAAATATAATCTTTATTGGAATTTATAAAAAAAATGGGCAGCAACAAAAAAGGCACTGGACTAATACTCAATTGACCAAGGTTTCAGTTTTGACTGCAATAATTACAGAAACCTTGAGATAATTACCTTGATAGGCTGGTTTACCCTCTTGTCACATATAAATGTCAATTATTATTTCTTTTGCTAACATTGTTTCTATATGGATCAAATGAAAAGAAATTATAACTAAATAAAACATAAAAATCAAAGGGGATGTTATTGTAACAGCCCCACCTCTGGTTGTATCTGTGCCACCAATTTTCATAAATACAAAGGTGTTCATTCTCAAAGTTCCTTCATCTAGATCTGAATTTTTCATTTGGTTTGTATTCGTTTACATTATTAGCTTTTACTAATTAACTTTGGGTACATTTGACTATAATCAGAAACTCTATGATTTCAATATTAATTGGTGTCTCTACCAACTGCAATTATTTAGAGGACAAGTACTAGATACTTTATACTTTTTTTTTATTTTCTTACTTAGCCCTGTACACTTGGCTGAGATTTTATACCCTTTCCTAATAGCCCACTTGCTTGATTCAAAATAGGTTTTTCAACCTATTTATTCCAACCTTATCTCTCTCCCTCTCTTTCTCTCTCTCTCTTTCGCCAGACATCCCAAATCCTGATCTTCTATCTAGATTTAGGATCCTAATTGTATCCTATATATCTTCTTTTCATTTTTCTGTTCCATTTGTGGTGAGGACGTGGAGACTCAGATGTGTCAACAAGTTGGTAAAACAGTCATGTTGCTTTTCACTGTCATCTCAGATTCTTATTTCCCTTCCAGTTTCACTTTAGTTACTCCAACATATTAATAAAAACTGAGTCACCCATTTGGACTACTTTTGTTTGGGACAAGTGTATCATGTCCCCCCAGGTCCAGGCTACAGTATCATGCCAAGAGGAACCATGGCCAAGAGTTCCAGGTGATTACTAACAGCTAATAGGTTCATTTTCAGAATGGAAGCCAAATGATAATCTACAATACTTGAAACACTTTCTCTTCCAAAATTTCTACCCCAAAACATCAAGAAACCAAAAACGTCTTGGCTTTAATTGATACATGACACACTTAAAGTTTTTCCTTTCCCTGCTACTTCTCATCAATAATCACCTTCTTCTCAAACTTCTAGGTATCAACCTATTACATTTGTTTTGAAACTTGTTTTAAAGTGTAGTTAGAGTCTAAGTCTCTAGTTCAATATGCCTCATTCATTATCCTAATAGGATTTTGCTTCATTCTATCCATCTCCTAAAATTGATCTGTTAATTGTACTGGGAATCATCAAACTGCCAAGTTCAGCAACCCTCTTTGATGTGTCAATGCCAATGTGAAGGAATTATTTGTGACATTTGCAATGATGAATAATCTTGGGACTCAGAATTTACCAAAGTAAAGTGCTTTGGTATGCTCTGTGCTTATGTCTAGAGGAGATTGGAAGGCTTCAGAAGCAATCTCAGAAGTTAGTATTCTTTTGACTTTTCCCTACCCTTCTGTTTCCTGTCCCTTTATCTCTATTGAAGTGAGTCATAGAAACCAGAATTATTTTTCCCCAAGGTGGATAATGGAAACCACTCCCTGCCAGAGTCAACCATATAATCTATAAAGGTCACTATCTCCTTTATTTCCTGAAGACCCTTATTCTAGAGAGGTCCTGCCTCTAGAAGAAATGCCACACAGAGAAACCACAATGAATCTGAATAGAGAAGACTTGCTGGCTTTCCTCCTCAGACTACTATGACCTTATCCAATCATATTTCTGCATGGCTATCCAATATTCATTGAACCCAAGTATAAAAATACATCACTTTCCCTGAGTTTTTGAGTCTTCACTTCTAAAGACTCTGTATCATAAACTTTTCTTTTTTTGGTAGCGGGGATTGAACTCATGGGCACTTAACCACTGAGCCACTTCCCAAGCCCTATTTTGTATTTTATTTAGAGACAGAGTCTCACTGAGTTGCTTAGCACCTTGCTGTTGCTGAGGCTGGCTTTGAATTTGAGATTCTCCTGCCTCAACCTCCAGAACCACTGGGATTACAGGTGTGTGCCACCACGCCTGGACAACGCAAATCTGTTATGTTTTTGCCTCAATCAGCTGTCTTATATTACAGGAGTATTGTCATGATTTTTATCATGGGTGACAAAAGGTAGCACATCTTCCTATGCCTATAGTACATTCTCTCAGAAATGCTTTCCAGGCCTGGTGATTTTTTTTTTTTTTTTCTGATTCTCCTGATTCTCCTAAATTTTTGTCTGCCCATTTTCTGCTACATTGATCACTCTCTTCAAACTCTCTCCTTGGAACTCCCCAGCTCCTTTCAAACTATACATACATGAGATCCAGCACCTGTACTTATCTTTTCATCAAGTTTCAACACCCCAGCCCCCATCTCCAAGCAGCATTTAAAGCTGCTGGAAATTTTCCAAATCCACAATCCATGGATATATCTGACACAACATGTAGGGACTTAACTTTTATCAAATCATGTGCCTTCCCTATATATTTTTTTTTACCAGTATGTGCCACTCAATATATTTAATATTAATATTAAACTAGACTTCTTAAAGTTCTTTCTGATGTGACCTCTCACATAGATGCCCAAGCCTTTACTTTTTGTCTCTGGAAGCCTCCCTGGCATGTGTACTTATGGCACCCACCATTTCTTTGTCTGATTCCAGACATTTCCTACAGGTTATTTCAGTTCTTCCAAGCCACCCCCACCTCATGGAGGACATGCTCTGACATATGCTTTTCTCACAACTCCTGAAATAAGCTATGCTTTTGTTTGTTTTCCATTTTTCTCATGCAGATTCCTCTGCTAAAATGCCATTTCTCCAGGTCAAATGCCTCCTTTGTGAAGTGTTCTGATTCTTACTTCCTTTTGAAATCTCGCTCCCTCCTGTTGCTTCAGATCAACTTGGCAAACTACGAAGTAATCACCCACTTGTTGCTGAGTTATTGACACAGACACTGGGTCCAAACAAAAGTGAAGCACATCTTTTGTTTTTCCCCAGAGCTGCTAATAATCTTCGACACAGAAAGATATCCAGCACTTTTCTGATGCCTCTTTACTTTGGGTTTTTAATAATTTTTTTCAAACTCTAACACGTACCTTTCCCACCTGGAACAAAGGGTTTTGTTGTGTTTTGTAAATTCTATGGTATTGCTAGGACCCGTGTCCACATGAAAAGTGATAATTGAGCCCACTAGCATCTGAGGTAGGCACACCCCAACAAGTAACTGGAGCCACTTCCGGCTCTGTGGGGTACAGTGGAGCCACTTGGATTTATTTATACCTATTAAAGAATCTGCTTGTATTATGATAGCTGGCTTTTAGGAGATCAAAGGAGCAGTGCAGAAATGTTGTTTTTCTGACTGTGCAGCACACAAACATCATTTAAATGTCCTCTCAACATGTGCACCCGTCCAAAGCCCATTGGAGCATCAGGCAGCAGTGAGAGCTGGCACCTTGCCTGCATTGTTAGTCTTGCTCCATTATAATGGAAATAACAGGCAAGACAGAGACAGAAGCGTGGGGAGGGGTAGACATGAGTCTGGGTTGGAGGCTGGAAGCAAAGTCCCAGTACCATGGTATTTTCATTTTTTTGTACTGAAGAAACAAATCAATATGGAAAATATGGCTATTTGTCATAATGCTCCTGCTCTCATCTCCTTGGAGATAGAGCCCTATGGCGACAGGAAGCCTTGGAGTTGTTATTACCACTCATGCTTGGAAGGTAGAAGTGGACAAACTAGGCAATGGGCATGTCTGGGCAGGTCAAATGCCAGAATCCAAAGAGCAGATAATTCTACCAAGCAGAAAATTGCTGTTCAGTGTCATGCCAAGATCCTGCTCCTTTCAACCTATTGTGAGTGCACTTCATGGGATGATTTTCATAACATTCGTTCATTAAATATCTATTAGTATTTAAAGCATGTTTTAATCTACTCAATCATTTGGAACTTTCATTTCTCTTGTGACATTATAGAGCCTTAGAGGCAAAAATTCCTTAGAGATCATTTCAGTGCTCACATTTACTAAGATTGAAAGAGATCTTAGTCTGCCTAAAATCATATAGTTAGTCATATTAGATGCTATACCCATTGATTTTTCATTCTGGTAAACTTTTTCATAAATCTAATTTTGGAATTCATTATAAGATAGTAATATGCAGAATACTGTGGCTCCTGCAGTCGAAGAGGAGGGATCTGGAGGACCCTTCACATATCCAATCTGGGGTGGGGGATGAGTAACCAGTGTAAGTGGGATGATGTTGATATGAACAAAGGCCTAATTCACAAACTTCCTTTTTGGTATTAGTTAATGGGTGAATTCTCTATTCTTGCCAATTTTCCTCTCTTTCATTTTGGAAGGGATAGTTGTGTACAGAAATAAGAAAACACGAGAGAGGCACACTCCTGGTACTGTCCTTTGTTGTTTCTATTCACCTTTCCTGCAGTGACTGCCTACCCAGAAAGGTCAGATCCCTCTTAGGGGCATTGTATAGATGGCTGGTCTATTATTACCCCTAATAAACTGATATGCCAGAAAATCATTTATATTTCTTATCAATTCAACCAAGCTTGGTGTAGAATACTTTAGAGGAATTAAAGCTTGAATTTCTGAGATTAGTAGTGAGAATTGTTGGTCCTCTATCTCAGCACATGCCTTTTTGTAAAATTTTCTCATCCAGTCTTCCAAATCTAGGGGAGGGTTACTAGGTACCCATGAGATACCAATCCCTTTTACTATGGAAAACTTCCTCTCTTGAAATGATTTTTATTCCTTGCTTGTCCCAATTTTCCTCTTCTTTAAGTTTCAATCACTGTCTCATCTCTTACAAGAAGCATTTATCAAACATGAAACATGAAACAAGATCACCTTGGATTTTGATAGCTTCAAATTCCTGACTATAGACCTAACATTTAAGAATAGACTACAGGTGTGTTTTTTTTTTTTTAAATATATATATTTTTCCTTTTCAATTGTTTTATAGGATATACAGTCTCACTAGAGTTCTAGGGAATTCACATTTTTTCTACCTTTGAAACATTCTATCAGAAGCTTAGGGAATTTTTAAGGTTTATTTTTGTGATTCAGCCTATGCAGAAGTTAAGCTAAATAGTCAACCTGCTAGGATAAGAAAATGACCTTTTCTTTGTGCTGTGTGGGGGAGTTTCCTCAGGAAGGCAAAGGAAGACCCTCACCATATTCCTCTCACTCTTGTGTCACAAGAATGGATGTTACCATGGTTTGGATTCAGCTTGAGTGTGTTGTGCAAAGGCTCATGTGCTGGGAGCTTAGTCCTTGTAGTGTGGCAGTGTAGACAGAGGTGGGGGACATTTTAGAGATGGGACATCATAGGAGACATCATGACAGGCCCCTCCGTCTCACCCTGGCTTCCTGTTTCACCTTGCATTCTCTCCCTCTCCCATGTGTTCCTGGCCTTGTGGTGTCATTTGTCATAAGGTGATACAGCCGAAGGGGGCCTTGCTAGAGCTGACACTTGGACATTTGGACTTTCAGCCTCCAAAACTGTAAACTAAACACCACATTTTTAAAAAGAAGTATCCTGCCTCAGATATTTCACTAAAGTAACAAAGACATAGAATAACACAGACCTAGAGTCAAAGTATTCTGTAAACATTTGCTCACTTCAAAACATTTTCTCAACTTCCAAAATTGACATGAAATATTCTGATAACTATAATTAATAATAATTCTCTTATTGCTCCTAGAATTCATAATTAGGATAAGAGTCAAAGAACTAAAGTTTTGGTCTAATGTACATCATGTTGCAGTCACATAAAATTACACAAAACCATTTATCACTAAGAATAAGTCTCTTTTTATTTAATGTAGAAATAATGACTTTGGCTCTTCTTACTTCCAGAAGTTGTAGTGAGGAAAAGAGTCTTAAATAACATAAACTTGTCATTCCTCAGCTTTAAACATAAGACAAATACTATTAAAACATTATCATTAGCACTTATTACTATGAATTTTGTGTGCTCATATTTAATTTAGTACCTTATGGTGTGCTATTTCATTTTTATTCTATCATCAGTTTTTCTTACCTCTCACTCAGGTTTCATACATTTTAAGTGCAGCCAAATATATATGACTTCTTCATATATATTTTAAAATCAGCTCCTAGAATAGGTCAGAACTCTCAACAAATAATACTTGCCTGGATTTGAATCTATCATCAGAGTCCGTACCAGGGAAGATGTATTGGCTTCTTATGTAAAAATAGAGTTGCAAAATAAGCAAGTTATTCAAAGTTTCTGTAGAATTTTATTTAACAGAAAAAGATGATTAATCTATATATCCATAATTGACAACGTGTGTGTGTGTGTGTGTAGCGGGGAGTTTTTTATGTGTTTGGGTCCATCTTTGGTCATTGCCTACCTCTCAAGAGGTCAGATGTCATTACAGAAGCAGCAACCTTATCATCATTATTTAATCATGCCCTAGTACTCACAATAATCAGGAGAGACAAGCAGATGGTAGAACTGGGGATATGAGACACAAAAAGGCAGTGCTCACCGATTGGGGCTTCCAAATAAGTCAGTCCTTTTCTCCTTCCTTGAAGGTATCACAGGCTGAACAGGCTGTATTGTTTGGTAAGTTCCCAGCCCTAGTTGACAGATGGATAAGATTAAGTCTTGGTGTGGCTGGATGTTCTCCTCCACCCTCCTTGTCAAATCTTGGATGCAGCTGCTAGCTCAGAGAGCCATAACTCCACTGGCTCCTTTCTATACCGTAAGGCCTCACTCTGTATTCTCTCTTACCTCTTCAACCAGCAAAGAGAAAGGGTAATGGTTAACAATAATGAGATTCCCTGCTCCGCTAAAGCATAGCAGTGGGAAGTATATTAGAGGAATGAAGGAAAGCAGTTGGCATGGAAAGGAGACAGCACAATAGCGTACCTTTTAGACTCAAAAGCCAATAAAATAAAACTCACATTCTAACTTTAAAACTAGCTCACTGTGTGATGTTTGGAAAATCATGTAAATACTTTTAACCTTGTTGAAAATGTCATTTAGGGATAAGTAGTTTCTAATTTCCATATGATCACACACACATAAAAAATTCTTTAACATTTGAAAACAAAAAATTTACACAGTGCGAATTCATGCAATGTAGTCTATGAAATAAATGGTTCTAACACAGAAATTTAAAGATCAATGAGTAGAGATCATTGATTCTTCTGGGTGAGAGCTAGAGGGGCCTCATATATGTTCAACAACCACTGAGCTATAACACAGCATTTTTATTTCATTTGACCCAGGATTTCCTTAGATTGCCCTGGCTAACTTCTAACTTGTGATTCTCCACATTCATCCTTTCAAGTAGCTTGTATTACAGGTGTGTGCTAAAATGCCTAGCTAGAAATTATTGTCTTAAAGAGCACATTACATTGAAAAATGTTCAAATATATCATATAAAAATCCAACCAACCAACAAACAATCAATAAATATTACTCAGCACCTACTAAATACTTCTGGGAAATGAGTACTATTGCCATTTTGCAGTATTAAAATATTCCTAATTTGGCTGTGTGTTTTGTTAATTGTAAATTTTATACTTCCATATTATGCATTTTATTTTTCTTAACATACTTTTGTTTGAACTGTAAAAATCACTTTAGCATTTCTCTTAAGGAAGGTCTAGGAATGATGAACTCCCTCATCATTTATTTGTCAAGGCAAAGTTTTTGCCTCTTTGTTATCTGAAGGACAGCTTTTTCAGATGAAGTACCCTTAGAGGGAAGCTTATATTTTTTTCTTTTTTTCTTTAGCAAGTTGAATTTATCTCACTATTGACCTGCAAGTTTTTTGCTGAGAAATGCACTAATAAGTTATGAGTGTTCCCTTGTATATGATGAGTCACTGTTTTTGTTTGTTTACTGCTTTTAGAATACCTCTCTTTGACTTTACACAATTTGATTATAATGTGTCCTCTTTAGATTGAAGCTGGAGGATTTTGAGTTTCATAGATCTGAATATTCATATTTCTCTTAGGATTTTGGAAGTTGTCAGCTGTTTTTAAGTAAGCTTTATGATCCTTTTATCCTTTATGATGGCGAGACTCCCATCTTGTGATTGGTTCTCTTAATAGTGTTCCATAAATTCTGCAAACTTTCTCCATACTTTTTGTTCTTATTTCTTTTTTCCTTTCTGACTGGATAATTTCAAAAGACCTTTCTTTGAGGTTGCAGATTCTTTCTTCTGCTTGATCAAATCTTCTATTGAAGCTTTCTATCACGTTTTTTCCAGTTCATTAATGCATTTTCAAATACAGAATTTCTCTTTGTCCTTTTTGATGATTTCTTTTTCTTTGTTGAACTTCTAATTTTGTTCATATATTATTTTTCTCTCTGTGTTATGTCTATGTATTTTCTTTTATTGCTGAGTTTTATTAAAATACTTATTTGGAATCTTTCTTGAATAAATTTTTTTTTTTTGTGTATAATGTCAAGCTGTCTCACTTTTTATGTTTATAGTGGCTTTGAATTGAACTTTATGAGTCAGATGGTGAATTTGCCTCCCTTTCCCTTGTCAGAATGACTTCACTGAGGAAAATCTTTTACCTGAACGTAGCTGCAAGGTCACTAGCTGGATGTGGAGCAGAGTGTTTGGTTCCAGAGAACATAAAGCATCATAGTGTCTGTTCATGTCTGTCAACTAAGGTCATCATCATCAAGCACTGCAGGGCCTGTGACTGGTGTTGTCGAGGTCCTTGGTGCTGAAGGATACTGAAAAAAAATAAAATAAAAATGTATTTATATATACTGAATATATATAAATATATATATTCACATATATATTTATATTCATATATATTCAAATATACATATTCATATATTCAAATATACTGAAAAAAGTGCTCTTGTATTCTAAAAAAATAAATAAAAATGTATAAAGGTTAACTGGCACAGATGAAAAAGCAGAAAGCCAGAAATCTAATGAACACTGCTCAAATCACAGAGCTAAATTAGAGGTATTCCAGTAAGTACTTGGGCTTTTTAGTAAAGTATTTAGCACAGCAGTTTGTTCATTTATTTGTTTCTGAGTTTTAGTTTGCTTATTTTGTATGTGTGCATGTGTGTGTGTGTGTGTATGTGTGTGTATGTCCTAATATTCAGGATTTTGAGAAATTTTAATGGAAAAGGTGATACTGTAGATCCTTCCATGATAAAACTTGGTAACTGAAAATAAAATATTAGAATAAGTGTATTTTTTTGTCAATTTTGTTAACATAAATTTTGGCATCATAACTACATTTTGTTTATAAAAATTTTGGTTGTATAATTTGGTACTGTATTGCTTTAGTGAAAATTAACATAGGAATCAAAATACTTATATTATAACTACAGTTTTCTATGTGTGATATAAAGATCTTTTTGGTCCTTGTTTCTGGAGCCTTAACCTCTTCCATGGAATATTCTTTATCTCTCTGGCTAGTCCAAAAGAGGGGAAAGTACAAATCTCTCGCTTTCATTTTAGTTGGTCCAGTTGTTTGTCTTGCTTTGATTTGCCACCCAATTACACAATCTGTTTATCTACTACCCTCTATTTAATTTTTTCAGAAATTGGTTTTAGAATGAATTTTTGTTTAATGTGAATCTGATTTGAAAACTAATGGAACCAAGTTTCACATACGGATTTTAGTTTTGACCAGAAGATTCATTACCCCAGAAAGTAGATTCATGGTACCTGAATACATGGTACCTTGTATTCAGGTACCATGAATATAAATTCATAGTATAGTATAATATAATATAAATTATATTTATAGCTGAGCACATCCCAGTCTGATAAGCACTTCAAAGCCTAGAAACTAAAAAAACTTTTCCATTTTACTGGGATGTCATAGCAACAATAAAGGCAGTATTGGTAGAAATGAGGTGAGTAGGAAAGTGTCTTCTATTTAGTCTCTACTTCCTCCATGAAGATTTATCAAACCATGTTAATATATATGTTATGTATATTTATATATAAATATTTATATGACCATAAATATTTATATATAACATAATATAAATTCTCACATTTATATTATGTGAATCTCCTGTCAGACTTTTGATAGATATTTGTACCTCACACATTACTTGATCCTTGGAACTTTCATCATTTGCATGCTTTCATTTGTATATTTGGTGAAGGAAGTTTTAATCTCTCTGGAATTTGACTTTGTAGAATCCTAATGCGATAGAAATTTATATACAAATTGCAGTACCTGAAGCTCTCACTCTTAAATCACCAGTCTGTGAACCTTCTAGCATGTATGAACTCTTGTACTTTTAGACTGAAGACCTATGTGGACTTCCCTGATATAATCTTAGAATATACATTGGACTCAACTCATTATTCCAGTCTCTTTAAATAGTTTCAGTGAGAACTTATGTAAAGGATTTAGGAGGAGTAAACAGCAAATAATCAAGATAAGCTAATTTTATTTTTTATTGCACATTGATTACTAACTAAAAATTTAAAAAAATAGCTAGCTCTTTGTCTAGGGAGCTTAGGGATGGCTATATGAATGTATGTATTTATTTTTTTCCTTCACAAGTTATCTTAATCTATTTAGACAAGTGGATGAAATTAAACAAGATGTCATGTTTGTCTCCCTCCCAAGAATTTATACAGTGAAGCTTATGTCCTGGTTCATATTCTTGTTGTCCTAAGAGTGTCTTTGGTATCTGCTGCCAAGCCTTTGTTATTTCATCTTTTCATTTACTTATGACATATATATTCATCCTCTTTTATTAGCTCAGTACTAGTGTAGGTATTTGGATACAAAATTGTATTAAAAATCAAGATATATAACATTTAGTGAGCAATTACCACAAGTCAGCAGGTGAGTTAGATTAATTTTTAAATTCAACATGCACAGCAAAATATTATGTAAGTTCTGGTACCATCATCCTGAATTGTGAACTGGGAAACCTACAACTAAGCACAACTAAGCACAATTTCTATCCAAAAATAAACCTAAGAATATAATGTATACAAAGTGATGGGTCTCAAATTCAAGAGCATCAAAGTCAAAAGCCTACATTCTTCAGAATGATAACAGTGCTGCCCTTGAAAAGGAAACAGTCAAGTTGGTAGAGCACATCCCAGTCTGATAAGCACTTCAAAGCCTAGAAACTAAGAAAACTTTTCCGTTTTACTGGGATATAATAGCAACAAGTAAGGCAGTAGATTGGTAGAAATGAGGTGAGTGGGAAAGTGTCATCTATGTAGTCCCCACTTCCTGCATGAAGATTTATCAAACCATGTTAATAATTGATAGACAGCCTTTTCCATATACAAATTTTTACAATTTCTTATAATTCAAGATGCAAATTTATATATTATACATTGAATTTTTCAAGTATATATTTTATCAGCACATTTAATTGGCAGTTCCTTTAAGACAGAGACTATTCTGCATACTTTTTATAGATCTGAATCCAGAAAAGTTCCAGTAAATATATTAAAATACCAGTTTAATTAATTTAAATTTTCTCATGAATTATTTACTTAGCATCTACTATTTCTCTACCTAAATAACTTAGGAAGGATCTAAACAACTTAGTGAGACCCTTTTTTCAAAATAAAAAAAGTACTGGGGATGTGGCTCAATGCTTATATACCCCAGGGTTTAGTGTCCCTGGAACCCCTCAAAAATACACACATACACACACACACACACACACACACACACACACACACACACACACACATATATATATATATATCCCAATGCTTTTCCTTTATTATGAAGAAATAAAATCTCCTAACAAGAATTGGTGATGAAAAGCAATAAATAGGTGTTTGAAAGTATCAAAGAAGCAATATTTTAGCAACAAGGATTCATGAGATTAACCCTCCCAGGAGATTTTTTTAACATTCTGCATATAACTTCCCCTTGAGCAGGTAGCTTGCACATATATATGATGAGGTCCAAGAAAGAAAGAAACAACAATAAAGTAACTTTTGAGACATTAAAAAGTTAAACATATTTATCTTCTAGTCCAATAGTATAAGGATAAGAGAATTTCAAAATTAGGTTTGCAAAAAGATATGAGATAGGCTTGTTAAAATTCCAGGATTTTATGCAACTTTGAAAAAAAATCATGAAGTAGTATTAATGCAAGACTAGAATAAAGTCATGCCAGACATTATCTGCAACACAGAAAAAAGTAAATCCTCTATTAAAATAAAGTCATAATGTTACCAGTCTTGATAATTTTTCATACATAATACACTGCATAAAAGCAAAATTTGCAAACATTGTAAGAGAAAAGCAACAAATGACCAAAATCCATGTAGAAAAAAGTCAATAAACTCAAGCTAATGAATGATCTAAATATTATTGTGCAGACAAAAAATTTTAAAAATACATTAAAATATATCATATCTTATAAATTATTATTATTATTATTATTATTATTTTGGAGATTGAATCCAAGGGCATTTTACCATTGAGGTATAGCCTCAGTGCTTTTAATTTTATTTTTTTTCAAACTTTTACTTCTGCATTATAATTGTACATTATGGTGGGATTTGTTGTTACATATTAATATATATGCATATGACATAAAAACACAAATTAAATTTTTTAGTGATCTGGGCCATATAAAATGACAAAGAACAACCCTGAAATTCAAGAGAAAGCAACAATGGTAATAAGTAATTCAATAAATGGATTGAACAATAAAATGTATGGTTCAGAAAGGAGGATTCCAATAGAAACATGCAAGTTTAGAATGTCAATACTATGCAAAATTTAACACAAAAGATATGAAGAATTTATCAAAACTGATGAAAAAACACAAAATCAAAGAATTGCAAAACTATATTATCAACTGGAAGTATAAACTGAAGAAATGAGTTACTTATGGACATTAATGTAATTTCTAGAAACACAGAGACAAAAGATTGAATAATCAGCCAGAAAAAAAGAAATATCTACTTTAAAATTATAACAAGAACATGACCATAGACTTCTCAACAGAAATAACAGAGCCCAGAAAACATCGGAATGTCCATTTAAAAGGTAAAAATTAAATTAATGGTGAATTTATAATGTTTTATTCACTGAAACATGCTATAACATTAAAGGTAAACACAGATGTATTCAGAAAAATAATTGCTAATTACAGATCTTTATTTCAAGCACATTACCTAAGGGAAGGTTTCAGTCAGAAGAAACAAGATTCTAGAGGGAAGTATGGTAATGCAGGGGAAGAAAAAAAAGACAAGTATTGGTAAGGTCAAATTTAAATAAATAGTGGCTATTTAAAACAATAATGATATCTTCTGTGATTTGAAATATATACTAAATTTACAGAAATAATAGTGCTAAATACAATTCATGTATGAATATAGCCAAATCTAAAGGGTCAGATATTATTTACAATTTGGTGAAAATATTGATCTAATGTAATATCTAATAAGTCAAGGATGCATTTTTCTGTACCCAGGGTAACCATGAAGAGAAACTGTAGTTAAAAAGCAACATTATGCCTAAGTTACAAGTCGATGGGAACTGAGAGAGAATAGGATAAAATATTAAGTCAAGAACAGATAAAGAGGCTGGGGTTGTGGCTCTGTGGTAGAGTACCTGCTTAGCATGTGTGAGGCATTGGGTTCAATTTTCAGCACTGCATATAAATAAATAAAATAAAGGTCCATCAACAACTAATAAAACAATTAAAAATGTACTGTTAAAAAAAGAAAAGATAAAGAATAAATTTTAGGGCAGATGGAAAAATATTGAAATAATAACTTTAATTCTTATTTATCAGTGTATTACACTTAGTGCAAAAGTATGACAAAAATTGTCAAAGTGGACACACACACATAAGGGTCCACTACATATAGCTCCCAAATCTAAACTGAGATGGAAAAGAATGAAAAGGAAAGATTGGTAAAAGTTAAATCATGTTAATGTCAACCCAAGGAAAGCTAGAAAATTCATTTAATGCAAATTCTAACATCAATAAAGACTGTAAGAAAAGCAATGAAAATCAAAAAGGATGTTTAACACAGATGAGTCAATTCAATAGGAATTATTACTATTTCTTTGTATTTCATTCAAGACACATGAGTAAATTAACAAATATTAGGTATGTCAACAAAGGTTAAAATAGAAAGCTCTCAAAGGTTAAAATAGAAAGCTCTTCCAAAACAATTCACAAGATTAACATAAAACCTAAAAAATCACTTGTTTATCTGAATAGATGCAAAAATACAAAAAATTAGCACTCACTTACAATAATAATGTAGAAAACAAGGCAAAGAACATATTTTTATCAATCTGAGAAAATCATACCAAGAAAAATTCCAAAGAAACATTAGACTCAATGATGAAATACAGAAAACATTCATCTGTGAAAGGGAATGAGACACTGATATCTAGTATTACCACTTCTACTGAAAATACTGGAGGTCCTAGTGAATGCAATAAGGCAAGAAAAAGAAAGCAAACACAAGAAATGAAAATAATAAATAATATGTTTTTTTTTAACACAGAAACCTAAACTGGGTATCTAGAACAACTTTAAAATCTATACTCATTTAAAACAGCACATGCATTTAACAATATCATTGGATATGAGGAAAATAAAATCATTTTACTACCTTGCTATATACGAGCTACATTAAATGAGAAAATTTAGACCACTGAAAGTAACAAAACAAAACAAAAAAGCACCAATGAACACATTTACAGAGAAATACATAAGACATGCAACACTGGAAAGTAGAAAATAAAATTGAGAAAGATGAAAGAATAATTGAGGAATTATGTTGTTTTATAAGAAGAGGAAGTATGAAATTCTTAGTTCATCCAAAATTGAAAATACAGATTAAATATAATCTCAGTTGTATTACCAAAGAGTTTGTTTTTGTGTTTGGTAAGCTGATATGATAAATGCATATGGAATTGCAAAGGGTTATATAGATATACTACACATATCTGTCCATAATCTCATTATATAAAGCACACTTACATCTCAATAAGAAAAAGACAACTGAGAAATAGAGGCCAAAAAGTTGAACAGAAACTTCATAAAAGAGGATATTTAAATACATAATGTTGTTCTAAACCATCAGTCATTAGGGAAATGTAAATTACAATACAGTGAAATAAATTACAGTGACATCAGAATAACTAAAACTAAAAGGACCAAAATGGTGAGAATAATGTGATTCAATGTACTGTTGGAATTTGGCACAACTTTGACTCTCAGAACAGCTTCCAGCATTTAGTTTATTCTTAAACATTTGACAATTATCTTCTAAAGGTAAAATTATATTCCTATCATTCACTTAGCAATTCTCTACAGACCATATAAATATGGGGAACAAAAATGCATAAACAAAGCTAGTCTAGCATCATTATTTATTTATTTGTTTATTTATTTATTTTGGGGGGTACCAGGGATTGAACTCAGGTGCACTCGACCACTGAGCCACATCCCCAGCCCTAATTTGTATTTTATTTAGAGAGAGGGTCAGACATAATGCCATTGCTGAGGCTGGCTTTGAACTCTTGATACTCCTGCCTCAGCCTCCCCAGCTGTTGGGCTTACAGGTGTGTGCCACCATGCCTGGCTAGCATCATTATTTATAATAACAGAAAACTACCCAATAAGAAACCATTCTAGAATGGATAAAGTGTTGCAATTTCTAAGAGTGAACTACAGTTGCACAAAAGAATGTGAGTGAACCAAGTGTTAAGTACAGCCAAAAAGTAAAACACACATTTTTATATATAATGTTATTGTATTTATCTTATAAATTAAATCTAAGAAGAAAAACAAAAGACATTCATATGTTGACAAATCACAGTAGTGACTAACTTTGATGGGGAAATGACTGACACCAGCAAAGTTTCTGTCATGATAATCTGCTACTTCTTGATCAGTGCAGTAGAGCCATGAATGTGTTACTTCATTAAATATTGTAGGTGTTATGCTTGAATAACAAAATTTAGAAGTGTAGACTCAACTGCAAAATAAATGCTATTATTTTCATTTTATGGATGAAGAATTTGGGATTTAAAAGGAGTCAAGAAGGGGTTTTTGAATTGCATATTCTAAATGCTATCAACATTTATCTTCTTACCACTTTATCACATTGGTTCTCTGATTAAACTACAATGAAACACCTCATTGTGTTTTCACAAGCTCTGAACATCCAGATTGTTTCACTCTCTAAATGTTTATATTTGTTTTTCTATGTGTGGAGGGTGGATATTGGGGATTGAACTCAGGGGCACCCAGCCACTGAAATTTTCTGTATTACATCTCTCTACATCCTCGCTACCAAGACCTATAAGATCTGAGTTCTGCTTTCCTTAGAACATCTGTCTACTCCTGAGGTCTGGCACTGTTAATGATCACCAAAGTCAGCAACTGGATTTTTCTACACAGGCCCGCTCATCTACAAGCATAGTCGCAATACTAATATGTGATTGCCATGCATTCATTTGCATCTATGGTGTAAACAGCTAAAAAGACTTCTTGACACAAAGCTAATCTAAAGTGTAGTCAGAAAGACTATAGTTGTCTATAATTTCCTGGAATCTGAGTGTTTCTTAAATTCAAATAATGTTCTGTAAGTCTTCCTAATGAGAATAAGAACAGATGAATAGGAATTCCCTACTTTATTATTCTTTATTTTTTACCCTTCTTTGCTGGACCTAAATGCAAATTTTTAGATGAGTATAATCTGTGTATGTGATTTTCATGGACAGGGAAAGGAAAAGTAGATCAAGAAATGCAAGTGTTCAAAATAGTACCTCCCACACTACGTGGCACATTAGAATCAACTGAAAAAATTCTGAAATACAGGTTTGGGGATCCTTATTCATAGTACCAAATTCAATAGACTTGGTATAGACAAGATAGACTAACTATTAGATACCCAAAACTTTCCGTTGTAGGTAACTATGGCCCATACTTGCAGATTCATTCTATAAGGCCTTGTCTCCAAGACTTAGCAAGTATTGACTAAACTGGATGCTGAAAGCAAACTCTGGGTAAAGGCAGAATAAGTGACTTGAAAAGAAGAGATAGATACAGTGAGAAGAGGAATGCACAGATTCTGTAGTCAAAGGTATAAATGCATTCATTTCATAGGAACTAAGCCTACACCGGGGGGAATTGTATGACTCTTTCTGAAGAAAGATACTAAAATATTACAAGTTTTCCTACAATGCATGTAAAAAAAAAAAGAAAGAAAGAAAAGAAAGAAAGCCCATCTTCCTTTGCATTTTATTTTAAAATCTTATTTATTGTCAGTAGTGGGGTTTGAAGTTAGGGTTTTACGCATGCTAAGCAAGTGTTTTATCAGTAAGCTACAACCCCAAACTAGAGAATCATATTTTCTAAATTCAAAGATTTAATCTAGTACAAACTTAATCAACCACCAGAAAGGAAAAGAAAGGGAGACATTGTTGTTTCTTTTTCTTTTTCTTTTTTTTTTTCCTTCAATGAGATCCTTACTTGTTTTTTTATATAGTGAAAAGGTTAGTTGCTTCTTCATTGCTTCTCTAGGGAGTAAACAAACAATAAGATCTTCAATATGGTATTCTAAATAAAGAATAGGGGTCTTGGCAAGTTTTTTCTTTATGCTTTTTCAAAAAATGACAGGAGAATACCTTATTTTATTGTTCCAGATATGAGACATAGCCACTTTATGTCAAAACAATGATAGGTTTCTTTACTTTTCTTTCAAAAATTTCCTTCAAAAGTTCAAGTTAAAGACTTCACTTAAAAATGTCCAAAATAACAAACAGAAATGAATTCTAAAAGAACTTGTAGCCTGGGTTCAGTTTGGGTGTATATGATTTTGCTGTATGTCATACAATTTTGTTTTATGAACGTGGTGTTATTCTTTTTATTTTTGAACCTTGCCTCATCTTTCACAGAATGGAGTAATAATACTGGCATTCATAACAGCGTATACAATATCCACTGAGATCATTAATGGTAGTCCATGTAGTCAGAAAGTACTGGGGAACTCAACTGGAAAATAATTACAAAGTTATTGAGAAAATACACAAAGAGGTAATGAATACCAATATTTAGAATTTTCAGGCTCAGAGAAGAAATTTACAAATACAGAAATGGGTAGATTAAATGTAGATTAAAGTGAGCTTCATTGTATAAGATTGCAATAGGCTGGGCGCGGTGGCGCACGCCTGTAATCCCAGCACTTTGGGAGGCTGAGGCAGGAGGATCGCGAGTTCAAAGCCAGCCTCAGCAATGGCGAGGCACTTAGCAACTCAGTGAGACCCTGTCTCTAATAAAATACAAAAAAAAAAGGCTGGGGATGTGGCCCAGTGGTCTAGTGCCGCTGAGTTCAATCCCCAGTACCAAAAAAAAAAAAAAAAAAAAAAAAAAAAAAAAGATTGCAATTGATGTTATTGGTATGATCTTTATAATTTCTAATACACACACACATATGCATACATATACATAGTAAATGTGTGAGTGTATATGTTCCTATACAGATATATTTACCAACCTTGTCAACCAAAAGAAACCCAGAGAAAGATCCAAGATGTCGACCACAGGGAGGTAGCATATTGTGTTGCTCCATGACCTGAGACTGAAGTAGTGAGGATACTGCTTCTTTTGGAGAGATATTCCTGCTCCTGCACAGGAGTCACATTCATTGTGCCCATACGGGCTCCAGGCCACAGCATGGGGTGGGGCTCCCAGGTAATTGCTCGCACAGGACTGCCACATTGGCGCCTGCACAGAACATTCAGCTGCCCACCTGAGTGGAGATCACAGATGCCACTCTCACGCCAGACACCCGGCAACTTCCCATGCATAGGAACTCTGGACGCCCCACTCGTGCGGACATCCATCTGCCAATGTGGGGCTCCACCGGTCGCCGCCATCTTGGGACTCTGAAGCAGTAAAGATAGTCCCCTTCTCTCAGTAGCCTACCTGCACCCGAGGAATTTACACAGGCTCTGAAGTCAGCTGAGTGTGACACACGGAATGCCGTGGAGCTGGTATCCGAACCCAGTGTCTTGCACCATGACCTGGCTCCCCCGACCAACCTGACCTGACACTGTGTTGCGAAAGTGGGTGCCTCCATCTTGGGTCACCTTCAGCGCCATTTCCCAGGGGGGCAACTCCAAGCTTGGAACTCCAGCTGACCAGGTACACAGTTTATTACTCCCCCTTCTCCCCAGCAGCTGCGGCACCAGCAATGACTCCTTGGTTACCTTCACCATCCAGAGGGCAGTGATACCAGCTGAACACAGTGTGAGTGTATGTGTCCACCAAGTGGATGTCAAGGGAAGCAGGAAATCTTCCTTCAAGATTTTTTTTTTTCTTTTTTTCTTCTCCATCTCTATTCTCTTGCCCTCACACCCCCAATATATGTGAAACCAAGTACTTTGCATGAATTAGGATTTTGAGGACTGGGACATCTGAATAACATATCAAAGTTGTGTTGTATATTACTTTTTCTTTTATCTTTTTTTTTACTTTCTTTTTTCAAATTTCCTTTTCACCAGTTTATACTATTTTGACATTTTTATTTATCTTAATATATACATGTGTTTGTTTTATGTACTTCACTATCTTCCCACTTACTTGTATATCCCAAATTACTTCCTCTCTCTTCTGCTGCTACTAATCTACCTCTTTAGATTTCTCTTTTTTTCTTTTTTTCCCTTATTCAACGTTGTATATATAACAATAGCATTCATTACATTTCATATTACATATATAGAGAAGCTTTTAACATAACACTGTTTGGATACAAAGAATATTCATACTATTCATGTCTTTAATCATGCATTTAAGATACTGATATCCATCTCATACATGTCCTAAGAAATAATAACTCAATATCCTCACCTCCTACTTCCTCAGCATATCTTATCTTTGTCCAACATCAGAAACTATAAACCCTTTTACAAACCTATGGAGCATATTGTAGATAATAATTGAAATCACCATTTCTATACATTGTGACCAAACTGTAAACACTTTAATATCAAATATCTGATTTTAGGGTGAAAATTGTTCATATTGGGATCTGTTAACATTGTCCTACAAGGGCACCATAAGCCTATAAGGTAAAAATGATAATGCCTCAGATACACAGTGCTGTAAGAGAAGACACACAAGAAATATGAAAAAACAAGGGAAGAAAGTGCTTCAAATAAATCAAGGTACCACATTATTAGAATCCATGGCCAGCACAGCAGAAGAAATGACAAAGAAGGAATTCAGGATGTACATAATTAAAATGTTCTGCAAATTAAAGGATGGTATAAGAGAGCAAATACAGGCAGTAAAAGATCATTTTGACAAAAAACTACATAAACAAATACAGGAAGCAAAAGATTACTTCAATAGGGAGATAAAGTTCTAAAAAAAAAAAAAGACAGAAATTCTGGAAATGAAAGAAACAATAAACCAAATTAAAAGTTAAATTGAAAACATTATCACCAGATTAGATCACTTGGAAGACAGGACCTGAGACAATGAAGGCAAAATATATAATCTTGAAATAGAATGTAGACCACACAGTAAAAATGGTAAGAAATCATGATCAGAACATTCAAGAAATATGGGCTAGTATAAAAAGACCAAATTTAAGAGTTCGAGATAGAGGAAGGTGCAGAGTTCCAAACCAAAGGAATGAGTAATTTATTCAATGAAATAATATCAGAAAATTTTCCAAACATGAAGACTGAATGGGAAAACCAAATTCAAGAGGCTCACCAAACGCCAAATGTACAAAATCACAACAGAGCCACACAAAGGCACATTATAATGAAAAGGCCTAACATACAAAATAAGGATAGGATATTAAAAGCCACAGGAGAAAGAAATCAGATTACATATAGTGGGAAACCAATTAGATTATGTGCAGATTTTTCAACCCAGACATTAAAAGCTAGAAGATCCTGAACCAACATATATCAAACTAGGAAAGAAAATGGATGCCAACCAAGAATCTTATATCCAGCAAAATTAACCTTTATATTTGATGATGAAATAAAAACTTTGTATGATTAAACAAAAGTTAAAAGAATTTACAACTCAAAAGCCTGCACTAGAGAACATCCTTGGCAAAATATTCCATGAGAAAGAATTAATAAACAACAATGAAAATCATCAAATGGAGGCATGAAACTAAAGGAAACACTAATGAATGGATAAACTAAGTCAAGTTAAATACCAAAAATAAACAAAAATGGCTGGGAATACAAATCATGTCTCAATAATAACCCTGAATGTTAATGGCCTATACTCACCAATCAAAAGACACAGACTGGCAGATTGGATTTAAAAAAAAAAAAAATAAAGACCCAACAATATGCTGTCTCCAAGAGACTCATCTCATAAGAAAAGACATCCACAGACTGAAGGTAAAATTTTGGGAAAAATCATATCACTCACATGGACTGTGAAATCAAGCAGGGTTTTCCATCCTCATATCAAATAAAGTACACTTTAAGCCACAGTTAATTAAAGGCAAAAGATGCATATTCTATACTGTTTAAGGGAATCATTCATCAACAAGACATAACAATAATAAATTTATATACCCCAAACAATGGAGTGACTACGTTCATCAAACAAACTCTTCTCAAGTTCAAGAGTCAAATAGACCACAACACAATAATTTTGGGTGACTTTACCATACCTCTTTTACCACTGATATATCATCCAAACAAAAGCTAAATAAATAAATTTTAGACCTCATTAGAACAATAAATAACTTAGACTTTACTGACATATATATAATATTTTATCCTTCAATGAATGAATACACTTTCCTCTCAGCAGTACATGAATCCTTCTCTAAAATAGATCACATATTATGCCAGAAAGCAACTCTTAGAAAATATAAAAAAAAGTAGAGATACTACCCTGCATTCTATCAGATCATAATGAGATGAAATTAGAAATCAATAATAAAATGAAAAATAAGAGCTACTCCAACATCTGGAGACTAAATAATATGCTACTGAATGAACAAGGGGTTACAGGGGACATCAAGGAGGAGATGAAAAAAATTCTTAGAGGTGAATGAGAACACAGATACAATGAGTTGAAATTTCTGGGACACTATGAAGGCAGTACTAAGGGGAAAGTTCATTGCATGGAGTTCATTTCTTAAAAGAAGAAAAAGTTAACAAATAAATGACTTAATATTACATCTCAAAGCCCTAGGGAAAAAAAAAAAAAGAACAAATCAACACCAAAAGCAGTAGAAGACAGGAAATAATTAAAATCAGAGCTGAAATCAGTGAAATTGAAACTAAAGAAACAATTGAAAAAAATTACAAAACAAAAATTTGGTTCTTTGAAAAAATAAATAAAATTGACAGACCCTTGGGCATGCTAATGAAGAGAAGGAGAAAAAAAAAAAAAAAAACTTAAATTACTAACATCCATGATGAAAAAGTGAATATCCCAACAGACACTTCAGAAATACAGAAGGTAATTAGAAATTATTTTGAAAACTTGTATAGAAAATATCAAAGGCATTGACAAATTTCTAGAGTTATATGATTTGCCCAAACTGGATCAGGATGATATACACAATTTAAACAGATCAATTTCAAGTGATGAAATAGAAGACATCATCAGAAGCTTACCAACCAAGAAAAGCCCAAGACCGGTTGGATACATGCCCGAGTTCTACAAGACCTTTAAAGAAGAACTAATACCAATACTCTTCAATTTATTTCAGGAAATAGAAAAAGAGGGAGCACTTCCAAACTCATTCTATGAGGCCAATATCACCCTGATCCCAAAACCAGACAAAGACACATCAAAGAAAGAAAACTTCAGACCAATATCTCTAATGAATATAGATGTAAAAATTCTTAATAAAATTCTGGCAAATTGAATACAAAAACATATCATGATCAAGTGGGGTTTATCCCAGGGATGCAATTGGTTCAACATACGGAAATCAATAAATGTAATTCATCACATCAATAGACTTAAAGAACAGAACCATATAATCATGTCAATAGATGCAGGAAAAGCGTCCTACAAAATACAGCACACTTTCATGTTCAAAACACTAGAAAAACTAGAAATAACAGGAACATATCTCAACATTGTAAAAGCTATATATACTAAGCCCCAGGCCAACATCATTTTAAATGGAGAAAAATTGAAGCATTCCCTCTAAAAACTGGAACAAGACAGGGATGATCTCTTTCACCACTTTTATTTAACATAATACTTGAAACACTGGCCAGAGCAATTAGACAAAGAAAGAAATTAAAGGGATACAGATAGGAAAAAAGAACTCAATTTAGCATTATTTGCTGATGATATGACTCTATACCTAGAAGTCCCAAAAAGTTTAGTAAATGAATTCAGCAAAGTAGCAGGATACAAAATCAACACCCATAAATCTAAGACATTGCTGTATTTCAGAGACATATCCTCTGAAATGGAAATGAGGAAAACTACCCCATTTACAATGGCCAAAATAAATAAATAAATAAATAAAAAACCTGAGAATAAACCTAAAGAAAGAGATGAAAGACCTCTACAAGGAAAACTATGGAACATGAAAGAAAAAAATTAAAGAAGACCTTAAAAGATGGAAAGATCTCCCTTGTTCTTGGATAGGCAGAATTAATATTGTCAAAATGACTATACTACCAAAAGCATTATACAGATTTAATGCAATTCAATCAAAATTCCAATGACATTCCTCATAGAAATAGAAAAAGCAGTCATGATATTCATCTGGAAAAATAGAGACCCAAAATAGCTAAAGCAATCATTAGCAAGAAGAGTGAAGCAGGTGGCATCACTATATCAGACCTTAAACTATACTACAGAGCAACAGTAAGAAAAAAAAGCATGGTATTGGCACCAATATAGACTGGTAGACCAATGGTACAGAATAAAGGACACAGAGAAAACCCACATAATTACAGCTATCTTGCATCATACAAAGGCACCAAAAACGTACATTGGAGAAAAGATATCCTCTTCAACAATGGTGCTGGGAAAACTGGAAATCCATATGCAACAAAATGAAATTAAACCCCTATCTCTCAATCATGCACAAAACTTAACTTAAAGTGGATTAACAACCTAGCAATTAAACCAAAGAGTCTGTGTCTAATAGAAGAAAAAATAGGCCTAAATCTCCATCATATCAGATTAGACCCTTACTTCCTTAATAAGACTCCTGTAGCACAAGAATTACAATAAAGAATTATTGGGGATGGATTCAAACTAAAAAGCTTCTTCTCAGCAAAAGAAACAATCATTGAGGTGAAGAAAGAGCCTCCTAATTGGGAACAAATTTTTACCACATGCATGTCAGAGCACTAATCTCTAGAAAATATAAAGAACTAAAAAATCTTAACACCTAAAAAAAAATAATCTAATCAATAAATGGGCCAAGAAACTGAACAGACATTTCTCAGCAGGTGATATATAATCAATCAACAAATATATGAAAAAATGTTCAACATCTCTGGCAGTTAGAGAAATGCAAATCAAAACCACTCTAAGATTTCATCTCACACCAGTCAGAATGGCAGCTATTAAGAATACAAACAATAAAATAAGTATTGGCGAGGATGTGGGGGAAAAGGTACACTCATACATTGCTGGTGGGATTGCAAAATGGTGCATCCAATATGGAAAGTAGTATGGAAATTCCTTGGAAAACTTGAAATTGAGCCACTTTATGACCCAGCTATCCCACTCCTCAGTCTATACTCGGACTTCAAAACAGTATATGACAGGGACACAGCCACATCAATATTTATTGCAGCACAATTCACAATAGCTAAACTGTGGAACCAACATAGATGCCCTTCAGTAGATGAATGGATAAAGAAACTGTGGTATATATGCAGAATGGAATATTACTCAGAAGTAAAAGAGAATAAAATAATGGCATTTGTAGGTAAATTGATGAAGTTGGTGAATATCATGCTAAGTGAAGTTAGCCAATCCCCAAAATCCAAATGTTGAATGTTTTCTCTGATATAAGGAGGCTGATTCCTAGTGGGGTTGTGATGGGGAGCATAGGAGGTTTAGAGAAACTCTAGAAAGGGCAATGGGGAGGGAGGGGGAGAGAAGGGCATGGGGTAAAAATATATGGTGGAATGTGATGGACATCATTACCCTAAGTACATGTATGAAGACTCAAATGGTGTGAATATACTTTGTATACAACTAGGAGTAAGTAAAATCGTGCTCTATATGTGTAATATGAGTTGTAATGCAGTCTGTTGTCATATATAACAACTTAGAATTTTAAAATTAAATAATAAATAAATAAATATTATTTATACTCTTAAAAAAAAAAAGATACCCAGAAACACTGATACCCCAATAGCAATGAGCACAACAGATAACCAAATCTTGAATTTTGAATAGCAGTCTCTGGTAAATGATACCAGCACCGTTTGGAGAAATGTCTGTTTCTAGTTCTGAAGTGGGGAAAGTGTTAAGATAAATCTTGGAGCACTTATAATTGAATGCTACCTAAAAAAATCACTTCCCATTTCATAAATATTTCATAATTAAATTATAGTCAAATAAATCAGCAGCCACCATCTTAATCAAGTGATAGATGTTGGCATCTCCAACAACAGGAGGAATTGATATCATATACTTAGTAATAGGATACACGGAATTGTTCTCATCATAGATGCATGACTTGTCAGAGTTGCAGGAATATAGATGGACCCAAATCATAAAATATTTGACCAAGTAACTATTTTCTTCCAAATTGTCCAAGTTATAAGAAAAGGCTCAGGTACTGGTCTATATTGAAGGCATTAGGGAAATAAAACTAGAGAATGAAACAAGTGATCCTGAACTAAATACTAGACTAATAAGGGAAAGTTCTGAGGATAATTTCTAAAATTCGAATGGAGTATTATGTGGATTATGTGACATTATGGTGGTAAATTTAATATTTTGATGACTAAACCATGATTATATGAGAGATTGGCCTTGTTTTCCTAAAACTCACTGAATTTCTAAGGGATAATTAGGCATTATGTCTACAATTTACAAATGTTTCAAAATGAGAAAATGATTGTCTAGTAGGTTAAAATGCTGATGATTCTGATATAAGAGTTCTTTGAACTAATCAGAATACTTTCTTATAAGATTAAAACCATTTCAAAATGAAAATTTTGAAACTATTAAAATTAAACATCTAGACATCAAAAACTCAACAGAGAGAGAAGTCATCAGATTTAAGACTTTCACATGGCCTTGTGACAGTTGGGAGGGAAATAAATCCTGATTACTGTTAGGCTTTCTTAAATTTAAAATGGAGATCGGTTAATATAGCTACTAGGACAAAGTAACAATAACTTATAAAGAAAGTGAAAAAGAGAAAAATGAAGAAAAAAAAATCGTCTAAAAGATATTGATATTCAAAAGATAATATTATTTTAGGATGGGAAAAAATAAAATTAAAATTTGTTTCTAACAAGATTTTAAGCTAGATATCATGAAAATAATTTTACCATTTAAATCAGTAAAAACTGCTTTTATATATATATATATATATATATATGCAGTAAACACATAATAATATATCTAAATAATATGTAATTATATATGCCTGAAAATATCCTTTGTGAATATATAAATCCATATGTATGTATTCATTTGACCCTCAATTGAAGAATGTTAGCAAAATCTCCATGGGTCAAAAATAGAAGGAAAATTTCTTTCTCTTTTGTAATTCTGGGCTATGTAATTCTGATTTGTCACCATCCCATAGAGTATAACTAGTTAAAATTAAGCAAAATGCAAAGTTAAACAGTTTACTTGAAAGGATTTAAGAACTAACCTCCCCCCAAAACACACACAAATGTAAGTTGGTGGGGTGTGACTAGAGAAAATGATGAAAGTATTAGTTAATATTATTTGGTAAGTCAGCATTCATTTTGAATTCTATAGGGCGATTGCTGAAAGACTACTAAAAAGACATGATATGAAACAAAGGGAAGCAAACAAACAAACATAAAACATGTGGCACAAAAACAAAACGAAATGCTAAGGTAGTAATTTTAGCCCTAGATAAAACTAAATATATTAAGTGTAAATAGAATGAATCTCAAAAAAAAAAAAAAAGGATTATCATTTTAGGGTAATATAAATAAATAAAGAACCTATGGAGATGGATGATGGCAGATTAGAGGAAGTCTACATTTCCAGTTGCTTCATTGGACTCAAGCATTGGGAGTATTGCTTCTCAGGTGTGTGAAAGAGGGAATCACAAAATTCCATACTGGACATTCAGGCTATCCTAGTGATTCAGAAATGTGGTTGCATTGAACAAAGAAAAGGAAAAAAGTGCATTGGAGCCAAGCCAGTTGTGACAGTGACAGTGGCACTACGCAATGGAGAAATTTGTCGTGACTAAAACCTGAAGAACAGAAAAGCATCCTGACCTTAGTTGACCTAAATGTGCTCTGTGACTCTCAAATGGCAAGCCCAGAATGCAGGTAGGAGCCAAGTTCAGGAGGTCACACTGCAGCAGCTTGTTAATGCAGCAGCCTGGGAGATAGTAGTAAACATGGCCATATTGTCCCAGCCAGCACCTACCATGTGGCCTAGGGTTTAAATAGCGGAATGTGAGTGAAACAGGCATTAAATGCATGATTGAAAGCATGAATAGTATGAATATTATTTGTATTCAAACAGTGTTATGTTAAAAGGTGCAACATATATTTAATATGAAATGTAATGAATGCTATTGTTATATATACAACATTGAATAAAAAAAAAAGAAAAAGAAAAAAAAAAAAAAAGAAGACTGTACTCATGGACATGCAAGTCAGAGACACAGAAGAGAAAGCAAATTGCTTTGCCTGAGAATCTATTGCTCACATGACCAGCTGATGAGTGTTGAAAAACTGAACAGACATGTGTGAATGCATTCAAGGACTAAGTCTTGGAAGGCCATATTTATTCATGGGCAGCAGAGTGTGTTAGACCTGTGGCGGGTTGGCTCCCCTTCCCAGAGAGTAGAATTTTTGGTTGGATCCTGAGAACCAAATTCCCAGCAGACATCAGCATCTGCCTGGCTCTAGGATGCATTGATATTTTTCTCTCCAGAACAGACATCCTAAGAGTCCCTAAGGCCTTATTACACCTGAGCCCCAGCTGTAGAATACTATGCTTAGAACTCTACAGCAGTCCTACTCTGAGAGTGCATCAGTTTGGTCTCTCCAGAATAAACTCCACTTGGCAGGACTTCCCATTCTATCCTACTTTATGCTGGTGAGAAAGGAAGGTGAGAGCCATTTCCACCTGCTTCAGGTTTAGGCCACTCCAAGTGGTAGCTCTGTGAGCAACACAGAAAAAGGAAGTGGCTAACAAATTCTAGCCCTTGCTCACTCGCTCACTCTGTCAGTCTCTCTCTCTCTCTCTCTCTCTCTCTCTCTCTCTCTCTCTCTCTGTGTCTCTCTCTCTCTAGGGACATAGCCCAAGAAGAAATGGAAAGACAGTCAAGTAGAGGCGGTGATCATTCAATCTCATTGGCAGTTTTGACTACCTCAATGGAGATAAGTCTCATATTTCATTAGGAACCAGTTCTCTTTTCTTACTTCTTTCTTTTCTTTATTTCTTTTGTGTGTGTGTCTGTGTGTGTGTCCTTGCTCTACTGATTGGTTTGTGGATACACGTATACACACCTGCACACAGAGACACACACCATATACATATACATTTTTCCCTCATTTTTAGCATTTCTTATAATAGTTATTTTTCCTTGTCTTAGAGGGTTAGAGTTTTTCATTTGTGTATTTTGTTTCTGTTTCTTTCTCTTGTTTCTTTTTCTCTCCTGTTTTCTTTGTCTAACAGCCAAATCCTTCTGTTCTCTCTTTCTCTCTCTTTTTTTACTTTGTTTATTCTGTTTCTCCTCCATTACAACCATCACTTTCTATACACTTCTCCATTCTCTCCATTTACATCATGAACATTTTAAACTTTCTTGTACCTTCTTATCATATGTTTTCCCTTAATGAACTATATTTTTACAAATTTTCAGAACGATTTGGTTTACATAACTCCTGCCACCACCATTCATGTTATTTCAGTTATTAGTGCTATATATGGCATAGTTGACACCTGCTGTTTACTTTAGTGCCAGATGTATTTCACAGGTATTTATTGTTTTTGTTTTTGTTTTTTTTTTTCTATTGACAATTACTGACCCCAGCATTTCTATTTTTGTCTGGTAATTAGTGTTCTGGATGACATAGTAATGACCAGGCATTTATTTTAAAGCTATATATAGTTTGCCTCAGTTGTTACTATTTGTTACCCCTTTTTTGGTAGTGTGCTAACAATCTATAGAAATACTACAAGTATACAGAGTAGAGAATATGCAGCTGAACTATGTCCATCCAAGAGACAGCATAAGTTACTCCATATACAAATTAACCATGCTCAAACTCTTGAACTTCAGCTATACTTTAATACAAAGAATAGAAGATATAAAAGCCTTGAACTAGCCATCAGGCCCCAAATAAGAATGGTTGGGGGAGGGGGAGAGCTTCAGGTCCCACTCATGGACATCCACTCCTATAGCAAAAAGAGAGAGAATTACACAAAGACTGTGGATACCACACCTACAAGGAGTCTCAATTTCTAGAACAAAGTGTCAAGAGAAACTTGGTGCCCTAAAAACACCCACACACAAGAGTGGAAGAGAAATCCCTTCCAATCAATCCATAAAACCCAACATAGGAATATATGAATATGAAATAACAAGGTAAATGATGTCTTCTGAAGTTCATAATTCACCAGCAAACAACTCCAAAAATATTGGTGAATTATAAGAAAAATAATTCAAAAGAATGATAATGAAAGTGGTCAGTGAATTCTAAGAGAAAAAAAATGAATGAATGAATTAAGGAAGTCAGTATAGGATGTGAATGAGAAATTCAGTAAGGAGATAGAAATATTTTTTAAAAAAGAAACCCTGAAAATAAAAGACAAAATAAATTAAATACAATATCTAGTTGAAAGTCTCTGTAGTAGAGCAGACTGTGCTGAACGCAGAATTTCAGAGCTGGAAGACAAAGTGGCCAGCCTTGGACATTCAGACTGTATTAAAGAAAAGATAATAAGTAACCATGACTAGAATATAGACAAACCCTAAGACAACATTAAGAAGCCAAATTTAAAAATTATTGGAATTGAAGAGGAATGTGAGAGGCAGGCTAACAGCATGAATAACCTCTTCTGGGAAAGAATAACAGACATTTTCCAAACCTTGAGAATGAGATAGACATCCAGACACTGGAGGCACTCTGAACACAAAAAACACCAGATCAAGTGTTATGGTTTGGATGTGAGGTGTCCCCCAAAGCTCACATGTGAGACAAAGCAAGAAGGTTCAGAAGAGAAATGATTGGGTTGTGAGAGTCTTAAACCAATCAGTGAATTAATCCACGATGGGATTAACTGAGTGGTAACAGGAGGCAGGTGGGTGTGACTGGAGGAAGTGGTTAATTGGGGGTGTGGCTATGGGGTATATATTTTGTATCTGGAGAGTGAAGTCTCTCTCTCTGCTTCCATGTCACTGTGATGTAAGCTGCTTCCCTCTGCCACCCTCTGCCACCATGCTGTTCAGCTTTACCTGGAGCCCTGAGGAATGGAGCCGGCCTTCTATGGACTAGGGTCTCTGAAACTGTGATCCTTCAAATAAACTTT
Source organism: Tamias sibiricus (assembly GCA_025594165.1). Lineage (NCBI taxonomy): Eukaryota > Metazoa > Chordata > Mammalia > Rodentia > Sciuridae > Tamias > Tamias sibiricus. Next base: position 39,652,047 of record CM046671.1, read on the forward strand.
TCCTCCTCTAAATTGTTCTGGTCACATCCTTTAGTCACAATAGCAAAAAAGCTGACTAAAACATAAAGAAAGAAGCTCTCCATGACAAGGCGGAGGAATCAGAAGAGAAACTGTGAAATTCCTACAAAAAAAAACTAGGGTCAGCACTCCAACATACAGGCACAGGCAAGAACCTTCTCAGTAGGATCCCTAAAACTAAGGAAGAGTTAACAAATGGGATGGTATCAAATTATAAAGTTTTTTTTCCCACAGCATAGGAAAGAATTAAGAATGCAAAGAGAAACATACGGAATGGAAGAAAATCTTTGCTAACTACTCTTCTGATAAAGGATTAACACTGAAAAAATATGAAGAACTCACAAATAAATATATGGGGAAAAATTTCAACATCATTAATAATTAGGGGAATGCAAATCAAAAATACACTGAGATTTCATTTCACTCAAGTCAGAATGGCAGCCATCAAGAATACAACAACAATAAATGTAAAACACTATTGAAGGGATTGTAATTTGGAAATCATTATGGAGGTTCCTCAAAACATTAGGAATGGAAACAGCACATGACCAAGTTATTCCGCTCCTCAGTATTAATCCTAAAGAATTCAAAACAGCATACTGTGGTGAAATATGTATAGCCATGTTTGTAGTAGCATAGTCCACAATAGCCAAAGTGTGGAGCCAGTCTAGTTGTTCATCAATGGATGGATGAATAAATAAAATGTGCTATACATACACAATGGGGTTTCATTAAGCCATGAAGAAGAATGAAACTGTCATATGCAGGAAAATGGATGGAACTTGAGAACATTATGTTAATTAGAAAGTCAAGGGTTCTATGTTTTCTCTCATAAACGGAAGCTAGAGAGGAAAAAGGAAAAGGAAGTTAGGTGGAGAAGAATCTTATAAGCATAAAAGAGATATTGGTTGAGGAAAGAGACCAGAGGAGGAGGAGAGGAGAAAAAAGAAAAATACTGAGGTATGATGTTGGCAAAATTCAAATGATATATGATGTGCATGCACAAATATGTAACAACAAATATAACATTATGTACAACTATAGTGCACCAATTATAGATGGGGAAAAAATAGAAAGATACTTAGTTCACTAAAAAACAAACCATGCTTTTTCTTTACAAGAAACATTTTAAAGACAATGTTCTCCAAATTTGAAACAAACAAAAACAGAAATAAAACAAAAACTAAATAAAAATATCAGACAAGCCAAGCAAAATGAAATTGTAGAATCATAAAAGAGATTATTTGGGATGTAGAGGCCATCTCATACTTATTATAAAGTCTTAATTTTGTATATAACTGACAACCTAACCACTCAGTTTAAAAAAAAAAAAAAGATAGAAATACAGGAGATAAATCCACAAAGATAGTATCAGATGGAAAATTAGAAAATATTTACAAAATTTGGGCAACACAATCCATATGCATAACCTAATTATAGAATGGTGTATCTAAGAACAACATAATAGGCATCACTATTAAACATAAGAAAATTCTAAATATTTGCCATATATTGGACCATATTGCAGGTCTCAACAAATTTGTCATTATGACTCTCTAAACAATATGACAAGGTGGAAATTAGTGACAAAATGATAAATTAATTTTTTATGTGTTTTGAAATCAAGAAATACAAACATTTTAAGTAATGGAGATCTGACACTGAAACTTGGAAAATACATTTGACCAAATGATATCAAAACTTGTAGGAAATTTTAAAATCCACACAAACAAGTAAATTTATAGCCTAAAATTATTACGTTTCATTTTTCTGTGCAAAGAATAGAGATCAAATCCAGATTCTCAAGCATGCTAGGCATGCTGTTTACCACTAAGTTAGATATACACCCTACCCAAGATGTATTTGGTAGAGAAGTAGAGTAGCTAAAAATCCATGATGAGAAAAAAATTTTAAGTAAGGAAAAGAACACTGTATAGGACAGAATAAAGTAGAGCAAATACGAAGAGTTCCTGACTAAGAATGGTCATTGAAGTTATTATTTCTTGGTTTACATTGGTGTGAAAGCAATAGCATTCATAGAAACCATATTTGAATTTTGAATTTTGATGTTCTCCCTGGCTAGCAATGATTTGTGACATGATACTCTCTCAGGAAGTTGGGTAGCATCAGCAGAGAACCTCAGTGCTTGGTCAGCCATGAGATCCTGAGGGCAGCCACTAGTCCTCTACAGTGTGTGGTGTGTGAACCCCAGTGCTGTCCAGGTTAGGTGTGTTAAATGCATTCTTGCCTTGTGATGTTTTGAACCTCATGTATTTGTTGGACTGTAACTTCACCATAAGTTGAGGAACATCTGTAAAAGAAAGAAAAAAAAAAAAAAAACCCACAAAGTTAACATTTTATCCATAGACAATAAAATCAATTTGTTAAAAATTTATATTATTCTTTTAGTAAACTATAGAGGGGGAACATCTTTACCCTCATAGTTAGTATGTGAAAGTAAAAACTACAGCCAATGTCATACTTAATGTTGAAATACTAAAATATTTTCTATAAAATTGGGAAAGAGATTAGCACAAAACCCATTATTCTCCATTTAACATTGTCATAGAATATCTAGGCCCTGCAGTAGAGCATTAGAAATAAACAAATGATATAAGAAATTGTAAAATGATAATTATACCATTAACATCCATTATGGTTATATCCTTAGAGAATAAAAGAGCCTACAGATTATTTATTAAAAAGAATAAATTAGTTTACTGCATTTGCTGTTAATGTTAGTATATAAAAATCAGTTTTATTCTTTATACTAGCTATAAACACTTAATAAAATTAAGCTGAAGACATTAGTCTAAATAGTATCAAATATATCAAATATAATTGAAGAATGACGGAGAAGACATTTACACAAAATGCTACAGAGTACCATTTAGAAAAATTAATGGAAAATTAAATAAATGAATATATTTTACTCACTCATGATTGAAATATGCAAATAAAACACAATTGTAAATTCAGTGCTATCCCAATTAAAATAAAAATTTTTTAAGCTACTAAATTACATCTAAAATTTATGAGAAAAGGAAAAATTGCTGTCTTGCATATTAACAAAATGGGAAAAATAGTCACATATTATACTAGATAGTAGGAATTATTACACAGTTTATTTGAAATAATTTGTTGTTAGTGTAAGAATCAGCAACTATGCTTCTGAATATCATAGACTTAGAACAGACCATACACAATTGGATACTGAGTTTAAGACAAATTTCTTCTGAACAATTGATTAATATTTATCTTTTAAAATAAATGTTCCTCAACTAATTCAAGGGTGATTATATATCATTAGATAACGTTGATATGTAATATTTGTATATAAAACATAGAATATTAGGAAATTTGAATGGAATAATTTTATTTAATTTTACCCCAATAACAGAGAGCTAAGAGAAGTTATTATTCTATCAGTTGAGTATCTGTGTTAAAAAAATGCTTACTCGTCTTTCTCATACAATTAACAAACAGTCATTCCAATAATACTAAAGATTGGTAGGTGACAGGTAAGGCATGAGATTTTCTAGAATATAATTGCATGAAAATTATGATTTAAAACAAAATTTTACCGTTACTTTGGGACATGAGATGGCATCTTAACCAGGATAAAGGGAACAATTTTTTATTATAATTATGAAATTCATTAACTAAAAGATGCATTAATAGATTACAAGGACAATTTTTGACAAAGAGCAGATAAAAGTTATATTGGAGTATATCAAATATCCAAACAAGTCAGGAAGAAAAATGGCAGACAATGTGATACTGTTATAGGCTTGACACTAATGTGGAACTTTATGAAAGAGGATATCCAAATAGCTAATTAACCTATTAAATGGACTCAAATATATTAGTAATCATAAAAGTGCTGTTAAAAACCACAATAAGATGTCAATATCTGTTCTCCATTATAGCAATATTAAGTACATTCACACAATCACATAATTTTATGGATGGAGAGCAAGGGAAAAAAATTTGGGAGGGTACTGGAGGTTGAACCCAATGGTAATATACCATTGATATACACCCCCCAAATTTTATGTTTTATGTTGATATAGGATCTCTCTAAGTTGCTTAGGGTCTTACTAAGTTGCCAAAGCTGGCTCTGAACTTGCAAAACTCCTGCCTCAGCCTCCCTAGCTGCTAGGATTATTGGCATGCACCACCGCACCCAGCAAAAAAAAAATTGATATACTTTTAGTAGGTGTATAAGTTGTTGCATCTTTGGAAAGTGCCTTGGCATTAGTTGCCACGGTTAAAAATATGCTACTTCTCACATCTTGAGTACCACATGAGGTCTCATATGCACCAAGAGAAATTGGCATATATGTTCCTAGATTTAGTCATAAGTGAAAAACAACCATACAAATATTCATCAATGTTTGGAGAGAAAGAATAGATGAGCTGTCATACTGTTCATGGACTAGAATACTATATTGTAGAGAAAAAAATAACAAACTATAGTACACACTTAGCAAACATGATGGGGGCCAAACAAAACAAATAAAAAGGAATATTATATAATTCCATTGATGTTAAATTTAAAACAAGCAAAGTTGATGTTGAAGTTGATATGATTAGTTTGGGTTGGGGAACAAAAGGGAGTTGGAATTCTGAAGGTCCTAAGAGGAAATTGAAATATCCTGTGTTGACCAGTGTAGAGATGATTCAAATGTTTACTTTGTGGCAAGTAAGCAACATAATTAAAGCTTTGAGCTTTTGCTTTTTTATTTTTATACATTATTTGTACAGATATGTTATGACTAAAAAGAAAAAGAAAAACTGCTGTATTTGCCATCTTCTTTATAGATGGCAAGACAGAAGAGAGAAACCCCTTCATGTCAAGAAGTCAAGATTCTTTTTTCTACAGATCTTTTCAGTAGCCTGTCTGTCTTCCTGAGGCTGAAGGTCTCTGACTTTCCTTTGTTTCTGGGAAGCTGCTCAGGTATTACCATTAAAGGTATGTGGCGTTTTTATTAGAATCAATTTTAAGTTGCTAATAGCCAAAATACCCTCATTATTTAGCTTTAAAATTGAAGAAATATATCTGTTTTGAATGACGTTTTAGGTGGAATCTATATTTCAATTCCACTGGTTTTATATTACACATGAACAAATTTATTTTTATCAATTTAATTTATAAATAAATGTAATTCTAATTAAAATGTCTAATAAATTATTTTGTAATGTTAACACATGATTTTACAGTTTATCTAGAAAACAAGGTCTTTGACAAGCCACAATTTCAAACCAAAGTGATGTATTCCACTAAATATTAAAACATACAGTGCTTTCATAGCAGAAACAGTAGTATACAAGTACAGAAAATTGAAAACAAATGAAATATATATATATATATATATATATATATATATATATATATATGGTGAATAAATTGTTGTGGTTTTAGATTCTAGGAACAGGCATAGTTATATAGAATATAAACTAATAAATGAATGAAAACTCATTGCAAATAACTTTTGACATAAAATTATTTGGCAAAAAATTTTTAAAAATGATAATTTGTATCTCAAACCAAAATTACCAAAAATTGAATTAAATGCTTTAAGAGTAAAGAATTGCAAAGCTACTGGAAAAAAATAGAAATTAATGGTTCTGTTATTTTGAAATTAAGAAGGACCTTTTAACTCTTGACTCCCAGAAATGAAAAATAAAGGAAGAGAATTACTAATTTGACTTCAAAACATTTTGTTTTTATATGAAACAACTGCACTATAAATAAATTTAAAGGGCAAAACATCAATAGGAAAAATATTTGCTCCATATATGCTTGAAAAAATGTATGTCTTTAATGAAATAAAAGTTTATTCCAGGTATTCAGATAAAAAGTGGATTTCACCAGAGAAAACAGCTAAGTATACAAAAGGGAAAATAATAATAATAAAAAAAAACAGCATCACAATCTTTTAGTAAATACTTAACATATTCAACTTTTTCATTAATAATTATAGACACAGAAACTCACGTGGAAACAGTCTATCTCATTGGCAACAGTTAAAAAAATCTTGTTACTGCAGTTGAAATAAAACTGCATCTCTCATACACTCTTGATGGGAATGAAATTTGACTATTTCTAGAGGCCATTTTGATCTTATGAAGCCAAAAGCACTAAAGTGAGCATATTTTGTGAAATGGTAATTACATTTCTAAATATAAAGGAATAATTAAATATAACAATATATAAGTAAAAGCTTTGTGATAGAAAACAGACAGATTTGATCAGTGGAAGCATGAAGTTTAGACGATAATTCTATAAACTGGGTTTACTCTGATGTGAAGGAGCCCCAATTAGGGAGATGGCTATTGCGGTCTGCTGGAAGCCATAAGTTCCACCTGATAATAAGTATGTATGTGACGCACCTGTAAATGCACGTGAGGCACCCGCAAAGCTAAAGGTATATAACCGGGTGAAAGCGGTCAGAGTCAGGAGAAGAATGAATTCATTCAGTCAGTCATGCAGTCGCTCGGTCGGAAGAAGAGTTCGGGTCGGAGAAGAAGAAAAGAATCAGAGCAGCCAGAACGTAGGCAGAGCGGTTACAGAAGAGAAACCAGATAAGAGAAGTAATTGCTGGTCAGAGTCAGGCAGAGGCTCCCGAGGAAGAAAGAAGAAAGAAGAAAGAAGCTCTAAAAGCTAAGCTCTCTCTCTCTCTCTAAAGAAGAAATCTCTCTCTTTCAAACTCTCTCTCTTTCTCTCTAAGCTCTAAGAAGAAGAAGAAAAAGCTATCTCTAATCTTTCTCTCTAAGCTCTTTCTAAGAAGAAGAAAAATCTTTCTTTCTCTCTCTAAGCTCTCTCTAAGAAAGTAGAAGTAAAAGTAGTAGTATCTTTACTCTGCCTCCGAGAGTTTTCCTCCCGCGGCGTTGTGGCTAGCCACGACAGGCAGCTTACACTGATGGCCCCCACATTCTTTGTTCTAAAAAAATAAATTTGCCTGTAGCCCTGCTTGGCATAAGTCAATAGGATATGTTACACTCTGCAGAAAACAACCTGTTATCTGTAGGACAGATGCAGGCTTTTCTCTACCAGTAAGAACAACAGTCACCCTTAAAGAGGAGATTTCTGTGACCTTTACACAGACAAGATTCTAGAACTCAGGGGAGATAGGATAATTCTTCCTCTCCATAAAATCTGTAAGAATAGGTTCCAATTATAGCAAGACAGCATGGATCAAATTGACCCAGAATTGCCTTGTATTGTTAGCATGTCATTATAACAGTGAAATCTACCCCTGCTCCAATGGTGTAAGACCATGCAACACGTGGGACTTCAAAGTCTGATGCAATTCTTTTGTCAGTTAAAAATCAAGAGGTAGATCTGGATGGGTCTCTGGAAACTTCCCTAGGACTCCCAATAAAACTGGAGGGCAGGAGGGGTGTGCCATTCCTCAGCTACCCAAGAGGATCTACTCTGTCCCCTGAGAGTATCCCCTATTCCTTTTTTCCTAGCCTGTCAATTAATTCATGCTTGCTACTCTGTGCAATTTGTCTGAAATCTTTCCACCATTATCACAGAAAATTGCCATGCTGCCTTGATTCCGTGTTGGGCCCTTGCTCTGTAAAACCATTGACTTATTTTCTGGGTCTGAACATATAAAGGGTGGATACCTAACATGAACTGAGAGTTTATCTGTCTTGGGAATGTAGGAGAAAGTAAAAGGTAGGAGGTAAGGGTGACAAGAGCTAAGGTGCATCAGTGCCTGTGTTCATAGAACTCCTGCAACAGTTGCTACCAAAATCCAGGACTCATAGACCACTGGGCTTCCTGAGATTTTTTTTTTTTTCATGAAGTGAAAAATTTTAATAGTCTTTACTTTCTCCCATTATGTTAGTGTTGAGGTTCAGAAAACAATATTCCAAAAGTATGGCACTTTGACATGCATAGGACGTGAATCAAAGGGAACTGAAAGGTTTTAGAAGAACCCTCAGAATCAAAAGTTCATGACCAGCTGGGCATGGTGACACATGCCTGTAATCCCAGCAGCTGGGGAGGCTGAGGAAGGAGGATCACCAGTTCAAAGCCAGCCTCAGCAAAATTGAGGTGCTAAGCAAAGCAGACCCTGTCTCTAAATAAAATATAAAATAGGGCTGGGAATGCGGCTCAGAGATCAAGTGGCCCTGAGTTCAATCCCCGGTACTAAGAAAAGAAAAATAAGTTTATGACCTCACTTTTGCCCTGCAGATGCAGGATGGCACTTGCTTTCTGAAATTTTCTTATCTGAAGCTCCTCTAGAAGGAACAGATAGCACTTGCTATCTTCCCTGAAATTGCATTAATCATTAAATCATATTGGAGTAGTCAAGAAAACCCTGTCTATTCATTTATTATCTTACTGGGGTTTTTAATTTTCATTAAGTTTTGGTCTTATTTCTAATGTGGCTTGGCCCAGATGACAACCATTTTAAAAACAACTTGGCAAGTAGAGAATTTCCATCTCAATAATTCACATTTGTTTCCATTATAAAATTCATGACTCCTTCCATAAACACACATTTCTCTCCAGACTAGTCTTCAGTCTTTGTGTAGAGTTGAAGAGTCCAGGGCCATCTTTCCAGGTCTGACCAACAACAGCTTATTGATAAAACAAAGGCGACTTTATTGCTTACCACAGTAGGAGAAAAACCTCACTCCACACACCTTTGGTAGTGTCACAGGAGGAAGAGCAAAGAAGAAATTTAGAGTTTGAATTTGGTGTATCAAATTTTGGTCTATCAAAGTACAATTTGATTAGAATTGAACAAAGATCATGATATAATTGTATATTTTTAAATTAATTAATTTGTTTATTTTAATTAGGTATATATGACAGCAGAACTCATTTGGATTCATCTTACATGATTGCAGCAAAACTTTTCATTTCTCTATTGTAGAAGACGTAGTGTCGCACCATATGTGTAGGCATACATGTACCTAGGGTAATGATGTCCATCTCATTCCACCATCGTTCCTGCCCCCAGGTCCCCTCCCTATTTCTCTCTCCCCTTTGCCCAATCAAAGTTCCTCCATTTTCCCATGCCCCTCCCCCCATTATGGATCTGCATCCACGTATCAGAGAAAACATTCAGCCTTTGGTATTTTGGGGATTAGCTTACTTCCCTTGTCATGATATTCTCCAACTCCATCCATTTACCTGTAAATGCCATAGTTTTATTCTCTTTTAATGCTGAGTATAATACTCCATTGTGTATGCATACCACAGTTTCTTTATGCATTCATATATTGAAGGGCTTCTAGGTTGGTTCCACAGTTTGGCTATTGTGAATTGAGAAAAGCAGCATGGCATGGATACTACTGAAATGTTGATGAGTCTTAGGGAAGTACCTCTAATGAACAATCCAGTTATTTGCCTGGCCAAAGACTCCAGGAGTAAAAATGTTATGTTAATGAAAGCACTGAAAGAGAAAGTAATGTAAATAGAGTCCATAGTCTGAGTGAAGGCAGATAGAATGAGTCCTCAGTGCCCTTGTTACATAAAGAGGGAAGTGATTTTGTTAATAGGCTTCCACTTCCCTGAAATACCAGATTTCCAGATATAACACTATAGCCCTAAATTCCTCTTTAGGTCTAGGATAAGACTCTTGGTATTGGTGAATTTGACTTTGATAGAAAATGGAAGATAGTTTTCCAGTACAAAAGTGAACCAAGTTGGAAATGAAGCTTGTTATGCTGAGGACAGTGAGAACTGTAGCTACAGTTGGACCTTCATTCATGAATAAAGACCAAATTAAGGAAAACACAGTAGTGGCCAAGGTTTTACCACTGAATTCCTATGAACTATTGGAATGCCTGCCATTAGGCCAAATTTTCCACAACTATAAATTTATTTTTTAGGTTTTCTTTTTTCCTTTATCAAGTATCCATAATTGTTTATGAAAGCTAATGTTCCAATAATAATGAATAACTTCAAAATGGGAGTATGGCCAAGCATTTTTCTCTTTCTACATCACAAGTACCTTCTTGACTAGAAGAGGTAATGGTATCCCAGCAACAGATAAGCAATGCTCAATTTAAATGCCAGAGATTATATTTTAATGAACTTCGGACAAAGGGAGTCAAGTTGACTACAGGGTTCTTTGTCTGATTAATTTGATGAAAATCTTATAAACATCTGACCTAGATCATTAACACCTTAATAAAGACAGAAGACTCTCTTATACTTGATTTTCTAGTGAACAAGTGTTGGGTATGGTATTTTAATTTTTCCAGCCAAAGAAGAACGAAGTCCATAAAGTAAACTTCACCTATCTTTAGGACAATCTGAATGTGGCAATCATCAACATAACAATTGGGGTACTAAAGGCTTTATGGTGACTTCAGCAAAGGCACATGGCCAGCTGTCACTCTACCCCTCCCTTTCTTCTATTTGTCTTCTTCCTCAGGTTGCTGTAGCACTGTCCTGCAAGGCCATAGCATTATGCTTCTACTACCTGAGGCAACTACATGCATACTTATTAAATAAGATGACACTACAGATAATAACTTAATGAGATATATTAAAATAGCCCAATAGAGACTGTCTGAGAGAATCTTATGCCAGGAGAAGATAATGTAACATGAAACACTTTTTTTTCAAGAGAAAGAGTCAAAGTCTTATCTCTAGAGTAAAGCATAAAAGCAAAGAAGCACACTTATCAATAAGTGTAACCAAGCATAAATTCTCAAGTTGCTATGGTCACACTTGGGACAGAAAGAACAAACTTAAATGATAGAATGAGTAAATAAAAACATAAAAAAAAAAAACACAGATGCTTTTAACAAATATTTACTGTTTTTTTTTTTTCTGTTTGCATACTGTATGCTTCTTTTTTATATTTTTATTGGTGTAATATAATAATACATAATGGTTAGAATTTTTGTTTTGTATTCATACATGTTCACAATTTAAATACAATTTGGCCAATATCATTCTATAGTATTTTCCCTTTAACTACCTTCCTGCCTCATCCTGGTTCTTTTCTTCTACTCTACTGTAATAAGCTAAGATGACTTAAACTGGACTTGGACTGTCTCCACCTGATGGCTCATTGACCCACACCTGATGGCCCATTGACCCTCCCTTAAATCCTCTCCACCTGAAGGCCTGAGGGCGTATTAACCCTGTGCTTTATAAACCCTGCCCTTGCTATGAGCAGACATCATTTTCTACTATCCTGCTTTGTGCTGGATGTAGTCGGTGGCCCTGGCCAGAATAAAGGCTTCATTGGCTATTATGTGAGTGGCTTGTGAAACTTTTTTCCTGCAAATTGGGTACAACATTTGGAGGTCCCAGTGAGATTCTTTATTCTCCTTGCCCTCACGCCCAAATTCGGCCTACCGTGCCCCATCACAGACTCCTTCTTGGGGTAGAGGAGGGCTCCTGAGAGACGTTCCTCAGCCTCGCTTCAAGAGGACTGCTGCTTGGTTCTCCAGACGCCTCTATGAAGCTGCCTGTTTACCTGTCTGGTGAGCTCTTCTCGGGGACAAGGTCAGACTGGATGCAGTCGCTTACACCGAAATCCCAGGACAGGGTGAGACGTTGCTCCTGTCCACCTGGTGGGTATCCATGTATGGCCCAATCTGGTTCTGTGTGGCGCCCAGTTTGGTTGTCTGGTGGGCCTCCCTGTGTGGCCCAGTCTGGTTGTCTTTTGTTCTTGTGTCTATTTATTTCTTGTGTGCCTGATCTTTGTTTGTATGCTAGCATTCTCCTTGGTTTCATTTTTCCCTCCCTCCCTCTGCCACCAGCTTGGAGCCTGAGCTGGCAGGGGGGGGAGTAGCGAATGCAGTGCAGTAACGGAGCCCCTCCAGGCCTGCCCAGGGCCAACTCCTCCAAACACTTTTCCCATCTGAAGAGTGCGAGCGGATCTCTTGGGAAGCCCAGTGGTCCATCCTTGGACCAAACGGCCTGCCTACAGGGTCTTTTCTTCTGCTCACCCAAACTGGGACCCCAACAGAGATGGAGGTAAGGAGGCTCTAGATTGGTTTTAGCTTTTGTAACTCAGTCTGCCCCAGATATAAAGAAGAAGATGCAGAAATTAAAAGGGTTTGAGGGAAAGGTATTGTCTGAATTAATGGAAATTGCCCAACAGGTATACAACAATCACGAGCCCCCCAGGAAAGGCAAACCCAAAAGTTGGCAAAAGTTTTACTCGCCACCATGGGAAATTGACCAAATGGTCCCCCTAGAAGACAATATAACTCAAGGATCCAGAGATTAGAAAAGGATCAATGTGCATACTGCAAAGAGAAGGGACATTGGAAAAATGAATGCTCAAATAAAAATGAAAACTCCAAACTGGGGAGGAGACAGCCCGAACCAATATTTCAGCTTGGGAAAGAGGACTGACAGGGGCCGAGGCTCTATAACTAGTCATTTCCAAATGTTGGTCCTTGAAGTCCTCAGGAGAATCAAACAAAAGCCTAAACATCTGTAACATTGCAATGGAGTGCAAAGAGCTACAAGGCCTCTGTTGTTGTGTTCTGTGTTTGTATGTCTATATGTTCATATGTCCATATGTTATGTACATGATATCAAGATTGGCAAATAGAAAATGAGTGTTCATGGAAATTGAAAAAAAATGGATCCAAAATACCTTTAATTCACGTGATTTAAAAAGTTCAATCTAAATTGGGTAAACAACTGAAATTTAACTCACAAGTATCTCTAGGTGATCAAAGAACTAGTATAAGCTTGCTTTAATTTGATTTAAAATTGGAGTTGGTGGTCTTTTCTTTGTATCTTGGATCAACATTTTTGGCAGCGAGATTCAGGCCACCACAAATTCTGAAGCCGGACCTTTGCTGTGGGACTCCAGGACAGAGTGCCGCCCCAGGGGGTGCGCACCTTGAGAAGTTCCAAGGCCCCAGGGTGTGCCTTCGGTCCTTCAGATTACTGGAGTGAACTGCCGCATCAAAAGAATTAGCAAGCATCCAGTGGAGAAAACCTCCACAGGTAAATGGTGCCCCCATAACATCTGGTATCTGGTTTTGAGATCTCTTCTGGGGACAGTGAGGTGCCTGGCGAGGCACATACACTCCTGTCCAGGGCAGTAGCTGGTATGGGTCTGGTTGGGAATTCCTACTGGGGACAGAGAGGTGCCTGATGAGGCACATACGCACTCCTGTCTGGAGCTTTAGCAAGACGTTGCACTGCTCCCTGGTTGGTTTGGTCCCTGGTTCTTGTTCCCTTGTGCCTTGTTCCGTGTTCTATGGTTTTTCTGCCTTTTCATTGTGTGTCTTCTCTGGTGTAAATGTAAGAAAAGTGAATTTATGAGTAACTTTGTTAGACATCTGATTAATTTTCAAGGTTAAAATGTTGTTAAAGTACCATCAAGTACACTTACCTCCTTGAATTCCATTGGGTAACATTATTGATTGTTTTCATAAATTGGTTAATTAAAAAAAGAAGTTTTAAGGTTGCTTTGTCATCACTGAAAAAGTTCCAACAGGTATAATTCTATGTACTTGAACATTGTGTTCTCGTAAAGTGGTTAACAGATGTGTGTGATTCTGTATAAAGGTTTATAAAAGATTTCTGTGTATGCAGAGGTTCAAAGGTTTCGGCTGTTTCCATTGGGAGTAGTGTAAATAACAATATTTTTTGTTGAGATAAAACGTTTGCCTAAATTTGAATTATTAGAAGGATTGTTTGAAATTGTGAACAAAAAGAGGGGTTAACAAATGGGAGAAAGAAATTAGAAGGTTGTAGATATGGTCACTTATGTGTTGTAAAAGCTCTGTGAAAGTTGGTCGACTAAGTATATAAAATAATAAGGAAAAGCTATTTAAGTTTTTTTTCATAAGGTCAAATGTTAATGTACTGATATAAACCAAGGTTTAATCTATGTGGTAAGAGGACAAGCATTTCTTAAAGCATTAATTTACCCATAACATTGTATTTATTAAGTTTTGGTTTTTTGAGCAAGTAATCTGAAAGAAATTAAGAATTATACAGCTGTGGTTGATCAAGTTGGTGTTCTCCAAACTAGAGTTGTATGGTAATTTTAGGCTTATAAAGATAACACATTAGAGATTTATTTATATCATGTGTTCTACAACTAGACCTGTTGTCAATAAGATATAAAGCTAAAGCTGTATGTTACTTTGTACACTAGGGTACAATTCAAAGGTATTTAAGTTAATGAGAGCCTAATCTATATAAAGGTTAATATTGTAAAACACAAAAAGCATTTTGCTACTTTCCCATAAAGGTTAAAAGCTCTCAACTTTTCTTTATAATATTGTGTTGGCTGATATTCATGGGAACTCAAGCAGCAATATATGTAAACTCTGTGGAATTCTATTTAAGAAGCGGAGATCAGCTTCAGAACTAAAACACCTGACCAAAGGTTCATAAAGAGCTTCACTTTACCTAAAATAAGGCTCTTCTTTCCACATTTACTGCATGCCAGAGTGGCTCCAGGGCAGGCCAAACTTCAATTTGTTTATGGTTATGATCAAAAGAATGATTATTGTTGTTAAGAAACAAGGGTTGTAGTATATAACTCAGTCCAAATTCAAGATGGCTAGGTATTGCTTCAAGAACACAACCTGAGTTAATTTAAGCCATCACCTACAGGATAGATAGGGAGCACAGACCCCAGCTAATAAAAATGGTAAATGAATGACTGTAAGTTTATAAGCATTAATATTAAAGCTCATTGCTCTCAATTTAAGACTGGTGAGACTAACTTGCTAGATGTTTAAGATCAAGACTTTAAGTTAAATTAAAAGGGGCTAAGGAAGTCAATGTTTGGCTCTTGCCCTCAGAGTCAGTCTGAGTCCAGGGAACAGGGAACTTCTCTGAAGAGCTTTGCAACTCTGAGCCACAGAAGCCAATCGGTGCACTTGCTATGAAAAGGAGGGTCCTTGGCAAGACCTGGACCCATCCGAGCTCAAAAGGCACTAGCAGAACTGAAAAGCTGCTCTCAAGTTCCCCCAAGAGTTATTCCCATCAGAAATCAGCTAACTCTTAGTAATAGATAAAAGCAAAAGTCGGTTTGACCTGCTTCATCTTAAACAGCTAGCAAAAACAGTTAAAACAGAAACACAACCATTCCTGGGCATTTAAGAAATAATAGTTAAATGTAACTTAAGATATACACTTGTATTAGCCCCAAGAATTAGTAAGACTGGAGGCTACAAAAGAGATTCTTAGGCAGGAATGCCTGATAACTATAAAAAGAAACAGTTTAGCTATTAAGTGACTGTCAAGTCAAAAGTTTTTTAGTTAGTTTAAGGCCTACAGATCTTCCTAACCTGCACAGGTAGGCTTAATATTAACTAGTATGATTATCTAGCCCTAAGTAGTAGAAATAAAGGGTTCACTAGTGGACACAGAGGTCATGCCAGTAGAAAGATTTTATAGGATCAGATGACATTAAGAAGCTTAACTACCATCTTATCTGGATAGACATCTGTAACATTAAATGTTGTGTTTACACTCCTGATAAGTCTGTGCATGTTAAAGATTTATATTCCCAAATAAAGGCCATGCCCATTTCAGCGTTATTATAGGGACAACTTCTCAGCCCTCACACCTCCTGGTGAGAAATTATTGATTGCTATCATCTTCATGGTATGCTGCGACATTTATTCAGTACTCATGTTTTTTGTTTCTCATAGAAGCGCTGGTCCCTGATGACAACCTGTTCTTTCCAAGGCTTCAATCTGACCTGACTTCTAATAAGGGATCTCCAAACTACTTGCCCCCATCTCGTCTCCCCTGTTCAGCTCGAAGAAGCCAGATCCGGTCTTTGTCCCCTTTCCTTACAGTAGTAAGGAGTTCCTAAAATTAGGAGGGAAATGAAGCCAGGATCTGTTAGGCAGTCAGTATACATAGGTAAATCAAGTCAGGTTGGATCAAAAAGGCTAGTTTTGAATGAATCTGGGGAAATTGAAGACTTTGGGGAAACTAGCACTTCCTCAACCCTGTCCCTGTCCCAACCTGTTGCCAAGGTAAACTGTTCCAGGGATTGCCCCTCCCAGGAGGAGCTTTAGGACTTTCAATATCTCCCCTCCTCCTGCCTATTATCAGGGAAGTCCCCAGTGCCGGCATTCAGTCTCTCATTCAGTCTCCTCTCCTTGATTCTGCCTGCTGGTTTCTCAACCAAACATGGGATGGCAGATTATGGAGGAGAACAAAGATTTGTTCTCCCCAAGAAGACCAAGTGGGGAATATAATAAGCAAAGATGACTTAAACTGGACTTGGACTGTCTCCACCCGATGGCCCATTGAACCCCCCCTTGATGTCACATTGACGGACCCTTAAACCCTCTCCGCCTGAGGGCCTGAGGGTGTATTAACCCTGTGCTTTATAAACCTTGCTCTTGCTATGAGCAGGCGGCATTTTCTACTATCCTGCTTTGTGCTGGACATAGTTGGTGGCCCTGGCCAGAATAAAGGCTTCATTGGCTATTACGTGAGCAGCTTGTGAGACTTTTTTCCTGCAAATTGGGTACAACATTGTCTTTTGTTCTTGTGTCTATTTATTTCTTGTGTGCCTGATCTTTGTTTGTATGCTAGCATTCTCCTTGGTTTCATTTTTCCCTCCCTCCCTCTGCCACCAGCTTGGAGCCTGAGCTGGCAGGGGGGAGAGTAGCGAATGCAGTGCAGTAACGGAGCCCCTCCAGGCCTGCCCAGGGCCAACTCCTCCAAACACTTTTCCCATCTGAAGAGTGCGAGCGGATCTCTTGGGAAGCCCAGGGTCCATCCTTGGACCAAACGGCCTGCCTACAGGGTCTTTTCTTCTGCTCACCCAAACTGGGACCCCAACAGAGATGGAGGTAAGGAGGCTCTAGATTGGTTTTAGCTTTTGTAACTCAGTCTGCCCCAGATATAAAGAAGAAGATGCAGAAATTAAAAGGGTTTGAGGGAAAGGTATTGTCTGAATTAATGGAAATTGCCCAACAGGTATACAACAATCACGAGCCCCCCAGGAAAGGCAAACCCAAAAGTTGGCAAAAGTTTTACTCGCCACCATGGGAAATTGACCAAATGGTCCCCCTAGAAGACAATATAACTCAAGGATCCAGAGATTAGAAAAGGATCAATGTGCATACTGCAAAGAGAAGGGACATTGGAAAAATGAATGCTCAAATAAAAATGAAAACTCCAAACTGGGGAGGAGACAGCCCGAACCAATATTTCAGCTTGGGAAAGAGGACTGACAGGGGCCGAGGCTCTATAACTAGTCATTTCCAAATGTTGGTCCTTGAAGTCCTCAGGAGAATCAAACAAAAGCCTAAACATCTGTAACATTGCAATGGAGTGCAAAGAGCTACAAGGCCTCTGTTGTTGTGTTCTGTGTTTGTATGTCTATATGTTCATATGTCCATATGTTATGTACATGATATCAAGATTGGCAAATAGAAAATGAGTGTCATGGAAATTGAAAAAAATGGATCCAAAATACCTTTAATTCACGTGATTTAAAAAGTTCAATCTAAATTGGGTAAACAACTGAAATTTAACTCACAAGTATCTCTAGGTGATCAAAGAACTAGTATAAGCTTGCTTTAATTTGATTTAAAATTGGAGTTGGTGGTCTTTTCTTTGTATCTTGGATCAACATTTTTGGCAGCGAGATTCAGGCCACCACAAATTCTGAAGCCGGACCTTTGCTGTGGGACTCCAGGACAGAGTGCCGCCCCAGGGGGTGCGCACCTTGAGAAGTTCCAAGGCCCCAGGGTGTGCCTTCGGTCCTTCAGAGATTACTGGAGTGAACTGCCGCATCAAAAGAATTAGCAAGCATCCAGTGGAGAAAACCTCCACAGGTAAATGGTGCCCCCATAACATCTGGTATCTGGTTTTGAGATCTCTTCTGGGGACAGTGAGGTGCCTGGCGAGGCACATACACTCCTGTCCAGGGCAGTAGCTGGTATGGGTCTGGTTGGGAATTCCTACTGGGGACAGAGAGGTGCCTGATGAGGCACATACGCACTCCTGTCTGGAGCTTTAGCAAGACGTTGCACTGCTCCCTGGTTGGTTTGGTCCCTGGTTCTTGTTCCCTTGTGCCTTGTTCCGTGTTCTATGGTTTTTCTGCCTTTTCATTGTGTGTCTTCTCTGGTGTAAATGTAAGAAAAGTGAATTTATGAGTAACTTTGTTAGACATCTGATTAATTTTCAAGGTTAAAATGTTGTTAAAGTACCATCAAGTACACTTACCTCCTTGAATTCCATTGGGTAACATTATTGATTGTTTTCATAAATTGGTTAATTAAAAAAAGAAGTTTTAAGGTTGCTTTGTCATCACTGAAAAAGTTCCAACAGGTATAATTCTATGTACTTGAACATTGTGTTCTCGTAAAGTGGTTAACAGATGTGTGTGATTCTGTATAAAGGTTTATAAAAGATTTCTGTGTATGCAGAGGTTCAAAGGTTTCGGCTGTTTCCATTGGGAGTAGTGTAAATAACAATATTTTTTGTTGAGATAAAACGTTTGCCTAAATTTGAATTATTAGAAGGATTGTTTGAAATTGTGAACAAAAAGAGGGGTTAACAAATGGGAGAAAGAAATTAGAAGGTTGTAGATATGGTCACTTATGTGTTGTAAAAGCTCTGTGAAAGTTGGTCGACTAAGTATATAAAATAATAAGGAAAAGCTATTTAAGTTTTTTTTCATAAGGTCAAATGTTAATGTACTGATATAAACCAAGGTTTAATCTATGTGGTAAGAGGACAAGCATTTCTTAAAGCATTAATTTACCCATAACATTGTATTTATTAAGTTTTGGTTTTTTGAGCAAGTAATCTGAAAGAAATTAAGAATTATACAGCTGTGGTTGATCAAGTTGGTGTTCTCCAAACTAGAGTTGTATGGTAATTTTAGGCTTATAAAGATAACACATTAGAGATTTATTTATATCATGTGTTCTACAACTAGACCTGTTGTCAATAAGATATAAAGCTAAAGCTGTATGTTACTTTGTACACTAGGGTACAATTCAAAGGTATTTAAGTTAATGAGAGCCTAATCTATATAAAGGTTAATATTGTAAAACACAAAAAGCATTTTGCTACTTTCCCATAAAGGTTAAAAGCTCTCAACTTTTCTTTATAATATTGTGTTGGCTGATATTCATGGGAACTCAAGCAGCAATATATGTAAACTCTGTGGAATTCTATTTAAGAAGCGGAGATCAGCTTCAGAACTAAAACACCTGACCAAAGGTTCATAAAGAGCTTCACTTTACCTAAAATAAGGCTCTTCTTTCCACATTTACTGCATGCCAGAGTGGCTCCAGGGCAGGCCAAACTTCAATTTGTTTATGGTTATGATCAAAAGAATGATTATTGTTGTTAAGAAACAAGGGTTGTAGTATATAACTCAGTCCAAATTCAAGATGGCTAGGTATTGCTTCAAGAACACAACCTGAGTTAATTTAAGCCATCACCTACAGGATAGATAGGGAGCACAGACCCCAGCTAATAAAAATGGTAAATGAATGACTGTAAGTTTATAAGCATTAATATTAAAGCTCATTGCTCTCAATTTAAGACTGGTGAGACTAACTTGCTAGATGTTTAAGATCAAGACTTTAAGTTAAATTAAAAGGGGCTAAGGAAGTCAATGTTTGGCTCTTGCCCTCAGAGTCAGTCTGAGTCCAGGGAACAGGGAACTTCTCTGAAGAGCTTTGCAACTCTGAGCCACAGAAGCCAATCGGTGCACTTGCTATGAAAAGGAGGGTCCTTGGCAAGACCTGGACCCATCCGAGCTCAAAAGGCACTAGCAGAACTGAAAAGCTGCTCTCAAGTTCCCCCAAGAGTTATTCCCATCAGAAATCAGCTAACTCTTAGTAATAGATAAAAGCAAAAGTCGGTTTGACCTGCTTCATCTTAAACAGCTAGCAAAAACAGTTAAAACAGAAACACAACCATTCCTGGGCATTTAAGAAATAATAGTTAAATGTAACTTAAGATATACACTTGTATTAGCCCCAAGAATTAGTAAGACTGGAGGCTACAAAAGAGATTCTTAGGCAGGAATGCCTGATAACTATAAAAAGAAACAGTTTAGCTATTAAGTGACTGTCAAGTCAAAAGTTTTTAGTTAGTTTAAGGCCTACAGATCTTCCTAACCTGCACAGGTAGGCTTAATATTAACTAGTATGATTATCTAGCCCTAAGTAGTAGAAATAAAGGGTTCACTAGTGGACACAGAGGTCATGCCAGTAGAAAGATTTTATAGGATCAGATGACATTAAGAAGCTTAACTACCATCTTATCTGGATAGACATCTGTAACATTAAATGTTGTGTTTACACTCCTGATAAGTCTGTGCATGTTAAAGATTTATATTCCCAAATAAAGGCCATGCCCATTTCAGCGTTATTATAGGGACAACTTCTCAGCCCTCACACCTCCTGGTGAGAAATTATTGATTGCTATCATCTTCATGGTATGCTGCGACATTTATTCAGTACTCATGTTTTTTGTTTCTCATAGAAGCGCTGGTCCCTGATGACAACCTGTTCTTTCCAAGGCTTCAATCTGACCTGACTTCTAATAAGGGATCTCCAAACTACTTGCCCCCATCTCGTCTCCCCTGTTCAGCTCGAAGAAGCCAGATCCGGTCTTTGTCCCCTTTCCTTACAGTAGTAAGGAGTTCCTAAAATTAGGAGGGAAATGAAGCCAGGATCTGTTAGGCAGTCAGTATACATAGGTAAATCAAGTCAGGTTGGATCAAAAAGGCTAGTTTTGAATGAATCTGGGGAAATTGAAGACTTTGGGGAAACTAGCACTTCCTCAACCCTGTCCCTGTCCCAACCTGTTGCCAAGGTAAACTGTTCCAGGGATTGCCCCTCCCAGGAGGAGCTTTAGGACTTTCAATATCTCCCCTCCTCCTGCCTATTATCAGGGAAGTCCCCAGTGCCGGCATTCAGTCTCTCATTCAGTCTCCTCTCCTTGATTCTGCCTGCTGGTTTCTCAACCAAACATGGGGATGGCAGATTATGGAGGAGAACAAAGATTTGTTCTCCCCAAGAAGACCAAGTGGGGAATATAATAAGCAAAGATGACTTAAACTGGACTTGGACTGTCTCCACCCGATGGCCCATTGAACCCCCCCTTGATGTCACATTGACGGACCCTTAAACCCTCTCCGCCTGAGGGCCTGAGGGTGTATTAACCCTGTGCTTTATAAACCTTGCTCTTGCTATGAGCAGGCGGCATTTTCTACTATCCTGCTTTGTGCTGGACATAGTTGGTGGCCCTGGCCAGAATAAAGGCTTCATTGGCTATTACGTGAGCAGCTTGTGAGACTTTTTTCCTGCAAATTGGGTACAACACTACCCATAATCCTTTGTTTTAATAAGATTCCCTTCCTTACATTTTTCCCCCTTTTTCCTTTCTAGTTTACACATGAGAAAAAATATAGGACCCTTGAGTTTCTGAGTTTGGCTTATTCTACCTAACATAATGTTCTCAAGCTCTATCTGTTCTTGTATGTGTCATAATTTCATTCTTCTGAATAAAACTCCATTGTGAGCTGGGCACGGTGGCACACGCCTGTAATCCCAGCACTTTCGGAGGCTGAGGCAGGAGGATCGTGAGTTCAAAGCCAGCCTCAGCAATGGCGAGGCACTTAGCAACTCAGTGAGACCCTGTCTCTAAATAAAATACAATAAAGGTCTGGGGATGTGACCCAGTGTGTCGAGTGCCCCTGAGTTCAATCCCTGGTACCAAAAAAAAAAAAAAAAAAAAAAAAAAAAAAAAAAAAAACTCCATTGCTCCATTGTGTGTGTGTGTGTGAGAGAGAGAGAAAGAGAGAGAGATCATGTTTTCTTTATATACTTATTCATTGATGAACACCTAGCCTGCTAGGCTGGTTCCATAGTTTGACTGTTGTAAATTATAATGCTATAAACATGGGTATGCATGTAATGTCTATAAGATGATAACTTTAACTCTTCAGGATAAATATTGAGGAGTGGTATAGCTGGGGCATATGGTGGTTCCATGCCTGGTCCTTTGGGGACTCTCCATACTGATTTCCATGGTGATTGTACTAATTTGCAATCCCACCAATACTGTAAAGGTGTTTGTTTTTCTTCACATCCTCTCCAACATTTACTATTGTTTATATTCTTGCTTACTGCCATCCTCTGTGTGAGATGAAATTTCAGTGTAGTTTTGATTTACATTTCACTAATTGCTAAGGAAGTTGAAATTTAAAAATATATTTGTCAGACATTTTTATTTCTCCTTCTGAGAAGTGTATGTTTAGTTAATTTGTCTATTTATGAAATGTATAAATTGTGAGGGTTTTGATTTTAAGGTTTTTTTAGTTCTTTGTATATTCTTGATACTAGTCCTCTGTCAGAAAGGTAGCTAGCAAATATTTTATCCCATTCTCTAGGTTCTCTCTGCACATTCTGAGTTGTTCCCTTTTGCTATGCAGAAGTTTTTTTTTTATTTTTTTATTTTGATACCATCTCATTTATTAATTATTGGTATTATTTCCTGAGCTTTAGGGTCCTACTGAGAAAGGCATTGCCTGTGATTCTATGTCAGAGTGTTGTCCCTATATTTTCTGCAAGAAGTTGCATAGCTTCTGGTCTAATTATTTAATTCATATAATTTTTAATATGAAATAGTCTAAATTTTTATATTTAAAATACTGCTCCTTTTTTATAGCAATGGCTTTTCAGGATTTTATCTTTCATTCTCTCACTAACGTATGTTCACTTCTGAGTTGATTTAATCCACATGAATTTAAATATAATCCAGATACTCACTGTTTTCAAATACATGGCTACAGACCAGAACTATCTCCCAAACATTAAGCATAATCCAATAACCCATTCAAAATCCCCTTTCATTTGTTTATTAAACACCTATAACTTCACATATCCCAAACTGGCAATCATGATTATTCCTACTAACACTTCATAACCGTTTTAAAGGATAATTTTCAAAATAAAAACAAAATCATAATTCTTATGGACAGTTCAAATAAATGCCTGCCAAAATTCATATTCAATTCACTATTATTATTTAATCAATAGGATTTTATGATGATTCATAAAAGTAATACAAGGAGAAGACACGTTGATAGGTCAAGAACATAGAAAGGGGTGTATAAGTAGAGGCAAATTTTCTTTTTCTACCATGAGAATAGGGAAAATGATTGAACCTATCACTGGAGAGAATTTATCTGACTACATATAGACAAAACTTATTTTGTTCTCAGATACATACAAATTACAGAACATAAATTAGCTCAAAGACATTCATAGTCAGAATGAAATAAACTTGAAAAATAATTTCTAAACAATGCATGATTCTTCACTGAAGTAAATTTTTTTCCTACATTTTCAACAATCCCTATCTCATTTATTAAATATTAATTCCTCCATTTTCTTAAACTTGAAAAATGGAGTAACTATAACTTTTCTGTCTCTCTTACTAAAATTAGATCTACTAGGACACACTGTTGGTAATAACATCAAAATATATAGAGAGAATCTGAAAACTACCTGTCCCTTGTATTACTAATATCTTGTTTATGTCACTCTCTTTTTTCACTAATTTTCTACAGAAGTCAGTTAATAAGTAGTCCATCTATATATATCTTGCCTTGCTTCTCCCACATCTAGTATAAGAACAATTCTTTGAGTATGCAAACAAATTCATGTCATTCCTATGTTTAGTGCCCTCTAATTTCTTCTTCTTTCACTCAGGGAGTCCAAAGTACTTTCCATGGCCTGCAAGGCCCTGTATAATCTGCTCCAATTAAGTTGTTCACCTTGACTTTTATTGGTCTTCACTCACTCTGTTCCAAGCACTCTGGGAACCCTGTTGCTCTTGCAAATTGCAATGCTTACTCCTGCTTTGACTAGAGTCCCACATTTGGCTGATTCACACATTTCACTTATCTCTTCACTAAACTAGTGTAGACCATTCTGATCATTTCATTCAACACTGAGAACTTAGCATTATTTTCTCCAACTCCATCCATTTACCTGCAAATAATAATGCTAAGTGAAGTTAGCCAATACCAAAATACCGAAGGTCGAATGATTTCTTTGATATGAAGATACTAACTTATAAAGGCAAGGAAGCGGGGATGAGAGGAATGAAAGAGCTTTAAATAGAACAAAGAGGGGGAGGGAGAGGCAGGGGCAAAGGGATAGGAATAATAGCAGACTGAGTTACCCATGATTACCCTAAATACATGTATGAAGACACAATTGTTGTAAAAATACTTTATATAAAACCAGCAACTTGAAAAATTGTGCTCTTTATATGTAATATGAAATGAAATGTACTCTGCAAACATGTATAACAAATTAGAATTAAAAAAAAAAAAAAAACTGAGAACTGCTCCATTCCCTACTCTCTCCTTCACCTCCTGCTTTGCTGCTTATTGTTTCTAGTGTGTCATGCAAACTACTTATTCCATGTGAACATCCTTTACTGTCTCCATATGCTGGCTGGACAAAATTCTTAAGGAGTAGGAAGTTTTTCATCTGCTTTCTTCATTAATTATGTCAAATGCCTAGAAATATACCTGAAGCACAATACTTGATCAAAAATATTTGCTGATTAAGCATATAATGGACAGTGAGTCTACTAACAATAGCCAAGGCAGATTGGTTTTCTGTCACATGGGGTAATGGTGAACAAAAAGACATTTTCAGATACATAAGGAAACAAAAGTAATCTTTCCCATATCTTCATTAAAAAACAAACAAACAAACAAACAAACTACTAAGCTACTTCAATAAGAAAACCAAATAAATAAAATTGATGAATGCCTGAAATTTCAGTACCAAATCCTATAAATACTATGCTTTGTCATATTCATACATATTTATGATAAAATTTTAATTTGAAAATTAGGCACAGTAAGAGATTGATGACATCTAAAAATATAATGGAACAAATATTAAGTTATATTGTTAAGTTATAGAAATGTGGCCTCTATCTCAAAATATCTCATTGATTTGTGTTCACCCTTCTTCTTGTTATATTGTGAGATGATACAGAATTAGACAGGCAGATAGGCAAGGGTCCAAAACAGAGAATGGAGAGATTGAAATGTTAATTCCTTCAGAGCCCTTCATCCACCCTTATCAAGATAACCTGCCCCTGCTCCAATCTGTTGCTAAGGTAATCTGTCCCAAGGATTGTCCCTCCCTATAGGGAGTTGTTAATTATGCCCCTTTCCTGCCCAGATCACTACACCTTGGCCCCTCCAGTCCATCTGCTTCTCCCCTTTTGGCCATCCCACACAGCATCTACTGGGCCTAGTCATGTACGGAGGAAGGAGAGAGATAAGGGGATGAGGGTAGGAGAACAAAGGAAGCCTAGGACATATGAAAAGGCAGAACATCTCTCACTTCTTGGGATACCAAGATAGCACCTATGGTCCCCTTCTCCCTCCTGGGAGAAGTATATGTTATACTTTTAAATACACCCTGCTTTATATGCTTGCCTTGGTGTGCTTCTCTAATGTGCTTCAACTTGTGAGACGTGCTTCGACATGTGAGGGAGCAGGACTTGTCACCAGTAACCAGCAGTATCAATAAGATGAAGTGAGGTGGATGGCACAGACTTTGTGACATTGCTAGGGTATACCAGAAGGATGTTATCCTGTATCATCAAGTCATAACAATGGTGATGATCAGCCTGACTGTAAGGATCAAGTTATATCAATGATTGGGGATATTTGATAATTGAAGGATGTTTCTGTTGAAATCTTTTGCAAGAACATCATAATCAGAACTGGTTTTCTCCTAGGTGTGGTGGCTCACACCTACAATCCTAGTGACTTGGAAAGCTGAGACAGGAGGATCACAAGCTCAAAGCCAGCCTCAGCAGCTAAACAAGGTCCATAGCAATTTAGGGAGGTCAGTGGTTAAGACCCCTGGGTTCAATCCCTGGTACTAAGGAAAAAAAAAGTGGTTATATATTTCTCTTTAAGTCATCTCAGTGTTGCTGCAGAGGCTGAAATCCTTTGGTGATTATATAAGTGACTTTAATGTTTGATTCCATCTGAAGGTCATATTCGATAATTTTGGTGTGGTGGCTCACACCTACAATCCTAGTGACTTGGAAAGCTGAGACAGGAGGATCACAAGCTCAAAGCCAGCCTCAGCAGCTAAACAAGGTCCATAGCAATTTAGGGAGGTCAGTGGTTAAGACCCCTGGGTTCAATCCCTGGTACTAAGGAAAAAAAAAGTGGTTATATATTTCTCTTTAAGTCATCTCAGTGTTGCTGCAGAGGCTGAAATCCTTTGGTGATTATATAAGTGACTTTAATGTTTGATTCCATCTGAAGGTCATATTCGATAATTTTGTCCTTTTGTGTCTGTGTAATTTGAAAAACTTTGGCAAATTTATTTACTGTTCAGCTTTCTTCATCTTCGTTTTCTTCCTCTGGAGGTGATGCAATAAGAGATTTCAATTCCTTGTTTGTTGACATCTCTACGTGGCTTTCAATATGTTCTTCCACTTATTCATTAAGCATGTCAGCAAATCCATCTCTACCAACTTGTCTTGTTGTCTGAATGATTTTCGTAATTTTTTCATTGATCTCCAGTAAGGCTTTGAAATTATTTGAGACTTCACTTTATAAATTCTTGCAGTGGACATGTGATTCATTTATTATATCTTAGAAGAATGTCATTGCATCAAAAATAATGAATAATTTCTAGCACTGCATTATGTACACTTTAGCATCTGCATCAATTTTTGACTGAATGCAATCTAATACCGGGCAGGTGTATATGGCCTTGATAAACCAAAAATGCCCTTGTCAGTGGCTGAAGCAATGAAGTTTTATTTGGAGGTACAAATATAATCTCAACATTTTCATTGTCATAGCAAACAGATTCAGGATAGCCAGGTGAATTACCTACTATTATTATTTGCAGTTTGAGTTTCAACCTTTCTTATTACAAGTATTTTTCCATTTCAGGGATAAAGCATTGATGAAAATCATTCAATAAACAAAATGCTGACACCTATATTTCCTGATTATGTTGTCTAAACACAGGCAAGTAATTTTTGTTTTTGAGAGTATGTGGGTTCTTTGCCCTGAACTCCACACCTGGTTTTATCATATGTCCTATAGTGTCATCACAGTTTTACAAGAATTTTATGCCCTGAATTGAGATTTATTGTGTATTTTCTTACAGAAGAGTTAGGCTTCATTTCAACTGAAAAGTTTTCTTTATTGATAGTCCTTATCCCCAATCAACTTCTCCAACTGTGCCAGAAATGTGGTAGCAACTTCATAAGCAGATAAAATCTCTCCAGAAATTTTTATATTTTTATTTTAAACCTACTATCAAATTCCTTATTTATTGTAAATGGATTGGATTACAATACTTGGGGATCTTTTCAGGAAACATTGATGCATATTCAATGTTTCCTGGCACAACATGTTTTCAGTTGATCATAACATGTGTTCTGTTCGTGTCTTGCACTCATAAATTTAGTGATTTTTCCATCTTAATTAAGCACTTACATATGTCCATAAGTTTTGCAGTTTGATATGTGACACAAAACTAATACAAAGTTCTTTCTTTTTCTTTGCAATATTATAGATTGAAATGTCATTCCTACCACATATCTTAGCAACATTAGCCTATAATGTTTAAAATTTTCTTATTAAGTTAAAAAAATCATCTTTTAACTTAAAGGAAGCACTTTATAATTATACATTGGCATATCCAAATTGTCAGCATCACTACTTTTACATCTTGGGGTCATTATCAAGTAAAGCAAGGGTTACATCAATACGAGCACTGTGATACTCTGGAAGTCAATCTGATAACTGAAATGGTTACTACATGACTAATGGTCAAGTAACAAATAGAATGTTGATATGCTATAATTATGGCTCATTCACAATCTGAGCAGGGTGGAGTAGGAGAGCCCGAGAGTTCACCATGCTACTCCTACTGGCATGCAATTTAAAGTGTATGTTATTTAATCTGGAATTTTCTATTTACCATTTTCAGAGTATGGTAAACTAAGGGTAACAGACCGGGAAATGTGAAACTGCACATAAAGATGGACTACTGTAAATTGATACTCAAATTAGAAATGTAAAATTTACTTTTATTATAAACTGAATTCTCATTTGCAAAATCTCAGTAAGAAAATAAAGGACTTGAATACCACAGTTAACATCCTTAATCAATGTATATTGTACATATGGTCAATTTACATAAATTGATAACATAGCAGATTTCAAAGGAAGTCTCAAGCTATTTCAAATAATTGAAAACATGTATACCACACTGTGTGACTGTAAATCAATTAAATTGGAAATCAACAATTAAGTTTCTTTGCAAGCATAAATATTTGCCAGCTAACAAAAACATTACTAACTGATGTGCTTAAGAGAACATAAAAATGGAAATTACTGAATATTAAGAAATGAATGAAAAGTGAAGTACTGAATAAAAACTTGTAGAATGCAACTGAAGTCATTTGAAGGTTATATACACAACTTTAGATGAGGTCTGACTTGGCTTCAAGAAGCTAGAAAAGTAGCAACTGAGTATAGTTAAGATGGGTAAGGAAAACATACTATTAAGGCTACCTGGGAATTAATGAATTAAATGCATACAAACAGTAGAGAGGAACAGAAATATCGCAGGCAGATTCTTGGAGAATTTAACATATGAATTCATCTATCCAGAGGAATCATTAGAAAAGGCACCAACAAATGTGTTAGGAACTAAAAGTAAACACTGAACAAAAATAACTGAACATTTTGAAAGCTTGAGAGCACTAAAATTACAATAAATTTGAAAATATGTGAAATTGTTTGTCTAACAAAATAATAATTAACAAAATTTATACATAATTAATTTACATAGGAATATAAAGTATTAAGAGCTTTAAATATGTATGTAGTTAGAATAGTAATAAAAGGAAATTTCCTGAAAGTTAAAGGAAAAAGACAATAGAAATAGGTAGTTTTATCAAGGAGTTTGAACCAACATTTAAGGTACAGGTAATTCCTACCATTTGCACTTTCTCAGTTAAAAATAGAATATCCATCCAATAATTTGTGAGAGTGTCTAGTTTGATTCCAGAACAAACGAAACCATTCAACAAAATTATAGCAATAATTACTTACTAACACAGATGCAAAATTCCTAAATGCATTTTGTAGAAATATAATTCAACTTAGCTTCCATCATGTTGAAGTAGAGTTTATTTGAAGAATTCAAGGGTGATTCCTCATCAGAAAATCTATTGATTTTACTTTCCATAGAAATGTGGTCTTTTTAAGAGTTATCCAAAAGCATTTAAAAATTCAAATCTGTTTATGATTAAAAATATTATCTAAGAGGGACCAGAAGGAAAATATTTTAATCCAATTAAAAGACAGTAGATATATTTATATATTTATATAAGCATGGAATATGATCTTTTCTGTTTTTTTTTTTTTTTTTTTTCTAGTCTCTATTTCGTGTTTCTGCTATGATCCTTGTTATTTCCTTCTTTCTACTAACTTTGGGTTTGCCTTTTTGTGTTTTTTCTTTGTTGTTGGTTTGTGGTTCTTTGAATTATAAAGGTACGTTGTTGGAGATTTTTCAGTTTTTCCTTATGTAGTGATATGTTACTAATAGCATTTATTATACTCAGTGATGAAACTCTTTCAATACTTTTCAGTAACTTCATCTCTGACTCTATATAACACTTAACTCAGTTTCTAACTGATTCAATAAGAAACAGATGTTGAAGTCATGTTCAGTAACAATAATTTGAGAGAATCTAGAAATTATTTAAAATAATAGAAGAGGTCAGCATGTTTACAATACAGATATCCAACACAGAGACATGGATGCAGTTAACCAATATTTTTTTTTAAATTAAAAAGATAACTACTTGTTAAATAATAACTCAGCTGTAGCATAACTAGCCATAAATTAAACAAAAGATTTGTGTATTTATTATGGAGAAAAAGAAGAAGACTTTATACATTGAGAAACTCCCTATAGGTTACAAATTTAATACAATCAGTCTTCTTTAAGTAATCTACAAATTACAGCAAGCCCCTGCCCACATCAAAATTTGTTGTTGTACAATTGCACATTTCAGTCACTAATGATTCTTTATATTCCTTTTGTATCAGTAGTAATGTGTTTAGTTCATTTCTGATTTACTTGGGTCTTCTCTCTTTTGCTCTTGGTTTGTCTAACTAAAGATTTGACTATGTCATCTGTTTTCAAAAACCCACTTCTAGTTTCATTCATTTATTTTAATACTCAATTTTTTTATAATCAGATTATGCATGGTATAATATATTAATTGTTAATTCAATTATTGCCCATACAAGATCATATTACAAAGCAGATTTTATCAAAATAGAGGCACCTTCTTTTTTATTGGTTCTTTTTAGTCATATATGACAGTAGAATCTATTTTGATATATTTATATAAGCATGGAATATGATCTTTTCTATTTTTTTTTTCTAGTCTCTATTTCATGTTTCTGCTATGATCCTTGTTATTTCCTTCTTTCTACTAACTTTGGGTTTGCCTTTTTGTGTTTTTTCTTTGTTGTTTTGTGGTTCTTTGAATTATAAAGCTACATTGTTGGAGATTTTTCAGTTTTTCTTCATGTAGTGATATGTCACTATGAATTTCCCTCTTAGAATTTGTTTTGCCATCTCATGATTTTTGGTAGGTTATATTATTTATCATTATCACTTGTTTCAACATTATTTATTTCTCTTTGATCTTTTTTTTTTTATACATGGGTTTCAGAAGTGTATTGTTTAGTTTCCACAAATTGGTGAGTTTTGCAAATTTCTTCTTGGTATTGAAATCTACATTTCTACCAGCATAATAAAATATAACACAGTATTATTTCAAGCCTCTTTAATTTTTAATACTTGTTTAATACTTTTGACATATGATTATTTCACATTTAAATTATTTCACATTTAAATAAAATATGATTATTTTATTTTAAAAACTGTGTATTATGTCGCTCTTGGATGGAATATTCAGTATATGTTAGGTTCATCTGCTTATAGAAAAGATAAAACTGAATGTTTATTTTTTAACATTTTGTCTATGTGAGCTGCTCATTGTTCAATGTGGGATGTTAAAGTCTTATACTATTATTTTTTTGTCTGTTTTCCCCTTCAGATCTATTAATATTTATATTACATATTTAGCTGCTCCAATGTTTACTGTTAAATTCTCTTGATAGATCAGACTCTTGCTTGGTTATCTTACAGTGTTACCCTCTTAATGAATTGACTACTTTATCATTGTATCCCAACCCTTTGTCTCTTGACTTAAGGTCTCTTTTGTCTGATGTAGACATACTTATTCTCCTTTGGTTTTCTGTCATGGAACTTCTTTCCTCCTAGCTTTGCTTTTATTCTACATGTGTTTTTAAAACTGAAGTGAATCTTTTCTAGAGTACATAGAGTCAACTCTTTTTTTTTCTTTTAAGTTCATTCATTTTTCTCTTTTTTAATTCATGAATTTAATTCATTCTCTTTAAATAATTTAATGAGTAGTAAGGACTTATATTATAATTTTGTTTTTCTATTCTGCAGATCTATTATTCCTTCCTGCCTCTTTTGCTTCCTTTCTTTGTGATTGGATGACTTTCTGATATTTTATACATTGATTCTAATCTGTTTATCTTTTGTGTTTCTATAATAATTTTTTTCTTTGGAGTTCCATATGGTTTACATTAGAGATTAAAATTGTAATAGCCTATTATAAGCTGATAATTTTAATCACTTACAAAACTTATGCTTTTCCTTCCTTTCTCACATATTTTGTTTTTGACATTCTCAATTTTCATCTCACTATACTGTTAACTATTAAAAATATCACAGCTATAATATTCTAACATTTTTTAAACTGCATAATACAAATGATTTAGATATTCCATTGTGGTATTAGAATATTCAACTCTGACTATATGACTCCCTTCTCTTTACCATTAATAATAATAATTATTACTAATAATTATTATTGATTGATTGATTGGTAGGGATTGAATTCAGGGGCACTAGTCTACTGAGCCACATCCCCAGCCCTATTTTGTACTTTATTTAGAGACAGGGTCTCTCTGAGTTGCTTAGTGCTTCACTTTTGCTGAGGATAGCTTTGAACTCCCAATCCTCCTGTCTCAGCATCTCAAGCCACTGGGATTACAGGCATGTGCCACTGCACCCAACTACCATTAAATTCTATATTTTGGTGTGTTTTCATGTTAGTAAAGGTTCTTGCATTTCAGTTAAAAGAACTCTTTTTAAGCATTTTTTTACAGGTTGGATCTAGTAGTGAACAACTCGGTCAACTCATGTTTGCCCAGGAAAACTTTATTACTGTTTCATTTTTGAAGGTATATTTTATAGGTAAAATATTCTTAGTTGGCAGTTTTATTTGTTTTTTATCTGAATGTATCATCCCACTCATTCCTGATCTGCAAGATTTCTGCTGAGAAATCTACTTTTCACTTATGTAGAATCCCTTGTTTGTGATACATCTCTTTTTCATTGTTATACAAATAATTTGTATGTAAGAGTAGGAAAGTATTAAAATTATCTTTTCCATGTGTGAACTACACTTTGTATGTTTTTATTAGAATACAGAACAAAGATTATCCATCATAACCTGTCTCTTTGAGATTTTTGTATTTGGATTTCAGAGTCTACTTGTCACATCTCTTAAGGAGTAGATATATGTGCCTGACATGTGGACTAAGGGGGTCTTCATTTCTGTTTACATCTAGTGAAAAACTAGTATGCATATTACAGATGAAAAGAGAAAAGTGGCTTGGATTTCTGGTGAATTTTTAGGTTTTGATTTTAATCCAATTCTGTTTGAGACTCATTTTCTCATGAGATGACATTTCATTATAATATATTCTTTCATTTCTTGCTAAGGGAATCTGGAGTTAGGTTCTCTTACTTGGAATAAAAAATAATCCAACATGACAAACTCTAAAGAATTAAGAATTTAAAAAACAGAGAAATGCTATATTAAAAAGTGGACAATGGGTTCTAAAAGAGTATCTATCTGTACATGGGGCTAAGGGAGAGGAAACTTAGTTGGGAAAAATTTAATGTGTCTTCCCTTGCCCAGTGCCTCCACAAGATCATGTCTCTATGCATAAGTAGAAAAGCTGATTTTACAAGAAAGTCTCTGGGACATGAGGTGCTTTGCAGTAGTTACTGGAAGCCAAACAACAAAAGAAGATTTGGTCTAGCCATATTGCATCTTACCTGGGGAGATGAAACTGAATGTTTAGTATTATGACCTAATGCAATACTTCTAAATTTGTATTCATATTTGTCTTTGCGTTTAACTGCCTATACATTTGCTGACTGAAAAATACAGCAATCTGAGTCAACACTATGTGTTGTAAAATCTAAATGTAGGGTAATGCATTCCTATTTTCTACTAGAATTTGTGCTGATTCATAAGACTCACACTCAGTTCCCTAGCAATAGTACTTTTAAGCTGTTTTTAATAAACAACTAACTTGACTTTCTTCTTAAAGCATAGTACACAAATCTGAAAACATAAATATTTTTTCAGTACTCTAAAATAGAATTTTAGTCCATGCTGACAAGGGAACAAAGATTTCTACTTCTGAGATTTCAGCTCTCCTGTCAGAAGAGAAGAATGCATTCATTGCATTGGAGTGATGTCTGTTCTTTGGAATCATGAAGACAGGAAAAAAAATTGATTGACTAATAAAAGTATTTATTAGTATACCTGATTGGTTGCCCAAAGACTAATTTTCAACTATGTATTAGTTTCTTCTGTATTATTGCTGTTTTCAAGAATAAAAATACTTATACAAATTAGACATTTTTCTTACTTTATTGACAACAAAAAAATCATTTGGCCCATTAAGTTGGTCAAACTCCATGAATGGAAATAGCTATCAGCCAACATTACAGGAATATAAACCCAATATTAGCTCCATTTCTCCTTCAAACTATTTAATTTGGATGAATATTTGAGAAATCAAGTTTCTTATATTTCTCACCTATTTCTGCTATAATTCACTTTATTTCTGAAAATATAATTGAGATAAATCGGAGAAAGTATTAGGGAAAACACCAGTTTCCCTGATGGCACTATTTTCTGATCAATTTATGAACAAGGTTGAACTTGAATAAGTTCTCTTTTAGTGATGCCAAGAGACAAGAACAAGGAAATCACTTTAGTGTACCACAGTAATAGCATGGAAGATAACAATACAATGACCTGGGTAGAATGATCTGAAAATCAACAGTCAAAGAATAAAAGCAATTCAGAAAAGAAAGCTTTTAACCTCTTGTTTTCTTTTAGTGCAAAATCACACTTCCTTCTCCAGGCTCCTTTGTCCTATTGGATCTGACAAGCACAAAGCTTCTTAAGTGATAGGATTTTTAGAGCACTGGGATAGTCACTGCAACCTCAGCAACTTTATTTTCCTTGTACCTGAAGTTTGCAACATCTCACTTTTTCCTTAAATTATAAATCCCTCTGCCTAATGGGTTTTTGTGGTTAATTAGGATGGTGAATACGTATTAATCTCTATTTAATATAATTGCTTATCCTTCTTCCAGATGATGGCTAAGAAAGATAAATTTGACAGATTGATATCAAAACTGAAAAAATCCAGACCTTGGGTCACTGATAGAATTAAAATGTTGTGTGGGAGTGTGGGGGTGTATGTCTGTGGGTGTGCACGCATGCATAGCTATTAAGTGCATGTGTTTCACGGGAGTAATAGAATAGGTCACGGACATTGCCTCCATTTGTTGTTGTTGTTGTTGTTACTTTTCTTGGGTGGACAGAGCCACTGGAGAGACAAGAGTACTTTAAATACTTGCTAGAAATCTTTGAATAATTTTGTAATTTCACAGTTATCCCAAGAGATGGCCTTGTGGGGTTCTTTGGTTCTCAGTTTCTTTTGTACTGATGATAGAACAATGGAGCATTTGGTTAATTTACTACCCACAATAAGTAAATAAGTGTTCAGTTGTTTATTTTTCTAAGATGTCAGCAAGTCTTTTAATTCATTCATATGAGCTGAACATACTGAGGCATTAGGCTGCACATGCTTAAGAACCCTGATGTATAAGGGGATTCATGAAGTAGTTTTAGTTCTAAATCAGTCAAAACCTATAAATCATATTTTGATGTAAAAAATTATTTTTCAGATGCAAATTAAAATGCACAACTGGGTGCATAACCATATTACCTATATGTGAAATCTACATATCTCCATAGAAATTTAGTGTCTTTTTTTCTTTTAACTTTAAGAATGTTTCCAAGACTAGAATTATTTTTTCTTACAAGATGAGATTTTGCCTTGTTTCTCTTGGAAGGATCATATCCATCCCATCAGTCTGAACTCTGTGATTCTCAAAGCAGAAAATGGAATAATTTGTTGAGTACCAAGAAAGGAACCCTATGCCAAAATATATCCTGTGACTCAAAATCATTATCTGCAATTTTATCATTTGAGTCACTTGCTTGAAGACATTTTATTCTATGCAAGTTAAAATAAAATAATATTGTGCATGGTATTGATAAACTATTCAGCCATCATTACTCACAGGCTGGTGGGAATTACAAAATCTTTTCTAAAATGACTCTAGATTATGGGCAGTTCTGAGCATAAGATAGGTTCAATTTTGGCACCAAGGAGCAAGTGGATTGAGATAACTTCAACTCTGCTATAATTTTCATTGACCTAGTACTGTTTCCATGAATAACTCATGGAAAGGACTATTTTGGTCTTATATGAACTTTTTAGTTAAGTTCCAGCTTCGAATTCCAAGTGCGTTTCTGCTCTGTCCCACTCACAGGCCCCACTTTAAAGTGGAAAGCCATAGAATTGAGGAAAGATGGATGAGCTTCCTCCAGCAATGTTCTGCAGACCCAGACTTTCACATGGCATTACTGATGGCTTAATTGGGAGTAAGTAGTGGTGGGCAGAGAAACATCCTAAAACAAGATGATTAGGAAGTTGTTCCAGAAAACCCAAACCCAGTATGTAAGTATATGAGAACCCAAAGATGCCATGAATCTGAAGATAGGAAGCGAACAGATTCAGGATTGCACAGAAGGAAATTTGTTGGGGTACTTACTAATTGAAGAATAGTACTGGGTGGCAGCAAGATCAAGTGGACCGTTGCAATTTGGGGCAGAAAGAGGGGCATATATATTGATTAGATAAAAATGACTTTAAGCCAGAATGTACTGATTTATCTCAAGATAATATCAAAGAGTCAGGCACATTCCTGGTGTTAGGGTCTGGTTGTAAAACTCCAGCTTTCACTGTAATGGTTTTGTTTATGTGTAATACTCTGGAAAACTATGTGGAGAAAACTGACTTGTGTTACTGAGGAGTAATTATGACAGTTACAATGCAAGAAAGCTAGCTAGACTCATGTCAAGCTGATTCCATAGAGGCCTAGGGAATCATTGCCATTTTGGATATGGTTGTTCTAGAAAGTTGGCTCTAATTTCCTGATGCTTATTCTTTTTGCCAGCTGAACTGAGGTGTCAAAACAATGTTGAAAATTCATCCAATCTCATTAGAAATGGCTTTACTGTCATCTCCTATTTTAATCTGATTGACATCTCACTTCTACAGAATGTTTGTTTAAAGGTCAATGGCAGCCCTCTTGACATCTTTTTCTCAGACAATATTCTCTTCTAGGAGACTGAAAAAATTGGGAACTCCATTCTCCTAGACATTTCTCTTCTTCATTTATTGAAATCTTCATTAAGCAAATTTTTTTATTGAAACTTGATACCAGGTACTAAGGCTGTTCTTAAATATATGAACAAAGGTAACCTCACCCTTTGTGGTTCTAAGTCTATATTATTAGCTCTCCTACCTGTATTCTCATCTGTCTAGGACTAACCTCCCTAATCCCCTTAATTCTTTCTCATGAGGCATGATTTTCCATCTTTCTAACATCTTGGTCATTCTCATTGACCATTTTGCCCTGTAAAGCACAACACCAATAATTAAAATCATACTCCTAGAGAGAGAGAAAAGTAGCAATTTCACACTTCTTTGTCAGTTTCATACTTATTCTGATATAAACTAAATTTTTATTAGTCTTTTTGTGGCCACATGGCAAGATAAATTAAAATCAAGCTTACTGTTTATTAACATGATTGAGGTTTTGCACATCTCTGTCCTACCTTAATGTGAAGAGTTGAACTTTTTAACTCATTTGCTGTCTTCACATTTATCCTTCCTTGTTCATGCCATTAGTTTCAGTTCATTGCTCAGGTCTGCCATTATCTTTTGAGATTTTTATTTTGTCATCTAAAGTAGTCGCCCTCCTTTTCAACATCAGGACATTCACTCATTTCTTGAGCATATATCTTCTTTACTGTCATACAGTTATGATAAGAATGTTGCTGTCACAATGTCAAGGACTGTCTAAGGTTAACAACAATCCAGTAATAAATACTCTTTAAGCATAATTATTCAGTTATTAATCTGCAAGTGAATGAAGTATTTAGAACTTTTTTTAAATAAAAGTCATTAAATTGTATAATAAACCAACCAAGATTTTTTGGTGAGGTATATATAGGAATCTGATAACATGATTGAAGTATGAACTTCAGCCTACTATGGTGTGGATTTTGTTCTCAACAATCACTGCTTCATTTCTTAGTTATTTTGAACAACCACTTTGAGTCCTCAAATCTGTGGTTCTAATTGGATGTTTCCATTATCTAGCAACTTCTCTCACTCAGTACACAGCAAATGTGTGAAAAAAACATATGATACTTTGACCAATATCCAAGGCAAATTCTGTTCCAAGTGTTGATCCACCCTGAGGGAAAGCCACACAATCTAAGTGAACAAACTTCTGCTTTTGAATATTCTCCCACTTATCTTCTATCCCACAAATTACAAAATTTGCACATCATTGGACAAATATACTTAAAATTTTTAAATATTTATTTATTTGCTTTAGTTATACACAATGCGTTTTTATTTGTATGTGGTGCTGAGGATCGAACCTGGACCGTGCACGTGCTAGGCGAGCGCTCTACCACTGAGCCACAATTCCAGCCCCTACTTACATTTTTATGATGGAAATATTTTTCCTTGGATCAAACGTTGAGATACTGGGTTTTCAAACTAAGCTTGATTTTAAGGGCCCCTGGGAAAACCTATTCTGAAGAGTTGGATAAAATTCAGGTAATGTAAGAATGAGAGGATCAGAGTTGACACATTCATGGCTTTGATTTTCATTAGCTTCAGTCCATTAAACAAGCATTTGCCAATGTAATATTGTATGCATAAAACAACTGAAATATTCATTAAATGGACAAATGGCTGAGGATGCAGGCCAACCATTTCTCCTAGACAGTTTTGCTGCAGGAATATAGTTCACGAGGGTCCACTGCTTTGCCACTTAGTTTACTTATTTATTTTTTAATTTAAGGAATTTAAATATCTCTGCATCTTTGGCAAACATACTTAAATTTTTATGATGGAAATATTTTTTTCTTGGATCAAATATTATAAATAATAGGTTTTCAATCACTTTTTATGAAAGCCCCTGACCCATATGATTGAAGTCATCAGACAGAACCAGTCCTCTTATGTTTTAAGTAAAGAAAAATTTCTTCTGATAAATCAACTTGATTCATTGTCAACATCTACTCACCAAAGAAGCAGAAAATTTTAAGTGACTAAAGTATCAAGCATTGTACAAAGCATTTTCCGAGATAAAGGAATACACATCACTACTCTCAGACCCATAATTTAGTGAAGAGATTATTCAAGCATAAACATTAGTACAAAGCAAGGTAAAATAATTAAATGATGAAAGAATGATCAGGGAAAAATCAGTGGGCCAAAATAAAAATAGGTCAATATTGCATATGTTGACTATACATTTTAGAGAAAACTTGGTTTGAGAGAAATGTGGGGTATTGTTATATTGTTATATCATGTGCATTTACAAATATGTAGCAACAAATCCCACCATTATGTAAAATTATAGTGCACCATAAAGAATATAGGGAAACATATAGAGTGTTTGATTTTAAATATATGGAGGAAGACCCCTGATGGCAGTGAGAATTTGATCTGGAATCGGGTAGCCTGGATTTAAGTCCGGCTTTTTTACTAATGATATTTGTGAAATTGCAGAAGTCACTTTCTATATCTGAGAAATCACTGTGATTTCTAAAATATTCTTAGAGAATTCCTAATGACATACACTAAAACCAAAAAGGTATGGATATATTGTGCAAAGGCAGGAAGGTAATAAATTATGAAGTGTGTTCAGGGAAGACCTGTTCTATCTAGTTTGTGTTTATTTATGTAGGAGATAAATATAAATGGAAGGATATAGCCTTTGAAGACCCTTTAGTATAAAAATAGTTTGATTTGAAAATTCCAGCATATCTTTTATAAAATAAAATTTACCAATTTTGAGTATAATCTTTGATTAGTTCTGATCAATATCTTTATCAATATCCAATATAAAGGAGATCATCAATTGCCTCCTTGAATTCCAGGCTGCTGGATTTTTTTTTTTACTATAATTTTGCCTTTTCCACAATTTTGAATAAATGGAACCATGCAATATATATATATATATATATATATATATATATGGGCTTTGGGGATTGACTTTTTTTTCCACTTTCCAAAATATATTTTATATTTATTCATGCTGTTAAACATCATACATACATTCTTTTTATTGTTGAGTGATAGTGTATATATGGTGATCTTATAGTTTGTTTCCATTTATAAATTGCCATGAACCAATTTTTGGACAATTTCTTTTGGGAAGATATTTAGTACTGCTATGGTGGGACACATGCTAATTGTGTTAAAATTTTGAAGAAAATGTCAAATTACTTTTTAAAGTGGATATACCATGTGTCAGTCCAAAAGCTAGTGTGTAAGAATTATAGCTCTTTAAATTCCTTGATGATATTTGAGATTGTTGGAATTTTTTATTAGTAGTGTAGTATTGTCTCAGTGTGGTTTTAATGACTAATGATGTTATGATATTTTGTGTTATTTGTTGTATCTCCTCTTTGTTTTTTCTTTTGGGGGGGGTGGGGGACTAGGAATTGAACCCAAGGTTGCTTAACCACTGAGCCATATTCTCAGCCCTTTTAAAATTTTATTTAGGTATAAATTCTTGCTCAGTTGTGTAGGGTCTCACTAAGTTGCTGAGGCTGGCTTTGAACTTGCAATCCTCTTGCCTCAACCTCCAGAGCCCCTGGGATTACAGGCAAGCACCATCCTGCCTGGCTCCTTTGTCATTAACACCTTGCCTTAGTGTGGTACATTTGTTACAATTGATAAGCCAATACTGATGTATTTTTATTCACTTATGTCCATAGTTTACCTTAGTGTTCACTCTTTGCACTGTACAGTCCTAAAATTTTTGACAAATTCATAATGCCATGTATTCACCATTATAGCATCAAAGAGAATAGTTTCACTGCCCTAACAATTCTTTGCACTTCACCTATTCATCTTGTCCTCTCTTTGAACCCCTGGCAATCATAGATTTTCTTTTTTAACTCTCTCTACAGTTTTGCTTTTTTCTTGAATGTCATAAAATTGGAATAGAAAAGTATATAGTATTTTCATTTTATCCATTCTTGAAACAATATGCATTTAAGAATCTTCTGTGTCCTTCTCATGTTTTTTTGGGGGGGCAAGGGGTACCAGGGATTGAACTCAGGGGCACTCAGCCACTAAGCCACATCCCACACCCTATTTTTTATTTTATTTAGAGACAGGGTTTCAGTGAGTTGCTTAGTGCCTCACTGTTGCTGAGGCTGGCTTTGAACTCATGATCCTCCTGCCTCAGCATCCCAAAATGAAGAAAATGTCAAATTACTTTTTAAAGTGGATATACCATGTGTCAGTGGGATTATAGACATGCACCAGTGCACCCAGCGATAACTCATTTATTTTTGTCACTGAAAAATATTTTATTGTATGAATGCACCACAGTTTGCTTTGTCACCAACTAAGAGACTGTTTAAGGATATTATCAATAAGGCTGACATAGACATTTGTGATTGGGTTTAGTGCTGACATGTTT
The DNA here is from genome assembly GCA_025594165.1 of Tamias sibiricus. Taxonomy (NCBI): domain Eukaryota; kingdom Metazoa; phylum Chordata; class Mammalia; order Rodentia; family Sciuridae; genus Tamias; species Tamias sibiricus. Next base: position 39,693,138 of record CM046671.1, read on the forward strand.
TCAACTTAGTTGCCCAGAAGCATGATCTGTGGAGCATATGATTAATGTTGAAGAAATTGTAATACTAAGTAGCTGTATGTACCATTTTGTTTCCCACTAGCAATGAATGAGAGTTCCTGTTGTTGCACAACTTTGCCAATATTTAATATTACCAGAGTTTGTTTTTATAACCTTTAACCAATCTAATAGGTGCAGAGTAGTATCTCTCTCTTCCTTTTAAAAATTTTCTCAGTGATATGTAATGTTGAGTTTATTTTGTGTACTTATTTGTTGACTGTATATCTTTTTGGCAAGTTGCTTATTACAACATTTTAATGATTTTACATTCATGAAAAGGGAGATTCCACAAAGTAAAGATAAGAATGAGCAAGAGAGGGGAAGAATAGACGCAAGTGCTATCTACTTTATGTAATACCATTTAATTCCAGGGACACAGACTTACTGTTTACCTCCAATAACATAGTATTAGAAAGTATATAAACTGAAACTAAAAAAGGAGCAGAAAAACTGTAACAGAGTAAGTTCTTGAAAACAACTGTACTATCTCCTCTTTTATTTTCTTCTTTTGTGCATGCTCTGTTATTCTCCTTCACTCCATTAAGGAGCTGCCTCTACTCATTTATATTTTCTTATCCCTCATTGTTTTACTTTGCAACTGACTATTACACCTGCCTCAAGCCTCTTTGTCATCATTTTTCAGTTTCAACTTCCACTAAGTTCTGTCTGCCTCTTCATGGTTCAAGAAGATACAAATAAACAAGTTATCCCCTGCCCCAATTTTTCATAACAGTTTATGGATCTATATTAGAGTTCTATAGAGGAACAGAAACAACAAGATATGTATATGTATGATTATAAAAGGGGATTTATTAGATTGGCTTACATTATCAGAAACTGGACATTCACACAATGGCCTTCTGCATACTGGAGAGCCATTAGAACCAGTAGCTGCTCATTCCAAAAAGTTGGAGACTCAGAAAAAGAAGAACCAATTATGCAGCTACAGTCCAAGACTAATGTAACCTGGAAACTCCCTGGACAATCACTGATCAGAGTTCACCTTGGAAAAGTGAGAGAGCCAGAGTCTAATGTCCTCAAGTGACTGCAACAGCAACCAAAGCACTTGTTGAAGAAGAATGGAAATTTATATATGCCAGGTCTTCCTCCTTCTCTCTTTTGTTATATCCTGGAACCCAGCCTATTGGACTGCAACACCACATTCAAGATGTGTCTCCCCATTTAGAATGCTGTCCCACATGCCAATTATTTCTGGAAAACCCTCATTAACATACCCAGAAACTTTATACTCATAGGCATATCTTAATTCAATCATGTTGACAATCTAGATTTACTATCAAAGGCTTACAAATCTCTGACTAATTTATTAACTCTAATTCAAAGGGATGCATAGGGATAACCAGAAGAATCTTCAGAGTTAACACCAAAGAGTGTAACACATGGATTCTTACCCAAGAAAGTTTCTTGAGATTAGCAATTAAACCGAACTTTTCCTTGTGAAAACAGACACTCTATAATAGGCCTACAAAAGTAGTTGCAGAAGGTCACTTCAATGTTGAGAAGATGGCAACTACTTTAAAACGTCACAGATAGTGTAAAAAGGAAAATACATCTTTCTACTTGATAATTAGAAAAACAGCATAAATTTGTGATCAAAATATGGAAAGCAATATTTTATGAGAGGTCAAGGATTAGAATAAAGTACATGGAGTTGCTAATTATTCATTAGAAAGAGTTGAGAACAACCTTGTTTGGGGAAAACAAAACCCAGAGAAAAAGATTAGAAACCAAGTAAATGGAGGTGTAGAAAATGATAAAGGTAAATAAATTCAAATATTGTAATAAAGCTAGTTAATACTCATTAGGCATTAGTAAAGAGCTGATAGATTATGAAGACATGCTAACCACTCAGAAAATATATTTTAGTTAAAATATAAGAAAGTGTGTTAAATTACTAAGTAAGTGGATATTCAATTAAATGTTATTTTCTTCTGTAGATAGTTTTCTTCACATCACCGCTCTTAACCTCCTGAGTCTAACTGCAGGAGTATTTAGATGATGAATGCCATTTACAATTATTCTAGCCTCTTGTTATTTGTTATTACCAACTTTGGTAAGAAACTCCTCAAATTATGAAATTATAGTCTCGTTTGGAACTGTCAAACTTCTTGTATTGGAAGCAATTTAAACCCTAGAATCTGACAACATCATCACATCAACCCTTCTGTCATTTTGGAATTTAACCTTCCCAGAGAAACAAGGTACTAAATAGAATTCTGAGATATGCTTCCCTTCCTATCTTTGAAGCTAACAAGTAACATTTTATGATCCACCCAATCTGGAATAACAATGTATTGTGTTTTGTTTTATTAGTACTAACAAATCTTCTCAATTTATCCTTAACCTTGTTTATAGAAAATGAAAAAAGCTATATTGACAGTAATTTAGTGGTCTTTATTCTCTTTTCTATTCCAGAAGCATTCAAATATTGCTAAATTCTAGAAATATACAACATGTAAGATGAACAGGAAAATGCTTTATTTTCTATATTTTCCCTTTTATTCATAGAACAAATGATTGAACAACCCATGGACCTAAATTATCATCCTCTTTCAACTTGTCTTTCTACTCCAGGATCATATGACAGCAAATGTTAAGGCTACAGCACCTGGCCAGAGACACAGAGCTCATAGAAAGATCCTTATGAGTAGAGAGATCAGGGACAGGGTGAGGTTTGTGGAGGCTCCATGGTGACTGGACAAATTGGATAGATGGCTAGAGAATTAATTTTGCCCATGCTGAATAAAATTAGGCAAAGCACAAATATCAGCTCGTTTCCAGGCTTAGAAAGAACATTGAGAGAAAAGAAGAATTGTTTAGGAAGTGTTAGCCTTCTCACACTGGTTCCACGTCATGGCCTTGTAATGGAGACCTACTCCAGTTTTTTGTCATCCCTTGAGGAAGTCTGATGGTCCTTTATATGTTCCTACTGAGGGCTGCTTTCTTTTCCTGATTCCTCTCTTCCAAATTCAAAATTCAAGACAGCTTTATTTAAGTTCTGGAAATACTAAAGAATGATTCTCTTGCTCATTTTTCTAAGTATGCATTTATTGGATTAAGGAAGAAAAAAGAGTGAGGAAAAGGAGGATCTGCATTTCCATAGGAACTCTTACTGTCATGTATCAAAAGAAACAGAAGGCAGAGATTATAAGGAATATCTCCCCAGAAGACAAGCCATAATATACTCTCTTCACACTTTGGAGAGTCGAAGAAGGATTTGTGTCAACCATCTAGACTTTAGCATTTGACTGTTAGGAACCCTGACCCTGCTACACATCTCACTCTTCATCCACACAGGAGGAACATCGCTATGCATGAACTCTGTCCAAGTGTATTTATTATGTCAGTGCTAGGAGTGAGGGACCAGGATCAAAAATATGAATTTCAACCTGGGGAATCCTTTAAAAGATTTGGCCATAATTTTTGTTTACTTCTTTGAAGGACATCCTATTCTTTTTCTGTGAAAAGACTGGTATGGCGCCTGGTAGGAACCCCTCCTTAGAAGGAATAGGGAATGTAAAGGATGACCATACATAGAAAGTAGGAGAAATATTATGGCAACATGGAGTGTAATTTGCCTAGACCATCTCTGCATATGTGTTATGGTTTGGATATGAGGTCTCCCTTGAAAGTTAAATGTGTGAGACAATGCAGGAATGTTCAGAGATGAAATGATTAGTTCATGAGAGCTGTAACCTATACAGTGGATTAATCCATTTGATGAATTAATAGTTTCCATGCATCAATAAGTGTTAACTATAGGCAGGTAGGGCATGGCTGGAAGAAGCAGATCACTGGGGGCATGCCCTTGGGGATTATATTATTCCTGGATCCCTGCACTCAAGCTCTATCTGCTTCCTGGCTGCCATGTCCTGAGCTACTTTCCTCACTATACCTGTCTGCCATGATGTTCTGCATCATCTTGAGCCCAGAGCATGAAATCTATTAACCATAGACTGAACATCTGAAACCATAAGCCAAAATAAACTTTTCCTCCTCTAAGTTGGTCTCATCAGGTATATTGGTTACAGCAACACAAAAGTGACTAATACAGCATACATTCACACAATTCAGAATTTTGTGAGATAAGTGGCAAAAGATCCAAGTATCCTGGATCCTGCCAAATATCACCTGATTAGAAGTAAACTCAGTTGAAGAATTCTGTTATTACTCATGATTTCAAACTGCTTAGATTTTTGATGCTGTGATTAAAATAGTTAAACAAAATCTAAGAAAAGGAGAGCAGAAGTAAGGTTCTAGTCTGTAGCATCATCTTCACTGTAGGTGGTATTTAGCAGTTAAGAATAGGGATGGGGGTACGTATGATTAGAAGAACACTAGAATGGTCAAAGGAAAGGGAGGGCAAGAGAGGGAGCAGGCGGGGAGAAGGAGGGAAAAATGGTGGTTGAATGAGATGGATATCACTATCCTAAATGCATGATTAAAGATCTGAGTGGTACTTTTATACTTTGTATACAAGCAGTTGTATGTAAAAAGATGATATACTTGTGCATTATGAATAAATAAATAAATAACAAAAGAAAAAAAAAGAAATAAAAAAAAAAAGAAATGCTTGCTAATATATCCATTAGAGTTTGGCATAAAAACTCATTTGAATAAAAGGTTTTACTGCTAAAAAAAAAAAAAAAAAAAAAAAAAAAAAAAAAAAAAAAGATAGAATAGGAGTCTGATCTATATAATCCAGTGGAAATTGCCCATTCCAGCTTCCCTCTTTGCTGCATGCCAGAGAAATTTTCTCTTAATCTCCAGTTTATGACAGGACTAATTCCAATTTTACCTTTTTGTTCTCACTAGATAAGGTCCCAATTACTCTTTCTCTTGAAAATTTCTACTTATTCTTTGAGGTTCCCCTCAGGTGCTTGAAGTTAGCATTTTTTTTTTCCTCCTCCCACTCCTTGTGATCTCCTCTAATGTCAGTTCTTGCTGAATCAGCTTTTTTATAAGGGTGAACAACAAACACTTCCTGGGTAAGTTTTGCTTTTCAAATGGTGGCATTCTATCCCAATTAAATTTAAGGTACATCAAGGAATAAAAATATATACAACTTTTTCTTGTATGTGTCAGAGCACAAACAAAATATCAGTCAATTAATCGACTTAAACTGAACGAGATGATCTAAGATCAACATGTTCAATTGTGACTGTATATAGACCACCTTTTCATTAAAAATGGGGTTTTTTAATACACCAGTCCTTTTAAAACCTTAATTCAATAAATATCACCAATGTTGCTTTTTGGTACAAATATCTGGCATTTACCTGACATAAATTATTCTCCTCCATTCTATATGCTCTTTTGTAATATCGTCCCACCCTCTGGACTGGGCTTGCAACTTGCTGGAGCCCATAAGAATTACACAATGGTTGCTGTGTGGTATCTGTCTCTTGGAACCTGGAGACTGCCTTGTGCATAAGTACAGCGATGGTTCCTGAAGGAGATAATGAGGAGGAGAGAGAAGCAAACCTTGCTGAGCTTCTGCAGCTCAAACCCTGCCAACTCACATGGCAGGTGTGCTATGCTAGACCATTCACTATGCTAGACCATTCACTCTAGCTGAGTCAATGCAAAAATCATCCAGTCTGTCCAGAGTATCATAAATTAGTAGATTCTTGTTTTAAGACACTAAATTATTTGTGCATGATTTCTAAATTAACAAAAGAGAATGGATTTCCAAAATGACAACATGCAGAGAAGAAGGCAATTCTTTCAGACTATCCCTCCTCATGATGGTTTTGTAGTTGTCCAGCAGTTTTTAGGACCACAATGACAGAAATTATTGTAGATGTTTGTGTAAGAAGATGCCAATTTGAGGGAATATGATTCAAATAAAATCAATGGTAAGAATTTTCAGGACACTGTACTTTAGAACTTATTTGTTCTTTATTTAGAATGAAGTTGAGTTCTGATTTAAGTTTGAAATCTGAAGATTCTGGCTTCTTCTGTATGTCAAAAGAAATGTTTTGTTTTCTTTTTTTTTTTAATATTTATATAGTCTATACATTGAGCCAGAATCTCCTTTCATCCTGTTTATTAGGATGAAGAAACTGAGGCCAAGAAATATTAATTATCTTGACCAAAAATCACAAGATAAATAAGCTAATATACCTGATAATCAAATCCAAGCTAACATACCTGGTAATCTCTGGTCGTAATCAAGATGCTACTTAACTTTTCCTTGTAACATGCCACATCTATGCATGTTAATATTCATATGCAGTTATCTAGTTTAAGGTTTTTTAATTAAAATGAAGAGTAAGATCAGTTTTGTCCCAGAATACAATAATTCAGGCATTTCCTATTGTCCTATGATTGAGAAGATGTGCATGCTAAAAGATGACTACAATGTCCATCAATTAACAATGGATTCTACTTTTGCTGTGGCAGCAAAAACCCAACTAGCTGAACTGTCAATCCTTCCAGGCAGGCGTTATTCCTTATGGTCCTTTTTTTTACCAACTAACAAGAGAAGGGTGAGGAAAGCATTTTCATTGCTTAATTTGATCTAATGGGAAAAATGCATTTTCCTTTTTAGATTTGTTGAAAGCAACTCCATTTGAGTACAAATGACAGCTGTCCATTTGAGTAAAATGACAGCTGTCAAGTTCCTTGATGGTTTCAAGTTTCCTGATAAAATTACAGGCACAGAAAAGCACACCAGGCTGGTCCTAAGCACTTCAGTGTCATGAACAGTGTAGCTATAATTAGGGACTTTTGCCTGGTGTTAACAAATGCCAGAGGGCATCTCAATCTCTGCAGATGAGTTCTCCAGGATTTAATTAGCTCTCTGCTTCTATTCTTTGTAGAACTATGCTTTCCTAATATACCTGGTGCTTGCTTCAGGCATGGGTCAAAGCATGCATCTGTCAATTATTTAATATTCATGAAATTTTTAAACAAATGAAGTGTGCATGAAGACAGTGGTATTGAAGAATACCAAAGCCTGTGCATTTATGGAATAGACAGTCTATTTCTTTGAATAATAATTTGAGGAACTCAGGGACACAAGAAATTTTGTTCTTAAAACCTTTGAGATCTGTCTTCTCTTTTTGCTTGTAATCATCAAGAGAGAGAATGAAGTTAAGTATTCTCTGGGTTTTAATTTCCACTCTCTGTATCTCAGTATAGCAATTTTGCTCACCGCTTAACAGGTTTCTCTTTTTCATCTTTATGATAGAGAATTGAACTAGCTGATTTCTAAGACTCCAACTTTAAGTCTAGGCTTTAATGATTATTATGGAAATTTTCATCAGATACACTCATTCTTCTTCAAACTAGGTTACTAAGGAAAATTCTAAATTTTGCTTTATTGTTAGAAAATTAAATCTTATAACTTTTTTAACTAGATAATTTCTGTACCTCAAGAAGTTAGAAAATGGCTTTCTTAACTATGCCAGTAACATATGTTACCTGAAGACACTTCAGAATGAGTCCCTGAAACCAAGATATGTGGCCTTGAAAGGTATAGTAGTTTTTTGCAGCCTTCAGGTGACATTTTAGAGCATTAATACCAGAATTTTGAGCATCCTGGTTATTACAACTCCCCAAAGAGCTGAAGTATGTGCTCAGTCTATTCCTCTGGAGTATTTGCCTCTTTAAAAATATGTTACATTCCATTTTTAGGCTAATTTTGAGGATTAGTCAAATGTCTTAGCTAGTAGTATTTTCATGTTTAAGCTAAAGTCAATATTTCTTTAGAGAACAGACCAGAACCTTGATTTCACTTTTGCTTTTCTTATCAATTTCACAGGTAACATTAGGTCAGTGTATGGGATATAAGTGCATATGTATATGATAGCAAACTTGTTTTTTAATTTATACAGTGTATTATGGTAATTTTAAGTAATGACAATGACCATGATGTGCATAGGTATAGCATAGATCTACAATTTGCATAGAGTATGGTGACTCAGCAGGTCATATGAACAACAATTATTTAATTTCGTTTGATCCCAAGAGGAATTAATACGGATATGATTTTTAACATCTTTATTGAGGTATAACAGCTATACTATAAGAAACTGCAAGCATTTAAGTACACAATTTGGTCTGTTTTGGTATGTGTATGTATCCGTAAAACCCATACCACAATTTAGATAATAAATACATCATCACCTTTTGAGATCTCTTCCTAAATGCTTTGTAATATTTCTTTTTTGCCCATTCCAATCTCCCCAAACAATTCCTGAAGTGCTTCACTATAAATTAGTTTATATTTTCTGGACTTTTTAAAAATAACAAAATCATAGAATATTCTATTTTTTTTTTTTTTTTTTACATTTTTCACTCAGTATGATTATTTTAAGATCCACCTATATTTTTTTTGGTATAGCAATGATTCATTTTTTTTCACTGGTGAGTAGTATTCTATTGCATACATTTACTGCAATCTGTTTAATTGTTGTTTTGTTGATGAGCATTGGATTGTCTTCATTTTTAGGCTATTACAGATACAGCCTCTATGAATATTCAAGTACATGTCTGTATGCATGTATAATACATGTACATATATACATATATAAAATATAAAATATATATTTAACACAGCTTTGTGTGTGTGCGATAGAATAAATAACTATGTATGCTAAATGTTAAAGTTAATTATTAGTTCTAGAGTTTTTTTGGGGGGTATGGTCAATTAGATTTTTATATAAATCATGTCATCTGAACATAAAGATAATTTTACTTCTTCATTTACAACTTTATTTCCTTTCATTGCTTAATTACAGTGGATACAGTCTTCAGTACAATAAAGAGTAGAAATGGGTGAGAGCAACCATTCCTGTCTTGCATAAAAGCCTTTAGAATTTCACCCTAAGTATTAGACTAGCTGTAGGTTTTTAGAGATCCCTTTTATCACATTTAAAAAGTTCCCTTTTAGCATTAATTTGTTAAGAATTTTTATTAGGAATGGATGTGGAACTTTTCCAATATCATTTGAGTGCTGTTTTTAATATCAACGGAGATACTCATTTTTTTTTTCCTTCTTACTGAACTAGTTTTGTGAGCTACCTCGGTTGGTTTTTAAATATAACCTAGCATGTCATATCTGGGATGAATTCTACTTGGTCATGAGGTAGCATACTTTTAATATATTATATTTAGCAAAAGATATTTATGTCTTACAAATGTTGAATCACCCTCCACTTTGCATTTGATTGTAAGTATTCATGTGGGCATGAGATTTTTAAAAATCCAGCCTTGGTTAAGTTTTGAAGTGTTCTGTGTCTCAGTTTATATATTTGTGAAATAAATAAGAAGAGCAGCCTAGCCATTTGTTAGGAAGTCTCCAGGACAAAATAAGATAATAAAATTGGAAGTGTAATTCAATCCTTGGTATATAGCATGTGCTAGATTGGGTCAAATGGTGTTAGTTTATTTTGAGTGGCTGTAGTTAGTTCATACTGGTAGAGTGTGGCAGGTTGCTAGTTGAGGGGAAGGAGTTTGGGGATAAGTGTGACAGTAGTTATTGAGTCAGATGGAAGCTTTGCCAAGTGCCAGTGAGAAGTCAAGTTGGAGAGGCAGGTGCTAGCTTGGAATCAGCAAAGGGGTCGTGTTCTAGAACATTTTTAGAGTTGAGGAGATGAATGTACTAGAGTATATTTTTCTTTGACCATATAAAGACACTTTGATGCAAGGTTTAAGGAAAAGCCACTAAATATTTGGAGTTAATAAATTGAAGTTCTGGATGACAATTCCAACCCTCATTTCACCTTTCAGGATGCAAACTGTGGCCTTTAAAGAGCTTCAGATAATTTTATTCGATGGATGGCTTTGTCAGTCTGGTGAAACTATAGATCTCTTCTTAGGAAAATATTTTAAGTACAAAAACAACATGATAAAATTATACCAAAGACAGTTATTGTGAAATGTTCCATTCACAGGCCCTTCTGGGGTCTGTGGGGCTGTGTCCATAGGTACCAGGTACAGAATACTGTATGAAAATAATAGAGTTGGAGACTGAGATAGAAAAATAAAGGAGATATTTTATTTCTCAGATCTTTTATCAAGTAAAATTTGTACATGTGCCTTCAGTTTTTTATTCAAATGTCATCTTTCATCCAGTGCTTCTTGGCCTTTCTACCCTCCCTCCCTAAAACTGCAAGTGCTCTGTCCTGCAATACTCCCTAGCCCAGTCCTCCCTAGCTCTCCTTACCATTTGCTATTATCTAACCCCTGATTGAGCAAAGATGTCCAAATTTTAACTACCTCATTTTTGTTAGACATGACTTAAAGAGTTACTTTTGCGTGTTAAATGCTTTAAGTTAAAAAAAAAAAAAAAACTGAATTTTTACCATTTGAAAATTGTATTAAGTTTAGATCCTAGTTCTATAAATCAAATTATTTTTGGTACAGAGGCACACTATTTTTTACGGATCATGTGTTTGCTGCCATCCTATGATGATAAAATTGAATAGTCATACTATCTGGCTCTTTACAGAGAAACCTTACTGATTCCTGTTTCTGCCCTAACATATTACATTTTTGTTTCATTTTCATATATAGTGCTTTATATGTTTTGTTGTTGTTGTTGTTGTTGTTGTTGTTTATTTCCCCTCAGTAGCATATAAATCTTTTGGTGGTAGGAAATTTTACCTGTTTGTTTCTCTATCTAATCCTGATGCCCAGAAACAAGGTGTGGCAACCCAGCAAGGCTCACTGCACGTCTGCAGATAGAGTGAACCTCTACCGCATCAGTGATATGGAACAGTTGATATAAAACAAGCACTGTCAGGAAGGAAAGAAATGGATCAATGCTGTAGATTCTTTCGAGAATGCCTTAGAGCATCTCAGTGGGTGAGAATGCCATCCCATAGGGGTTGCAAAAGTCACCAGAAAACAAGAAGGAGCTTAGGTTGCCAGGGTGGCCATTAGCAAAGAAATGTAGGGAAACAGTTAAGCATTTATGATGGAGAAGAAAGAGAAATGCAGTTGGAAAAAAGTAAAAATGAGGCCAGTTCATGCATAGCCTCAACTGCCAGCATGAAGTTTGGTTTGAGATTAATTTTTGAATGTCCTGACTTGAATCTGTTTGTTTACAAACCTTAGAAAGAAATGGAGGAGGAAAAGGTTACAACTCAACCGAGAAGATGTCAATTTGCCCTGTAGTTACTTGTGATTTGGAGCAATTCCAAACAAAAGCAGCAAATCGAAAGATCCCATCCCTTTTATTTTCTTCCCTTCACTTTAAGAATACCAATTACAAGTGATTGAAAGAAAACATTTTCATGGTATTTCCCCAGACCTGATTGTGTTACAAGTCTGGAGACAATCTCAAGGGCTCCAGCCGGGACATATTTACAGGGTATCCAGTTTGGATTTTATGCCTTGTTTTTGCCATTATGTAGAGGCTACTTTGATGTTTATTGTACTGCTCAATTGATACAAATTATAGTCAGATAAAGGCAATCAACATTTTTTACCAGTTCTTCAAATTGTGGCTTGCCCTCAGTAAGAGACAATGGTAATCTCAGGCATTTTAGAAATTTGATACAACACCCAGCTGGACTCCCAGGACATTGATGTGTTTTGTTGTTGTTGTTGTTGTTTTTTGTTTTTAACCTACTTGAACTTCCAGCATTTGATATAATATGCACCTACTGGTATACATTGTGACCATGTAGAAGAATTTTAATAAAGGACAGACATGAAGTGTATGAATTAACAGACTCAATCAAAGGCACCAAAAATATGAATATTTTGTAGTTGATAAAAGAACATCGTATGTTTATTAAACACAGCTCAATAACATAGCATTAAATACAGAAGCATACTTTATGGTGTCGTAGCATGAATTTTCAACAGGGTGATATCACCTTGCAAATGAGTAAAATTCATATTTAGGGAGTGAAAAATATCATAGATATTTCAATGGTTTTTGACTTCCTGAAGTGCCCACAGTATAAAAAAAAAGATATGACACATCTCTAATATTTCATAGGATTAGGGCACTATTAAAATATGTACATGTAAAAATCTCTTTGAAATACAAAAACAATTAAATAAATAATGTTGAGAAACCAATGCATAAAAACGTGGGTGCTTATTGTTTTTTTTGCCAATCTTGATATCTTCATAGAACAACTCATAATCTGCTTTTTAAATATCATCAAAGTAATTGTGGTGTGCATGTGTGTGTATACATTTGTGCATGTGTGTGCTTGTATGTTGTCCCATACAAGGTATGTTACTCAAATGAAGGGCTAAGCCTTCAATTTTACATGACTTTGTTAAACAATTATAATTTATACATATATATATATATATATATATACTTATATATATCTTAGATGATCCAGACAGTCTGATTGATGAACCATAAAGTTTAAGTGGCTTTCTAGTCCCATTATTTCATTTACCACTCTGTAGATTTGCTCATAAAAATTTGTAATTAAAAATCATCTCAACACAAATTATAATGCAAGTAAAAAATTAATTTGTAGTATAAATAAATATACACTATTTTATTTATGTGCTCTATTTTTGCTTGCTATGCTTCCTTGGATCTTTATCAATAAATGTAACATCTAATTTCCTAAATTTGAAACATAATTTTAATAAAATTGATATCACTGTTAGAAAAATCTCAACTTTGTGAATAAGCAAACTAATAATAATTGACAGAATTTATTATTACCTTTACCTTATTGGTGGCAGTTATAGCTTCAATTGTACCCTTGGAATTTGGGACTTCATTATAACATGGTATAGTATAACCAGACATTGAAGTGAAACCCCACATTATCTGTAGTTATATCTTTGACCCAAAACAAGTTATTTAAATATTTTAGGATCCATTTTTTAATTTTTAGAGTGGATACTATCATAATGTCAATCTTACAGGATTGTTGTGAGAATTAAATGCAATAATGGATACAAAACTCTTAGCATAGAAATTAACATACAATAAAAGCAAAGTAAATAACATGTTGGTGCTAGAAGGGTAGAATAGTGTAGTGCTGATAATCATAATAATCGTAGTTGGTTAGATAAGAGTTCATGTAATCTTTATGTCCAAGTAGTTTGCAAAATTTTTATTCCATAAACCCAATCCAGAGGCAGTAAAAAAAAAAGGATGCATTTCCAGGATAGTTCAGCATGTGGCATTATCTTTTAGAATATTGGTAGTTATGGGGAATATACTAAGCTAGAAAAAGCTCAACTAAGAACAATAGGGAGAAATTTAACAAAAAGAAGTTTCAAAAGAAGTCAATTATAGATTCCATATACAAGACAAAAAAAATGTGAAAATTGAGAAAACTGTCATTTTAAGGGAATACTCCTTATTTAAAATTCAAAAAAAAAGGAAGTATTTCCAGTTGAGGGAGGATTGAACTATGACTGTGCTCAGGGACTGGAGTTGAATATTGTCTAATCTTAGATAGTTGAGAAACAGTTTTGTCAGTTTATCAGTTAGATTGTGACTATGACTCTAGATGTGAAAAAGAAACAAGGCAGTGGATGGGGTGAGAATAGCTGTGTCATGAAGACCAAATTTTCTGGTGACAGGTATTTTTATTTGAGAGGTATAGCAAGTATTTAATTTAACATTTTTGAAGAATGTACATTGAGTGCTAAATAGAATTACATTGATGTATAAAAATAATATGGATATATTTATATAAGGAATCATATATGTGTTAGTCAGTTTTATTTTTTTTTTTTTTTCTTTGCTGCTGTGACTAAAGGATCTGACCAGAATGACTATAGAGGAGAAAAGTTTATTTGCGGTTTCAAGGTTTCAGAGGTCTTAGTGCATAGAAGGTGGCTCCATTTCTCAGGGCTCAAGGTGACACAGAGCATCATTCATGGTGGGAGAGTGTGGCAGAGGGAAGCACCTCATATCAGGAAGCAGAGAGAGGCTGTACTCAGAGATACAAATATATATACCCTAAAGCCACGCCCTAATTCCCACCTCCTCCAGCTGCACCCTACCACTTCAGTTACCACACAGTTAATCCTTATCAGGGGATTAAATCATTGATTTGGTTAAGACTCTCACAACCCAATCACTTCTCCCCTGAACCATCTTGCATGGTCTCACATGTGAGCTTTTGGGGGATACCTCACATCCAAACCATAACAATATACAATGCACATTCCTTGAAAGGTTGACCACAAAAATTATTGTGGAATTAAAATATCAGTGACTGGTCATCTTAGGTTCAGAGCAAGAATAAGTGGAGGCCTCTTCTTTGACACTGACAATTCAATCTAAAACATATTGACAGTTCAAGTCTCCTTCATTCAGTCAGACTGGGAAGTTAATATGGCGTGTGACCTCTAGATTAATTTTTAATGCTCATAATAAAAAGTCATGGTCAAACTGTTACATGTACTAAGAAAATAGGAAATTGGTTATGAACATCTCATTGACTATAGGAAGGCTTGAATGTCTACAGTTTCCTTTAAAGCATCATTGATGTAATTCTCCTACCACTGACTGAATATTTCTATAGAACTCATCTAAATATGCTCAATAAATCCCCAGAGAGTTTCTGCATCATTAACTATTTACATGGTGATCTCAATAAAAAGGTTTTACCCTGATGAGATGTCTCTCTCATGGGCTGCCTCAGGCAGCAGTTGAGTAGGGCTGTACAAATCTCTTGATACATGGATAAATGAGAAATATCACATTAGCCATCTTAATTTTACCACAGTAATCGTTGAAATTTCTTTTGTTGTATTTACCTCCAAAGAGCCCCGTAATCCCACATCCTAAGTGCTATCCCTGGAGACTACAGTTTCTACATATTGGAGAGAGACATGTACACAGTGGTATTTCCTGCTCATAATTCAAGGTTCTGTATTTAAAAGCAGATGCTGTATGTGTAGAGCTCATTTTTAATGGCACTGCATTCAAATTTCACTGCACATACTTCTAGAAAGAATTACTATTCAGTATTCTAAATGTTAAAAAAAGAAAAATCATTGTTTATTATACAATGTCTGTAGACTATTCTACTAGATAAGTAGAAAAAGGATAAGTAGAATAAGTAGAATAAGTATTTGGATAAGTAGATTGAATAAGTAGAATAATTCAGTGGAAAGATAAGAGAAAGGTATGACTTTTGTGTACAATACCTCTCAGATGTGTCTTTTAATATGCTGTAAAAATTCTAATACATGAAGATCAAAAACAATTTTTAATGGAAGAATAAACCAGAGGGGAGTCATTACAAATTATGCCATATTATGCAAATAAATTTATAGTTTGTGTTCCTAAGTTCCACCCTTCTAAAATTAAAAAAAAAATGAGTAACATAATCTCCAGAAATTCAATTCAAAATTCTGTTATACTCTGTAACATTAGATAATATTTTTGTCTATAAAATTATTGAATTTGCAAATCATGAGCTCTAAGGTCATATCATGAGCTTTAAGTTCTTATTAACTAAAAAATTGTATTACTTTACTGTCTTTTTCCTATTTATTCACTCATTTCTCTTGTTATTTCCCAGCACAGATGTAAAACATCTGCTTAAAATATTCTTCATAATTATCATCTAAGTGATTGTGCTTTTTCTCATCTTTTCTTCCAATAATATTCTACTCAACACTCAGATTCATATTTCTAAAATATTCCTTCCAATTCCATCAACAATCCCTAATATTTAGAAAGTAAAATCATTTCTGTTTAAATATATCCCATTAGTATATCTCATGTTATATTTCTTTCTAAATCCTTGTTACACCTTTAGTGGCATTGTATGCCCATATCAATTTCTCGCCTTTTCATAATCCTGCAATCATAAGCTTAAATAGGTTTCTTGGTTGTTGTTCACTCATGGAAAATTCTTTGGCAGCAGGCTTATCAATCCTTATATTATCTTCAGTTCTTGGGACAGTGTTGCACATCTAGCTTGTAATAGTTGAGAGCCCTTGTCCAAATAGATGCTACATATAATTTTAAAAATGCCTAGTCATCCTTTCTCACTTGTCGTAGGGTCTGGTTTTTAAGAATCCAGGAATAAGATAGACTTTAATGATTACATCTACATGTTTTCCCTCTGAATCTCTTTGGATCAAAGGCTAGATTTTTCACTGGATTTCAGTTATTTTCAATTTAGATTGAACTTTTGCTGAAAAGTTGCAGGGAAATAGTTCTATGATATAATGGAAGGGACACAGTTGACCTGAAGGTAGAATGTGTGGCTTTGTTATGTTGAGTCTCCTCACCACTTTAAAGGGTCTAAAAGCTTCTTCTGCCTATCTTCACTGGCTTTCCAAGTGACTCACAGGAATAGTAGGACATGAAAGCCATAAAATACCCAGAGTGCTGTGAGTTAGGAAGTCTTGCTGTTTTATATGCAGGAATATTATAAGTAGTAATACTAGTAGCAAGAATAGCACTAATGATAAAGAAGTTTTTGGCTCATAGGGGTGGAAGGTATTCTTAGGTCTACCTCACCCCTAGGCTAATTTGTATTTGTATATATTATGTGTGTGTGTACATTTACACACATATATGTATATATACATATGAATTTATCTTTAGTATCAGTGGTACATTTTCCTTCTCTTTTTCCAGTTATGATACCAGGACTTCATGACTCTGTCTTTTCAAGTTTTTATTTTTTCTGCCACATACAAGTTGAGTATGAAAAGTTGGACAGAATCATGAGCATCTATTTGTTTGGTTTTCATCACAGTTCTTTCACACTACTGTAAAACAACAATCATATTCTGCATAGCTTATAAACAACAAAAATCATTTCTCATAGTTCTTGGGGCTGGAAAGTCTAAGATTAATAAACAGGTATCTGGTGAGGATACATTTCTCATAATGGCACCTTCTTACTGCCACAGAGGAAGAGAAAATGGGTATCCTTTGGTCTCTTTTTAGAACACAATTCCCCTTATGACCTAATGACTTTCCAAATAATTCACCCTCCTAATGCCACCACCTGGGAGACACAGGAATTTTGGGGGGATACAAACTTTCAGACCAAAGCAGGTTGTAAGAAATAACTCACATGCAAAGTTGCTTGATTAAAGAATTCAACAGATAATTCTGTGGATAGTCAAGAGTCACAAGGCATCTGGAAAAAGGTGATCTATATGTTTATTATGAATTACAATGCATACTACTATTGTAAATACAACAACTTTGAATAAAAATAAAAATTAAAAAAGTAGAAATAAAGGTCATTGCCTCAGTCTCTGATTGAAGTACATTTGCACTACCTTTCCTTTTCTCACTTTCATACAACCCCTTTTCTTTCTGGAACTTGCTCATGGAATTGGTTTGCTTTGGAGTTTGGTCACATACCAATTTGGCATAACTTTTTTTTAGGTCTGGAGATGACCATTATTCAATTTATTGATTCTTAAAGCTTCCAAAGTCCTATTCTTTGAAAAGGAAATGTTGGATCCTTTGTAGATTAGGATCCATCAATGATTTCATCAACTATGACCTTTATGCAGTAGTCTATTAGGAACAGCAGACAGAAATACTATTGCCTAGAGAGCTATCCCTTTAAGAAATTGCAGGCTCTCAACAGAGTTTCAACAGAGGCCATTAGTGATAAATAAAAGGTTTAAGTATCTTCATTGTATTGAGGAAGTTGGTTCCTAAGCCTACATGATGAAGATTTGGCTCTACTTTTTCTTCTAGTAAGCATAGGGTCTCTGGTCTAATACTTAGGTCCTTGATCCACTTTGAGTTGAGTTTTGGGCAGGGTGAGAGATAGGGGTTCAGTTTCTTTCTACTACGTATGGATTTCCAATTTTCCCAGTACCATTTGTTGACGAGGCTCTCTTTTCTCCAATATACGTTTATGGTGCTTTTGTCTAGGATGAGATAATTTGTGTGGGTGTGTCTCTGTGTCTTTGTTCTGTTTTATTGGTTTTCATGTCTGCTTTTGTGTGAATACTATGCAGTTTTTTTTTTTTTTTTTTTTTTTTAACTCTAGCTCTGAAGTATAATTTAAGGTCTGGTATTGTGATGCCTCCTTCTTCACTTTTCTCACTCAGGGTTGCTTTGGCTACTCTATTTGCCCTCTTATTTTTCCAGATGAATTTCATGACTGCTTTTTCACTGTAAACAAAAATCAATTGTTTATGATATCATTCGAATGTAAAAAACAATTCTTTGTCTTTGTTTAAAACAACTCCATGTTCACTTGTATGTGTAACGTAAAGTGTCTGCCATGACTTTGCAGATATTCTGTCCATTCTTTGGTGTATCAGAAAATGCATCTTACTAACTGCAGGTGTACAGCACTCTCTCATTTGCTCTTGTTAGTGATCAAGGAAGTCCTTGGCTCTGACCTCTAGAGCATTGTTTAACAACATATGTCTTGTTTAGCTATTGAGCTAATTTAGACAACCATGGTCTGCTCTTCATATTTATGGGCTGTGCATCCATGGATTAAAACAAACAAGGATCAAAAATATTTGTTCAAAATTATATCTGTTCCAAATAAATGGAGACTATTTTCCTTATCATTATTCCCTAAACAATATAGCATAACAACTATTCACACAGAATTTATATTGTGTTAGCTATTGTAAGTAATATAGAGATGGTTTAAAATATAAAGGAGCCTGTGGGTAAGTTAAGAAAAAAATTTATGCCATTTGGTCTTAATAGATAACATCATATATTTTGGTATATCCATGGGGTTTCTAGACCCAATACTTCCAGGATACTTACTGACAACCAGGTATGCTCATGTTTTGTAAAATAAAGAAGAAATTTCTTCTTTATATGAACTAGACTGGATGGAATAAGATGAGAGAAACAGCAAAATGTTGGGGTAAATTAACTAGATTTCTAGTGTTTAATTGTAGGAAACATTTTTGTTGTCTTTTATTGTATTGGATATCTATATATACACACACATATACATATATTCACACGCACACAAGTTGTTTGTTTTGTGGTACAGCAGATTGAAGGGCTTTGCACATTCTAGGCAAGATGCCCACCCATGAGTCTACCCCTGGTGAGACTGGGTCTCAATATGTTGCCCAGGCTGGCCTAGAACTGATCATCCTCTTGCCTCTGTCTCCCAAGTAGTGATAATTCAAGGCATGCTTCACCACACCTGGCTTTAAATTTATACTTCTAGAGAGAAATATTTTCTTAGTCATTTGTCTTTTATTTTTCTCTGAAAAGTATCAGCACTTATGCTTTATTTTGTCACCTTGGAGTTTTTGAGTTTCTAATAAACTTATGGGCCCTCTTCCCAGAGAAATGCTGAAAAATTTAAAATATACACACCACTGCAGGTGCTTCACTGAGCTTCTAAAGCCCACACGTGGACCCCACAGGAGTTCAGAGTTTATTCTCTGAATGCACTGATATAATCTAAATGATTACAGAAATGTTTTTAAATTGCCATTTAGAAACTATGCCTAAGCAAGCTGGGAAGAAAAGAGGGGAGAGTAAGAGAAGGTGCTGGAAAATGTGATGGATCATATTATGCTATGTGCATGCACAAATATTGCATAATGAATCCCACTATTACATATAATGATAATGCACCAATAAAAAATAAATAAAAAAAAGAAAGCTTGCTTAAATAGGATGTTACAATTACTGATGTATTTTTCTCCCTGAGTCTTCCAAGTTCACTAGAACATGAATTATAAAATATCCAAGAATATTTTTATGTCCTAATTCTTTATTATACAGGTGGGCCAACAAAGAAATTAAAAAGCATACAGGTGTCATGGAAGTTCAGTGGTATTAAAGCCTTTTGGGGGAGGGTGTGAAGAACTCTTTATTTAAATGAAATGCTAAAAAACAATTTTAATACAAAAAACGGATAAAAAATTAAGCTGATTAGCTGAAGTGCAATTTGGTGAGGCTATGTATGGGTCCTCCTTTAACTTGTTTATCTGTTCTGGTTGCTTATAAAGCTTTTTAGATCCCTAAGGAGGTGTGTGCGCGCACGCACACATGATCCAGTGGATGTGATGAAGAAAGAGGAACAGTACTTTACACAGAAGCAATTGTACTCACAAAGGTAGCAGGGAAACGGACAGTAGCTGAATATTCCCTTAAAGGATGTATTTGGAGTGGGTAGGCTAAAGATGATCAATTTTTATATTCTCTATTCTATGTGAAGTGATTTCAATATGAATCTGCAAAAATGACTATTTGTTGGTTTTAAATAGAGAAGTAAATTGATAAGGTTTATATTTTAGGAAGTTCTCTCTGGATACTGTGCAGAAAATAAATTAGAGGAAGGAATTGACTGGAAAAAAAAGAAAAAAAGAAAAATAATTTAACTCTGTAGCACCATTATTAGAACCAGAACTAGAAAAACAACCAGGAGTAGACAGAAAGTGGCAGGTTATAAAGATCTTGTGTAACTAGAATAATTGGCAGATCTTACACCATTTGGATAAGGGTGATGAGAAAAAAGGAGACAACAAGTTCTTTTTGCCATGCTGTTCACATGTGGCACGGAAAATAAAGAAAGAATTTTAGGACCAAAAGTCTCTAGATCATTACAAGTTCATTTCCCTCTCTAATACCTTCATGCAAATAAAATGTTGTTTTTTAGCTATATAATGATTTCCCCAGTTACATTATATGTTTCATGAAGAATTCTCTGAAGTCATGGTAGACACAATTTGTTCAAATTTTATTACCTAGCAGGAGTGCCTACATTTCTAGGTTGAGAAGAATGGAAACATTGTGGTTACATTTCAAGGAAAAACACACTTTGGATATTTGACAATGCTTACAATGTCTGTAGAAAAGAGAAAATACCTCTGTGTATTTGTTACCCAGGCTATATGTTTATATGTATTTCATACATATGTATATATGAAATGCATATATATGCATACATATGAAACAAACACACATATGTGTATACATACATATATGTATATACAGTTCATACATATATAATGTATATGTGTATATACATATGTTGTATATATTGTTCTTATATGTAGTATACCTCTTTATGGGCATTTAAGTTTTATTGCAAAGAGTGTTTATTTTTTAATAGCAAAATCCGGAATGAATTCCAGATTTGGTGAAATTAAATAAGGTTAGGTATACCTTCATTCATTTCTTTATTTTATTAATCCTTTTATTCATTTGGCAAAGATTTTGAGTGAGAACATAGATGTATTTCTGTCACCATGGAAGGTACAAAGATAGACAAAACAAAGGAAAGACACAGCCCTTGTCCTCAGGAATGTAAAGGCTATAATGTTGAAACTAGTAGAGGCATAATATGATGTAATTAAAACATAATGTGTTGTGTATATATTAATGTACCAAAGAATGCTAAAGTCAGTTGGTACCATCAAAGTGCATATAAAGTTGGTACTGTGGAAATACCTGGATCTTATTTGGGTCAGTTGTTGACAACTGGCAGGATCTGGGTGAATGAAGATAGGTGGTAGGTTACACTAGTCCATGGTTACATTATTCACCTTTTTCCTCTCTAGTTCCTGTGAACAGTGTCTACTTTTCTCTTCCAATGTAACCTTCTATGCTGCTGCAGGATTCAGGATTCAGGGCTCTTGAATTGCTTCTGACTCTCCATGCTAACTTTCCCTTACACGTAGGAAGTCCTCTCTACTCTGAGTCTTCACCTTAGGGCTCATTGTCAGGTACCTCTTATTTGCAGGGGCACATCTGATTTACTGGAGTGTTTTATGAAGTGATTGAGGGATATACTTTGCAATCATCTAAGAGAAGGTAAAATTATGCTAGTTAAAATAAAACACTACCCATTCTACCAGAAAACTCATTCTGCTTTGGAGAGGACTATTTAAAGAGCCCCAGGGAATGCAGAAGTGACAAATAGTTTGCTCTAAAAGCTCATAAGCCTGCTGTAATATATTTAGGTTCTAGTTTTTAAAAGCCCAGAAAAGAAGTGAAATACTTTCCAGAAAACACAGATGCTACAACAGAACACTGAAACATGCTATCTCTGAGAAAGATCACTAGGTACACGGCTGTCTTAGAGTCTGAAAACCACAGCATGTGGACAGTGACCTGAATCTACACGTGCATGAAAATTAGTCACCTTCAGGAGTGAGCGTTTTACACAGTTGGCCAATATCCTTTAAAAACAAATTGTCAAGAGTTTATTTTAATAATGATGTTTTTTTGGACTTGCCTGTGTTGCTCTTTGGATAGCTCTTCTCTAGGAAACTGGGTATGGTTGAGTTGGGATGGAACCTAAAGAAAACAAGAAGCACAATTTACTTATATTTTCCCCATGGATTGATCAAATAGACACAGTAAATATTTATTGACCCAAAAAATATATACATATATTAGATATTTAATCTATTTGGGATAATGCTATTTTTGTTACTACAGTAGATTTTTATTAATTATTAATTCATTTTAATTATGTATATATGACAGCAGAATGCATTTTGATTCATTGTACACAATTGCAGTACAACTTTTCATTTCTCTAGCTGTTCATGATTTAGTGTTGCACCATATGTGTAGTCATATATGTACCTAGGGTAATGATATCAATCTCATTCCTCCATCTTTCCTGCCCCCATATCCCCTCCCTACCTTTCCCTTCCGTTTACTCCATCAAAGATCCTCCATTTTTCCCGATATCCCCCATTATGGATCAATATTCACTTATCAGACAGAATATACTACCCTACAATAGATTTTTAATATAAGACAGATCAATGTTCTCTCTGTTTCTCCATTCCCCCCCCCCTCTATAAGTGGACATGATTTTCTACAAAGATTATGTACTGTAGGTTGCCTGCTGCTATTCCTCCTGTGTAAAATCAAATGTATATATTTTAAAACGTGTTGCCCTTTGATCCATTGCTTAATAGTAGATAGAATTACAGCATTATTATCATCATGATCATCATCACCATCAGGAATTATAGCATACACTTTAAACCAATATTAGTTTGCATGTCATTAGCTGCCTACATTCTGTTAGCATTGTAATTGGAAATCACTTAATTAAACTAACAAGGTCAATAGCAATTCCATTTTCGTAAGCTCCAGAGCACATTCACAACCATGGATTTTTTTTTTTCCTTCAGATTAAATGACTGTACTTTTAAACATTCATTAACTCCTACCCTAACATCCCTTTCCCATAATGACCTGGGGTATATCTGGGAGTGTATACAAACACATACATACACTGAAAGGGCTGTTTGGGAAAACCCTTCCTTTCTGACTTTCAGGATACCATTAGAGTGTTGAGAAGGTTTCATGAGAAATCATGCAGTGTTTGGGTTTATTTTTCATTGCAATTTCCCCCAAAATATTTTTGACAACCATTTAATTTGCAGTGGGATATTTATGTAGGAACCCACACTTCAAGCAATTTATTCTTGAAAATGAAGTAGAAACAATAGACACAATTCTATGATTTCAATAAATAACAAGAATTTACAGCAATCGTTGCCATATTAGGATATAGTTTTACTCTCTTCAGAAATGGATAGGATTTTAAAAGGAAAAATGCCTTTCAAAATGACAAGCAAGATGTAAAATTGAGATAAACAGCTTGGAAGAGTAAGTACCCAGCTGTGTGTGGTTTTATTCCTGAGCTTATTACTTTGCTTTTCTAAAGCAATGTGCACCTTCCTGACTGACTAGAGTAGCTTTTTAAAGGCTCATATGCGAGTACTGGAGTAAACTCTGACCAATAATTTTGTTTGGCTTCTCCTTTTTGTGAAACATTGGAATTAGTTTGAATTTAGGTATGAAAATTGGTGAAGAGTGAATGTTTCCCTTTGTGCCTTAATTGGCAGAGTTTCTTAATTCACATCTTAAGATATTGTCTGAGGATGTCCACCTACTTATCTTTTAGAAGGATTTTAATAGAATTGAAGAGACTCTGGATCTCTCTCTCTCTCTCTCTCTCTCTCTCTCTCTCTTATGGCAGGTTTGTTGGCAGAGGCTATAGCTTATGACTTTCCACCCATTTAGGCATCCTATTATATTTAAATATTCTCTCAAGCTGCATTGTCACAGTATAGTGAAGATAAATCCATCAAATGATGATTCTTAACCTTGTGGCACATACAAACCGTATTAGACATGAAAAAATGTTTCAACAACTGTGAAGCATCAATGAGACTTTAATAGATGCATAGCCACACCAGGAGATAAGCAATAGTAATTTAAAAGATGATCAAAATGTTACATTTCAGATTAAGTAAATGCTTGGTTCAGATGAATGAAGTAGGATTACCAAATGGGTGGTTTAGTCACTACAAAGTCCAAAAATGAAGAGGGAGAGAGATCAGTTTGAACAGGAATGTAGGAGGAATTGTTTCTAGAAAAGGAGGAATTTGTGTTAGACTTACAGGACATGTAATTTGGAGAAGGGGGGGTACATTTTATAAAGTGGAAATGTTTATATGTGTTATGATCTGAAAGTTTGTATCCTTGCAAAATACATGTGTTGAATCCTAAACTCCCAACGTTATGCTATTAGGATGAAGGGCCTTTTGGAAATAGTCTAAGTCCATTTTACATAGCTATAAATAAATACCAAAGGTTGAGTAATTTATAAAGAAAACGGGTTTATTTATTTCAGGTTTCCAGAAGTCTAAGAGCATAGTGCTGACATGTGTGTGGCATCTGGTGAAGGTCTTTCTGCTATGTTGTGATGTGGAAGAGGGTATCACACAGTAAGATGGAATAACAAAGGTAGATAGAGCATTTTATAATGAAGTTTCATTCCCATAATAACCCTTTAATCTGTTAAGTAGTTCCCCGGTGAAAGAGATCAACAGAGGGATCCCCCAACACTTCTAGCAGGTGAGGATACAACATTGACCTTGAACTCCCAGCTCCAGACCTGTGAGAAAAGAATTTCTTTTGTGTGTAAGTCACTCAGGTTACGGCATTTATGTTATAGCAAACTCAATGGACTAAGACAATATGTATGTAAAATATGTGAAAATCCTTCCAGACTACACTATCATTTGTAGTTGAAAAATGTTCATGTGGACACTGAGAAAAATCAAGTTGGCTTGTGTGAAGGAATCTAATGTTAAGTAGTTTTTAAGTCTTATTTCATATTGTTTGAAACTTGTGTTGCTTCTCTTATAGGGAAGTCATGTGACTTCAAATCTAATTTTAAAAGGACCGGAATTCATTCACATAATTATTTGTTTGTTGTTGTATTTTATATTCATTCTTCAAATTCAGATAGTGTTCTGTTCTTTGAGAATCTAGCACTGAACAAAACAAGAAAAAATGCATAATCTCAAGGAATTTATATTCTTGTTGGAAGAAATGAACAATGAATAAAACTAATAGACAAAATACATCATACTTCAGATATGGTTAAATATAAAGGAAAAACTTAAAGCAGGGAGAGGAAATATGCGGGTTGTATTAATTCAAGTGTTCAGCAAAGGCCTTGCTAAAAACATAACTTTGGAATTAAGACCCAGAAAGAGTAAGGGAATCACCACATGGATATCTGAGGTCAGGAAGTGCATGTCAAATCAGGAAAAAGAACAGCAAGCACAGGACTAGTCCAGAAAACTTGGAATAGCATAGACGAAAGGGACTTGGTAAAGATGAAGTCAGCTCACAGAGGAGACCATGGACCTTGTAAGGACATAAATTTTACTCAGTTTGAACTGAAAAACCATTGAGGGTCATTGAGTAGAAGTATACTGTGAGCTGAGTCATAATGGATCCTGCAATGTGCATCCATGTGCTTATTGAATATATTCACAGACAAAGTGGGCTTCAAAATTGATGTTGATGATCAAGGAAGTAGCAGGAGATCAAAGAATTTTTCACGTATGTGTGTACTTCTAAGACACTAACAGATACACATTACTGTCTCTTAGAATCAGTTGATACTGATACTTTTTTATATTCTTCTTAATAACCGTTTTAAAACTAATTAGTATAATTTTTTAAAAAGGTTTGAAATTCCTCAGATCTATGGGGTTATGTCAGTAAAATAAAACATCTCTATGACAGTACTTTCTGGTATTTAACAAATTAGTTCAACGTTTCTCATGTGATCTAGTGGGATAAGCTCAGGATTGTGAGTTGGAAACACAACTTTGAAAACAAGATTACCAACTAACTAGCTCTACAGTGTTAAGTAAACTAGTTGATTTATACAGAACACAGCAGCCAATTTCTACCCTATTTCATGTTTTACCTGCATTGGCCCCTTTAAAATGCAGGCACCCAACTCCCTCAGGTAAAGTTTTCCAGTACTCAGTCAGATCACATTTTACTGATTTTTTTTTTTTTTTTCGGTCTACTATGCGATTCTCCAGCTGCTGCTCTGTTCCATAGTCCTCCAGTGTCCATACCTTCATCAATTTGAAGTGCAAAGTGTTATTTTAGCTGCTTATGTCCATTTCCCACCTTTCCCCTTGGATGCTTTCCATGATTCCTCCCATGGTTCAGGAACTCTTCTCCTTGCCTTATTCCTTACTTGAACTGCCTGTCAGAAAAGGAATAAATCTACATAAGTTTATATTGGCTATCTTCTATAAGTAAAATCTATACCTTTGGTGAATTTTCCAAAACTACTGCCTTCATTTTTGCTGTTTTCAAGTCCTTTATTGGTAATGTTGGTCTTGACTTAACATAATAGGTCCATAATTGACAATCTCAGGTCAGTGAAAATCTCCCTAAACTCCACGCCTTGGTCTTTGGTATGCCCTAAGGAAACTGTGTTAGTCGACTTTTTGTCACTGACAAGAACAATTTAGAGGAGGAACAGTTTATTTTGAGCTCACAGTTTCACAGGTTTAATCCACGGTCAGCCAGCTCCATTGTTCTGTGCTTGAGATGAGGAGGCAGATCATGACAGAGGAAAACTTCTCAGCTCATTATAGTCAGAAATCAGAGAAAGAGGGACAAGAATCAGGGACAAAATATAATCCCCAAGGTCATGTCCCCCAGTGACCTAGTTCATTCAGTCAAGCCACACCTGCCTACAGTTACCACCAAGTAATTCATACAGATTATTAATCTATCACATGTACTAATCTACTGATTTGTTTTTAGCTCTCATAATCTAATCTCATCTATGAATATGCTTGTATTCCCTAACATGATTTTTTTTGATAACAACTCTTACTTATCAAAACCATAACAGAAACTATTCTGGATAATTTGCCACAGATTTGGACATTTGTAATCTGAGTGACTAAATCATAATTCTCACTGTTATCATAATCACTGTCATCGCCACAGATAATATACTAATAAATATTGAGTGTTTCCTCTTCATAGGGGAAGAAGACAGAACAACAATATATGGGTTATCTTATTTACTCTTCAGAACGGTCCTGAGATGTAATTATTAACACTGTTTTCAGATGATGAAACTTAGACAGAGAAAGACTAGGTTATTTGAAAAAGTATGATATTTATGAGTGAAAAGTTGAGACTAGGATCTATTATATTTGACTTAGCCGCTCTTCTTCAAGATTGTTTTCAGCTATTCATTTTGCACGCTATAGTGAGATAAGTGTTAAGGCTTTTCTACAGTGATAAAAATATAAATATTTCCCTTAACTAGTATAATAAAAATGAATGAGAGTAGTAATATCTCTGAAATATTTATCAGTGACCAAAAGAATACAAAAAAAGAGAAATGACAACATATGGGTACATAAATACACAATACACATATACCAAATTATAGCTGTAATAAAACAAATTCATCCAACATACTTTAGTATCTTTCAAATCTTGCATTAAAAATGGTAGGCAGTGTTACTGATTTGTGTCCTTGTAGATTTTGAACAAATCATGCTGTATAACACAGATCACATCGTATTTACAGATGAGTGAAGGCATTGACCAACTGTCCAAATACACAGAGAGCAGAGGAAATGATGTGAGTTTATATGGAGATGCCTGTCATCAAGTTCACATTTTAGGCCATCATAAAGCTGCAGAATACATTACAAACAGATTTGTTATAATTTAATAGTGTTTTTTTCCCTCTTGGAACAAGAGAACATAAATGTGAGCAATAACATTTTAGGATATATAATACTTCAGTATGTGCTTTCTTTGGCATTTTGATGAATAAAAGAAAAGATGAGAACAAAATTTTTCATCCAGGAAAATGGATTTGGATTATTAGAATATAAAAGTTGATCATACTACCCCATTAAACACAGTAATGGTAGGATAAAATAGCAGGAATATTAATGCCAGAGAAAATCTTCATGGGTAACTGAAAAGAAGGCAGAGCTGCAGTTCAGAGGCTTAGAGGGTCCTTCCACTGATAAGCTGTAATTCTCAAGATTTCCCAGGTTTAATTTTCTTCATTTGTAAAATGAGTAATCCACACTTAAATAATCTCTAGAATCCTTTCTTGTTTCTGAATTCTGCTATTTCAATTTGGACTAAGACAGAAAGAATTCCCAGAGGACCAAAATTTATGAAAACTTCCAGAAGACTTGAATATATTGCTTAGTATAGGCAGTAAGATTATTTTCATTAAAAAAGAGTTTATTGGAATATAGTCAATGAAAAATTTTCTTTGCAACAGAAAACTCAAATATTTATCTCAACACTTCTAAATCAAGTTATGGATATTCTAGTTAAATCCATTACATATCAGAATCAACATGCTATTAGATTGTTGAGGTAATAAGATTTACTTACAAGGATGAAATGAAAATTAAGAAAAGTGTTTTGAAATGACTTTGTAATCATGAATTGATGTAACTATAAAAGAGATTAAAGGCTTCATAGGAACTCTCAGAATTTCAATAAAAAATATTCTGAAAGAACAAAAACAGTATCTGTCAAGTTCAATATTGAATTCTTAGCATATAGTACAATGCCTGGCTCAGAGTAAGAGAGTTCAATATATATTTTTATGACTGAATAAACAAAACGAATAATAAACTTACTTTAGATTACAGGGTCATTCTATGATATATTGAACTGCTATGGCAGATTGTATATCCAGGTGCATTTAATGTTAATCTTGATCACATATTATAAATGGCACATGATTTTTGAGATCAGGGAAAATAGAAACAGGGATCTTCAGGCATCTTGTCATAACAGATCTATTCTTAAGTCAAAGTCAGTGTAAAACATGTTAACAGGTATGGTAGAGAAAGCATGTGCTTTTTTTCTCATGGCTGTAGTTTAATTTGCAAATGTTAAACTTTCCTGAAGAGTCAGTTAAAGAAATGACTGTAAAAAACATTCACTGAAATATATTAGATTGTGTTCATAAATACATGTACTGGTCCATAATGGGCATAAATAAGTATTTAGGTTTTTTTTTTTTTTTTTGCCATGCTTTAAATTCTTATCAACAATGAAGAGGAAACTGGGCTAAACAAAAGAAAAAATTTAAAATGATATTTTCTTGTTATTATTTCCCAGAATCTCAAAGACTGAAAGTCATCTATAATACAGGATCAAGATTAACACTAAGTTCACCAGAACACAATTAATAGCAATTAAAGATGTTATAGAAAACCTCAGTTATCTAAAATAAGTTAACTTTTA
Organism: Tamias sibiricus; assembly: GCA_025594165.1. Classification (NCBI taxonomy): domain Eukaryota; kingdom Metazoa; phylum Chordata; class Mammalia; order Rodentia; family Sciuridae; genus Tamias; species Tamias sibiricus. The sequence continues at coordinate 39,722,701 of CM046671.1, forward strand.
TGCAATCATAAAAACAAAATACTGAGCTCTAGCTTTGATCCAGGTGTTGTGCTATTTGTTAAGAATGTAATGATGGCTGCCTGCACTGCTACCACCACTGCTGCTGCCTCTGATTCCACTGCTGCCAGCCTGAGATTGCCTGGAGGTCTTCTTTCTGGGTGCTGCTGCCACAGAAGAAACAGCTGCCCTGGATGCAACTGAAGCCGACACTGCTGCTGATAACCAAAGATTGCCTGGTGATGCTGCCCCCACAGCTGCAGTTGTAGCTGCTGCTGCAACCGCCACTATTGCTGACCTGCTGCCTGCTGCCAACAATCACTGCCACTACCACTGCTACCATGGCCTAGATGTCTGCTTTGGATGAGACTCCAGGTTTGGTTGCATGTGGCTCCACCCATTTTGGGACACTAGCCAGGGCCTGGGGCTTGGGTGCTAGCAGGTTTACCACCACAAGAGCCTCTGTCTGGGCACTCCAGCTGGGGCCTGCAGGTCCAGTGTGGGGGTGCTGCAAGTTCAGAGGAACCTGGAGTCTTCCTGCTGAGAGTGCTGGTGGCCCTTGTCTTGCTGCTGCATCTCAGGGTTGCTCCTATGTATGAGGGTATCCCTGGTAGTCTCTCTGCATGTAGGAACAACATTTAGATCTTGAGACTGCAGCATGGCTGAGACTGAGGTATCTGAAACCCAGATCAGTGGCATAGAGACTGGATTGGCAAAGGCTGATCTGGGTTTTTTGATTCTGAGAGACGTCAGAGACAGGCCTGAGAAACTGTTGAACACTGACAGACACAGTACAAATTTCCAGAAAGATTTATTTTATTTTATTTTTTTCATTCACTAATCTCTACCATATTTGAAACAGGATGTTTGTTTGTTTGTTTGTTTATGCATCAGTATGTGGAGGACAATGATATATTGATGTTGTTTTGCATTTTTGTTGGATTCTTATGTCTTTAAATTTTTTCTCTTTGTTTGTATTCTTCCTCTCTCTTATCTACTTTGTTGGATTTTCTTTCCAACTTTTCTCCAACCAACAACCAAACTCTGTCGGCTGCTCTTTCACTCTTCCTGTGAATTTTTACTTCTACCTTCTCTCTTCCTTCCTCATGAATATTGCATAATATGCTACCTCTGTTCTCTCATCCACCATTTGAAATTGTAAATCATTTTAACAAATATTTATAGGTAGTTATCAAACTCATCATTTTGGGTTAATGAGAGAAAGTAGTAGATGCTTTAGTACAAGGTATTAGGTTTAAGATTATATATTGTGTACATTGGGTGCTGTTGATATTGGTCTCACCAGTAAAGATGAAGCACTGGAAACTTTCAGGGACACTATAGGTCTACAGGGTAGAATTTATCTTGCCTTAGATCCATACTTTTATATAGGAAAACACACTAACAACATGAAAAAAAACAGGGGGATAAAGCACCCCAAACAGACCAATATGCTTCAACAACAGAAGGTAATGATAACACAGTGGAATAAATGTACAAAAAGGAGTTCATATTGTATATAGTTAAACTGATATGTGAAGTAAAGGATAGTATAAGGAGTGAAATCAAAGAAAAAAAATACAGGAAGTGAAAGACAACTTCAATAAAGAATTAGAGATTGTGGTGGGGGGGGGAAACAAGTAGAAATCCTTAAAAGGAAGGAATCAGTAAACCAAATTATAAATTCAATAGAAAGCATCACCAACAGACTAGACCACTTGGAAGACAGAACCTCAGACAGTAAAGACTGAAGGAGCCTATAATCAAGGAGATAGCTAAAGATTGCGGTTAGCTGAGAGCCATAAAAGATGTTCTAGTTTCCACCTGATATTAATACATTATTCAAAGAATCTTTGTATGCCCGTGAACACTGTGTGATGCACCTGTAAGCTTGAGCTGTAAGCACCTGTCCTTGTTAAAGCTATATGTATATAACTGGGTGAGTTTGGTTAGTGTGTGTGGGAAGAAGAAGGTGGTGGTTGGAGTTAGAGCATTTGGAGTGATTGCTGGAGCTGGGGAGAGAAGAAGAATAAAAGACCTTTTTTCATTTTCATCCTGCCTCCGAATTTTCCTGTGGCGTTTGCTGCTCCAAGCGACTTCCGCTTCAGGCAGCGACAGGTGGTGGCCTGTACGGGGAATTCGGCGGCCAGGTAAGAAAAAAGAAATTTTAAAAAGATGGGAGCAAATATAACAAAAACTCGGTTTATAAAAGCCATGAATGAAATTTTTGATATTGAGAACTCAGATAGTGAGAAAAGTGAACAAGAAAGCATATCCTCTGATTCAGTTGAGACCAGCAAGGAGAGTAGGAATGTAAATTCAAAAGTAAGATCTGCAAAAGCCATCAGAAGCTTAATAAAATTAGCTGAGGAGTATGTACTCTCCTTAGAAGCTGAAACTCAGGATACTAGTGAAAGTAATAATAGTAACAAGGAGCCAAACCATGAAAGTACGGTCTCCTCCACTGAGCCGGTTAGGAATTATGAAGCTAGTAGTGAAGAGGAATCAAAAAGCGATTCGAAGAGCACAGTCTCCAATAAAAAGAACAAAAAGAAATTAACAAAGAGAAAAGACCGTCAAATAGAGGAACCACTAATGCCCTCTGCTCCTTCATGGATAGAATCCCTAACAGAAACAATAAAGAGTATTGATCAGAGTGTACGTGCCCTTGAGGTAGAAATTGGTGGCCTTTCTGAGCGCTTATATGCTCTCGAACAACATAGACCGCAGGAGCACCTAGAACTGCCAGTATTTCAAAATGAAGAGGGACAAAGGTATCACGAGTCCCTAGACTTTAAAACAATAAAGAATTTTAAAGAGGCGGTAATGACTTATGGGCCTCAAGCTCCATTCACATTAAGTATGATAGAGTCACTTAACACCCTAATCTTAGCCCCCTCAGATTGGAAAAGTCTATGCAGAGCAGTACTAAGTGGGGGACAATACCTAATCTGGAAAACTCAATTCCAGGAACTTTGTTCAGAAATAGCAAAGAGAAATGCTGCAGCAGGTTTCCCTCAATGCAATATAGATATGCTCACAGGGGAGGGTCAGTTCGCCGAACTACAAAATCAGCTACAATACGATCCCGGTGTGTATGCCCAGATACACACTGCAGCTGTGAAAGCCTGGAAGACAATATCAGGCACAGGGGATCTGCAAGGCAGCCTATCAAAAGTTATACAAGGGCCTAACGAACCTTATGCTGATTTTGTAGATAGACTCTTAAAAACAACATCTAGAGTTTTTGGCGAAGTTGAGCAAGCTATGCCTCTAGTTATCCAATTAGCATACAAGAACGCTAATAAATATTGCCAGGATGCAATAAGGCCGTGGAGAAGTAAAAAAGACTTATCAATTTATATCAGACTGTGCAAAGACATTAACGAGGCTGTTATCACAGGCAACGTAATTGCTGCAGTGATGAAAAATCCCTCCCCTCAAAATTCCCAAAGGATTCAACCTAGAACAGGATATTCCAGACAAAATTATTATAATCAACCAAGATATGCTAAGCAATATCCCCCAAGGGTAATAAAATCAAATTCATACCGTGCTCCAGGCCGATGCCCCAGGTGCAAAAAGGGTATACATTGGGCCAATCAATGCCATTCTAGATATGATATATATGGAAATGATTTATCCAGGATTTCAAAAAACGGGGCACGGGGCCCAATGCCCCGGGGCCCACAAATGTACGAGGCACTAGAGGAGGAAGGCCCTCAGATTCAAATGATTCCTCGTCACAGTCCCTCCTACCCATCAACTCCCTTATCAGAGGGACAAGAGGAAGTGCAGGATTAGATCTCTGTTCTACTGCCCGGATGGTCCTGACACCTGAAATGGGGGTTCAGCTGATTCCTATGGGAATCAGGGGACCTCTCCCTTCAGGAACTGTGGGACTAATCCTTGGGCGTAGTTCCAAAAGTTTATTAGGCTTTAATGTTATACCAGGGGTTATTGATTCAGATTATAATGGAGAGATTAAAATAATGCTAAGTACACACAGGGGCATCATCTCCATAAATCAAGGAGACAGAATCACACAGCTGCTCCTCATTCCCAGTCTCCATAATTCTTTTAAAAGCATGCCACAAAATAGAAATAGCAGAGCATTCGGTTCCACTGGTTCAGGACCTATGGCTTTCTGGGTCCAGGACTGTTCACAGAGGCCTATGTGCAAATTAAAAATTCAAGGTATAGAGATGGAGGGGCTGATTGATACAGGAGCTGACTCTTCCATTATAAATCTACAACAATGGCCTAAGCACTGGTCTCTACAGAAAGCCTCAACCAGTTTAAGAGGCTTGGGATACAGTAATACCCCAGCTCAAAGTGCTGTAATCTTAAATTGGCAAGACAATGAAGGCCATACAGGAACATTCAAACCCTATGTTTTAAACAGCTTGCCAGTTACCCTATGGGGAAGAGATATCTTACATCAAATGGGTCTACACCTAGCAACAAAGCCTGCAGGTGTTAAGAATAAAAATCCTAATCATAATAAAAAAGGCAAAGCACATTTTTTCTAGGGGCCGCTGAGAAAACAATTTTAAAAATACCATGGCTCTCTAATAAGCCAGTTTGGGTCCCTCAGTGGCCCCTCTCCAAAGAAAAATTGCAAGCGGCCCATCAATTAGTTAAAGAACAATTAGAAGCAGGACACATAGAGCCTTTCACCTCTCCCTGGAATTCTCCCATATTTGTAATTAAGAAAAAATCAGGAAAATGGAGACTATTACAAGATCTAAGACAAGCCGGGCGCGGTGGCTCACGCCTGTAATCCCAGCACTTGGGAGGCTGAGGCAGGAGGATCGCGAGTTCAAAGCCAGCCTCAGCAGTGGTGAGGCACTTAGCAACTCAGTGAGACCCTGTCTCTAAATAAAATACAAAAAAGGGCTGGGGATGTGACCCAGTGGACGAGTGCCCGAGTTCAATCCCCGGTACCACAAAAAAAAAAAAAAAAAAAAAAAAAAAGATCTAAGACAAATTAACAAAACAATGCAAATTATGGGCCCTACTCAACCTGGACTTCCTAATCCTGTAGCTATTCCAAAAAACTATTACCTTATAACCCTTGATATAAAGGACTGTTTTTTTTCCATTCCCCTACATCCTCTGGATGCCCCCAGGTTTGCTTTTTCAATTCCTTCTATTAATAATAATGGCCCTGATAAAAGATATCAATGGAAAGTATTGCCGCAGGGAATGGCAAATAGCCCTACACTGTGCCAACTATATGTGGACAGAGCTATACAGCCCATTAAAAACAAATATCAAGACCTCATGTGTCTACACTACATGGACGATGTTTTATTAGCTCACCCTAATCAACAAATCTTATTTAATATATTTAGTGAAATAACAAAAAATCTAAAAAAATATGGATTATATATAGCAGAAGAAAAAGTTCAAAGCAGATCACCTATACTATATTTAGGCTTTAAAATCATGGATACTTTTGTTAAACCCCAAAAAATTCTAATAAGTAAAGAACATTTGACCACCCTCAATGATTTCCAAAAATTACTGGGTGACATTAATTGGCTTCGCCCTACACTAAGCCTCACTACTGGACAATTAAAACCCTTATTTGACATCCTTCGTGGGAACCCTGACCCATCCTCACCTCGAACATTAACTCCTGAGGCCAGGAGAGCTCTAAAATTAGTAGAACAGGCCATTGAAAGATCCCATTGTGATAGATTTGATTTTGCACAACCACTAATATTGATTATTATTCCTTCACAATATACTCCAACAGGAGTATTTTGGCAACAGGGACCTATATTATGGATACATTTGCCTGTCTCTCCTAAAAGTACAATTGAGTCTTATACCTCCATGGTGGCTAAACTTATTCTTCAAGGACTTAAAACCTCTACTAAAATATTTGAAATTCATCCCGCTACTATTATTACTCCTTATTCATCGTCACAGGTTGAATATTTGTGCTTCAATGATAATGATTGGGCTATAGCTAGATGCTCTACTTCTGCAAATTTTGACAATCATATTCCTAAATCTCCTATACTGTCCTTTTGTATCAATCATCCTATCATATTCCCACAGGTAATAAAAAATCAACCCATTCCTAAAGCATTTATTGTATTTACAGATGGATCCTCTAACGGTACTTCTGCAGTAGTCACTCAAAATGAAAAATGATTCATATCACTAATCAAAAATCAGCTCAATTAGTGGAACTCGAAGCTATAATAATAGCTCTGGAAAATTTTAAATAACAGCCTATGAATATTTTTTCAGACAGCCATTATATTGTACATGCTGTCCCAAAATTGGATCTAGCAGGTCCAATAGCACCACATACTCCAGCTTTTAAATTGTTTTCTCAAATCCAAAATCTCCTATGGCAATGAAAAGAACCTTTATTTATAGGTCACATAAGAGCTCACACTAATCTGCCTGGTCCTCTCCATGAAGGTAATCAAAAAGCTGATGCCCTCACTAAAACAATATTTATATTTACTACAGTACAACAAGCTACTTTATTTCATTCCCAGTTCCACGTTAACAGCACTACCTTAAGACAAAAATTTAAAATCACAAAAGAAGAAGCTTGTAGAATTGTAAAAGAATGTCCATCTTGTGTAACACTTTTGCCCAATCCACATTATGGGGTTAACCCACGAGGTTTGATGCCCAATCATGTGTGGCAGATGGATGTCACACATGAGCCAAGTTTTGGAAAATTACGATTTATTCATGTCACCATAGATACATGCTCAGGCATGACTTTTGCTTCTTTACATTCCCGAGAAAAAGTTAAAGATACTATATCTCATTGTCTGCAAGCTTTTGCTGCATTGGGCATCCCCAAAATGCTTAAAACAGATAATGGCCCTGCATATACATCCACATCCTTCAAACAATTTTGTACAAAGTTCAATATTATCCACAAAACAGGTATCGCTTATAATCCTCAGGGACAAGGAATAATTGAAAGAGCAAATCGGACACTTAAAAATATGTTACTAAAGCAAAAAGATGGAAACTGGAAAAATCCTAAGGACAGATTGGCAGTTGCCCTGTTTACCCTAAATTTCTTAACTTTAGATTCTAATGGACATTCGGCTGGAGATAGACACTGGAACCCACACCAACAACATAAACCTTTGGTTTACTGGAAGGATGTTCACTCAGGTACATGGAAGGGTCCAGACCCAGTATTAATTTGGGGGAGAGGATCTGTTTGTGTTTTTCCAAAGCACGAATCCTCTCCAATATGGATACCATCTAGATTGATAAAGCAGGTACAAAGTCAAAAGGATCAAGATGAAGTTATTGAGGAGTCTAGATTGAATAAACAAGTACAAAATCAAGAGGACCAAAATGAAGGTATGGAGTGATTCCCTTAAAAGAGTCCTCCATTAAAATTTACAACTTAAATTTCATCTTCCCGGCCGGGACAAAAAGATCTCTCTTTAGTGTATACACAATTGTATTTTTTTTTCTTTTATATATGTCTTTATGTCTGTGCATTTGTCTAAATTTCATGTTAATGTGATGTCACAAATATATGTTTATATGTGCGTCTGTCTAGTGTGACATCACAAATAATTAAGCGCTTATGAAAAAAAAAAAAATAGATAGATATAGATCCAAATAACGTTAATTCATTTAAGCTTAGAGTATTCTAATTAAATAATCAATATGTATAGATAGATAGATATTCATATAAGTTCAGAATACTCTAATTAGATAATCAATTATAATAATAATCAATTTTGATTTATAGTTGTCTCCGGGACTTCTCTTCAGCTGTGAATATGTTTAATGTTGTATAACCTGATATTTTGGTGTTCCGACAGAGGATCATTTATTTGTTATTAACTTCATTTGTTTAATAGCTGATTAATTTGAATTATTTCAACAGGTATAGGATTGCTGTGTATATAGAGACTCGAGGATTCCAGCTAACAAATTATTTTTCCAAAGTGCCTTTAGCTTTTCTTTATCTTTAATGCAGTAAACACCCTCAGTTTCTCTTTGATTATTTCTGAATGTGATATTTTGCCAGCTTATGTTTGTGGGAGCTTAAGCAGCAATGTGTGTGAGCAGAGATCAACTTTTATTTTCTACTCTAATAATTCCTTTTTTAGTTTGACAGCTCACCTTTTGATCTCAGTGCTGGAATAGCACTGCCTTTCCCTTAATAATGGATGCTTGAGTTTTTAGGTAGCGGGCCCTGAAGATTTGCCGGTGGAAATGTTTAGACATAAAAAAGACGGCTGCTGCTACAACTGCAGGGACCGCGGTCGCTGCAAGCATCCCTGCTGCTCAAGCATCAAACAACCTAACCAGCAGTGTGGCCTCTGCTCTGCATGCATGGGGCCTCCTGAATCTATGTGTTATAACTTATGGACATTTTGATTTTCCATTATTTTGGGACATTACGGGACAATGCCTTGCGGGTATTTGTCTAAGAGAACTCAGTGCCGTTACTTGATGAAACTAAGGGCAGCTGATTCGCTTAAAGAACTTGATACGATATGGAAACTTGGCTCGTCTGCAGTAGGCTTGCTGCCTTAAAGCTGCAGCATCTCCTAAAAATTGGATGGCTGTTAGTCAATACACAGTCGATCCTAAAGGGCTCTATTGGATGGCTGGTTAGCCTATGACGGGTAAGATCCCCAGAAGGGGACAACCTAAGACATGGCACAGTCGCACAGGACAGTCTAATGTGGCCGGCATGTCAACCTAAGCCAGGAGTCAGGACAGCCTAGACTCCCATGATGGGTAAGAATGTCGGTTGCACATGGACGTCCTAGAACATCCCCTCTTTTAAAACTAAAAGGGGGAAATGAAGGAGCCTATAATCAAGGAGATAGCTAAAGATTGCGGTTAGCTGAGAGCCATAAAAGATGTTCTAGTTTCCACCTGATATTAACACATTATTCAAAGAATCTTTGTATGCCCGTGAACACTGCGTGACGCACCTGTAAGCTTGAGCTGTAAGCACGTGTCCTTGTTAAAGCTATATGTATATAACTGGGTGAGGTTCGTTAGTGTATGTGGGAAGAAGAAGGTGGTGGTTGGAGTTAGAGCATTTGGAGTGATTGCTGGAGCTGGGGAGAGAAGAAGAATAAAAGACCTTTTTTCATTTTCATCCTGCCTCCGAATTTTCCTGTGGCGTTCGCTGCTCCAAGCGATTTCTGCTTCAGGCAGCGACAAAAGACAAAACATATAATCTTGAAAGTAGTGTTGAACATGTGGAGAAGATGGTAAGAAACCATGAACAGAACATCCAAGAATTATGGGATAACATGAAAAGACCAAATTTAAGAGATTCTGGTATAGATGAAGGAGCAGAGATATAAACCAAAGGGATGCACAATCTTTTCAATGATATAATAGCAGAAATTTCCCCAAACCTAAAGAATGGAATGGAAAATCAAATACAAGAGGCCTACACCAAAACACATGAAAATGAGAATGGCCAACACACAGAATAAAGATAAAATCTTAAAGGCTGTGAGAGAAAAAAAATCAAATTACGTATGGGGGAAACCAATTCGGATCTCAACTGATTTCTCAACCCAGACTAGGAGTTCCTGGAATAATATATTTCAAGCTCTGAAAGAAAGCAGATGCCAACCAAGAATTTTATATCCAACAAACTTAAGTTTTAGTTTTGAAGATGAAATTAAAACATTCGAAGATGAACAAAAATTTAAAGAATTCACAACAAGAAAGCCTACACTACAGAGCATTCTCAACAGAATATTCCATTAGGATGAAGTGACAAAAAACAAGTGAAAACCAGCAAAGGGAGGATCTACACTAAAGGGACATTCAACCAAATGAGAAATTAAGACAAATCAAAAACCAGTAATAAATCAAAATGACAGGGAATACAAATCATATCTTAATAAAAATCATTAACGGCCAAAACTCATCAATCAAAAGATATAGACTGGCAGATTGGATTAAAAAGCAAGACCCAACAATATGCTATATTCAAGAGACTCACCTCATGGGCAAAGACATCCACAGGCTAAAGGTGAAAGAATGGGAAAAAACTTATCACTCATATGGATTACGTAAACAAGCAGGGTTTCCATTCTCAATTCAGATAAAGTAGACTTCAAACCAAAGTTAATCAGAAGACACAAAGAAGGACATTTCATACTTCTTAAGGGAAGTATATGTAAGCAGGACATAACAATTATAAATATTTATGCCCCAAACAATGGAGCACCTATGTACATCAAATAAACCCTTCTTAATTTCAAGAGTCAAATAGACCACAATCCAATAATATTGGGTGACTTTAACACACCTCTCTCACAAATGTTTTTCTCTTTTGTTTGAAGTTGTTGTATATATAACAGTAGCATGAATTACAATTCATAATATACATATAGAGCACCTTTTTACATAACACTGTTTATTTACAAAGTTTATTCATACTATTCATGTCTTCAATCATGCATTTAGGATAATGATATCTATCTCCTTCTACCAACTTCTTTTTTTTCCCTTCATACCCCTTGCTCCCTCCCTTCCCCTCCCTCCCCATTGACCATTCTAGTGTTCATATAATCCTCTTATGTTCCCCAACCCAACCCCACTGTGAATTAGCCTCCTTATATCAGAGAAAACATTCAGCATTTGGATTTTTGAGATTAACCAACTTCACTTAGCATTATATTTTCCAACTTCATCCATTTACCTGCAAATTCCATGATTTTATTCTCTTTTATTGCTGAGTAATACTCCATTGTGTGTATATACCACATTTTCTTTATCCACTCATCTACTGAGGGGCATCTAGGTTGGTACCACAACCTAGCTATTGTGAATTGTGCTGCTATATACATTGATGTGGCTGTGTCCCTATGGTATGCTGTTTTTAAGTCCTTTGGGAATAGACCCAGGAGTGGTATGGCTGGGTCATAAGGTGGTTCCATTTCCAGTTTTCCAAGGAATCTCCATACTGCTTTCCATAATGGCTGCACCATTTTTCAGTCCCACCAGCAATGTATGAGTGTGCCTTTTTCCCCACATCCTCACCAACATTTATTGTTGTTTGTGTTCTTAATAGCTGCCATTCTGACTGGAGTGAAATGAAATCTTAGAGTGGTTTTGATTTGCATTTCTCTAATTGCCAGAGACGTTGAACATTTTTTCATGTATTTGTTGATTGATTGTGTATCTTCTTTTGAGAAGTGTCTTTTTAGTTCGTTGGCGCATTTATTGATTTGGTTATTTATTTATTTGTTTTTTTTTTTTTGGTGTTAAGATTTTTGAGTTCTTTATATGTTCTAGAGATTAGTGCTCTATCTGATGTGCATGTAGTAAAAATTTGTTTCCAATTAGTTGGTTCTCTATTTACCTCACTGATTGTTTCTTTTGCTGAGAATCTTTTTAGTTTGAATCTATCCCATTTATTGATTCTTGATATTAATTCTTGTGCTACAGGAGTCTTATTAAGGAACTTGGAGCCTAATCCCACATGTTGGAGATTAGAGCTTACTTTTTCTATTAGGCATAGTGTCTCTGGTCTAATTCCTAGGTCCTTGGTCCAATTTGAGTTGACTTTTATGCATGGTGAGAGATAAGGGCTTAATTCCATTTTGTTGCATATGGATATTCAGTTTTCCCAGCACCATTTGTTGAAGAGGCTATCCTTTCTCCAATGTACATTTTTGGCATCTTTGTCTAATATAAGGTAACTGAGATTATATGTATTGGTCTCTGTATCCTCAATTTTGTACCATTGGTCTACCAGTCTATGTTGGTGCCAATAACTTGCTGTTTTTGTTACTATTGCTCTGTAGTATAATTTAAGGTCTGGAATAGTGATGCCACCTGTTTCACTTTTCTTGCTAAGGATTGTTTTAGCTATTCTGGGTCTCTTATTTTTCCAGATGAATTTCATGACTGCTTTTTCTATTTGAGGAATGTCATTGGGATTTTGATTGGAATTGCATTAAATCTGTATAGTGCTTTTGGTAGTATGGTAATTTTGACAATATTAATTCTGCTTATCCAAGAACAAGGTAGGTCTTTCCATCTTCTAAGGTCTTCTATAATTTCTTTCTTTAGTGTTCTGTAGTTTTTGTTATAGAGGTCTTGACAGATATTCCAAACAAAAACTAAATAAGGAAACTGTAGAACTAAATAATACAATCAATAGTTTAGACTTAACAGACATACATAGAATATTCTATCCATCAACCAGCAACTATATTTTCTTCTCAGCAGCACATGAGTCCTTCTCTAAAATAGACCATATATTATGCCACAAAGCAACTCTTAGTAAATAAAAAAAACAGAGATAATGCCCCACATTCTATCAGACCACAATGGAGTGAAATTAGAAATCAATGATAAAACAAAAAATAAAATCTACTCTAACAAATGGAGACTAAATAACACACAATTGAATGATGAATGGATAGTAGAAGAAATCAAGGATGAAATTAAAAAATCCTTAGAGATAAATGAGAACACTGATACAACATATTAAAATCTCTGGGACGCTATGAAGGCAATACTAAGAGGAAAGTTTATTGCATGGAGTTCATTTATTAAAAGAATAAAAAGTCAACAAATAAATGACCTAATACTACATCTAAAAGCCCTAGAAAAAAAGAGAACAAATCAACACCAAAAGCAGAAGACAGGAAAGAATTAAAATCAGAGCTGAAATCAATGAAATTGAAAAAAAGGAAAAAATGAAAAAAATAACAAAACAAAAAGTTGGTTCTTTGAAAAAATAAATTAAATACATAAACCCCTGGCCATGCTAACAAAGAGAAAAAGAGATAAAACTCAAATTAATAAAATACAAGATGAAGAAAGAAATATCACAACAGACACATCTGAAATACATAAGATAATTAAATACTATTTTGAAAATTTTTACATTAATAATATAGGAAATATCAATGACATCAACAAATTTCTAGAGACATATAACCTATCCAAACTGAATGAGGAGGTCATACATGATGTAAACAGATAAATTTCAAGTAATGAAATAGAAAACACCATCAAAAGCCTACCATCCAAGAAAAGCCCAGGACTAGCTGGCTTCTCAGTGGAGTTCTACAAGACTTTCAAAGAAGAATTAACACCAGTACTCCTCAAAGTATTCCATGAAATAGAAAAAAAGGGAACCCTTTCAAACTTATTCTCTGAGGCTAATATCACCCTGATACCAAAACCAGACAAAGACACATCAAGGAAAGAAAACTTCAGACCAATATCTATAATGAACATAGATGCAAAAATTCTCAAAAAAATTCTGGCAAATCGCATCCAAAAACATATTAAAAAGATAGTGCACCATGATCAAGTGGGATTCATCCCAGGGATTCAGGGTTGGTTCAACATATGGAAATCAATAAGAGCAATTCATCATATTAATAGACTTAAAAACAAGAATCATGATCATATAAATAGATGCAGAAAAAGCATTTGACAGCATACAGCACACCTTCTGGTTCAAAACACTAGAAAAAGTAGGGATAGTAGAAATATACCTTAACATTGTAAAAGATATATATGCTAAACCCAAATCCAGCATCATTCTAAATGGAGAAAAATTGAAAGCATTCCCTCTAAAAACTGGAACAAGACAAGGATGTACTGTTTCACCACTTCTATTCAACATCATCCTTGAAACTCTAGCCCGAGCAATTAGACAAAAGAAAGAAATTAAAGGGATACAAGTAGTAAGGAAGAACTCAAACTATCACTATTTGTGGATGACATGATTTTATACCTAGAAGATACAAAAAATTCCACCACAAAACTTCTAGAACTAACAAATGAGTTCAGCAAAGTAGCAGGATATAAAATCAACACCCATAAATCAATTGCATTCCTATACACCAGTGAGAAATTCACTGAAAGAGAAATTAGGAAAACTACTCCATTCACAATAGGTTTAAAAAAACAAAACAAACAAACAAACAAACAAACAAAAAACTTGGGAATCAATCAAACAAAAGAGGTGAAAGACTTTTACAATGAAAACTACAGAACACTAAAGAAAGTAACTGAAGAAAACCACAGAAGATGGAAAGATCTCCCATGCTCGAGGATAGGCAGAATTAATATTGTCAAAATGGCCATACTACCAAAAGTGTTATACAGATTTAATGCAATTCCTATTAAAATTCCAATGACATTCTTCATAGAAGAAGAGAGAGCAATCATGAAATTTATTTGGAAAAATAAGAGACCCAGAATAGCTAAAGCAATCCTTAGCAAGAAAAGTGAAGCAGGAGGCATCACAATACCAGACCTTAAACCATACTACAGAGGTATAGTAACAAAAATGACATGGATTGGCACCAATAGGTCAGATGCCCTTGTATTTTATCTTACTAGCTTTAAGGAATTTTGGGTTGACTTCAATATTAGAATAAGAATGACTGATTCTGGCATCAGGAGTGATATAGTTCATGAAATGAGGAATTCATACACATGGTTCATTCTATCCATAATCTTGTCCAGAGTGTAGCAACTTGTTCTTTAAGGTGTCATCCAGTAAAATTTTAAACGTTGGGCTATGCTGTATCTGTCAGCTACTCAACTCTACCATTGTAGGATGCAAGAAGCCATAGACAAAACACCAACTAATAGTCATTACTATGTGCTGATAAAATTTTATAATAAACAGGTACTGGGACATGTTTGAGCCAGGGGCCAAGTTTGAAATCCTGAATAGATAATGTTTCCATAATTAATTATAGGTATCACAGTATGTGTCTATCTGTGTCTATTACCACACTCTTTGAATTGAAGAAAATAGGTTTAGATCTAAATAATACAACAGTTGTGCAGCTTTCTCAAAAACATTATAGACAACTCTTTTAAATATTCCAAATTGTAACATTGCCCATTTCTGAAACTGCCATAGCCTTTCGCCATGCCCCTTCCTTTAGCCAGTAGTATCATCATGACCTCTATTCTCTGTTGACTAATTTAGTTAAACATTTCATAAGTATGTTCCACGACTCTTTGTTTAAGTTTTCAAGGACTGATATAGGCTTTTGGGTTTTTATTGTAAGAGAAATACAAAATTTAAATGAGGAAATTAACACATTTCTTCTTGTCTCTCTTTTTTATATGAAAACCTCTTCATAGGTTTGTATATATTGATTTCTTTACATTTATTTCTTGGATCCACGCTACCAGACATTCTCTGGGCTACCAGTTACCTACAGAAATACCTTAATCAACATTACCAATGACATCCATGCTGCTAAATCCAATAGATAATTTGACATTTGTGTCCTCAAAATTCTTTCTTTTCTTTATTCAAATTACCCCCATGTGCCTGTTTTTCTATTACTTTGTGGCTCCTTCTCTTTCCCTTCTAAATTCCTTTTTGTTCCATGAACTTTAGACTCTAGAGTGTCCCCAGAACTCAGTTCCTATACCTCTCTTCTTTATTGATGCTAATTCTTGACATGATACAATATATGGCATCCTCAGACTCCAGTGCCATATATCCAAATGTTTACTTGATATTTCTACCTTATTTGGATATCTAAAAGGAGTCCTAAAACTGGTATAAATGAATATATTTCAAAGCTTACACTTTGAGTCATTATGAAGCAATAGGTACTAGATTTACTGGATAAAGGTAACAGATAAGGCAAAATATATGAACCAATTTTTTAAGACATTACACACCCTATATCACAGGACAGAGATTTCTGAGAAAGATGAGAAAAATGGGATAAGACCCATGATTGCCCCAGTTTCCTGTACAGGGCGAGTTTCCAGGATGCAGCACATCCAAGAAGTATCTGAATGGAACAAAATAATTTTCCTGTGCTGATAACACAAAGAAGAATTTAGGCAGGCTGAGATAGCCTGAGTTCACCAGGCAGAGGGTCAGGCAGAAGAGAACTGCACAAAGAGCATGTTCTGGAGATTTGGAGAGTATCCCTTGAGTCTCCAACCAACTAGGCTCAGGGAAAGAGGTCATGTCATCAAAAATGAGCACAAAGAACTTTATTTGAGTTCTCATAAGACCAAAAATGTCTTGCATTGCCACAAGCCACAGTAAAAACTTCATCATTCACTGGATATTGGATGGAGTACTCACTTCCAAATCAGCCTCATAAAGTACTGAGCAACCGTTAAGAAGATCCAAACATTTTTAAGTAACATAATTGAATCTGAGAACAAAGCTGCAGAATATTTATCCAGAACCAAACAAGGTAAAAGTAAAAATTTCTGGTATCTAGCCAAAAATTTCTAGGCATATGAAGAAACAAAACTATGATACAAAAAGATGTGGAAAATAATCTATAGAAATGCATCCAGAAGTAATAGTTATGACAGAATTAGTACACGTGGATATTAAAACTGTTATAAACTATAGCAGTGAACATGTTCAAGAAAGAAAAAATTAAACATGTTAAATAGACTGAGGGGAGAGAGAAATAGCCAAATTAAGTTCTATAGAGAAAACCTACATGTCAAATTTCAAAATATATGCTGAAGGTCCTTGTCTACAAGCTAGAATTTGTAGGAGCAATTTATTGCCCTTGAAAGCATAGCAATAGTAGCTATGAAAAATAACAAAACAACAAAAACTGAGCAACAACACAATAAACCCAAAATATGAATATGTACTAGTACAGTGTCAGGTGGTCTAATATATATTTAGCTGGAGTTTCCAAAAGAGGATAGGAGAAATAACAGGAACAGAGTTCGGGAACAGAGATTACACATTTTCTAAAATTAATGAAAACTGTATACCTACAGAGTCAAAAAGTTCAACAACAATTTTTCAAAAAGTTCAACAAGAAATTAGAAGCCAATTGTATTAATGTATATCACAATCAAATTGCTTTAAAAAGTGAATGCAAAAATCTGAAAAGCAGTTAGGAAAAATAAAGGCACGTGTGTCAGCTAGCCTTTCATCTCCATGACCAAAAGACTTGACAAGAACAACCTAGAGGAAGAAAAGTTACTTTTGGCTAATAGTTCAGAGGTTCAGTCCAAGCCCTGAGGTATAGGCTTCAGATGAAGCAGAACATCATGGCAGAATAGTGTGGTGGAGAAAAGCTGTTCAGTTCATGGCATTCAAAAAGTAGAGAGACAATTCTGCTTAGCCAGGAACAAAATATAAATCCCAAAGGCAAGCCCCCAGTGATCTTCTTCCTCCAGCCACACCTACCCTACCTAAACTTACCACCCATCAATCCATCAAGTTATTATCTCATGAAATGGATTAATCCACTGATTAGGTTATGGCTCTTATTATCTAGTCATATCACCTCCAAACCTTCCTGCATTGTTTCACACATGAGATTTTGGGGGTCATCCAAACCAGGAGCAATATATTATGCAAAAAGAAATATAAGTAAGAATATCAGAAGTTTTCACATTCCACATGATACAAGTGAAAAGCCAGGAAATAGGTACCAAGAAAACACCATAGGAAAAATAGTTCTAACATTCAGTGAGTGCCAAGATTCCTTTACAGAGTTCCCTTTAGCCAACAGGAATGTCTTAACAGTCATATGCCTTTCTTTGAGCTTTTCATGTTCTGTCTTCCCTTGCTGCATGTACATTTAATAGTTTTTCTCTTATAGATATTTATCAATAGTTTTCTCCATAAAGATAGATTTTATGTATGAACAATCTTGAACCATACTTGGTACAAAGTGGGTTTTACTAAAGGGAGGAATAGCTGATATGATGCTTTTAATTTATGATTGTAATGATAATAGCATTTATGAAATGTCTACTACTTCTACATAAAATATTTTGTGTATAAAATATTTTATATACTTTCACATAAAATATCTAATTTAATTTTTCTGTTGATCCTGTAATCAAAGTACTCTTATTATCTACTATGTGTTTATTTTTGTTATTGAGAAAAAAGGATTTTAGAGGTAAAAGAGTAGATATTCATGCCCAAATGGTCTGATTAAAAAACCTTCCATTTAAAAACTTTTTTTACAGGTTTTATTGGTGCATTATGATTATACATAATGATGGGCTTTTTGGTTCCATATTCATACATGCACACAATATAATGATGCAATTTGGCCAATACCATTCCCAACATTTCCCCTTTCCTTCCCTTTCTTCTTTTTCCAGGTTTCTTTCCTTTATCCTACTGATCTCTCTTTGATTTTCCTGAGACCATCTCCCTTTCTCTTCCTTTTTCCTCTCTAGCTTACACAAATGAGTGAAAACATGACCCTTGACCTTGTGAGTTTGGCCTATTTCACTTAACATAATGTTCTCAAATTCCATCTATTTTCCTGCAAATGATATAGTTTTATTTTTCTTTATGGTTAAATTAAACTTCATTGTGTATATAAGCCACATTTTATTTATCCATTCCTCAGTTGAAGACACCTAGGCTGCTGGTTCAATAGTTTGGCTATTGTGATTGTGCTGCTATAGACATGGATTTCTGACTTTGAGTTAGGATACCTGAATACATGAATTCCATCTACCCCTTAATAGATCTTTTATCAAATTACTTATATCTATCTCTCAGTTTTGGTTTCCTTACTAGCGAAATGGGGATAATAATAAGAGGCAAAGTTTCTCCTAATGATTAAATAAGATTATATAATTTGGAGTGCATGGCAAATGGCAAAAAGTCAACAAATATCCATTATTTCTTTAGCAATAGCTATAGGAAGCACTAGTGTAGACTGGCCCTCAGCAGGCAGTCACAGGAAGGGACCCTGTGCAAATATAAGAGCTGAGAAAGTGGGCGACAAGAAATTTCCCCAGTGAAGTCAGCACTGAACTCATTTGTTCTTTCTTTAGGAGACTTATGCTTTGATGACCTTGTGTTCCTGGAAAGATGGGGAAATGAATCCCCTTTCTTAATTCATGTCTGTCAAACAGAGAAAGATTTAAAAGCATCCAGCATCTTGTGGGCTTCTTGGTTTGCTATACTGAGGGGTCCCTAGGTCATAGCAAGCCCATTGGCACAAAAGATTATTATTTGTATTAGAATTTCAAACTTACATGAATACCTGTTGGAACCAAGTGGAGGAAAACCCTCAGAAGACATTGAGATGAGCTTTCAGTACTTTTATTTGCCAGAATTTATGGGAATTAGTGGTTTTTTTTTTTTTTTCCTGCTGACATCTTTGGTGTACATTCTCACACTAACCTTAAATTAAAGCTAATGCTTGAAGCAAACACACCTCAACACACTCTTGCAGTATAGTAGCTTGCTCATGAAAATTGAACAAAAGCCAATTAAGAGTTTTGTTTTCACCTATGCTGATAACACCTTAATTAGTTGCATTTGTGGCATGAATTTCCTTGGTTAATTATTCTCATGGACTTTTGCCAGGAGGCATATTTCCTCTTTCCTAGTACTTTCTAGCAACAGCTGAAATATTAGACAAGCACTCTTATAACACATTATATTAAGAAGTTTAATTAGTAGGAAATAAAATATTACACTGATATTAAACATTAAGTGGTTAGAATGCACAAAGACACTGACAACTCCTCAGTCTATTTAATTCTTTTATCAAACCAGCAATTATGACCTCTTTGTTCTATTACAGGTTTGTCAAAATGATCTCCATTGAGTGGCCCTGCTTCTGTGTTCAGTCTCACTATATACTTTTAAGCAATTCCTTAGATTTGCTGGTTTCAGTCTCTGGATGGGTGCAAGTCTTCATAGTCACTGAGATACAAAGCGAAGTTCTTCCTGGGTGCTATCTATCATCAGCACACACTTTGCATCGCTATTTTACAACCACTCAGAAATGTTCTTGGATCAGCTAGCTCTGAGAAGGCACTGTATTTTCCCTATGTCACAAGTTTTGTAAAACTCAGGTTTTGGTTCCTCCTGTACAGACCATGCAGTCCTTCTTCCTTTCTAGCCTACAGACCAATTAAAGGACGTAAATAATACTTAAAGATTTTCTGAAGTCACCTATTGAAGCAGTGGGGTTTCTTTCACAGGTTAATGCAATCTCTGACTATTTCTCTCTGACTATTCCCAGGCCTTTGAGATTCTTTTGTCTTGCTTTGCAATCTATGAATCTTCATTTTCCTTTCAGGTGTTTTTCTTGGACATACTCACAAATTTTTTACCCAGAAGCACTTAAGCATGTGTATTCTAGGATTTCAGGATGCCCAGGGAGTATAATAATGACTGGGATGACTATTATCATCTTTTATAGCTTTAAACTTCTGAATCCTATTACATGTGTTATATATGCTATGCTCTGACCCAAATCTAGAAAAAAAAATCTAGTATTTTGTCATTAGGTCAGCAAGACACATATATTGTTGGTTCAAATTTTAGAGTACACATACTTTGGCATCTCTACAAAATAACTTTGTTTCTTTCTTCATATGATAATTTTTATTGGTAAAAATTAAGGTTCGTGTTAATTGCCTCAAGTTTATAATCGATCCTCTCCAACTTTTTTTACATTTTTACTTTTAACTCATAATTAAACAGATTTAACAGTATATATCTTTCTTTACCATTGAAAGAATAATTGTTAAAAGTAAAATGAAGTATGATCTTCTCCACTAATTTTTTAAAATTATTTCCTGTATATATTTTAATGTTAATCTCTTTTATAAGAATAAAGAAACCAAGAAGCGAATAGACTGTTCAGTTGTTCACTTGATTATATTGGAACATAGGAAATTAGTTTGATGATGTAAAGATAGCATTTTGAAAATAACTCTATGAAATAGAATAACAGAACATAGAAGAGGGAGTCATCAGTGTTTTTTTTTAATCTTTTATCTGAACTTGTGCATTTCATTCTGGCAAGTTTCTTTAACTTCTTAAGCCTTGGTCTCCTTAAATATTCATTTGGGAAGATAAACTTGGAAATATCTGTGGATATTTTGGCTGTTCCAATGAAGGAAGTTCAAGAGTGTATTAAATGTGGAAAATTCTTGCACAACCAAGGACTGCCCCCACACAAAATGCTTATAGCTCCCTAAGGAGAAAACTGGGCTAACACTATCTAAGGTTACATCCAACTTTAATATTATGTGGTTGTCATTATCAAATTAAAGCTTATTAATATAGTTTCAGAACTGTGATTAGTATCATGGTAAAAGAATTGCAAGATATCTTCTCATTTAAAAGCTTGTAAATGAGTTTAAAAAATCAGCCAAAAAAGATTAGGAAACAAATCAAATACTGTTTTTAATATAAAAAACAACAACAAAAAAAAGTTTAAAGTTTTAAATCATCAGTATTGTGGGCAAAAAAAAGTCCTTATATTTTAAGACAATCTTACCTGTAATTATAGCATGCTGAGATATGTTATATAGCCCACATACTTCCAAACAGCTCACCTACTGAGACTTTAGAACAAAACAATCTAAAAGAATATATTTTAACTAATAGTAGGATAGCAGGTAGCCTCTAGAAGTTGGAAAAGGCAAGAAAAACCTCCAGTAAGGGATAAGTCCTGTTGCCACCTTGAATTTAGGCCTCTTGGACTTGTCTAACACTTCTGGCTTCCAGAACTATAACATACCAAATTTGTGGATTTCCCTACCCAACAGTAGAACTGTGGATTGAAATCCGTGGCACTCTACTGCTGAGCTACATACCCACCCCCTTTTAATTTTATTCATTATTTTGAGATAGAGTCTCACTAAATTGTCAAAGTTGGCCAGAAACTTTCAGTCATTCTGTCTTAGATTCTGTGTATATATGTGTTTTCAGACACTCAGATTTACCAAAAACTTGGCTGCAATTGAAAACTAATACAAATGCATATAAAATAGTATTTGATATTAATATACCTTTCCCTATTAGTAAAGGTAAATATTGTTCATCTTTTTTTGCACATCATTGGATTTTTACATTTTTCCTAATTAAATTTTTTATTTTTGATTTTTTTTACTCAATTTAACTTAGGAGTTTTTCATATTGTATTCAAGATATTTATTTGATTCTTATATACTTTCAATTTTTTCCTCAAAAGTTTTCCTCATTTTTTAAAATTTCTTTTTATTGAGTTGGTTATTGGTGTGTTTCATTGAATACACAGGATTTAAATATGAATGATAAAATAATTACATGTGTTAGCCTTGGTTATATGGCTTCTGGATGTGATGTATTGTTCAGGAAATCCTTATCTATACAGATTTATTTTAAAATATTCTTCTGTGTTTCCTTCCAGTTTGTTTATTATTTTTTAACTGTTAACCCTCCTGTAATTTATTTATCTGTGTAAGCTATGAAGAAGGTGTATGAACATTTATTTTCACAAAGACTTATTTATCCCAGAACTATTGAATATATTCTCTTTTGATATGACATGTTACTTTTTTCAAAACCATATCACCTGTATAATTATATTTCTGAAGTTTCTAATGTTCTGTAGAACTTTTTACTTACTACTTTATCAATACATACCATTTCCTAAATTTAGTTAATAGAGATTTATTTGTATAATTTTGTTGACTAGAATGGTGCATCATTCATGACTTTCTTCTGTTTCAAAATTTTCATATGTAAGGAAGATTCTTGTATATTTTTCAATGGGTCATATCCTTTTCTGAAGTTCATTTAGCAGTATTTAATGATTTCCCTTGCTGTGCTGATTAAGTTCATATTATTATTACATTAGTTATTTGTTTATTTCTAGTGCACTGAAAATCCGAGTGTGGTAAAATATCCATTCTCTGGACCCAGTCTGCCGGAGTTTAGATCATTTTGGGGGCATTAATATTTTTTCACACATTTTTGTTGTTGTATTATAGTTGTACATAATGGTGGGACTTCTTGTTAAATATTCTTACATGTACACAACATAACAATATAATTTGGCTATATAATTCCCAGTATTTCCCTTTCCTTTCCCTCTTTCCTCGCCCTGGCCCCTTTTCTGTATTCTACTGATCTTTCTTGTTTTCATGAGACACCTTCATATTTCATTTCTTTTTCCTCTCCAGTTTCCACATGTGAGACAAAATATGTGACCCTTAACTTTCTGAGTTAGGCTTATTTCACTTAACATAATGCTATCAAGTTCCACTCAGTTTCCTGCAAATGACATATTTTCCTTTTTATTTATGTGGAATTAAATTCCACTGTGTATGTATACAACACTTTCTTCATCCTTTCATTGGTCGATGGACATCTAGGTTTGTTCCATAGTTTGGCTATTGTGAATTGTGTTGCTATAAACATTGGTATGCACATATCACTATACTATGATGACTTTAATTCTTTAGGATAAATACTGAGGAGTGGTATAACTGGGTCATATAGTGTTTCCATTCCCAGTCTTTTGAGGAATCTCCATACTGATTTCCATAGTGGTTGTTCTAATCTACAATTGAGACAACAATGATTTCGTGTAAGGTAACCATTATGTGTCCAAATTTCCTTATTAGAAAAAGGGGTAAAATAGAAATAATTCCTTTGGCCTGTTATACAGATCATATAATGTCTAGAGATTTAGAATACTCTTTGGCATGTTTTAACCACTAAGAAAATAACCCACTATAGCTACTTTTATTATATTGATCATTATTTTATTATATTGATCCTTTATCATGAGATATTTTATTGAAGTACAGTTGTATAATCCATAATCCAATCAATCTTGTCTCTTATTTACAGATTATTGTACCACTTATTTTTTGACTGGTATAACAGTCAAACATGGCTTCTCCCTCAAGAATGAATCCCAGCAACGACAGTAGCATTTTTACTTTCCTTGATATTTGAGTTTTAACCAATATAATAATTATTGTAGCTATCTATACCACTTAGTATTGGGAAATTTCTTTCTGACTCTATATTCTTAAGTATTTTTTATTATGAATAGGCTGGGAAAACTTCTTATTTCTTGTGGTGATCTTGTGTAATAATCTATTTAATTTTATAACAAAATTTATACATGCCTTAAAATTTGTGATAAAATTCAATAACTGATTTTAAAGAATGCGTAAATAAGATAGAGATAAATAAAATTTCTAACACTGCCAAAGACTGCCCTTTTCTGATTCACTGTTATTATAATAGAAATATATAATTTGTATTGTGCTGTTCAAAATTTGATGCATTCTATTTGAGATATAATAATTTTGTTTTGATTGAATGATTTCTAAAGTAATATGCATGCAAATATAAGTAAATTGCACACATCAAGATTGACCACATGCTTCTATGGGGACTGTTTGTAGCCAAAGATTGACCCTTAGCCAAAGCTGCAAACTGTACTAAATAGAGACAAATGATGTTTGGAAGTTATTGGTATTGTGAGTTGTTTGAGAGTAGCATTGTTGATAGTTTTATGATTTCCACTTGATTTCAACAGAGCCTGGAGTATATACACACTTAACATGTATAATCTTGTTCTAAAGAAAAGCAGAACATGTATTGTGGTAACTAACTACCTATCAATTATTTTAAGTGTTCAATTGTTGAAAGGTCTCAAGAATTAAAATACTTGATTCTCATGAAGCAGTTTCTTCATAAGTGAGAACAGCAGATGAGTGAGCTTGAAAGGATCAATAAATCTCCAGAGCAGGGCACTTTTTTGTCATCACTTGGTCATATAAGATATGATTTTTCTCCAGGTCTTGAAACACCACCAAGGTATAGGTGATGCCATATTTTTCATTGTGCCTCAAACTTGCCTGTCATTATAAGATTTATAGGTTGATTTGTCCAATAATATTTTTATTTAATACTACTTATTCTTCCTTCAATTTAATTGTTTAATTGTATTATACTGTATCCCAATGGTACTCTTTCAGAGAGATATTTATTTTTTCTAGAATTAGTTACAACCCCTCTGGCTACTCCAGGATGCTTTTCTTGTCTTATCCCCAGTAGCAATCTGGCTGGTGTCGGAGAAGTGATATTTTCTGTTCTTATTTCTCTGTGGAGCTAATGAGGTCTGTTCTGACATTTTCAATGTGCACTTATCTGATTTACTATTTTCTTTCTCCTGATAGTTTTTTTTAAATGTATTTATTCTGCCACTTCATGGGATGTTAAATGAAGACATCATCTGAGTCTACTTTCTGGACCCAATTACTCTCACTTAATTTTTGCAATGAATTCATGATAAGGTTTTTAGAATTGTTATTGTATAGATGATAAAATGGAGAGTGTGAATCTAAATAACTTGTCCAAAGAGATGCATCTAGCTGACATAAAACCAGGGTGTGAAGTCTGATGTTCAGCTTCAAAGTCACTTTTTTTTTTTCTCTTAACTGCAATGTAGTCTCATAAGATTGATATGTACACGAGATGTTGTTGGTCTGAGGTGCTTAAACTTGGTGGCTAGTTGGGACTTTTTGAAGACTTTTCTCCAGCTTATTCTAATAATCTCTAATGGAATAAAAATTATATTTATAAGAAGTCCTGAACAATAAATAATTAAATAATGTGACAAATGTTATGGAGTATAACAGGTACCTATTTAAATAACCATTTTCATTTCCATTAATTATCTATGTAACATTGGACATTTGATGATTATTTTAAAAAATGTTGTGCTTTGCTTTATTCATAAAATGGATATAGTAACATATATGTCAATGGCTTATGTGAAGATTGAGGTTCATGTTTGAGAAGCTAGCAGAAGATGAGACATTTGGTAGACACAGACCAAAACTGAGCTTTTGTCTTATACCACATACTATATTTAATTCTAAGAACAATCCAAGTGTTGGATATTATCATTTCACTTTTATAGGTGAGGACATTTAAGCTCACAGAAGTGAAGCACAGTTTGCACTGAGTCATGTATCTCATAAATGGCATAGCCAAATTTAGCATGGATGGCTGCAGGACATTACACTTTTTATTTTCTCCAGGGATTTTTCTAAATCACATTCTGAACTTGGTACCACATGAACATTGCCTTTGATCTAGGCAGTCCCTTCCTGTTGGAATCCCCTGAGTTTACATCTTCTCTTTGGTGTTTCAGGCCACTGGATTTAATTAAAGAGAACCGAGTTTTCTTTGTTGGAAAACCTTCAGGAGAGGGACCTATTTTTAATGATTTGGAAAATGGAGAATTAAACAAATCTGAGCCTGTAGCTGAAATCATTAGCAAAGAGATTTTGTGGTACTTAGGACTATGGATGGAGAGGAATAAATGTTCCACAACAGATCAAAATCCACACAAAGGGGAAAGACCCTTTCTCCCATTTATGCAAATACAGAGTCCTTGATTTAATAAGAAATCTCCAGGATGGCTATATCCATCTTAATACTGTTGAAGTCAGCCTAGATTTGATTTTCTGTGCTAACCAATTGTACAAATGATTTGCAAGAACTTTATTTTTATTTGGGGTGTTGATTTTTTTGTGTGTGTGATAATAAATTTTCCTGAGTCCATCTGAGTATATGGTAATAGACATATTGCAATTATTATTGTATTAATACCTAGAATGTCAGAATATTCATTTTTTGTACTAAAGAGTAATGGACACTGCTGGAGGAGGACACATTTTAATTCCCTAAATAAAATAAGGAATTTTAATAAGGCGTTTTCTTAAAGACATTGACATGTCATCATATACCACCTTAATCTTTCCCTAACAGTGATAATAATGTCATTTAATCCTCAATAAAACTTTTTTTACTCAAGTTTCTATCATCACATGCCCATTTAATGGACATTTCTAAGCAGAGAAACTCTGGATGCCTTGAAAATATTTAAAGAGCTACTTAGTATCAGAGTTTGATTTTAATGCAAGTGTTCAGACTTCTAGTCTAACCCTCATTTAATTAATGTAGAACAACTCAGCAAGTGTGATCATTTTTCATAGTGATCATCTTATTAAAAGAATGAATGCAAACTTGGAATGGAACCACCATTTGACCCAGCTATCCCACTACTCGGTCTATACCCAAAGGACTTAAAATCAGCATATTATAATAACACAGCCATACCAATGTTTATAGCAGCTCAATTCACAATAGCTAAACTGTGGAAACAATTTAGATGCCCTTCTATAGATGAATGGATAAAGAAACAGTGGTATATATACACAGTGGAATATTACCTAGCATTAAAAGAAAATAAAATTATGGCATTTGCAGGTAAATGGATGGAGCTGGAGAATATCATGCAAAGAGAAATAAGTCAATCCCCAAAAAACCAAAGGCGGAATGTTCTCTCTTATAAGTGGATACTAATCCATAATGGGGGGGGGGGCATGGGAAAAATGGAGGAGTTTGATTGGGCAAAGGGGAGGGAGGAGTGTGGAGGGGGCAGGAAAGATGTACCGTAGGTACATGTATGACTGCACATATGGTGCTATGCTACATCATGTACAACCGTAGAAATGTAAAGTTTTGCTGCAATTGTGTACAATGATACAAAATGCATTCTGCTGTCATGTATACCTAATTAAAATAAATTAATTAATTTAAAAAGGAATCAAATAAAAAATAAATAAAAAAGAATGAATGCAACTATTAAAAGGAATCTTCTCAGAAGGCCATGCATCTTGTTCCACTGATTTTTTTTTTTTTTTTTTTTTTGTAGTAATACACCCAAGTTCCTGCTGTAAAGAGAGAAAGGTTCTTTTTCATACCTGTTAATTTATAAAAATGTGACAAAAATCAGTTTCCATGAATATATATTCAGTCAAATTTGAGTAGTGTGTCATAGGTAGGTACAGTAGGCAAATTTTTCTTTTGAAAATCTAGATCATTGAATTTCTTCAAAACAGATGACATAGGACCTTTATAAATGCCCAGTTGATCTAGAGTTGATTAGTTAGTGATTGAAGACATCCTGGTCATGGGACTTAGGGTGCAAAAGAGAACAGATTGAACTTTGGTTGATACTTGTTTCCAACAGATACTTGCTTCATGAACTAAGTCACAGGAACAGAAGATACCAACAACTGTGATTCTACCAAATGCATACTGAAAACATATATCAAGAACTGTTCAATCTGGAGAGAAATTAGAGATTGATTCTCATAAACACTTTGTTTTATGGAAGTAGAAACTGAGACACAGAGAGTAGAAGCAACTTACCCTATGTCACATAGTAAATGATAGATAGATTTGGGATTCAAGATTGTCTTCTGTTGTTAACCATGTTGGCATGCTTAAGGACATTTTAAATTATTATAGTGTGTATGGAAATAGACACATGTAAGTTTCAAACAATCTAAAATTCAATCATTAATTTAGAGATGCTCTCTTTCATGTATCTATTAACATCACAAATACTCTTTTGATGGTCAAAATAACAAATAAATAAAAACATATGCACAATATAGACAGCTTAGCCAGAAATTCCCTTCACAACGTTGTGCAAATATTGAAAATTTTAGGCCTCATTTTCATCAAGTAAAATAATAAGGTTGAGTTACCTCTTTAAGGTATACAAAGTACCAGATGCAGCTTTAATTACATTGAAGGAAAGACAGGGTCTCTGAAAACCAAATGCAAAAAGAGCTTGATTTGGGTATTTCTTGCCTGGAGGAAGCATGTTTTTCCATCCCTGTATTTGCATACCTGCATTGACTATGCTTTGACTTTGTTTGACAGATATGACACACATATGATATCCACTAATGTGACTGCATATGGTATGAAAGCTCTACATCCTGGATTTTGATTATTTCAGCTTGTAAGTATTTTGATTTGAACCAAGAAAGATAAATAAGACATACATCCCAAACTCCAGCCTCCACATTTAGCCTTTCTATCTGGCCTGCGTGAGTCACCTTGCACACATACCACTCACAGGTGGACCTATCCCAGCCATGGTCACAGCTTCAGCATCCTTTCCCCCACTTAGTTAAAGTGCAATTATAAACGTTTAGAACAAAGTCGTAAAAAGTGAGCCAACAGCCATCCAAGTCTTATCAAAATCCCCATCTACATTGTGCTATGGTTTAACCAATTACCACGGTTAAACCATAATCATCAGAACACAAAAGCACTACAAATGTGAAGGAAATAAAAATAATGATTTGGTGCCAAATAATTTTGTACCAGTTCTTGCTTATAACAAATTCATCAAGAGTTTCTTTCAGAGATGTTGTTTCCTCATAGTTTTTATCATGTATTTATCTTTTAAAATCTATTAAGCTTGTTTTTGGAGGCTGGTTAACAACACTGGGGCAGAGTTTCAAGCTAACAGCCTGAATTTTAGAACATTAGTTACCCAATAAAACCTGCATGTAATTTCTTTCTGAAGAGAACCACTTCTTCATTAACTTTTGAAATAAACAACACACTCAAAAGATGACTCATTTTTCTGTTGACTTCAGCCCAATGTTCTTACATGTTCACACTAAAAAGTTCCATGAAGTTTATTTCAAGCAATGGGGGGCTGAGAAAGCTGATTTCACTTATAGTTTGAGGTTTCTTCCCCTCTATTTAAATATTTATACTCCCAATAAACAAACACAGATGTTTAAAAAAGAAAAAAAAAAATGCTAACTAAAAACCTTGCCCTGTGAAAACAGGCATATGGCAAGGGTTTTCAGTATGGTTTTATTTGGAACGTATTATAAATGATGCAATTATTTAATGGTTTTGCATAACAAATGCAGATTTTTTTTTTACTTATGTAAACAATAAAGTTTTTTATAAGGCATCTAAACTTTGTTATTAAATAGATAAGTGATTACATTTAGATGTGGTAGAGCTGTCTAAAAGGCTGAAAATACCCTGCATGATTCAACTATGTTAATCAAATACAGGCAACTGGATGAGAGTTAAATAGATACTCTGTCTCTAGCTATAATGTCAATTAATAAATCAACAGGGAAGAACAAGGTGGAAAGGGAGTATGTTATGTTTAAATTTACATTTTATCATTGAAAGCTAATTGTTTCTATATCCAAAAGGGTTTTTATTGATTGTAGGTCATAGAAAATGAACTATTCATAATCAATCTAAGTTTACTAATTCAAAGTACTGCATTTCACCAGTGGGAACTGGAGTCACCAATAAGGTCACATTCTGATACTCAGTAATCAAGACATCTAACATTTAGCCCTGGAGTTGAACCATAAGCCAAAATAAAATAAGTGAGTCTGTGCATTGTCCTTCTCTTATACAGATGTCAGCCAGGATTTAGCATCTGATCAGTAATGAGAGTATCATGACATAAATAGAGATGTTCTTGTTCTTTTTGGAGAGCTGTTCCCTGGCAATAAATTTCAATGCTCACCTCACAGTTTTCTTGAATCTCAAATAAAAGAGCAGATCTGAAGTACACATAATAGGTGTTCTCTTGGTTTTTGCACACACTTTATACTCTTCTCTGCTTCTTCCTGACATTTTGACATCATTAAAAGGTATCTCTCTCAACCTCTCTATTGAATACACATTGTCTTATGCTAGGAAACTATAATTTTGTCCCAGAAAAATATTTTAAAATTTAAAAATATAAATAAAATTAAAGCATGTCTTTTTTAAAAAATTGTCTAACACCATTTCAGAGTGTAATTGAAAGAATACTGAGATGTAAAATTACCTGAGTAATACAAATATTAGTCAGAATGAAATAATTAAAAGTGCAAGCTCTGGAATTAAAACAATGTGGATTTCTCTCTAAACATGGTTACTTTCTAGATGTGTGACTATAGGTGTGGTACTTAGACTCCTTGAATTTCTGTTCTTCACCATTAAACCATGAAAAATTATTTATTATAACAGCATATTACAGTGACACAGCCACTTCAATGTTTATAGCAGCACAATTCACAAGAGCTAGGTTATGGAACCAACCTAGATGCCCCTCAGTAGATGAGTGGATAAAGAAAATATGGTATATATACAAAATGGAATTTTACTCAGCAATAAGAGAGAATAAAATAATGGCATTTGCAGGTAAATGGATGAAGTTGGAGAATATAATGCTAAGTGAAATTAGTCAATCTCAAAAATCCAAGTACCGAATGTTTTCTCTGATATAAGGACGCTGGTTCACAGAGTTGTTGGAAGGGGGTACATAGGATCAGAGGAACACTAGAATGGTCAACGGAAAGGGAGGGGAGGGAGGGAGTAAGGGGGGGGTTGGAAAAAAATTGGTGGTTGAATGAGATGGATATCATTATCCTAAATGCATGATTGAAGATCTGAATGGTACTTATATACTTTGTATACAAGCAGTTGTATGTAAAAAGATACTATACTTGTGCATGATGAATAAGTAAATAAATAATAAAAAAATTAAAAAAAATAATAATCATTAGAAGACTTAGAAATACTGCAAATAGTACACTCCACGTAGGAGGTGCTACATAAAATGAAGAATCTGCCTTTCACATTCCCCCAGGAGTATTTCAGTGTTGTGATTTCTGCAGTGGATTTAAGGAACTCAATACTCTTTAGTTTTGAAGGCATCCTCACATTAATGCTTCACAAAGACCTAAGGAAAGTAAAATTACTTTTTGTCTGCTTTTGCTTTTCTTTTATGTCCTGTTGAAAAGCCTGTGATTTGAGAGAAAACATAAAATTATGGCTGAAATCAGAGACAAAGAAGAAAAGGGAAAAATAAGCAGATGAAATCAAAGCAGATTAAAATAATTTTTATTAAAAAGTTTGATGTCTGAGAATCTTTGTGGAACACATGCTATCTGATGGGAAATGCCTGCAAAGATTAATGTGAATATTTTAAATTTCATTCTGCTGTTTATAAGAATGATACCAATTGATTTCATCACCCAAAATAGTAAATAAAAGAGAAGAAGACTTCTTTTAGTAAAGGGAATTCAGGGAGAAAACTTAATTGTACATGTGGGTTATTCATGAATGACAGTTATTCATCTTTTCATTTATCCATTGCTCAACCAAATTACATGTATTATGTATCCTATGCCAGGTAGGTATAGAGCATAGGTGCTCTTCAGGATCATGTAAAGTAAATATAGAAATAAAAAAGGCATTCTAATTAGTATGGCTATAATTAAAAAGATGTAAAATAATAAGTATTGTCAGAGATGTGGAGAAAGAAAATCCTCTATACATTGGTGAGGGAAATGGAACATGTTGTGGCCACTTTAAGAAAGAGTCTTAAGTTTCCCAAAACTTAAACAAGGAAATACCATGTGAATCAGCAACTTCACCCCTGGGCATATACATTGGAGAATGGAAAACGTATGACCATACAAAATGTATGCAAGTTTTCATAGCAGCATATTAATAATGAATAGCCACAAAGTTAAAACAACTGAAATGTCCCTGATGAATAGCTGACAGAAAGGTGGTATATCCATATGAAGGAATATTACTCATTCATTAATAAGAGTCATTTTACAATACAGATGAACCTTCAAAACACCATTCTTGTTGAAAGATGCCAAACCCAAAATTTCACATGTGGTATAATTCCATTTTTATGAAGTGTCCAGATTAGGCCAATCTGTACACACAAAAAAATAGATTAGTATTTGCCAGGGGTTAACAGGAGGGAAAGTGTCTGCTAATGGATACAGGGTATTTTTTGTGTGTGTGTGTGTGTGTGTGTGTGTGTGTTTTCTTTTTTAAGTGACAGAATGTTTGTAATTAATAGTGCTGATGATTGCACAATATTGCTAATATATTAAAAACCACTACATGGTACATTTTACAAGGTTGGATTTATGTATGTGAATGAACTTCAAGAATCTTTGTGTGGGCTTTCAAATGTTGACAACATGGTACATGTTTTATAATTCAGGCACAGGCAGAAATATCTCTTATGGTTGAAACCAGTATTAACTTTTTGAGAGGGTGACCTTGAGAAGGTTCAATAAGCAGGTAAGAGAATGAAAGGGTAAGCAAACAGTCATGGAGAAATCAAGATATACAGTCCTGAGGAGTGATATGAAGCAGTTCATCTCTACTCAGCAGGTAATGAAAATCTTAAAATTTATTTGGGAAAATTATGTTATTGAGAGTTTGTTTAACAAACAACTTCTTTCCTTAAGATTAACATCATGTTTCAAAATGTGACTTTATATAAAAGGGAAGGTCAATTCCTCACATTTCCTAATTGAAGTCTGGCTGACCTTAGAAAGAAAGGTTCATGTAGTTGAAATAACTTTAAACAGGGGACCTGAGGTCACATCTCAGTTTTAGTTCAAAATTTGTATGACATATCAGACAACAAATTTCACGCCCTGGCCTCCCTCCTTTTTTAAAAAAGAGTACCTTTGACGTGACCCTGTGAAACTCGAGGATGTTATAACTAGTTATTTTTTTGTTGGATTATCAGCTATGGAGATGTCATCTTTTCCTATTACCGTGTCTGTTTCTGCCTTTCTGGAGGGAATACAAACTAATGGGAGGTCTTTGTATTTTGAATCCAAGAGATTATGGAACACACACACACACACACACACACACACACACACACACGTCAGAAGAAAACAAGAAGCAGCAGTACAGAGTCTTAAAATTGAGAGCAGTTCTGAGAAGATGTGGCAAGACTCCAGCCACCAGGAAATGTGTTAAAAATAGAAGAAACTGGAAAGAAAGATAAATGGAAAAGAGGAAAACAGAAGTGGAGGGGAGGAGAGAAAGGAAGAAGAGAGAAACCTTTATGCCTCCTTCACTGTCCTTGGCTTCAAGGGCTCTAAGGAGGGGCCGGGCAGGTATTTTTGTTACACAAGCCAGCTGTAAAGTAAGGCATTACACTAGCTCTGTTTTTTAAGCTAAGGACTACCTTGAAACTCATAAGTGTTATGATCACTCTTTCAAAAAAATTGCACATTAATTTAAAAAAAAAGTTGCAGTGTCAAGAGATTGTCAGTTCTCCTGAGTTCCACCCTTCTGCAGTTTACCATTCCTAGATGGATGCTGTTGTGGCTTCCACAGAGATTCTTGGGAACCAATTCAAGAGAACTGAGAAAATAAAAGGGAACAGAATTCTCTTCTCATATTCTAGGGTAAGAAGACCACTTTCCCACTTTCCCATTGCTAGATTCAGAACTAACAGGCTTTCTTTGGAACTGTCTCTGTCCATTCACTTCCAAGTTTTGGGTTGTGTTGAGTCTGGGTTTGGGAAGAGAGGGAGGAAAAGGTGAGTTTGCCACCAGAAGACCCATTCTGGTCTTTTCCTTCCCAATTTGCTGCTGCTGCTGCTTCTTCTTCTTCTTCTTCTTCTTCTTCTTCTTCTTCTTCTTCTTCTTCTTCTTAATACATGCACTTAGTCTATTGATGTCCAACTCATTCTGCCTATCCCCTTGCTCCCTCCCCTCCCCCCTTTGTTCTATTTAACATTCTTTCATTCCTCTCATCAACCCTCCCTTGCCATTATAATTCAGTATCATCATAGCAAAGGAATCATTCGACCTTTGGTTTTGTGTGATTGGCTAACTTCACTGGGTCTATACCCAAAGGACTTAAAAACAGCTTACTATAGGGACACAGCCACACCAATTTGCTTCTTAATATTTACTTACTTTTCAGAGTTCCTGAATAGCTACTCCATGCATCATTTCCAGGTTATGGCTGCATTCAGTGGGATTAACAGTGTAGACTGTGCTTAGTCTACCTTAACTGAAAACCAAATTTTTGTCTCCTGTACTCTGATGAATAGCTCTCATTGAGGTCATCAGTATCCTCCATGGTGTTCAATCCAGTGTCTGCATTTTTGTGGTAATTTAAGCCTTCAATCAAATCTCACCTTATCAATAAGGTCAATTCTAACTGCTTTATTTAATGTCACTATACAACCCACTCTTCTTTATCTAGCTCTACATTTTATAACACCATTAACTTCTTTTATTTATCAATTTATTATATGCATTTTATCACACTAGGATGTAATATAGATGACACCAACACTCTGTATTTTACACATTTGTACTTCAGCTCCTCAAACAGTGGTAAGTTTAGAAAACACTCAGCCATTATTTTCTTAAACAAATGAGCTCTAGGAAAACTTTTCTTCCTTTTTAGTTTTTAAAATTTCCTTTTTCTATGTATGTTTTGCAGAAATGTATTAACATTATGAACTGTTATCTTTATTAAGCCCCATTTGCCAAATTTATTCTTGGCTGGCATCTAAGAACTAGAATGCAGGAAGGCTCCCTCCATTCCCAGAATTGGTAAGGATGGCAGTTCTGACACGTCATTACAACCCATTAGTCAGGGAATTCAGTATATCCTGTGTCATTCCACTGGGAGAAGACTCTTAGAAACTTCTACCTGTTCTTTTCTGGATTTTACATCATGTGCTTTTTATAATTTATTAATTTTGATTTGTATCCCTTCACTATGATGAATCATCGTCACAAATAAACTACATGTGGAGTCCTGTGAATTAACCTAGTGAATCGAGTTTGTTGTATATATGTGGCATAACTGGCAGATACAGAGATTCTATTCACTGTAATCTTGGTGCACTATCTTTCTTATTTCCCTGCTTTCTGTTTGTTTTCTCTCTTGTTCATTTTAGAAGATTGTCTTAAGTGTCTACTGATAACTGTCAATTGGTATTTGAAAGTGGTGCTTCTAAAGTGCAGCTCTGTGTGTATTTGTTTTTGCTTTACAGTGATCAGTAAGTAAACTCATAATTATATTGGAGATTCCTGAATATCAAAATGCAGATACCTATTTTTCTATGCATGTTTAATTTCTTCTAAACAAAATAAAACAAAACAAAATCTTCCAGGTTTATTTCCCAGAATAATAATTTTCCTATTGTAATTGTCCAAGTGATGATATGAGTGACGGAGAATTTTATGTTACCAGTATCCATCCTCAGCTTGTAGCTCTGTGTCTCACTGCAAACCTCTGCTGTGGCTCTAAGATCCCAGCCTCTTCTTGCTTATGAGGGAATATTGGCTGCCTTACCCTCTATATCCTGCTCTGCCAGCACATGAGGTCTGAGGTTCCCTCTGCCTTGTCTCATCAATTATCACCCCTCCATCTGCTTTCCATTTTCCAAAATGCTCATGAAATCTCTTGTGCACTTTTTCTTTCTTCTGTTTCTTCTTTTTTTTCTTTATTCTTGTGGATTTCTAAATTTTAATCCTTTTAAATTATCAGTTTATTAGGGTTTGGGGACAGAAAGAAGACAAAGCTGTGTGCTAAAGCCCAATGACAAACATTTTATAAACTATGTCTATTGTCCTGGGCAGAAAGTTCGACTGCCTATATGGTGGGAATTGAGCAGACATGGCAAGATCTCCCTTTGCTCCCAGAGTCCCACTTACCTGTTTGCTTATGCAGGAAATCCTCACTTCATTGAATAAATACTTCAATTGCACAATTGATGACAAAATTCAATAAGTAAGTGTCTACGAAAT
Organism: Tamias sibiricus; assembly: GCA_025594165.1. NCBI lineage: Eukaryota > Metazoa > Chordata > Mammalia > Rodentia > Sciuridae > Tamias > Tamias sibiricus. Next base: position 39,758,920 of record CM046671.1, read on the forward strand.
GTTAGCAAAGTTCAAACTCATATATACAATAAAGATTTTAGATTTTTTACTGACAGCAGAGTAAACAAGTTGTGTTGGGACTCTAGTTCTAAAAGTTAGGAATGTGAGCAAGAAAATAGGCATCAAAGTATACACCATGGGATATTGAGGTATTAAAGCTGATTTACTGATAAGGTTGAATAACATGCAATATGAGCTGTGTGAGTAACTGACTTGGGGTAGCAAGTGCTTCAGTGGCCTGCGCTGTGTTTGAAAACCATTGTGTTTACAGAACATTATTCCTCACCAGCGCAAAGATCTTATAATGCTTTTTAAATGTCTGAACTGCCACTAAAAATGTGCTTGCTGATGCAAATTTAGATCATGGCTGATATTTGAACATTTATACCTTTAAAAATATAAACAGATCACTTCTTTGGCTTTTTTTTTTTTTTTTTTTTTTTTGATTGGTCCACAGCAAATGTTCTCTGCATCTAAAGAATTCATATAAAATGAACTTTACTTTGTTTGTAAATTTTAGTAATTGCTATTCTTCATTTTTTATATGAAACCACTTCAGCTGGCTGATTTTTCTCTCTCCAAATTACTGTGGGGAGTAACACCCTTAGGTCTTGACAAAAAGTGACCTTACGTTTTAGGGCCTATGCATTTTGAAGTACCTTCCTTGAAAATGTCAAATATCCACTGTGGCAACTTGAGTGGCCTGGGCCATGAATGTCAGGGGACAGGGACTCTGAGCCTCGACTCAGACCCTTTGGGATCTTATATTTGGTATCAACTCAATGCCCCCATTGAGCTTTACACTCATGTCTATGGAATCATTTCTGAACCTTGTGGCCAGACACGTTCTAATAGGGAAGTCTGGAACTTCCTAGATGACTTGTGAATTGTTTCTTAATGAGATCACATGACATCAAGCCACCAACATAGTGCTAATAAGATGATTTGGTATGATGGTTTCATCATAATAAACTGTAATTTGTCCTTGTAAGTTGTCCTATGATTTGTAAGTCATAGGTGAAATAATTAAACTAAAACAGTTGTTTAAACTGGTTGTATGGTATCATAAGGACAAGAAATTAAATACCGTTGACCTGAATTTAGAGTTTCAAGCATTATTATAATTCCTTTCTCTCTCTCTCTCTCTGTGTGTGTGTGTGTGTGTGTATGCACTTAGAATTTAACCCAGGGCCTGTGCATGCTAAGCAAACACTCTACAACTAAGTTATACCCAACACAATCTTAATTTCATATTAAAACATATCTTTATCTGTCTTTTATGTGTTCTATTTCACCCTTAATGTATCAACATAGTATGTTAAATATAGTAGTTAAAAACTTAAAACCTAACTTTATTGATGAATAGCTTCTCCCATTCAAGCCACATAATAAAACATAAGAGCTAGTTTTCATAGCCTTGGCTATTCCTGTGGCATGTGGGTCTCTGGGCAAATGTTTTACCTTAGAACACCTTTGCATATGAACATTTTCATTTAAAAGGGAATCATAAAATACATGGGCCTATGAGTTGTAGTGACTTATGGATTATGATTCAGAGTAATTTAAAAGGAAAGGAAACTTACATTTTAGTTTATTGCTCAATCAGTGAAGAGTCTTCCTATTGGAGGCACTATTTCTTTTGGTTCCGATACAAAAGCCATCTCTAAGTGGAATTTATTATTAATGCATGATTCCTAGATAATTTCATGTCCTATTAAATTAAAAGAAATTAAAAGGTAGCAACATCATTAGTACTCACAATGCCATGGCTCTTTGATATTTTTACTTCTGTATTTCCCTAATACCATTTATTTAATGATGGTTATATCATTACTCATGGTGCTGCAATATTCATTTTGAAGTAACATGAATGCAATCACAAAATCTGAGTATTTCTTAGGACCTCTAATTTTTATATTGTGATAAATATAATAATATAGTGTATTATGCAACAAAATTAAACAATTTTAAGTATTCCTTAATACTTATAGGTATTTTTAATTATTGAACTTACACAGTATAGGAAATAATATTATGAATGACAGAATGCAAACTTCCTAGATTTAACAATTTTTAACATTTGATATATTTATTTTAAATACTTATTAAGAAATAAAATATCACAGAGAGTTGAAATGTATCACATAATCCCCCAACATTCACACAATAATAACATTTACACAATAAGGTGAAAATAGATAATTACATATATCAAAACTAATTGATCTCCAAAATATAATTTTGAATAGAAGAGCTCAAATTGAGCAAAAAAGACAAACAAGCAAATCCAGTATGAAATAATTCTGCTGTAGTTTGGATTTTGAATGTCCTCTGAAGGCCCACTGTTTATGGCTTGGTCCCAGCCTGTGGTGGTATTGGCAGAAGATTGAACCTTCAGGATGTGGGGACCCAGCAGAAGGAAGTTAGGTCACTGGAGGCGTGCCTTTGAAGGATACATTGGGACATAGGCCCCTCCTTGTTGGGACCAGCACAACCTTTAATTTAGAAACTGGAGGGGTGATGTGGGGATGAAGAAAGGACAAACAGACACACACAGAGAAGAAGCTGGGGCCAGGTGGGTAGCCAAGCCCTGGTGAGGCTTGACTGACACCAGAGCTAGCTCAGCATGTTTATTATATAGGTTTTGTCATCAGAAGGTTATTTGTAGAAAGTTTTAGCAATGCAGCCAGTCTGAAGGATGCAGTGAAACTTGCAAGACCTGGAGGTCATCGTGTTGTGCCCAGAATTCTCTACCCCAGGAGCTGGCATTTGAATCCAAGGTTCCAACTCTTAGAGCTGCATCGAGCCTTTGCACACAGCCACCTATGGCCAGCATTACTATAGCAACTGAGGCTTCTTGACCTGCACTTTTGTATAGGGAGCTCCCAGAGCAAACACAGTCATGAGGGAACCAGAGACCAGGGTTTGAGTCACTGTTTTCCACACCTCCTCCTAACTCTCTTTGCTTCCTGGTCATGCTGAGGTGAAAGATTTCTTTGTCTTCTAGTCCAACCATGATATACTGTGCTACCACAGGCCCAAAACAGCAGGGCCAAGTAACAGAGAAATTAAATCTATGAAACCTTTTCTCCTTTTCAGTTGATTATCTAAGATATTTTGTTATGGTAAAAGAAAAATCACTAACACAATCTTATTAGTTTAAAACTATTTAAAGCAACAGAATATTTTGTGTAGAGCTATAAACATATGTGATGAATTAAAGGAAATGCATGATAAATGATAAAAATCACCTGAAGTGAGGCTCTGTAGGGAAAAGGAGAAATGAATGAGGTTGAGAGTAACCCTATAGGAGGCTTCAATCATTTTTAGTGTTTTATTCATAAATATGTCAATATTTATTTTATTATTTTGATCTTTTGTCTGCTCTTGAAAACTTTGTGGTATCTTTTTCAAAAGTTAAGAACCCTCTATCCTTCCTTACAGAGTATAGTAACTATTATTGCATATTTTGTACTTAAAATTTTAGAGTTTTAAATTCTAATGTTAATCCATACTATCCCCAAAATTTATGATTTTAATTAGTGAACCAGTAATATTATTTTATATATGGGTAGCCATTAGCTCCAACATTGCTGTTAAATAGTTTATTCTATTTTCATACCTTTGTAATATGAAAGTTTCATACAGATGTGAATTCCAAACATCAAAGCATTTCAATGAAGGCAACTTCATTTTGTGTCCTGCCCTCTCATTTTAATAATTGTATTGGGCAGGTCACTTAAATTCTAAGCCTTTGTTTCATTTTGTCTAATATGAGACCAATAGTACCATGTTGCTGTGATGATTGGGAATAACCTGTTGAATCATCAGGGAGAATTCCTGGAAAAGAAATATTTACTGTTATTGTCACTGTAGACAAGAAAAAAGTAAAAAATGTTTTTTAGTTGTCTGTGCTTTGTTTCATCTGATGATGACAACAGAATATATCCTTATGAGTTTTAAGATTTCTCATAGCTTTCTCCCTTTAAAAAGAATTTATTGGAAAACTTGGAAATTGACCTTGCATGAAAATTGACAATAATATATGCATTAGATAAATAAAAATTCTGATGAATTCTCCCCAGTTCAGGTGAAATGATAGGTTTGCGGTGTTGGAGAGTTAAGGATCACTCAGTGTTCAGAGATGAGTGATAATTAGGTTTGGAGAAGAGAGATGAAAATGTTTTTGTTAGGGCAAGGGCATATTATAAGAGTCTTCATAACTATGCTTTGAGCAACATAGGAGTTACTAATATCTTGCTTCTGCACTAATATATATATATACATATATATATATATATATATATATATTCTAACAAGAATATAGGAATTTTTCAAAGCACTTTACATGATGAAGATTTAGAATAAATAGGGGAAAAATCTATGTGTTTGCAAATTGTTGAACTTGAGGTCTCCAAAAAAAAAACCTTTGCCAACTATTGTATGTGTAATAAATGTTAGCTTACAAAATCAGATGCTCAGAATAAATTTTATTTAGTGCAAATGAAATGTGTATTTGGAAATTAAAACATCATTGCTAATTGTTTTCTTCTGTATCCTTAAAGAATTAGCTATTTGTAATTTAATTTCAAACACAGGCAGTCAATTATATTTCTGTTGGGGATAAGAGCAACTATGGTATTTTTCTTCTGTGATTTCAACAAACCATGTCCAGGAAATTAAGGCAAAAAGGATTACAACAGAACCAAGAACAGTCCTTGAGGAAAACCTCTATGGACAACCCTTTCAATACCACAAAAATAAGTGTGACCTCAGATAGGACTTCGTGTCAAATAACAAAAATCCAAGAAGGAACTCCGAGGTGATCCTTGGGTTCCAGATAGGAAATCTTTATCATTTTACTCAGAGAGAAACAGGACATCATGACTTCTCTCTTGCCTCTTTTTTAAGAACTATAGCCACTCAAGCTTTGGGTCCTCTTCCCACATTCTAACATTTAACTATGGGGAAAATCATGGAATACTGTGAGCTGAATCTCTGCCTCTGTCTCTCTGTCTGTCTGTCTGTCTCTCTCTCTCTCTCTGACTTCCTGGTTCTTTCTTTCTGCCTTAAGATGCTTGGGAAGAGAAACACATCAGTCTTGGGCCTGAACAGAATTGAGGTTTCTCATGGTAGCATGACTTTGGAAACCATGATGTTGAAGGGAGGGAAAGTCTGAGGGAATAGACCCCAAACTGGAAAGGTGCAAGGGTGATAATGAAGAAAATGTCTCGGACATGTGTGACCCTCAGGGAATACTGATTTAATATTTGGACAGGTTCTCATTCTTTACCCCTAATTTCAGTTGTTCAACTACTTGTTTGACTGACATTGAATTCCCACACTCCAACTAGGAAAACGAACCATGATGTTTAATATTTCCTAGTAGCCTACTAATTTGGAAGTAATTAAATAATAGAAAAATCCAATCAACTGTTTTTATGATTTGTGGGCTAGAATTAAATCATTTACTTTTACATCTGTGTGTGTGTGTGTGTGTGTGTGTGTGTGTGTGTGTGTGTGTTTTTTTGCAGGGAGTTTACAAAAGTTGAACAGAGTCACTTGAAATTCTATGATCATGACAAGTGTGTCCTGTTCCAGGAAGACATAATCCCTGTAATAAAGTTCCTAAATGAAATAACAAGAATTTAGCAGACTCAGTATACAATGATGTTTTTACTTAAAATGTCAACATATGGACAGCTTTACAAACAACTAAATGGAGTTACCAAAAAAGCCACTAAATATAGAAATGCTTTCTCAAATAAATTTATTTTTCCTCCACTGCCTTCATGCACACACACTAGCAAACCATGAAAATCATAAATATACCACTTTAAAATGGTTATTAATGATTACATGCTGAAAAACTAGGATTCATGGAAATCAGGAAGATTAAAGTCCTAATAAAGTGAACACAAAACAGTCAAATGTTTCTTGTATTTAACTAAGAGGGGAAAAAAGGCAAATGAGGAAGAAAAACAGCTAAAAGTTTAGACTCAAAATTAGAGTCACAAATCATTACCAAATTTCTAGTTTGTTTCTATTAACTTCATCATATTCATATAATTCAATATGTTAGGTATGCCTAAACTTACTTTTTGCCTAGTCTGGTGTTTTCTTTTTTCTGTACTAGTGAGAAAAATATATTAGAAATACAAACACACACAGACACACACACACATGCATGCACTCGCACACACACACACACACACACACACACACACACACATTTTTTCTATTAAACATTAGCTTTTCAGTTGCATTGCTACCACTTAGCCTAATTTTGTACAATTTATTTGGGGAGCAGGGACAGTTAAGATCATATAGAACCTGGTTTTAGAACCAGGTAAGTAGTACACTGTTGTAATCCCAGATTCTCAAGATACTGAGGCAGGAGAATTACAAATTTGAGGACAGTCTGGCAACTTAGCAAAACCCTGTCTCAAAATAAAAAAGGGCTGGAGCTGGAGCTCAGTGGTCAAACAGCCTTGAGTTGAATTCAATCCCCAATACTGAAAAAATGAAAGAGAGAGAGTGGGGGGGTGAGTGGGGGGATCACAAATCTTGGGCAAATTCATCCTTACCAATTTAGTGGTGTGAATTGATGGCTGTTAGCAAAGGAACTCTTAAGAAATATACCTAAAACTTCTCATGTTAAATATAATTAAATATGTTATAATGTCTCCATATAGACTACATAAATATATGGCCCAAAATTTGAAGACTGTGACTGTTGGCATAAGGTCAGTAAATTAACCCATGAATATTCAGAATTGATTTAACTTAAAATCAACCATGTTTATACAAGAATGTTCTTTTTTTTTTCTTTTTCTTTTTTAAATTTGAAGTTGTTGTATATATAACAATAGCATGCTTTACATTTCATAGTACATATATAAAGCAACTTTTTACAGAACACTGTTTGAATACAAGTAGTTTCCAAAGTTGGATGCAACTTTTGAAACACATTCAATATTTCAACCTACCCTTCATGGAAGAATCCTCCTTTACTGAATGACGGTCATTTGATTTTTCCTGCAACTGTGCCAGGATGGATAGACCATTACTTCAAAAAGCAGCTGCATACTTGCATATGCCTGGCACTGGAAGGAGCTCTTCACTGCCATCCTTGGACATCGGTTTAGATAGTCTTGAGTAACTTTAAGCCTGTATCTCAAAGTATTAGTTTACTTACCTAACTTAATGGGCATATATGAAATGCCTTTCAAATTCTTCCTTAAGTTAGACATTTAGAATGTATTCAGTGACTCCATATAAATTATTTTTTTTTTGTGGGACAGTTTTAGAGGTTTACATTTTTTTTTTCTGATTTGTTTTGTTTTGGCTTTTAGTATAACAGAGTGTACACACCAGTGTGTGTATTATTGATGTAAATAGTGAACTTACTGGTGGACTTTCCTAGAGTTATTGTTCTTTTGTATATTTACCATGTGACAAAATGAACAAAATGGTAAGAGTTATCACTGCCTCAGCTGAATACATGAGTATGTTTAAAAAACAAAAAAAAAAAAGCCTTATTTGAAATCAATTCAGATAGAATCTAAATGAAATCCTAGCAGATTATTAAGAAGAAGTAACCAAATTGGGGTCATAGGAAGAAACTCATTTCTTCATTCCTTTCTATTGCCTGGTAGTATTTTATTGTGTAAATCTGAAATAATTTATTCAACCATTTACATGGAAATTTGAGTTATTTCTTAATTTTGACTGTTGAAAACAAGGCGACAACATCCACATGCAAGTTTATGATAGATATGTTTTCTTTTTCTCTTGATTAAATTTCTAGAAGTTAAATGGACAGTTCATGTGGAAGGCATAATTTCAATTATTTTTTTAATTTCTGAAGTGTTTTCCAAAATAGTTGTACCATTTCACACTCCCACCGTCACTGTAGGAGGATCCCAGTTATTTTCTGTATTTGTCAAAACTTGGTATGGTCTTTCTTTATAATTTAAGTAATTTTGATAGACAACGGGTTCTATTTATTGCAGTTTTAATTTTAATTTTTCTAATGATTAATAATATTGAGCATATTTTTATATGCGTATTTGTCATCCATTTACTTAATTTCATGAAATGACTGTTCAAATGTTTTGTCCTTTTTTATTTGTTTGATTTCTTATTTTTAACTTTTGAGAATTCTTTATGTAATCATGACCCACATCCTTTATCAAATCAATCTTTAGCAAATATTTCTCTCAGTTTTTATTGTATCATTTCATCCTACTAACATTGCCTTTAGAAGAACATATTATTAATTTTGTAAAGTCCAATTTACCTGTTTTATTCTTTTGTGCATTCTTCTTTTAGGATTGTACTTAAAAGGTATTTGCCTAATACCCAAACCAAAGATTATCTTCTATGTATTTTCTAGAAGTTGTGTAGTTTTAGATTGGATATCTTGATTTAATTCTTGTATATGGAGTAAAGTGCAGATCAAAGTATATTTTTATTTGAATATTTGAAACCATGCTATTTACTGTGAATTTGCATTGAATTTCCCTTTGTGAAAAAAAACAATTTCTTATATATGTATGTGTCTATTTCAGATCTCTTTAATATGTTCCATCAGTTTACTTACATATCTTAATGTCCATTATCACCTTACCTTGATTATTGTGGCTTTGTAATGAATCTTAAGATCTGGTAATATTTATGCCTCACCAACTTTGTTTTTCTTTTATTTCGTTTTGATTATGCTAACTCTTGTATACCTTGTGGTTTTTCAGGATGAACTTGCAAATTTTTAGAAAAAAATGTAGCTGAGATTTTGATTAAGACTAAATTGCTTCCATAATATCAATTTGTAGGCAATTTGCTTCTTACAATATTGAGAATTTTTAGCCTCCCAAACTTTTCTCTACTTATTTATGTGTTCTCTACTTTCTTCCAGTAATATTTATAATTTATAGTGAGTGTATTAGTCTTGTACATCTTTATTCAGGTTGATCTGAATATTTATTTTTTGTTATTGTACATATCTATTTTCAAAATTTTAATTAGCAATTGGTTGTTGCCAGCATATAGAATTACAATTATTTAAAAATACTTATCTACTATTCTACAAATGACTAAAAATATTTATTTCTAGTAGCTGTCTTTTAGATTCCATTACATTTTCTGCATAGACAATTATTGTTAATAGAGATAGTTTTACTTCTTTTATAATAATGATGGCTATTATTTCTTTTTCTTGCCTTGTTATCTCACCAGAACTTCTATGACTCCTGCCAAGCCTTGGATAATGGGCAAAAGACATTTATCATTTAACTATTAAGTATAATGAGGAGTGTAAGTTTTCATTCATATTTTCATTCGTCATGATAAGGAAATGTGTTAGGTTTTCATTACAGTCACCAAAATATTCTACAGGAACAACTTAGAGGGGGAAAATTTTATTAATAAAAGTCTATTAAGTGACTATCTCCTCCAGCAATGCCCCCCCACCTACAGTTACCATCCAATTAATCCATTCGAAAAAGCATAAACTGATTAGGTGACAACTCTTATGATCTATTTATTTCACCTCTGAATACTTCTGCATTAATGTAGGAGCTTTGACAGGATGCTTCATATCTGAATCCTAGTAGAAAGTATCTTTCTTTGTGTAGTTTTCTGAGAATTTTTACAGTAAAGATTTGTTTCCCTTTGGATTGTACAAGTCAGTCATACTTAGAAAAGATTATAGTCCTCGAAGCTATTATTACTTTTTGCTGATGCAACCCAGTTTGTATTAAGGTATCATTAAGTCCTTTCTGTGACTAAAAATTGCTGTTACTTTGTCTACACTCTTGCCATAAGTAATAAATAAAGTCTCCTTCGTTTCTTTTTCTTTTTTCTTTCTTATTCTTTTTGGTTATAATACAACACAAGGATATATCTTTACATAATCACAAAAACATGGAACCCAATGGGGATTGAATCTCCTTCATTTCTGATCCAGGAATCTCATGTCTTCTACAAACATCCATGAAATAGCATTCAGACTAAATAAAACATCAAACTCTAAAGAGTTCTTGACAGTACAAAAGTATTTTCCTGGAGTCTGTGAATGAGGTATTAAAAATGAAGAATTAGTTTGGGGCCAGGATTATCAATAGGAATACATAAGTCCTCATGAACATTATGACTAAGTCTATGAAGATAGAAATTATCTTCTGAGTATTCTGACTCTGTGGTCCAAACTTATAGGAAAGTTTTAAAGGTCCAAGTGATTTTTTTCTTTTATTTAATATTTTTTTTTTAGTTATACATGACAGTATAATGTATTTTGACATGCCATACATACATGGAGTATAACCTCCCATTTTTGTGGTTGATGATGTGGAGTTACACTGGTTGTAAATTAATTTATGAACATAAGAAAGTTATTTTCAATTCATTCTATCTTTCCCATTCCCATTCCCCCTCCCTACCTCCAACTCCGCCCTCTCTAGTGAACCTCCCCTCTTTACTTCTCTCCACTTATTGTGAGTTAGTATCCATATATGAGAGAGAACATTCAGCCTTTGGTTTTGTTGGATTGGCTTATTTCACTTAGCCTGGTAGTCTCCAGTTCCATCCATTTACTGGCAAATGCCATAATCTCATTCTTCTTTATGGCTGAGTAATATTCCATTGAATATATGTACCACATTTCCTTTATCCATTCATCCATTGAAAGGCACCTAGATTGGTTCCATAGCTTAGTTATTTTGAATTGAGCTGCCAAGCAATATTTTTAATGTTATTGTAAAATATACTAAATACAAATGCTTTTACTTAGTTGTTTAGCAAACACCAGTTCAAAGAACTTATTGTTTGAAAATATTAACTAATTTAGATTTTATAATATCTTGATGAGTTTCTTATTTATCAGCATGTTCATAGAATTGCACTCAAATTATCTTGCCAACCTTTACTGAAGTTTTAATGTCTGCTTGGTAGTATGCAATAAGAAGGAAATGTTTTTGTTTGCTGCTTTTTTTTTTTTTTTTAACTTTAAAATCTGGCACTCCAAACTTTAACATGGCTTCCAGGAAGTGATAATCATGTTTTATCAGTAATTAGTATTCTAAAGTAAGGTACTCAACCTTTTCTGTACACTTTCCACATGCCAAGTTGTATGTTATTCAAACATCACAGCTGCAGAGACATATGTGGGTTATGTATACAATGCATCACTCATATGCCCACAAATACACACACACACACACACACACACACACACACACACACACACAGAATTTTTGGCAGTTGGCTCTTGTATTTCTACATAACATATTTACGATTTCCAAGAGTGATCACGGAATTTTGCTGAAAAGGAACCATTTCTTCTTGTTATACTACACAGATAGACACAAGCTATTGGAACTATTGGTCTGATATATGAATGTATTTGCTCAGGTGCAAATGAGTGACGACATAGCTTGAATTACTATTGTCTTTCTAGACTACCAATGGTAGAATAGCAAGCATTTCAAAGTTCTGAACTATTCAGGTGCTGGAGCTCATATGGACAGCTGAAGCCCAAAAGCTGCCGGAAGCTACTTCCTGATCTGTAAATTTGCTAATTGAAACTAACTTGATATTTTTTTTCTCCACTCTTTGTAAAATTGTCCTCATTGAAGATGTTAATATGCCAAAGAGTGACAAAATCAGCCATTAGTCCTGCAAATAAATAAATTGTCACAATTTTCCTTTGCTATTTTTATATTTTCTTTTGCTCAATGAGCACCATATTGGATATGTGAAGATAAAGGACTTTGAAAGAGAATACCATCTTCTCAGTCTCTTATTCTATCGTCCTCAATACCTATACACTTGTTTGCAAAATCACAGGATAAAGTATATGAAGTTCCCGCAGGATTGCTGGGACGCAGGAAACAATAAACATTTCTTATGCTTACCCCCTTTTCCAAACAGCTCCAATCATATAAATGTGACAGAAAGCATAAAAACAAGTTGTAAAAATTCACTTGTAAATTAAATGTAGATTACCTATCCTTTTTAAAATTGACCCACTATAATTGAACATCATTATGGGATACATCATTATGGTGGTTGTTTTTGGTACATTTATGCATTATATATTGAATAACTCAGAACACTTAGATTATCTATCATATTAAACATGTATCATTTCTTTGTGATGAGAACAACCAAAGCCCTCTTTCCAGCTATTTTGAATTATATGATACAATACTGTTAACTGTAATCACTCTCTTATAGAACATATATATATATACCACCTATCTGGCTATGATGTTGAACCCTTAACAATCTCTTCCCATGCACACTTTTCCTTTCATCCTGGGTCTCTGGCATGTGCATTTGGTCTCTAGTTCAATCAGTTAAACTTTTATAGATTCCACATGAGTGAAATCATGTAGCATTTGTCTTTCTTTGCCTTGTTATTTCACCTAATATTATGATCTCCAGGTACACCCATATTGCTGCAAGTGACAGGATAGTATCATTTTAATGACTGAATATTATTCCTTTGAAATTATAGAATATCCTAATATTTCCCTACAATATATTTATGCTATTATCCTTTATATTTGAAGACAGTGGTTGTTATTTTAATTTTTGGCTTATGTGACTGAAGAACTAAATACTGTTGCCACTACATTATGTAATATTATAATTCCACTATTCTTTCTTGTTAGTATAAACCTACTTTCCTTGAAGTAGAAAATGGTTCCACCTATGAAACACAAATTTCCACTTGTAGCAATGATCGACTAATAATGTGTAGTGATTACTACAAGATGAGAATAAAAGTGTGCTGGGGACTTCCGGCAACTTTTTTATTGGTTTGTTTTCTTGTTCAAGGTTAATTAGTTTTTGTTCTCTTTTTTCTTTGTTCCTCCTACTGAGTTAAGCACAGTATTTCATGTTGTAATAGTGATAATTTGACTTTAAGAACAATACCTGCAGTTTAAGCATAGCATATGCTAAGACAGGATCATAGAAGATTGAGTCCCTGTAGCACTTTCAATATGTGCTATGATGATTGTTCTATACTTTGACTCTTGTTATGTTAAGCAAATGGACCTCTTTTGTTCAAGCAATATTAGTCAGTGTTTCAGTTAAGCTTAGCCAAAGGCAATGCTAAGTGATAAATATCCTCACTCTGCAACCTATCAACATGTTCTTTTCACAAGATGCACATATAAAACATTTACATAGCTAGAATTGTTTGCATTTTATAAAATCAAAGAGTCATAGTGAACACTAGACACAATGACAATAAAAAAATTCTTAACAATTGGCAAAAACAAATGCTTTATTTTTTAATGAATTTACACTTGGCATAAAGAAAGACAAAAACAGTGAAGAATACCAGGCTTCAAATCTCCAATTCTGCATAGCATCCCTTTTGTCAAATTGTTGGGAAGAATTTCCTTCTGCTGGATGCCTAAGGTCTTTACAGAGCATGGAATCTTGCACAAAGTATTCAGCACTGACAGGGATATGGTGAAATAAAGTCATTATTTGACTCCCCTGATATGAACCAAGCACTCCAGGGATTTATTCCATATAAACCTGATCTTGTGACTCTTCCATTTCTTAAATGTGTCTTCTTTGTGTTTAGCCACAATAAAAAGATGATCAAAGTATGAGGTCATGAATTACATGGTTTATTGCCACACAAGGGATTTTTAACAAACCCTACAGGAGTGCACTTGATAGATGAGGTACACCATCCGCATGGTGACTTCTGAAATGGTTAGTCTAGTTGCCCGATTAGGACGGAAGCAGGTCTTTCTAGAATGTGAAGCCTAAGTAATGTTTGAGGTGGATCTTTATACGAATAGTTCTCCTTGGGAAAGATTGTCCAACCAACAGAGCAGAAATGTGTGAGGACTTTCAATGTCTCTTGATGGGACAGGGTAGCAGAAGGCAAGGCTTCATTTTTAGCTCAAAGGCTAAAAATTTTAGCTCAATTAGCTCAAAAGATATCAAGATATGGCCTGGTTACAGCGGGAATGCTCCTGTGTTGGTCAAACTCCAGAGCTGATATGTATTTTGAAGTTCATTTGTTGAAGTCAATGGTTTGCAGATTGGGTTTGATAAGGTGTGAGGTCACATTACTCAGAAGAGGGGAAGGTTCACTTCAGGTACTGTCACAACAAACATGTCAGCTATGTAGCAAATGATGTAGTGTTTACAATCATTTCAAAGCTGCATAACACTTTCTAATGTACACATCCTCATTCTTTCAAGAAATATCCCCTTATTGTCAAAGCTTATTTGCTACAGCTTTGGTGGTTTTAACAAAGGCATATCCAAAACTGATGTTCCTCTGTCTCTACAACCTAATATCATTTTCAAGTATGGGTGTCATATCTCAGGACCATCCCCCTATATCAATTTGAATCCCTACTTAACTAATTTCAAGGACAGGTAAATGGATTTTTGTCATTTTAAATCACTTTTAAGTCATATTTTATTGTGTTAATCTTCTACCATATCATTTATAGTTTCATTGCATATATCTTTAAATTTTACAATACCATTTCTGGTACGATATTTTATATCTTCAGCTCTAAACTTCTATCATGTCATTTTCTTTATCTTATCCTTTTCAAAGATCATATAGCTTATTACAGTCTTAAGAAAGCTTAATGATCACGGGTTAGAACTCTATCATTTATAGTCAGAAAGCATAAAATGTTAAAAGAATTAAATGCTGCCAACTCTGCACAGATAGAAGTTAAATTATAGATAATTGATAGGCAGGTGAATAATTCTTTTCCTCAGTAATGCAAATTAATTTCGTCCAGCAGAGATATAAGTGATTTTTATTCCAAATGAAAGATTACCTTAAACATTGTATTTTATTGCCTTATAGAATATTAATTAGCTTGCTTCTATTAGTAAATTCATTTCAGCTTTACAAATTAGCCATCTTTGTCTATTCTTCAAATTCAACTTAATGTTACTGCCTTTCTTATTAAATTAAAAAGTTAAATAAAATGCAAATATATAATCATGTTAATAATTTATTTAACTTATTAAACATGTTTCTAACTTTTTGAAAAATTTTGCTTTCAAGGTACTACTAATTCATTTATAAATGGGGCAACTGTGATTCTGATTATTAGAGTAAATAGAAAGTAGACCAATTTGGTTACCTGACTACTATCTAGTCAGAGACTGGATTCTTGTTTTTTCCTCTTGTCTACTAATGGTCAGTTAGTGATAAATCCTAATGCTTTCTTATTGTTGCCTAATTCTGTTTTAACACCTGAATTGCTATACATCAATTTATCTTACCCATATCAATACAAACACACACACACACACACACACACACACACACACACACACAATCTGGAGACCTGAAAGTAATTTAAAGTCCAAGAGAAAAATGACATTATGTTCTATTACACTAAATGTCTTCATTATATTTATTTTCATCAGTGGTAAAATAAAGAACTATTGGACAAACAGGGAAGGTCACACATGTTAGTGACTAGAAATATGCAACCTACATTTTTTTTTTCTGGTCATGAAAATTGCTACAACCCTCAGAAAACAGTGGTTATTGAAGTGTGAAGAGCTGTTAAGTGTTATAAATAATTTTCATTGTGTTTTGTTCTGGCACTTATGTGTTCAGGTTTTCCATATTTGTGACCTTCTGGCTACTTGTTTTTCTTGCAACTGTTAATCATAATGGTCCCCTTCTGGAATGGACCATGTTTCCATTTAAAACAATGGTGGACATATTAAAGAAACAAGGAATTCTTTTTCAAAGCAGCATATTTTCTATTTTAACAAACAAAGAACAATTAAGAGAGAAAAGGGGATTTTGCTTAAGTATAGCACATGGATAAAGAATGTGTCTAATTAGATTTACTGGGTCAGAGACAGAGGGCTATGCAGAAAAGAGAACAATGTTTTTTATTCCTGAACAAATAAATATGCTCTCAGGTTTACTTTCCTCCTTGAATAGTATGATGAGTAATGAATGACAGAACTCTGGTTTGGTAGGGACTTCAAATTGTTCTTTGCAAAATGGAAGAGCAGCTTATAAGAAAAATAACCCATTATCTCTTCTCAATACAGCTCCAAACCCATTTTTGTGTTAGTGTTCTTTATTCTCTTATGTAAACACTCCTCAGTTACTAAGCTCTCAGTTAAACTAATGTTTTCCAAATGGTACTGTTTATAATCTCTAGGTTAGAATGTGAAGAGGAAATGGTGGGTAGTTTACAATTAGTCTGGGCTAATTTTTTTTTCATATTTCTAAGGTTTCTGTCTTGTTAATTTAACTATTATAATTATTTTGGTTATTTAACTTAGCTTTCTGAGATTACATTCAAAGGAGGACTATTGGGAATGTCTTAGCATCATTCTGTGTGGAAAGGGCAGATCTAGATCAAAGTTCATCTTTAACACTAAATTGGAAACTTAGAGATACAGTAGTTCCTCTACTTATGTAAGAGATTGATTATAAGGTACTTTTGAGAGACCAAAATCCCCAGATGTTCAAATATCTTATGTAAAATGGTATAGTACTTGCATATAACATATATGCATCCTCATGTGCTCATTAAAACTTTTCTAGGGGCTGGGCTATAGCTCAGTGGAAGAGTGCTTGCCTCGCAGGTGTGAGACCCTGGGTTCAATACTCAGCATCACATATAAATAAATAAATAAAGATACTGTGTCCATCTACAACTAAAAAAATAAAAAAATATAAACATTTCTAGATTGCTTATGATGCCTAATTAATAATGTAAATAGTATGTAAATAATTGATACACCATACTGTTTAGGAAATAATACAATACTGTTTAGGAAAAATAGTCTGTACATGTTTAGTACAGATGCGATGTTTTTTTCAAATAGTTTCCATCGGTCGTTGATAGAATCTTTGAATATAGAACCCAGATGTAGAGGGCTGATTGTACCATATCTTTTTTATTCAACACTGCATTCCTGTTAACAAGCTGTTTTTGTCAGCTTTTTCGCTGCTGTGACTAAAAAGACATTACAAGAACAATTAGGGGAGGAAAAGTTTATTTCGAGGCAGTCCATAGATGGCCAAATCCATTCCTTGGCACCCTCAGGACATAATCCAGAAGGAGAGAGAGAGAGAGAGAGAGAGAGAGAGAGAGAGAGAGAGAGAGAGAGAGAGCAAGCGAGTGCACTCCTCACCAGGACAATATATAAATTTCAAAAGCTCACCCCCAGGGATCCACCACCTCTAGCCACATACTACCTGTCTATAGTTACCATCCAGTAGTTCCTATCAGAGCATTAATGCACTCATTAGGTTAAACCACTTATAACCTATTTGTTTAAACTTTTTTGCATTATCTCACTCCAGAGCTTTGCAGGGAGACACCTATTATCTAAACCATAACACAAGTACTGTAGACATTCAACAAAGATTTTCTAAATACACTGACATCCATTTAACTGACCCCATTAACCACCTTCTTCTACCTTAAATAAGTCATTTAGTACTTTTTTCTGTCTAATAAATTAAGTTGTTTTGAGGATCAGACTACATAATGGAAATAAAATATCTTTGGTGGTTGTAAAGGCTATTCAAGTACAGACTCATGGGATGCTTGTGACTGGCAGAACTCTTGAAGATGATCTGGTTGGTTCAATAATTCAATTCACAAATTTATTAAATTCAATGAAATTCAAGACAATTGAAGTTACTTGAACAGGATCATACAGCTCTTTATTTTCAAGCTTCATACAACTAGAACCCAGGTCTCATAATTTCTAGCTCAACGCCCTTGACACTGTGATTATTATTCCTATTTGGTGTGGGTTTTAGGACATTTATTAAGCAATAAATTTGCTAGGAAGATTAAATTATATTTACTAGATTTGTATTTGAGGCCAAGTGGGAGAAAATAACTTAATAATTGTCAGATACAATAGTGCGTCTATATTAAAACTGCATGGTAATAAAAACTAACAGGCAAATAAAAATACAAAAGACAAATAACCTCTGAAAGAGTCCCTGAGCACAATTTCTTATAGTTTTGAACTCACAGTCCTATGTCCTTAGCAGAACATTTTTATAAAGAATTATGTAAAAGAGTAGATTAACTTAACTGCCAGAGAGATGAAGATGTAGACTGACAGTACTCATGATGTCCATTGCTTTCTGTCTCGCTCTCTTTCCCTTAACATAATTGGCTTTGACTGGGCAAATCATGTTGTTTTCATTGTAATGTCATTGCAATTTATGATTCCATAAGGCACATGAATAGATTTTTTATTTCATTTGCTTTGCATTTCATTTTAATGCCACCCAAGAAAATTACCTACACAACTATGCATGCTACCTTTTATTAGCTTCGCCATGTTTCCATTTTCATTTTTTGATTACCACCAAATTTTGTTGTAGCTGTACTATAAAATCAACTCTACTTCCACAATTAGATCATTTACCTTTAGATCCTTTCTTTGTGAATTCTTTTTCAGTAGCATTGCATTAAATTCAGGCATATACCCAGTAAAACAAAACTATAACTATAACCTGCTTATTATTGCACAACATTTATGATACAATTTTATTTCCAAATGAGAATCTTGCTTTAGGTTTTATTGTAGTCATTTGTTTAATAATCTTTAAGAAGCAAGCAAAGACACAAAGCCTTTATGTAAAGAATCTTATTATTATTATTTTTTTGACAAATTGGTTGTATCAACCTTTTATTATATGTAAATGCACAGTTTCTATTCATAATACTAAACACAAACACAATCAGGATAATGCTATTTTCATACACTTTATGCTAGATGACGACTCAGTGATGGGATTGGCAAGTATTGGGAAATCAATGTGACCCTGGGAATTATGTTCTGCAAAGATAAACTATTCCTTTCGTGTTTTATTATTTTTAGAGTTGGAAGAAAATTATTTTCTCTCTACATTTTGCTGTCTAGTCACAAGCTTCCATTTGTGCATTTGTGTTTGGCATTCATTTACATTAGAAAATAGATGGTTTTTCTTTTTAGCTTCAGCCCTAAATTAATGTGTTTCACAAGATCCTTAATGTTCTAGTCTCTGTTTGACATATAATGAAAGATTTTAGGGGCAAAGGAGAAACTTCCAAAGAGAATTGGTGTTATGAAAACTCGACACCATCTCACAAATGTCACAGCAGAAATGTCAGTCAAATCGAAACCTTAATGGAGTTAAAAGAATTAGTTCTAAACAGGAATGAAGAAAGACTCTGCAATTCAAATTATTTAAGTTTGCCATTTTTTAGCAATGGACATTTTCTATCAGGCTTGTGTATGGTTTTTTTTTTTTTTTTCCAATGAATTTTATTCCTCTGATTACCAAAAAAGTTTTTGAAGCTGATTCTACTGAGGAAGTAATGTGACATGGCTTGCTAAAGATTTGGTGGACTACTATTCATTTTAGGGTTAACCAAGTCATCAATCAATAACCACACATTTACTGAGAATCTACCATGAATGTAGTACTCTATTAGTTTTAGGAAATTCAAAAAGAAAAGAGAATTCCTTTCCTAGTGGAGTTCCCATAGACTGAGGAGATAAAACTTAAGGAAGTAAGACTAACCTGAATAAAATAATTTGAAATGAAGGAGGTAAGGTAGAAGGTATTTCAGACTGAAGACAATCAGAAAATACACATACCTGAGTTGTCTGGAATGCTGTGTTAAACACTAGAATCTCAGCTTAACAAATAAAGTTGAATGTATTTTAGCATATTAGAATGCATTTTTTCTTGGGAATTTCTCTCAGAATATTTTTTGAAAACATCATTCTTCTATTCAACATACATGTATTGTCTACTAATGCTAGAAATTCTCCTAAGATCAATGGGTACAGAAGTAAACAAAAAACATTAAACAAAACAAAATAAAATAAACCACAAATAAAGATACCTATTTTAATAGATCTTATACTCTAATGGAGATAATAGAAAAAGGTTAATATATGGCATGTTCAACAGTGACACTATTATTACTACTGTTATTATTAATAATATTTTGTTGAGAAAAATCAAGGAGTTGAGGTGACAGATTAATTGTGGGTGTGCAATTTAAATGCATGCTCCTGAAAGATCTTAATAAAAAGGTGATCTTAAAGTCAAGGCCCAGGGAAGTGAGGGACAGGCCAGGAAGATGTATGAGGGGAAAAACAATGAAGAATATACTCTGAGGGAGGAGCTCTGTTTTAGTCAGATTTTTTTTTTTTTTTTTTTTTTTTTTTTTTTTTTTTTTTTGCTGCCGTGACTAAAAGACTGAACAAAAACAAGTTTAATGGAAGAAAATTTTATTAGGGGGCTCACAGCTTCAGAGGTCTAAGTCCAGAGAAGACTGGCTCCATTCCTCGGGACTCAAGGTCAGGGAGCACATCATGGCGGAAGAGCCTGGCAGAAGAAAACGTCTTGGGACATGGCCACCAAGAAGCAGAATGAGAAAGAGCTCTGCTCAACAAGGACAAAATACATACTCCAAAGGCACACTTGCAATGATCCACCTCCTCCAGCCACACCCTACCTGCCTTCAGTTATCACTCAGTTAATCCCTTCCAGGGGATTAATGCACTGATTATGTTAAGACTCCCATCACCCGCCCACTTCTCCTCTAAATCTTCTTGTATTGTCTCACACAGCTTTTGGGGGACAATATATATCTAAACCATGACAACACTCTGTTGCTGCCTGAAGCGCTTGGAGCAACGGAGCCGCGGGAAAAACTTCAGAAGCAAACTGGAGACAAACAGCTTTTTATTCTGATAACTTTTCTCTCTGGTTCTAACAACAACTAACACATGCCAAAACACACCCTAAAAATGGCGCTGACCCGATCAGCAATTTCGGCCAAGTCACTCGAGATCCCGCAACAAATCCCGTGAGACTACGGGTGGCGACAATGGCCAAATCTCCACGGCTCATAGTCAACTGCAATTCAAGTCAATCCCCAAACAGGGCTCCTGCATTTCCCCCTTTTTGTTTTAAAAGAGGTAATGCTCTAGGACGTCTATGTGCAACCAACATTCTTACTCGTCATCGGATAATCAAGGCTGTGCCCTTGACTCCTGTCTTAGGTTGATATGTCGGCCACATGAGACTGTCCCGTGCGACTGTGCCTGTCTTAGGTTGTCCCCCTCTGGGGATCTTACCCGTCATTGGCTAACCAGCCATCCAATGGAGCCCTTTAGGATCGACTATATATGATGACTAACAGCCGTCCAATTGTGAGGAGATGTTGCGGCTTTAAGGCAACAAGCCTTTTGGTGATGAGCCAAATTGCATAGCATATCAAATTGTTTAAACAAATCAGCTGCCCTAAGTTCCATCAAGTAACACACTGAATTCTCTAGACAAATACCCGCAAGGCATTGTCCCGTAAAGTCCCAAACAATGAAAGATCAAAATGTCCATTTGTTATAACATGTTGATGTAGGAGGCCCCATGCATGTAGAGCAGAGGCCACACTGTTGGTGAGGTTGTTTGATGTTTGAGCAGCAGACGTCTTTTTTATGTTTAGACAATGCCACTGGCAAATCTTCAGGGCCCGCTACCTAGAAACTCAAGCATCAATTATTAAAGGAAAGGCAGTGCTATTGCAGCACTGAGTCAAGAGGCGAGTTGTCAAACTACAAAATAGAATAATTAGATTAGAAAATTAAAGTTGATTTTTGTTCACATACATCGCTGGTTGAGCTTCTACAAACATAAGTTGGAAAAATGTCATATTTAGAACAAAACAAAGAAAGACTGAGGGTAATTACTGCATTAAAGATAGATTAAAGAAAAGGTAAAGGCACTTGAGAGAAATAATTTGTTAGCTGGAACCCTTGAGTCTCTGTATACAGAGCAATCTTTTACCTGTTGAGATAATTGAAATTAATGAGCTATTAAACAAATGAAGTTAATAACAAATAAACAATCTTAAGTCAAAACACCAAAATATCAGGTTATATAGCACTAGTCATATTGTTTGCTAAAGAGAAGTCCCAGGGACACCTATAAATCAAAATTGAAAGTACCTTCATTTATAAAATTATTTACCTAAATTGAATACTCTTAACCTAAAATGAATTAAAGTTATTTGGATCCATATATATATATATATTTTTTCTTTTTCATAAGCGCTTTCTTCTTTGTGACGTCACACTGGACAGACGAACAAACATACAAACATATATTTGTGACGTCACATTAACATGAAATATAGACAAATGTACAGACATAAAGACATGTATAAAAAGAAAAGAAAAAAAAATACAATTGTGTGCACACTAAAGAGAGATCTCCTCGTCCCGGCCGGGAGGAATGACACTCAAGTTGTGAAATATTTTGAAGGACTCTTTTGAGGGAATCATTCTATACCTTCATCTTGGTCCTCTTGATTTTGTACCTTTTTTATTAATCTTGATTCTTCAATAACTTCATCTTGATCATTTTGATGTGGTACCTGTTTTATTAATCTAGATGGTATCCATATTGGAGAGGATTCGTCTTTTGGAAAAACACAAACAGATCCTCTTCCCCAAATTAATACTGGATCTGGACCCTTCCATGTACCTGAAAGAACATCCTTCCAGTAAACCAAAGGTTTATGTTGTTGGTGTGGATTCCAATGTCTGTCTCCAGCAGAATAACCATTAGAGTCTAAAGTTAAAAAATTTAAGGTAAACAGGGCAACTGCCAATCTGTCCTTAGGACTTTTCCAATTTCCTTCTTTTTGTTTTAATAACATAATTTTCAGTGTTCGGTTTGCTCTTTCAATAATGCCCTGACCCTGAGGATTGTATGGGATGCCTGTTTTATGGGATATATTGAATTTTGCGCAAAACTGTTTGAAAGATGAGGATGTATATGCGGGGCCATTATCTGTTTTAAGCATTTTGGGGATACCCAATGCAGCAAAAGCTTGCAAACAATGAGATGTAACATCTTTAACTTTTTCTCCAGAATGTAAGGAAGCAAAAATCATGCCTGAGCATGTATCTATGGTCACGTGAATAAATCGCAATTTTCCAAAACTTGGCTCATGAGTAACATCCATCTGCCACAAATGATTGGGCATTAATCCTCTAGGGTTAACTCCGAAATGAGGATTGGGCAAATGGGTCATACAAGATTTACAATCTTTTCCAATTGTTCTGGCTTGCTCCTTTGTGATTTTAAACCTACGTTGCAAGGTGGTGCTGTTGACATGAAACTGGGAATGAAATAAAGTAGCTTGTTGTAGCGCTGAAAGTATAAATACTGTTTTTGTAAGTTCATCAGCCTTTTGATTACCTTCATGGAGGGAACCAGGCAAATTAGTATGTGCTCTAATATGGCCTACGAATAGAGGTTCTTTTCTTGCCCACAAAAGTTTTTGTATTTGATAAAACAATTTAAAGGCTGGAGTATGAGGTGCTATTGGTCCTGCTAACTCTAATTTTGGGACGGCTTGTACAATATAGTGGCTATCTGAAAAAATGTTTACGGGCTGGTCCCTAAAATTTTCCAGAGCTCTTACCACAGCTTCCAGTTCCACTAGTTGAGCTGATTTGTGTGCAGTTATGTAAGTCATATTTTCTTTTTTAGTGACTACTGTAGCAGTACCATTTGAGGACCCATCTGTAAATACATTAAATGCCTTAGGAATAGGTTGATTTTTTATTACCTGTGGAAATATAATAGGATGATTAATACAAAAAGATAATATAGGGGACTTAGGAAGATGATTATCAAAATTTGCAGAAGTGGAGCATTTAGCTATAGCCCAATCATTATCACTGAAGCATAAGTATTCAAACTGTGATGATGAATAGGGAGTAATAATAGTAGCAGGGTGAATGCCAAATATTTTAGTAGAAGTCTTAAGTCCTTGAAGAATAAGTTTAGCCACCATGGAGGTATAAGATTCAATTATACTTTTAGGAGAGACGGGCAAATGTATCCATAATAAAGGCCCTTGTTGCCAAAATACTCCTGTGGGTGTATATTGTGAAGAAATAATAATCAACATCAGCGGTTGAGTTAAATCAAATCTATCACAATGAGCTCCTTCGATGGCTTTTTCTACTAACTTTAAAGCTTTCCTAGCATCAGGAGTCAATGTGCGTGGTGAAGATGGATCAGGATCTCCACGAAGGATGTCAAATAAAGGTTTTAGTTGGCCAATAGTGAGATTTAGTGTAGGGCGAAGCCAATTAATGTCTCCCAGTAGTTTTTGGAAATCATTGAGGGTGGTCAAATGTTCTTTATTTATTAAAATTTTTTGGGGTCTAACAAAAGTATCCATGATTTTAAATCCTAAATATAATATGGGAGATCTGGTTTGAACTTTTTCTTCTGCTATATATAATCCATATTTTTTTAAATTTTCTACCACATCACTGAATATATTAAATAAGATTTTTTGATTAGGGTGGGCCAATAAAATATCATCCATGTAATGTAGACACATGAGGTTTGGATATTTATTTTTAATGGGTTGGATAGCCTTGTCCACATATATTTGGCATATGGTGGGGCTATTAGCCATTCCCTGTGGTAAAACCTTCCATTGATATCTCTGATCAGGGCCATTATTGTTAATAGAAGGAAGTGAAAAAGCAAACCTGGGGGCATCCAGAGGATGTAGGGGAATAGAAAAGAAGCAATCCTTTATATCAAGAGTAATAAGATGGAAATTTTTTGGAATAGCTACGGGACTAGGAAGTCCAGGTTGGGTAGGGCCCATAACTTGCATGGTTTTATTAATTTGTCTAAGATCATGTAACAATCGCCATTTTCCTGACTTTTTCTTGATCACAAATATGGGGGAATTCCAGGGAGAGGTGGAAGGTTCTATATGACCTGCTTCTAATTGTTCCTGAACTAGTAGGTGGGCCGCTTGTAATTTCTCTTTAGATAGGGGCCACTGAGGGACCCACACTGGCTTATCAGAAAGCCATGGTATTTTCAAAATTATTTTCTCAGTGGCCCCGAAAAAAAATATCTTTTTCCTTTATGACAATGATTACTTTTAGGGTTAAGATTACTCTGTACTTTTTGATAATGAGTTCTTTTATGGTTAAGATTACCCTGTAGGTTTTCACATTTAACATCTGCAGGCTTGGTTGCAAGGTGTACTCCCATTTGTTGCAAAATATCTCTTCCCCATAAAGTAACCGGTAGATTAGGTAAAACATAAGGCTGAAATGTTCCTTTATGGCCTTCATCATCCTCCCATTTTAAAATTACTGCACTTTTATCTGGGAGGTTATTATATCCCAAGCCTCTTAAACTGGGTGAAGCTTTTTGCAGAGGCCAGTGCTTGGGCCATTGGCGTAAATTAATAATGGAAGAGTCAGCTCCAGTATCTATTAATCCCTCCATTTCTATTCCTTGGATTTTTATTTTACACATAGGCCTCCTTGAACAGTCTCGAACCCAGCAAGCCATGGGACTTGAGTCAGTGGAACAAAATCCTCTATTGTTCCCTTCTTGAGGCATACCCATTTTAAATGAATTATGTAAATTGGGAAGGAGAAGCAACTGAGCAATTCTATCTCCTTGATTAACAGAAGTTATACTTTGGGGTGAGCTAAGCATTATTTTTATTTCCCCTTTGTAGTCTGAGTTTATTACACCTGGGGTCACTTGCAAACCTAATAAGCTTTTAGGACTGTAGGACGATAATAAGTCCTACAGTCCCTGAGGGAAGAGGTCCCCTGACTCCTGTGGGAATCAGTTGAACCCCCATTTCAGGTCTTAACACTATTCGGGCGGTGGAACAGAGGTCTAATCCTGCATTTCCTCTTGTTCCTCTGGCGAGGGAGTGGATGGGTAGTAGGGATTGTGTCGGGGAAGCATCTGAGTGGATGCTTGAGGATACTCCTTCTGCAATGCCCCGTACATTTGTGGGCCCCGGGGTATTGGGCCCCGTGCCCCGTTTTTTGAATTCCTGAACAAAGGATTTCCATGGATGTCAAATTTTGAATAGCATTTATTGGCCCAATGATTTCCCTTTTTACACCTGGGGCAGCGGCCTGGTGCACGGTATGAGCTTGATCTTATTTCTCTTTTGGGATTTTGCCTAGAATTGCCTGATTGATTATGATAATTTTGCCTGGAATATCCTGATTGATTATAATATCTATGTTTAGCCTTTGTGAAATTTTGAGAGGAAGCACCTCTCATTGAGGCTGCAATCACATTTCCTGTGACAAAGGCGCCATTTATATCTTTACATAGTTGTATATATACGGAAAGATCCTTTTTAGTTCTCCATGGCCTGATGGCTGCTTGGCACCATTTATTTGCATTTTCATAAGCTAATTGAACAACTAATGGCATAGCTTGGTCAACATCTGCAAACACACTACCTGCAGTTCTCAAAAGTCGATCAGCAAAGTCGGCATACGGCTCATTAGGTCCTTGAATCACTTTTGACAAGCTACCTTGTAGATCCCCAGGTCCTTGTACAGTTTTCCATGCCTCTAAGGCAGCTGCATTTATCTGAGCATATATATCTGGGTCATAATCTGTTTGAGCCTGTAAGTCTGCGAATTGCCCTTCTCCTGTGAGCATGTCTATATTATAGTTTTCAAACCCTGCAGCCGCGTTTCTTTTAGCCGTTTCTATACAAAGTTCTTGGAATTGCGATCGCCAAACCAAGAATTGCCCCCCGCTTAATGTTGCTTTACATAGACTTTTCCAGTCTGAGGGGGTTAAGCTAAAGGTGTTAAGGGACTCCAGCATACTCAACGTGAAAGGAGCTTGGGGCCCATAAGTCATTACTGCCTCTTTGAGATTTTTTATTGTTTTGAAATCTACTGACTGATGGACACTCTGTCCATTTTTCTTTTCAAATGCTGGCGGTTCCCAATGTATCTGTGAGTTGTCCTCAAGAGCGCATAAGCGATCAGAAAGACTTTTTATTTCTGTTTCTAGGGTATGCAAATGCCTAGTAATACCCTTCATATTTTCTGTAATGGATTCCACCCATGGGGGAGTAGAGGACACAAGTGACTCCTCTGCCTGACGGACCTTTTTCTCGGTCTTTTTAAATTTCTTTTTCCTCATTTTCTCAGGATCACTTTTACTAGATTCCTCACCACTGCTAATTTCACTGACAGCAATATCCTGAGGCCCAGGTTCCAGTGAGAGCAAGTATCCTTCAGCTTTCGCCAATAACTCCCGAATAGCTTTAATAGCTTGGATTTTTGTCATTTTTGGGTCTTTTCTAATACTCTCTTTACTGGTCTCAGTTGGCCCAGTGGAATCTACACTTTTTTGATCACTTTCACTTTTGTCTATATACTCCTCACTGAGAACAGAGTCAGGTATATCAAGGAATCTTTGCATAGCCTCTATCACTTGGGATTCAGTTATATTCGAACCCATCTTTAGAGACCTTTCAGTTCTTACCTGTCCGCTCCGAAGTTCCCCGTACGGGCCACCACCTGTTGCTGCCTGAAGCGCTTGGAGCAACGGAGCCGCGGGAAAAACTTCAGAAGCAAACTGGAGACAAACAGCTTTTTATTCTGATAACTTTTCTCTCTGGTTCTAACAACAACTAACACATGCCAAAACACACCCTAAAAATGGCGCTGACCCGATCAGCAATTTCGGCCAAGTCACTCGAGATCCCGCAACAAATCCCGTGAGACTACGGGTGGCGACAATGGCCAAATCTCCACGGCTCATAGTCAACTGCAATTCAAGTCAATCCCCAAACAGGGCTCCTGCAACACTCCAGGAAGTGTCTAGTTCAGGCTTGCTGGGACTAAAAGGCAAAAATCACACCAGAGACAACTGTGCACCCAAGAAATTTATTCACCAGCCTTTATGGCTAGTCGGAGGTAGAAGAAGTATGGGGAGAGAGGAGTCAAGGAGAAGGAAGTGTGCAAGCTCTGGTGGGAGAGAAGAATCAGGGATAGGGGAGTGTGCGAGCTCTGGACAGAGGGTGGGTGCCTGGTTGTGCCAGCTGTGGTCTCTGGAGCTGTTTGCTGGGGCATCTGCCCTTGGGCTGGAGACGGTGAGTCTGTAGCTGTCGCAGTGGCTGCTTCCTCTCAGCAGGGACAAGCTGGTATGTCTGAGCTCCAGGCAGGCAGGAGCTTTAAGTAGGGATTTCTGGTGGGGGCTGTATCAGAGCGACCTTTAACACTATTGGCTCTTTTCCCAGGGAACAGGGCGACCTTTAAGCCAATTGGCTTCTGCCTGGGGAAAATGAAACCAGGTTGCTTTTTATGGACATTTAAATGGGGGAGGTGGCCCATCGGCCCAAGCCTATCTATCAGGGACATCATGATAGGTTAGCTGAACAGATAATTCTATTAACATTGTATTTTATGATTCACCCCTGAGAGAAAATTCAGAGACTACATATATATATATATATATATATATATATATATATATATACACACACACACACACACACACACACACACACACACACATATATGGCTAAATAACTTGGGTAGATACTTTATCCTACACATTTTGTATTTTCACCTGAGAAAGTAGGTATAAAATATAATTCACTAAGTCGATATCTAATAACTTAATCTAGTACATTGTGTCCAGTGTAGAAGAAAATAGGAAAACAGAAGGAAATTGAAAAAGAACATGTGGTGGTCAAAAGCCATGTAAGATCTATCCAGGCAGAGAGGTTCCCATCCAACTTGGGGACTCTAATCCATGTGGACAGAGAAGACTCATCTCAGAATGTTCATAAGGATCCTTGGCCTCCCCATAAACCTCCTGATTACATTGACATACCATGTAGGGTGTTTATATAAAGATAAGAGAGAGAAGGCCCATGTCGTCATTTCTCTGGTTTGCTTATTTTCAGGGGTACATGGGATTGAACTCAAGGGTGTTCTATCACTAAGCTACATCCCCACACCTTTGTATTTTAATCAGAGACGGGCTTTCTCTAAGATCCCCAAGCTAGCCTCATACTTGAGATCCTTCTGACTGAGCCTCCTGAGTTGTTGAGATTACAGGTTTGTATCACTGCACCTGTCACAGCACTCTGGTTTACATCACAGATAAATTCTCATTAGAAGTCTGAGAAATTACTTTCTAAGTTGTCTGAGAAATTACTTTCTAAGTTGTGTATCATGATGATATTTATGCCTAAATTCAAAAGCATTTTTCTGATATTTGCCTGATATCTCTGTGTGTCTCCCATGGATGCATAAGATATACATGTTATTAATCTTCTGTTTTTCTCTTTAATCTGTTTTCTATTACAGGGGTCTGTTCCCAAATAAGACTGATGATGGTTAGAAATAAAATTGTGTTTCCCTCTCTTCACGTATTTTTTACTTGGTAGTGACAGAAAGGTAGCTACACATATATATAATAAGAGTTCAGAACAGTTTGATATAAAACAATGTTTCTTCCTTCTGGGCTGAGCAGCATCTAATGTTCCTGCCAATAAACTGTGAATTTATTTGCTGTCCTTGGTTATGGGTCACTTGGAAGATATTAGTCACATAAAAGATGAAGTAAAATGACTCAAATCTTGATTCTACAAGGAGTAGGACAAGAAATTAAAATAAATCCAAAACTAGGATTGGGGACATTTATATGAGATGAGGTATTATATGTGCAATTTAACACTTTAAAAAGATTTTCTCATGTAAACATACACAGTTACATTTCTTTCTCTGGAACTTAATTTTGATATTTTAAATAAACAGGTGGGGGGACAACTAAATAAAAATATTTCATACTCCCCAATCACTACGCCAAGCTAAGTGGTCAGAACATAGGAGGAAAATATTACTTATTAAAGCTCATATTATACTACAAAGTTTGCCAGGCAATTTCAGAGGTAGCATAAGCCTCACCAAGGCATTATTATTATAGGATATTATATTATATTATATTATATTATATTATATTATATTATATTATATTATTATGTTTACATTAGTATGTTAGATTGTATTATATTGTTATTATCATTATTGTATTAAGCATATAATTCCAATTTGGTGGGAAATGGAATGAAGATATAAGAGTGGAAATACCTTATCAAGCATGTTGTCAAGTCAAAGTTCATATTAGAACCCACAAACAGTTCTCTATCAAATGCATTTCCACCACCTCCTCCCATCCCTTAGAGACATCAAGCATGGGACATTTCAAATAGAAAACACTAGGGAAATTTTGAAACTCTCCAATCTATTTTGCTAAAACACCTTTTTCATAATAAACACTCAGTATTTGTGCTCTAGTTTTATTTCACAGAATCTACATCACTCATAGATGGAGAGAGATGAGTGATGATGAAGAAAATTAATTCAATTTTAAATATATTATTTGAGCACTTGCACATGCACAACATCATCTTAAATTTTCTCTGGCAAAAACAAAAAGGAGTTAGAAGGGAAAATACTTTTTCTCCCACCCTTCTAGATGTTTTTATTCTTCTTTTAAACAATTTTGCTAATCATAATGTATTTTGTTAATTGTCGCCACTCCTGATATTATGTCCACACAACCAGTGAGATCAAACAACAATCAAATTATTTTCTAGTGGCTAATTACTGGCTCGAACCACTGAGGCCAGAAGTTTTTACATTTTCCCTGCTTGTTTAAATACCAATTGGTTTCCAAGTTTGACTAATTGCCTTATTTCTTTCACGATTGGTGTCATTTACACTTCAGGATGTTCCACATGCCAAAATCCACTGAGAATCATAACCATTGGTTCTTAAGACTGAAATTGTCATACAAGTCCACTTAATCAGAGGGAACTCCCAAAGGAAGAAAGGTAATGCTGATATTTTCAGCCTAAGGAAACCTGCAATGTTTCTCTGCAGTTCATAAAAGGCTTTTTCCTGAGTAATGAATCTTCAGAAACTTCTTGAACATTACAGAGGTCCCAGAAAATGTCTCAGTGCAAGCAGAAATAAGTCAGAAACATGGAGATTCTGTTTATATGAAGTGTCCTGTTTTCCCTGGACATGAGTGGAGCATTTTTATGTTAGTCAACTTCCATTACTATGACAAAATATCTGAGGTAAACAATGTAAAAAGGGGAATTATTTATTTTGATTCATAGTTTGAGAGGATTCATTCCATAGTCACTTGGTCCCTTTGCTTTGTGCATATTGTGAGACCAAACATCATGGCAGAGAGGAAGATGGTGCATGGTGAATCAAAGCTGCTCATGCCATAGCAGCTAAGAAGAGAGAGAGAGAGAGAGAGAGAGAGAGAGAGAGAGAGCGCGCTGGCAGGGTCCCAATTTACTCTTCCTCAAAGGCATGCCTCCTGATCTTCCAACAACTATAGGTCCATCTCCTCAAGTTTCCATCTCCTTAACAGTACCATCACCGGCTCCTAAGCTTTCAACACATGAGCTTCTGAGGGACATTCAAGATCTAAACTGTAACAACTCTCTTTAATTTGAATATTATCTTTTTGCCCCCTCCCACCACACATACACACACACACATGCGCGTGTAAAATACGTTGGGAAAGTTCCAAGCTAGCTTAATAAGCTTAAGGAAATTGGGGAGATGAAGAACAGGGTATATATTAAACCTGAAATAATATGGTTCACAGAGGGGAGAGTGCTTAAAGTATTATTTTCTCATAGCAGTCTAAGATTCAGAAGTGTAAAATATTGCCCCTTTCTTCCAAAAAGGTGAATAAACTCATGAATGGATCTGAACATCGTGTTTTATTTTCAAGCTTGTAACAAAATTATTATTCACTTATATTAATAGTAAAATTGATACTTAAACATTTCTGTGAATAATGACATCATGCACATTTTTTAAAAATGACCAAATCAAACAAGTTCTTATACATGAACATTCATAGCAACACTAATCACAATAGCCAAAAAAATTGTTCATCAACTGATGAAAGAATAAATAACATGTCAGCAAAATAGAATATTATTTATCTCTTATCCATTCCTTCATATCCAAAGGAATGTAGTATTGATACATGCTACGACATGCATAAACTTTAAAAACATGATAAATGAAATAAGCCAGACACAAAAGATCACATATGATATGATTCCAACTATATGAAATACCCTGAATATTTATATCCATAGAAACAGAAAGCAGTTAGTAGTTGCTAGTGGCCAGGAGTACTCCCTGGTAAGAAACGGGGAGTGAGTGATTAATGGACATGAGATTTCTTTGGGGGTGATGAAATCGTTTTAAAACTAGAAAATGTTGATATTTGCACAACATCATGAATGTCATATTTGCCTTTGAATTGTACACTTTGAAATGGTTTAATTTACGTTATGAGAATTTCATATTTTATAAACAAATAACATATAACCCTTTAAACAACATGCTATAAAGAGGCACTCCTGGTGTCTTATTTTATTATAATATTATTTAATTATCTTTAAACATATGACTCAGTGTGTATATTTCTGTACAACTATAAAAACAAAACAAATTTGCAAAGGAAGTACCAAGGAGCTCTACAAAACTAATAAAATACAAATTAGCAGCATAATTTAATGCTACAGATAATCTTGTGCTGCAACTAAATTGTCCCTTAGAAATGAGTAGGCTATTTACTATGGCACAGATTCTACTGTCTGCAGCATTGTTACCACTGTGAACGTTGTGACAGATGAATGCTTTAACTCTGCTCTGTTCTGCTTTGCTGTGAAGTTCCTGGAAACTCCATCTATACAGCATCATGGCATGTTATCAAATGGCCCATCAGTTAGAGCATATTTGAGAAAAATAAACAGAGATTTGAACAATGAAATATTATAGCAATTTCAATTATAAATAAGGATAATCTTTATTCATCTTCCAAATTGGAAAAATGTGAACATAAAGAGACAACTTTACCAATAATTACTTGGAACAACAGGTAAAAAATACCCCTCCTTCAGGAAATCCAGGACATATGGTTCCCCTATTCACAAGGTGGTCACTCCAAATTACAAAATGTGATCTTGCATGAATGAAGTTAATTGTTAATTTGATTGTTAAGTTTTAATTGCTACTTTTTCTTGCCTGGTTGGAGGAATTCATTTTCATTCACACTTAGTGCTTCCAATTCTTCTCTATCTTCGAAAATGATAAGGGCCCAGGCTTCTTTAAAGGATGGAAGACTGTGGACTTAGGGAGAGGCTGCTCAGCCTCATTTTCAAAGTAAATTGATCATCATACATAGCTTGTTCTGGTGAGACTTTGGAAGCCTGGGCATCTATTACTTTTTTACCGTTCACATCCATACTGCAGAAGCGCTCAGAAACATCCATTTGGAGACCCACCACCCCAGGACTGCTTTTGCACACTCAGGCCATTCCCCCTGAGACCTGCTGCATTGAAGTGATACTACTTTCCACTAGTCACAGAACCTCAAACTCACATCCCATTTTGAATCTTGAAGGATGCTTCCTTCTCTCTCTTATATAATCACAAGACAAGAGGGAAGCTAATGAAAAGAGAAGTCATGTTAGCATATAAAGGAAAAAGAAATGATAAATATACAGATAGTATAGTAAAATTTTACCACTTGATTAAAGAGTGTGTGGGGATCCTTTATACTATTTTGTCCACTTTTGTAAATCTGAAATAGTTTCAAACTAAAATAGTAAAAGGAAAATTAATTTTACTTCAAAAGAAAAAAAAAACACTTCAGTTACACACTAGGCACTGGGAAATTCTGTGTTCCAGATTTTAAGTTTATGAGCTGCAAGGTAATTGAGACAGGTCTTGCAACTGTCAATCTCAAGTGAATTGTAAGTTAATTAAGATGGGAGCATAATTTTCTGTGTATCCAAAATAACAGGTATCATGAATAATATTATTTCACTCCCATCCCAGCCCAATAAAGTCTCCTACTCCTGCTCACTAAAGTCTGACAACCTTTCTGAATTTCTTGCTTCAAGAATATTACAACCTATTAAAACTGAAAAAAAGTAGGTTGATAATATTTTAAAGTAGATGCTGCAGGATGGATTCCCAGGACACACTCAAGAGACATATTTGTACACAGGGAGGTTATTAGGAAGTGCTACAAAATTGACCCCTAGGAGGAGAGAAGGAAAGCAGGTTGGGCAGAGGAAAAGAATGAGCTATGAGTCAGAATAAGGGGCTGGTTGGAATAATGTGCTGAGCTGGTATGGCCATTCATAGTTTCTGCAGAGAAAAAGAGCACCAATTTTTATTCCCTGCATCAACCAGTTTTTGGATGTGGGCTTCCCCCATAACTTTGGATGAGGTTACTGTCCTCAACTAAGGGCAGTCGTGGAGAAAGACAAAGCTGAGAACTCCCATCTCTCACTACTCCCAGCATCTCAGGATATGAGCATAGCAGCCAGGTAGGTTGGAATCTGGGCTGTGTATTTACATCTCCGGCATCTTTAAGGTCTTAGAATGTAAGACCTGGAAGGCCAAAGATAAATGATATATCTTGTATGTTCAACAAAACAGTCACTCAAATACTTGCTTTTGAATTACTGTGGAAACAGGAATTTGAACTTCCAGTGGAAAGTGTTAGATTCCAGGCAGGGTAACTTGAGACAAGACCACACCTCCCAAGTGCCTCAGGCTGACCAGCTGTGCCTGGAATCTAACAGAAAGCACATATGCAAAAATACAGTATCCCATAGGAAAAGAAGGACACTGAAATACAGAAATAAAACTATGGAAAGTTGGTATCATAATGTTTTTGCCCTTGTGAGCCAAATAAAAATAATACCATAAATGTTAGAAAGAATATCTTATTTCTCAGTGAAAGTATGATTGAAGATATTTATTTATAAAAGGAAACAAATGGGGAATGATTATGATCTGAAGGACGAAGAGATGAAGTGTGAGAAGTAACATTAAAATAAACTAAATGGGTGCTAGTCATGGAGACAGGAAATGATACAGAGGAAGAGGTAGGTATAAGCATGTGCTGACCAGTAAATATAGAGATGAAAGAGAAATAAAGGCCAGAGACCACACAGATTTCATAGCATAAAGTCTGGGAACTAGGAGTGAGGAAACTGTGGTTTACAGGAGATAGTAAGTTCTATTTTAGATATAATGAGGTAAGACTGAATCCTCTTATTAGAACCTTAGATATGTCAGCATCATGGGAAACACCTCCAGGGGTTCTCATTTAGGTCTTGTCACTGCCACCATAAATGGCTATGTCCCCATACAAAGTCATTCCTACCTTAATGAGGTTGCTACATTTAAGGGAAAATGATCCTTTTTTGCATTTGTCCCATCGTCTCTACCTACAACAAAGTCCAATTATAATGCCCTTAAAAGGACTTTAGTTCCAAGTTTTTATTGAGTTAGGCAGCATGCCTGGCTGACCAAGCTGCAATCCTCACAGACTGGATGGCTGCACTTCACTGAAGGGCAAAGTGATTAATGGATGGCCTTTGCCAAGCTTTGGGGGGATCAGACAAGAAAAAGAACCATTTATGTATTAAATAAATGATAAAGATATTATTTTTGCCAGACATTAGATACCCAAATAGAAATGCATTAAGCTTAATTGTGATCTCCAAATTGTTTTCCCTGGGGTGGGGAGATTCTGGGAAATAGATATCAGGGTGCCTGGAAATAGACGTCCGAGGGACACATCAGCTGAATGGATTGGATTTTTGTTGTTGGTCAGCCTGATTAGTCAGCATACCATATTAATGAAGTCAAGGTCAGAGGCTCCATCTTTCTCTGAGCAAGTTAATTCTGCTTCTTCTCTTACGGTGGAATCTTAAGCCAATTGTCTCTCAAATTGAGAAATCACACAATGAGGGCATGTATGGATGTTCCAGCAAAGCATATCTTTGCCACTAAGAAAGCAAGAAAATGACTCATCATGTTAATGGTGGTCAGAAGTGTTATACAAATGTATGTGCTCTATAAAATATATGGCTTCTAAGAGATTATGCTAATAATGCCACTTTGTTCTGCATGCCTGACCATCACGAAGCACATTTCTGTACCTATGACATGCAGGACTTTTTATATACATATTCTATTTGTCAAATGGCCCTTTATTCTATGTTACTTTTTTTTTTTTTTGGGGGGGGGTGGCTGCTGGCTGCTGGGGATTAAACCCAGGGCCTTGTGCTTGTAAGGCAAGGACTCTACCAACTGAGCTATATCCCCAGCCCCTATTCTATGTTAATAAGAATACGGCCCATCCCATATTATATATCAATTAATATTTCTTGAATGTTTGAACACATATATCTGAATAGTTTTCAACAGCTTGGTTAATGAAGGCAGAGAAAGGATGAGCGTTTTGCCCAAAGTTATATGGTTGTGAAGTACCAAAATTAAGATTTGGACCCAATTTTTTAATCCATAGCCAGTATGCCACATTGCCTGATTGTCTAAATAAAGCAAAATAAATAATAGTATAAGCCAGGTGTGGTGGCGCACGCCTGTAATCCCAGCACTTTAGGAGGCTGAGGCAGGAGGATCACGAGTTCAAAGCCAGCCTCAGCAATGGTGAGGCACTTAGCAACTTAGTGAGACCCTGTCTCTAAATAAAATACAAGAAAAGGGCTGGGGTTGTGGCCCAGTGGTCGAGTGCCCCTGAGTTCAATCCCGGTACCAAAAAAAAAAAAATAATAATAAATAAATAAATAAATAATAAATGATAGTATAGAGTATGATAAACATAATAATCAAGGAATAAAATATGATAATTCCTAATTTGCCTAAGAAGGTTTTGAGTTTACAGAAAACTGACGCAAGAAGGTTTTCCTGAGCAAAACCTCACCAATAGGGACGAGTTTGAAAAGAGGAGACTCATCTGAATGCATAAGATACAACAATAAAATTTTAGGGTTAAAATAAAAGAGAAAAAACAAAAATAGCCAATAAAGGATAAAAGTATATAATTTTGCTGATGATGAAGGCATGCATATTAAAGTGGCAATAAGATTGTTTGCTTTCTTAATTTAAACAATATTCATGAGAATCTACTATGGTTAGCTTTTCTTAGGAGAATGATGTGATGGGCACTTCAATATTCTATTCCCAGAGTTATACAATATTAACCATTTTGGAGGAAGACTATTTGGTAAAATATTTCAATAACTGCCTAAGTCCAAACTCTTATTAATAAAGAGTTCTCCTTACTCCCTTCATTGGACTCTATTTTTTATAATAATAAAAATGTCACCTAGCCGGGCGCGGTGGCGCACGCCTGTAATCCCAGCACTTTGGGAGGCTGAGGCAGGAGGATCGCGAGTTCAAAGCCAGCCTCAGCAATGGCGAGGCACTTAGCAACTCAGTGAGACCCTGTCTCTAAATAAAATACAAAAAAGGTCTGGGGATGTGACCCAGTGGTCGAGTGCCCCTGAGTTCAATCCCCGGTACACACAAAAAAAAAAAAAAAAAAAAAAAAAAATGTCACCCTAGCATGGTGGGACAATACCTGTGATTCCAGCAGCTTGGGAGGCTGGAGGACTGTGAGTTCAAAGCCAGCTGCAGCAACATAATGAAACATGCCTTAAAATAAAAAATAAAAATGGCTAGGGATGTGGCTCAGGTGCTAAGCACCCTTTGACTCAATCCCTGGTAAATAAATATATAAACAAATAAATAAAATCAATGACTTAGCAAATATTTATACACAAAGATATTTACAGGAACTTTGACAAAACATAAATACAGGGGTGGCAGTTGTAGCTTAGTGGTTGAGTGCTCACTTAGCATGTGCAAGGCACTGGATTGCATCCTCAGCACCACATAAAAATAAATTAGTAAAATAAAGGTATTTTGCCCATCTACAACTAAAATTACAAAAACATAAATACAACCTGGGATATAAGGCAATCAGTTAACAAATCAAAATACAGTCATACAATTATATATATTGCCACTATTAAAATGGTATTTGAAATGCTTATGATTCACAGATAAGTTTAAAAAAAAACAGTAAGTTATGTGGAATAATACAATGTGTCTTCACTTTGTAAACTAAATGTGTTTATATATCTATGTCTATGTATTTCATAATTGTGCAGCAGTTAATTTATTCACAGAATGGAATGCAAACATAGGTAGTTATTTTGTTTCCTATAACTAATATAAGGTTTATAAGGTTTAAATTGGAAATAAAAAACAATTTAAACTTGAAAGATATTAGCATGTCAATTGTCTGTCAGACATAAATGCCAATAGCTCTATTCCTCTAATACAGACGTGACTACCCAAAATGGTGCTGGGTATTTAAAGAGAAATAGATGAAACAAAGGCTTCATGTCAGTTTTGACCTGACCTACTGATTGTCAGTGAGCAATGCAGTGAAAAACCAGATTTTTTTGGAAGGGTATTCCATAATCTTGTAGCTTACTCTTTTTTGCTTTGGGGGACAGCCTACTGGTCATATCACTGGTGTCTGTGGTCCTAGTTATTTTTACCCAATGTAAGTTCACCAGCCATGTCAACTTCCTTGCTCTTACTCTGGTTAGGTAATCGTCTGCATCCCATCTTTCTGGATCTCCTATATATCATCAAAAGAACAAACTGAACTTCTTGCTTCTTTAAATAATAGCCCAAACCAAGATAATGGAATCTGATTTATCCTCATTACCTTACTACCCACTGCTACCAATTCCTATTCCATATTGTTCCAGATGCAGCTCCAACCAAAATCCCTGTTCTTGGTGTTTTGTCATATAATCCGTTGTAATTGTGCTACTCACACTAACATTCTTTGGTCCTCTCATACCTTGTTAACTGTTTTAAGCTCCCCTTTATCCAGTCCCTTGAGGTTGGTCCTGAGGTGGAAATGGAGATTGTCTAGGATTCTTGTTTTTAACCTTCTGGCTCTATCTTCTTCCCTTGGCCAACCAACCCAGAAAAGATGACAGGTCCATGAGTTCAATCCATACCCCCAGTTCTCTTGGATCATGTTAGAATTCTTTCATTTAGGTCACTAGGTCTAAGTCAGGATAAATTAATAAGTAGCAATACAAAATTGGAAAACATGTTCTTTCCCTTTTTGATTACTACTTTTTTTGAGTTTATGAAATTGACATTTAAGTCCATATTTTAAAGATGATCTGAGATTCATTTTGACATATTCATAAATGCATATAACATAATTTGTTCCATTTTAATCCTAGCACTACTCTCCCTTTCCTTCTCCATCCCCTGATCCACTTTCTATACTCTATTTATCTTCATTCTATTAATTTATAAAAATTGGTTCATTATAATTATACATAGAAGTTTAATTCATTGCAGTATAGTTATACATGCATATACTATAATTTTATTAATTTCATTCTACAGTTCCTTTCTTTTCCATCGCCCCTACATCCTCCTTAATCCCCTTCTTTACTCTACTGATCTCTTTTCTATTTTCATGAGATCCCCCTTTTTAAAAATTCTTTATTTCTGTCTAGTTTCCACATATGAGAGAAAACATTCAACCCTTGACTTTTTGAATCTGGCCTATTTCACTTAGTCTGATATTCTCTAGTTCCAATCATTTACCAGCAAATGACATAATTTCATTTTTCTTTATGGCTGAGTAAAACTCCATTGTGTTTATATACTACATTTAAATTTTTTTTTTACAGAATACAGAAATTCAGCATTGAAAAGGGATAAATGTTTTCAGTTTGTTTTGTTTTTGCTTTTTCATAGCAGAATCTAAGCTCATTCCCTAGTGCAATGAAACTCATGGCTCAGATTTGGAGGTGGAAATCTCCAAGAAACTATGAGTTAAACACCAAAGCCCATAATTTTAACAACTTAAAAATGAACTGTTCTATTACAGATACAAACAACTTACTAAAATAAAACGTAAAAATGTAAATGATGATTAACTTTGGTTAAGATCATAAACAATTTTTATTTTCATTTTTATAGCTCATTTGAAGTTTTTAAATAATCTCAAACATGTATGTATAATTTTTATAAAGATAAAAATAATGGTAAAAAGAATCTTTCTTGATATAATCTCCTCTTTTAAAATTTCCCTCTTCCTGGGAGAAAGAAAAAAAAAAAAAAAAAAAAAAAAAAAAAAAAACCCAAAACCAAAAAAGAAAAGAAAAGAAATTATAACATTTCATCCACAACAATCTAAACTTTTTAAATGGTTGAGGAAAAAACTAACAGCCTTTGGAAAAGACAGAGCCTTTAAAAATATATTTGCTTTTTGTTTTTCATTTGCTTTTTCAAAATAAACATTTTCCAAGTAGACAAGTCTGACTCAGAGTACAGTTCTTCATTATTTTATGGTGGGTCTTGCACAACATCTGGTTATACCTCATGTTGCCAGCAATATTTCATCCAAGACATTTTGTTCCCATTAATTATCATACATAAGAAGGCGTCTCTGTGTTATTTTTATGACTCCAAGGATCACATAAGGCAGGCCATGGGTTTTTGGTGTGGTGGGGATGGAGAGTGAATAGAGACACATCCCAGTGGGATGGCATGCAAGTGGCCAAGAAGATGCTCCATCCCAGCAAGCAGATGTGAGGGACAAAGCACTAGGTCAAGTGACTGAACCATTGTGTTTGCCCTGTGGATGTATTATTGATGGGGACTCTAGCAAGTCAAAATTGAAATTTTGTTTTTCATAAAAAAAAATTCACTCATTACTTCATTTTACCATTCCATAAGAATTTACATATGAGCAAAATGTTCTGGTGTGCCATTGCATGGTGACTATGGATAATAATACATGCTATATATTTCAAGAAGCTAGATGAAAGGATTTTAAAAGTTTTCATCAAGCTGGGCATGGTGGTGCATGCATACATTCTCATGACTCTGAGGCTGGGATGGAGAATTGCTAGTTTTAGGCTAGCCTCAGAAACTTAGCGAGTTTCCCAGCAACTTAGTGAAACTCTGTCTCAAAATTCAAAACATAAATAAATAAGTAAAATAAAAAGGACCAAGGATGTGACTCAGTGTTAAAGAACCCCTGAGTTAGATCCCCAGTACCAAAAAAAAAAAAAAAAAAAAAAAATTCTTCATAAAGAAATTAGAAAGGTTTGAAGATATATATATATATGTGTATATATATGTGTGTGTATATATATGTGCATATATATATATGTGTATATATACACATATATATATAACCTGATTTAAACATTACAAGATGTGTACATGTATCAAACATCTCCAAATTAGACACAAAAAACAATGTAATTATCACTTATAGATGGAAGCTAAATGTTAATCTTACAAAATAGAAAGTAGAATAGTAGTTAGCAGAGGTGGGGAAGGGTGTGGTGGAGGTGAAGATGATGAAAACATGGTTGATTGGTACAGAGGAACAGTTGGAGAGGAGAAATAATTTCTAATTGTTTAAAACATAGCAAGGTAACTATGATTGATATCAATGAATTGTACATTTCAAAAGTGCTACTAGAGTGTATTTGTGCCAAACCCAAAGAAATGATATATGTGTGAGGTGATGGATATACTAATTACCCTGATCTGACCACTGCATATTGAATTCATGTATTTAAATGTTACATGTAAATATGTACAATTATTATGCATCAATTAAAATATAAAAATGATAAAACATAATTTATAAAAGATGTACAAGTCACTGTGCCAAATGCAATGGGAATTCATTGACGAAAACGAATGAACAGATAAGCAACAACATACAGTGATCTCCGTTCTCCAAGACTTTATGATACACAATGGAAAACGGAAATGCAAGCAGCTAACTCTTTGGTAGAGTAGCAGCAAAAAGAGTCAAAGCCTTAGGTTGTGTTTAATGAAATGATGAAGTCCGTTGAGGAATCTGAATGGCTGTTCAAAGGTGTGGGTTCTAGCGTGTGTGTGTGTGTGTGTGTGTGTGTGTGTGTGTGTGTGTGTTTAATATAGGATTTGTATAAGAGAAGTGGGGAGGGTGTTCCAAATTGAAGGAACAATGGCACCATTATCATTATCACATCATTTAGTTACTAGGAGCTTCAAATTTTGCTTGCCAAATTTCTTAATTGCATCTTTTCTCCATTCTTTTTTCCATTATCATCCGTTTGCCACTTATCTATTGTAAAAACTTCTCTTTAAGAAGTTATGATTAAATACAATGTGAATATTTACTAGTTCTTTTGGCACTTATTAGGCACCTTTTATGAATCTCAATTGATTCTGAGATATTTTACATTCTATTAGACACATTTTACAGAAGAGCATTTGGAGAGTTGAAGAGGTTGTTGAAAGTAACAGGACTGGGATCCAAGTAGTCATCAAAGATCTAAATGACTCATATACTCACCTTGCTCACTACTAGGGGTCAGTTTATTAAATACCGAGGCCAAATCCAGTTGCTTCCTATTATTGTTAATAAAATGTGTTCTTAGCATGATTATACCCATA
Organism: Tamias sibiricus; assembly: GCA_025594165.1. Classification (NCBI taxonomy): domain Eukaryota; kingdom Metazoa; phylum Chordata; class Mammalia; order Rodentia; family Sciuridae; genus Tamias; species Tamias sibiricus. The sequence continues at coordinate 39,801,214 of CM046671.1, forward strand.
TGTTGGCCTTTTGTCTATGGGTGCTGTTGAGTTACTGTGGCCAGAATTGGTACAAAATTCAATTGTTGTAATCAGGAGCATCAATTCCCAAAGCCTAAATTATACATCATCTTGCTCTTGGCAGAAAAATGATTGTGTCCCGATGAAGAATCCTGGTATTTTTCAATTTTGGAATTCCCTACTGTAACTTTTTCTACTGTAAACAATTCATTTAAAAAAATAGTTGTTTAAGCCATGCCCAGTGGTGCACACTTATAATCTTAAGAACTCGAGAGACTGAGGCAAGAAGGAGGATTGGAAATTCGAGAGCCACCAGGGTAATGTTGTAAGACCCTGTTTTAAAATTAAAACTATAAAGGACCAGGGATGGAACTCGGGTAGAGCACCCCTGAGTTCAATCCCAAGTACCCCCAAAAAAATCACTGGTCAGAAATTTATTAGGTCCAGGCAATGTTCTAGCTACTGAGGCAAAAGAGAGAACAAAATGGATAATTTTGCTACTTTGTAGAGCTTTTATCTTACAATGTTAAGTGGAGGAAGGAGCATCAATGAGCAAGAGGATCAAACTTAAGTGTATATGATGCTGTTGACTATTAGCAAATGACACGGAGGTGGTGTCAATGAAGTGACCAGGAGGAGCGAGGCTGCCCTAGGTGGGTGATGTTTGGGGTTGCTATGAATGGGCTGATGATGAGCCATGGAAGTGGAAACTGGAGACACAAGAAGGATTGAGTAGGTCCATGTGGAGATTGAGATTAGAATGTCCCACACAGAACGCAAAGGGGAAAGTATTAGGGATAGAAATGAGCTTGGAATGTTCAAGGAAACTGAAGAAAACAAGCAAAACTTACAAGGCAAGAATTAAAGTTGGAGAATGGGGCTAAAGCCAGAGTAGGCTGACTTTGTTAGCTGTGGTGAATTGGAATGACATCACAGTGCTTCTGGAAAACCTTTGAGAACGTTAAAGATAATGTGATTTGACTTGCATACAAGGGGATACACTTTTGAAATAAAAACAAAAGATGTGTTGATGGGGTGTATCTTTAGCTGAAAGAGGGAAAAAAAGAATAAAGGAATAAACACTAACCTGGTAGCAGATATCAACAGTGTTTACCAACTTTTGATTCTCTACTCCTTTTAGGCAAAGGAGACACTATATTTCCTTACTCTTTTTCAATTAGGTTTGGCCGTATAAGTTGCTTTAGCTAACTAGAATAAAATAAAATTTGAGTCAAAGCAATTACTGTCACTTCTTTAGAGAAACTCAAAAGTGTAGCTGGACAATTTTCCGACACATTTTCTGCTGCCACATAATCATGGAAGCACACATCTATAAAGAAGGGGAGAGCTCAAAGTTGGCATGCAGTCTGGGCCAACACGCCAGGGTCAACTGGATCCCACATCAAACTTTATGGTGAGAGGGAGAAAAAGAGCTTATTTTTAAATTGATAGCAAACTACATAAACATTGGGGTTTGTTTTACAGCATATCCTAGCCTCTTCAGAGTAATATGTGAACTTAGTGTCCTTTATTTTCTTCTACTTGAATGTCAAAACCCAATTTGAACATCACCTGTTACGGAAAATCTTGAACAATCGCTTAATATACCAGCTGTCATATGGCCACAGGGATAAATAGATCATCCATTGAGCCACTCCCACCCCCAAATTCAAAGACTAAAATACATAACCTATACTATTGACCTTAAAGCAGTGTGGTGTTACATCTGATGTTACACAATTGTGTCACAGATCAGAAAAACAAAGCTAAAAATAAGAGGAAGTGTGTTATTTAAGCCAGGCTCACCTGTCCACTTACAGCCTACCTTCCATTCCTTCATGTCACAGCTACAATAATTCTACAAGGAAAGTAAAGCAAGTGTCATTATTGTCATTTTATAGATTAAAAAAAAAAAAAACAATGAAGCTTGGAGATCATAAAGGGTCTTATCTGTGATGAACTGGCAGCGAGTATGAGAAAATTGAGACTTGTCTTTAACATCAAAATTCAGTCGTTATTTTCTTGCAACAACAGTGAGGTGACTTCAGTTGCCCTAAGCTAACAACAACAACAACAACAAAAAAAAAAGACGAAAAGCTTTGAAAGCACAACTCAGCTTTACAAAGCTTTCCATTTAATAAAATCATTGATCCATATTGAACCACTTTGGAATCTTTGCCATTTTAATCAAAAGATTACTTGGTTAAATTGTTTCATTTTAAAAAAAGGACTAATTAGTTGGGTAAAGAAGTTCACAGTGGGTGTGTTTAACATATTATGAGAACAATCTCTTTCAAATACAATTTAAAAATTAGGTAGGATCTAATTATATACAAATGATCTATAATCTTATCATGATCATAGCATCTTAGAGATTAAAGGGATCTTAACACATTATTTAGCTAAATTCCTTTGTCTCATAATGGAGGCAACTGATACTCAGGTGGAAAAAAGCATATTACATAACTCTTTGTAAGCTTACATATGTTTTCTGTGGAAACTGAGAGTGGCAAAAGCAATATTCTTTGAAACTTATGCATAGTTAATACTGATATTTATGCTCATTTCTTAACTTGGCAGTGGGATCAATCAGATTGGAGATGACCTAGAAACCAGAGAGAGATACAGAGTCAGGATTGGGACATGCAGGAAAGAAAGAAACAACCCTGAGTCACAAATGACTCACGTTGGCTGCAGGGTGATATCCAAGTGATTCCAAAATAAGAAACCAAAGGCTGTTGCCAACAGTGAGGACATTGATAATAAGCTTTTGCAGACTATAATCAGTCAATAGGTTAAAGTCCAGATGAGCAGACTGCAAGGACAGAAGGAAAAAATACCCCATTTCTACTGGTGATGAGAGAACCAAATTGCAAGGACTACCTCTTGCCTATCTTCACAAGGCCTTCTGTTCACATAACCAGCCAATGTTCTCCATTCTTTGGTGCATTTATTATACATCAGACACCCAATACACATGCCCTTTTACTACTTATGGAATGTTCTATACATATATGAATTCTTTATACTGAGCTAATTGTTAATTATAAAACCTTTGGATATTTTATATTTAGCCCACCATGTTTTTTGAGTAGTTTGCACTCATTAACACTTGTTTAATTGGTTAATTTATATTCAACTACTTTATTGCACCTTGCCCATTCTCTTGGACTCGGGAAATCACTTTGGTACACCCCTTCATTAAAGCATCTTTAGGATTGTAGTATCCAGGGTGAACAGTTGGGTTATCCGCAATCATTTTCAGCCCAAGGTTCTACCAAAGGAATAGCCATTTGACCCTTCCTCTATATAGTCTGTATTCATGTATCACTTTTGACATCTGGAGGCAAAGACAAAATATTTTCTGGGAAGAAATTCAGACTTCATCAGATTCTATTTCTGTCCCCAAATCAGCAGTTTCTGTGTTTAATTAAGAAGAAAATAAAGACACTGCACATATGAGTTAAGGCTGAGCTGACATATCCTGGTATTATATTAAGAAACATTTATGGAACCTTGCTTCAAAATGACAAAGCTGCTCCCAGAATGTGGAATGAAACAAGCTGACTAATTCTTCATTTAGAGACATGAATTATTAATTGGTAATGCATTAAAGCCAAAATGTAATCTAGTTAAATCTCTAGTTAATTCTGAGACTTAAAATAAGAATTCAGATCAGAAAGCCCTCCTCACAGGCACCTCATGTGCCTTCTATACACCTTTGCAAATGTGCTTTGCACATGCTGGCAAGGATACATAGACATCTGGAAAATCTAGGCAGGAGTCCTAGATAGTAATTCACACCATTCTACCTAACTAGGTGTGTGGCTTCCACTCTGTCACCCTACTTCCCAGCCTGGAAGTTTATTCTAAGGAAAGAGGTGCTGGAAGAGTTGAGCCCTACAACTCATCAAGCCATGGAGTTCTATGAAAAAAAGTCAGAGCAGCACCTTGAAATAGAAATTTATCTTTTTCTTCCCTGAAACATGATCAGCCATGACAAGCTCTCTCTATTCCTGTCTTCTTCTTCCTACCACCCTAACTCATCCTCTTTCTGCAAAGTTACTGGCTTGATAAATGAAAGAAATAAGCAAAGCCATTTATCCTGAAAATATCCAGCTGGTGTGAAATTTTGGCCTACAGTACATACTAATTAAATAGAGAAACATTTGAGACCAAAAAAAAAAAAGAAAGAAAGAAAGAAAGAAACAAAACTTAATTTACTAATTAAATGACAAGTACTCTTCTCAAATTGTCCCTTTGGCTTACTGTGCATTTCGAGAATTAATTAACAATACAATCAGGCTACAGTTGTGAAATGCCAATATGGATGTGATTTGAAGATACAGCTTCTGTTTTCCATGATGACTTCCTCGGTTTTGTTTTGTTTTTTAAATAGGAGCTGCACCCTAATGAAGACACTGGGTCTTTCAATTTGTCTGTGTAAAATTAAAACGAGTTTGTAGAGTCTTGCAAGCTCTGCACACAACTCAATGATACATTTAATGGTGCATTGCATAGCCCCTGACACAGGCATGTGTCTTGATTAGTTTTCTTTAATCGTTTACTAGAAATGAGGAACATAAAGTCAGTTTGGGTTTTGATGATGTCCATATGTTGAACACTTTTGAACTGGGTGATAACAATGGGTATAGAACCAGCTCATCTCATAGACTGAGTTCAAAGTAGGCTAATGCCCTGAGGTAAGGAGGAGAGAAAAATAGAAAATTGTCTTCTCTCTCTCTCTCTCTCTCTCTCTCTCTCTTTTTATTTTATTTTTTTCTTTTTCTGACTCGAAATTTGAGGTGGCCAAAAGAAGGGTGTTAAAAAGTAGAATGTGAATTTTGGTATATTTGGATTCAGAAACTGGTTCTTTCTTAATTTCCTCCCTGCTCTGGAATGTTTGCTACATCCTATTGCCCTGGTCTCAGTGGTGACTGAAGGTAACTCAGGCACTGCAGAAGACAGGGAGGTGGGAAGAGGTAGCAGGAAGAGGTAGCTTTCTATTGGGTATGCTCCTGTCCTGCAGCAAAGTCAAGCTTTGGGTCCTAGAAGGGCCCTGTGCGAGTGCTCAGGATTCCCTCCTGTCTTTATTGACATTTGTTTTGAGAACCATTTTGAAATTCTTATATATTCCTCACTGTCATTCTCCCAGAATCTGATTTGTTTTCCCATACTTTTGTACTTTGAGCTGGAAATCTGACTTACAATAAATGAGTTTTTGTTTTTTTGTTTTTTTTCTTCCTGTGGAAAGGGATACCCAACTTCAACCCACTTGGTCCCAGTTATCTTTTTGGAGAGGAAGTAGAAAATGTTTCAGCTGGAATCTAATTGGTAATCCTCCATGGGGTTGTTGGATAACTCTGATCACTCCTGTGATGCAGTATTTGCAAATAATTGTTTTTTACTTCACAGTGAAACACAGGATCCAACCACCCAGTGATAGGCATAATTCATTCTAGACATCAGGCAGGGGATTGTCCTGTTGCTGCTAAACTTAATTACTTAGACAACAACACCTTAGTTTTCTGGTCATTGCACGAAGTATATGATCTATAAAATTTACTGTCTTTCCAAAATAATAGCAATCAAACTTCCATAACATTTTGAACCAGAGAAATCTAAATTGTGAGGTCCAGTGAAAGTTGAAATAAATTTTATTCTCTCATATCCACTTTAGCTTAATGATCTTTTAAATAATGCCTTGGTTATCTTCTTCACTTTGGATAATTTTTCTGAACAATTTTATTTTATCTTCATATTTGAAGAACAGCTCTATAATGGATGCATGGCATGTATTTTGGTATCTGTTCTCTATTATTACATCTTGTTATATATTTGTTTATTCATTTACTCATCTATTTAAAAACATTTGTGATAACAGTGATAATCATAATCATAATATGTACAATTTTTAAGTACCTAAATTCTACCACTGTGTTTGAAATTTGAGAAATAAAGAAGCATGATTCATGGTCTCTATCCTCAATAAACTAGAAGTCTAATGGAGGAGACATAGGCTGAAAAAAAAAACCAACACAACAAAAAAACAAAAATAAAAACAGAAAACAAAACAAAATAAACACTAATATGTGTTCATTGAAAGAGATACAACTGGAAAATATGGGAACACAGAGCAGAGGCATTTAACCCAATCCTAGAAACTGACAAGTTTTTCTAGGGTAAGTGACACTATTTAGTAACCTCTACAGTGCCAAGTTCAAGATTTTGATATTTGGGATTACACAGTGATTAAAAGCACAATTTATTTTCATGGATTTTACAAATTGTTTAAGGAAACAAAATGGTGAGCAGGCAATGAAACCTGAGTTCATAGATGATATCCATATAGATCATCAGAGCCTTCATCAAGCCCAATTTTGAAGGCCAGGGTCAAGAATGCTTTACTCAAGAAGGGGCATCTAAGAAAAGTCCCACAGCATTAGTAAGACTCTCAGTTGAACTGGGAGGGTGAGCAGAAGATGGGAAAGGAAGAGAGTTCACTGCAGTTTTAGGAAGCCCCTCTGTGAGACAGCATGCTCTTTTTAGGAAATGCACAACCATAATAGAATTACTCTACCTGAACTCTGAAGAACAAGGCAATCCGCAAGCTGGATTTGCAAACTGGTGTGGTTATCAGGCAGCTTACAAAAAGACTTTCACATTATTTTTTTTTAAAAAAAAATTGTACTATGTCCTAAGGATGAAGATGGAAGGGTTTTAAAGAGATGAGTAAAACATTCAGTGATGGGTTCATTATGCCACCTCCACAGAGGGGCCTCCGTGGGGAAAATACATGATTACTAGGGATTTTCTCCATTCTCCAACTTTGATTGTTGGTTTTCCAATACATCTAAGATGGAATGTCTAGCTTCATTTTAGAATTTATGTCCAAATTACTCTGTGACAGTTATCGATAGAGGGTGAATAACCTCTAATAAAGAGACCTAGAGATACCTTCATATATATGGACTAGGGTGGCATCATTCTAATGTTCCCAACAACACAGGTAAGATGAATGCTCTGGAAAGTTGTCGTCAGAAGGATACAGCAGTGATGCCAGTACTAAGTATGTTTCTAGCATCTATAAACTTGATACTTAAACATTTGCCATACACATATATGCCAGGCACACCTTGTTCTTGACAACCTAATAATATGCCTGAATCATCTGACCTTGCTTTCCTGCCTTCCTCATCATCCCCTTTCCTTGAGCAGAATCCTTTTCCTAGGAGCACACTTTTCAAGTACAAACCAATCGATCTAGAGTCTACAGTGCTTGGTCATCTCCATTATTGGATTGTCACAATCCAGACCACTGTAAAACTTCCCTGATCACCCCAAGAACATTTCCAATGCCCCTAAGATTGGTGGAATTACTTAAATGAGCCAACCCTAAGCCTAGTTAGTCCTTCTCACCTGTTCCTTCCCATGGAAACCATAATAGAGGCATCTTCCCACAGTTCACCTCTGTGCTTCATGGCTGATTCTGATAGTTCCTAGTGTGGCCCTTCAAGTCACAATGTGTATTTTCCCTCCCTTGGGATCTGTGAGTATAATAAACTATCCTTTCAACAACAGCCATCTCTTGATGCATTGGCCTAACAATCCCTAAGTAATATCTAAATAATGAAAACAATTAAATATGTTCTCGCTATGAAGCTGTTAAAAGTGTTTGGGGCTTAGTCGTCAAGCGATTTTCTGCATGGAATCTCCTTTGATCACTCCATTAATCCTCTGAGTGAAGTGGTCCAGCTGCGACTCCTCTTCATTTGCAGAGGAAGAAAAGCACAAAACCATCAATTTTTCTAGAGTCATGTGGCTATTAGGTGGCAGAGCCAGACCTGGGAACCAGATGCCTTGATCTCATGCACAGTTCTGGGTAATGTGCCAGGCCTGGCTGTTTCCACAGGAGACAAATCAAAAAGGAATTTTTATACTATCAGCCCTTGAATAGGGGAGCACATTTCAGAATGGGGCCATTCTGAAATGGGTGGCATGTCTGATTAATTAAAATATAGTCTAAATGTAATACATAAAATTAATTGGATAACAAATAATGTTTTTGACTAATTTTTTCCCCAGGAATATATTAGTGAATAAAAAATAATTTGTGTGTAATTACTATTGTCTAGACAATAAATTCATGATACAAATATTTTAAAATGATTATTTTCTGAAATAGTTAAATTCTTTCAGTGTAGTGTTATTAAATTGATTCACTTCATGTGTGAACCCTTATTGTTATGTAAAAGAAAGGTATACAAATCACTAGAAAGAATTTGTCATTTGTAAATTAATGAAGAGTTGCACAGGATATTAGATACTATCAAATCCAATAAATTCAGGTTTTTTTTTTTAATTTTTTCATAAAAAAAGACCTGATTTTTCTGAAACACTACAGGACAGTTAGTGGTAGATTCAAAACAAACTGTGGTAGTTATTAACTGTGTTCATGAGTCTTCAGACCTTCCATTTGTTAAAATGATGCCTGTCTATCCTGTACTATGTCCATCCAGCGGAATGGAAAGAATGTGTAACCCTATACCATTCATGCTAAGCTTGACCTTGACTTCCATTGACCAATGTCACCTGGGCAAAAGAGTCAGGCTGGATATTCTTTGCTGAAAATCCCAACATGTCTCATGTGTTTCTGCTTGCCCTCTTACACTCCCATCATTTGCTAAGATAAAACACCAGGAGTAGCCACTGGCCCAAAAAGAATCATAAGAAAACCCAATATTGGTTTTTGAATAAGTTTTTAGTCTGGAGTCAGACCCAGAAGACAGAGTTCCAGCCAACCTGCTGACTTGAGATTAAGAAAAATGTAGATGTTTTGTGTGAGCCACAGAATTTTGGAGAGCTTTCTTCCAAGGCATTATTGCAACATTAGCTGACTCATACACCAGGCCATCTATTTTCTGTCTTCTCTACCAATGTTCTTTTGATTGCAAATATGCTAATCTTTATGAATTTGGTTTAGTGCTATATGTTTTCTAAGGATGCATGAAAATTCCTCAGAAAATGGTATCTCATTTACTTTATTTTAGGAATTTGATATATTTTCCAGGAAAACAAAACCTGTCAAGTGCAAAGTGTACTAAGAATAGCCATGATTATTATGTTGAACTAAAAATGAATCTTTTCTGTGTCTTTTTAGTCAATAGTAGGCTGTTTTTATGTTGAGTAGCTCACTTGTGTACTTTAAGTTACTCGAGGTCTAAACAAGCACTAAATATCCTCAAAATTGTTCTTAAAATATCCTGTATCAGCCTGCATCAGTATTTTTTCCTATCTTAGTTACTATCGCCACCTTTAGTATTCTTTAAGAGTTATTCTCCTTAAAAAGAAATATTGCTTATTAAAACTTTCCTGATATCCTGGGTGTGGTGGCACATGCCTGTAATCCCAGCAACTAGAGAGGCTGAGATAGAGACTGGGAGGATCACAAGTTCAAGGCCAACCTCACCATCTTAGTGAGGCCCTAAGCAACTTAGTGAGACTTTGCCTTAAAAGAAAAAAAAGTGGTGGGGGCGGGGGTGGAGGGGGAAGTGGTGGTGGCTGGGATGTGGCTCAGTGGTTAAGTATGACCCATGGCTTCAATACCCAGTACCCAAAAATAAAATAAAATAAAATATAATAAACTTATTAAATATTACAATGTGCACATGTGGACAGATTTGTAAGTTCCTTATGTACCTTGCTATTAGATAGAGTTTATAATTTACAATGACTATATATCTAGTATCTCAATTGAGCTCATCAGGACACATAATATTGGACACTTTTGTGGAGGGGGAAAGTGAGATTTGGAGAAATTAGTTCAGGTCATACAACTAGGAAATGATCTGCTCCAAATTTCATGTGCTTTCCCACCCAAGTATCATACTCAAGTTAAATATTCAGCAAGAAAGCCATGTGGGATAGGAATAGGAAAATAAGAATCTTGGCATTATTAAGGAGCACCAAGGTTAGCCAAGGTTAGGCAGAGTTGGGCATTCCCATTTTCCTCAGGGGCAAGCTGACTCCCGGTACCCCTACTACTCCACACACTTTTCTTTGTGTCAGTCAGGTCTGGCAACAGGACAGAGTCTACTGCAGGTATTTAGACTGGGAAATTAAAATAAGCACTTTGCTGTAGGGGTGTTACAGGGGGTGAAAGGGTAATGCAGAATGATATTACTAAGAAATTCACAAGGTGGGGAATAACATTACCCCCTTCCCCAGGGCTGGTAAGACTGTAGAAAAAGAAAGGTTACCCGAGCTAAGAGCTGGAGTCATCTGCAAAGAGTAGAAGTCAAGGAAAGAAACATTGCATAGAGAGAGCTGGGGCCAGAAAGGAGACAACCAGCAGACAAAAGGATAAAAGAAAAATCTTTCTTTTTCCTTTTTTATTCTATAGTCATCACAAGCAATATAGGGGACCAAAGCTAATCTGAAACAAGTGGAAAAGGAGTCTAGGAAACAATTTGCAAACCATGCATAGAGAAACAGAATAGAATAAGGTAAAAAATTCAAGATCTGAAAACATGGAGTTGAGTAGAAAATACACACCCCCTCCTAGATTGTAAATTCTTAGAGAAACATTTTAAGTTATGTCTTAACTGAGAGCAATATCTGGGTCTTTCGGTCAGGTTAGCCTGAAAAGATGCAGAGTGTCTGGTGAAGGTGGATAGCAAGGGGGAAAAAGAGCCCCTGAAACAGAAGGATAGTCTGTCTATTCAAAGACAAACCTTGAGTTCATAGGTATCTGTCTTGTTCATATGCCTTATACTTAAGCCTTGTTTCCTTGATTCAAAGTTGTTTACTTTTTGAAATTCCTAATAGCCTATTTTCCCATCCCATTGCCCCCTTACAGAAAGCACGTGAGTGAGTGTGTGTGTGTGTGTGTGTGTGTGAGAGAGAGAGAGAGAGAGAGAGAGAGAGAGAGAGGATGTATATATTCTCAAACCCATTAGAAACAGTGTCTCATACAATTATAGCAGGGGGGCTTGGCCCAAGTCTCTTCCTGGCTGTATCTGATCAGTGAAGACCCATGCATTGGTCCTGCGTGTTTGGCAGCTTCTCCAAAGCTGGAATGCAGTGTAAAAAAAACAAGCTAGCCAGGGGCACAGTGATGGAGTGGAAAAGTACTCCTGAAAATGTGTCTAATTTCTTTCAGATGTCTCCCATCAGCTGGTTGTTGGCATGCTTTCCTGTTTTCCATTTAGTACCTCTTATAGTCACATCTTTAAAGATGAGATGAGTGAGAATAGAGTGTTTTAAAATGAATGTTGTATATCCATATTCATATAGACCCACATAGAATACAAAAACATAAACACACTTAGAAAAATAAAAATGTATATTACATATATATGCATATATATATGTTTTAAAGACAAAAGTGATTACTTTTTACTTAATCAATTTTGATTTTTCGGTCCATCTATTTATGCTTACAGAAGAAAACAATAATAAATCATTTATAAAAAATGGCTCAATCCTTTCTACTGGGAAATACAGTCAGACAGATTTTCTCATAAATTGTTTAGAATAATGAAAATCTCTAGCGATTTTTCTCTGATATGTATATAAAAGAGGAAAATAATCACAAACTTTGAGAAATAATTTTATTGGGTGTTAGAGAGTGGAATTTGTCAGGAGAGGAGGAGGGGAGTGTTGGGAGACTCGTGCATTTTAACAAATAGTGATATGAGGTCCTTCTTCATCTCCTTGCTAAAGAACACAGACCCCATCACTTTTAAAAAAACAAAAGCAAAAAGGAAACACAAGACCAGAGGCTAGAAATCACAAACAAAATACTGATGGGTGTAGTAAGTAAATAAATAGATCAATGAATAGATACATGAATAAATAAAATTCTCCTCCCTTTCCCTGGGCTTGCTGGAAATTTCCCTTTTGTGGGGAGTGACTCAGGGTTTTTTTTATCCTGATTCTCCTAAGCCAAACATCCTGAAGCACTTCCTTGCTCATCATCCACTGAAAAAGAAGCAACTTTCAAGCCCTGGCACTTGTGAAGTGCCTTCCTCTTTGATAAGATTTACCCCAAACTCATTATTTAAACATGAGTTGTGTTTTCCATGTAAGCAAATCAATTTTTTAAATTACAAATTCAAGGAACATGCTTAACTTGCCTAAGAGAAACAACTGTCCCTAAAGCATATAAAAATATTCATTTTTTAAAATGCAAACACATAATGTGATAATTCAGTGTCATTCATTTCTATTCAGGAGGTTAGTTCTCTTCTGTTCCTTACTTTTACTTTCACACCAGACAATTTGCAAAAAAAAATTATCATTACAGTAAAGTAATTCATTTCTCCTATGTAGTGAGCTTTGGCCCATTATATGCTATCAGTACCATTTTAAAAATAGCATAAAAATATTACATGTCATTAAACATTCTACAAATTCCTAGAGAAAGCTGAATATTCTGTTATATTAATATACCTCATTTGGGGCTGGGGATTAGGATCAGCGATAGAACACTTGTCTAGTATACAGAAGGCCCTCAGTTTATGCAAAGGAACACATACACACTCAATTTTATTTAGCCAATAACCTATAGTTGAACATGTAAATTATTTTCAGATTTTAATCATTACAAAGAAGGCTATGATAATGGAAACATCCTAATAGGAGAATCTCAATTATTATTATGATTAGTTCCTTCAAAGACATTCCCTACAAGGACAACTATAGGGTCAAAGGTTATGAACAAAGATTTTGAACATGAGCCTGGCATCTAGAAAAGTTGCACCAAATTTTATTCCCATTAATGGTAAGAAAGTCTTATCTATTACTCTGTATTTGCCTTTATTTTATTTTTAAAATGCATTTTGGTTACCAGAAAAATACATTTACATTCATTTAATCATTGTATCTATGTAGTGATTTGTGAGTTTGTACATTCTCTAAAATAACGCAGGAATTTTAAAATTCATATCTCTATCAGTCTTTGTGCTAAAGATTTGCAATGCAGAGATGAAGGAGAAGAGGACAGAGCACCACACCAAGCAATTTGCAAACATTTCTGTTATTTTAGCAAAGTTGTTTCTATACTGGGATAAGATATTAAAGATGTCTTAATGAATCTGAAAGCCTAGGGTGCTTCAAGGGGTCTAGTCTCACTTGTCTAGGCTCCAGGAAGGAAGAAAAATGGTCAAGTTCATTTTTGTTTCCTTGTTATTTATGATTTTTAAGTGCAGTTGATTTTTTAAGAATATTACATTTCCCCAGGTAAGACCTATTCCTAATTTGCTACCAATTTCTTTTAACTCAGGTTGTTTTTTCTCCTGCCAAATTTAGCAATTAATTCCCTAACAATTTAGCTCCTGTTCATATTCTGAAAAGTCTCTACCACATGATGATAGACATCCTTACATTTTCCCAATCATGTTTAGGTGTTGTTGTTTTTTTTAAACATATTTAAGCCTTCATACATAAATGTATTCTATAATACAGTATAAGAAAATACTACAATGTTTTCTGAAATGTTTGTTTTTATTTTAAAGATTCTTTTTTAACTGAAGATGCTTGACAATTGACCCAATATTTAACTTTTACTAGTCTATTCATTTTTTTTTTCAATGAATTAAGGTACCTTTATGCTATACCAAATTGTTAGTGTGCTTATTTTGCACTTAAAAAATGTTTTACATTTGTCAATAGATGGTTGGAGCTAGAGAATATCATGCTAAGTGAAATAAGCCAATCCCCAAAATCCAAAGGTTGAATGTTTTCTTTGATAGGCAGATGCTAATTCACAATAAAGTGGGGGCACAGCTTTGAAAGAATGGAATTACTTTGGATTAGGCAGAAGGGAGTGAAAGGATAGAAAGGGGTTTGGGGGCAGGAAAGGTAGTAGAATGAATCCTGCATTATTACCCTATGTGTACATATGACTAAAAGACCCATGTGATTCTATATCATGTGCAAACAGAGAATGAGAATGTATGCTCCATTTATGTATGACGTGTCAAAGTGCTTTCTACTGTCATATATAACTAATTAGAACAAATAAAAAAAAGTCTTGCATTTATGTGTCCCAAAGCCAGTTTTAATTATCATAGTTTTATATTTTCCTGTAACATTGCTAAAGATAAGCTCTTTTTCAATACATTCATGTTTCAGAACTACTTGCATGTTCTCAGAATAGGTATTTTGATTTGAATTGACTTAATATTCTGTATCAACTAGAGAACTGTCACGTTCTCAATATGTAGCACCACAGATTATCCTCAATTTGATGAGCTATGTTTAAGGAACTTAGAAGTAACCATCATACTTAGACATCTTTTCCTTCTTATCCTATCACTTTCAGTCCTTGTTCATATTATGTAAGATCTTAATCCAAAAATAAGTGTTATATAGATTGCATTTGATTTTTAGAACTAATTTTGTCACTTAAAGTTTCCTATTTCTTGTCAACTTTCCATCTGATATATAATGACTCTCCATTCATGATTTTTCTATACTTTTCTATTTTTCTTTATTTCACAGAGTGTTAAAGTATGTCTTCCCATAATTTATTCCATATCATGTGATTTATAATCTTAAATGCTTATCTATTGTCAGATAATGACAACATGTCTGAGTCTGAAATGTTTTGGTTATCATTGATTTCTTTCTTAATCTATGGACGCAATTTTTTTTTTTATCTTTTGCTCTTTAGTGGTTTATAGAAAAATCTCAAGTAGCCTTCATTAGTTGTTGTTATTATCATCATCTTTTGCTTTTAGTGACTCATTTTTGGCTTCATGTGATTTTTTTTTTTTCACTTTGAAATTAAAAATTAAGCTTCCATCTTGATATGGGTTCCTTAATGTTTTTTTTTCAATATATCTCGGTGCACGGTAACTTGCAGATTCAGGAGCATTTCTCCTACCTACACAGGTTAGCTTGTGCAGGTTTGTAAGCATTATTAACTCTGTTATATGTGCCTTGCTGCAGTCTTATAAAGTATAGGAGATCTTGCATCTGCTCTTCATACTTCTCGTCTCTTCTCTAATCATGTCCATTGCTGTCATACGATTGAACACTAAGAACTCTAAGTTGTTCTATATTACCTCCTTATCTCTCATTACTTCTTACTTTGGTAAGTAAAGTTTCCTATCTATGCACGTTTTTGTGATCTCAGGTTATTCCTTCTTTATAATTGCTTATTCTACCCTCTTGAAACATTTTATATACAGAAATATTCTAAAATTTTCTTCTGTTTTCTTTAAAAACTACTTATTAAAATGACTCCTACCCCCATTCCCTATCCCCCTGTAAAATCTTTATAGGACTGATTCATAGGAATGTAGTATCTTTTCAAAGGCATTTTGATTTTTTTCAGTATTTTTCTCTTTTTTAAAATTTTTTTTCTTTATTTTCCTAAAAGAAGCAGTTCCTGCTCTTACAGCCCTGTCACCATGCCAGCAAAGTGTTGCACCCATGTGCTCTGAGGGTCCCTTCTATGGCAGTTACTCTACATTTGTCTGTGGGATCTAGACAGAAGCTGTCTGCTAAGTGGAGAGGATTTCTGAGAAATACACATTCCAGCCCTAGCTTCTTAGCCAATGAAAACATCACCTCTTGGCAGAAAAGTGTTTGTCATATTGGTTTGGTTTTCTCTCTTCCATCTGCTTCATGGTTATCCCCTCTGGTAAGAAGCTCTTCCATAAAGGTAGAACCTTCTGTTCTTTGTAAGCACCATTTCCAAGGAGTCTGGCTCCCTAGCTAGTTTTCTGCCAGCTGATAGATATACTTAATGTCTGCTTTCTCTTTTCCAAGTTAGGGATATCAGTGGATTTTTAACATGGTCTTCCCTAATTACTTCCTAAGAAAACTGCTTTTTAATAAGAGTAGAAATTTGAAGCTCTCTGGCACTTTATCAAGCAGAAATTCATTAATGGTGTTTGCATATGAATGGTACTACCTTCCAGGGCTGAAGCAGGTCTCCCACCCATTTTCCCAATATTTCAGATAAATTTCATGGAAATTATAATAACAATTATTTAGTTGCTTTTGTTAATGTTGCTGGGATAGATAGAGGTCTATAATCTACTGAGAGTTAGACAACTGCATTTCATAAAGGAAAGCAAACATCAAACATTTCAATAATTGCAACAGGATGAATATAATCTGAATTTATGAAGGTTGACAGTAATAGCTCATTATAGTTAGCAATGCCTGGACAGTAATCACTATGTAGATGAAATAATAATATGTTCCATCAGCCCATATTTATTAAATAGCTATGATGTGCCTTACTCATGCCAAATTATGAGTAGAATCTAAATATATATGATACAAAGTTGTATTCCTTGTCTGCACTTCATTAATTATCTATTTATAGCAAAGCAGTACATTTAGTAAAATATTTTATGGATAACAAAATAATATCATATTGTTAAAAGTAGTTAAATCAACAAAATGTGTAAGTGATATAGTAA
Organism: Tamias sibiricus; assembly: GCA_025594165.1. Lineage (NCBI taxonomy): Eukaryota > Metazoa > Chordata > Mammalia > Rodentia > Sciuridae > Tamias > Tamias sibiricus. The sequence continues at coordinate 39,817,656 of CM046671.1, forward strand.
GTGGTGAAATTGTTGGAGGCAATGGGACTTTAGTTAGAACTTAAGTGACAATGAAGATACAGAGAGAATAGAATAACAGGAAAATTCTTCTTCTCGGCAGTAAAAATAATAATTAGGCTGGGGATATGCCTCTGTGATAGAACATTTACCTAGCATGTGTAAGGCCCTGGATTGTTTCCCCAGCACCCCTTACGCATGTGCACACACATATACAACAACCAACATCACAACTTACAATTTCCCAAGCATTTTACTGGCATCCTTTCATTTCAATTTCTCAGATGTCAGTTGAACAAGAAACAGCCCCAACTGATAGGAGAAGAAAGATATGCTTAGTGAATGATATATCCTGCATTTGAACACAAACTGGCTAGATTTTGATACATAATAATAATTTAATCACTTAATGTGATCCACAGGACCAAAGGATAACTGTTAAGAGTGACTATAGGATGTGTGAAGGACAGTGATGGGTTCAGTGAAAGATAAAAATAGTAAGTATCCATGGAGGATCTTTCAAAACATGATCAAATCAACAGTATTTGAATTTAAGACCAGAATGCCACTCACATTCATGGGATGCAGTTGATTAAAACCAAACTGTTTATCAAGTTATTTTATTAATCAAAGGATCATCCTTAATATTTTACCTTTAAGAAGATTTCCATTGATTTTCTTGTATAGAGTAAATGTACGGGACACCTAAAAAACTCAAAGAAGCAGACTGAAATATTGTTTTTCACTGTAGTGACATTATGGAGAGGAGGTGACTTGAGTTTCCCTCAGGGCACAACATTCTGGATTGGGAGAACTGGAAAGAATGAGGAACTGTGATTGAGGAAATTCTCCCCACATTTAAACTGAACTTTCTTGACATTTGGTGTCTTTACAGGGAAATCAAAGGGAATTGGGAATGATTTATCTTTATAGCTCCTTTTCTCCCAGTTGTTTAGAATTAACTTAAAATTTGATGATTGACTTATTGAATGCTACTTGGAGGGACTGAATCATGCCTCTGCTCTGGAAGAACACTTTAAATTATACCACTAGTGAAATAGAGAGTCAAATTTCTTTCAAATAGAACTCAGGACTCTTATATGATTTTTTCTGTACCTTGCTAACTCCTAGCTTTAATATGGCTGGTTTAGTTTTTCCCCCTGATTTATGTATCTATGTGTTTATAGTTCCTTAACACATCTTCTAACCTAGCATGTCCACTTATATGTGTATCTTGGATCATGAGCAATCTCTATGATTTTAACAGAATTTTTTGTGAAAGATACTCCCAAATATCTCAAACATAAAGAGATGAAATCTACTAAATGTTGCTATTGATTCTAAATAAGTAATATATGCAGAACATAAATTTTGCTATTTAGACCCTTTCTTAGATATTCCATGTAAGTTTCCTAAATTTATGTTTTTTGAATGTACCTACATCAGATACTAAGGTAAGATAACCAGATTGTAACCCAAGGTAGTTTTACTTGGCAATAACATTAACTTGAGTAGAATTCTTATTTCCTTCCAAAATGTCTTCAAGACTTAATTTGGTTGTGATATCACAGATCACTCCCTCAGCGCTAGGATTTTGTCTCTTCTTTTCTATGGTCACCATAATACTTGTGAATCATGTTCTGTTCTCTTCATTCATGAGCAAAATGGCATATTTTTCTCTCCTTGCCTTCCTAGTAGGCTGCCCTGATGTTCAGTTTCTTTCCATGTTGGAGGTCTCTCTGTCCCTGAGTCCTGAAAATTGTCTTCTCTGCTTATCTTTATTTTCTTTTCTATGTGGCTTGACTTTTACCTGCTACACAGTACAGCCGTGAAGGCTGACTCTTGGAAAGTTAGCTTCAGAAACTCTACCTTAATCTCACTGAAGGCCATGTAACTTTGAAAGCAGGTGGCATCTTCCTGACACCCTGCTCATATCCCATTATTTCTTTCTGATATTTAAAACTAGATGACTTTTCTCTCCATTTCAAAGCTCAGAGCTTATTGACTCATTAGTATGCAATGCCTGTTTCTGGTCTCAGGGTTACCCCCAGCTTTTAGTTGTCATCAGAGCAGAGGTATCTGCTCTGTTGTGAAACTATGGCTGATCATTCTTTTGAAGATTTATCATGCTGCCTGATATTCAGGGTCTTTCTTAGGACATTTTGTGACTTGCACGCTATTTTCCAAAATTCTAACAGTAAGGTCAAGAGTAGAAAAGTAGTGTAAATTTAAAATGAGAGACCTGAGAGCAAGAGGATACCTTTTCTCTTAACTTTCCTAAAAGCCCATAAATGTCACTTCTATCAAGTAAAATTTTCTAATCATTCTAGTTTATTTTCCCAAGTCATTTTGCACTTGCTTCAACACTCCTACAGTGTTTGTAATGCATTTTTGTATCATCTTTACATTTTTGTCCTAGAATAGGAGATTCTTCAGGGCATGACGGTATACATTTTCATGCTATACATGTCTCCTTTCCCTAGGCTAACTTCATGGTCAGATAGAGGCATTGTCAATTCTTTCCCAACCTGGGTCAAATCAATTGTTCATTTTGCTCTGTTCATGAATGAGTCTCCTACATTTACAGAGAAAACCATTTAACATCGTATTGTCCTCTATATATGCCATGCAAAATGTTGGCTGGTTTCTAACCATGACTTTCCTTCAAGCAGTTCCAAACCTTTCAATTCTCTTGAAGATTCCTGTCAATAACCCTCTAATTTTAACACAGTTGACTTTATTTCTTAGGAGCTGTTAGGAATAAATGTTATTGTTGAATCTAGAATGTCTTCCAAGTGATCATCTGTTGAAAGCTTGGTCCCCAATCAATGTTCAGGGGTGGAGTTCTTGGGAGGTGATTGGATCATGAGGACTCTGATCTCATCAGTGGATTAACAATTTGAAAGCATTAGGAGTTACAGGACATGGGAAATAATTCAATACCTTATATCTTGTCCTGGCCCCTTCCTCTTACTCTCTGTTTAAAGTGTGCCATAAGCTGAGCAGCTTCCCTCTGCCACAACTTTCTGACCTGATGCTCTTCCTTATCTCAGACCTAAAGCAATAAGGCCAACCAACCATGGACTTAAACCTCCAAAAAAAAGAGAGCAATTTTTCTTTCTCTATGATGTTTTCTCAGGTATTTTGGTCACAGGGACAAAAAGTTGACTAACACAGTAAAGTTTTCACAAGGCTTCTACTATCTATAGTTTATATTTCTGTCCATGTTTTCCTGTCTTAATCAGAAACTTCCCTATTTCCTCACTCCCCAGATAATCTCTCTACTTGTGCCTTTGATCCTATTTCTTCAAATCTCCTTTTGGACATTCTCCATATAATACCATTTCTTTCCCTTGTTAATTTCTCAATCACCCATGGATGTCATTTATTTTGCCTGACAATGTATTTAAGACCTTCACATCTAATGAAACCATCTCTTCCATCCCACTCTGTATTTAAGCTACAGTCTAGATCCCTTCAGTAAAAGAATATTATATTTTCACCATCATCCTCTCATTGATCTCTAAGTCTATATATCAACCTCTTACCCCCCAAATCCAGCTTGAACTGTCTAAATGAAAAGTCACCAAGGACTTCTTACCTGTCATATCTCATGGCATTATTTACAGGCCTCTTTCATTTGGGATCTTTGGGAATTTTGACAGAATTTAACTATCTTGCCATTCCATATTTTGAAATTCTTCATTCCATGGAGCTTTGTAAAATTCACTCATCCATTGGCTCTTTCTACTTATTTGATTACTTTTTCTCTTAATCTTTTACTGATTACTTCATTGAAGTTAATAAATTTTAAGGTTCTGTCTTTAGCCTTCTTCAATGACATGAATAACTGAAATCTTATGTGTTCTATTCTATGCTAGCAGCTGCTCTATTGCTTATGAAATTAATACATCACAGGTAGCCAGCACAATAAGCTAATGTAGTGGATAATTCTTTCTTGTTCATTTATGAAAGTACATCTTGAAATTCAGAGAGTTAGGTAAATTGTCCACAAAGCTAATACACAGCAGAACTAGCATTAGTGTTTAAGCATTCTCCTTTTCCTGACTGTTCAAAGATTTTCATGAATAATTTTATCCACATCAGTGATGCTAATTATTGCCCTTATGTTCCAAATTCTAAGATCTGTATTTCCAACCTTGACCCTGTCTATTCCTTCTGATCTATGCTTTTAAATGCACTATAAGTTCCTACCCGGTTTTCTTCACTCAACTTTACCACACAATAGTGCTCTGGCCAATGTGTGTTAGTACCCTGATGTTCATGATTCCATGCCTTCCTCCTGCTTTACCCTCTGCAGTAGAGTGCCCAACTCTGTGTGGTCCACAAGGTCAGCTCTTACACTTGTCCTCTTTTTAAAAGTCTTATTGCAACTTGTTTCTAGCTTCTCCTGACTCTCACATGCAAAATTTATGTCTCCCACATCTGTATGCCATAATATATTCACTGAACATCTCTCTACTTGAATACTTAGCACATATCATTTCAGTTGATTTGCTTGCCATAATGTATCTTTTTTAGTAAATATATGATAAAATATATTAATTTATGATTGTCTTTCTATGTATAGTTGAAATCAGTATGCCTTCTACATAATATGAGATCAGCAATCAGTTTTAGAATGGAAAAATTAATATTTCACTAAAAGTATATTAAAAATAATTTTAGACTTGTCATGTGATCTTTATGCATTTTTAGCTGGTATTGACACCTTCTCAAGGCCTCTGGTACTTAACTGCTAGGTTGTTTGAACTGTGACTTACACTATTTCTGCAATGTCAGGAGCCATTTGGTGGAGATAATCACAGCATCATACAAATAACAAGGTAGGAATTGACCAAGTGCATGATGTGAATAAATTATTAAATCAATAAGTTTTTTTCTTAAAACTCTTCTCTGCCATTTCTGCACATGCAAATTATACTAGCGTTTTAAAACCCCATTTACAGATCATCCCTTCAAGGAATTTATCCAAGAATATGCAGTTGCAAAGAATTTTTTTCCCTATATTTTTTAGCTCTGTGTCTATATCTGTCCCATGATGTATCCTCTTGTCTTGCATCTGATTACTTCCACTGCTAAGATCTTGAGCACAAGTTCTCTGTTTTCTGATTTGGTTTGCCTTGTGCCTAGCACAGTTTTTCTCATAGTAGGCACACAGCAAGGAAAATACACATGTGACTAATCATAAATTCCTCTTTAAAAATTAATCTTAAAAATATAATTGAAAGACTAAGGCATGTTAATTCAAACCACTAAACATCAGTTAATGGTTAACATTATATCCAGCCCTGTACATAGGGTCTCTGAGTAATATAGAAGAAAAAAAACACATGATTTTGCCTCTTGTAGCTTTTACAAAGTAGTTGGAGAGACAGACTTTTACAAATGAGACTGGAGATCTGTATGTAATCAAATGAGTGATTTTTTCCAATTACATCATCACCATTTATGTGATGGAAGAAGATTTCTTCTTTAGTTCTTAATTGTGTCCAATGATTCTGAACTTTAGCAGCTGGAAGTGAACAGTTTGACTGACAATAGTCAGTGGAAACTCATGCCTGGGAATGAGTTCAAAGCACTGTGATTACCAAGAGTGGGATTGTCAAAATCAAGTTCAGTCCATGGGGGAAAGCTCTCATCATGAGGACTATCTAGACAGGGGATGGAGATGAATCAAGGCAATTGGAGATTCAAGCTGTGAAACTGGAAGCTATTTGGGTGAGGTTTGATGCTGAGGTCACTATTGAATTTAATGGCTTTGTATTGTTAACAGTAACCACCAGGCAAGAGTTAGGAACAATTTGTCCCACTGTAGGAAGAGTGCCAATCTAAAGTGCATATGTGTCCTGAATCCATTCACTGGTAACCTCATCCCTAACTTCAATAACATTTAGCTCTCGACCCTGGCAGTTTTCTTAAGTATACTCTGTTGAAATCAAAAAATCAGAAAGCATGTATTAACCTTTGAAATATTGGCTAGATTACTTATGTATTTATACTTAAGTTAAAAGTGTGCAAGAATGCAACTGTTTGTTTAAAATGGCATCTGTCCATGGATGCTGCCTCAGTTTTATTTAAAAGATCTGTGAAAATACAAAAGGTTTAAAACTTGAAAATAAGTCAAAGTATTCTCTAAATGCTGAACTTTTATTCCCCAAATCTGGGAAATATTAACTTCTAATGAGGCTGATGGTTATGATTATTAGTAAAAAATCAATGCTTTCTTGGGGCTGGAGTTGCATGTGTGAGGCATTGGGATTAATCCTCTGCACCACAGAAAAATAAAATAAATAAAGTATAGGCATTCTGTCTATCTTCAACCACAAAAGAATTTAAAAATAAAATAAAATAAAGGTATTGTGTCCACCTACAATTAAAAATAAATAATGCTTTCTCTTTGTACAAGAGGTTGCACGCTGTCATATCCTTAGCTCTTAGGACTGTCTCCTGCTTTACAGTCATAATCTCTGCAGGCCAGAATATAGAATGGGTACCCTGACTCTGCCTCTATATAGGGGCTACTGTTAAATATACCTAGAAACTCACTTGTACCAAATTAAAACACCAGATCAAAATGTGTAATGGTCTTGGTGCTTCAAAAAAACCCAGGTGAATGTTTTCTCTGATATAAAGGAGGCTAGTTCACAGTGTTGTTGGATGGGGGTACATAGGAGGATAAGAGGAACACTAGAATGGTCAAAGGGAAGGGAGGGGAAGGGAGGGAGTAATGGGGGAGGGAGGGGGAGAAAAAGGAAAAAAAAAAAAATGGTGGTTGAATGAGATGGATATCATTATCCTAAATGCATGAATGAAGATCTGAATGGTACTTATATACTTTGTATACAAACACATGTATGTAAAAAGATGCTATATATGTGCATTATGAATTGTAATACATACTACTATTATAAATAAAAACAAGGGAAAAAAAAAAAAAAAAAAACCAGCTGACTTAAGAAAATATGTGTGCTATTACTACTCCATAAGCATATGTGTTTGAATTATTTTTTTAAAACTTCTGTTTATTTTAAAACAGTTTATTTCCATGTTCTGGAAATCTATTGTAACAATTCTGTTAGGGTAGAACATTTTACTGTCATTTGTCAACATTATCTCTTAATACTAAGCAAGGCCATTATGTCTGTGCTGTGAGAATGCCCCTTACATATGTGCAAAGTCCAGTCTGCACAGCCACTCCTGGCAACTCTCCTTGACATTTGCAACACAACCCTCTTAAGTAAGTGCAATTCACTAAAATACAAAAATAGCTATGTGAATATTTTGTGCAAGTTACTAGTAAGAATACTACCACCAAAAGCTTCCTACTCACTCCTTATTTCTCTGATTTGGATTACTCTGATCTTACTAGTGAGTTATTATTATTATTATTATTGTTCTTCTTCTTCTTCTTCTTCTTCTTCTTATTATTATTATTATTATTTGGTACTGGGAATTGAACTCAGGGGCACTCAACCACTGAGCCACATCCCCAGCCCTATTTTGTATTTTACCTAGAGAAAGGGTCTCACTGAGTCGCTTAGTGCCTCACTATTGCTGAGGCTGGCTTTGAACTCAAGATGTTCCTGACTCAGCCTACCAAGCTGCTGGGATTACAGGTGTGGGCCACTGCACCTGGCTCCTAGCATATTTTTAATGCCACTTAGCAAATGACTTTCCTATGAAAATGCCATTTTTATTGATCAAAAACTTGAATACCAAAATTTCACGTGTTTCAATCCAACACAATGGTTTTATATTTTTTAAATAGATGGGTCTTTAAAATGTTTTTTAGAAAAAATTTTGGTTTGTTTATTAATTTATTTACTTGTTTTAGATCATTGCATGAATGGTATATGTTGGTGAACATAGAGTGGATGAACTTTTCCTTATTTTTCTCCCTAAGTACAAATACAAACCTTACACATATTATATAAACAAACTAAAGACTCTGAAGGTAAAGAAAAAAAGGAATACCAACTAATGATGGCAAATTCTTGGATTTCCTTTTTGCTTCATCTATCCTGAACCAACAGCATTCTAGAAACTCCACAAGATAGAGTCGAAAGAGCAAATAAACAAATGAAATCAAAACAATAATAAAATCCCAACCAGAAACAAAATCCTGCATACTTAACCTAAGGACTACAAAAAGGGCAGACAAAATGTTGACCCATAATCACCTTATTCTAATCAAACACTTTAGAAAACAACTGTGACCTCTAGTTACCTACTTTGGTACAATCCAAGTGGGAACCTGGAATTCCACACTCACTAGGCTGTAAAGAAGCTCTCCAAACCCCCATGCTACTGGAGGTATATCTGAAAAGGACAGCAGAGGAGTGGGAGCTAGGACTTTCATTCCCAACTTGCCTCCTCTGTGCTGTCAATGGAAATTATGGGGAGAAGACCCAAAGCAGCACTGCTATTCTGAGCCAGTGTAGTATCAGTGGAGTCTTCATGGAGTCTCCTGCTGTGCAGAAATAAAGAGGTGCCACCTCCTCACCCCTGGCAATAGGGGAAACCGCACTTTTCTGCCCCTTGCCCTGCAAAAGCAATTTCACAGAAAATCAGTTACCACGGATGTATATAAAATTCAGAGTCTAGTCTAATACCCAATATGTTCTGGTTCCAACTGAAAATCAATTGTTATGTCAAGAACCATGAAAATCTCAACACAAATTTAAAATCAGAACAATAACAAAATCCCAACCTTGAACAAAAGCCTGCATACTTGACCTAAGGACCAGGAAAAGGGCAGACAAAATGTTAAACCATAATCACCCTATTCCAGTCAAATACCTTAGGAAAAACTGTGGCCTCTAACAGCAATGTTAGAATGATTGGAGAAAGATTTTCAAGAATTCACTTGTGGAATGAATGAAGTAGAAAGTCTTTCCAATGACACTGAAGCTATACCAAAGGAGTAAATGTTGATTTTATAACTTAAAACTTCAATAACTAAAATAAAATACCATGTAGATTTAATAGGAAAATGTACATGTTCAAGGAAAAGCTCAATGAACTTGAAAAAAATTGAAATTACTCAATGTGAAGAACAAAGAGAAAATAGACTTAAAAATATTAATAATGACTTCATTTTATGACTGTAACAAAATATAACCATTTCATGTCACCAGTGTCTCAGAAGAAAACACAGCCAAAAATATTACTTGAAGAAATAATAATAGATAACTTCCTAAATTTACCAAAAGATATAAACCTACAGATTCAAAAAGCCAAATGACTTCAAACAGAATAAACTCAAAGAAACTCATGCCAAGACACATCATATGCAAATTTCTGAAACTAGACAAAGAATATACTAGAAAGCAGAGAAAGAGAATAGGAGAAAGGACACATATAAGGGGAAAACAATTTGAATGACAGCAGCCTTCTGTTTAGAAACCATAGAGGCCAGAAAGAATTGGCACATTTTTAAATAGTAAAATATAAACCCCAGACTTGCCAATTCTGAATTCCAAAACCAGTGAAAAAGTCCCATTGAGAATAAAGCAGAAACCAAGACATTCTTAGATAAAATTGAACTAACATAAATAAAGGCTATGGAAATTTCTGTAAACAGAAAAAAAAAAAAGTAAAAGAAGAAATCTTGATCTCAGAGGGGAGTAGCTGGGGGTGCTCTGTTTGTGGATCTCTGTTTTAAAAGGCCTGAAACCTTGCTGCCCCAGATTGGACTACCTGCAGGTGCTCTATCTGTAGAATTGGAGCTGGGAAGGCCAGAGACTTCCTGCTGTTCTCTTGTTGCTGCTCCTGCAGTAGAACAATCAACCTACCAGTCTAGGTAGGGAGCAGGGGGTGATATGGCTGGGGCCCTGCTGCTGTTTCTCAATCAGAACTTCCACAGGGTTTCAGTTGTGGAGCAGAACTGGTCCTCCACTCTGGGTCTCTGTTAAACTTCACCTGTCTCAGTTCTTTGGTTAGAGAGAGCAAGCTTTCCGGGGACATTTTTATTTAAACCCGTCGTCAGTCCCAGCTTGCAGGGTTCCTCCAGACCTGGTCAGGAAAGATGCTGGAAATAGGAAGAAACCCCCACGCAAGTCATCACAGTGTTCTATCCTGGGTCCTCGGGTTTCTGGCCAGTTGTTCTTCTTTCCAGCTTATAGTTCTTTAATCAACATGTTGACAATTTCTAGGGTATTTAGTTGCAGTTAGAGTGAAAAGCAGGAAAGGGATTCTATAAAAGAAGACCTTACTTATTATTTTGAAGTTTTTTTTGTCATGCTTTAATTGTAGTTTTCTTTCTAGCAACATTTTATTTCAGAAAACTTTCTTGATTCTCCACATTTAATTTGGTTCCCTCCTATGAGTTCCCACATACTTGAATAAAGAACTCATCTTCTTGTAAAGTGACTAGACAAGTCATCATAATACTGTGGGGACATAACCCCATAATAGAAAGGAATTACTCTAGGTTCAATGTCTCATGGTAAGAGCTCAATAAATGCTATTCAACAAATGAATCGATGGTGAATTGAATGAACAATGAAAAATTGTTATGTTCAAGTGTAAGCTCTCAAATTTGTTTTTGTTATGTGTTTGTTTGTTTTTAAATCATAGTAGCTGGAGAAATTGTTTTCATTTAGTAGTTTCTCAAATAGACATAGCTGGGAGAGTTTGACTAACATGATCTGACAATTCATTTTTTTATTAACAAAGTTATTTTCATCATCTGTGTACATGCACACAGAAAATAAACATATGACATTAAGCAACAGCAATGCATTACTACTTCTCATTGTTGCTATATGTTTGAGCACATGTGAATATTTTGAATTTATCATTGCCAACTATATCACCCTGGATAGGAACAAAAGCCACTCAAGACGCAAATCCAAATGATGGAAAAATATCTAACTATAGACATTGGGTACAAGTTTTTCTTTCCTTGATGCCAAAATCTAAATTGCAGATTTTAGAGATTTATTAACACTGGCCATTGTTTTTTTCTTGATGTTACTGTTCATGTGACTTCATATTTTTAAATGATTGATATAATTTGATGTGATATAAACCATTAAATTGACAATGTGACATTGTTAACAATACAGTTTATCACTTTAGTTGTCTAAGAATACTTACATAAATGCTCTACTAGTCGTGTTTGTGACATCATCTTCTACTTTTTTCTGAGAAGTTGATGACACCAGATAAAAAGGTCCTTGACTTCTTTATCGACATCTCATGTTGTTCTGTGTTCCTGGTAATTAAAATTTATCTTGCAACTCAGATTACTTAAGGTCTTTTGGTCTACAGCTTCCCGAAGTTTCAAATTTTTAATTCAGAACCTCATTATCTAAATTTTTTCATAGAAAATATCTGAAAAAATTTGGCTTGACAAATTTCATGGTGGTAAAATCAACATAAAAATTTCAATTTTATGTCTTTACCTTAAGCTCAGTGAATTTGATTATACCCCCTATAGCTCAATGTGAATTTCTGTCTGTAATCATCCAATGTTTGAGTGTTCAAATATTCCATGCTTGGCCTGAAGTGTGAGAATTCTTATTTAATCTAATTATTCAGAGATGGCTTTATGAAAGAAGTTGTATCTTTGAATAATACAGCTTCTCTATGGGGTGTGACATCACATGGGGTAGGTATCTCAGTCATGAAGAGTGCTCCTAAACAGGGAGGCAATATTTTTCTGGTGCATATTGGGTTAGGTTATTCAGAGAAAAATCTGAAAACTTGGTAGTTCAGAAAATACATTTGAAGAAGAGCCTGTGAATCTCTATCTGGTTCCTAAGTTCTCATGGTTGAGTTGTGACTTCCGAGATAATACAATTTAGCTTCTGCCAGCTTCTCCAACCACCACATTATTATTGAGTTTGCTGCACTATCCAATATAGTCCCCTTACTTAAGAACAAAAAGGAAAATTGAAAATCTATTTGACGAGGGCCAGGGTTTAAAGCATACTTGGATAATAAAAAAAAAAAATCTCCCTGAGTTTTTGCATGTCATTTTGTACAATAATAAATTATTAATTAAAATTGCCTATAATGAATAGCAATGGTAATCACAATTTATTTTGTACTTCAAATTAACATGTCATCATCTCATAGCAGAGCACTATCATTTCTGTAGCAATGTTATTTCATCATAGACTTCATTGCTGATGATAATAATGATTTTCTGTCAAAAGCCATACTTATTTGTCATGTAATATGTGGAATATAAAATATTCCATATTAAATATAAAACCTGAAAATTATTTTATCCTTGATAAAAAAGGAACAACTGATCCTCATATAAATAACTTTTTAAATAATATAATATATATATATATATATATAATTTTATGTTATATAATATTATGCTAGTATTAATTTGTTCATAAATGATGATAAGATTTATCATATATCCCTTATAATCTTGTCCCCTACCCAACCTCATTTTACTGCATGTTAAGATACAGCACTTTATAAATCATAAACTATAGCTGCATGAGGTAGGAAGAGTAAGTATTCTCATAGTCCCATGATGTCACAATAGGGAAAACTGAATAATAGGGCCAGAGACAAGACCTGTTATAAAGTAGATGACATTTTCCTTTGGAGGAGAAGCCATTTCTTAAGTTCAGGAGTACTGAAAAAATACAATGTAAGAATCTCAACTGATATAATATTCCTTCTCTTTATTTTGATTTTTAAAATCACATAAGGAATAAATGCATATAGTAGATGAGTGACTTATGACCCCAACATCCCTGGAAAATCACTACTTAAATTTTCAAACATAGTTTTCAAGGAGTTCTCCTCTTCATTTATAGCAGACTAGATAGATATATGCAATACTTGACTACTAAGAAGTAGAATAAGTGTTATTACTTTTGTCTTCTTTATATAATGTGAACATGAATTATTCCTGTGACATGTTACACACATAAAACAAGATCCCAGACATCAAGAAGTTTAGAACAAATTTTGAGGAGTAACAACAATACAGAGACCAGAATATAATCTTGAGGGCAGCAAAGATGTTGTTTCTCATTTATTGCTATATTCCCTAAATCACAAATTGGAAATGGCCCTCGGTTCAAATTCAGTTGTTGGGGGAACACATGAATGAATGAAAGAGTAGCTTTCCCATGGTAAGACACAAACACTGAAGAGGATGGAGTGGCTTGGGCATGTTCAGGATGCTAAGAGAAGCCTCACTGAGGAGGTGATTGGATTCAAGTATTGAAATTCAAATAGATCAAGAGGAAAAGAGAGAGAAGGCAGAACTCTACAGAGGGTGACAAGAGGAATGGCACACAGGAGGGAAAAAGGAAGTCTGTGAGGGGTGTTTTTGCAGACCTGAGTCTCAGCATGTTGTGCAAGTCCTGTAAAATAATACTGGATTGAACTTGATTGCAGGGTTCCTTACAGCTTGAGGAAGGAGAGTGCTGTATCTTTCAGGTTCTCAAAAGCCAGTTTTTGTTTGCAATCAGCCTCCTGCCCACAAAAATTACATATGAAGAAAGCACGGCTAATTTCCATATTCAGAATAATTTGGAGAAAGGAACAGCTAAAAACAGGAAGATTTAGCAAGGTGAATTATACTCAGGGCATGAAATAAAAGTGACCAAAACAGAGGGGCAGTAGTAAATGGAATGAGATACATGATTGGGGTTCACACTACAATGGACACTGTACAAACCATGCTAAAGGAACATCACACTCCTGGCCCTGAGAAAGCAGGCAATGAGTTATGAAGAGGGCTGAATGACAAGTGTTGAGTCCAAGACTAGGAGGAGCAGCTGGAGTCCAGAGGGGCAAGAGAAAGAGCATGGTAGAACTGGCTCCACTCTTAACCAATGCAGATGGGTTGGTTTTGCTTTTCTGTTCATCAACAACTCCATATCTATAATTAGAACACAGAAACTACCCTATAAATTTGGACAAGGAATAAACGAACTAAAGTTTATATGGGACTAGCACATGGTTATCACTCCACCAAAACTGGTAAGTTTGACCAGTTTATTATCCAATTCTTTTTTTGTTTTTTCCTACAGGGATTGAACCAAAAGGGACTTTACCACTGAGCCACATCCCCAGCCCATTATTAGATTTATTTTGAAACATGTTCTCTTTAGTTTGCTTATAGCCTTGCTAAGTTGCTGAGGCTGACTTTGAACTTGTAATCTTCCTGCCTCAGACTCTCAAGCTGCTGGGATTACAGGTGTGCACTGCCACACCCAGATCTTTTTTAGTTCTTTAATGAATTTTATTATGTAATATTTGATACTTGACCGAACATATACATATGTGCTCTGTATAATCTATGAAGCAGGATAATAAACATAACCCCTGTGAGCTCACCATCTAACATTAAAACAGAACCAATGTTATCAGAGCCCCCATGAACTATGTGGTCACACAGTTAACCATTATATTTTTAAGTAAATTGTTTATTCTCAATTTGCATATAAAGTAAACCTTCTTAAGTGCGTAATTCAATGAGTTTCAACAAATGCATATGGCACCCTAATACAAAATGTGACAAGTGTGTAACTACCACCATCACAAAGATATGAAATAATTCTATTACCTTAAGAATTTCCCTGGTCTCCTGTTGTTGTCAATCCCAGCCATTTCATTTTGTCTCTGGCAACCACTAAGTTGACCTATTTCCATACATTTATTTTATCCATGTTAGAAATGCATGTAAATGGAATCATTTGTTGTGTCTGGCTTCTTTTACACAACCCTGTGTTTAGATTTCTCCACATTATGTGTATCAATAGTTCATTTCTATTTCCGAGCAGACTACGCCATCTAGAACATGCCATGGCAGAGGACATTTGGGTTGCTTCTAGTTTGGGCTATTACAAGTGAATCTGCAATGAATTTTCATGTATGGTATTTTTGTAGGTATGTTTTCATTTCAGATAAATATCTAGAAGTGAAATATCTGGGTATAATGTAGATAAATATGTAACTTTGTAAGAAATTGCCATTGTTTTTGTCTAACATTTTTAGTTTAGTTCTGTTTCCTGTTTGTTTTGCTTCTTTGTTGATGTTTACCACACGCTGCCATCTGAAATATATGAGAGTTCTGTAACTCTGCATAACACTGGGTATTGAAATACTTTAATTTTAAACATTCTAATTGGCATAAAATAGGTATCTCATTGTGGTTTTAATTTTCATCTTCCCATGACCAATCATCTTAAGACTCTTTTCATGTGCTTATTGGCCAGAAATACATCTTCTTTTCTGAAGTGTCTGCTAACATAGTCCTTTGTTCATTTATTTTTAAAAGGCTCTTTGTTTTGTTATAATTGAGTTGTAGGAGTTATTTATAAAATCTGAATGCAAGTCCTTTGTCAGATATATGCATTGCAAATATTTTCTCCTGGACTCTGACTTGCCTTTTTAATTGTCTTTGAAAGAGAAGAGGGTTTAATATTGCTGAAGTAGAGTTTATTAGTCGTTTTTCCTTTATGGTTTGCACTTTTTGTGACCTAATTTTATTTTTATGCTTATCTCAAAATTGAAAAAAAAAAAATGTTTCCTTGTTTTCCCTTAAAAGTGTATTTGTTTAATCAAACATTTAAGGGGTTAGGCATTATTTACCCCATTTCAGAATTGTGGAAAAAGGCATACTGAGTCAAATGTGGTATAGTGCCCATTAAAGCCAGGCAGGCCTGTCTAACTTCCTAATGCATTACAGATAGGACTTATAATTGAACGTCCTGAAATCTAAAGCAGGATTGTGGTCACTTATACAAAGTCAAGACAGCTCAGATACAGAAACTTTTCATTATATCTTAGAATGAAAAGTTTCCAAGTTTGCTGCAACTCTAACGTAAGTGAACAAAACCCAGTATCCTTCAATGTGGATGCTTGTTGGTCAATAATAGCTGCCTCTGAAAGCTTTTCATAAATATTGGAAGGGATGTGTGAACTCCTTCTACCCCTGCAAGCAGAGGGATGCAGGGATTACTCTGCCATTTTACCTTAGCAGGCTACTCAAACTACAATGCATAGAATTACATTGATGAGCCCCCAGCCCACCTCCCCTGTGTTTTCAATTTGGATGGAGTGCTTCAGGCCCCTTTACCCCAGCTCACCCTCTCTTACTCAGATGATGGGGTCTATTTCCTTGTGCTATGAAGCAACCATCAGACCAACCCTGAGGTGTCTTCTGTGTGTGTGAGACTCCAACATAAGGATTCTTGGAGGATGCTTTAATGGGGGCAGCCTTGAAATCAAAGACTTCACATCAAGGGACATGTCTCTAGTTGCTTCAAGCATGGAGAACCTAGGATCACGCAACACCAAAAACAGTAACATAGGTGAGGACACAATTTGGAAGGAAGATGACACTTTTTTCTTAATTGTTAAGGGAAATTAAAAATATATATATATATGGTTTTAGGCAGAAAACAACTGCATGTCTGTGTTTATTTCCATGGGGCTGATGCTCCAGAGGTAATCTTGCTAATTAGATTTTTTGTGATTTTGTTATTAAACCTTTTTTAATGAGGTTGGCCCAATCTATCTTTCCTGAGTCTCCTTGGGCTGTTATGGAAGACTGAAGATGAGAAAGCAGAGAAGTGCTTGCATGGGAGGTATATACATGTTAATTATGCATGTAACCACATCTGCTTTAATATTACACATTTTAAACACTCTGAAAGCCCAAGAAGTCAGATAGGATGGATATCTTTGACTTATAGAATAAACCAGAGCTCCATGCAGTTAAATGACAACATGGTTGAAGAAGAGGTATGGTTAGAGATAGCAACTGTTACCTGTGACCTAATCTTGCTTTGCAAGTATTGATTCACTGGCTTCTTTGTTTTTCTAAACACACCCACCCTAGTTTTTTTTTTTTTTTTTTTAATATACATCATTCCTGTCTGTTTCTGCCTCATGAATAATCTTGTTCAACTGACAATCAGAAAACCATGATGTGTTGTCAAAGTTTCATTGTGCAGTCCATGCCTTCACTCTCTTGGCTTCTTTCTCCTTATCTGCAACATGAGATGGTGAAATCTTCTGAAACCTTCCACTTGTGCTGTTTTAGTCTCTGCTTTAGGATCCTCCCTGTCAATGTGCATTGCATACTGGACATAGTGTGAGCTAGTGCAGTTGACCTTCATGCCCTGACTACTAAGGATTGACTTGACAATGAAGTTGCTAGTTTTAGAAATTATTTCACTGACAAAACAAACAATTGAAGTTCTTTTGATTAAATAAAAGTATATTTGTCTTTCACATCATTATTATACCTCTAAAATGTTTTTAATGAATAGGTTGTCTTAAAATGAAGTATACTAATAGTTTATTATCTCCCAGAAATATCCCACTTTTCATCTTTCATAGCACTGTTTTATTTATTTTATCATCTCTTATGTATGCTGTGATTTGCCTTTTCCTTTAATTGTAGTTTTTAAAGGTCCCTAATGCTACGAGGCAGAGGCTGTCTTGAAAATATTATGTCAGTAGCTTAAATACCCATAAAGCCATTACCTCTTTGCAGTGAAATCCATCTTGTATTCCTATGACTCACATATGTATAATCTGTGAGAAAAATAAGGAATAAAGGAAGCAGTGGTCTCAGTCCAACTGTTACACTAACTAAATAACCAGGACAAGTCATGCAATTATTTAGCTCATTTTATAAAATATGAATATCTGTCTCACCTAATTCATGAGATTATGAAAAATAAATTTACTCAGTAGTTAATTGATTTAAAAAATATTTGCTGAACTCCTACTATACACACACATACAACACTGTTGTTGGAAATTTGGCAATTAAGATAGAATTCCTGTTCACAAATATCTAGTGCTCTAGAGGAGGTAAAATGCAGACACAGAAGTATAAAGAATGAAATAGCACAATGTATATAAAGGCATGGTGGAATCTCTGTGGAAGACTTCATGGGAAATGTTTTAGTCAGCTTTTTCACTGCTGTGACTAAAAGGACCTGACCAAAACAATATTAGAGGAGGACAAGTTTATTTGAGGGCTCATGGTTTCAGAGCTCTCAGTCCACAGACAGCTGGCTCCCTTCCTAGGGGCTTGAGGTGACTCCAAATAACATGGCAGGAGAGTATGGGGGATGGAAGCTGCTCACATGATAATAAAGAAACAGAGATCCACTTGCAAGATACAAGTGCCAGATATACCCCAAAGCCTTGCCCCCAAAGCCTCACCTCCTTCAGCTACAATCCACCTGCCTTCAGTTATGACTCAATTAATCCCATCTGGTGATTAATTCACTGATTGGGCTATGGCTTTCATAACCCAACCATTTCTTCCATGAACCATCTTGTATTGTCTTACAAGTGAGCTTTGGAAGGACACCTCATATAGGAACCATAACAGGAAAGAATTATTTGAGCCATGTCTAGAAACACAATGGGGTGGGCTGTATTGTGCCTTAGCATGACTGTAGCCAAACAGTGCTGCAGGAGAACCGCTTTGGAAATCATATAATAAAGGAAGTGGAAAAGAGAACAGATTGAATCAACTACAATATTTCTGAAAAGGTTTTATGTTACTAAATATAAAACATAAATGTAAAACCTAAATAAAACATATGATCATTGTTATTAAAAACTCAGAAACACTGTCTTTGGAAAATAAACAGGGAGGTAGAAAACTGAGGCTGAAGACAATCCTGGTACTCTGGAATCATGAACAATTCATGCATCTCTTTTAGTTCTCATTGATGTGGGTGAGATTCTCAGGGCATATCTCTACCTTTTTGTCAAGATTATTCAGATAATTAAACTGATTTGAAAATTACAATTGGTCAAAAAACTTAGAAAATGATAATGGTGAAAAGTATTATAAGTGTTTAGATTATGGTAAAGGAAAGCTCACTGGAGTTGTTTTACAGGACAGTGATTCATCTGAAAATGGTCCAGACAAACTGGAAAGGCTGCAATATGTATATAAACTTGGTAGTTTCCTTTTCATTTCAAATATCTTTGGTTTTCCAAAAGCCAACTCCTCTCCATACACATACCATCATCATCATCACCATTTAATATATTTAACCTATTACCCTGCTCTCAGTAAAATCTTTCTTACAAATACATGTATGAAGACACTATTGTTATAAAAATAATTTATATAAAACCAGCAACTTGAAAAATTGTGCTCTTTATATGTAATATGAAATGAAATGTACTCTGAAAACATGTGTAACAAATTAGAATAATAAAAAAAAAGAAAGAAACTCAAAACCCCAATCCTAAGTGTTAATGGAACATAATGAAAAATCAAATATGGAAACTCCCTTAATGTCCTTCTCATTTCAAAATTGGGAATTCCTAAAATAAAATACTTTAATTTTTAGTGCAATTTCTTTTCCTTTTTTTTTTTCAATCTTTTCCTTCTTTCTTTATTTGGTTTTTGTTTTTCTTTCTTTCTTTCTTTCCTTCTTTCTTTCTTTTTTTGTTGTTGTTGCTTTTTGTTTGTTTTGTTTTTTCCTCTCTCAGTCTTGTGAGGTCAGTGGCAGAAAGTAGAAGGAAGCTGAAAGCAGAGTCCAAAACAACAATTTTTATATTCCTTTGTTTTTTTTCCAGGCTTGGGGGCCTTTGATCACCATCTTCCATGGACCACAGTTCAAACTAATAAATAGAAAGTGTTAAATACCACCTGAATTTCCTGGTAAAAGAACATTGCTTAAGTTAGTTTCACAGAACTGTAATAACAAAGTACAACAATCTTGGTGGCTTCAAAGAGCAGAAACATTTATTCTTTCACAGCTCTGAGGGCCAAAAGTCCAAAGTAAAGCATCTTCAGCATCATACAGCCTCTGAAGGGTGGAGGAGGTAACATCTTGGAAATTTATGAAGATAATTTGACTAAAATGCCCATTCAATAAAAATTTGTCTAGCACCTTTTTTTTTTTTTTTTGAACAAAAATCAAAAGATCTTGGGTGATATATTTAAAATGAAATATTTCAATCTGTGAAAAAGTAATTCAGGTAATAATGTAGCTAATTTCCAAATGTGTATTTTAAGTAAAACTGAAAAGATTGGTAATATGTACAAGATGATTTCATTTGTGCAAAATCACTGGAAATTCACACTTATGGGGAAAAAATTGTGAAAACATACATATTAACTTTTGATTCTAATGCAGCTAGGAAGGACCTAATGCCCTGGTACAAGACGCATTATTCCTTATACTTGTATAGTTTTAATTAGAT
Organism: Tamias sibiricus; assembly: GCA_025594165.1. Lineage (NCBI taxonomy): Eukaryota > Metazoa > Chordata > Mammalia > Rodentia > Sciuridae > Tamias > Tamias sibiricus. Next base: position 39,837,861 of record CM046671.1, read on the forward strand.
ATATTTTATAATATTGTAATATCTATTAAATATATAAACTTCCCAGGTTTAGCAAGGAGGACAAATTGCAGTGGGAGAGAAAGCAAGTACTCACTAGTCTGTTAAAATAATCCAGTCAAAAGATTTTCAAAAGTCTAAATTATGGTACAAGAATGGGGACTAGGAAGACAAACAGATTCAAAAAAATATTAAGGGTCAAATTTGATAATTTGTTGAGTGAATGGATCTAAGGAATGGAGGGATATTTAGGGAGGGCTCAAAAATAAACTTGAGTTTCTACTTTGAATTTGTCACCTGATAGGCCATCAATATGATAGAGAACAGACAGATATGGGTGATGGGAATTTGAAGTTAAGGGAATAATTCTACAAACTGGCCACCCTGTGTTGACCCACATGCTTTCTTAAAAAAAAAAAAAAAAAAAAAAAAAGAAAGAAAAAAAAAATTAACTGCACTCCTGTCTGGCCTAAGTCAATAGGATATATTAGATCCCACAGCAAACAACCCGTTATCTGCAGGAGAAATGCAGGCTCAAAATGCCAATAAAAAAACACAGGGTATCATGGTGTGTGTGTGTGTGTGTGTATGTGTGTGTGTGTGTGTGTGTGTGTGTGTGTGTAGGGAGTGACCCTTGCACAGACCAGATTCCAGAAGTCAGAGAGATAAGGATAACCCTAACCATAAAATCTGTAAGAATATGTTTCAATTAGAACTGGTCAGCATGGGACAAAGTGACCTAGAATTGTTATGTGCAATGGAGACTTGAAGGCCTGATGTTATCCTGCTATCAGTCAAAATTCAAGAGGTGGACCTGGGCAGGATACTCTGGTAACTTCTCCAAGGCTCCCAATAAAACTGGAGGGCAGGAAGAGCACTCCATCCTTCTTCTGCCTGAGAGGGCCCATTTTCTCCCTTTTCCCTTCTCCTATCCCTTCTGATCAACTCATGTCTGCTACTCTGGGTAATGCATCTGAAATCTCTCTGACATGATTGCAAGAATCCATGTGAAGGGGGGGGCCTCCACTAATGCCTCACCTTTATGGCAAGTTTGTGCCCTGTAATAAATAAATAAATACATAAAAAGATAAATAAATAAATAGATAAAAAGGTATAAGAAAGCCCTGTATAAATAGATATCATTTTGGATGTCTTTGTTTTGAAATGTTTATAATGTATTAGGTGAAACATTATCAACAAAAGGTGGAAACAAATTGAAACAGGACTTCACTTCATTTAATGCTCTTTGGTCATTAAATTCAGGATTTCTCAGGCAGTGTTACCTGTAGAGATGATGTAAAATACAATTGAGTCAAAGCCACATCTTCCCCAATCTTTCACATTTTGACAATAATTATGGAACTGTTGTGGTGTGAATTAACCAATTAGATCAGTAAGAGTATAAGTTATAGATTATAGATATAAGTGAGATAAGATTAGACAATTATAAAGCTAGAACTGTCACAGACAGGTCTAAGAGAGCTGTTTATGAGAAACTGAAATGAAAGCTATTTTATTATATTATTTTTCTGTACTTTGTACCCCACAAATTGTACTTGATCCAAGAGTTGGTGACCTATATGACTTTGAAGTGGATTATCACCCCCACTAACCACCTGTTCAAGCCTAGGATATGGTTTTCTAACACCTGCTTGAACCCAAGATGCAGTTGTCTGAGTTGCCCTACATTTTTCTTAGCTTCTGTAACCTGCTTGCTTGCTAACTATGCCCGCCAAATGCTGGTTTAGCTTCTGTGATTGGCTTCTTGAATGACTCTAAGAAAGTTGTGGCTTTTGTTTTTTTGTTTTCGTTTTTTTTTTAATGTGTATTTGTATACTAATAGCAACATTATTGCTAATAATATTGGTTAAAGTTTTGCAATTAGTACTTAGTATTACTAAATTAATTTTGTGTAGGTCTTTTTAATTTAATTTAATTATTTTTTCTAATTTGTTATACATGTTTGCAGAGTACATTTCATTTCATATTACACACAAAGAGCACAATTTTTCAAGTTGCTGGTTTTATATAAAGTATTTTTACAACAATTGTGTCTTCATATATGTATTTAGGGTAATCATGGATAACTCCAGGAAAGGCTGCTATTCTCCCATAGAGCTTCAGTCTCTGTGGGTAGCAGCACCTGGCCAGGTAATAGAGCTCTCTAATTTGTTTTAAATTCAGACTTGGAGTGTTTTCTGAAGTGGCTCCTCATAACAGAACCATTTCACTTTTTGCCAATTTCTTCTATTTTGCTACCAGGGTATCACATGAGGATCTTTAGCTGTTGAGTAGTAAGATATGCATGAGATTAGGAAACACTAACCTAATCTTTTCTTTTAATTCATGAGTGTGAGGGAACTGAAGCAGAATTTTTAAGTAAGTGGCCTTTTACCTACCAAGGGACCATATCTGGACAAGGTGGAACTCTGACTTCTAAGGCAATTGTGATTCTGCAATCACAGAATTGTAGAGGCAAATTTTACTTTGATTTCAAATGGGTGAGACTTTGCTATTAAAATGTGGTTAATGAAGCAAACTAAGATCAAAAAAAAAAAAGTCAGAAACTATGAAGTATGTGTACAACAGAATAACAAATCCCTCAAGACATTTCCATGATCAGAGAATGTTTCATTCCTTTACAGTTCCCCAAATTTGGTGAATGTTGGTTTTGAGAGGATGGAATATATGGCCTGGGTCTCAATGCATGAGCCAGATTTGAGTTGTTTTGCTTGGGAATGAGTAATTTTAGGCACTTATCAGATCAAGAATAAGTAGCTTTAAGCACTTTTTTAAAAACCAGTTTCTATTCACCAAAACTCAAAACATTTTTTTTTGTTGTTAAGCATTTTCCCTTAATTATTAAACCCATGTGTATGTTAATGGAATCTTAATCCATGTGTTTCTCATTCACTTGCATTCAATTCATCAAGTGCTATTTTGTAAATGTCTTTGACGTAAAAGAAGCATTCTGGGGTCTTTTTCTTAGAAACAGGAAGTGCTGTTCTGCCAAAAAGTAAAGGAACTCTAACCCCCCCCCAAAGATTCAAATTCCATTTGAAATGTTGAGCTTATAAAAAGCCCAGAAGTTAACTTGACAAAACATGTCCCCAAATCCTTCGTTTCTTTAATTTTTTTTTTTTTTTTTAAATTACCTTGTGAACATTCAGCTGAGTTTATTTTCTCTTTGTTCCCAAATAGCTGACTGCCAAGTCACTGGAGAGGGAGTTTTGTTTTGACTGAGGCTGATGTCCCTATGCCCACTGATGTTTTGTGGTTGTTAGTAAAATTCTCCTCAACATCAGGAAGAGGCTGCGGACCTGGAAAGGAGAAACCCTGTTTTCTGACAGATCCTGCTGTAGTTTGGATCTTAACTGTCCCTCAAAGGCCTGTGTACTCAAGGCTGGGTTTCCAACCTATGATGCTGTTGGGAGATGGGCTTAGTGGAAAGAAGTTAGACCATTAATGGTGCGCCCTTAAAGGGTATGTTGGAGCTCCTGCCCCTTCTTCTTACTCCCGCCACCACAAGGTGAACACCTTTGCTCCACCATGTTTCCACCATGCTGTTCTGCCTTTCCATGACGTAAAAACAATAGATCCAACTGATCATGGACTGAAATTGTGAGCCAAAATAAACCTTTTCCTTATTCTAAGTTTATTATCTCAGGTATTTAGTCACAGAGTCAGAAAGTTGACAGAACCTTGTTCTCTTGCAATAGGAGGAGCAAAGGGAAAGGACTTCCTCCACCTAGCTTATTCACTGGGAGAAACTAAGAAGACAGATTAATTGGAGAAAAGACACACAAATTTATTACGTGCATAGAGGTAATCCTAAAGACTGATGACCCAGTAGCCCAACGTGATTTACAAGCTTATAGATAAAGCAGCAAATGAAAAATGTAGACAATTCTTTGGGGAATAGTAAATGATTTTTAGGGGACTTCAATGGGCCTGAAGAAACATGCAATGGACTGGGGCAAAGTCTATTGGGACTGTGCAACAGACAATGGATTGTAAATGATTCTCTCTGGAGTATTGAATCAGACAAAATAAGGGACAATGGTATGTAACAAATGTTGGTCTAGGTGTGTTGACAGGCTTCAATTTTTCTTCCTGACAACATGAATTTATTTAATGAGAACTCAGGAAGGGAACAGAGATTTTCTTCCTTGATGGGTCTGAACTGTAAGTAGGCAAGGAAATTTTAGGGGAAAAAATATCTTCTAGTATCAACTGCCTTTAAGTTTCTTTTATTTAAAATTCTCAACACACCAGATTGCCATATTTTGGAGTAAGAGTCCCTGGGATGCTTCACCATCCATCATCAGAGAATTGCTTCTCTCTCTTCTGGATTGGATAATCAACTACAAGCAAGGAGGTAACTATGAGTCATATTAGTGTAATTTGCTGTTATTCTTTGGGAATGGAATCTGGGCATCTTTTTTCTAATTATTTGTATTTATTTATTATTCTCCAGAGTGATTACGATGTGCAGCCAAGTTTAAGAATTGGACCATTTATACTGAAGGTCAAATTTCAGACCCCACCCTAAAACTACTAAATTGGAATCAGTTTTTAAGCTCTCCAGGTGATTCATGTGTGTGTTCAAATTTGAGAAGCTGTTTTAAAAGTGCAGTTACATGATTACCATCACTATAAATTCTGGCTTAACTGAGTCTAGATGTTAGCTTTTTAATTTTTTTTTAACTCTTTAGGTTTTTTGTTTTTTTTCCCCAGGGGAGCAAAGAAGTTTGAGAATGACTGCTCTAGGCTACTTTGTGGAACTTCAGGTTCATTGAGTTTAAGAAATTAACTGTCAGAATGGGATAATAACCTATTTATGACTTAATAGGATAGAAAATGATGGTCAATTATTTCATCTTGTCTATTTCTAGGTTGAGTGGATCATCACCCACATTAAATGACTGCTCTAGAAAGTGTTCCCAATCTGTCATCACCCCCCACCACAAAAAAAAAAAAAAAAAAAAAAACAAAAACCTACATCATGTTGCTTGAAACTCTTCTGTTAGTATTGCATTGATTTTCTTTCTAGACTTTCTTTACCAAAATGCAAATCTTTATTTGAAGGTAAATATCCTCATCACTGCAGTATATGTAAGGATTTTCAATTACTTTTGATTCTTTGGAGTAATTATTCTGCACCTGTGAAACTAAGTAAACCTACATTGGAGTGAATCACACCAGGTTTGAGAAGAGGAAGAAATGGCAACCACTCAGAGCATTCAAAGAGCTGGGCTCTTTGAGGGGTGGGACCTTTCTACAGTTTGAGAATTGGCTGGGTATCACTTTAAGGTCCCATATAAGGGAAGCACATATAAGGAGAGCAGGGGAGAGCAAAAAGCTGACCTGAAGAGGTGGGGATTTGGAAATTAAGAAGATAAAAATGAATCTGGCAGACCTTGGAATGGAGTCTGGACTGCACAAGCAATTTTAATTTTAAATATATAAGTAAAAGAAATAGTGATATTTCAAACCAAGACCGTGAAGAGACAGAAAGAGAAAAGGTAAGGTGGGTAAAAAATAAACAGCAAAACAATCAAATTCAGAAAGCATGAGTAGAGAATCATAAAGAAATAAAACCAACATGACTCAAAGAAACATATGTATGTTTATTTAAAAAATGTGTGAGGAAAAATATTTAGCTTTTTTGATTTTTCCAAGTCACCCTCTACATCTAATGAATTACCCGATTCCTTTGAACTTCTTCCCTACAGGATTTCAAATTCTCCTGTTGGAGTAGCCCACTTCCACTGCCACATCCCTGGCAGGCTGTTCTCACCACTCCGTTCTTCACAGAGCAGACAGAGTGACATATTTGAAAAATATAACCACTTAAAAGTCATCAGTAAAACCAACAGAGTCTTCCACAACCCTGAGGATTTGGATCCTTCCTATATCTCCAGATCCTTGGTGGTTCTCCATCCATTCCTTGAGTGCTCTACCACAGGAAGCAGGCTGCTCTTTCTGTCTGCATCTTCATTGTAACTACCCTTTCCTGTCTACATTCTATTGCCTATTTTATTCCTCCTCCCCCTCTTCCAAGACTCATTAATATCATGTTCTAATGACATGGGATTAATGGTGTATTTTGATACTCATGGACTCTGAAATTCCTGGCAAGTTGAACTACCTCAGTTTCCTCATATCAAAAGCAGACTAATAGGAACAAGTTTCAGCAGCAAACTGATTCACATGTTATTGGTATTTTTGAGTCATTGTGAATATTAACTGAGATTTCTTGGAAATCATGGCCCTATGACACACTGATTTTGACTTCTAGTCTCTAGAACTGGGAGAGTCTAAATTTCTGTTATTTTAAGTTACCTTAGTTTATGGCAATTCGTTATGGAACTCCAGAAAACAGATGCTCAGAGCAAGGCAGAGTCTGGGCAATTGCTGAACCATTGCTGTGCCTGGATTAATGTTTCTGTCTAAGTGGATAGGTCAAGTAGTTAGCACTGATATTTATGATGAAGATGTAGAAGCTTAGGCTGCGGTTTATGAAGAGAGTTTGTCCATTTTATCTTTGAGATCACATTCTCCACCTGTTCATATTATTCTAGTCTTTCTCGAGCAAACCAAATACAATTTAGTACAAGTAATGTTGATATTGCCTGGTAAAATTTAGCACTTCCTTTTCTGTATTCTCTCAATCTCACTCTCAGAACATTGTTATATATATATATATATATCATCCTGCCTGAATTATTTGTATTTGCAAAGTCACCTTTAAGTATGTGAACTCTATTTCATTTTAGCATCATTTGACATTAATATAATACCTGAATCATTTTACTCATTATCAGTATCTGATTTATGTTCAGTAAATGAATCAGTGTTTTACCTTTGTTAATTCTTCACTATCCCTCACTGACATGTTTTCTTTTCATTTGCAATCTAAGTATGAAACTACAGACTGAAGAGGATACGTGTACTTGATCAATAGTAGATAAAGCTCATCAGATACAAATTCAGTCTGCCTAAACTAGCTTGTCTCAATGAAGTGGACAGGGACTTACATTCATTTAATTTCACTTTTCCTCTATAAGCCCATTCTTGTTTTCTGGGTCTTTGTTTTAATATCTTTAGTTAAAATCAGAAATTTTTTTTTTTTTTTTTACAGTCACTCCTGAATTTTTTTCTTACTCATTAATAGTCAGTTTTACCCTACTGATACGCCTACTAATAGGGTTTTGCCATAGAGCTGAGTTAAGATCTGTAGGGAATTTCCAGTTGTTTATTTTTCTACCTCCTGACAAATACAGAGACGGGCTTCTAATGCCTATTGAGTTCTATTTTCCATTTTACGTAGAAAATGGAACTACAATTTGGAAACAGGACTCTGTTTGAGCTGGCAACTGGCGGCTGTGTAATTATCATTGCTCTTCTTTATTAACTGCTTGCCTTTGCCTTCTGTGGTGCTTTGCTGATAGAAGTAACCTCAATCTTGTTGCTATGGTGACAGTAACAGTAGCTGAGGAGATCTTGTTTGTGGTAAACAAATTCAGACATATGCTCAAAGCCTGGTGGAGCAGCTTCTCAGCTTCCCTTACAGTGATGTCCCTGCATAAAATCAAAGAATCCCAAATGAAAAACCCATCACCTGGATTTGATTCAGAAAATGGGACACAATCCTGAGAGTATTATTTCTTATGTTTGTGGGGCTGGCCAAATACATATGTCTATGTTGTTAAGGCAAAGTCTTCTTTGCTGGAAGGGATTCTCTGTGCAGCACTGTCAGAGGAACTGTATAGGGAAGAAAGTTTCACCTCCAAAGGACACTAGCCTCATCAGCAAGTCTGGGGAGACACATTAACATGATTACAAATATTACTTCTGTTTTTCTTACCAAATCCTCTCTGTTGGAGCAGCCTAAATTCTACATGTTGATGAAAAAATTTCTTTCATAATATGCTTTTGTAAGCACTGAAGTCAGGTACTTTCCACCCCATATCTTAAATCTTTGAGTTCTATGAAAGAACGTCATCATTTGAAGAAGTTCAGTCATCATGGATATGGATGGAATCTAGGGTCAGATTCATTTTTAGATGATGGTGGGGTTGGTCTTGTTTCAGTGACCCAAGACACTCTGTCTCTCTGTCTCTTCCACCTCCCTTTTCAAATGCTTTCTTTGCAACCAAAGAATTGGTGTCTATAAGGTTTACTCCTTCACATTCTTTCTTTAAGAGTTGGTGGCTCTTTTTTTTTTTTTTTTTTTTTTTTTGGTACTGGGGATTGAACTCAGGGGCACTCGACCACTGGGTCACATCCAAGCCCTTTTGTATATTTTATTAGAGATAGGGTCTCACTGAGTTGCTAAGTATCTCGCCATTGCTGAGGCTGGCTTTGAATTCGCGATCCTCCTGCCCCAGCCTCCCAAATGCTGAGATTGCAGGCATGTGCCACCACTCCTGGCTTGTGGCTCATTTCTTAATGAAAATTAGAAAAGCTTCAAGATATTTTCAGTTACTACTATCCAACAAAGTGCCGGAACTAGAGATCATGTTCGAACAAATTGAGGAATAAAGTGGATTATCTATGTTATGGTGTGCATATGAGGTATTTCCAAAAATCTTATGTGAGAGACAACATGGGAAGGTTCAGAAGTAAAATGATGAGATGATGAAAGTTGTAACCTACTCAGTGGATTAAGCCCTTAGATGGATTAATAATTTGAATGGATTAATGCGTGGTAACTGTAGTCAGGTAGGGAGTGACTGGAGGAAGTAGGTCACTTGAGGCATGTCCTTGGGGATTATATTATATTATCCCTGGTTCCTTGCACTCCAGCTATCTGTTTCTTGGCTATCTGGAGTGAGAAGCCTTCCTCCACTGTGCCTTTCCACCATGATGTTCCACTCACCTCAGGCCCAATGGGTTGAGTCAGCCAGTAATGACTGAATTATCTAAACTGTGTGTCAAAATAAACTTTTCCTTCTCTCAATTGTATTTCTTGGGTGTATGGGTCGCAGTGATGCAAAGCTGACAAAACAACATAGTAGCACATGGGATGTATCTCAGGAGAGAGCAGAAGAGTCACAAAACTAAAGTACCAAGGTTTTTTTGCACATTGTATTAGTTTCTGAGAATTAGCAGAATCCTGATGCACTTGTACATATTTTCATTACTAGTAAATTAATTTTGCTAAACCCAGGGTATTGGGTTCTCAATGTCCTCAGATGCCTTAAGCGCTTGAAGCCCTTCACAGAAAAACAGCTTTTTATTCTGATAACTGAGTCTTAACGATCAGCAAGGTAGGAAGCCAATTTTAATTCCACGGCTCTTCAAATTCAAGTCTTAAAGCTAGGAAGCCAATTTTAATTCCAAATTCAATTAAACTAAATATTTTCTTGTGTTTTAACATTTTATTTAGATATTTGTCTCATAAGACCACACTGAAAATATAGCGCCACAGTATTTGTTGTACCCCGTTAATTCTTGTCTTCCACTAACTAAACTGAGAATGCTGGGGTGAGCAGTTCAAGCCAGTGTTAAAGTGATGTCTCTAAGCATGTTAATTAACATATCACAGGTTGGAGTAGGGTATTTGTTAATTTACTTTTGTAAGGTAGCAAAAACAAAAAGACAACATTTTCTTGACAAAGATCTTTGAAATTAATTAAACAATGCTATTACTAATACTAATGATAATAATAAATGAAACAGTATAGTTTTATACATATATATATATACACATATATATATATATATATATATGTATATATATATATATAAATCAGTGCTAGGGATTGAACCCAAGGGAGTTTTACCACTGGACTACATCTTATTTTTGATTTGAGAAAGGATCTCACTAAATCCTGGGATCTCTCTCTGTGCCCCCAGAGAAGAACGTCTATGTGAGGACACAGTAAGGAAGTGGCTGTCTGCAAGCCAGAACAGAGGTCTCACAGGAATCCAATCCTGACACTACCTTGATCTCTGACTGATAGAAATGTGAGAAAATAAATTTTTGTTTATTTGTGTGTGTGTGTGTGTGTGTGTGTGTGTGTGTGTATATATATATAGAGAGAGAGAGAGAGAGAGACAGACAGACAGAGAGAGATAGATAGGATCTCACTAAGTTGTTCTGGTTGTTCCTGAACTTGCAATCCTCCTACCTCAGCCTCTGAGTCACTGGTATTATAATATTTGTGTCACCACACTTGGTTAGATTTTTAATTTGAAACAGAATTTTCTCTTTAGCAAGTCCAAAAATGTTCTGACATAAAACTAAATAAGATAACTTCACTGGGATTCTTAACAGGGCTGTTCACTCTAAGACTGGTCTCCTTTTAGACATAGTATATATGCTATGTCCAGTTATTTCCTTCTTCCATTTCTGAAAACTTCATCCAACACATTCACCATTTTAACTGTTGGTTGCCCAAATATTCGCTATTCTCTCTCTCTCTCTCTCTCTCTCTCTCTCTCTCTCTCTCTCTCTCTCTCTCTACACACACACACACACACACACACACACACACACACACACTTTCTTTAGTGCTCTCTAAAGTTGTTCCTTGATTTCTTTCCCAGATTCTGGTTTCCTTTCTTTCTTTTTTTGCTACAACATTGCATTTAGCAGTTCATCATTAGGATTCTTCATTATGAATTGTTGCTTGGAAATTTCATCACATTGATGGGTGACTGAATAAAAATCTTGATAATTACCACCTCATTTTCCAATTCACTACTGCCAATTAACATATAGGTATGATTGTGCATGTGCCTAATGGAGAAAGTAGGATGTATATGGATAACATAGATCCAGGAGGCAAATTTGAATTCATGTCTATCTCATTAGAGAGCTCATGTTCTTAATAATTATACCAAAAGATCCTTTAGCAAAGGTATTTGTTTCTTACACAAAACTACTGAGCATGAAACCTGTTTCCACGCTTTTCTTGCTAAGCCAGTCTCTGAATCTTTGAAGAAAACTTCAAAGATTCATATCACTCTCCTGTTTAGGGCCCAGAGCCAAAATCTGGCCATAAACAAAGCATCCCCCAAGACTTGTTCTTTTGACCCCATCATGAGCCTCTAGCTTGGCTGAGGGCTATTTCCCCCCATGAAATAAACTTCCTAATGAATTTTCCCATCCCAAATTTCAAGCACAAAAGGAAGTGAAGGAGCCCTAATTAGGAAGGGCTGTTGTAGCTAGCTGGAAGCCATAAGTTCCACCTGATATGTATGTGACGCACCTGTAGGCACCCGCAAACCTGAAGGTATATAACCGGGTGAAAGCGGTCCGAGTTAGGAGAACGGAGAATTCAGTCAGCCGGGCAGTCACTCGGTCGGTCAGAAGAATCAGAGCGGCCAGAACGTAGGCAGAGCGGTTACAGAAGAGAACCAGATAGAAGACAGAAGAGAAACCAGATAGAAGAAGTAATGACTGGTCAGAGTTAGGCCGAGACTCCTGAGGAAGACAGAAGACAGAAGAAAGAAGAAGGAAGAAAGAAGAGAGAAGAAAGAAGCTCTAATCTTTCTCTAAGCTAAGCTCTAAGCTAAGAAGACAAGAAGAAAAGCTCGCTTTAATCTTTCTCTCTAAAAATCTTTCTTTCCCTCTCTCTAAGCTCTAAGAAAGTAGAAGTAGAAGTAGTAAAAGCTTAACTCTGCCTCCGAGATTTTTTCCCGGGTTACGGTACCAGGTAGCTTACAAGGAAGTATTCAGTATTTCTTTACAACAGGAAAATTTTGATTCAAATTTAAAAATCACTTTAGATTGGTGCTCTGTCTTCATTTGAGTTGCTTGCGTGGCTGTTACATTTAGGCCTATACTGAGAAATGATGTCATGGTGGGACAGGAATACTTTGTATACAACCAGAGATAATGTAAAAATGTGCTCTATAAGTATAATATGAAATGTAATGCATTTGCTGCCATTTATAACAACTTACAATAATAAATAAATAAATAAATAGAAGAAAAAAAAGAACTCCAGTCTCTGTTATAAAAAATCTGATTGTGTGATTGTGCAGGGTTGAGTTCAGCTGATTATAAGCTCTTGCTCACTTGATATTCCTCCAGATTTTTACATTTTGAAGAAGAAATTTGGGAGGATTGAGGGATGGATAGGTGGTGCATGGGATGATGACACACTAAAACTCTTCATATGACGTTATGACGGTGGATATGTGACACCATATATTTGCTGAAATCCAAAAATCTGTATAACACAAAATGTGAGCTCTAATATAAACTGTCAACTTTAATTGATAACAACTTATTGATATCTGTTCATCAGTTATGACCCATTTGCCACATTGATGCAAGATGTTAATAATAGGGAAAACTGTAAGAGTGGATGAGGGATATGTGGTTCTGTTTGTTCTTCTCCATTTTCCCATAGAACCAAAATGTTCTAAAAATAGAGTTTACTAATTAATTTAGAAATAGAGCAAAGTAAATGTGCGTACTTGATTTCTGGCAAGGGGAAACAAAAACTGAAGAGTCTCAGTGATTGAATGAAGATGTTAGGTTTGTCCATGTCCCCCTAGTTACACTTCCGGTGTCTGTGGAAGTGCTTGGATTATGCCCATCCATACATACCAGCCATCTGGGCTATGAAGCAAATTGTGTTAAGAGTCTGATGAAGGTAAAAAAGATTGGACATCCCTTTCCCCCAACAAAGAAAACAATCTGCCTATGTTTCAATTCCTATAAAATGCACAGATGTGCTAGAATTTAGCTGCCTCCCTGGGGTGCAGTAAAGTGTTGTTCTGAAGTGTTTCAAGACTTGAGCATCATAGGGCCTGGCACTGTGGTGGGACTCAAGGGAAGAGATAAAGCACAAATTGAAAAGCTGTATTACTTGGGAAATTGTAGTTTAACACATGTGATAGGCCACCTCTCCCTGACTACTGAGATTTCTTCCCTATTGCTTTCAGTAAAGGTCTTCATGATATCAGAAGCACACTATCCCCTTATTTTCTCTATACTTTAATTCACTTTTCCAGTTCACTGTAAGAGGAAGATTACAGGAGGATCACAGGTGTATTCTTTGATAAGAGTTTTGGCTTGTCCTAACTTCTAGCACTATAGCTGTTGGGCCCAGCACCAGCATCACTACCCACTTATTCCCAAGCCTACACATTCTTTGGAGCCCAGCTCAAGTTTGCTTCAGTTGATTTTAATTTCTTCTCTCAACTCTTCATGGAGCACTTCAATGCAGAAAACAGAACTTGACTTCATGCTGCTACATTGTTGTATTTTCAATTTACAATCTTGCCTAACTTAAAAGAAGTCTATCTACATACACATCTATACCTATATGTACATCTATATGTCTATCTAAAACTGAAGGTAGAACATTCTCCTGTTACATTTGTTGAATCTCCACTCCTGTCCATCCTCAACTCTTGTCTCTATGTGTTAATTTAAGACAAAACATTCATGTGTTACAATGCAATATATGTCCGGGATTTGAAAGAAAGGAAAAGCTCAGAAGCCCTTCCTTTGCCCTATTTTTCTTCTTACTCAGGACTTGAAACCCAAAATTTTTACCATTACCTTCGGTTTAGTGGGTAGAAGTCATCCTATTCGATATTTACTGAGATAACTTTCATAGTCAATGAACATGTTTAGTCAAAAAACAGACTCTATTTATGTTATGCCATGATTTTAGGAGAACTGGTGTCTCATTTAAATAAAGAACTTTAGAGTACATTACTCCTTTGGGTAATGAAGTAGGACAGGAGAACAAAGCTGTGGAACAGCATAGGCAGTAATGTCAAATCATTGTTGGGCCCACAGAAAGAACATTGAGAAAGAAATAAGAATTTGCACCTCAGCTCCCTGCTTAGTATTCCAGTACCCTACAGACAAATTGTTTAACCTTTCTCCATCTCAATTTTTACATCTGTAAATGAGGTTTGTTTCTGTCTCTCATGTGCCTATGAAGGCCACATAAGATGCCCAATAAAGTGGCTGCAAACTGCAATATATAGGTGTGGCTATGTTAGTGACAAACCAAAGCACAGAATGACAACATTTCTGCCTTGGGAAGGCTGAGAGCAGGATAGGATGGGGGAGTAACTTCCAGAACAACAGGAAGAAGCAGCCAATCACAAAGTTTTCCTGCTTCTGTCTTTGAGGATTAACCTTGTCTGAAGACAGAATTCAAAATGTCTAAATCAAACCTTTGTGATCTCTTTGTTTGCTAGATAATGAAACCGAGCCACAAGGAAGATAACTGCAAGCCCACATTTCAGAGCATGAAAGCATGCCATTCATACTACTGGCCGTAACCCATGAAGATTTTCAAATTATTGGGCCTGATGTTGGGTAATTTTTTTCTTTGTTGATCACCTTAAACATTGGTTTAATTCTTATTTGGAAAACTTTAAGACCATCTGGCAAAGATCTGCCAATTTATGTCTTTTATTTCCATTGATCTAACTGCTTTGCCTAATCTGTACACAGAGATATACCAACAACATATGTAGGTCACCCATTCATGTTGCACTTTGCATTTATGAAGTTTTTACTTCTCCCACCCATGTTTGACAGTGGAATTTTCTGCAAAGGAGAAGAAGGGATTGCCCTCTCAAAAGCAACTTTCCTTATGAACTCTTTTCAATCACTTTCATTCCCCAGATCCAATTTGTGTGTGTTTGTGTGCAGTTCTATAACAAAGTCATGCTAAAATCAAGGCTTGGATTTTTGCTCACAGAACTGACAAATAGTCAATTACCCAGAATTTACTGAGGCCTTACACTGTGTATTATAAAATGTCCAAGAGGAAGCACAAGACCCTGCCCTATTCAGACTGGCAAGCTCTATGTTACAACAAAGAAAAATGGAGGCAGAGTGGGGGAGGTTATGAGGAGCAAACTCAATTCTAGAAATGACATGTGGAGTTCAGAGAGAGATAACTTTACTGAATTTGAGAGCTCAGGAGGAAATGTGTGCAGATGATCACATTGAAACTTCTGTGAAGCCTGTCAACCTTGACATGAGCATAGGGGAGGAGAGGAAAATGTCACAGGTGTGAAATCAGAAAAGAGGAGGGCCAGGCTGGGTGACTCATGTAACAAGGGCAATGAGGAGTTCCTCCTGGCTGGCATAAGCTTGTGCTAAGGAGAGGAAGAAAGATGAGGCAGAAAAACACCTGAGAAAGACCATGGAATGCCTCTTCTCCCCCTACCACTTCCAGCACTGGGGACTGAACCCAGTGGATACTCTACCACTGAGTTACAGGCCCAACCCTTTTAATTTTTTTTTTTTTTTTTTTTTTTTTTTTTTTTTTTTTGAGACAGTACCTCTTTCCCCAAGATGTGATCACTGGACATGTAAAGAGAGGATGGGTTTCAGAGGCAGAGCACAGAGCTAGAGACAACTGAGTTTGACTCTGTGCATACAAAGTCATTACCCGCAGAATTTGGGCACAATGTCTGATTTCTCTGAGCCACAATTTCCTCCAATGTAAAAGTCTATTAATAAAATACCATAGATTTCTTATAGAAAGTCAATTATAATTTAGAGTAGATGCTGAAAAACAATTCTCTTGCTGTTTCATATTGGTTATTATTATTATTTTTGCTTGATTTGGGATAGCATTCATGTTGATGGGTAATTGTGTTTCTTCTTAATTTACAGCAATTTTCTAAGACAGAATACTCCTTAAAACAACACAGTTTTTTTTTTTTTTCCCCAACTAATTCTTATCACTCTACTAATTCTTGGAGCCAACATTCTTTTCTCTAATTATGGTATCATGGGCTCTGAATTTCAATTGATCTCTAGTCATTACTTCTTAAGAGTTTGGGAATTACAACCTTTTGCTATGATTTAACCTTGAAGCATCTTTAAAAATTAAAAAGTGTAGAATAAAACATTACAATGAAAACTAGAGACATACAAATAATTTTGTTCTTATTTAATGCAAACAGTTGACACAATGGGTAGATAAAATCAGAAACTTTAGGAGAGTTTCCTCTTCAACAGAAATATTCTCATTGACCCCCTATGGTGCCTGAAATTCCACCATATGCTCTCCTCCTTAAGGAGCCATGGACCCAGCAGGAGCATATTGATACAATGATGGTTTTCACAGCATTGTATTCCCTGAGAGGGGCAAGACATTAACCAGTGAACACACCAAAAGAATGCATATCATCTCATTTCATATCGATCACATAATCTACTACTCTAACATGGAGACCCTTCAAACATAACCAGTAAATAAATAAGAATAATAGCAAATACTTTTAAATACTTGCTACATGTCAGGCTTGTAAAATTCTCATGACAATTTTGGAAGTGGGTGCTATCATTGTTGTCATTTCAGAGTTGAGGAAACTGAAGGGCAAAGAGATGTTGAAATAATGATGCTTAATGAAACATGAGAGCCCAGAATACATGAGATCATTTAAAACAGAAAATGTCCTAGAAGAAGGTGGAGAGGCTACAAAATATGGAAGACTTGTAGGAATATCCTATTTGAAATTTTAGTAACCAAAAGGTTTTATGTCAATAATTATAGAAGAATATGTTCTCCAGAGATGACCAAAGTAATAGCTCCTATTCCACCCTTCTTACAATGTGATTTTGCTGCTCCTTCAAAGTCTGTTTTTCCACCTTCTTAGAGCTGGGTGAGATGGGGCCAGTGACTATGCAGGTCAATAAAATGTGGTGGAAATGACACTGGGAATCTAATGTTAATCCAACATAGAGAAGTCCAAGGTACATGTTGTAACTATATAGGTGTTCCTATAAATAGCCTCAGCTTCCAGCTAATAGTCAGCCTCAACTTCCAGCCATGTAAGTCAGCTATCTTGGACATCTAGACCATTCCATCTTTCTGATGATTCCAGCTCCAGCAGTTGTCTGATTGCAACCCCATTACTGGGCCTGAGTGAACTCAGTCAACATTCAGAACCACAGAGATACAAAAAAAATAGTTATTTTAAGATACTAAGTTTGGGGTGGCTTGTTTCACAGAAATAGATACACAGAATGATAAGGCAATTGAGCAAGATGGAATGTAATGCTACTCAAATTATTCCTAATTTCTAAAAACCAATCAGAAATAATTCTGAGGTGTTAATTCACTGGCATGTGACGTTTATTGGGCTGCACTTGATACACCTTTCCCTTAATTGGGTTCTGGACCTTCCCTTTAGTGAGAACTACCATGTTCATTCTCTTTAGAAAAGGACTGAACTCCCTCCTAGGTTTTTATCTTTGCTCTTTTGAATCAAAGCACTGCAGATTCAGGTTAGAGATATTAAAGGATTGCCTCCTTTGAATCTACCTGATCCATCATGAAGACCCATCAGGAAATGAGGTGAAAAACAGATAAACATTTGAAACAACCAAGAGGCCAAGAACTCCCTTTCTAACTTTCATTCTTCATGAAAAAAAAAAAAAAAAAAAAAAAAGAAAAGTTAATCAACATTGACCAAAAGAATACCCCTGAGTTAATAAATTATCAAAATAGGAAATTCCCTATTTCCATCTTCATCTCCTCAATTTCTTTTCAAATCTTCTGCAGATTGTGTCATAAAAATTTACACTAGAAATATCTGAAATATAGTGGCCAGTTGCTACTGCAATTTGGTCTCTTGTTATTTTCCATGAAGTTTGGCTGCTTCTACTCTCTTCTCATTCTCCTCACCACTTGTTATCTGCATTTTCATCTCCCAGATGCCTTCTGAGCATGTCTGTTGATTTCACTCAGGTAGTTCATTTTATATGTATTTGGTCTTTTCTTTCTTTGATTAAATGTTAGTGGCAATGCAGTTATTATCATGAATACATTATCACAATGACTAAGCTGAGGCCAATAGCATATGTGTTTTATTCTTCCAGTTTTTAAATTTATATTTGTAGATATTCTTTTGGAGAAATTCATACCATAATTCTAACACTGTCCTTCTTATTAAAATAAAGGCAAAAATGTCACCAATGAGGAAGGATAATGGAGTTTTTCTGGAACTCATCTATTAATAGAATTCAAAGTGTCCCTGATAACAAGATCCTAAGGTGGTCAAATAAATCACATCATTTAGATAGGTAAGTGCCTTTAGAAATTGTCTACTTGAGCATATTCTCTTTCAAAATTCTGCCATGGATGGGCCTGTAAGAGCCTTGAATGAGGAAGTAGCTAAGATGGCGGCTGGCTGAGAGCCAAAGAGGAGGCGTTTACTTGTTTACACCTGACATTAATGTAATTAACTAAGAATCTTTCTGTGCCCGTGGACACTGTGTGCCGCACCTGTAAGTTGAGCTTGTAACACGTGTATGCTCGATGGGTGTAGAGTATTTAACCAGGCTGGGAGCGTCAGAGATAAGAGAGAGAAGACAGAAGAGAGAGAGAGAGAAAGGAGAGAAGAAAAAGCAAGAATAAAGAAACCACTCATTCCCAGTCTGCCTCCGATTTCTTTCCCGTGGTATCGTTGCTGTAGGCGGCAACATGGGCCCAGTGAGTTCTGCCATGGATGGGCCCAGTGAGTTCTGCCCCTTGTCTCCTTGAGTGGAGTCTTATTTATGTGTGGGTATTCAGAATGGAGGTCACTGATGATCAAGACTTGGAGGGGTGGCTATGGTGACAATCAAGCCTAGAATAACTACAGTTTAGGAGGGAAGCAGGTTCCAGATGGACTCTTTACTAGCAGACAAGACAGCTTAGGGAGAATAAAGTGGGTGGATACAGTTTTTCATCAGCATAATGTATAGCTTTCTGCAATCTCATTACTGTGGTGAAGATGTGAACCTCTGCTCATATACTTACAAAGAGATCTTCCTTTTTTCTTAAATGCATATTCTTGAACAAAGGGACTGAGTTTTCTCACACACAACTTTTCAGTATCCAATAAGAAAAGTATCTGCTCCATGCAACTGAGACCCAACAACACTGTGAACCAGCCTCTTTATATCAGAGAAAACATTCAGTATCTGGATTTTTGATATTGACTAATTTCACTTAGCATTATATTCAGGCATAAGGGATGTTTCTGTCTTAGTCATGTTTGGGTTTAAAATTTCTTAATGGGACCTGCTTTTCCTCATGAATATGTTGCACCAGAAACCAAAACAAGGTTCAAAATAAGGAGGTAAATTTTATGAAATTGATCCAGATCAGTAGCTCTAAGACTAGGTCTAGAAATTAAGCTGCCCACCTTTCAGTAAATGACTTTTCCCATTGCACATTTTAGATTGTGTTTCATTTTGTGTGCCTGAGTATATATGTAAGTTAGAGAGCACATGTATAGTTGTCATCCCATAATGTTTTGTTTCATTCATAAATTTACTTATTCTTCTTAGTCATGTGTTCAGCAAATATTCTAGAGTATTTACTATGCTCATAATATGGTAAGAAAAAAATGATAAAAACAGAGGGTAAGAGCTGTGAGAGAAGCATGGGACTTCTGGTATTGTAGCACAAAGGCGGGGAGTTGCCTCATCCTTCTGAAGGGAGGACCAAAAACTAACTAACTAACTAAATAGGAACAATAGAGTGCTCTTGGGCTTGGTATGACAAGGGGCAGTTCCACCAGTGGGAGTGAAGAGAACAGCTCCTAGGAGGGAGGGAACCCCAGTTCTGCCCCTTGCCGTGAAAACTTGAATAAACTTCTGACCTCTCCATGTATCACTTTCTGAATCTGATGATAAAATTGTCCTTATTAAATTGTTCAGCAGATTAACATATAGTCCAAGTCAAGTGCTTAGAGAAGTGCATGATGAGTATACACACACTAGCCATTTTAATGGCTGAAGTTAAGGGTTTGAATGGGAAGGAAGCAGGGAATATAATTGAAAGTTAGGCAGGAATAGAGCATTAACTTTGTAGACTAGAGTATGAAGTGTGGATTTTATTTGTATCTGAAAGCATCCCATGAGAATATTTCATACAGAATTCTGGCTTAATTAAATTCCCATCTATTAAAAAATGATTTATTGGTAGCTATAGATAGGTAGGAAGACCAATTATGAGATTCTTGTAGTAATGCAAATGAGATAAGCAATCACACTAGAGATAAGGAAAGTGAAGAAGGGGTTCTGATGGAAAGAAAAGATTATAAAGACATAATCTGGAGAAATTGGGGATAATAATTTCAATAACAAATGACCTAAATACAATTGATGTGTTTTTCTTTGCACAACTAGGTGGACAATGATGGCATTCATTGAAATCGGAAATTTAGGGGAAAAGCAAGTTGAAAATAACTTAATGAATTTACTTTCATATATGATGACCTTGAAGTACTTATTACCTATCAAACTGGCCAGCTATCAAGAGAAATCAAGGGTTGCATTTTATTCAACATGCATCTGGAAATACAGAATTAGTTATCCTGAATTTAAGTATATTTAAACCATAGGAAGTGTGAGATAATAATAATGAAACTAAAATTTACCAAGTGCATACAAGTTAGGCCATAAACCAGTCACTTTGCATGGGGAATCCTCTATATTATACAAAGACCTGAGACAGGCCTTGTTTGGTTCCCATTCAACACACGGGGTGAGTGTTTTGAAAACTTAATTAACTTGCCAAAGTTATGTTGCTAACATTTAACAGGAATGTATTGATAGGTTGTTGTCAATAATAGATCCTTCAACAAACTATTGGGCCTAGTAAACATAATGTATTTCCTTTTCATCTCAAGTGAGTCTCCAGGCACCCAAGTCCCTTCTAATTTGTTTTTCTGCAGTATTTAGCATGGTGGTTACCCCTCCAAATCCCTTATATCTGATCAACCAGAAGAAAAGGTGATAGAAGGAATCTTATTTTAAGGATACTCCCTGGATATGGACACAATATTTCTTCTTACATCCCATTGGCAGAACTTAGTAACATGAGATGCTTAGCTGCAAGGGAGGCTGGAGAATATAGTAGCATTTCCCCCCGCCTGGATATAGACAGTACAGTTCAAAACTAGGATTTCTATTACAAGTAGAAGTGGAGAATATATAAGAAGAAAGGACTGGAAGCTTCTACTACAAGGAATGCATTAGAAAAAAAAACATGTACAATATAAAGGCGTCAGTTGGATTCTTGAAGTAACTGAACATTAAATGGAGAAGCTGGAAAAAATGAATCCAAGAAGCATACTGTTTAGAATAGGTCAAAGAAGAGTTATCCATCATTATCATTGCAACAATCCATTCATTAGATAGATATATTAGATACATAGATAAGTATAGCAGTAGACAAAGTACATTGAGAAATTACTATTCCTCATATTACTTAAGGTACGTAATGTAGGCAATTCTGTTGAAGCATATAAAAATCTGGAGAGGAGTTTGAGCCAGGGACATATGAAAGCATCAATTTAGTGAAACCCCTCACTTTAAGAATAGACTGCTAACAAGCTAAGCATAATAAAAGGTTATTATTTCCTTATCAAAGTTTTCTTCAAAGGACAAGGAGTTTACCTTCTGATTTTTGTAACAGTGAGCTCCCCTTTTGCTCCACATGTGACTTGGTCTCCTTCTTTGTATAGTTCTGTGATTGTCAGTTTTGTTGAATTCTAGCCATATCTGTTTGCTACAAAAGAATCTTCAACCACCTTCTCTCCAAAACCCCATTTTTTATGTCTCCTCTTTCTAGTTTATTGAAACCCAACATTTCACTATTAGAAAATGATTGTTTTGTCTTAACTTCAGCAGGACATTTTTTGCCTCTATTATATGAAAGTTTCTAGTATTAGACAACAGAAATCTTTCCAACTATTTACATCTCAGGTCTCAAGGGAAGGATTCAAAAATGTGAAGTTTGTGGATAAAAAAATACAGAAATACAAGTTGTGTGCATATTTCTATGTCCTTATTTGCCTACTGTATATGTTGTTCAGAGAATAAGCCAAAAATTGTTCAAGAGCCTCCTCAGTAGAGCTTTTTCTGGGCAATTTCTCATCAGGAAAGTGAAACCAGTTTTAAGGAGTGCTTTACAGCTTTTCTTCTTTGGTAATAATGCAAGTTAAAAATCTTTGGCTTTGATCAAACCATTCTCATTATTTCTGTGTCCAGCTGGTGTTCTTTTGTCCCTTGTCTTCACTAGTGATTGTCCCTAACTGAAGGTCCCTTCACATTTTTCTCTTTCATGTTCACTGTGCTTTTATTAAAGCGAACCACACATAAAGTCATATATGTACAGCTATGTGAATTTCACTCAGAGGATGATTAGAATTTGAGGCTTATATACCATCTTAACAAAGTGAATAAATTGTGGCAATGTAACTAAACTAAGGAAGAAGGGTGGACTCCTAGGAGTGGTAAGTTGTGAAAAGCCGACTGGAAAGTGTATGATTCATGAAGATTGTCTAATAGAATTGTTATTCAGGTAAATCACATTCTTCCTTATACAGGAAAAGGGAACATGTTTTCAATGGAAGGAATGTCACCTTTACAAAGAGTAATTCATGCCTGCTTTTAGGAAGAATGAGAGAGACCAGATAATTTATCCTGTGTTTTTTGTTTTTCAGTTGCCTTCAGCTAAAAGTCATCCTCTACTAAACTGGCATACTTGGGCCTGGCACATTTCATCCACTTCATCCTCTCTCAGTTTTCAGCACAACTTTCTCTGCATCTCCCTTATGAGTAATTACTACCTAGACTTCTATCAAAACAGTTGCAACTTTTGAAACTTATTCAGTGGAAACATACAGAGTACATGCTTTTGTACCTGGATTTTTCTCTCAAGATAAATTTTATTATGTTTGAGATGTTCATACGTATTAATAGATGTAGTTGTAGACCATCCATTCCCATGGCTTTACTGTAGTTTGTTTTGTAAGAATACAAAAATCTATCAAGTCTGCATTTAATAGATATTAGGTGGCTTTCAGTATTTGAACAGTAGAAATTATTCTACCATGAAGATCATTACATGCTATGTAGTGACCATATATTTTGTTTAGCATATATCCAAGAGTGGAATTGTTGGGTCACAGGGTATGGATATGTTATGATATAAAGTGTCCCCGAAAGATGCATATGTCCTCATTGCAACAATGTTCAGAGGTGGGGCTTTTAGGAAATGATTGGCTCATGAAAGTGCTAATCTCATCAGAGAATTAATCCATGTGATAAATTAATGATATGAATGGACTATGGGAAGTGATGAAAACTATAGGAAGTGAGAACTAATTGGAGGAAGTAGGCCACTGGTGGTATGCCCTAAATGGATATTTCTTGTCTCCTGTCCCCTCCCCTCTTTGTCTCTGTGCTTCCCAGCTACCGTAAACTGAGCCAGTTGATCATAAAGTGAAGCCTCTGAAACCAACTGTGAGCCAAAATAAATCTTTCCTCTGAGTTGTTTTTCTCAAGTATTTGTCACAGCAACAAAAATCTGAATAACACAAGATATAAATAATTTTAGCAGATTTTGCCATATAAATGTAATATTTAAGAGTTCTTAATGTCCCATGTACTCAAAAATGCTTGGTATTTTTTTTAAATGTATTCAATCTGGTAAGTGTATAGTGGTACTGTTATCTCTCTTTGATTTGAATTCCCTGTATCACTTATGATAATGATCATCTTTTCATATTTATTGGCTATTTTAACATACTTTTTGGTGAAGCTCTACCCTTTGGCCCACTTTCTTGTCAGACTGTCTTTGGTTTTGAGAGTTTTCTAAATATTATAAATATGATTATTTTGTGCATATGCATATTATAAATTTTTACTCTCTTAATGACATATGTTGATTTAATTTTAATTTTAAAATAGTCCTATTTATCATTTCTTTATGCTTCATGTGTTTTTGTCCTGTCTGTAAAACCTTTGATTATATCTGAGATCATAATTTAAAAAAAATCTTTGTTTATTGCTCTTTAAAACTTTTTTCTTATTTTTCTAATAGCAGCTGTACTGAGAAGTAATTCTCATCATACAGTACACACATTTAATAGTTTAAGTTACAATTAAGACTTTTTTATACTTAAGAGTCTAATACATTAGATGTTTGCATATTCACAGATATAGGCAATTTTAGAATATTTTTATCACCTCAAAAGAAAAAAACAAAAACAATATTTTTTTCATTCCTCATTCTCCTAACTCACTATACCTACAAGTCCTATGTAACTATTTCTATATATTTGCCTAATCTGGACAATAAATAAAATGGACTAAAATAATATATATAATTTTCAATTGACTCCTTTTACCTGAGTTCTGGGAAGAAGGTTCAAATCTTGGTGTCCCCAACAGACCAGCTCTGGTCACTCAGTCGGAAAAAAAAAAAAAAAAAAAAAAAAAAAAAAAAAAAAAAAACAGAAAAAGTAATGGTGAAGTAGGAAAGCAATTTGTTCATTACAGCCATACTGGAAAGGACCAAGGGAACCAAATGTGTTTAACCCTTTCTTCTGGGAGTTGACAAGAACTTTGGGAATGGGTAGGAGAAAGAACAAAAGCAGAATGCAAGAAAATGCAGAATGAAGCAGTCTAGGTCAAGCTGTTTTCTGGTTGACCATCATTTCAGCATGGTCACACAGTCCTTTCAGTGCTATGAAAGTTGCAGCTGCCTAAAGATAATTTTTACTGTTATCACAGGATCTTTATCAATCAGACCTATGATTTTGGAATCTAAGGTTTCTGCAAGGGAGGAGAAAAGAATAAATTATACAGGCAAGGTTGAGTGAGTTAGTACCTTCAGGTTTAGAGCCATGACTGAAGACGTTTAGGTACCACTCCTGTGGTCTGGAACAGGACATGATAAAAATTGGTGGTGGATAATGTGTTGATTGGTATGTTCCTATAAATCTTGAAAATATATTGGTTGTTCTTATCATGATGCCTTCAGCCTTGAAAGGTGGGGAATTAATTAAAAATTGTTGAAAATGAATACTTTAAAAATGATTAGCACACAGACATGTAGATTTGAACAGGGATCTAACTTAAAGTTTAAGGTAACAAAGGAAACAGAAGGAAAATAAAGCTGCAAATGGCAGACTTTTATCTTAGATTTAATTATTTACTGGACATCTGTAACCCCAAGTGAAGAGTCAGTGTTTTCTAGCAAAAGCATCCTCAAAATACGTTATACTTCCACTTAGCCCAGGATCTCAAGGCTCATGTATGTCTTACTGTATGCATGAATATTTCATAACATTTTATGATCAGTAATATTCAGTTTTATAAATATGTCACATTTTCTTTATCCATTCATTATTTGGTGAATATTTAGAATTCTTTTCTTTCTTTCTTTTTTTAAAATTATAAATGGACATAATACCCTTATTTTATTTATTTATGTTTTTTTGTGGTGCTGAGGATCAAACCCAGTGCCTCACACATGCCAGGCAAGCTCTCTACTACAGAGCCACAACCCTAGCCCTAGAAGTCTTTTGTTTTTTATCTTGACCCTCATAATTAACATCCATATGAAATTGAATTATTTATGTGATATAAGATTGAAATTCAGGATTCATTTTTTTCCCCGTGGATATTTAATTGCCACAGTGCTCTACTTATTGAAAATACCCCACATTGCATCAGGGTGTTTAATCATACCACAGGATGTCATACACATGTGAGTTTACAGCCTCTCCATTCTGTTGCATTTCTGTATAGGGATATCTTTATACCTAGTCCAAAATGTCTTAATCAGAATGGTGGGGGTAATTATAATCTCTGATGTATTGAACCCTCCATTTTAAGATATCTTTTCAGGATTGCCTAACTATTCATGCCCTTTTGAATTTCCATGTAAGTTTTTTTTAATAGGATTGCCAATTTCATTTTAAAGTGGCTGAGATTGTATTGGAATTACAATGGATATATAGATCACTTTGTGGATAAGTATCTTTGTATTTAATCTTACATTCCATAAAGTCTACAATGCATATTTATTTTTATTTAGATTTTCTTTGTGTTTTTCAATAATGATTTATATTTTTTCTTTGGTGAAATCTTGCACATCTTCAAAGAGTTAGTCAATCTTTCGATGTACTTGAAATTAGTATGAATGCCTTTTTATTGTTATTTCTTTTCAGTTGGGGCACAATCTGACTTTGTCATGAACTGTGACTTGTTTTGTAAATTTCTGTTCCTTGCATACTTGCAAATGATTCAATTTATGAAATAAATAAAAAGATGAATGAGCACCTAATGTTCATGAAGATGTAAACCCTTACCCAAGCCCATATCTGTCTACAAACTGACTGAACTCCTTTGTCAGTGTTATCAAATATCATGCTACCTTTGTATATTTTCAATTTCCAAATATTGTTTAGTAGTCTACCAAAGCAAGAACAGTTTTCTTTGAAGTTAGTCATATTTATTCTCATAACCCATTAGGCATAATCCTCTACTGAGACAGATTCAACAGGGGTTTGTTAATTGTTTTAAAAATTAAATGAGAGGCCCAAAATACAAAGAAATCAGTGAAATTGACACAGGTATTTTTGGCATGCATACTTTCTCTTCCTCCCTCTAGTCTTCACTCTTTTTTATTTTGCCTCCCAGATAAACAATGCACGTGAGGAGACTAGTCCTTCTTTTCACATAAACCCTTTAGCAGGGACCCAAGCTCCAAATAGATCCTACCATCTTGTTTACATCATTTCCTGCTGAGGGACAGCAAGCTATGGTAGGAAAATAGCCTTCATGGTAAACAGAGCATTTGCAACGCAAGGCACTTATCACCTGGTGGCTCAGTTTCCTCATCTGGAAAATGTAAAGCTCTTATAAAATGCACTGGATTAATTTGAGTTTCTTCATATTACTATTAAAAATATTGCAATATATTTTTAAACTAATCTAATGTTTATATTGTCCTTCTTAAATCACTATTAAACACTTACTGATACAAGAGTCAAACACTATAAATATAAAGCATAAAATTATATTTTATAATCTATATTTGTAGGTAACCTTTAATTTTGTCTTTGTGTATCATCTCTCAAACATATGAGAATGTTAAACTCAAGTATTTGTCCACTTTCCTCTACTCCCCCAAAATTATATACAATCTGATAATAACCAAGAGTCTTCTGAAAAAACACAATTTCTGTTTACCAAGATTTGTTTATATACTTTTATTTGGACTATGAGTTGCCAGATTTAATAAATAAAAAATGCAAAATGCCCTGTCAATTTCATGTTTCAGGTAAAAAGATTACATCATACCAAATTTACTTATAGTAAACAATTACCTCATGTGATATTTGAGGCATTGTTAAAAAGTTATTCATGACATTAAATTTTAACAGAGCATCTCTTATTTTATTGACAACCCTAACAGATCCTTTGGAAACTCTTTTTTGGAGAATCTCCTGCCTTTCTTTGAGCAGATCATTTCCTGGGAGATGTTTCCTGGAATTGAAGAGAAATTTTAAAAACAATCAAAAGGGAAATGCCACACCCCCACTCCACCCCACCCTCTAAGTCTAATCTGCTTCAGAACTCATGTACTTTATCTTGCCTCTGGTTACTATGATGCCTCAACTGCTGACCTCAGCTCATCATTATACCAGGACACTTTATCCTACACCTCCTCTTAATTAAGAGTTAACTCTCACTTGTATTCTTTGTCCTGCATTGTCAGTTCTTACTTTCCTTCTGTATTATTTCCATCATAAAAAAAAATAAAAAAGTTATCTTGATCTCATGCTCTCTTCCTTTACTCTTCAATTACAAAAAAAAGTAATTAAGTAGCAACTCTAATAGAAGTCCCCTCACTTTCTGTTTTCTCTCAAGCTACCTCCCTTAGGGATCATCCCTACTATTATTCTGGAATTCCTTTACCAACTCGAACAAAGTCAGATTTTGTCAGTGGAGATCATGGGTGGGACAGCATAGAACATAAAGTCTTCTTCTTGGGTCTAACATGCTTTTTCCTATACAGCCTGATGATTTCAGATAGCTAGAGACACCCTTTATGTCAATTCTGTAAAAACAAACAAACAAAAGAAAAAACAAAACAAAAAACTGTACTTTCTGAAGTGACATTATTTATTTAAAAAGAAAAACTCAACGAAGCAAATAGAATAAAAAATGTAAACAAACTACCTAATACCATAATGTACAAATAATTTTAACATTTGGGTAAATAAATAAACATTACCAAAAAGCTTGAGGCATAAATAACATATGAGGATAAAATATAGGATATTTTATGCTATTTTATAACATCGTGATTTTTTTTACATGCTGTCTCACAAAATAAACTAATTGGATAACTAATTTTGCCAATTTTTTCATCAAAATTATCCATTTACACAGTTAGTTTCATGATTTTCTTAAGTGATTCATAAAATTGGAAATTTTAGACAACATGGCAAATTGATGCAAATTGACATTGGGTGCTTCATTCCTCAGTCACACCATGGAATCCACTGAGCAGCTACCTAGTCTGATTTCATATCATATTCATCTTTTTAAAATGTAGGATTATCTGGCACCTTATTCTTATAAGTATCTCTTACAACAAAAGTGAAAAAAAAAAATCAAGAAAGGGCAATATTGTTTGGCGGGGGGGCACCCGGGGATTGAACTCAGGAGCACTCAGCCACTGAGCCATATCCCCAGACCTATTTTGTATTTTATTTAGAGACAGGGTCTCCATTTCTTAGCACCTCACCATTGCTGAGGCTGGTTTTGAACTTTTGATACTGCTACCTCAGCCTCCCAAACTGCAGGGATTACAGGCTTGTGCCATTGAGCCCAACAAGAGTCTGATTTTATAAAGTTCTGTTGGAACACAGGCACTTCCATTAGTTTTCCTACTTTTTGATATTGCTTTTGTACAAAAATAGCTGATTTGAGGAGTTGCTACAGACAACGTCTAGCCCACAAAGCCTAACATGTTTACTATGTGGCTCTTATAGAAGTGACTAGGATGAAAACTTGATGATTCTTACAAAGCCACTTGAAACAAATTTCAGTCAGGCAACTTGTTTATCTATTTCCATCATTATCCCAACTCAGATACCAACATTCTAGCAATAAAATCAAGAAATAAGATACATGTTCATGGGCTGGGGTTGTGACTCAGTGGTAGAGGGCTTGCCTAGCATGTGTGAGTCCCTGTGTTCGATTATCAGCATCACATATAAATAAATAAAATAAAGGTCTATTGACAACTAAAAAACATTGGAAGAAAACAAATTTTTAAAAAAGACACATGGTCACTAGGCTCAAGAGATTTATGATAAAGTCAGGAATACAGAACATTCACCCAAACAAAATGATATGGGAACGTATAGTTGAAGCCTTACTTCAGGAGATGCATACTTTAAAAACTCTTATAATTTGTATATGACACTGTATCTCTCCCATAATTCCTTGCACACGCCTCATCAAAGTTTGTTGTCTGACTGATTGAGACCATCTGAAAGCATATTTAGGTGACTCCTTCAGTTCTACTTCCTCTAAGCAAGGTGTCTTCTCATTTTCGATTTTGGAAGACATCCCTAAACTAGTTCCTTGAACTAGTAGGCTCTTGATAAATGACATACACATTAAATTGTGTCAAACCAAGATGTTCCTACAGTGCAATGAATTTTGCTAACTCCAAACAATGGATAAATGACTCATCTAGACTGTTTAAATGACCTGTTTGCTGTTATCTGCACACAGTAATTTACTGGAGGAAATTGGATTTTGCTGGCTTATACTTCCTGCTTTGTTCATTTGGTGCTTCTTTTCTCTTCTATTCTTACTAGTAAATGAGTCAATCTTACTTCAACATAATGCTTTCAAGGTCTAATACTTCATGAGGAAGATTTTTAAAAAGGATACTCATGAAATTAAAATGAATAACTTACTTTTGAGAATATTCTACAAAAATGAAGATGGATAACATAGTAAGAAAGCATTTCTAGAAATATTCAGAAGAGTTGCCTCATACAGTATCACTCTTAATTGATTTAATTTTATCTAAGAACACTCAATAAAATGAAATGCATTGGTGTGAGCACTGAAAGTATTTATGTTTCAGGTCAACAAAACATTTATAGCTGTGAAAAGCTGGAACAGATATTTATGTTAACTTGCTGACTGTTTTTGCTAAAGATGTGAACAAAAGTGGTTCTTCCAATCAAACTCTGACATTGGATTTAATGAAGCAATAAATCAGCCAACCAGGAAGTATCTGCAGAGCATGTGTTTTAGTGCTCAGCATTGTCCTGCAAACTCAAACATTCAGGACACCATAACCACTCTAATTTTCAAAGAAATTAAAATTAATTTTGGAAGCAGCTTTAATGTAGATGGAAAATAGTGAAATACAGAAGAACATAAAATTAAGTAAAATAAGAGGTCATATCTAATATATTTTTTGATCTTCCAAGATTCTAGACCAACAGTCTACACATGTGAAAAGTTAATTAATTTGTAAATTAAGTATTTGATGAATAAAAATTTTTGACTTATAATCTTTAAATGTAACTACATTAAGAGAATTGGTAGATTGATTTTTGAAATAATTTAGGAAATCATTAATGAGCTTAGAGAATTTCAGCTTACAGTTTCAGGATGGCAAAATTTAGATAAGCAAAATATTGAGGGAGGTATTTCGGAGTGTAGGAAAAACATAACCAAAAGCATGGAAATAGAAATTGATATAGTACATGAGAGAAAACAGACCTGATTTTTATGTTTATCAGTAGGAAATTTTAAGTCAGGTTTTTATGGACACTTGAAAAACCAAGGAAAAAGTGTTGACATAATGAGTAGCAATGAGCTTTCCAAGTTTCTAAAGAGATAAAATAGATTTGAAAAGGATATTTTATTTACAGTGAGAATTATCACAAGCAAGCATCACTTTATAATAGGCTTTATAAATCTGAGGCAGGATTTATATAGCTTGATAACTGACTAGCTTGTACTTGGGTTTCTCTTTGGGAATTAAAATTCAGTGGCAACTGTTAACTTTTCTAGTAATCTTCGAATATATTCATATTAGACCTGTGCAAATTGTATTCATTAAACCTGACTATAATAACCTTATGTGACCCTCTCCCTCCTATTTTTTTCTCTTAAAGCCCAAAGCACCATTGATGATTGTAATAAAGGTCAAACTTTAATATCTAAGTTTCCTGTGATTCCATCCTCATCTATGTGCATTGCAAATCCAAAGAATAATTCATAGAGATGGTTATCTTGTTCACACACAATAAAATACATACTAATATGATCGTCATTCTTTGACACAAATAAAATTCTATTTGTTGTTTTCTTCTATTAAAAGCATAGTAATCTTCATAACTTCCCTTCAGGCTTTTTGAAATTTGAAATTGTTGCATTAAAGCACTTCTATGTAGTGCTTCTACTTCTAGCCAAAACAAAAAATAACAACAACGACAAAAAGCTAAGTATGTTAATTATGCAGTCTACAGATTAAAAAAAAAAAAAAAATGCTGACAGTGATCTAAAATCCACCTGGAGGAGCTTTGCAACAATGGCAAAGAATATAGTCAGAGGTAAGATAGTGAAGTTGTAGGAGGAAGATGTTTAAGAACTAACTGAAGTTTTTAAGGAAATAAGGCATCAAAGCTTCCTTGTTGAGATGCTACTCAGAGGCAGTGTTATATCTGTCAGAAGATCCAGCTGGGATGAATGGTAGGTAAAATGTAGACAAGAATTAGACTACTGAAAGTGGAAGGTTAGGAATAGAGACAACAAATTCTAATCCATTTAATCGAGAAAACTTCATGTAGAACTGCAGCACAGCATCCTTAATAACCTGAGAAGCCTCAGGTCAACTCTGCTCCCTTTTCTTTAGCAGATAACCTATATTTATTCCAGAAAATTGAAGTTAGCATGTGTGATCTCCTCCCCCCCCCTTTCTCCCTTCCTTCCTCCACACACACACACATACACATAAACAAAGAGGAATCATTTCCTTGACCATGAGAAATTTAGGTGCAACTTCGATTCATGGGCAACATGTCCAACTTTGTTCATAAATTCATCCATTATAGGTTTTCTGGTACCTTATCCATGAGTAAGTCCCTTTCTCCTTTACTTGGTACTCTTACTGTTTAGATTGCAGATTCTGTTTATCATGTGTATTCCTACTGTGTTAAGAGTATTTTATCACAAATGGGTGTTGTATATTTTCAAAAGCTCTCTATGCAATGTTAATATGATTCTATATTTTTCTTAGGTTTTCTAACATGTTCATTGTATTAATTGTTTTTAAAATTCTAACTAAACATTTTGATAAACTTGGGTATCAAAACATTATTTTTTATGTATTACTAGGTTTTATATGAAATATATACTTATATCCTTGATCTTTAACTTCTTTTATTATTCACTTAAAACTATAAATTTTCTTCAAAGCACTGTTGTGTCTGTATATTAATTTTCAATTAAGAATTTTACTATATGATTATTAGTGATAATAGAATTATATGGAAAGTTATAGAGAACTCTAATAATATGGGAATAGTAGATACAGGGATCAGCTACTACTTTCTAAGTGTGAGGCAGAGTACTAAGTGAAGAAGTCCCAGAGCAGACCCTTTGTTCCCTGCATTGTGATGGAGATTTCATTAGACAGTATGTATCTTTGACCCCCTGGGTAGTGTTAAAAGTATGTAGATAGATACCAGGGGGCAAGGGAAAAATAGGGCTCACTCTATCTTGAGTGACTAAAGATTATGCCACCTCAGGTCACACACACACACACACACACACACACACACACACACACACACAATCCTATTAACTCATCATCACTTTCATGCTTGATACTACCTTCTTAAAACTAAAAATAAACAGGTGTTGCTAGCCTAACAGTCTTTCTGCCTGCTAACAGGTAGTAGAAGGCAAGGTGTTAGATTGGGGTGATTTACTGGGAAGTTGCCTTCTGAGGTGCCAGGAGAAGTCGACTATAGGAAGTATGTGCTAAAGCTACTTGCAGGAGTGATGTTCCTGGAATAAACCATCTAGGGTGATTGCAGAAGCTGTTGATGTGGAGATTCCACATCATGAGATGAACGGAGGGTGAAGGCCACTGGCATTACATTCAGAACTAGGTTCCCATCTCAGAAAATAATTAGACAAAGCTGAAATCTCTAGTTCATGCAGTGCTCCTCCATCTTTTACAAGTTTAATTCTAGTGTGATTGACAAAAGAGAAATACTTGTACAGTCCAGTGAGGCGAGGAGGGTGGATTTGGAGCTGACAGGCAATAAATTTGTGGCAGTTGTAAACTGTGTCCTACAATTTTGTTATGTTTGAGTTCCATTATCATACTTTATTCTCTAATTAACTTTGTAATTTTTCCATTGACCAGTGGGTTTTTAGAAACATGTCTCTAAATTTCCAGATATCGATAAGATTTATGGTTGTTTACTTTTTTTAAAATCCTTGGCTTAATTTCATTATTGTGAAAGAACATACTTGAAATGATTTTAATCCCATGAAAGTGAAGACTTGGTTATGTAATATTATCAAAATGACTATTGCTGCATTTATACTGAAAGGTATATTCTATCATTATTGGTTGTAATATTATTTATTTAATAGTCCTTATAATTATTAATTATTATCAATTTTCACCATATTCTTTGGATTTTTGATACTTTTTATAGACTTTCTGCTTGATATTTTTCACACTTCCCTTGAGACTATCGAAAATATCAGCATACACTTTTTCTAAAAGCATTTTTTTATTTCCAAGTTTCTTTTATGTTTGAAACACTATATTATAAATTATTTCCCATTGTTCCATTATCAGTATGACAAGGAGTTACCATGAAGGGGATCAGAATACAGAGAAAAGAAACCATAAAAAAACTTTGGAAACACAGGGAGAATGAAAGCACATTACTCTCTTTCACTTTAAATTATAAATGTTGAACTCAGCGTCTGGCACACAGTCCAGGTCCCACTAACACTGTCCATCCTCAATGGACATCACACAAAACTTGCTGGCTTTCCTCTCATCTTTCCACTCTCCCATCCTCCTTTAGACCTAAGCTCAGCTTAGACATCATTATTAACAGGGAGGCCCCTCTATGAGTATCTGGTCAGACTGTGGTTGTGGGAGAGAAAGAACAGTGGGAGTCCCTACTGCTCAAAACTAGAGTGTGAACTCATTGGACTTAGATCATGGAACTAGCTATACTAATGATATTAGTTCCTATACTAAGAGAAAATGACTTTTGAAAAGAGTGTTAAGATGCAATATGAGATTATAAAATGCTGTAGATTCATTTTAATTATATTTAGCATAAAAGTAAAGTCTTCAATTTCTGTGTTGATATTTGGATATGATATTAAAAATGAGAGTAAATCTTGGAATGAGAGTTATGTGATAACTGATAGACATAAATGAGAAGCATAAATTCTCCTGAATTTGTTCCGATATGACTTAGTTCAAACAGTACCAAGCAAATATGGTAAACAAAGTCTTTGGGTTTTTAAACTTATGTATCCGTTTCAAAGAGGTCAGAAAGCAAGCTAAGCATGAAGTTCAGGGGGACACTCCCATTAAAGAAAGACATATTTTTTTCTAGGTATAGATGCATAAACTTTATGAAATGTTTCTACATGTGTGTGGATATGTTGAATTTCTACTGAGTTTACCAGATCACATTATTGTGATGTTCAAAGAATATTGCTCATAATGTCAGACTTTTGAATCCTGACCATCTTAATTTTTTAGCCACTTTCTCAGTCTTCTTTAAGACAAATTGTTGCATGTTATACCTCCATCATAAACCAAGAATTATAATAAAATACTCATATTATTCCTATGGAACTATTATATGAAAAGAAGGTGAGAGAAAGAGATGAACAGAGAAAAAGACAGAGAAAGACAAGACTGGTAAATATGCCCTGGAATCTGCAAATCACTACCTAAATGTGAGCCATCAGTGTTGCTGACTATTTTCTAAATTCCAGGCTCAGGAGAAGGTATCATTTTGCTCCATATGTTTTCATCTGGTTTATTTGGGGGGTCAGTAGCACATGAGAAACAAAAGACTGTCTGAGGTTGGGAGTGTCTCTGGAAGACAGCAAAATAGGCTGGTGTATTGGAGGCCAATCTCATCATTACCTTCTGATTGAATTTCTTGAGAAGACTTAGGCTTATATGGATCAAGTTAACCTGCTCTGTGGGATCAAAGACATCACTTGATCCATTGTAGAATCTCTAGAAGCCCTGTCCTATTTGAGAAGCAGTGCTTTGCTGAGACTATGATTTTCTTTTTCTTTTTCTTTTTTTTTTTTTTTTCCTGGTACCAGGGATTGAACTCAGGGGCACTCAACCACTGGGCCCCATACCTTTGTTGTATTTTATTTAGAGACAGGTTCTCACTGAGTTGCTAAGTGCCTCGCCATTGCTGAAGCTGGCTTTGAACTGGCGATCCTCCTGCCTCATCCTCCCAAGTGCTGGGATTACAGGTGTGCTCCACTGTACCCTGATTGATTTTCTTCATAATGGCAGCCAAATTTAAGTACTTCAAGAATTGGGGTAGAACACTGAATAAATTTGATCAGTAACTATTCAATATGAAGCTAACAAATGCCAAAACTATGAATAGGTATAAACTTTTAACTAGAAAGCCTGCTGTTGATTCTGCTTCCCTGATATAACTACAAATATTTAATTATCTACAGCCTTGAACAGCATTTGAGATAGAAATTTGGATCATGGCTTGATATAGTTCCAACAATCACATCCAGAAATAAATATTAGGGAGAGTTGAACGGATATCTTTGTGTGTGGGCACTCGCACACGCGCGCGCGCGCACACACACACACACACACACACACAGAGAAAGAGAGAGAGAGAGAGAGAGAGAGAGAGAGAGAGAGAGAGAGAGAGAGAGAGATTTACACATGGTTGGGTCATAGACAGCAAGCTCACATTTATTTAAACTTAAATATTTACATATTGCTGGGTGTGTGGTTGTGCATCCTTGTAATCCTAGCAGCTGAGGCAGGAGGATTGTGAGTTCAAATTGAGCCTCAGTGACTTAGAGACTTAGCAAGGCCCTAAGCAACTCAGTGAGGCCCTGAGCAACTCAGGGAAACCCTGTCTCTAAATAAAATACAAAAAAGGCTGGGGATGTGGCTGAATGTTTAAGTGCCCCTGGGTTCAATCCTAAGTACTAAAAAGAAAAAAAAAATTAATAATATTTACATATATCTTAGACAATTTTATCATCCCATCATCAGATTATTATTATTTTTTCTCTTTGAAAACAACGTTCTTCTGAGAGATCTGGGTTTCTACAGTAACAAAATTACAAAGACTAAAAGAACATCTTAAAGAATATGGGATTTTTCTTTCTCTGCCCTCCACCTGTCTGTTTAGCTTGGAAACACAAATAAGAACAGTGGTCCAGAATCCAAAGGAATACTATGGTGACTATCATGCCTTTGTATTTTGCATACAGAGCGTGTTCTTTCTGTGGTTGGATAATTTGGGAATCATATTATAGGGTAAAAATTATATCTGTGTTAAGGCTTGCCTCCCACATTCACTGCCTCTTTACTTTCATGGTCATTTAAAAGACATTTGTAGAGTTTGACAAAGCATTGATGACTCTCAATAAGAATAATGTGCACATTCGAATGGAGCTGGCTTCCCAATAAATCTCCATCCACACAGCCCCGCCTGAGCATTTTCTGGATTTGCTGCAGAACACTGCCATCAGGTGTGGAGTGCTAGAGGCAGTTTACAGAGGTGATTTCCTTGCAGATGTGGGGTGTCCCTGTATACTCCCTGGAAACTTGACTGCTAGATAAGTTTTTTTCTTCAACTTTGTGACAAGTTGCAGCAGAGTCCAGATCCCAAATGCCTTTTGATTTTTTTTCTTAGGGAATCTTCCATTGATATAACCCTTTTAACCTTTATAACAAAGTAGAAATATGCCACATTAACAGCAGGAAAGACTCATAGCGTATGACTGCTCTTTGTTTAGTCTTTGAAGCAGGAAATAGATAGGCACAAGTGGCCACCCACTGCCTTTCATGAGTGCCCCAAATTATTCTGCTGAACTGTGTATTATAAAGAAACATTCTACTGTCTGCTTTCTTAGCTAACCTTGAATTAATTAAAAAAAATAAATGAAAAAGCAAACAAATACAACTTTCCTTTGCCATTTTTTTTCTTTTTTTAAATATTTATTTATTTGTTTTAGTTGTACACAATGTCTTTGCTTTCATGTGGTGCTGAGGATCGAACTCGGGTGCTCACATGCTAGCACGTGCTAGACGAGCGCTCTATTTTTAAGGAAGTAATCTATGTGTAGAAATGAACCGACATTTTCTTCCAAATGTGCTTAATAGATTGCCTGGCACAGAGTAAACACTCAAAAACCATATATTGAATGAATGTGAAATTAAGTAATAAATTCAGCCTGTCATTCAAAATGCAACAAAGTGCTCCTCTAGCACAGCATCTTTCCAACTATACTTGTATTATTCTTACCAAATAAAACTCATATTTCAGTCAATATTAAAAGATTAACAAAACAACTATTGTTTTATTACACTGAGTTTTTAAATGCCATTTTTACTGACAATATTGTACAACCCAAATTTTGTGATCAAATATTCACTGGGAATGCACTTTGAACTTGACCCATTCTCCCCATGCCCAATTCAAATTTCTTAATACTGAATCTGGATAAATCCTCATCTCTGATTACCTGCAGAACAGAGTCTCAACCTCACCTCTGAAAAGAATTCTCATCTTTATAAAGGTCAATGAATGCATCTCCTAAAATTGAACACTATTTGATACAGAGTTTATCTTCCATATTTTAATTGATCCAAACCAAAGCATCTCCCTTGCTATGCAAGAGAAGCAAGGGCTTTCTGTGACATTAGACATGGAAGGCCTCATACAATTTGCCCAGGATACTCCACCTTTCTTTCAGTCATCCAAAACTTTTAAGTTTCACCAATTTTGGCAAAAGTATCCCAGACCCCCTAAGATCATTCTGCAATAGATCTTCTGAGCCAAGATTAAAAACCCTTGCTCATTATGTTGTAGCCACATATCCATTCATTCTTATATATACTTTCCAAAGTTCTTTGAGATGCCAACAGGCAGGGCATATGTAAACACAGTCCAACGCACTGAGCCCTATAATAGCATTTTTATTTTAAAATGTTGCTATATCATTTGACACATGCCTAGTTGCTCTAATTTTCTACTAATTTATTTCCCACCAAGTTTCTTCTTAATAAAATTAAGATTTCTATGCATTTAACAAAGTGCAGGGCAACTTGTTTATAAATACCCTGCCTATGGACATCCTGTATCGAGGGGTCCTTATAACAGGAATAGCTGACTTTTGTTCTCCTCCTGGGTTATGCATGCAATTTTGTCACTCAGCAGCTGGTCTGGGAAGTGACACAGATGTTTCAAAGGCATCTCAGTCCATAGCCCAGCCGGTGCACTACTTACTGATTAAGTGGCTCTTGAGCTCTGTGGGCCAAGGATTGCTGCTCTATTGTACTCTGTCGGTTCTCTAGCAGTCTCTAACAAAAATGCTAGCAGCAAAGGTTTCCATGAATAGGATGAGGGGGGAAGGGTTGGAAAATGACAAGGCTAATCATTTGGGTGATGTCTTAGAAATGTTATGTTACCAATTACAGGCTATCCTCAAATCCATTTTTGATGTACATATGCATACATGATTTTTGTGTATGTGTGTATGCACACACGGTTTAATTAGTATAGTGATTTATAATATGCTAGTAAAATTGATCCTACTGGTAGGATTGATCTCTATAATTAACATCTGTCCTGAAGAATATATGTGATTTTGGGCATGGCATCCAATACTTTATAATATCTATTGCTTTGGACTACCCATAGGTGGGTGCCTATGGTCACAAACTAAAAAGTCACTTCCAGCACTGAAGGAGCAAACTTTCAAAGAACATCTCTCTACTTCCTACCTGCTGCTTGATACTGACTGGTGTTTCCAGAATGAATGAGCAATACTTATAATGTGGACAAAACTTTAAAGTCATTCCTTCTCTGCCTCAAAACTTCCTTTCCTGGATATACAAAAGACCAACAACAAAACACTAGGTTCAAGGAAAGACAGAGCTTTTCTATAAATGGAAACCAGTATTACATTAGAGGTCCCAGTAGCTACTGCCTGAGGTTAGTGGACTACTAATATCCAGTGAAAGTAGAACAAGATCCTCTGGATTCCAGTAGCATCCATATGACATTGGCTGGCAGGAATAGAGACTGCTAACTTCCCCTTCAGTTTTCCCACAGGATGGCAATCCTGCTCTGAACTGTAGCCCAGTAACCCTCTGCCTTTGTGTCCAATCCTAATTTCTATTCCTTTGAGCATTCTTCAACCTGGATAGTCCATCCTATAATCACAACTCTGTAACCTAACTGGGGAAATGACTGCTGGTGTGCCTTGTATGTTAACGTAGTTAATTTGGTTAATGGTGTCAATTAGGATTCCATCCATAGCCAATATGTACCCTTGAGCATTGCACAAAAGCTCTTCTTCATGTGGGTGACTTCAGCTCACATGCCACCCATATAAGTTATTTTAAACTTAACTTGTTTTTTTTTTTTTTTTTTTTTTTTTTTCAATTTACTCCCATTTACTATTCTATTCTCTCTTTTGGTTCCAACATCCTTTGGTATGTAGTATAGCTAGAAAATAAAGTTAATTGGTTGTGTTGGGTGATTTTATAATTGCTTTTCTTTTAAATGTTTCCTAAATTCTGCCTATACCATCAATGATACTATTCTAGTTCTTACAGTCCTTCTCTGTTGTTTAATCCATTCCCCACTTGCCCTGCAGCCCAATGTGGCTAGGATTACAAAATCTTAGTGAAAATACAAATGACTAACAAAGTTGAAAATGCAAATGATTAGCATTTGGTTTGTTTGGATCACATATTTGGATCATCTGATTACCCAAATCAGAGGGGCCACATGGTTAATTTCATCATCTTGACAACATCAGCCTTTAAAATGACTCATCTTGGAATGTTGACTTTCATGGCACTGAACCATCTTAATCACAACTCTGGAGTTGAGAAAGATGTGAGCTTGGATTCTTCTATTACTTATGTCAAGTCTGTGCTAACAAAACCAAATAGGAAATTTGAGACAATCCAATAGTTTTGGGTTGTAGACAGGGGTACAGGTGGGGTCAGGAAGTGTGCACATTAATATTAACTTTCTTTATATTTCCAAAGTATCTCCAAGAATATTACAATTATAACCCAATTGCTATTATGTGCTCTACATTGGGAACATGGAGAAACTGAGGCTAAAAAAGATAAGGGAGTTCCTCAATGTATGCAACTAATGATTCAGTTGGTTAGGACTCCAACTCCTGCAAGATGGTTCTGATTGTACCATACCACCTCCAACACCTCAATCAGCAGGCCACAGGAATCGCAATACTTTTAAGTTTTTACAGTAGTATCCTTCTCTTTCAAACCCTATGGATGATTTAGTTTTTGCTTTAATCTCTCTGGGCAGGGGTGAAAAAGAGAGTTGGACTAGTTTCTTTTCTTCCAAAATGATTTCCTAAAATCTTGACATCTGCCAAAAGTTTGGACTCAGAAGGGACCTTTAAAAAGCTCTAAACTTTAATTTCAAATATTTCTTTGAAACTTAGCGGTGACATGATTCCTCAGGAGTCCTAGCCACCTGCCAAGTTTGAAGTGTTTTTATTCAGCTGTTTTTAACTTACTGCAGAGAGGTCTTAATTTTAATAAGATAGAAAATTGTATTTTTCCATTGGCCTATAACTGTAAAACAATGAAATGTGTACTGTATGAAAAAGAAAGAAAAATACAAAAACAAAGCAGCACAAATATTATGTGACTAATTCAACAAATAAATTTTGCATTTGGAAAAATGACCTATGAATGTCAAACACAAGAAAAAGACCACTATCCCTCCACCAATCAAAATTATTTCCTGTGCACTAAAAATATATTTAACAAGTATTTGGTGATATTTCAAAAACAATGTAGGAATGTAATGACCATGCCTTAGGAAGATGCTATTTGCTAATTAATATAATTATATGCTTGAGTAAAAGACTTAAGACAAAAAAAAAAAAAAAAAAGGAAAAGAAAATATCCAAGCAGCTATACGATTTAAAGACTGTTTCATATATATATCCATTATTTTTGTATGTAAGGAGATAAGACTAAATAAAATATCCATTAATATAATTTCTTGTTTATTATGTGGCCTTTAAAACTGGAATCAGCATTGGTGAACCTATGCACCTTATTTGGCTGTAGAGAGACACAAGTTAATAAACATTGTTTTCTTCTTTGTCAGTTTCTTTTTCATTTTTCTGACAGAATAACCCACTACAGACTTTACCATAAACACACTTTAAAAAGAGCAAAATTATATAGCTTGTAGTGAGGACTGTAGTTGAAATAACAAGCTATCTAGGTGTTAACTTATTAAAACAACTAGAAAGAACAAGAGTGTTTTTGCTTTCTTATAGCATCAGTCAACACATTTAAGCTACCTGGTATATGAAGACACTGGCTTATTGTTAGACCACTGAGTAATTCCATTGTATCTTTTTGTTGTTGTTGTTCTAATTAGTTATACATGACAGCAGAATGCATTTTGATTGATTGTACACAAATGGAGCACAATTTTTCATTTCTCTGGTTCTACATGATGTAGAGTCACACCGTATGTACAGTCACACATGTACCTAGGATAATGATGTTCATCTCATTCCACCATCTTTCCTGCCCTATGCCCCTCCCCTCTCCCCCTCTCCCTACCTTTGCCTAAAGTTCCTCCATTCTCTCCACGCACCCACCTCCATCTTTACTGGAACAGTCTCTTGTCCTCAAAGTAAGACTTAAGAGCGACTAAGTCAATCCCCAGCCCCTTTTATTTTTAACTTTGAAACAGTGTCTCACTTACTTGCTTAGGACCTCACTAAATTGCTGAGGCTAGCTTTGAACTTTTGATCCTCCTGCTTCAGCCTTCTAAGCCTCTGGGATTACAGGTATGCACCATCACTCCAGGCATGAGTTACCTTTCTTGAGTGTCCTCAGAAAAATTGTTCCTGTCCCACATCTGACTCAACAGATTAGGCTGTTGTCACATGACACTGTTTCCTGTATTATCACAAATAAGTGCTGCAAATCATACATAGTTCTCTAGAATATGGGAGACATTTGTTTTGCAATAATGCAGTGATTTTTGTCTTTATTATTCAAGATGATTGATGTAAATGTAATCACTCTGTCTCTTAAATATTGGTGAAATAAAGTGACAGTTGTTGGCTCTGCAATAAGAGACCATCTGTACCAGGATGCTTGGAGGAATTGAAAGGTTGGCATTTTCACAGCATGAGATAAAAGTTATCAATTATTCAGTTAGTTTATGAAGGATATGTCTAAACCAGAAAATTCAGGTCTAATATTTACTTCAAATTGTGATTTATCAAAATTGTTGCCAGATTAGACAAGATCAACTTTAAAAAGATTGAAGAACTATGTTCATGAGTTCTTGGGGGTTTCTATCTCTATGTGGACTTTGCCACAGAGAATAATCATTAGTCCCCTTAAAGCCCTACACCTAATTGTTATGGCATGCTTTTCAGTCTGAGTTAAAGGCTACCTTCTCTGGAGCAACTTGAGTACAACTGGGACAATCTATAATCCTCTTACTGTCTCATCCTTTTAGTATCCAGAGGCATGAGTAATGGACATATACATTCTTTGTGCCAAGCATTACACTAGGTGGTAATAATCCAAAAATAAGTTAAAAATTAATAAAATTAAAAATTAATAAGTTAAAAATTCATGTCAAAATGATTATAGAATTGACATTTTGTTTCTCCTTGAATTACTCCCTGAGTCCACACAACAGAAATTTTTGTCAATGTCCCCATCTTCTCAGAGCAGGAGTAGAGCTCAGGGGGAAATGTAGTCCATCCTTCCCTCGTGGTACTCAGGAGGAAGTCACTAATGCACAGAGGAGGCTGCTATCCTGTCCCTCCTGATCAGAGCCACTCCATGAATCAAATAGCAGTCACAGCTAACTTGCCCTCCACACTCTTCCAGTCTCTCTCTTCCTGTCCTTCCTGTGCTTTGCCTCCTTGCCATGGAAGCAGGTTTCATGCCTGCCTTTTTGGAGAGTTGGTGAGTTGACTTGTAAAGCAATCTTATAATAGTAAAAGGTTAAGATTAGAGGACAATTCAGGTAAAGAGAACATATAATCTCCAGTGATAACATTTTACTTCCAAAGAATCCACACTAGCTTAGTGAACAGTTTAGTAGTATATACTTTAGAAAAGCATCTCTTTGCAGATATAAAAAATTAATTCATAATATCAGTTGTAAGTGATTTTGAGAAGAGAAATTGAAGCAAACATCATTTCAATACTTGAGATATGAGAAGGGTCTGAAATGGGAGGTAAACTTTGAATAGGTAAGAGGATATTGATTCAGAACAAAGTAAAAGAAACAGATCTATATATATAAGCCCAGTTTGCGCTTTCTTCTTTCTTGTCATGGTGGGAACAACAGGTTGCAGCATGGAAGGAGGTACTGGGTGGTCTCTTTCCCTGGTGAAGGAAGAAAGAATGGTGGTTTCTAGAAGGGAGAAGAAAAGATTAGTTTTCTGCAGTATGCATCAGAGTGGTGAGTTTGGAAGAAGTTTTGAAATGAGTTTTATCCAGTCTGAAATTACCTATATATATATGTGTGTGTATATATATACACACACATATATATACATATATATTTTTTAATATAAAATTATATTCTCTATTAAAGTGAAGAGCTACACTGCTTTGGGAATAATTGTTTTTATCATAATTTCACAGTCATCATTAACCTGTATCCATATTAATGCAAATTGAAGTGTTAAGTCAAATTAATTTCATAAATTCATTTGTTTTGCTCTCTTACTAAATAGGGTTCTTTAACAGAGTTGTGTGGCTGCCATGCACCTCTCCCATGACCATCCATTTAGAGTAGAGAGACTCAGGAAATTTAAACATCAAAATTGCAACTTATTATCTTCTCCTTACTTTGAAGTCTCCAAAGCCACCCTAAAATAAAACTAAATAAAACTGTATTTGTTTGCTCATGTAAGCAAAGAAGCCTTCCACTCAATTAAATTTTAGACTTACTCCTCTACTCTTTGTGGCCCCTTTTAAATGTAATTTAGAATGTAGATCTGAAAGAAAAAAAAAATTCAGATTTAAAAGTAACTTTTTTTCGCATGCCCCTTCTTCTCTTTCCTTGATTCTGTGCTCAAAGCCCGAACATGAGGGGCACCAGTTACTATCTTAACATATAGAACTACCAGGACAAGGTTTCCCTGGAAACCACACCCTTGTAAAAACCATGCAGAGCAGGCTTGGTTTCATCTCTGCTTTCATTTTCTACTGGG
Source organism: Tamias sibiricus (assembly GCA_025594165.1). NCBI lineage: Eukaryota > Metazoa > Chordata > Mammalia > Rodentia > Sciuridae > Tamias > Tamias sibiricus. The sequence goes on from CM046671.1 coordinate 39,882,190, forward strand.
GAGAGAAATCATCCTGGCATATAGTTTGTTTTGGAGGTGAGATTCAGAGTAGAAAACCGGAGATTTTCTTACTGGATTTCAAGATCTAGCAGACCATTCAAGGAATTATAGCTATTGAATGGATAATTAAACTAAATATGGGCTGAGCCACATACAAGACCCTAAATGAGTTAAAAGCCCAGTTTGCGCTTTCTTCTTTCTTGTCATGGTGGAAACAACAGGTGGCAGCATGGAAGGATGTACTGGGTGGTCTCTTTTCCTGGTGAAGGAAGAAAGAATGGTGGTTTCTAGAAGGGAGAAGAAAAGATTAGTTTTCTGCAGTATGCTCTGGGGTGATGAGTTTGGAAGAAGTTGCCCACCAAGCATCTTTTACTGCTGAGAGAATGGAAAAAGCGTACTTCATTTCATATTGATTTTCCATGAAAATAGTATAATAATCAGAGGATAATAATGTCTTTCCATTAACTCTTGTACATTATAAATATAGACTTCATGTCATTGATTTTCCATGAAAATACTATAACAATCAGAAGATAATAATGTCTGTTCAGTAAATCATGTATCATATAAATGTAAGCTTATCACCTTACGGCTGCCATTTGGTGATGGGAAGTCTTTGTATATGAATTGTCTTGTCATCTGAATTTTCCATCAAAGAGCCTATGATTCTGTATTATACATTATACAAATGTCTCAGACAGTGTATTTGTCAGTATGTGCTTTCATTTAAATGTGGGACCGATATTTCCCTTACATACATTAAAAGGTTTGGCCCTAACTTAAATGGATAATTTTTATAGACAACTTGGTAACATAGTAATGCGTGGCATTAGTGAGAATACATAGTAGTTTTACCAGAGCTTAGAACTATTTTTGTCTTCCTGAAGTACAACAAATCCCTAAAAAGAAACAATAAATCTTGTATTTTCCTCTAGAGAATTCTAAGTTCTTGGCAGAGAGAAAATACACCTTAAAAAATACAGGGATAAAAGTCCTTCCAGTCTGAAATTACCTAAAATTTCTGCTTCCCCCAAATGAGTTCTGTAAGACTCATCTTGAAAAAGGGCTATAGAAAAGAGGAGAACCAGTTACCCTCAACTTGTATAGACTTATCTACAGAGAAGATGTCAGATCCCATATCAGGCCCCTGTGTCTGCTGGTCCAAAGTGTAGCCTTTTGTTTTCAATCTGGAAAGGAAAGAATCAGATGACAAAGGGAATACTCCATACGACATAGTCATGATGCTGATTGTTAGTATTCTCTGTTAAGAGAGATTGCCTTTGTTCTTGAGTTTACCAGTTTAACTTCATTACCTGCTTAATTTTTACTAATAATAAGCTCAATCATCAGTTGGTCACATATTTATTATTTTTATACTTCAAAAGCTGTTTTAACACTTAAGAAAAATGTCACCTCACCTGTTACACATTTTACCTTTCTAAAGGAGATGGTGTAAAACATTGGAAACTGGAAATAACTTTCTTTAAAAGAGAGAGAGAGAGAGAGAGAGAGAGAGAGAGAGAGAGAGAGAGAGAAAAAGTGGGTACCAGCATTCTTGTATAATTTGCCCTAGAACCCACAGTCCTAGGCTTGATGATCTGAGCCAAATTAATATATAGGTATAGTCTGATTATTACTTTGAAAGCAATCTGTATATAATGAGTAAATGGAAACTTAAGATCTCAAATGTTCTTATGTAACATTGAATTATTTACACATGGTTTTTATTAGGCAACCCGTGAACCTGCCAATTCATCTTCATTGGAAGAATGGTTGTTTAATTCCTACTAACTCATGCCTCTTAACAAATCAGTCAAAGTTTATAGGGAAAGGATTGGCAAGGAAGCAACATTACAAGGTGGTAGCTGAGGAGGTCAGCATTAACCGAAGACCTACTTCCTTTCTGAGTGACATTTTTGGTGGATAATCACCTATTGCACTTAAAATTGAAAAATTTAGTGCAATTTGATATTTCCATGTTATTCCATGATTATTTCTTACAATCTCTTAACAGTTTCAACAGAAGAAGCTGAAAAGTATAATAGCCTGAAAGTATATAACTCAGAATCAATGAAACATTCATTGTGGAACATTGTATCGTATAAGCCAAAGTGTTAAGTTTTATCAGAAGTGCAAAGGAAATGAATAGTAAATGCACCTTGTGCTGAACCTTTGGCATATGATTATTTTTCACAGTCTCAGGATATCTGGGAATTTTCTCTTTTAAGAGTCATTCCTGCCTAAGGAAGAAGCCACACTTTTTTCCTTCCTTAAATCTGAGAAGCAGAATTTGAACTACACCAACCTAATTGGATGAGTCTCATAAAATTTGATTTGAGAACTTGTCTCTCTAACCTTGATTTGGGAACTAAATAACCAAAGGGAATATGTACCAAGTAGAGCCAGTGTTTGGCATGGTAGCTGCAGAAAGCAAGAGGAGCCCTTCTGACACTCTCATCGGTGTTAACTGCAGGGCCAAGGTTTACCAGCAGAAAACTACACTATCTTTACTGCCATCAGTTTGTGGTGAATATGAGTGTTGTTTCTGGCTGTGTGGATTCCAAGTGTAGCCTTCTGACCTTTGTGTCCTAGTTAATATATCTTAATAAGTTTCTCTTCTGATTAAGCCAGCTAAGATGGATTTTGTTATTTTCAATTAAGAACACTCCTGTGCACTAGGCATTTTGCCAAATATTTTTCATAATCAACATAATTGTATTCCTTACAGGTATTCTATTATATAGGAATATTATGTAGTAGCTCAGAAATGTTCAGTAATTTGCCAAGATTATCCAGATGTTAGGTAGAGAAGTTGAGACTTAATCCAGATATATTTTTTTCTAATCTTACAAAGAATGTAGCTGAGTTTTAATTTTGGAAGAAAAAAAGGGGGGGGGGCATGAATGATTTACATTGTAATAAAAAATGAGGAAGTATTGATGCACTCTAGAATCTGATTCAACTTACATCTCACCACTATCTAAGCCTGCTATTTCTTTCTATTTATCAGAGATATTTGATATTTCAGAAACATTATCATATATTTTCTTAGACCATTTGAAAAAGTGTTCTTCTCTTACTTTTCGTGTCTATCCAAATTTTTACGTTTCCAAGCCCAGCTCCACCTTTCCTTGAGGAGTTTGCCTTTCACCCATCTCTCCATTTTAAATTCTACGGCATGGTTTCGTGTGTGTGCGTGTGTGTGCACATTTATATATAATGTATTTGTATATAATGCATTTATATATGTGTGTATGTGAATAGATAGATTGATAGATATCTGGCAAATAGCCTGTGCTGCCAAAATTAATCTTTCTGGATTCTACAACATAGGGGTCAGCAAGATTTTTCTGAAGACAGCTAGATAGTACACATGTTACCTTTTGTAACCTATTTAGTCTGTTTTGCAAATACCCAATTTTTCTATTGTTATGAATACACTCATAAACAATCAGTTAATGAATGATCATAGTTTTGTTCCAATAAAACTTTATTTACAAAACAAACAATAGCTCCATGGATTATTTTGCATAACCCTGCTATATAGTCCAGTGACTCAGAAATGTTAGTGTGCATCAGACTCACCAGAGGGTGTTATACACAGATCCCTAGGTACCACACCTGGAGCTGGGGTGCAACTGGGGATTTAGATTGCTAAAATGTTTTGCTGCTTCTCTTTTTAAAAATATGTATTTTTTAAGTTGGGCACAATACCTTTATTTTATTTATTTTATGTGGTACTGAGGATCAAACCCAGGGCCTCGCACATGCTAGGTGAGCGCTCTACTGCTGAGTCACAACCCCAGCCCCTGTTTTGCTGCTTCCAACAATAAACATGTATATTAGAGTGAGGAATGAGGATAGTGGTTAAATGTTTGCCTGTCCCTTCTTTATTAGATATAAATTTTCTTAGAATATCCCATTGCATTGAGCAACCAGTTACTCTTAGTATTGCTCAAAATAATTGTATATTTTTGCATGTGGAGGTAATGTAGAAGCCTTTGCCTTCTTTTTGGTTTTGCTTATTCTTTTTCCTTGGACACATTTCCTTGGACAGATAATACATTCATTCATAGGTCTTTGTTTTATTTCTGTTTTGGGAAGAACCCAGATTAATGGTGTTAGTTTCAGGAGTGGGTTAGAGGTTATAACATGGCATAAAGTATCATAATTATTAAGACTTTTACTGTTGTTTAATTGTGATAATGTGCATGTGGGATATGAAACACTAGATTATAGGATAACTGGAACACTTAAACACTATGGAGAAAAATTTAATTATGAGAATTATGAACTACATCAAAACTTCTTAACTGCTTTGGAAATCATGACAAAAGGAAACGAAAGACTTGGTCAGACAGCTATCAATTCAGAGAAAGCTGAGAAACTAGAATGCCTGTATTTCAGGGTTAAAGGAAACTCTTCTCCCCATCACCTCTGGAGAGACAGTGCTAAAAATGAGCTCCAGAATTTAATTTTAAGCATGAAAGAGCTGACAAGAAGACTTAGTGTGCAACTCTGACAGGTTTTCTATGTCAATGTCAGACACCTAAAAGAAAAAAGTTGGGTCCTGAAACCTAGATTGTAGAAAGTTGGTAGCTGGGCTAAAGAATAATAAACTTCCCCCTGTGCCAGCACAACAATCTCCTGCTTTGGTTATAGAATTACAGATTTCTTCTGCTTGATGATTCTGTGAATGGTCACCTGAAGCAAGTGCCTCTCAAGATGCTGCTTGCTGGTCAAAAGGTGTACCTTTACTTCACTACTCTACATTACCTCCATATCAGATACCAGGATCAGGAATCAGTATAACCCACTGCTCTTCAAGAATGTAGCATACATACTAAATGCATTCAAGATATTGGCTAAAATATGCAAGAGGCAATTAGTAAATCTGAGTAGATCTCTCTAGGGTTTGTCTTGGTTGGGCAAGGAGATACTATGAGACTTGATCCGAAAACATTCATCAATATATTAAGATTTCCTGGTCCTAGTAGGTTCGTGGGGTGGCTTTTTAAAAATTGTGACATGATAATTGTGTTTAGACAATAAATGAAGTAGAAAAGATACAATAAGTGTACTTATTGGTACTGAGGAAGTGGTTGAAGACTCGGTGAAGTGAGAATGTTGTCATGATTTAATTATGTGTGACTTAGATTCCCTGGTGGTTTCCGGGGCACTCCTTTTCTTTGGGCAGTAAAGAATATGCTACTTTGGGCAGAACTGTCATCTCTGACAAGCTCAGCTGTGGCCAGGATCAATGGTGAAAGATAGTTCTACTTGCCTGGGATTCTCCCACTATGGTGCTGTGTTCCTCAACGTTTAATACATAGGTCTGGAGAGCAAGGGACCGAAGTAGGACTGTCCCCTTTCACCATGATTTCCAGTTGCTCACTTGTAGAATTTCCCTTCCCCATTCCTGAAAATTTAGGCTGTGCTACATTCTAAGTCCTAACTTAAGAAATTATTTTTGCAGAGGGTACTGTTAAGAATTCCAAAGAACTTGACCTATCACATGGCCATTTTGGACTTCTAGTAACCAGATCAAAAGCAAACAAAAACAAAGCCCAAGTTATTATACTGGTGGTGGTAAGTGATTTTAATTATTTTGAGTAGCTTGCATTTTAGCTTTATAACATAGTCAGAGAAGATTCACTGTGACCTCTCTTGGTGCTCTCATTTACACTGATAATGGCTAATGGGCAACTGTAACAATGAACATCCTATAAGCAAGGCAGTTGATACTTGTGGAAAAATTCAGGTCATATTTGAAGTAAATTTCACAGGCTAGGGCTGGGGTTGTGGCTCAGCAGTAGAGTGCTCGCCTAGCACTTGCGCGGCCCGGGTTCGATCCTCAGCACCATGTAAACATAAATGCTTTGTATTGTGTACAACTAAAGCAAATAAATAAATATTTTTAAAAAAAATTTCACAGGCTAATTGAGGAGCTGCTGAAGGGTGAGGGATAGAATAATTGAGTGTGGAGGGGAATGATAAATACAAATCTGCCTTCAGGACTATGTGGCTTCAGTGGGGATGGTGATTTGTTATTCTCTTTTGGATCAATTACTTGTAGTTTATGACTGGCTACCATCTTGAATGGACTACTATGCTGGATTGAATTTAATGAATCACATCTAGGTAGATCAAGGATTGGACTTTCTGAGCTCCCTTTTGTGCAACATTTAAAATCTTTTGGGCTTTAACTCTTATTTAACCCATAGTTTTAGTAATGAATTCCACATGGTCTTCAACCAGCTTCATGCAGGTGCAGCCTAAAAGCCCCTTAAATTCTTCCATTTCTTGACTCAGAGTTTGTCTTAATCTGTACTCTAAGACACCCATAGGGATATTCTGTGGACTTATGTATGAACAACCTGGAAGTGCAAAATTGTTAATATTCCTTAAGGTACCTTTTGTATTATGGGGGATGAAATATGATGAATAAATGCTTCTTTCATTCTTTCCCTGGATGGAAAAATCTCATATATATTTATTAGATTCCTTAGATACTATGGAATAGACCACTGGTCAATCATAGTGGTGGCTAACTCAGCAATGTACACTGGCACTTACTTTTGTATTTCCCTGCTTGATTCCACCATTCATTATTTCTGTTTTCTGCAAAGTAACTTCTCTCTCAGGATCTGCTTTGAGGGGATAAGTCATTCAAAAAGGAGACTACTACTCATCATTTCATCCAAAAATTTCACTGAATGAGTGAATATTTAATCACTTAATCTAGCAATCATCATATCTGTGGAGACCAGGAAGTTACAATTTCTTGGACACTCTAAAACACAAAGAATACCTACAAAAAAGAATTGTTGACTAAAATAAAAATTTAAAAATCCCCACAAGGTAACACTAGGAAAGATCTATATTCTGTATTCATGTGTAACATGATAAATCACATTTTCAGATGCAGGTGTGATAATCCCATAAAAATGATGATTAGATGATTCACTCAAAAAGCTAGTTCAGGATGAATCTTGTATTTTTACTATTTTAATGTGTTAAATCTAACTTTAGTTGAATCGTCTTATGCCTTTCCAATTAACAACCAATGATAGAGTTTGATGGAATTATTGCATATTAGTAATTCTAATCATTAGTCTAAATAGAGTTTTTTTTTTTTTTTTTTGTCAATTTTGGATTCTTAAGAGGAAAGCCAAACTGCTGTGTAAAGAAGGTTCAGAAGAACAATAAAATTTAAAGTAATAGGATTGATTAATGGTAATTGCATTTTTCATTTTACCTTTTATCAAATCATATATAGTTGTGACAACAGGTAGCTTTCCTTTTAATTTTGTCAAAATTAGAGTACAATACATCCTAGGGGCTCTATGAAACAACTGACTTCATTATCCACATTAATTAGTTAAAAAAAAATGGCTTACAGCCAATGAATGTTAGGGCTGAACCAGAGCCTTAACAATAACCTATATATATCCAGTTGGCAGTTAAGTGAAGGGAAGGCAAGATAAAGCTAGATTGCTAGTTCTGGGACCAGAACCCTACATTCATGACTGAATGTTACTCTCTTCTGTCTCTGAGCATTGTTAAAAATTGTTGTGTTTTTTTTTTTTTTTTTTCTTAATTTTAATGCTTCTATTTGTTTTCCCAAAATTCTACTTTGTTTGTGTTCTGAAACAGAAGATAATAAAATGAGTAAGATACCTGAAGGTGAGGAAGAGAGAGGGCTCATGAAGCCTGTATATTTTTCACATAGAAATATCTTTCAGACACTTTCCATTGGCTAGCTCTGATCTTGGAGAGGGACAATCTCTGGGAGATATCTCCTAACAATCTTCCTCATGAGGGACAATCTAAATCTATTCATGGAGATAGCAGAGGCCACTCCAATGACATTCCAAATCTGGTTGACTGCCCTCTGTGAATCAGACTACTTTTCATAGCAATCTGTTCTACCTCACTTGTGAGTCCCCTCTTCAATTTCAACTAGGTCCTGGTGAACAGGTCTTGATGTACCGTTTTAACACATAGGAAAAATTGTTTCCAGATGAACATGGATAAAACATCATTCCTCTTTACCCATGGGAAATCCCCTGAGTGCGCAGATGGCATCCAAATTTTCAACATCTATGTCAGATTGATGGGATAGTTTATATTGTAATAGCCAACAACCTTGGACCTCAGTGGTTAGAAATAGCAGAAGTTGATTCCTTATGGGTGGTGAGTCCCCTGAAAGTCATCAGAGGGATGGAACTCAGGGACATGCTCTTTACAGTTACACAAGTTGAAAAAGATTTCAAAGAACAAGTGCTTCTATGGCCAAAAATAACTGAAAATGGGAAGATAATGAAATATGCATAGTTTGTCAAATTTTCTTCTGGAAATATTTCCAGTAAGTCAGAGAGGAGAGGCAGAAATATTTATCAGACCTGGTAATGGCTATCAAATGTCTTTAAATATCTATCCCCACTGCCATAGGAAGGGCTGTACAGATCACCTCAAGTTGTGGGTCCACCTCCTATGCCCCATTGTTCTGAGCCTGGTTTCTCTTTCCTGGCTTCTGTCTTACCTCTTAGGATACTTCCAGTGAAATCTGCATAGTTGTTATGTCTCTAGTAATCATTCTATCTAAATTGGTGTGGCTGAATCCCTGGATGCTCCCTTTGGAAGCACACCTACATGCAGCCCATAAGACAGTAACACATCACCCACTTATTCTAAATGTAATCAGAATCCCAGCTTGTGTATAAGCACCTTAAGCCTGTGATGGTACAAACTGAGAAGAGAAATGAAATAAGAGCAGTCTGGAAACTACCTGAAATATGGAAGTCCTATAAAGGAAAATGACCAAATTGATTTATAAACTCAGTTTAAAATAACTAAAGAGATATCAGAGATACCAGGAAGGAAGACATATTTAATTTTCTGTCTTGATATTCACCTGCACCTTTGGAATTAAATGTATACAAAATATAAATATAAAAAAGCTACTGATTAAAAGAGAAATTTCTGAAAGAATTGATTAAATTATATACTTTGGATAATATTGTGTAAGGTGTCATAAATTCATAACAAGGGGCTGAAAAGGTAAATTATAATTGGAACCCAAAGGAATTTGTAGAAATTTGTTGAAAATTTTCACTCATAACTAAAGTTCTACCAGACCTCACTATATTGGGCAGTAGAAAAAACACTGGAAACTGAAAGCTTGATTCCAGACCCTGTTCAAACTCTAACTAGTAGGGAAAATTGAAAACAGTTTTCCCTCTTAAGCCTCTTATTCCTCATCATCCAAGGAAGAACACTGGACTAACTGATGTGAGAGTTCCCTTTCAGATCTAAATTAGAGAAGCCTTTTCTTAGCATCACATCTACTTAAATGGGTCTCAGGAGTAAGAGCAGAGTAGAATACTTCTTTAGACATTTTATTGACATTTTGGGTTTGTTTCTTTACCCTTCCTCTTGAGTAACAGGCCGTATTGCTCATGCATCTAAATGTTTGTAATAAAACCTATGTTAGTATCATCATTGGGAGTGTAGAAGTTTCCTTTTTATCCCACAGGAATTTGATAGCCAGCTTCAACCTACCTGTGTGTTACCACACTGGACTCTATCAAAAACAAAACAAAACAGATAGCTTTAAAAACATTCATTAGTTGACACTTGTAAGAAATGCTGATTCCCAAGACATTTCTCAATCAGGTGTTAGCCTGATCTGAGAGCAAGATCAACTGAAGTGTAGTCAATAAAGGCATCTGTATTGTGGTCCTTTACTCCAAAAGTGCTTGGGTGGTGAGGACATCTGTTAGAATACAATCTAGGCCAGGAGCAGAAGGAAAGTTACTAGGAGACACAGGGCCATCAAGTTGCTGTGTGTTTGAGCTGATTTTCTGGTCCTGGTTTCCCGAGTAGCAAGGTGTCAGGTCAGTGGCTTTACAAAGCCACTCTTTCAATTAAATTAAGCTATGATTTCTTTAAGGATAGCTATATATCTTCAGGCTTCAAAAATGTATGTATTTATTTATTTATTTACTGTTTGAATATAGAATAGGCAAAATGTGAGTTTTGAACCTAGAATAGTGGTTTAGAGCTTCATGAAAGGGCCAGGAGAAGATAGGATATAGTGAAGATATTTTAAAAATGATCAGATCCTGGTAATACTTTGAATGCAGTGAAAATAGTATTTGAATGGATTGGATGAGGAGACTGAAAAATAGAACAGAGAATAAGTAGCTAGAATACTTTTGGCCTGAAAACTAAAAGGACAGTGTTGCCATTAACATCAGTTAGATGATTATGTGAAGGAGATTATATTTTCATATAATTCATGTAACAGATTATACAACAATTATTATTATTTAATAATGCTCTGCAATTTACATTATTTGTTTACATCTATGTAACTGTGCTTGTATATGTGTGTGCATGTTAGAAAAGGGTTTGTGGAACTCAAACTTGGACATTTAAGTTTCACATGTGTGTTTTCTTAAACATGTGTGTTTACCTTTGTAATTATACTCTACCTAATATACTAACTTAAACCATTTTTTGCCTTTGGACTCATATGAGGAGGAAAAATCTTTTTGAAACTCCACAGAATTATTTTGCTGCTTTTTTCTTAAAAGAAATGTCTTTTCATGATGTCTCAGGAGATAGGACCCTGGTCTCTAGAAATCACCCAACATTATCATTTAATGTAATCCCCCTGAAAGAGTGAGCAATACTTTTTATTTTTTAAAATAGGCAAGAAAAGGGAGTATTGAGATAAACCAAACCCTTCAGTCAAGAAGATGATGTATGGTGGCTTTATAAGAAGGTTAGGAATGCCTCCAATGGTGTATGGAAAGTATGAAGATAGATATTCCTCCTCCCCCTTTTTATCATTCATTGTACTTCACAAAGCCCAGCCTTACAAAAAAGAGAGATCTGGCCATTTTGTCACATTTCTGGTGTTTGTAAACAAATGCCTTAAATTAACCCTGGATCTACTGACCACAAATTCTGAGGTAAATTTTTCAACACCAATGAATCACTTTGAATATGGGTCTTTTCATTCCAGTTCAGAGAACACGCTAGTTGAATTCCCTAGTTAGAACTCTGTCACACATAAATTAATCTTCTTACATAACAGACCATATTAATTTCCCTGGAGACAACATAGGTTAATTCTCTCTAGAGGAACTAATATTTAGATTATTTATAAAGTTGTTTCTTTGCCCTTTAGGAACAATAATCCTCTTATTACTGTACCTCCCTCTACTCTTTTCCACTAGGGGTGGGGGTGCTTAAATGCTCTTGGCTTTCTCCTGCCCACGTAAGACCTGTCTCCAATTACAAGAAACCATTGTGTCTGGAAAGGTTTGTTCTTGCTATCCAGAATTAATATCACCAGGTCCTTTGTCTTTCTGTTCTCCCTCTGAACCTAGGTGACAAAGGAAGAAATTAATAATTCATCCTACTCACACCACATATGGCTAACAATCATATTGTTTAAAAGTCTGGTCATATTTGGACCTTCAGATCTTAAGCACAGTGCTTCTAATTTAACAGGTATAAATAATTGTAATAAACCAAATTGAATTGGTGTCTGGGAGAAAAGCAGAAGGTGAAAAGATGGGTGCAGAATATTGGAGAGGTTTTGGAGCTAATGGGAGTATCATAAAGATAATGAATATCTTTAGAAAAAAATAGTTCATGAGAGAGACAAATGAACAAAAGAAAAAATGAGAAGTGATCAAAGAAAGAAAACTTGCTAATGATCTGAAATTGCTTCTGGACAAGTCTATATCGTGTGGACAGTACACTTTAGACACAGAGACGTATGATAGCAATTACAGGTTTTCTCTGTGTTTGTGTCATACAAACCAGCATCTTCCCGCACCTCCAGATCTACAGCCTAGGCCCATAAGCAGAGTGACATTTTGCTCAAAATCCCTACAGATTTCAATTCCAAGAGGGACTGGTTTCTCTAACCAATCACGGTCAGAAAAGTTAGGGAGATTTATATTATAAGAGAATTCAATATACCTAGGCTTTTTGACAATGAAAGAATTTTTTTTTCATGTAAAAACTTGCCCAGCTTACAAAGAAAAAAAATACTATTTGCTATTGCATGCTTTTTAAAATAAATTTAGTATACAAAGAAAGTTCTAACTAATATCAATAATCATTTTCCCTTTAAATGAAGCATTTTAAGACGTGGAAGAGATATGCAGACAATTTGGATAGGGACTCCATGGAGTTTAGAAGATGATGAATCTTAGGTATGAACAATTTTGTTTAGGACCCTTGAATCAGAGCTGTGATCACTTTGTCCTGCTGGTTCTATTGAATTCCTCTTAAACCAACAATCACTAAAGGTATGCCAATGTGACTAGAAGTACTTCTCTTGTTAAATAAAACCCATAGGGGGCTTGTTCCAAGGAATGCCTGACTAGGTAAGGAGGCTAAATGTGCTGAACAGCAGTTTAGAGCCACTCTGTTAGGTTTCCTTTTTATTTATTTTGTGAGTTAGTTTTGTTTTCAGAAAACACAGCCTCTGAAGTCTAGGCTTGTGATAATCATTCAGTTCCTCTCAAAAGCACAGTTGCTTTACCCAAAGGCAATGTCTTTGTAAAACTGAAGAGTTCTGGGTTGATACATTTATGTTAGATTCCTTTTTTAGATTACAAGCTTTTTTACAACATTAAATTATTTCCAGTGTCTCCTTCCATGTGATAAAATTTGATAGGGCCCAATACCAATTAGAAGAATTCTAGTCGATTATTTTCATAATGCTTACACTTAATGTAAGATTTGGACCAATAGCTTCTCCTCTCCTCCTCCTCCTCCTCCTCCTCTTCCTCCTCCTCCTCCTTCTTCTTTTTTCTTTTTTAAGTTGTAGAAGGACACAATACCTTAATTCTATTTATTTATTTATTTATTTATTTATTTATTTATTTATTTATTTATTTATATTGTGCTGAGGATCAAACCCAGTGCCTCACATATGCTAAGCAAGCGCTTTACCATTGAGCCACAACTCCAGCCCCAATAGCTTTTCTTTATAAAGGTAGAAGGAGAGGAAGAATGGTGAAAACTTGAAAACTTCTAAGGAAATGGGAGCATGAGGAGACTTACTTATATGTCGTCACCTTTTAAATATCAGTGCATTATAATTAAACTTAAGAGTGGGGTTTAGTGTTAAATATTTGTACATGCATGTGACAATTTGCTCAGAGACAATTTTTTTTTTTTTTTTTACCAGCTCTTCCTAAACTCCCTTCTGTCCATCCCCATTCCTCAGATACAATCTATCCCTTTTACCTCCTATAATGTTGTGTTTACACCTTCTCTGAAAGCAGGCAATAGATGATATCTAGTGAACCACTATGTGTCCACTTTTTTAGATTTTGTACTTGTCCATATCTATATCTTTAGGATGAAGGAAGGTTCTAAATAAAAATTAAAAAACATTTATTGAATTAAGTGTAATGTGTTGCCCACATTGCTAGCTACTGACAGTGAAGTTCAGGAATTCTTGTTTCTCCTTTGTTCTCCATTGGCCATGAATTTTAATTGTTTGCATCTTCCTCTACAGCCCCACTTAAAGATCATAGGACTACAAAGATTACAGTAGAAGAAATTTTAAAGATCATTTGGCTTACAATGACATCCAACATTTTATATAAATAATATGCTTCAAAAGAAAAGAAAAAGATCACTTGAAAGTCATCTTGATCCTGAAACTGAAGGGGAAAACATACAGAGCCTTTGTTACTGCCAGGTGTTTTGAGGACAGCTGGTCCAGAGCTTCATTCCCTTCTTAGATTTAGAACATACCCTCAATGTGACCCTCAAGTTTCATCTGACTTCGGGAATAGCTAATTGTAAAGTGACCTTATCATGCACCCTTTTTAGGGGCCCCACTTAACCTGCCAGTCCAATTGCATATCTTTCTGGCTAAGTTACTGGGTATGGCAGAAGATTTCAAATTAATGCAAGGGTTGGTTTGTTCAATAGATTCACCTTTGTCAAAACCAGCAGCCATGTCATTTCCCAGTAGTTTCCCTATTCAATTCTTTTCCTGTCTCATTTAACTGTATCAGTACCCAGTAATGTCTTGCTGAGTTCTATTACCATTTTGCTTAATTTTCCAATTTTCTCTTCCTAATTGTGACCAGGCATGCTTTGCTTCCAATCGCTCGTCAATTCATGTGCCTTATTTTCAGCAATGGAAGTCTTTAAAACCATGAACATGCCTTAAAGGGTTGTAGTTGCGCTCACTTAGCCCAGTCAATTTTAAAATGGGCCTCTGAAGAACAGGGAAGGGAGCAAAGCAAGCCCAATGTGGAAGATAAGAGGCCACATAGATACTGTGGGCATTTCATAGAGAGGTACCGCAAACCAGTCCCACCTAATGGTTCCCATCTGAAACCCTCCATTGAATCTTCACTCCTTTGCTTTGCAAACATTTTCCACCCATTGAAGTACAGTTAACACAAATTTTGATCAGTTACACCTCAAAGTGAATGTCTTTAAACACAACATTTCCACAAAGCACATTTTAATAGTGGATAGGGACGGTTTCTCAGAGGTAGCTGTGTACCTGAGGCATTTGGGGAAGATTCCCCAGAGATGAGACAATCAGAGCAGAAAGGAATAGCTGTGGACTCTGGAAAACAAAACTCAGAGGTTTCAGGAAGCATTGCCAAGCACCTTCACATTGCTTAAATTCTCCATCTTGGTCCTCCTCCATGGAACAACTGCAATGCCTAAGACTAAGTAGGTTAATTTGCAACTAATAAATAATTCATAATAATGGAAATCGTTCTCTGCAAATTTCTATTGAATTCCAAAGAACTCTGGAGTTTTTTCATTTCTCTCGTACTTGAGGTAGGATATTCTAAGCATTTGTTATTTCAGGTAGATGATGACTTCCAAAAAAGCACAAAATTCCATTGTCTTGGTTCTGTGTTGCTCTATTGAGATAACTGAACATAGCCTTGGCTATCTTAACTATCATTTAACCACTCTTTGTACATTGGTCACACAGGCTACATTTCACTGAGGTCTGTCTGTCTGAGCTTATCCACGTATTTTAATTCCTTACCTCAGAGATTAGAACTTATTTGATTTTACCTTCATATGGATTTATAGCCCAAATCTGCTAGCCCTAGAAACAAGCATCTATTTTTTCTTTAGCCAATATAAAAAAGTTCTCTAAATCAATATCTAAGTGACTCAAGTATTCCTTTCCATCATTAGCTGCTGAGTTTTTATGTGTTTCCTTTTATGTGATCTAACCGAACCTTATTCTTTGACATTTTCGAAGCAAGAACAGCTTTTTGAATTCATTAGTGGAGTTCTTAGCTGGATACTTGCCTCCTGCGAATTCAGACCCTTCACAGTTCAACTTTCTCTAGCGCATAATTGCAAGCTCTACATCATTCCCCTCCGATTGTGACTTTTAAAGATTGCTTCTGTTCATTACCTGCCTTCTTTCAATAAGGCCCTGTGAGAGTCCTCTAATTTTTGAAACTTTGCTAGATTCCAGTTCACCATCAGGATGAGAAGAGAATGGAAACATTTTTATCCCTTGCTATCAGAAAGTAATTTAAAGCAACCCCTCTCCAAATGTCTTTCTGCATCTCATTTCCCATCTGCACCCTGACACACAGGCCCTAGGAGATCTCAGGAGGGCAGACAAGTGTTCTACTCAGGAACAATTAGACAAGGTTTTGAGATTCTCTTCACTTTCTCCTCCATACTCTTCTCGTCATATGCTGTTTTCAAGGTAAGCAAAGAGGTGGCCTCAGTGGCAGAGCCTCTCCCCAGCAAGCAAACCATTTTCATGCATTGATTTCAAAAGTAATTTACTGGTTACCATTCAGGATTGGTATTAAACTGAGTCCTTATCCTTATGTAGTTCAAGAAATAATACTTAATGAGAACACTACCTGTAAACTCTTACCTGGGTGGGACTGTGCTTCAGACTCATAATGTCTACGAATATATTCCTTATAAAGAAATTCGTGGAATTATGAAAGAATAATCTTATTTTGAAGAAGAGCATTTAGTACCCTGGCCTTATTTAATTACTTAAGAACTATGTTTGAATGCTAATTATGTAGAAGTGTACTTGCTGAGAAGGGTGGCCTATTTAGTAGAGATTAAGAGTAACTTTGGGATTGAGAATGAGATGCCTAATCATCTGTCAGTAGTACCCAAGCTACAAGATAGTAAAACAAGGAGAAAGGGAAGGGAAGGGAAGAGAAAGGAAGGGAAAGAGAGAGAGAGAAAAGGCAAGATGGATGGAAGGAAGGAAGGAAGGAAGGAAAGGGGAAGGAAAGAAGAAAGAAAGCCTTTTGTAGCTACAAGGCAGAAGCTGAAAGCCAGATTTGGATATTCACGACTGAACATGGACAAAAACAAAAACTTTCACAAAATATAAACTGTATTCAGACAAAGCTCTTGTGTGACTCTGGAGGAACATGGCAGTGACTCAGAGACTCTATGATGAAACAAGCTGGGAAGGACATCATGTACCACAAAGAAACCTAAGCATGCCTTATAGTTGACAAGAGTGACTTCTGTTTCTTCATTGGTAACAGTTTCACTTCCACATTAATATTCCCATCTCTTGTTAAAAATTAACAAGAAACTAGATTGAGTATCTCCCATTTCTAGATCACACCCAATTCTGTACCACAGCTTTCCATAAACTTTCCTTAGAATTGCCGAATAAGCCTAACCTGGAGTACAGGTGTATACCCAGTGGACGTTGACTGATGTGTTATAATACTTGTTTCCGCCAAAAAATTTATAAGTTGAAACCATATAAGCTAATGTAATGGTAATAGGAGATGAGGTTTGGGCTAGGTGATTAAAATTAGATAAGGCTATGAGGGTGTAGCCAAGGGAATTTTTTTTCTTTCTCTGTCATGTGAGAAAAATATTAGAAGGTGGGTATCTACAAAACAGTAAGTGGGCCTTTGCCAGATACTGAATCTATTGGAAGCTTGATCTTGGATTTTGTAACATCTAGACATGACTGTGAGAAATAAATCAGTGTTTTTATTAGCCTAACCAGGTTTTAGTATTTTGTTATAGCAGCTTCAATAGACTAAGCATTTTTCACAGATAATTGACTATTGTGACTTTTTAGTCTAAATACATTTAAACTATTATATTTTAAAATAGCATTTACTGATTTTTTTTATTAGAAAAGTGAAATGTAATCATTGTAGGAAATTTGAAATCATGTAATTACATTTTAAAAAGCAACTTTCTTAGCCAAGCTGTCACCAATACCAATCCTACTGTTATAGCCATTAATGCAGCAACAACCACTTATGACATCCTGAGCTTCAAGGACATCAGTAATCAATTTACATTCAGCATTAGAGTGAGACCAAATTTTTAACCATCTTTTTACAGATTAGCAGTAGAACACAGAAATTTCACAGACTCAGTAAGTAGAAGAGCTGGCATTAAGCCCCTTTGTGTTTGAAAAAAATATGTGTTGTATTGTTTTGTTTAACCATGATTTAACACCTCTAATCATATTAGTGTTCTAGAGCTGCTATAACAAGCTACCACAAACTGGATGACTGAAAGAATATTTAATTTGTCACAATTCAAGAGTCTAAATGTCCAAGATGCAAGGTGTAACCAGGATGAGTTTCTTGAAGGCCCTCTTCTTAGTTTGTAGATTGACATTCTGTCCCTATGTCTTCATACTGTCTTTCCTCTGTGTGGCTCTGTCCTAGTCTCTTCTTTAAAGGACACCAATAATATATGTTAAAGACCACCCTCATTACCTCATTTTATCTTATATTATTCTTACATTATTTTATCTTATATTATTTAGAAGTCTTATCTCCAAGGAGAGTCACATTCTGAAGCACTAGGGATTAGGACCTCAACATTGGAATTTTAGAAGGAATAAGTTTCAGCCTATGATATTAATATTTGAAGGCATATCCTTCCTTTTTTAAAATATAAACTTAATTGAAAACTTTAGATTTTGCTGCATTAACTGTTGCATTCTTTTGATATGCCAACAACATGAATTACTGAGCATCAAATACATCAATAAACAATTAAAATATTTTATTAGTATAATTGTATAATTTTAAATGCCAATAAATTGTACTATCAAATGGATAGTACATGGATTGTTGCTTTAGTTGAGAACTCTTATTCAAAGAAAACTGGGGAACTTTTTAAATCTTTTTTTTCTTGTTTCATGTTATTTATTTATTTATTTAGATATGACAGTAGAGTGTATTTTGACATATTGTACATGCATGGAGTGTAAATTATTCTAATTAGGATTCCATTCTTGTGCTTGTTTATGATGTGAAGTTTCACTGGTGGTGAACTGATATATGAACATAGGAAAGTTATGTCCAATTCATTCTACTGTCTTTCCTATTCCCATCTTCCTTCATTCCCCTTTGTTTAATCCAATGAACTAAACTGAAAAACTCTTATTCAAGGAGAAAAAATAAAGAATAAAGCTGATTCTGATAATAATAACAAATTTTGGAAATTTAACATTCCCCTGTCTACCTTTCACTCCCCAGCTCACTGGTAGCCATAAAATAGCAGGTAGCACCCAGTACTTAGTGATATAGAACAGATCTCATTTGTTGAGAACTATGATTAATTATTTGATTGGATCTGTCTGGTAGTTCTGTGGAAGACCATCTTAAAATGTTTGTTTTCATTTCACCTGAGTTGGAATTGGCCTGTTACTAAAGCTGCTTCTCAGGGGCAGTGTCAAAAGCATTCATAGACTAATGTCTTAGGTTTCTGCTGTCTGAAGTGGATAAAAGTTAAAACAAACAATAGATTAATCAAAAAGACTGTGAAGAAAGGCTCAGGAATGAAATATTCTTAAGGGTTTGGGGAAAACATCCTACATGTTATGGGAATCTAAAAGGTCACATACATGTTTAGAGCTGAGAAATGTGATATTAAGTGATTTTTGTCATTGAGCAAGCATCATACACTGTACTTGTATAAACTTAGGTAGTATAGGTCAATCACTTGTCATTGTGACCTCTTGATGCAATATAGAGATGTGGTAAACATTAGATTTTGAGGCTGCTGCTGATGTAACATGAAATATTGTTTTTATAAGTAGAACAATGTTATAGAATAATGATAAAATGATATAAAAATATAATACTGTAACATAGTTGTTTATCATTATCAGATACCATATACTGTATGTAATTGTACATGCTAGGCTTTATGTGACTGGCCATGTAACAGTTTTGTTCACACCAGCATCACCACAAACACCTGAGTAATGCATTCTGCTATGTCATTATGCCCATTAAGATACTACTAGGCAATAGGAAGTTTTCACTTTCATCATAATCTCATAGGACCACCATCATGCATCTGTCCCATCCTCAGCCAAATCATTTTTATTTGGTACATGACCATATGGCAATAGTTATAGTTACCTATGGTGTGTGTGTGTGTGTGTGTGTGTGTGTGTGTGTGTGTGTGTGTATATAAAATTCAGTTTATATATATATATATATAAACTGAATTTTTAAATGGTCAGATTATAGAAGTCCATGGTTGTAAGAGGCTCAAGTGGCTTAAAAATTGAACTTGTGTTGACTGAACACTTCCAGTAATAAGAAAAAAGGCTCATTGCTCCTTTTTGTTATCTGTGGAGAGTACAAATTTCAAAGAAATTTTCTTATATTTTTCCTTTGAGAAATGTACAATGAATATTATTATGACCATTTTCCAGTTTACAGAAATTTATTTCAACAAACATTAAGCAATATTTTCATAGGATCACATATCTACTTAGTGATATACTAAAATTAAAGCAAAAGCCGGGTGCGGTGGCGCACACCTGTAATCCCAGCATTTGGGAGGCTGAGGCAGGAGGATAGCCAGTTCAAAGCCA
Source organism: Tamias sibiricus (assembly GCA_025594165.1). Lineage (NCBI taxonomy): Eukaryota > Metazoa > Chordata > Mammalia > Rodentia > Sciuridae > Tamias > Tamias sibiricus. The sequence continues at coordinate 39,902,087 of CM046671.1, forward strand.
GCCTCAGCAATGGCAAGGCACTTAGCAACTCAGCGAGACCCTGTCTCTAAATAAAATACAAAAAAGGGCTGGGGATATGGCCCAGTGGTAGAGTATCCCTGAGTAGTTCAATCCCCAGTACCAAGAAAAAAAAAATTAAAGCAAAAAGATCTCACTTCATTATATTCACAAACATAACACATATATACCTGCACACAAATTATGTACATAAAAAGCTATTCACCAAGGTATTCTAAGAAATTGTATTAGGTGAGATATAGTTAGACTTTTTAAAATATCTATTTATTTAATACAAATATTTGGAATAAAAAATATTCCAAATATTATTTAGGAGCAAGTAAATTATTTACTTTTATGGATAGTTTCAATTTATTTGTAACAGCCTAGAAGCATCAATATATACTTTTTCAAAATTCACCAATTATGTACATTTTCTTTGTCTTCTTTTTTCTCCATATATATTTTGTCTCTCTCTTTTTCTCTAGTTAAAGAAATTCCTTTAGCATATATTATAATACAATTCTACAAGCAGTGAGTTCTTTCAACTTTGGTTTATCCAAAATATCTGTATGCGACACTCATTTTTGAAGGATATTTTTGCTGGATATAGAACTCTGAGTTCACAGAATGTGTTTTCCCTTTTATCATAAGAATTTTAAAATGTTCTTCCATTTTCTGCTGGCCGACAGAGTTTATGAATACTAAGTTGTCATATAAATTGTGTTGTAAAAATACTTTTTTATTCTAAGTTTTTATACACAGGCTGAAAGAATAAATTGTCTCTTGTTCAAATTTTGCTTTACTCAGGGCTTCAGCAGATTGAATGGGACCATTCACACTGAGGAGGGCAATTCACTGTTTTCATTCTACTAGTTCAAATGCTACTCTCAACCAGAAATATCTCCACAGATATATCCCGAATAGAGTTTAACCAATATTTGGGCACTCTGTGGTCCAGTCAATTCAATTGGTCGAGTCTATTCAATTGTTTTGTTGTTCTTATTCAGAAACCTAAAATACACTGTATGCTGAATCATCTTACTTGCCCTTCATTATAAATATATATTTATCAGGTAATTTTTATTTGTATGTTTTAATTTTATTGTCTTAAGTATTTTCCTGCTTTTCTTCAAAGTTTCATATTAAATTTCATTTGAATATATCCTCTCTGGGCATCTTGTATTGTAGTCTTCATATAGTTAATTCTAAAATTCATCTCTTGCTTTATTTCTTTATGAATTTTTGCCACTTACATTTCCATGTTGAGTTTTTTAATGTGTTTAGGGAGTTTTTTCTACCCCCAATGTATATTTGATGATAGGTTAATTTAATCTTCAAGGTTGTGTTAGAATTTGATATTGCTTCATATTTAGATTTTATTGGGGGAAGGGATAAATTTTCAATAGGTTAAGTATTTGGGTAATCCTTTTTTATTTTCCTCTTTCAGTAGCTTCAATTAATGAAGAATGCTTACATCTATATTTATGTTGACAATCTTCTCAGTTTGAGGATCCTTATAAGATTCCTAATAAGAGAACACTCTAACATCAATGTAATGAAACTTAATTTAGTTAATGGAGGCTGTGTATGGAGTTGTATAAAACTTCTTATTTTGGGTCTTTTGGATATTTTTATACTGAAAGAAGCTAAATTTTCTCTTTTTGCTTTATTTTTCTCATTATCACACTACATCCAAATGTTAAGTTTTTATTTTCTTTATATTCTCTCTATACTCCCCACCCAACAAAATATTGTCTTTCTTAAATGTCTCATTTATAGTTATTTTCCTTCCCTGTGGTCATGCTTTGATCCACTGAGATTCTTTCTTAATGTTTTGACACTTAGGGTTTACCTTCTTTTAAGTGGATGACTTCACATCATTTTAGGTCCTTTTTTCCACATTTTCTCTTTCTGCAAAATTAACCACCCCTATCCTACTTCCATAGTATTCCACAAAAGCCTATGCCAAATGCCCAATAGGTAACTTTGCTAAAATTTTCAGATGCTCCTTATTTTCTAGTTAATGATATAGATGTGGAAGTTGAATTTTTTTCTTCTTATTAATTTATGACATTCATGCAAACTTTTTTACAGATATTCATATTTAATCAGTCACCATATCAAGATTTCCCATATATCTTACCAAAATAAAGTGTTTTAAAAATATTTAAGTTTCAGTAAGACTGCCTCTTGAACTCAAGTTCAGTGTGACTCTCATTATAGCATTGAGAGCATCACTCTTTCTCTTGTTGTTTTGTTCCAATTGTTAGAAAATCTCCATTATGGAGCCACCCTATGACCCAGCCATCCCACTCCTGGGTCTATTCCCAAAGGACTTAAAAACAGAATATTACAGTGACACAGCTATCTCAATGTTTGTAGCTGCACAATTCACAATAGCTAGGTTGTGGAACCAACCTAGATGTCCCTCAGTAAATGAGTGGATTAAGAAAATGTGGTATATACGCACAATGGAATTTTACTCAGCAATAAAAGAAAATAAATTAATGGCATTTGCAGGTAAATGGATGAAGTTGGAAGACATAATGCTAAGTGAAGTTAGTCAGTCTCAAAAATCCAAGTACCAAATGTTCTCTCTTATATAAGGAGGCTAGTTCATAGTATTGTTGGATGGGAGGGTACATACGAGGACTAGAAGAACACTAGAATGGTCAAAGGGAAGGGAGAGTAAGGGAGGGAACAAGGGGGGAGGGAGAGGGAGAAAAAAAAAAAAGAAAAGAAAAGGTGTTTGAATGAGATGGATATCATTTTCCTAAATGCATGATTGAAGACCTGAATTGTACGAATATACTCTGTATGCAAACAATTGTATGTAAAAAGATGCTAAATACATGCACTATGAGTTGTACATATTAAAAATTATAAATAAAAAAAAAATAAAAAAAAAGAAAATCTCCATTATATGTTCTTTAGTTGACATAGTACAAAATATGGAAAGTTTAGAAAGATGCTTGTAATGAAAGTAACAAAGACTTTTATAAGTCTTTATAGCTTTTACTATCTATGATGAGTTAGCAAATTATTTCCCCCCAATATTTATGGACTGATACTTTCATTTTAAAAAAGAAGATCAAATTACATCACTAAATGCCAGTTACAGGATAAATAACCATTCAAAATATAAATCAGTATTTAAATTTATATTGTATTTAACAGACACAACTTCACTCTATCAAATTGCTATGTCTAAACACTTAACTGAATTTCTATACTTATGTCATCAGAATACAATAAAATATTTTATATGAAGGTATATAGATTATACTTAACATATAATTGACTTAAGGTAATTTCAGAAAAATTTGATTTCTCATTTCAGAGAGAGAGAGGAGAAGAAGAAGAAGAAGAAGAAGAAGAAGAAGAAGAAGAGAGAGAAGGATAATTTCAAAGGAATAAAAGTACTTGCTGGGATTAAAACTGCAATCAACTTCAATACCAAAGACTGATGGGAGTCTAACAGTTACATTTATATTTTTTATTACATCTTATCCCATAAATTTTCCAGTGGATACTGAGCATTTTAAAACGTTTTGATATAAAGGTTATTATTAATTAGAAACATATTTCTATACTGAAAATGACAAGTCCACATGTAAAAATGAAAAAAAGAAATTGTGTGAAAAAGAAACAAAGAGCCCTGAAATTCACTTTGAGAAGATCTAGTAAGCATATGTACAATATCTATGAATATTTTGTATTAAACAGGTACCTCTAAAAATTTTTAGATGCTTTGAAAACCTAAGGTATTAAATATGTGTTATACAACATCGAACAGAAAATTTCATATTTTATGTATTGGTTCACATTTATTGAACTAATTAATTAACTATATGTCAAAGATCCATTGCACAAATTTACCAGCTAGCCTGCTCTATTCTAATGGTCATCCAGTATTTTGCATCCTGGATCCATTTGTTTCTTTTTTCATAATTCTCATGAAATCTACTTGCATTTAATTGATTTTTCCTTCTTCAAGTAGCTTATGTGCTCAAGAAAATATAAATTCAGAGAAAGTACAATTATCTTTTTGTCATAGTTTGGTTTAGGGGTGTTAATGTGAGTCATAACCGACCAATAACAGGCAAAATGCTATTATGTGGAAATTTCTGGTTCTGATTTGTTTTGGTATCTTTGGTTTTTCTAAAAAGAGCCAAGTGAAACAACAGTTCATTTTACTGATAGAAATTTTAAGAGTCAAGGTATTCAAACTGCTAATTGAGGTCATCTCAAATTTTAAGAATAAGCTTTGGATTGAAACCAACTCTGGAGGAGGACATTTGCAGAAATGAGAAAAGAACAGGTTTCCTTATGACATACTACAGCTGAAAATGCTGAGCAATCTAACAATATTATCTACTTCTACATTTCTCCTTTTTAAGAAAATATAAGTGAGTCATTGCTTAACCAATTTTGGGTTAGATTTTCTGTTTTGTTACATTCAAAACTAAAAGCATCCATTAGATAGAGTGACATATATGGCACTCTCTTGATCTATTATTGCTCGTATGTCACTTTTTGACTAAGCAAAAGATTAATGTGAGAATAAAATATTAATATGATAATATTAATTTACAAGATATTAGTGAATTCACAAAATAGTCATTAAAACTAATATTAATATCATTATATTATAATAAAATACTAATATAATAAATATTAACAGAGATGATGCCATAGATGATGCATAGTTTACAGTACAAATATACAAATTAGGAAGGAGTGGCAAGTAATGCAGTTCCCGGAGGATTTTTCTGTTTTGGTATCTTTTCATGTGCTTCTCAACATAATGTCTGCAGAGGGTGATGCAAGAATGACAATTAAAGCAATCTACAAGACAAAATTCAGGAGATGTACAAAGACAGCAGTTAAAAGCAATCCACAAAACTCTAAGGAGCTAACATGGGCCAATGACAATGATGCTCATAGACTAAAGCAATATGCAATTCATGATCAAAGCCTTCATTGTGGTTACTGAGTATCACATGATGTTGTTGTGGGGTGTTTCTTAAATCTCACTATTGCAGGTACTTCTCTAGACTGATAGCTTCTGTCTCCTGATTCATGGTAATTACTGCTCCCTTTTCACTGAAGTGGAGATTTGGTTAATGCCCTTCCTTGACTGTTCCATTCTAATATATACTGCCCTCTGTGAATGCACAAATACTTGTCTCTTGTGTTTTAAAATAATATGCCCCCTACACTGTTTCCAGTCTACCTAGGCTCTAAATAACTTGCAGCATGATCTTGAGAAAAACAGTTACCTTAACAGAAGGTGGATTTCTCCTTCCACAATTTGTAGAAAATAATTCTTTCTTCATAGTGACCTTATCACATTTAAATAATACAATGAATAGGGCAATATTTTCTAAACTATAAAATACTTTACAGTTCTATGTAAACTATTTGCACAGTTATTACAACTGTACTAATGTAAATCTTGTACCTTTAAGCCTGTGCAGAATGAAAACATGAGAAGAGCTTGATCTAAGTTCAAATCTCAACTTACTACCCATTGCCTATAGATTGAAGGAGCCCTAATCAGGGAGATGGCTATTGTGGTTAGCTGGGAGCCACAAGTTCCACCTGATAATCATAAGTATGCACGTGACGCACCTGTAAAGCTAAAGGTATATAACCAGGTGAAAGTCAGAGGCAGTCAGAAGAAGAATTCAGTCAGTCAAAGAGTCAGAAGAAGGTTAGATGTCGTCAGAAGAATAACGCAGTCAGAAGAAGTCGGTCAGTCAGAAGAAGAGTTCGGGTCAGAAGAAGAGGAAAAGAGTCAGAGCAGTTAAGAGTTCGGTCAGAAGAAGCTAGAGAAAGAATGAGAAGCCAAAGAGAAAAAGAAGAATATTATAAGGATAAGAGTTTAGTAAAAGAAGAATATTATAAGGAAAAGAGTTTAGAAGAGAAAAAGAGAAAAGAGAAAGAGACTAAGAATGAAAGATTCCTGCCACCGAATCTCCTCCCGCGGTGTTGTAGCTGCAACAGCAAAAAGAAGGATAATAATATTATCAGGCAGCTACAATGGATCATTGGGCAATTTATGCAACTACTTTCAGAATCAATTACCTAACATGTAGATGGAAGAATATAACTATGTAGGTCATGAGATAATTATAAAAAAACAAATGAAATGAATAATACAAATTGCTTAGCATACTAATGATAAATATTTAAAAACTACCATTACTATTGTTGCTTATATTATTATCTTAATATAGTAAAAGTACATTTAAAGGAATTCAGTTTTCTTATTATATGGTCTCTTATTTCACTTGATGTAAATATTTATCTATAATAAATATTTCTTTATTAGTTAGATATTATTTTCATCACCTTTAGCAAATATTCTTATTAATCTTAATAATCAACACCAGGGTTTATTTTTTAATGCTCTATGTAAAAATACCAGAAAAAATTGGCTTATTTATTTATATGCTGATAACTTTTACTTATTTTCTTGTCATATTGGATTTGCTAAGACACCATGCATTGAATATAAGAAAGAAGGATATTTGTAGGCATCCCTATGTTTACCTGATTTTTTTAAAAATTGCTTTAAATGTTTCAGAGTTAAGTACAAATTAGTTTTTGTTTCTTGCTAGATAAACTTTAAAGTATAAGAAAGTCCTTTATATTTCTTTCTTTTTCTTTTTTTTTTTTTTTTTGGTACCAGGGATTGAACTTAGGGACACTCGTCCACTGTGCCACATCCCAAGCCCCTTTTTGTATTTTATTAGAGATAGGGTCTCACTGAGTTGCTAAAGTGCCTCGCCATTGCTGAGGCTGGCTTTGAACTCGCAATTCTCCTGCCTCAGCCTCCCAAATGCTGGGATTACAGGCGTGCGCCACCGCGCCCGGCTATATTTCTAATAAAAGGTGTTTTCACATGAAATCTATACAAAATATTTTAATAGCAGAAAATATCTATTAATAATATATTTCAAGTACACACACACATAGTTAGCCATAATACAGAGTAAATCAACACTATATGTATGTGAACTAATATCCTTCAGACATACATTTTCCTCAGTGCTACCAATGTGAATGAGTAAATGACTGCATGCTTTATTAACTGCCTTTGAATTATCAGGGATTATGAAAACTTTTGTCTCATTATCATACAAATTTTATAACAACACTGTGATAGCTAAAACAAGATCATTTTACTGGTGAAATCTGGACCAAAAAGTGCATAACTTATGTTCCATGTTTCCAAGAACCCTCAGGGGTTTATATTTGGACCCAGTGCTAGCAGTGCTAAGTGGCTTAACCATCATGCAATCACATTATGAAATTATGCAATATAGGACTCTGGAATGCAGTGTATCTATGTTCCAGGAACAATTTTTTAATAGTTTATAGGAGGAAAAAGATTCCTCATTCTGAGAAACTGTAATATTTTTCTATCAGGTGTCTACATTCCAAAGAAAGATTCTGTTATTTCTCTCAATTTCATTATCTATAATAACAACAACTGTATTTTGAGTCTACTCCACTAACTGGATTCCCATCTTATTTTTTGTTACCCTTGACAATAAAATTCCAAGAAGTTGTTTTTCTCACTTTCTCCAAATATGCTTTATCAATGATATCTTTTTTTTTCCCCAGTCTTCTTTCTTCTCCACTGCAACAATGGATTTGATATTTTCATGGTCATGAATTATGACCACGTTGGAAAATTCAGGGTCAATTTTCATTCTTCACTTAAAGTAAGAATTGATCTCTCTCTTTTGGCACCTCAGATTTCACCCTTTAAACTTTCTTCACTTGCATTTAATAACTCTACACTAACTTACTCTTCGTTTTTCCACATTTTATTGGTGCATTATAGTTATGTCTGACGGAATTTGTTGTTACACATCACACATGTACACAACATAATACTTTTTTTTTTTAACCTCTCGTGTCACTTCATTATTTTATTCATGTCTCATAAACGGCTTTACAGGAGACCATTTAAGTAAAGGTGATGGAAAGGATCCTCAAAGGGATGGCTAATTAGTTGATGCACTAAGGAATAACCATCTATGCTGGTAACAAGAAGCATGGGGGAAAATTGGAGAAAATATTTAACAGATACATTTTAGTCTTTATAAGTAGGGTTTTAATATCATTCATAGAAGTTTGTTTTTATAAATCCAAAGGTTAGAAAGATCTTAAAAATATTTGGGGATAGGATTGAGCAACTGGAGGACTGTGAAGAAGAAACCAGAACACTGTTCCAATGAAGGTGAAACATGCTCATCTTGGTAACCATGGTGTTGGTACCACCTGCTTGTACACTATAGATGCTGTGTGTCATTTAAATCCACATCTCCAGTTTAATCTTTCTAATGCACTAAAGACCATATTTTTAAAGTATCCATTGTGCTGTCATATAGGCATTTCAGTTTTCACAATCTAGAATACAATTTATAATTTTCCTCTTCAAATCTATTTTTATAGTTATATTCCTACCCTTATGAATGACGTGCCAAGATATTCAATTAGTTAAAAAAGATCTCTAGGACCCTATGGATGCCTTCTTCCTCTCACTTTGCACGTAATAAAAGAGTCACAGAGTCTACATGATTCATCTCATGTCATTCTCATGTATCCCCTTTTTTTCATTTCCCTGTAACTGTCCGTTCTAAATCCTCTCTTGATTCTCTAGGTCTACTTTCTCTCTATTTCACCTGTCCTCAATACATATTTCTAAGTGCTATATTAAACATCCTTCCCATCTTAAATTCATTTTCTGATTTCCTAATGCATCTAGGAAGAATGGCATTTACTTTGTGTGATCTTTTAGCACACATTTTACACATTCCTTTTATCTTCTCCATAGTCCTACAAAATGGGAGATATTGTTATGGAATTATTTTTTTATTAATATTACATAAAACTGGGATATTTTCATACATGAGAATAGTGCATAGAACCTACTGAAGTAGTATGTGAAGTTCGCAAAGACCATGAAACAATAAATGGCAGAACTGAAATATAAACCCAAGCAAATTTCTTCCTCTTCTATCCCTGGATGTTTTATGTCAGTTCATACTCTCCAGCCACATTCACAACTTGTGCCAACCCTGCAGAAATGCTTAACAATTCCTAAAACCTAGTGCTAGATAGTGTAATTATTTGATTGCTATTACATGCCTTCTTTAGTAGACTCTGAGCCCCTTGATTGTTAAGGTTGTTTTCCACTTCCTTTAATCCTCAACACATTATGGAGGCTTAATAAGGTCATCCTCATGTACAGTCAATTCTACTCTGACAATTTAAACATAAGATAAACTTTATGATTTTGCTTTTGTGCCATTCAGTGTTGAGAAATACTAGGTAAACACAGAAAATAATACCCAAAAGAAGAAAGAACATTGAAACATGCAAAAAGCTTACATCTCATATTTCATCAAGCTACCTTGATTCCAAGTGTGTGTGAGGAGTCACATGCTTCCACATCTGGTGTTTCAAGTTTCCATTTCACAGGAATCCTGTTTCAAGTAAACCTCCTTCCACCACTCACAATAACTCACAAGCTGAAACTCTTCCAACACCCATTTCAACAACACCTTGAGGTCATTTGCAAGATAAAGTGTCGTGTTTGTTGTTATTGTTTGTTATTTCCTAAGCATTTAAAGTGCATATAACTTGTTTTACCATTTTTATTTGCTTCCTATCTCTTCTTATATGATATTAATAAAACTTTTGAGGTTTGTGTCCCAACTCTAATTTGCCTATAAGCTCAATAGTTTTATTTTACCTGAGTTTGAAGATAATGAAGATGTTTTAGAAGATACACTTCTCATTATAGCAGAACAGACTTTACTTGAAGGAATTAAAGAAAGACTGAAAATTACTAGTTTGGGGTTGAATTGTGGTCCCTCAAAGTTCATATGTTGAAGCCCCCAATGCCTCAGAATATGACTATATTTTGAAATGGGTCCCTTAAAGACATTATTAAGCTAAAATGAAGCTCTCAGTGTAGACCTTAACTCAGTATGGCCAATGCCCTTATAAGAAAAGGCCATTGGGACACACATAAAGATGCCAGGTATGTGCAAACACAGCAGAAAGATTTATGAGAACACAGTAAGAAGGTGACCAACTGTAAACCGAGAAGAGAGCCCTCAGGAGAAACCAAACTGCAAACAATTTGATCTTGGACTTCTAGCCTTCAGAGATGTGACAATACAAACTTCTATAATTCAAGTCACCCAGTTATGGTAATTTTCATGGTAGCCACAGCAGACATGTACCTTAACTAATTTCTGGACATCCTTCAAGAATGAGCTAAGGTATCCATTTTTTCCTGAACTACCAGAGTTCACCCTGATTTGACAATTTTATTTCTACCCTGTCCCTGGCCTGATGTGAACCCAGTATAAATTTTATTTTAATATTATTAAAGAATATCCTAATAATTTATTCTTTCTTTATTTGGTTTAGGTAAGGAATTGTGTAGGTCCATATTGTCTATATCTGTTTAACTTTATATAACACCTTCATATATGGTATTTGTAAAATTGTCGACTCTGAATATATTGTTAAAAATATTATGTAATACAAAAAGAATATTTCAATGTATTCTATCAAGGAAACCCAAAAGTAACATACTTTATGTGATCATAACATTAGAAGGGCACATACATGTGCACAGATGCTTATGGTCCATATTATCAATTTTATTTCATTTTTTGGCACATTATTCCTGCTCTTTGTTCCCATGAACTGTACTTCATGAAGAATCATACAAAATTTCTAGTGTGGGTGACAAAGAAAATGATAGGGCTATTAAAAAAAAAAAAAAACAGTGGAAGTGTGGAGAAAAATTACAACCAAAGATTTAATATATGAATCAATATCCCTCTGTAAGGTAAGGATTAAACATTCACCATCTATCTGAGGGCAATTTCCACTTATCTCTGTGGAAATTAGCTCATGCTGAATGATAAGAGTAACCCTCTATACACAAATGCTATTGCTTTGGCAAACATTGTGATTGAAACAATAAAGGGAAGAAGGATAAGTGTTCAGTGGCTAATAATAGAGATAAACAAAATAGCTACAGTAATATAGCTGCAGTATTTATATACAGTTAGGGAAGAATAGTAACTTTAATAATAATTATATTTAACATTTTGGGTAGCTTTCTTAGTATAAAGTGTTTGTATTTCTCAAAATTAAAATGCTTTAATTTTTTAAAAGAGTCATATGTTCTAGGACACGGGGGTCACTATCATTCTATTTTATGAACAAGGAAATTGCAACTTGTGCCACTTAATCGACTTGCCCCAGGTAATGTAGCTTGTTGCCATTTAATAGGATACAAAATCTATTTCTGCTTGTACGTATTTTCTCCCATGATCATTGTTGCTATTAGAAGTGTCCAGGCTGCCTTTTACTTCTTGATCCCCAAACCTCTTTCCTACTCATTTTCTGTTTCCCTTTTCGAGTCCAAGTGTACCTTCTGGTGATGCCACTCTAGCTTACTAGGACTTCTCTGCTGTGCATTTCTTTACTTGTGTGCACTGTTTTACACTTTCTCAGTTTGCAAGTGCCTTATATTTAGATACTGCTTTTCAAGATAAATTCTCCTTGGTGCCTTAGAGAGAAACCACACATATTTCTGGATTGATGAATTCTAGGATAATTTAAGGAAAAAAAAACTGTGAACACTTACTGAAGTAACCCACTAACTGTCAGACACCATGCTATATCATGTCTTTTTTTCTCATATTTTCTCCCAAAACTCTCATGTATAGTAGTGTTTGTATTGTGTTATGTCTCTCTGTGTTTGTAATGATTAGTAATGCAAAATGCATTTCTTATCAGGGATCATGATAAAAAAAATTTAACACCATTGTGACTTAATATAACTGCAAACTTAGGTTATACATTTTTTTTTATCCTAAATAAGATCTTTCAGACTCTTTTATTCTCCCCCATTTTGTTAATTTGAGGACTCACAGATTGTAATAATTTCTTGGGGCTGGTTTGCTTGAACTATCTTGATAGCGCAAATGAATGTCAGTTGTTCTAGATTCATTTTCTCTCACCTGGCCCAACTCCAGAAGTTCATTGATTTCTGTAATTAAATGAGTTGAAAGTAAATCCCAGGCTTGTGTTGCATGTTAGTCATTGGTGTTGATGCCTGAATCTTAATAAGCCATTGAGTGTGGTCTTCAGCCAGAGAGAAGTGTTAACAGTCTTCCTGGTGCTCCCAGGCTGTGTAGCAATCTGGGGTTATAATTGCTTCATGCAGGACAAAATACAGAGGAGGTGGAATGGCATTAGATTTAAATAAAACAACATGCTTTAGAAAGTCCTTGACCAATTAAATACAAAATTTATCCTTTTGTTTTTGTTTTCTTTCGTATAAATCCAACTTAGGTGATGCAATTTTCTTTAGCCTTTCTAAAGGAAATGTGCTCTCAGTTTGATTGGAATAGTAATAAGCATATAAACTAAGAGATACAAACATAGAGCATTTTAATTAATTTTCAAAGATGATGAAGTCCACAATTATTTTAAAATTTGCCCCAAAGACCTCACACTAAACTGATCTACCATTTAAAATAATATTATTTCCAAGTTCACATGCAGAACAGAATAAAAACATACTAGACTCACATACTACATATGTACAAATATGTATCATGTCATATATGTAATCTCACAGAATGTAATAACTTGGTAATCAGCTAATCTAGTTTTGAAAGTAGCTTAGTATCAATTTTATTAAATCAATGAGCTATCATAAATCCATAACATTCAGGAGATATTTTTGGAAGGCACATAAATTTATTATGTAAACATATTCTATAAAGAATATGATTGAGCGGGGAGAGAAAGAGAGAGAGAGAGAGAGAGAGAGAGAGAGAGAGAGAATGAATATGAATGAATTTGAAATGTTACCTACAAGTAGTAGAATTCTAAATCTCCAGAATTTTCTAACAGCTGGTGACAGTGAAAACCAGGGGTTCAAACTTTTGTTATTGCCTTACAAATGGTGGTATCATCTATCCAAGAAAATTCAACTTAGAAATATATTCTAAGAAACAGTATGAAACTTAAAAAAGAATTTATCTAAATAATGCTTTCTCATTTTCAGTGTGAGAAAAAATTGGAACTTGAAATCCAACAATATGATCAGGTAAATATGTACAACATACCTGTAAAAGAAGACATCATGCATGAATTAAGAATAGAAGTATATTATTGACAATGCATAAATATTTTAATATACATTGTAGAGTAAAAACAGGTTATACAATTATATACAAATAGATAAGCACTCTATAATGAATGTATTTTCATATACACATATATACATACTGTTTGCTTATATTTCTATATTTATGTGTATGATCATGAATAGAAAATATTTGGAAAATTATACTAACAATCTTACCCATAGTTATCTTTTGTAGGAGGATTATGGATGGTTCCATTTTGCATAGCTTCATCTTTTCATATCTTCAACATGAGCAATTATTTCTTGTATAATTAAAAATAGCTTAAACTCACATTTTTATGTATTTCTATGCAAAACTGAAAATACAATAATTTCCTTACCAAGAAGATGACTAGAAAATTGGACAGAATTTGTTAAATATTTATTACAATTCCAACATTTTTCTGGGAACTCTAGAATATAAAAAGAAATAGAAGGCAGTTTGCATGTCCCATACAATCTCATATTTTCTAAACATAATAGTCTGTCACTTCTTTGCTCAAATACACAAAATACTGCCTACTTTCAAATTAGTAAATTGAAGACATGAGGCTGGTATTCAAAACTGATACAAATAATTCTGCATGTGACTCCCACAACCACCACCAAAAATAGATGCATCTGGGGACACAAATAGAACTTCTAAAAATGATTAATGTAGTTTCTGAAATTAAAACTATATGTGTTGCAGAGCATAGTGGCACATGTCTATAATCCCAGCAACTGAGGAGGCTGAGGCAGGAGCAAATTTGAATCTAGCCTAGAGAGCTTAGTTAGACCCTATCTCAAAATAAAAAATAAAACGATATGGAGGTGTGGCTCAGTAGTAGGGCACCCCTGGATTCAATCCCCAGTACTCCAAAACAAAACAAAAACTATATATATATATACATATATATATATATATATATATGTATATATATACACATACACACACGCAACCATATATGTATTTATACACATATTTGTGCACATATATGTATGAAATGATTGAAGTCTGTTAAAAGTATATTATACTATTGTGTACACTCTGTTACATTCCCTCTATTATGCAACTCACAAGAATATGTATGATACATACCCATTACTTCAAATAATTGGACTGAGCTCAAGATGAGTATAAGGAAACAGACTTCTCTTATAATAATCCATCTTGGATGAGCTAGGTAATTTGGGAACACACCTAGTATGTGCCCACTTGTTTTCTTATTCTTAGAATGACTCATGTAATTAATTGTTCCTAGGGTATACATTCTTGGTAAAATTATCTGCTGTTGTTTGGCTTCTGTCAATCCTTTTGAGAAGTGGGATGTCAATATGTCATTCTTTGCTGGTTGCTTTTAAGATCATCTCTGTGGTTTTGGTGTTCCACAATTTCATTATGATGAGTTTCAATCTCTGTATGTGGATTCTGGGTGATGTCTTCTAATATGTATTACACATCCTAGTTGTTCATTGAGCTATGTCTGATTTACCACTTAAGCACAGCAACTGAGTTTTTAATTTCAGAAACTATGTCAATCATCTCTACAAGTTTTATTTGATGTTCATTCAAATTGAGTTGTTTTATGGGTGATAATATCTTGGCTTTTATTTTTTAAAATTTTTATTTGACTGTGTGTCTTCATTCTTTTTTTTTTAAAAAGAATTTTATTTATAGTAGTATGTATTACAGTTCATACTATACATATATAGCATCTTTTTACACAAACAGTTTGTATACAAAATATATTCGCAGCATTCAAGTCTTCAATCATGCATTTAGAATAATGATATCCGTCTTATTCAACCACTTTTTTTCCTCCTTCCCCCCTTGCTCCTTCCCTTCCCTTTCACCATTATAGTGTTCCTCTAATCCTCCTATGTACCCCGACCCAACAATACTGTGAACCGGCTTCCTTATTTCAGAGGAAACATTCGGTATTTGGATTTTTGAGATTGACTGATTTCAATTAGCATTATATTCTCCAACTTCATCCATTTACCTGCGAATATCATTATTTTATTCTCTTTTATTGCTGAGTAAAATTCCATTGTGTATATATACCACATTTTCTTTATCCATATATCTACCGAGGGACATCTAGGTTGGTTCCACAACCTAGCTATTGTGAATTGTGCTGCTATAAACATTGAGGTAGCTGTGTCACTGTAATATGCTGTTTTTAAGTTCATTCTTTTCTTTGATAATTGTAAACCTTCTTCTGTCATTGTCAATGTCTGATAACTAAACTATGTGGAAGAAAAGGAAAGTACTAGGGAATTATGTTGGCCAAGTTATATTGTTATATTGTGTGCATGTAAAATACATGACAGCAAAGCCCACCATTTTGTATAACTATAATGCACTAATAAAAATTATGGGGAAAAAATCTGTGATCAGAGGTCTGGTAATGCTGTGTATTTAGTTTACAATCCCTGAGACCAGTAATTTTTTTGCTGTTGTTCTAGAATGTTTTATAAGTTAGGATATTAGGCTTAAACTTCCTAGATGCAACCATCAAAAGAACAACTTTTGCACATATTTACTGGCTTGTACAGAGACATGTAAGTAATATGAATTTCACCTCAATCCTACAGGAGTGCAAGCCTGTAATTATGAATTCTTAAGAAAATGTTGGTTCTTTGTTTCCTCATCTAGACCCAAAAATGAAACAAGCAATCTCTCTTGTCATCTCTTAACATATGGGTTTTCCATATTTATTCATTATCTTTGTGTTTTCACCCTTAATGTTCTCAGTCTTTCACATGAGCCACATTGATTTCTTGTCTGCTCAGTGGAGTATAAGATATTTTAAGTGCAAACCCCTTAGATTTTCAAACTTCTGTTTTCTGCTACCCCACTTCTTTATTCAAAACAGTCAGTAAAAGCATAGTTGAAGCTCACCTCTCTGAGATTTAATATCTTCTCCAGTTCTAATCCCTTGAAAAATCACTTACTTTTCTTTGAGATCAACATGAATTAAAGTGTGTTTTTTATATTTATTCATTATACTTGGATGTACAGAGGCAAGTTTTTTCTCATGTAATCTTCTGTATTATAGATAAGTTTCAATCAATATTTAATTTTAAAAGTAAGTCTAATCTTTCATACATATGATATATAAAACAATTTGTTGAAAGTATATTCTTCTCTATGTTTGTCTAGTTCTAACGCAAAATAGAGATAGATAAACACCAATTCAGTGGATACATGAATCCTAGAACTATTATGTCAGGAGACTTTGCAAACTTATTTCTAGTTGTTAACATGTCCCTCTCTTTCAGTGGCTCTCAGTTACCTTCTGTGACAAAGAATATAACCCCATAGAGGGACCTGGACTATATGCAAAGAGTCATGGAATAGAGGAAAATCCAATGCACATCACCAGTTTCTTCAGTTTGTCATTGGTCAATCAGCAATAGCGACTGACCAAAAATTTCAAAACCTATGTCATGTGGCATACTCCTACTGAATGTCAGACATAATCCACTTTTCTTAGAATAACATACATTTTCTGGCTCATTTCCTACTGATATTTTGCTTTCTACCTAAGTAGCTTTAGTTTTCCCTGCCTTTGCTGGCATGCTTCACATTTGCATAATTACTACATCGTGATTGTACATTTTTTTATTAATGTTATTCAACCCTTTCTCTTACTATTGAAAAAAAGGATAAATAACTATTGTAATTATTGAAGCCTTGAAAACCCTTCTGTTGGCCTTTTCCTTCTCTAGGCATCTCAATAAATACCACTGAGGCTTATGGATTTCTCCTTACAGCTTCAGTTGAAACCATGACAGAAAGTGTATGGAGTTGAAATGGTAAAAACTGTCTTCATAGGACTTTATGGCTCTAAAATGTTCTACATGTTATATTTCTTAATTTTTAAATATTATTTATATTAGTGTATGAATATATTTTGGAACTAACTCAAGTTTAACATCAAAATAGTTATTTGAAATTTGTATACTATACAGATGCCCAAAAAGAAAGTATACACAGAAAATAATTAATCTTATTTTCAAACAACTCAACTTGGCTTATAATAACATAAATATTGATTTAAGCATATAGTGATACTATTTCCCATGTATCAAACTAAGAAAATGTGAAAATTTGCATTCCTTCTTGGAATAGCTGAGAAAGAAAAAGGCACTTTGACATTTTAGTTAGTTGGAGTACAAAATCATGTAACATCAGTGTAAGGGAATTTGGAAAAAAAATTCTATCTAAAGTAAGAAAGCATTTATTCTTGGTTCTGGAAATATCAATCCCATGGATGTATTTCTAAAAGTCTGTGGCAAAAATACAAAATAAAGTGATATATGCATGAAATTATTCATTGCTGCATATTAGTAATAGCACAAGTTTGAAAAGAGGACATTTGTCCATTATAGGACATTAGTTAAATAAACTATTGTAGAAGCACCTGTTAAATTAACAAGAAATAAAGAAGATCTATTACCTGTAGCATGCTTTATGCAGTTTAAGAAAAATAATAAGAAAATGGACTATGGTTAAGATTAAAAAAAATAGAGAAACGTGTAAGTCACCTTTTGTATAAAATAGGAATTTTGGCAATATGAACATATATATATATATATTCATGCTTAAATATTCAGGAGATAATTGTGAGATACTAAATCAAGAATTAATGAAATACATTTGCCTATGTGAGAAAAGAGACAATTGAGGGAGAATAAAAACAGATATGAGATTTCCAAGAATTCACTTGCTTATATGGTTTTGGTTTAAAAACCATGAAAATGTAGTCAAAAAATGTAAAAACTGAAAACAACTGAAACTGATAGGCTAGACCCTACACTGAGGCAATTATATAATATCTAGAAGCTAATGAGCTCGAGAGACTTTAGGCACAATATTTTGACTGTGTATCCTTAACAGAAATTATTCTTATGGAAAAAAAAAATGAAATTCTAAACTTTGATCAAGTTTATAAGTGTAAGCCACAATGTACAGGAATAGAGAGAGAAAGAAGAACAAACAGGTCAACAATATCATGAATTAAAAGTCAAAAACTCAGATAAAATCAGATGTTATGTTTAACCACCTAAAGAACAAATGATATGAGTTTACTAACATATCAGAAGACATTGGAAAATAAAAAGGAGAAAAATTATTATTCAAAAAGACAGATTTAAGAGAGGTTGTTTAAATCATGAGTTGAATAAATCTAAAAAATGTATTTTCCTTCCAAGTTGGAAAATTTGAGTATAGAGAAGGTATTTTATGCAATTAAAGGCTTTGCATTTATTTTAATAAAAGTGATTGTGCTTTGGTGGGTTTAAAAGTTACAACTCTTACAGAATATGTACTAATAGAGATATATAGCTGACTATTTACAGTTAAAAGGAGATCATGCAGTTCGAGATTTTATTTACATTCTCCAGAACAGTTATTCTAGGGGACTTCAACACACCTCTCTCACCAATGGATAGATCATCCAAACAAAAGCTAAACAAAGAAACTTTAAGCCTCCTTAAAACAATTAAAAATTTAGACCTAACGGACATATATAGAATATTTCATCCCTCAGTAAACGAATACACATTTTTCTCAGCAGCACATGGCTCCTTCTCCAAAATAGACCATATATTATGTCACAAGGCAACTCTCAGCAAATATAAAAAAATAGAGATACTACCCTGCATGCTATCGGACCATAAAGGGATGAAATTGGAAATCAACGACAAAACAAAGAATAAGAAAAACTACTCCATCAACTGGAAGCTAAACAACATGCTACTGAATGAACAAGGGGTTGAAGAAGACATCAAAGAGGAGATCAAAAAATTCCTAGAGGTAAACGAGAACACAGATACATCATATAGAAATCTCTGGGACACTATGAAGGCAGTAGTAAGAGGAAAATTCATTGCACTGAGCTCATTCCTTAAGAGGAAAAAAAAAAAAAAAAACAACAAATAAATGACTTAACATCACACCTCAAAGCATTAGAAAAAGAAGAACAGAATTATTTAAAAATGGGAAAAATCCCAGCACTTGGGAGGCTGAGGCAGGAGGCTTGTGAGTTCAAAGCCAGCCTCAGCCGTGGCGAGGCACTTAGCAACTCAGTGAGACCCTGTCTCTAATAAAATACAAAAAAAGGGCTGGGAATGTGGCCCAGTGGTCGAGTGCCGCTGAGTTCAATCCCCGGTACCAAAAAATAAATAAATAAATAAATAAAAAATAAAAAAATAAAAATGGGGAAAAAAACTGATTTAAGGGAGATGAAGTAATATTGGTAGACTGGTATTCATTGTTGAGGCTTGATATTGGGGACACAGGGTTCCATTAGAAAATCCTCTCTACTAAAGTATTATCTAAAATATAATATCCAATAAATCATATTTTAAGACTTCCTTATAAAAACAAAACAAAAACAAAGATTCTCTGGAGTGCTTTTGACATTCATCCAGCATTAGGAAATATTGTTACCTAGCAACACAGAATAGGTTTATGAAATCTTCATGCATCTAAGTCAAGTACCTATAATCCAGTTGTTGGGCTGTAGATCCTACTGTTCCTTATTGTCCTTTAGTTTGCTTCCAGAAAGAATATATCTTCATTCTACCTTTCTTTACTCTGCTACTCATATTTTTAAGTAATGTGGAATAACTTAAAAAAAAGAAAGTTCAAGTCACTCATAATTCCCCATTAATTAGTGATATAAAAAGTAAAAAATCCCCATTTTTGTCACTCTGTGTTCTTTTCACACAGCCCAATCCAGATTCTGCCAGAGTACTGCCCTAAACTTTTTGAGCAGTAACTGCTGTAGATTGAATTATATCCCCCAATTCATATATTCTAGTGATTTCCTATCACATAGATGAGAAATCCTCACAGTTCATAAGGCATTGACAAGAGTATCCACAAAGGTCTTGCCTCACTAGCGGATAAAGAATTCTCAACTTTAATACTACTTTGCTCTTCTGCCTAACAAATCTTAAAGGTAAGACCCAAGCAGAGAAACTGAATTAAAGCAAAGCTAGTCTCTCAGAAGATGAATGAGTCATACTTTTAGCGTAACTCATGAGGAAAGAAAAGAAAAGAACACAAAATACTAATATCAAGTATTATGAGAGTTGTAATATCATTTTTTGTGGTGCTGGGGATTGAACCCAAGACCTTGTATATTCAAGTCAAGCACTCTACCAACTGAGCTATAGCCCCAGCCCAAGAGTTGTAATATCATTACTGATTTTACAGAAATTGAAAGTACAATAAAGAACTACTGTGAACAATTTTAGGCCACTGAAAGCAAACATTTAGATACAAAGGAAAATTTTCTTGAAAGATATAAAATATCAAAGTATCTTGAAAAGAAACAGATAAACTGAATCGTAGTAATTTTACTTATGAATTTGAATTTGCCATCTTAAAACACTTCCCCACAAAGAATTTTCTAGGTTCAAACGTCATTAGTGATAAAGTATAGGGAACATTGAAGAATGAAATAACATTTCTACACAAATTCTTCCAAAAAATGGAAGAATTTAGCATACTTCCCAATTCAATCTGGAGGCCAACATTAACCTGAAACCCTCCACAAACACACTGGAAAAAAATACTGCAGAATATCTTTTATGAAGTTAATGTAAAACTTCTAAACACGGCATGAGCAAATTGAATTCAAAGTGTCTGAAAAGCATAATACATTATGAATAAGTGGAGATGATATTAGGAATACCAGGTGGTTATTTAACATTTGAAATTAACAGATTTTATTCACTATAATAAAAATCTTAAAAATAAAAATCATGTGATTTTTTATTAAACATGGAAAAGACATTTAATAAACTCTCTTAAATTCCCAATAAAAACTCTAGCAAACTAAGAGAAAAGCAAATTTTCTTAACTGTATAAAAGTTATACATAACCGTTTAACTGTTATGTAAAAATAAGCCTAATGATATGGTTAATGGTGAAGGACTGAATGTTTTGTCTTGTTAAGATCAGAATCAAGTCAAAGAAGACTGCTCTCATCTTTTCTCTTTTCAACATTTGCAGGAGGTTCCATTCAGGGCAAGAAGGCCAACAAAAAACATTAAAGTCATCAAATTTGAAAATAAAGTGAAAAACGAAAGTTTATTTATAACTATTTAATCTCTATCATGTGTCTGTCTCTTTCTGCCTGTCTTCAACCCACCATAGAGTTATATTTCTAATGTATATATACATACATATTTACTGTATTTTTTTCTACTGCATATTGCAAAATAATGGAAATTAAACCATGGAATCATTTGGAACTATACCAATATGTCATAGTAATCTGATTAAATTTACAACAAACACAATTATCCTATACTGTAAATTAAATATAATGCAGTGTATAGTTTAAGAAAAAAATTAACGTTGAAGAAGATGTTAATCAAACATAAAAAGAGGTTTTAAGTTTTATTTTTAAGAAAAAAACATTAAGGATTTTATTCAGCAAAATACATGAAGGTTAATCCAAAAATTCATTGGAACCTGACTTGGAATAAATTAATTCACTTGGAATGTATCACTAAAATTATTTTTTTTTTGATCTAATGGAGTGATAATTGAATTCTTCTTTTCTAATCGGAGGCAGGGGAGATAGTAGCACCACAATGTAATTACTTGTCTAGTTAAATACATCGTACTTTTTGTGGAAATAATTTGCTTTCAGATTCATGCTGAGAAGCGACCAGCTTCTCTTTATCATAATATAATTTAGCAAGATGTAGCATTGCTTCTCCATCAAATTAAGGCAATTTGGAAAATTGAAGAGTCTTTGGGTCTTTGCTCTTCAATCATCTTACATTGTTGCTTTCAGCTGAAGAAAAAAATCTTAAAGAGCTTAATTTCCTTTCATGTAACTAAATCAAAGGAAATGATGCCCCTAAAGGTGATAATGACTCACACACTCATGCCACTAATGTCCTTTCTTAAACTGCCTTCACTGGGTCAAGCCAGTCCCTTTAAGGTTCTCAGGATAATTTATATATAGACTTACATGACAACAGTAAATAAAAAGTTTAGGTTGAGTAGGACTAAGATGTCTATAATAATGACTGAATCCCCCCTCTCTCTGAATCTTCCATACTCATAAACACACTGTCAGTCAATCATGCCCTTAGAGGAGAAAACGGAATCACTTTCTTATGAGACTGCAAACCCAGAGATACCTCAAAATCCCATCATCTCTTCTACTAATTAAATCATTGGTTTTAAGTAAAAATTCCTTTGATAAGGAGCTTGTTATCTTGAAGTCATAAGATATAAGCAATATTATTAAAATTCTGGATTTTCTGGGATGGGAGTTGTATCGATACTTGGAAGGTCTAAAGACCTTAGAGGAAGATAAGCTGATATTGGTTATGAAAGTAATCTCAACATTATTCTTTCTTGAAGCATTTTTGATGCTATCATTTTGGACAATTATGAAAGCATGTAAGAACTCCCTCCATTTATATTACCTTAAAAATAATAAAATCACCAGAGGATGTTGTAGTGTACACCTGTAATCTTAGCAACCCTGAGGCTGAAGCATGAGGATTGGAAGTTCAAGGCCAGCCTTGGGAACTTCAACCATCAGCAACTTAATGAGACCCTGGCTCAAAATAAATATTATAAAGCCTGGGGATGTAGATTGTGGTAGAGTAGTCCTGGGTTCAATTCCCAGTTCCAAAAGCAAAGCTAAAAAAATCACAAATTTTCTGGATATACAAAGGAAAATTACTTGTTGTCTGAATAGAGTGACTCCATTTATCTAAGAAATATGGTCTTTATCATTATAGGAAGGAGAAAAGAAGAAGGAGAAAGAAAGGAAAGGTACTTGGGAATGAAATCAATCAAATTATATAATGTATATGTATGAATATGTCACAATGAATTCTATTTTTATAATAACAATGCACTAATAAAATCTTCAAAAAAATGTCATCTTTAGTATATACGTGTGTCTATTTTATAGTTCTAGAAAAGTTCTCAGAATACACTGTATACAATTTTCATTTATAACATTGTTTGAATAAGCATCTTTAGAAATTGATAAATAATTAAAAAATAACTCATACTTTCAGTGCACTGAATCTTTGCAGAATAAATTTATCCTTTTGTTTTAAATTTTATTTGAATTTGATATGTTCTTTACAAATCATTTCTCACTCCTTAGTATTTTATTTATGGAAAATTTCAATTATACATAAAAGTTGAGGAAATAAACCCTCTTGTAACTAAACTCTTTTCATATTACTCATCACTTTTTTTTTGTCCACTTCTCATCTCCAAATGTATTATTTAGAGAAAATTCCCAACATCATATTATCTCTAAATGCTGTGCTATGATCTCTAAAACAATGACTTTTAAAAGTAACTACAGTACCTATAATATCTAACTTTGTATTATAAGAGAATTTGTATCAATTCATGCAGATGCAAGAAATCAATGCACTGAAACTTATTCAAAATCTCCTACTAATATTTTTTCCACTCAATACAAACAATGCTACAGTGAGGGTAGAAATCTTCATATCACTAGACATTGCCAAACTGCTCTTCAGACATCTTTCTGACTCATGCCTACCAGTGGAGGAAGAGAACCCATTTATCCCACTGTTTTCTAGAACCAATAATGACAGATACTTTCAGTTTTGGAAATCGAAGGGCCCTGAAATGTTATAGCATTAGAGTTTTTATTTGTATTTCCATTCTTGCTGCTGAAATCAGTCACATTTCCCAATGTTTGTGAGTCATTTGGTTTTCTCATCATTGAATTGCCTGTTTATATTTCTTACTTTTCTTCTTTTAGCATTTGTCTATATCATTTCTACTTATATTCTAGTTAAAAGTGCTGTACTATTTCTCCTAGTGTGTGGCTGTCTCTACAGTCTGTTGTTTGATTGAACAAACCCCCCAATAGTTAGCTGCAAATCTTTTATACTTGCCCATCTTTTCCTTTGTGTCTGGATTTTTCCTTTATGGGGTGTCTTTGACATATGAAATCTTTCTTTATCATTATTGCATACAGACATAATGTAAATATTTTAAACACTTCTTCTTTCAAATTTATTGATTATATTTTCTTGAGTTTTGCATATTATTTTTACCTATTTTTAAAATAAGTCTTCAACATTTTTTTATGCACATGAACAAAAAGCTCAGCACCAATTTTTAAAATTCTGTCTTACTCCCTGATTTAAAATGCTATATGTGTAATGTAATGTATTCTTATGTGTGTGTTTAGGTCTGTCCAGAATGTCTTGTCTGACACATCAGTCCATCTATTATGCTATTTAATTACTATGATAGTTACTGAAATTTATAAAATATCAAATCTTATAACAAAAGTCTTCCCTTAACTCTTATTCTTTCCTTCCAAACTGTTTTTGCTATTTAGTGCCCATCAATTTTTTTGCATAACTTTTAGTATCAGTTTTTCAAGTTATAGAAAAATCTTCATTATTATACATGCTTTTTTAAACACTACATGACGACTATCCCAGGCACTATTCTAGGTCCTGTTTTCTAATATTATTTAGAAAATCCTGTAATAATGATTGGAAGCTGTTATGTGGTTTTAATAAATGTCACCTAAAAACCCAAGTGTTATAGGCTTGGTCACCAGCCTGAGGCATTACTGGAAGGTTGTGGAACCTTTGGGAGGTGGGACTTTTAAGGAGGCTGGTTCACAGTGTTGTTGGAAGGGGGTACATAGGATCAGAGGAACACTAGAATGGTCAACGGAAAGGGAGGGGAGGGAGGGAGTAAGGGGGGGGGTTGGAAAAAAATTGGTGGTTGAATGAGATGGATATCATTATCCTAAATGCATGATTGAAGATCTGAATGGTACTTATATACTTTGTATACAAGCAGTTGTATGTAAAAAGATACTATACTTGTGCATGATGAATAAGTAAATAAATAATAAAAAAAGAAGTTAGGTAATTGGGGGACATGTTTTTGAAAGGCACAAAGGGACCTCAGTCCCTCTGTCCTGCTCTTCCATTCTCTAGGCACTATAGGGCTCAAACACAATGGAGCCAAGAAATCAAAGACTGAAACCACAAGTTGAAAGAAACATTTCTTCTGTTTATCTCAGGTATATTGTCACAGTAATAGATAATTGACTAAAACCAAGACCAAAAATAAAGATAATATCTCTTATTCCCAAGGTCACACAGATTTTAAACAAGGACTAGGGAAACTGAACTATAAGCCCAGGTAAGCTACATCTACATTATATTTCCAGATTAAATTGTACAGCATTGCCATCTTTAGAAATAGGAAGGAATTTGTCCTATCTGATAGTCATTAATGACATGTGGCTATTGTAAACACAAAATATGGATAGTCTGAATTCAAATATACCATAAGCATAAAATACAAATCCAATTGACATTATAGTGACATAGCTTTAAAATTTGTTTTCTAAAATATGTGACTTTTATATTCTTACACTGATTCTGTTGAAATTATAATTTATGAATATGGTAAGTTAAAATATTTACATGTTTATTTTAATTTTGAAAAATGACCATTAAAAATTCAATTAAACATAAAATTTTCACATTTTTGGACATATACTGATATATAGAGAGTATTCCATTAATATACATGGTATATATCTATTTTTAGTTAGTTTTTTAATCTAATCCTTTAATCATGCTTATAATTTCTATAAAATATTATTAAAAATTATTATAAATGTATAAGTATCATAGTGAATAACTTTGCTATTGTGAAAAGGATTTTTCTTAATGCTAAACTTCTAACAGTTATTTGTAAAATATCTGTCATGAATCAAACAATCTAGCTAAACTCTCCTATTAGTTCAGTTTGTCTAGTTTCTATTGGACTTCTTCTTTAGAAAAGTGTGCCATTGGCAATTAATAAAGGCTGTTTCTGCCTGCTTTAATTAAATGACTAGTTTCAGCAGTAAGAATAGAATGTCAAGTGAAAGCTTTATTACATTTATTCTGATTTTAAGGAGAAAGTTTCCAACCATTTTTAATTACCTAGTATTTTTACCACACTGTTTTTGGTAGACATCCATTAGAAGGTGAAGTAAATCCACCCCCCCCCCCCCCCAGTAATTCGTCTTTGCCTCCCTTTCTCTCTATCCCTGTTCCCCTTTCTCTACTGGTTTTCCTTCTATTTAATGATGTTTTATTTAGGAGGTGCTTTGTGGATATATATAAAGGTGGAATTAACTGTAGTATATATTCATACATTGTACATAGCATTATTGTCTCAATTTCATTCCAGAGTTTTTCCCTTTTCCAATCTATGTTCCCTCCTCTTCAATCCCCTTCCTCTACTCCACTGATCTCCCTTCTGCTTTTATGGGGTTCCCTTTCCTATTTTCCCCCCTTACTTTATACTAATTCTACATGTTAGAGCAAATATTCAACCCCTGATTTTCTGAGTTTGTCTTATTTTACTTAGTATGATGTTCTTCAGTTCCATCCATTTTTAAGCAAATACCATAATTTCATTCTATTTTATGGCTGTGTAAACCTCCACTGTGTATATGTACCATGTTTTCTTTATCCATTCATCTGCTAATGATCACCTGGGTTGATTCTATAACTTGGTAATTGTAAATTATGTTGCTATAAAAATTGATGTGAATGTATCTCTTTAATATGCTGATTTTAGTTCTTTTGGATAAACACCAAAGTGTGGAATAGCTGGGTCATATGGTGATTCCAATTCTAGTCCTTTGAGGAATTCCCATATAGCTTTTGAAAGTGCTTGAACTAATTTGCAGTCCCTCCAACAATGTACGAGGGTAAATTTTCCCCAACAATCTCCTCAGCATTTTTATTATTGTTTACATCCTTGTATTTATTATTGTTATTTGTATTTGTGTCATTTAAAATGGAATAAAATGAAATCTCAATAAAGTTTGGATCTGCATTTTCAAACTAAGAAGTTTTTTTATCAGCAAAGGAGATAATCAATAATGTGAAGAGAGGGCCTACAGGATGGGAGAAAATCTTTGCCATATGCACCTCAGATGGAGCACTAAACTCCAGGATATATAAAGAACTCAAAAAAACTTAACACCAAAAAACCAAATAACCCAATCAATAAATGGGCTAAGGAACTGAACAGACACTTCACCGATTAAGAATTACAATCAATCAACAAATATATGAAAAAATGTTCAACATCTCTAGCAATTAGAAAAATGCAAATCAAAACTACTTTAAGATTTTATCTCACTCCAGTCAGAATGGCAATTATCAAGAACATAAGCAATAATAAGTGTTGGCAAGGATGTGGGGGAAAAGGTGCACTCATACGTTGCTGGTGGGACTGCAAATTTGTACAACCACTTTGAAATGATTGCTAGGGATGTTCAACGTGGTTTCATGTATTTGTTGGTCACTTGTGTTTCTTCTTTTAAGTTTCTGTTTAGTCCTTTTGCCCATTTATTGATTGGGTTGTTTGGTTTGCTTGGTATTAAGTTTTTGAGTTCTTTATATATTCTGGATTTAATCATGTCAGAGGAGTACCTGTCAAAAATTTTCTTCCATTTGGTAGACTCTCTCTTCATGCTCTTGTTTCCTTTGTTGGGCAGTATTTTTTTAATTTTATGGCATCTGACTTATTGATTCTTGGTTTTACTTCTTGAGCTTTAGAGGTCTTGTTAAGGTAGTCAGTTTCAGCACCAATGTGATGAAGTTTTGACCCTATGTTTCCTTCTACCAGGTGCAAGGTTTCTGACCTAATTCCTAAGTCTTTCTTTGATCCATGTTGATTCGAATTTTGTACAGAGTTAAAGATAGGAATCTTGTTTCATTTTTCTACATAAAGCTATCCAGTTTTCCCAGCCATTTGTTAAGAAGGCTGTCTTTCCTCCAAAATATATTTTTGACACCTTTATCAATTATCAGATGGGTGTAAGCATGTGAGTTTGTCTCTGGGTCTTCTATTCTGTTTCATTTGTCTTCATGTCTATTTTGATGTCAGTATCATTATGTTTTTGTTACCATAGCTCTGAAGTATAATCTGAGATCAGG
This sequence comes from Tamias sibiricus, assembly GCA_025594165.1. Taxonomy (NCBI): domain Eukaryota; kingdom Metazoa; phylum Chordata; class Mammalia; order Rodentia; family Sciuridae; genus Tamias; species Tamias sibiricus. The sequence continues at coordinate 39,930,339 of CM046671.1, forward strand.
TATTGTGATGTCTTCATTGTAATTCTTCTTGCCCAGTACTGCTTAAGCTAGTTGGGGTCTTTTATTCTTCCAAATAAATTTTAGGAATTTTTTATATTTCTGTGAAGAATATCACTGGTATTTTGATGGAGATTGCATTGAATCTGTTTAACATTTTTGATAATATGTCCATCTTGACAATATTAACTGTGCCTGTCCAAACATAGGAGGTCTTCCATCTTCTAAGTTATTCTTCAATTTCTTTACAGTGTCAGTTTGTTAAAATATCTTAGGTATGTTAATATTGTTAAGTCTTTTTTTCCATCTATAAAATTTATAATATTTTTTCTTATTATTTATTCATACCATAAAGATATAATAAATCTTTTGTTTTTAAAACTTCCATACATTTACATCATGAACATTACATGTTCATTGTTAATTTATGTATGCATGCATATACATATATGTGAGTATTTTCACATACATGTTGTCAAGTGAGATTTATCTATACTTTTTTCCACTTTTTTGACATTTTGTAATTTAGATTCCTTATTTCTAGCTTTATAGAAATTGTTCCTTCAAGGATTGTAAAATATGGTAAGAGATTGTGAATAAATTTTAATTAAGAATTCAATTTATTTAAAGCTCTTGGTCCTCTATATTTTTAGAATAGTTTAGTTTTTAATTTTTCCTAAAATATATTTTCATTTTCAATGTTGATCTAAAATTGTTCATAATGTTTCCTATGATTCATAAAAAAAACATATCTTTTGTCATTATGTCCTTTCCTACTTCCTCATTTCTAATATTGCTAGTTTGGAATTTCATCATTTTAAAATTTGATCAATTTTGATAGAATTCAGCTTATTTAAGTACCATTTTGCAAAATCTAGCTTCAGAGACTTATTCTTCTTGTCTATGATGTTATATATTGTTCTATTTTTTGCAACAAATTGCAAGAACTGAGAATTTGTCATTCTTAGAATAACAATATTCATTGTCATTCATAGAATTAAAATTATTATATTAATAGATGAGAGAAAAATATTATTAACTGTGATTTGATATGGAAAAGGCATTTGTTAGAACTCAATATCTTTTCTGATAAATAATTTTAGCAAAGAATAAATTGAAACAAAATTTTAATGTAATTAAATATAAATTTCACACACAAATGCTAATTTTTTTCTCATAGGTAAAATCTGAGAAAAAAATTTTCTCTAATACCTATTGCTATTAGACAAAGAAAAAAGCAATGCATGTTTAAAAGGAATCTACAGTGTGACTTTTAAATAATAGAATAATTTAAACATAAAAAAGAGAAAAATAACAAGGAAACTATTTAAAATTCTATAAGAGTTTGAGGAAATGATCAGTTATAAAATAAATATACAAAGTCTTTTAGGTTTATGATATATTAAAAATAGACAAAGTTTAAAATACACCCATTTAGTGGTATAAATAGTAATTAGAAATGTAGAAATCATCTTAATAAAACTATGACATTATCAAACCCTATTCAAGGATATAAAAAATAGTAACAAGCACTTAATTACACTTACTATATGTCAGGCTGGAGTCCAAGTTTTTTACTCCTTTAATCCTCACCAGAAAACTATGTAATAGATATCATTATTATCCTATTTTGCATTTCAAAACACTTAGGAAAGGAAAAGCTTAAATAATTTGCCTAAGATCAAGCAGTTAGTGGACAGCGGAGCTAAATGGGACACTCAATGTACAAATGGAGAGTGACTATGAATACAAAGAGAACCCTGACCTTCAGTCTTTAGCAACCACACCAGCAAGCCAACCCAAGATTTATAGTGAACAGTCCAGAAAGTCAGGATACTACGTCAAACAATAACTGCTATGGCAATTGGGCCCAAATGTCTAGGACTTGATTAGTAACTGACAGCTTTCTTAATTTTTGCCCGTGTTCCTAACATAAGACCAATTGGATAAAACCAAATATCTAACCCTAACCAATCACATGGGATGCCCAGCTTCTAGTTAGACTAATTACACCTCCCCATCCCCTACAATTAGGGCATAATCAAGTCTTCTCTTCATTTTAAAGCATTCTCACTCCTCTACTTGCCTTTGAGTCTCTGCAAAATGCAAGTGATGGTGACTAATTGCTTTTCTGCAGCAAACTCTGCATAAATAGCCTTTGCCTGTTCTCTTTTGGGCTATCTTATTTATTTCCACAGAGCCATCAAATTCAGGCTGTCTAAATCCAAGTTCTGAGAAAAGCTTTCACCTTGATGAAAGATCAGTTTAGTATAATCTACTTTAAATAGTCATTGGGCCTTTCTTAACTTGATAAAATTATTCTAATTTTATATAAATATAAATATGAAAAAAAAAAACAAATATGAACAAGTTAATTTAAAAGTGAGGCATTTCTTACTTAATATGAAAATTAATTTTAAAATTATAATGATCCAAATGACATAGCATTGTTATAGAATAGCAAGTTATATCAATAGAACAGAAATGAAACTTCAGCAATTCTACTAGTATAAAAATGACATTATTATATGAAAAATAAACAAATATTTCAAATAGCTGCTAAAATTAGAATTCTTCAATTATTCAGATTATATACATGCATGTATATCCAATTAATTACAAATATGTATAGATAATATATTTTATCCTCATATAGAAATAAACTACAGATTTGAAATTGGCTTTATTTAATTTTTGTGATAAAAAGGATCAAACACAGGGGTCCTGCCAGAAAACACTTTGATGCTTAGCTACATCTCTAGTACCAGATTTGAAATAAGAAAGCTAACTGTCTATACAAAAAAAAAAAAAAAAAAAAAAAAGATATGGTCAAAAATAATGCTCTTCTGTCTTGAGCTTCCATACATCCAACTATTACATTAAGTCTGTAAATCATTAACTTTTAGAAAAGATTGACAGAAAATACTAGTAGTAGAAAATGAACATACTTTTCTCAAACAGATAAATAACAGGAAGAGCATAAAAGATATAAGTAGCATAAAGAATAACTTTTATTAATCATCAAAAGGAAATTTTATGGTCTTATCAAATGTCCATGACATACTTTAAACACACACACATATACACATTTACATCACAAATGAATTTTTTGTAAGTTCCAAGGAGTAGAGGTAGACAAAGTGTAATTTGTTGTTGATTCAATGCATATACTTATTAAATAATAGCAAATGGAAACACTAACAATAATGACAATAATTTCTTGAAATAATTGGGAGAATGGGGCTGGGTTTGTGGCTCAGTGGTAGACCACTTGCCTAGCATGTGTGAGGCCCTAGGATAAATTCTAGGCACAATATATAAATAAATAAAATTAAGGTCCATTGACAACTAAAAAAAAAAATATTAAAAAAAAATACTTGGGAGATTAACAATATGCTTCTAACAAGTCTTGGATCAAAAAAAAAAAAAAAAAAAAACAAAAAAAAAAAACAAAACATAGTTAAGACTGCTATTAAGTGAAAGCACCATCATACATAGTAACTGAAATGACTAGATCAAAATAGTATTAGGAAGAAAATTTAATGTTAGGCAGGAAAATGAATGACTGTAAGCATCCAGTATGTTATGTTCAAGAAAGAGCACTATATCACAGTTACAGAAAGCAGAGCTAGGCTCCAAATATGTGAGACTACTATCTTCTTTTGACTCAATTAACTTAGTATTTTACACCAGACATGCTGCTGCTGTAGGGGAGGAAAAAAAAAAAAAAAAAAAAAAAAGCCTCTTCCCTCTACCCTTCTTAAATTCTCAGCTGGAGACTTCATAACAAAAGACAGATTAAAAAGAGAAATGCAAACAGAAGTTTATTAGTGTATATATCTCAAGTACTCATGGGAGAAACCCAGGAAATGAGGACTCAAAGAGGTGGCTTTGAATTTGGGCTTAAATATCATCTTCAGCTAAAACAAAGGAAGGCAGGTGTGGGGAAGCAAGTTACAGAAAAGTGACCTGAGTGAGGTTTGTTATGTAGATTTACATCTGTGCCCTCTGCTTTGATGAATCTCATGGTTTAGAGTCCTGCTTTTTTTTTTTTTTTTTTTTTCCTGGTATGAAAAGAGAGACTTGCTCACAAATGGAGATTTCCATTATAAATGCCAATTTCTCTCACAAAATTCTAACTTGTAGTGTGCTTGCAGAGATTTTCCTGTGTCTGTGGTTTCTTTAAGTAATCATCTCAAAATGATCCATATGAAAAGGCATATTTTGAACTGACATATTCTTGTCTCCTACACTGACTCCTTTCAATTTTCCAGCCATATCTCATGGAATTAAATACAAAGTCCTCTACTCTCTATTTCTTAGCATTATGGCCTCACTAAATCTTTTTCTATCAATTATTCAACAATTCTCAAGCTACAGTTAAAAATTACAGAATTTTTTAAGAATAGGGAAGAAAATAAGGATGTGGCAACAAAAAATGTGGTGATTTGCTCTATGGGTTATTTCAGGGTATGAACATTAAGAAACTGTGGTTACAAAGGGGCTATCTGTCCTGCCTTTTCCTAGAAGCAGCTAACTATAACATGTCCTGTGGAAAAGATGTCATACCTGCACTAGGTCAAAATAATGTTCCTTATGACTGGAGACTGGGAATTGGTTCTGCACATGACCTGAACAAATAAACTCCCTGAAGGAAACATTACATCCCACTGATTTTCCCGTCCCACATATCTTCTATGTCTTCCCCAGAATTTACTACTTCCAGATCCTTTGTCCTTCATAAATGTATTGTTCTTTGTCCAAAACAAATAAGAACACCTTTTTGTGGACGTTTCTTTGGATGTTTACTCTCTTATAAAGAGCCCTGTGTAGGGATCAAAAATTCAAAATTCATGAAAATTGTGTTCCTTCCTCCTGCTAATCTGTCGTGTTTCAATTTGGTTTTTAAATCCAGCCAAAGAACCCACTAAGAGCTAAAAAGGGTCAGAGTGATTTTCCTCTTCCTCTACAATAGCATGGGCTAATCTGAGAATATATTTAAAAATCAATATTTAATTATGTTCATTCTTAGTATATGCATGGCATCTCTAACTGACTAGATTAGCTGCTCTGCAGTGGCTTTTTTCTGATTATTATCCACACAAGTGATAAAGTGATTGATAAGAGTTTACTCTTCAGGAGGACCACAATACTGCTTAAGTGTTCATGCTAGTATTTTTCCATTCATTTGACATATGGAACAGGAGATGGAGAAATGTACCAAAGGTCAGAGATGAAGCAATGATTTCACCCAGATGCCAGTGAGATTGTGTGATATTTCCAGATAAGGAGTAAACCTTTGGCCCCATTACTTGAGCTGATCATGTTATTGCCATTCCATAGTCTTTTGAGACCATCTCCCATCACCCTGGGCTGTGATCTCATTGTATTTATTTTGCCACTTTACAGCATTTACTCTGTGAAGGATCTTTGCCTCTGGCAAATATAAGCCCTTCTAAATGATTTTGTCACACTTAAAATCAGGAGCTATCAGAGCCACATTTATAATTCAAAACCCCCCATCTCCTCCTCTATCACCCTCCAGGTTTTTTATTCTTCCTCTCTCTCTCCTACTGAAGAGGAAAAACAATCTAACTACATAGAAAATTTGAAGTTATTTCCCATGAAAACTTTGGGGAAGAACTGCATCTCCCATACCCACTCATGAAATGTAGTGAGCAGTAAGAACATGTGGTTGGAAAAAGTCAGCAATAAGGAGGCTCATGACAGATGAGCACTTGTGTTTCAATGGTTATGCTTGCTCCTAGCTGATGGGAATTGCTTGTCAGATAATAAACTAAATAGATTGCCTGCTTGTCATATCAAAAGCTTTCAGTTTTATTCTAAAGATAAGGACATAACACTGACATTTCCTGTGGTGGAGTAAAGCCATTCTGAGAATTTGTTAACTGAGGACTGTCAGATAAACAACTGAGATGTAAGTGAGGAATTAATACAAGGATTATTGCAACAGAAATAAAAAAGACCCATGATAGGATGAATACCTTGACCACAAGCATCTCAGAGATAAAGGACTTTTCTTTTGTAGGGAGAAATGTACTAATATAGAAAGAAACTGAGACAAAGTTGGGTGGAAGTGTGATCCTCAGTCCATGTGAGAGTTTTCCATTAAGTCAGTCTGTGTTCTGTTGCATGCTGCTTCCCAATTAGGGCGATATAAAATTCAGGGACCTGGAAGAAAAGAAGCTTAACTAAAATGTAATCGAGTTACGGCAATAGTAAATTTTTCCAGATTGGTCAGTGGATACAAATAATTCAACTAATTGCTCATTAGGAAACAATGAGAATTTAGAGTCTCTAACTCATTATTAATAAATAGGGGAGACATTCAGAAGCTTGATGTAAATAATATGAGGGTGTTTGATTTCTTTCTTTAAAATGAATCTAGAATGCAAAGGGCTAGGGGAGGTTTAGAGGATTTTTTTTTTTTTTTTTTTTTTGTTGGTTACATGTGTTTTTGTTGTTGCTGCTGTTGTTTTTAAACTCATTCATTACTTTCCAGATCACAGGTCTTGGGCAAAATTCCAAATTGTTAAATGAAATCTGCATTATTAAAGGAATTGCCTGACAATTTTGAGAAACTGAATATTCAAATGACTGGACCATATATAACACTAAAATATGACCCAAAACTTCTAAAGCAACAAGCCAGGAGGCCAAACTGTTGTAGAGCATGAGCCTTCTGCAAAACTGAGGCAGCATGAAAGCCCTTCTTTCACCCTGATCCTTGCAGTTGTCCCAGAAAGATTTCAGACATGCCACTCAGTGTAACAGGCATGATAAGGAAGGAGTACAGGGGACACTCTTGAGGGAGAGAATGGGTCCTTTAAAGCGACGAGAGGGAGAGAGCACCCCTCCTGTCCTCCAGTTTTATTGGGGAGTCCCAGCAAAGTTTCCAGAGTCTCACCCATCTTTTGACTTTTGACTGACAACATAAAAATTGCACGGATCATCTCCAAGAGGATGGTGTGGTGTTCAAAATGGAAAATTTTAAGGAAATTGAGTTCCCATTTTTGTCTCAATTTCCTAGCCCCTTAACGGGGCTAATTAATTCCCTTGATAATTCCCCTGTTTTTGCCTCAATTTCCCATCCCATTTATCAGTTTATTACCCTCAGAATAGCCCCCATCAAGTTTTCTTTGTGAGTATCTTGATATTTTGGCTATCAGGATAATGGGGGTTGGGGCACAGTTTCCGTAATAAGAGAGGGTCCTAGAGACTTGTTTACATAAAATAATGATGAAATGGTCCAGAAATGGTAGTTTTTCTTAATTAAGGCTAAGGGAGGCTTAAATATAACAAGCTTCATCTTCCAGGTGCTTGTCTGTCAGAAAAGACTTCCTGTATTTTTTAGGTGCCCTTGATTGTCTTTTCCCTGCTTATTCATTCATGGCTGACTTGTTACCTAACAGAACCACAAGCACTGTAGCAGCTGGCAAAAATACTCAGGACATTGTCGACAACATCCAGCTTCACTATGTCCCTGGTCTCTACTTGATACCGAACAGAGAAAGCCAGATGTGCTCTTTAAACCAATTAATTACCTCTGATGCTGTATCTACAGCTTCTCCATACCAGTTGTCACCACTAGTATTCCTGAATCCTTCCCTTGTTTTTACTATATGCTTTTCCAACTTACCTGCATGAACTTGAGTGTCTGCCAAATACAAACCATAGTAGCTGTTTCCTGGATATAGCAAACTCTGAATAAATAACTGTTGTTTGTTCTAAGAAGTGCTGTTTGCCATAGACAGGAGAGTCACTGACTAGAATCAAGTCTTGGCTCTATAAGCCTGTAGTTCAAGCCAGCTTCACGAACCAATAAATTCACTTTTCACACAGGTACGGTGTTGGACAAATTTTATTGTGCTTCCATTATCTCTCTATTTTTTTTTTTTCTTTTTTGTCCTGAGATTTTGGCTCTAGCTAATAGAAAGTTTTGTGTTTGCTTGTTTGCTGACCAGGGGCACTGATTGCAAAGCTAGCATTTGGAAGGACCCAACTATCAAACTTGGTGCTCAAGACTTGAAATACACAAACCTCACTTTCAACCAAACACTGCCAGCTCTCCTAAGAGTCCTGATACTAAGATTTCTCCTCTTCCAGGAAATCTTCTGCTTTTATATGCACTATCTTTATAATTGTAATTATTGTATCTCTCTCTAACTTGTATAACTTCCACAAGAATCATTTAAACCTTCAATGACCATCATGTGGCACATTTGAGTTGAACAAGGGTGTTCATTCAGAAGACTTCAAAGGAAAGAAAGTGAATACATTTTAGGTTTAATTGGAAGCATATTTTATTGGTATACAGAAAACTGAGAATGAAATTCTACTTCAGAAATTGCTTCACTATTTTATTTTCTTTTAGTGCTGAGTAGTGTTCCATTGTGTATATACACCAAAGTTTCCTTATCCATTCATCTGCTGATGGGCATCAATCAGGTTTGGTTCCACAATCTAGCTATTGTGAATTGTGCTGCTATAAACACTGATGTGGCTGTGTCCCTGTAGTAAGCTGTTTTTAAGTCCTTTGGGAATAGGCCAAGGAGTGGGATAGCTGGGTTAAATGGTGGTTCCATTCCAGGTTTTCCTAGGAATCTCCATACTATTTTCCAGATTGGCTTCACCAATTTGCAGTTCCACCAGGTTAAATGGATGGAGTTGGAGAAAATAATGCTAAGTGAAGTTAGCCAATCCCCCCAAAAAATAAAGGTCAAATGATCTCTTTGATATGAAGATACTAACTTATAAAGGCAAGAGAGTGGGGATAAGAGGAATGAAAGAGCTTTAAATAGAACAAAGAGGGTGGTGGGAGGGGAGAGAGCAAGGGGATAGGAATAATGGCAGACTGAGTTATCCATGATTACCCTAAATACATGTATGAAGACACAATTGTTGTAAAAATACCTTATATAAACCAGCAACTTGAAAAATTGTGCTCTTTATATGTAATATGAAATGAAATGTACTCTGCAAACATGTATAACAAATTAGAATAAAAAGAAAAAGAAAAAAAAAAAAATTGCTTCACTAAAACATTATTTGACCGAAGCTAATAAGCAATCTGACAAACTTAAGCACTAAAATACAGACATTTTTAAATCAATGTGTCTTCCTCCCCGCCTTCAAGTTGCTTTCCTCTATTCAATTTTCCCTCTTCTCCCTGTTAGTTGACCATAAAGATCCATTCCACACATGAGTCAGGTATATAGGAAACTATTAAATTTAAAATTTGAACTTTAGCTAAATTAAAACTATAATTAAGTTATTTCTACAAAGTTGGACAAGACCAGCAACAATTGATAGAATAATTTTAATACTTTTGGGTATGTTCAATATAGGGTTACCTGAGGTATGAGTTTTCTATTGCAGCAGTACCAATTTGTCATGAACATAGTGGCTTTAAACAACAAAAATATATTATCATAAACTTCTGTACGTCAGAAGTCTAACACAAATATCTTACTAGGCTAACACCAAAGGGTCAGCAGAACTGTGTTCCCTTCTTGGGGCCCAAATGATAAAAGTGGTAAAGCCCACCCATAGTCCTCAATTCATGGCTTCGCTCTCCATCGTCAACAGCAGCAACTTAAGGACCATTCTTTTTCATGCTGCTGTTTGTCTGCTTCTTCTCTTCTATGGTCATTCCTTACTATTTAATCGCAGCCCAGAAATGTTTTGAATTTTAAGCACTCTCAAGGTTTGCCTAGCCCACCCCCCAAATTACATCTGTAAATCTCCTTGTGCCAAATAAAGGCACATAGCTATAGGTTCCAGGGATCAGGACATGAATATCTTTGAGAAGACCATTTTTTTTTATCTCCCATACTTGATATCTCAAAGTGTACATACCACATGTGGACTGGGATCTCAGATGCTGAATTCTGGATGACAAAAGCCAACTGAACTTACTTTAGAAAGAATCTGTGAAGTCCCTCTGACCACAAACTTCAGTCTAAATAGGCCTGAGAAGTTGGACTACCTCTATTAGAAGCCACATTTAAGACATTTTCAATAAAAATAGATTGGATCATAATCTAATTATGCAAACAAAAATGATGAAACTACAGGAAATATTTCAGGATAGACTGGAAAATGCCTTTCAGTAATATTTGAGAGTTAAAGAAGTAGCCCTTTCATCTCATTTTGTCAATGATATTAAACTTGAAATATGATACTTAATTTGAAATTTGAAAGTAGGATGGTAAATAGAAACTTTTCCTATTCTGTGATCAATAAAGAAGGTTTGAAAGGACTTTGAAACAAAAATGAGACAGAATTCAGCATAAATATGTGATTTTGCAAATCAAATAGCTAGTGATTTTCTACCAATAGATAACTTATTCACAAATACACTTTGAAACTTAATCAATTGGAGGAGCATGAGGAAAAACATCACTTTACATTTTAAAAAATAAATGCCCAACAAGACAAGAAAAAAATCCTATAATTCAGACTAACAAGGATGCTTTGAAGAAGGAAATAATGCCTAAATTCTGTGTAACCTATCTAACCACTAACATAAAAATCCAACTAACTATAAATATAAATGGTCAATTTCATTGATTCCCAGTGGACACAGATGCTCCATTTCCTTAGTATCTTTCTCAGAGTAAATACAGTGCATTAGTAATAGGTACATCAAATAACATACAGACTTTCCCTCTCAGTCCTTATTTGTAACCTCTGGACTCCTGAATGAAAATCAGATTTGCCTGCTCTATGTATTTCCTGAGTTTATAGGGGAGAGACTAATTTTGCAAGTGGAATTGCAATATTATAATGTTCCAAAGGTATCATTGCTTGAGTTTCCAGAAGACTCCTATATTCATGATCTACATATACCTTTGTGTTCTCCATTATATAGCATGCATACTTAGACAAAGGTCGTGATACTGTACCTGACATTCTACAGGCTAAATGTTCCATGGTCATAGGAAAACTAAATTTATCCAAACCTTTCCCCAAATTCCCAAATGTCTTCAGAATTCAGAAGCAAACAAAGGATTCAAAAATAAAGCTGAGGGTTTTATGTCCAAGGACTTTCTCACACTCTGCACTAGTTCTTCTAATATTGCTGTTCTGTCAGTTGACAAAGCAGATGGAAGAAGATATCCAATTGTTTAAGACCTCAGGGCTATCAGCAAAAATTTTAACCTTCTGGCAAAGTATTATGTCAAACAAGCACTCTTCAGCAAGGCTTTAAAGATGTGATCCTGTGTAAACCCTCAAAGGAAAAAAAAATCTTTTGGAGGGCTTTAAAGAGGACATGAGGATATGATGATATGATAAGATGTTAACTTTTAGCTGTGGACTTAGAAATAGGAGAATGGAGAAAACAATGTTCTACTATTCACCAAGATAATATCTGATTCTCTCAAGACATCCCCCTGCTGGCACTAGATAATTTCAAACAGATATAGCCTAAATTTCTCTGTGAAACTCATGATGGTATGAATCACAATAGTGTAGAAACTTTCGTAAGTTAGCTGAGGTCATGCTGCATATGCCAACAACACCAACCTAGAAGAACTGTTAGGAGCCGACTTGGAGAGGAATGAAAGCTTCAGGGGCCCTTTGAGCACTTTCTATGGATTTCATCCAACTCCTATTCTCTGTGGAATTTTTGTCTTGCATAGGAATATGTTTCAGTTATTTTATTTCTATTTTTCATATAGGTCGAAGTATTTCCTGGCTTAAAAAGGTACAGCTACTATTGTAACTAAAAACTGTTTGATTTTGTGTTTCTAATATACAGCGTACGAATTTTATTTATTTATTTATTTATTTATTTATTGCTAGCAATTTTTTTAATTTTATTGGACAAAAATAACTAAAAATTAAGATCCAGACTTTATATCTCTTATTCAATGACACTCTCAAAATTTACCTTTCAATATCAGCCTATTTTGTGAGGAAATAAAATTTTCCTATTTCCTCTTTTTTTTTCTTTTATTCTAAGTTGTTATGTATGACAGCAGAATGCATTACAATTCATATTACACATATAGAGCACATTTTTACATATCTCTGATTGTATACAAAATATATTCACACCATTTGTGTCTTCATTCGTGCACTTAGGGAATGATATCCATCTCATTCTACCATCTTTTTTTTTTTTAACCCTTTTGCCCTCTCTCTTCACCTCCCTCCCTATTGGCCTTTCTAGTGTTCCTCTAATCTTCCTATGTTCCCTGTCCCAACCCCACTGTGAATCAGCCTCCTTATAACAGAGAAAACATTCCGCATTTGGATTTTTGGGATTGGCTAACTTCACTTAGCATTATATTCTCCAATTTCATCCATTTATCTGCAAATGCCATTATTTTATTCATTTTATTGCTGAGTAATATTCCATTGTGTATATGTACCACATTTTCTTTATCCATTCATCTACTGAAAGGCATCTAGATTGGTTTCACAGTTTAGCTATTGTGAATCATGCTGCTATAAACATTGATGTGGCTGTGTCCCTGTAGTATGCTGTTTTTAAGTCCTTCGGGTATAGACTTTGTGTCATAAGGTGGTTCCATTCACAGTTTGCAAAGGAATCTCTATACTACTTTCCAGGTTAGCTGCACCATTTTGCAGTCCTACCAGCAGTGTATGAATATGCCTTTTCCCCACATCCTCTCCAACATTTATTGTTCTAACTATCTGCCATTCTGACTGGAGTGTAATGAAATCTTAGAGTACTTTGGATTTGCATTTCTCTAATTGCCAGAGATGTTGAATATTTTTTCATGTATTTGTTGATTAATTGTGTATCTTCTTCTGAGAAGTGTCTGTTCAGTTCCTTGGCCCATTTATTGATTGGGTTATTTGTGGTTTTGGTGTTAAGATTTTTGAGTTCTTTATATATTCTAGAGATTAGTGTTCTATCTGATGTGCATGTGGTAAAAATTTATTCCCAATTAGTAGGCTCTCTATTCACCTCACTGGTTGTGTCTTTTGCTGAGAAGAAGCTTTTTAGTTTGAACCTAGCCCATGTATTGATTCTTGATATTAATTCTTGTGCTATAGGAGTCTTATTAAGGAAGTTGGCGCCTAATCCGACATGATGGAGATTAGGGCCTACTTTTTCTTCTTTTAGGCTCAGTGTCTCTGGTTTAATTCCTAGGTCCTTGATACATTTTGAGTTGAGTTTGTGCATGGTGAGAGATAGAGGTTTAACTTTATTTTGTTGTATATGAATTTTCAGTTTTCCCAGCACCATTTGTTGAAGAGGCTATCTTTCCTCCAATGTATATTTTTGGTGACTTTGTCTAATATAAGATAACTGTAATTATGTGAGTTAGTCTCTGTGTCCTCTATTCTGTACCATTGGTCGACCAGTCTATTTTGGTGCCAATACCATGCTGCTTTTGTTACTATTTCTCTGTAGTGTAATTTAAGGTCTGGTATAGTGATGCCACCTGCTTCATTCTTCTTGCTAAGATTACTTTAGCTATTCTGGGTCTCTTATTTTTCCAGATGATTTCATGACTGTTTTTTCTATTCCTATGGGAATGTCATTGGGATTTTGATTGGAATTGCATTAAGTCTGTATAGTGCTTTTGGTAGTATGGTCATTTTGACAACATTAATTCTGCCTACCCAAGAACAAGGTAGATCATCCCATATCCTAAGGTCTTCTTTAATTTCTTTCTTTAGTGTTCTGTAGTTTTTGTTATAGTGGTCTTTAACATCTTTTGTTAAGTTGATTCCCATTTTTTTATGCTATTGTAAATTGGGTAGTTTTCCTTGTTTCCCCTTCAGAGGATTTGTCACTATATATAGAAATGCCGTTGATTTATGGGTGTTGACTTTGAATCCTGCTACTTTGCTGAATTTATTTACTAGTTCTATATGTTTTCTGGTGGAATTTTTTTGGTCTTCTAGGTATAAAATCATATCATCAGTGAATAGTGATAACTTGAGTTCTTCTTTATTTATCAATATCCCTTTAATTTCTTTTGTCTGTCTTATTGCTCTGGCCAGTGTTTCAAGAACTATGTTAAATAGAAGGGGTAAAAGAGGGCATCACTGTCTTGTTCCAGTTTTTAGTGGGAAAGCTTTCAATTTTTCTCCATTTAGAATGATATTGGCCTTGGGCTTAGCATAGATAGCTTTTATGATGTTGAGATATGGTCCTGTTATCCCTAGTTTTTCTACTGTTTTGAACACTGTATTTAGTCAAATGCTTTTTCTGCATCTATTGAGATGATAATATGGTTCTTATCTTTAAGTCTATTGAAGTGATGTATTACATTTATTGATTTCTGTACGTTGAACCAATGTCGCATACCTGGAATCAACCCCACTTGATCATGGTGTACTATCTTTTTGATATGTTTTTGTATTTGACTTCCAGAATTTTATTGATAATTTTTGCATCTATATTCATTAGAGATGTTGGTCTGAAGTTTTCTTTCTTTGATGTGTCTTTGCCTGGTTTTGGAATTAGGATGATATTGGCCTCATAAAATGAGTTTGAAAGTTCTCCCTTTTTTTCTATTTCTTGGCATAAATTGAAAAGCATTGGTGTTAGTTCTTCTTTAAAGGTCTTGTACAACTCAGCTGTGTATCCATCCTGTTCTGGGCTTTTCTTGGTTGGTAGGCTTCTGATGGCATCTTGTATTTCATTGCTTGAAATTGATCTGTTTAAATTGGGTATATCATCCTGATTCAATTGGGGCAAATCATACGATTCTAGAAATTTGTCGATCCTTCAATATTTTGTATTTGATTGGAGTTCAAGTTTTCAAAATAATTTTTAATTATCTTCTGCATTTCTGTAATGTCTGTTGTGATATTTCCTTTTTCATCACGTATGTTAGTATTTTGAGTTTTCTCTCTCCTTCTCTTCATTAGCCTGGCGAATGGTCTGTCAATTTTATTTATTTTTTCAAAGAACCAACTTTTTGTTTTGTCAATTTTTTAAATTTTTTTTTGTTTCAATTTCATTGATTTCAGCTCTGACTTTAATTATTTCCTGTCTTCTATTGCTTCTGGTGTTGGATTGTTCTTTTTTTCCTAGGGCTTTGAGATGTAATTTTAAGTAATTTATTTGTTGATTTCTTCTTCTTTTAAGAAATGAACCCCATGCAATGAATTTTCCACTTGGAATTACCTCCATCGTGTCCCAGAGATTTTGATATGTTGTGTCTGTGTTCTCATTCATCTCTAAGAATGTTTTAATTTCCTCATTGATGTCTTCTGCAACTCATTGTTCATTCAGTGGCATATTATTTAGTCTCCGGGTGTTGGAGTAGCTTTTATTTCTTATTTTATCATTGATTTCTAATTTCATCTCATTATGATCTGATAGAATGCAGAGTAGTATCTCTATTTTTTATATTTGCTAAAATTTGTTTTGTGGCATAATATATGGTTTATTTTAGAGAAAGATCCATGTGCTGCTGGGAGGAAAGTGTATTCACTCATTGAAGGATGAAATAATCTATATATGTCAGTTAAATCTAATTTATTGATTGTATTTTTGAGTTCTATAGTTTCTTTGTTCAACTTTTGTTTGGGATATCTATCCAGTGGTGTAGAGGTGTGTTAAAGTCACCCAAAATTATTGTGCTGTAGTCTATTTGACTCTTGAACTTGAGAAGAGTTTGTTTAATGAAGGTAGATGCTCCATTGTTTGGGGAATATATATTTATAATTGTTAAGTCTTGTTGGCATAAAATTCCCTTGAGCAATATTTAGTGTCCTTCTTTATCCCTTTTGATTAACTTTAGATTGAAGTTTACTTTATTTTATAGGAGAATGGGAAACCCCTGTTTGCTTCTGCTGTCCATGTAAGTGGCATGATTTCTCCCAACCTTTATCTTCAGTCTGTGGATATCTTTTCTTATGAGATGAGTCTATTGGAGGCAGCATATTGTTGAGGTTTTTTTTTTTGTTGTTGTTGTTTGTTTGTTTTATCCAATCTGCTAGTCTATGTCTTTTGATTGGTGAGTTTAGGCCATTAACATTCAGGGTTATTATCAACACATGATTTGTATTCCCAGCCATTTTTGTTTATTTTTGATATTTAACTTGACATGGTTTCTCACATATCATTTTAATTATGAACCTTCTGAAGTCCTTCTCTGATATTTCATCAACTTTACTGTCCCTGGGTTCTGTTATTGTAGTACCCTGGTTTGTTTGGGGCACTTTCCTCCCTTTTTTTTTTTTTATGTTGTCTATTTGTCTTCTTTCATGCAGTGTGGATCTTGGATATTACAATTTCTACCCTATATTTTTGTAGTATACATGCAAATTGTCTATACCTCACTTTAATGTTGGATTTTCAGACCCTGGAGGTGTCCCTTGATGTATGCTATAGCAACCAAAGGTAGTGGTAGCAATAGCAGAGGTAACTTGAGATAACACTGAAGGTACCCCAAGAAGGATGAAACACCTTCTAGAGATGGGGGTAAAAGTGTGGGCCTTACACTGTCTTTGAGATGCCAATTCTGAGATGCAGCCACTTTTAGGCCCTGTCTGTTGTCAAAAGGTAGGGACTTCTGCATGGGGAAGGCTATGGCTATGTCTACAGTGTCTCAAGATGGAAGAGAAATAGACTTGTGCTCCCAGGTGGGGGTCGGGTGGTAGATTCTGAATCTACCCTGGGCCTGGGTCCCACGCTGGTTGGTGTGGGCAGAACTGGCTGAGTTTAAGCTCCCGAGGTAGTCTGCTGGTCAGAAGAGGTGGCCCTATGGTGGTACCTGAGCCAGGCAGGTGTTTGCTTGTGGTGAGATGGACCCATCCCACTCTGAGCCTGGGTCCTGCACAGGTTGGTGTGGACAGAACTCAAGGTGTTACTGTAGTGGCACTCCATTTCTTTACAGAAAATTTTAACTGAGCTTCTCCAGAAATCTTTACCATGGCTGATTTTAGGATGGTCAGCCAAAAAGTCTCTACAGAAGAGTTCAATTTAGATAAACTTCCTATTTTCCTG
Source organism: Tamias sibiricus (assembly GCA_025594165.1). Taxonomy (NCBI): domain Eukaryota; kingdom Metazoa; phylum Chordata; class Mammalia; order Rodentia; family Sciuridae; genus Tamias; species Tamias sibiricus. Next base: position 39,947,305 of record CM046671.1, read on the forward strand.
TTACTCTATTACTTGGCCACTGGCCTGGAAGAAATAATCACTCCAGGTGCTGGATGCAACTTTACTTGTTTTTCACAAACATGTATCCAGTATAGTAGTTTGTAGAAGTGTGTTTGCAAATGCAAAATGTGATAATAAAACCACAAATTCTTTAACAAGACCTCTGGCCTTGAGCTGGAGCTTCACAGAGATGTCTATATTTTCTAAGATAAGAGAAGTTACCAATTGGGCTCCATGGTAATAGCTGGCAGGGGGAGAAAAGAAAAGGGAGAAGAAGCTCTCCCCTTCTTAGGTGTTGTCCTTAAAGGATTAACTTACCCAAAACAATGACAGAAAAAGCTGCTTTTATGTGAACTTCTGTAAACTGTGAACTTCTGAACTTCTCTCCTTACATGCTAAGTATAAAATTCTGAAACTGCCTGAACTCGGAGTTCAGGGGATTAATTGATTACAGTGAGAGCTGTACCCTCTGAACCTGGCTGCAGCCAAGTAAAACTGTTTCCTGCTATCTTCAGTGCCTTGCTTTGTCTGTCCCTACAGCATTACAGTTTCTACCATGCAATCTTATAGTGTCTCTGCAGGTTACTGATGTTTCATCTTGGTGTTGGGCTTCCAATCTCAAACTGGTGTCCCAAGATGGAAGCTGCTACAAGTGAAGATGGTGATAGTGGTCGAGGAGGTAGCCACAGATGGTGGTAGAGGTGTCCCAAGATAGAGGTGTCCCAAAATAGAGGTGTCCAAAAAAAGATGGAGGCAACCACTTTCAGAGATAGGGATGAAAAGCCAGGCTGTCAAATGGCATTGGGCATTCAGAGATGCAGCTCTGTGGCACGTGATGCTGCAGCAGGCAGCTGCCTTTAGGCCTGTCAGTTGTCAGAAGGTAGAGGCTCCCACGTGAGCAGGGATATGGTGATGGCTGCAGTGTTCCAAGATGGAGATGGGAAGGCAGTGTGGACGACAGCCTTGGAAAATAGGGAACCTCAGGGAGGGCTCCACCGCAGGTCTCCACCCAGGGGCTGTCCTGGGCCTGCCTGCACTCCACGGGTGTCAGTGATCCTATCCCGGGCCTGCCTGGGACTCCAGTATACAAATTTTATATCAGGTGTTGGAAGCACATACTTTCTGGGAAATAATATAAAATAAATTTGTAAAGAGTTATCCCTTCCTAAAAAGATGAAATGTCCTTACTAATCATAACACTATGAAAAGGTTGAAGGAAAAAAATGATATCCTTAAATTATAATTAGGAAACTTTCAGAAACCTTTTATGTTGTTTGGACCAAAGGTGGACCCACCTGTCCTTACGATCATATTGTTCATTCCCTCAGAATACACGCATATCTCCCTATAACTAATGTATAAAAAGACTGGGGGTAAGCTCAGTGGCATAGCAATTGCTTAGCATGTGTTAAGGACCTGGGTTCAATCCCTAATAAGGAAAAAAAGAATAACTAGTATATGGAAGATCCACACATTCAGAAATTTACATATGATGTTAGATTCTATTCTTCCACGCAAATGTGATAAAATATTGCAAGGGAATCATGTAATATTGCCACAACTATTACCAACCTATTAGGACCAATGTTTTACATTTTTCTAAACAACTTTGTCATGGTCTTCAAAGAGATTTTATTCATTGGAACATACATCAGATCAAAACCACTCTTGAGCCTCACTGGAATGGACTTGATCAGTTACTGTTAACAGCAAATATAGCAGTGAAACTCCACGAAGCTGATATTTAGATTCCCATTTTAAGATCTAAGGAAGAAATCCTCAATTATAGAAAATTAGAAGACAAATCTACTAGGAAATCTCAAACTATGAATTCTTCACATCCTCTAAAAAATAGTGAACATGCAGTGATCTTAGATACAGCCAGTTTTCACATAGGATGTTGCACAAATTCTCCTAACTTCTGTCATTTTTCATTCTTTTGTTTATAAAAATTCTTCTCCATACTGCTTTCCAGGTTGGCTGCACCAATTTGCTGTTCCACCAGCAATGTATGAATGTGTCCTTTTCCCCACAATCTCGCCAACATTTATTGTTGTTTGTGTTTGTAATAGCTGTCATTCTGACTAGAGTGAAATGAAATCTTACGGTACAGCACAATTCACAGTAGCTAGATTGTGCAACCAACCCCGATGTCCATCAATAGATGAATGGATAGGGAGACTACTACTCAGCACTAAAAGAGAATAAAATCATGGCATTCAGAGGTAAATGGGTGGAGTTTGAGAAAATAATGCTAAGTTAGCCAATCCCAAGAAACCAAAAGTCAAATAATTCCTTTGCTATGATGATACTGACTCATAATGGCAAGGGAGGGGGGATGAGAGGAATGAAGGAACTTTAAATAGAACAAAGGAGAGGGAAGGGGGGAGAGGGTGCAAGGGGATAGGAATAATGGAAGAATGAATTAGACATCAATACCTTAAGTACATGTATAAAAACACAAATGGTGTGAAAATACTTTATGTAAAACCAGTGACTTGAAAAATTGTGCTTTTTATATGTAATATGAAATGAATTGCACTCTGCAAGCATGTATAACAAATTAGAATAAAAAACTTTTTTTCATTTTCTAAAGATGTCTGACGTCCTCCAACAATGGCCTGTTTTCTCTTTCCTTTCCCCTTTATGATAATTATATGTTCAGAGCATCCCCATTCTTAGGTTACCAGGAATAGAAATTGATATCCTTAACCTTGATGATTCCTAGATATGCCATGAATTCTGGGCCCTCATGATAAAAGACCTCTAGACAATTTCAATCTCAACAAATCAAACAGTAGGAATTACAGCTAATGATTGCTTCTATGCACCAATATGGACAAACAACCTTAAGTAAATCAACCTTGACTTTACTACTACTCTTCTCATCCAGGAAACAAACAAAGAGAAGGACAAAAACCAAATTGTTACAATATACTAATCAAGCACTGGGAAATTCTAAATTTGTATTCAACAACCTTCCTAGGATTGTGGGCTGAATACAGGTCACCTTAAAGAGACTACTGAAAATTTGAATTTGTAACTCAGGTCATGTCAGGCCATGAGTCTGACTTCACATGAATGATTCCTTTCCCTAGACCCTCATGTTTCTCTACTGGATATTATTTCCTTTGTGGTCAGGACACCTGGTCTTGTTTACTGCAGACTAAAACTATGAACTTTAAGAATAGTACTTGAAGACCTGACTATACACAGAAACTCTAATTTTATGAAGCACCATGACTAAAAATTCCAACTCAAACACATTATCCACAATGAAACTGATTATTCCGGTATTCTAACTCAAGAAATTACTGATCTTTGTTTATGCAATAATCAGAACAATGTTCCAAATATGGGAATCATATAAACAATAAAGGTTGAAAGCAAATTATCATGGATTCTGACAGCTATAATTAACCCTGTCACTACTGCTCTGGATGAAATGCAGATCATTTTTAACTCCTTGGCCTCAGTGGTGATAGGCGATTGTATTGTTAGGGAATTCTTGCTGGCTTCTCAAGGTGATATCTGTAATGTTGATAGTATTTCCTTATGTATTTAAAACAGTGATACAAAATAGAACAGATTATCCATCACATGAAGACAAAAGCTACTTGGGTTTTCAAGGTTGATCCTAAAAGCCTATAGGATTGGTCCTCTTGATTTTTCTTGAGAAATTGTGGTTCCTGGTGCTAAAGGATTTCATGGAGAGTATTAATTATCACAATGGATATTGCTAGTCTCTTACATCCTACCCAGTGTTTTATAAGCTTTTGCACAGTGACTGTCTCAACCAAATCCTCAAGAAGACCTTGCAATATAGTTGAGGATGGAGATCACTGGACAACCTACAAGGGTGAAGATCTGCATGTCCAGCCTTCTCTCAATTAATCCTCCTCTTACAAATGAAGAAATGACTTAAAGGTCTGAAGGAGAAAGTGAGTATGCAAATTGACTGTGGCCAGTTCATACATGACAATAGATTTCTGACCCACAACCTCTGCAATAACCAGGAAGTGGAACCACAGACTCTGCAGAAAATAGTCTAGGAAAACAAACCACAAACTCTGTAGCCATTGTACCAAAACAGGAATAACTTGCTCAATCAGTCATCAGCTCCTCTATATTTACTCCTGCTTCCAACTCAGGAACATCAAGGGAAAACCAAATATGTTTCCAAAATTAATTTTATAATATGCTGCACTTCTATTTAGCTCGCCTCCAGCTTCTGCATGCAAACAACCCTCACTCAGAGCATTCCTGAAAGCTTTGCTTTACTTCACTGAATTTTTAACATTCCTTGACATCTTTGAGGCTCTGGCAAATATAAGTGATGGAGAGGCTTATACCCTTGCTAAAAAGAGCTCTAAATAAATAACCTCTGTTTGTTTTCATTTTGAGTCATCTTCATTTATATCCACAATATGCTTTTTACATACAAGTTTTGATCTGATTTGAAATTTTTTTCTCAAAGTGCCTCCCTCCCTAGAAGGTAAGAAGATGAAGGTTGTATTATGAAATTATAAGCCATTCACTTTGAATAGTTTTGTATTGACAGTACCACTGTCCTTTCCTTCATCCTAGGAATGGGTGGATGCACAATACCTCTCAAACCCAATTTTTAGCATCCTGAGCACTTGGTTGCTAGAATTCATTTTCTCTTTATTTCTCAAAATTGAATCAATTAAAACATTTTCTTTATTCTGAAGTACAAATAGTACATTTGTGTCACAAAATATTTTAAAATAAGAAAAATGTTTCCTAAAAAGGTTGAAAATAAGCAAAAAGGGATTATTGGTTGTATTCAATAGAAACCTATAGATGTTTTTGAGTATACCCTTTTGGGGTTTTAAAATTTTGACTTTTCTTTGGTGTTGAGCTATGTTATTCTGTGAATAGATCAATGACAGCAATGTAAAATTACTCATCTATAGACATGCAAATAAATTCAGTCCTGCAGAGGAGCAGTTGACACCTCCCCATTAAAAAGGCACTTCCACTTTTAGCTTGATTCCATATAATGTTGTACTTTTTTTATTTCTCCTTTTGACTTCTTCTTGTAAGATGGGTCCAGCTTTCTTATTAATAATGAGTTTTTTTTTTTTTTTCTTGTTTTTTTCTTGTGGTACTGGGAATCGAACCCATGGCCTCATGAATGCTAGGCTTAGCACTCTTACTACTGAGCTATATATCACCAGCCCAGTGATGAGTTTAATAAAGTATTTAATAGATGTATATCTTATATCTGTTGTAAAGTAATAATTCAGAATTTTTTGAAAATTGTCTTTTTATAGGATAAATTTTAATTCTTTAAAAGCACTGATGAAATTAAAACCATAACATATTAATTAAATTACAGTATACTTAAAAAGCACTTATTTAAGTTTGTTGTTTACTTTTATATTTTTTAATATTTAGAAATAAAAATTCTGTATAGTCAGACGTTTTTAGAAATTATTAGCTTAGTGTATATAACACAGTTTCACAGATTTTAAGTCTTCTTTAAAACAGAAGTGAAAAAAAAAAAAAAAAAAAAAAAAAAAAAAACTCTCCAAAAGAATTTGTACTTTCTATTAGGACTGTGTGGCATTTGTTTTAGTTCTTCAACGTCATCTCTTACTTTGTGTGTGTGTGTGTGTGTGTATCTTCAGGAGTGTGTGGACAGCTACTAAAAGAAATTTGAAGCAAAAATTTGTTAGCAGCCTTGTCACATTCTAAGTTTCATTTAAAAACACTTCCTCACTCTTTTATGTCACATAACTCAAAGCCATACACACAATAGCCTAAATCCCCATGATTACCACACGATTTCTTTCAGTTTGACAGAGGTTTTAGATATATACCAATTAAAATGAAAATGCTTCTGGAAAAAATCAAGCATAACCAGGGTTGAAACCCACGACAGCTTATTAAGTCTTGGTGGATTCAAATACATCATGTATCATCTCAATGTTTCCCTAAATAGGGAAAAGTATTCAAATTGGAAAAAAAAAAAAAAAAAAAAAAAAAAAGGTGGGGGGGGGGACGAAAAGGGATGCTTAAGTTTTTTACCTTTCTCATGTTCTCTGAGTTTAGTGATATTTTCTAAAGAAGTTTAAAGCTTCTGTCTGAAGGCTTGGTAATCGACTCTTCTGAAACAGAAAATGGACCATTACAACAGGAGAAAAAGCACACACATTTATTAATATGCACACACAAGCACAGGAGCCATGCAAAATAGAAAACCTGAGGGGCCAGAAGGTTGAGGCTTAACTATTCTCTTGACTGGAGAGAGGGAAGTGGGAGACTGTGAGCAGTTTTAGAAGTGTAATATAATGATATTGGAGGGAAATAATGAGCCTGGAGAACAGACAATGACTGGGATAAAGTTTGGTGTCTCTGGTACAGAGACTTTCAGTTCCCCTCCTCTGTGACATGAGTTTAATCTTTGGCCAAGTGAGTAGAGTAGAAGGCAATTGTGTTCCTCTTTGGTTCATGCAGTTGTTATGTAGATGAGGGAACTTCAGAGAAAGTTCTTCTATGCATTTGCTTTGTCCATGGTATTCTCATTTTGAAATCTAAAGTGAGATTTTGGGGGGGGTTTGTTTACTGAGCCCCAAGATTTTTAATGTTACCTTCTGGCCCACAAATTCTTTGGGGTCTAGTCTGGGGTACCCAAGAATGATTATTCATTAGGCACTTCCCCCTGCCTCTGTATCCCCCGCCTCCATTGTTTTGTCTTATTTTGTTGTGCTGTTGTGATTGGCATTTCACCTCAGCCTGTCTCTCACCATGCTTATACAGCTATCTTAGCGTCCCCTCCAGTTATAATCTATCAGGTCCTGACATCCTTCAAACATCCCATTTAAGTTGACAGAGAGAGAATGATGGTTTCATCATTAACACGTGAAACCAACTGGCACTTGGAATAGTGGCCACAATAACAAATGGGTGCTTGACACCTGAGAAACTTGAACAGGAGCAGCTCATCTACATTAACAAATGGCAGTCTCCAAAGTTCTAATTTAGCGTAACAGGACTAAGGAAATTGGAAAAGGAAGGAGAGAAATAGCTTGGGGAAGAATAATGAGACAGTGTCCATTTGATGAGAAGTTAAGCTGGGCCTGAATTAGTAATGTTAAGCACACTGGATAATTATGCATTAAAGGTAAATCAATAAAGCAGGAGAAAGCAAATAACATGGTGAGTGCTGGTGGGATAATAGTTATTTTTCTAGGCCATTTAATTGCAATTCAGGATGGGGAAGGAGATCTTTGCCAACTGAAAAAAAAATTTTGTTTTTTAGTGAGTTCTTTCATATCTTTTTTCTTCTCAAAACTGAATGATCATTACTATTTTGCAGCAAAAATTATATGAACTCATTAAGAGCTGATTCACAACAAATGTAACATCTCCCCCTTATTCAAGAACCTGAATAACACCTCTACCTTCACCCCGTGGACCGTCTCATCAGTTATACACATTAACTTTGCATAAGTTATGCATCTAGAAGGTTCATGAAAATAATTGGTAAGCGGAATAAAAGTATAATTTGAGTCCAGACTTTTTTCCCTTAAGCTGTAACATAATTCATTGACATAATTACTGTTTTTATCCTCATTTTGCAGTTGTGAAAACCGAGGCACACACAAAGATCACATGGTCTCTTATAAATGAATGAGCAAGAATTTGAGATCTTGATAGATCTCAATCTGAAGCAGCATGTGCCCTGTTAATCACTTATTAAATTCTATCTTTTAAAAAATCCATGTTTTAAATTTTGTTTTGTTTTGTTTTTTTAGTACTGAGGTTGAATCCAGGAGTGCTTTGCCACTTAGCTAGGTCTGCCTTCATTTTTTATTTTTATTTATTGTTTCTAGACAGAGTCTTGCTAAGTTGCAGAGTCTGGCCTCAAATTTGTTATCCTCCTGTTTCATCCCCTCGCCCCCAACTCCCCCAGTAAACTGGGATTACAGACATGCAACACACATGCTCCCCACTAACAAAAAGACTTCTTGAAGGAATGAAGGTACATTGCTGAGATTTTCTTTAGCCATAGCAAGGTCTTGATGGTTCTGAGAATGAGTCTAGTTTGGTAGTATCTCAGCACATCTGTCTCCCAATGCTGACAGGCAGAATATGATGTGAGGAACACAGGATCTAAAGTTAGACTTGCTATGTGTGAAATCAGATGTGGTACCTAATAACTCTGTGACTCCTGCAAGTCTACTATCTCTCTTTGCCTTAGTTTTCTCAGTTGTAAAATGGGTTAATATTGGTAACTACCTAAAGGTAGTTTTAAGGATTAAATTTACTAAACTATAGAGAAATATTTACAAATAGGTACTTATGTGTTTGCCATTATTATCCATTCTTATTAAAAATTTAATAGAAAATAATTGGAAACTGATTAAGTTCTTTTATAATACACTCCAATCAAATTAGCATTCTTAATTATCCTTTTACTTATAAGGCTTTATTATGTCTAGAAAACATAAGTGCATTAAGAAATGTGAATTTTATTTCTCTGAGTCCTTCAAAAGTTTGAACACAAAAAGTTTCTAGACATTAAACAATGTAATTGGTTATAAATACATTATTTAGAAATATCAATAATTGAAATGTTTGATGTCATATTTAACCAAAGTTCAAGGAAAAGGAAAGTTTGATGGGTTGTTTAGTACAAAATGACCTGGATTTGACCTTTGACTCTACAACTTACTTACCACATGTACTTGAACTATCTGTCCTACTGTTTTGAATTTCAGCTTTCACACTTGCACTGTGGAGATAAGAGTGAGAAATTAACAGGGCTGTCATAGAGAATAATGAATTTAAGTGTTAAGCAGTGCTCTCAGAAATGCTAGCTATTATTATTTGTTGTGGCCTTGTCTGCTCCTATATTTCAGCAGACAATTGGAAGGGGTAAGCTCTTCTAACTTTTGTCTTGAAATCAAGTCACTGAGGTTCTTTGCAGGTTTCACTTTGAGGCAGCCACTCGTAATCACTCATGACAGAAACACACACTTCAGCATCACTTATTCTGTGTTATCTTTGGAATCAAAAATCCATTCTCTTTACCTGTATCTTGAAGTTACCAGATATTTCTCTTTTGTTCACTCTAGCTCTCTGTGTATTCTGGAGGAAAACTTCTTGGAAAATGTGAACAGTAAGATAATATTTGATGGATAAGTAGAAATGAATTATTAAAACCAAAGAAGCAAAACCAATAAAGGCAGAGAAACAGTTATGTGCTTAATGACTATGGGTAAAGACAAAATTATAAATAAAAAGCTGGATGCAGTTTCACAGACCTGTAATTTCAGCTACTTTGGAGGCTGAGGCAGGAAGATCACAAGTTTGAGGCCAGCCTGGGCAATTTAGTAAGATCCTGTCTTTTAAACATAAAAAGCAAAAATGGCTGGAGATAGAGGTTTATGATAGAGCTCCCTGGGTTTAATCCCAGTACCACACACATGCACACACACACACATTTAAATAAAAGTATCTGAAAATTGGGATGAAGTGAGTAAATGACACCATAATTCAGCATGAGACTGGTGAGCCTATATAAAATTTTTGAATTGAAATAAATGTATATGATACAAAGATGCAAAGTGTCAAACACAGAAAAAGAATTAAATATCTAAACATACTTCTAATCAATATGGCAGTTAATATCCTCTCAATTATCAGAGCTCAAATGAGAACACTGTATTTTTTTCAGTTATTCTATTTTTTTAGATTACTTTGTCTTTCAGTACGTTTTTTCCTATTTATGTTTTTCACAAGGATTCTGTATTGACCTTAATTAAATTTTTAGGGTTTATAACTCTTATAGCTGCTTCTAAATGAATTCCTTCCTTCCTTTCTTTACATTTGATTTCTGGATGACTGATGGGTACTGGAATAGCAATAAAGTACTAATTTTTGTACATAATTCATCCACTAAGGAATTTTAAAATTTTCTAAATGTTCAGATTTTAAAGGTATATAATTATAAACTCAAAACAAAAATATATGAGCATATTGATACCAATATTTGTTTCATTTATTCATGTTCTTGTCTTATTGTAATAATACTTGAAATACTAATGGTTTTGTAAAATTGTATTCAATTGTCTTAAAGTTTACATGAAAAAATATATGCCAAATGTTAGCCATGATATGTATAGCTTTTAAAAATTCCATGGAAATCATAGGCAAGAACATAAAAATATCTAGATTACGTATCTCTTTTAGTAAAGAAAGAGGTTATTCATATAAAAACTGTCATTGATATTAAGCAGGGACTCCATGCAATATATTAAATATATATTATTTAAGTTATCAAATAATGATAATATAATGAAGAATGGAGGTCAACATCTATAAGAAGGAGACATAAAAGAAATGACCTGGTCTTTGGAATCACTTTTTCTCTTGAAGAGTTGAGCAGAAAGCTGAGCTGTTCATGAGAGATTTTCATAATGTCATAAAAATAGGATGAAAAAAAAACAGTCTAAGACCTGCCAAGGAAGACAGGGTTAGTTAAAACATCACATTTGTGTCCAGACCTGAAAGGATTCAACTCACTAATTAGTGTGAACAATAACTGTGGATCGTGGACTAAAACCAACTCTGAACTTATCCATACTCCCTGGAATTTTAAGGTGAATCTGACTTCTCATCCACAGAAATTGAATATATTTTCTGGAATAAGATAAAATCATAACACTATAGTTTCTTTCTATATTATTTCTCTATATATTTCCAAATATGTTATTCACCACATAAGAAAAGGACAAGAAATGAACACTAGTTAATAAGAAAGTAAATGAGCCAATGTGTCCTAAGTATTCTGCATGCTAGAAAAAAGGTAAAAGCACAAGTATATTTAGGCTTTCAATAAGTCCAAGATGAGTTTTAGGCTGCTATAAAATTAGTTTTATAAAAACTAATTTTTATTTTCTGATCATGTAACTTTCATGGGTATTACTCCCTCCTCCTGGAAACTCTTTCCTCTTTTTGTATATACTAAACTCTCATTCTTCCTTTTCAATGACACTTGGATCTTAATTATTTGGTTAAGATATTTTTGATGTTCACAACCTGACCTAATCAATCACTCTTTGATAATCACTTAAACATGTATGTTTCTCTTTTCATTGGCATATCAGATGTCTTTGAGAGCATAAAAGAATGTGTCAAAGTTATGTGGCTAATTAATGACAGATGCTGGATGAAAATTTTGAACTCCTGATTCTTACTACACATATTTTCCATGATATTACATTGCACATTTCACATCTTTTATTAATTCTTCTACAGAGAATCTTCTGTGATCATTGCTAAAGTACTATTATAAAACTCAGTGTCACATTCCTTAGATATTCTGTTTTATGTTGTCTAGTTTCTTTTATTTTAAAAAAATGATAATTTTAAGGTAATCTAAATTCTTCACTTAAAGCCAAACATTGTGATTGATGTGTGTTTGTGAATATGTACAAGTAGTTTCTGTTTCTGTGAGTGAATAAAATAGATTTATGATTAAAGTATAAATTACATGATTCTTAATGACATTTTCCAAATATTACATTGTGTACAACAAAGAATGAATGCCACATGTTTTGATGTGAAATACAGAAGAAAAGTTGTTCTTTCATCCACACAACAAAAGATCATGAAAAGAATTTAAAAAAATTCAAATCTTAGATATGTTACTTGAAACTAATTAAAATTAAAATCTGCCCCCCAAGATGATAAAAAAAAATCTGATTTAAAACAGCAATACATGATAGACTAAATTAATACAGTTTGATTATATAACTCATAAATTAAGGGAAATATAAAACTAGATTTCAAAGTATACCTATTAATTAAGATAATTAGAAAGGAAACACTTTTGGAAGCATGGATAATATTTTTTGGATTGCTATCGTTTAAATATGAAGTGTCTCCCAAAATCTCATGTATGAGACAATGCAAGAAGGTTCAGAGGAGAAATGATTGGGTTGTGAGTGTCTTAACCTAATCAGTGAATTAATCCCTGATGGGTTAAATGAGTGATAACTTGAGGCAGGTGGGTGTGGCTAGGGGAAGTGGTTAATTGAGGGTTTGGCTATGGGGTATATATTTTGTATCTGGAGAGTGAAGTCTCTCTCTCTGCTTTCTGATTATCATGATGTAAACTGCTTCCTTTTGCCACCTTCTTCCGCCATGATGTTCAGTCTCACCTCAAACCCTGAGGAACAGAAATAGCCTTCTATGGACTAAGACCTCTGAAACTGTGAGCCCTCAAATAAACTTTTCCTCCTTTACAATTGTTCTTGTCAGATCTTTTAGTCACAGCAGCGTAAAAGCTAAGACATGGATCAACGCCAAAGTGTCATGGTCCAAACCAAATTTTGTCTGGAAGGATAAAATTATTGTGAAGCTATTCTTGAATTATTGGAGAGCCTAAGATTTAAGTCATTCAAAAATAGTAGGCAAAGTCATGGTATTACTATTAATTAGTGATAGATTGTTTCAAATACATACATTTTCTGCCAGACTTATTAACTAGAAATTAATAACCTACCTTGTCTTCATTTTCCAGTTACTTTAGTTAAACTACTAGTTAAATTAAGCCAGATATTTCAATTTAATTAGAAACATATTAGCTTAAATGTTAATTTGTTTACTAAATTTAAGTTTTTTAACCCAGGGAAAAATGTTTTGACACGGTGAAGTCCAATATAATTATTAATAAATATACTTCTAAATGTTAAATGGGATATTGTATAGCATTTAAAAAAAATCTTAAGTGTAATTAAGACTCTAATGTAGTCTTCTAACCTGAAAGGTGATTTTTCAGTGCGTGCCTTGCTTATTCATATGTATGTGGATGAGGATTTGTGTCTGTATGTGTGTACTTCATTCTCATACATAGTTCTAGTGTGGGTTTAATGGAAAAGAGATATTTTACCTCTAAGGCTCTCTTCCAAGACATTTTCAAAGGCTCATTTTCAATTCTATTGTCTGTAGATGTTCTGATCACCATCAGAATGACAATTATTCACAGGAATCTTTTCTTCAAGGAACTTTAACTTTTATTCTCAACCCTGTTCATCAAATAAAATTCATATCCTGGTGAAGGAATATCCTCAACTTTGCTGAGGAGGGCTTTCAAGATGAGAAAAGGGATAAAAGATGAAAGTAGGAAAGAGAGTGGGAAGAGAAGAAAAGAGCAATAGAAAGAAAACTATCTCATGGCAGTCAGTGCAGAAGACCTAGGAAGGAAGAAATTGGAAGCATCAAAGCAACTCTTGATCTTGGCAGCTTAATCCAGAAAGCAAAACTATATTCAATGGAGTGACAAGTTCCTGTGGCAAGATAAATATTTTATTCTATTCTTAAAAAAAAAAAAAAAAAAGTTAAGTCAAAGAGAGGAACATAAGTTCATTCTTTGAAAGGGAAGATGTCTTCAAAATGATTGTAATAAACTCTAGCTTGTTCATTTAATTAGTATTGGCTATGGTCTGAATATTGGTGTCCTCCCAAAATTCATATATTGAAATCCTAATCCTTAAGTGCTCATTAGAGCTGAATATGTGCAGTTTGAAAACAGCTCTCAGGAAAACAGTGAAAGGCACATGGCAGTGAGCTTCCAAAGGCACATTCTCATTCAGTTCTCTGAGGAGGAATTGGTAATTGTCTCTCATTCCAGCTCCAGGTTCACATTCTTCATTTCAGCCCATTAGGCCCATGAGGGCAGGTGCTCAGTCTGACCAAATATCTGCTGTTAAGAAATTGCTTAAAGGTGCAGCAGTGAAACAAGTTGAAAGGAGGTGCTAATGGCAGGTTCTCACTTAATTCACAAAAAGGACTTTGGGAAGTATCCCCTGTTGCAGCACCAGGTTCACATTCTTCTTAAGATGAAGGTATTGGATGTGGGGCCTTTGGGAGGTGATTAAATCCCAATAGTGGAACATTCACGACTAGATTTAGTGCCCTCATAAAAGAGATCACAGAGAACCAGTGGCCCCTTTCATCATGTGGGAGCACAAAGTACCATCTGTGCACCAGGAAATAAGTCCTCAATGCATATATATCAGCAGCAGCCTGAGCCCATGATCTTGAACTCCTCAGTTTCCAAAAGTGTGAGAAATACATTTCTACTGTTTGTAAGTCAGCAAGTCTATGGCAATATGTTAGGGCAGCCCAAATGCACTTAGGCAGCATAAGACACTGAAAAGAACTTATAAGCAGAGTACTATACATTTCATATATGTCACACAGAAAAATCATTTAGCTTACCTCTTATATTCTCAATTCATTTATTCAACATAAAATAAATGAACTATTTGTTTTAAATATATTTTGCAGAAGATAATTTGCATTAAGTCTTAAATGAACAGACTATCTTTGAGGCAGTTTTAGAGTTTCAGAAAAATTGAGCAGAAAGCCCAGAGATCCCATATGTCTCCCATTTCTACCCCCCATTACTAGTATCCCCCTGTTATTGACATCTTGCATTGGTATGGTATATTAATTGTAATAAATTCCCCAATTTTTATACACTATAATTAAGTTAAATCCATTGTATTTTCCGTAGTGTTACCTAGTCCATATGTGAGAATTCACTATTCCATACATTCTATGCATTTTGATAAATCTATAATGACACATGTCAATCATACAGTGTCATATAGAATAGTTTGGCTCTCTTAACACCCCTCCCCATGTTCCACTTATTCATCTCTTGCTCTTTCCCTTTGAGCCTCTGGTAGCCACTGACTGATCTTTTCACTGTCTCCATAGTTTTACCTTTTTGAAAATATCATATGTTGCAATCATACAATATTTAGTCTTTCAGATTGGCTTATTTTAATCACAAATATGTATTTCAGTTTCATCTCTATGTCTTTTTATGGCTTGAAAACTCATTTCTTTTTGGCACTCATTTTGTCTTAATCACCTCTTTAAGAGGCCTATATCCAAATTCTGTCTCATTACAAAATTCTAGGGTTAGAGGCTTTAACATAAGAATTTTGGGGCAACACACGTCAGCTCACAACAAACATCTTCTATGCTTCCAAGTTTTGGAATTTATAAATAAAGCTACTATAAATATTTGTGTGCAAGCTTTTGTGTGGACATAAGCTTTCAATTCATTTGGGTAAATATCCAAAAGTACAATTACTGGATCATATGGTAAGAGTATATTTAGTTTTGTGAAAAACTGCCAAATTGTCTTCCAAAGTGGCTGCATTTTGCATTTCCACCAGGAATGAATGAAAGTTTTTTTTTTTTTTTTTTTTTTTTTTTGTACGTCTTTGACAGAATTTGATCTTGTCATTATAGGTTTGTAGCAGTATCTCATTTTTCTATTATTCAAAATTCCATAATGACATACAATTTTGAGTATCTTTTTGTATAGTTAAATGCCATCTGTTTATCTTCTTTGCTGAGGTATTGCTTCAAATCTTTCTCTCAGTTTTGATTTGCTTGCTTTTCTTATTGTTGAAATTTAAGAGCTGTTTACATATTTTTTATATTATTTCTTTATCTGATGCATGGTTTTCAACTATTTCCCTTGGTATAAGGCTTATCTTTTTTTCATTTTCTCAATGCAAATTCAACTTTATAATAATGTGTTTACTAATTTCCAAATTTTAGATAGGTATAGACTAGTGTTTGAGCTCTTTGATTCACATAATACAATAAAACAATATTTCCAGTTATTGAAAGAACCTCACATTATTTAATATTATGGCAAACTGCTTAGCAAGAACATATACCATATATTCCATTATTAAATAATAATCATGATTCTAACCTGAACTTTTACTAAAGCTTTCAATAAGCTCCTCAGGTCAGCCAAAGCTAGGTAGAGACCCTATTATTATCATGGATGGTACCAGGGTAATAGACTAGTTGTTAGGTAGCTTTATCTCCCAGGGAGACTTTATATAAGTGAATATGCACAGGGCATTCATATCATTTTTACAGCCTGTGTCTCAAGTTGGGTGCTCATCAAAGCAAGAGAGTGCAACTTCTGCTATACTGTGAATATTGACATTTACATAAAACACACCCCAACAATATTTTTGCACTCCTCCCTTTAATATTTGACTATATTTTATTTTGAAATAATTCTAGAGTCACAGGAACCTGCAAAGATAATACAGAAAGCTTCCATGAAAACTTTGCTCATCCTTCCTCTAGGTAACACCTTCCATTAATCACAATGTCATACCCAAATCCAGAAGTTGACATTGGTACAATAAATATGTCCAGTTCTGTGATAGTTCTTGATTGCTGCTCTGATGTGACCCACAGCAGCAATCAAGATAGGAACTGTTCCACCTGTGTAGACTTTCTGTTGTTTCACTTTCAGTCAGGCATACCTCCTCCTTCCCATCATCTAGAACCATTGGTTACACTTACCTGTCTTCCATTTCTACAGTTTTATTATTTTGAAACAGTATATCAATGGAATCACAATATGAAAAGTTTCAAAAGTATCACTATCTTCACTGAGAATAATGCCTTTAAGCCCATCCAAGTCATTGACTATATCAACAGCTTATTCTTTAAATTACTGGGTAGCATCCCATATTTGTTTAATAATCATTCATCTATTTAAGGACATTTACATTGTTTTTGCATTTTAGATTTTATTAACAAAGCTAATTTTGAACATTCTCATAAAATATTTTGTGTAGACATAATTTTTCTTTGGGGACCAATGACAAGGAGTATGATTTCCAGGTCTTATGATAACCATATGTTTGGTTTTATTTAAAGAATTGCCAAATTATTTTCTGGCTATAATTTTAATTACACTTTTACTAACAATGGCTGAAATATCCACTTTAACCTCATTCATGCCCAATACTTAGAATTATGAATTCCATTTTTTGAATAGTTTTGCATGTAGTCAAATAATCTAGTGTATCTTGTGTCTTTCACTTCGCTTTTTTTCTGATTGTTCCATGTGGTTTTTATTTTATTCTAAATTTTAGTCATTTTTTCTGCCTTCTAATAGGTGACTTAAACATTTATTAAAATTACATTTTGGTTTATCTCTTTTGTAATGTATTTTTATATAGAATCATAAGTTGTTGTGACAGATTTTACATAACTTGCCACACCCTACATGCATGGACATTTCAACAGTTTGAGTGAAATGAACTCTTAAGTCTATTTAACCTACCCCATTTATAATATAATTGTCAAAACTATTTTTTCTGCTTATTTGAGACCATGTCATATTTTTTCCTTCAATCTTTAAACATGGTTTAGAAATCTTGAGAGGAGATAAGTCCACTTTATGTATATTTTTTCTCCTTTCTATTGTTCTTTCTTCCTTCTTGGTATTATAAAACTGCTGCTATCCTTTTTCATTTTTTATTTATCTTTGATTCAGAAGATTTCTTTATAGATTATTTTTAGGATGGGTCAGTATGCTTTTTCTTTTTTTTTAATTTTTTTATTATTTATTTACTTATTCATCATGCACAAGTATAGTATCTTTTTACATACAACTGCTTGTATACAAAGTATATTTATCTAAGTATTAATGTTCCCCCTTCGTTTCCTAACTCCAGGATAATTTTGACAGAGAAGTTGGGTTTGGTATTTCTTCTTCCCACACATGAAAAATACACTTTCACTTCCTTCTGGGAAGAGTAAGTTCAGATAAAGTCAACTGTGATGTGAATTGCTTTTCTTCTATAGGCAAGGTGTCACCTTGTGTCATTTAAAATGTTTCCATTGTCTTTAGTTTCTAGAAATTTGACCGTGATGGGTCTTTGCTTGGGTTTCTTTGATGTTGTTTTTCCTAGAGTGTTCAGTCAGAATCTTGAAACTAGAAGCATATATCCTTTCACAAAATTGGGGAAATTTTAGCTGCTGTTTCTTAAAGCAAAACAAAACAAAAACACACACACACACACACACACACACACACACACACACACACTTTTTATACTCAACCCTTTTTTTCTTTTTCTCCTGTAATTTTCATAACATGAATAATAATTTATTTGTTATAATTTAAAGGATCACTGAAATTCAGTGCTCTTTTTCTTAATTTATTCCATTTTCTGACTTTATGGTTTTTAAGGTTTTAAGGTCTATTGTTCTCCGTCTAAATTCAGTGATTGTTTCTTCTGTTCGCTCTATTCTGCTAAGATGATTCAATGATTTTTTTCTTTTTTATTTCAATTTTGTTGTTTAGTTCTAAAATTTCCACTTGGTTCTCTTTATATATATGTATGTATATATATATATATTTGCTGCTTTTTTCATTTCCATTTTTTTCAGGCATGTTCACAAATGTGCATGGGAGATTTACATGATGACTGCTTTAAAATCCTTCTCGTATAACTCTAATACCTGGAATGTGTGAGGAAAAAAGAAAACACAGGGAACTCACTACCATGTCATTCTTTGGACCAAGGTCCTAACCAATTTGCCTTCTTATATCCATTTTTCAGAGTCTCGTTTTATGTGTAATTTCTAACATTCTTAGAAGTTGTGTTTAGTAGAATGAATAGGAAACAGTAAATTTATATCTAGAATGTGGATGGAATACAAATAAAATTTAATAAAAGAGAAGCTCTCCTTCTCTTACTCTTCCAAAGAAGGGAAAAATAGAGAAGCTGAGATGTGCTTCCTTACCTAGCTAAAATAAGGAACCAGACTAGGAAAGTCAAGTGTGGAATGTTTCTCTCTCATTTGGTAGACAAACAAAAATAAGAAATTCTTTCAGAAGGTGGTGGGTAGGATCCTATGAGTCTAGAAGGAGGAACAGTAGAGTAAAAGAATGGGATTGAGGCAGATGAAGAAGAGATGGGAAAGAGGAAACTCCAGAATGAAACTGACTGACCTAAGAGCATATACAAGTATGGCACAATGAATTTCACTTAGGTGTGTATCTACAATGCAACACCACCACAATTTGTATTCTAAAACTTATTTATCCATTCCCAAAATGCCTAGAATAACAAAGTATAAGAAAAAGTTAAATTGCCAAAAGTGTCAGGACATTTAGGGCCCTGGCCCTGAGAACACTGAGACCTATCCAAACAATGACTAGGATAACTACACTCATTCTTTGAGTTTGGGAGGAAGGGTTGATTGAAATAGCTGAACATGAACACCTGAAGTTTCATTCCTCTAAAATCAGTAAATCCCAAGCTCCATAGAATGCCTGGAGTGGTTTCACAGATAACTGTAACAGTTAAGACTTGTAAAACGTAGGAGAGATATTTCCTGTACATCCTCATTACATCTTCATGTGGTCAAACACAAGACACTTGTGACACTGAAGAATATCATGGTAAACACCAATAGCCAAAGTGGGTTTCTTACTAGAGCAAAATCGCATTGCCCCTGGCACCTGGTAATGAATGTTTTATAATTAGTCTGATAAAAAAAAAAAAAGAAAAAAGCAGTTAACTTGCACCTGCAAAGTATAATATTTCACTCTTAGCAACTTACTCCAGTGTTCTTCATGCTACTAGGCAATGAGATTGACAAAGAAAGTGGAAACATTTCAATTTGGGGTAATTGATTCTGACTGTCAGGAAAAATAGGTTTCTTCAACACAATGTGGCCAGGGAGAAGTTATGGATGGGACTCAGGGGGGTTTATTGGAGCACCTTCTAATACAACAGAGTCTAGTAGTAAAAGGTAATGTAAAACTAATAGGCAGAGCTAATCTATACTGTTATTAATCAGGATGGTGGAAATCTTTGGAGGAAGTAATGACTGGAAAGAACCTTCAGGAAAACTGGTGAGCTGATGAGAATCCATTTGTCTATATCAGTATGTTTATGACTAGTTTATGAAAAGCAATTGAATTTCCCATTTATGTATACTTTTTCTGTACACTATACTAGAAATGTCTTACTAGAAATATGAATAAAATACTCAGAAAACTTAATATAGTAGTTTATATCACTCAAATTTGAAATATGTTTTTGTTTTGTTTTGCATTTTGTTTTACCAGTAGCAAACTGCTTCTGATCAGCTGAGGTCATAGCTGAAGAGCAAAGAGTCATTGAATGGATGTAAAAAGACAAGATTGATAATGCCAGTGATGCCATCATGTTATATAAACAGTTATTTGTGTCTATTGGAATGTCTCCTTTTTCATGTTCTTATGGCTGTATATTTATTCATCATGATTTTACTTTGTTTTCCTATCATTTTATCATGTTATCATAAGGTGATATATTATTAGTTAAATTGATCCTGATAGTCAATATATTGTAAAATATCAAGAGAGGATAAGGATAGATGTGTAAGTCCTACCCCAAAATCCTGGATGTAAGAGCAGGGTAGAATAACACATACAAGTTTAAATCATTTGCTTTGAGGATGTGTTGAGTATGCTTTGGGTTATGGGAGGTACAATGACTGTGTGCTAGAAAGGAGCACTTTTGTGTAGCTAGGTGAGAAAAATATAGCAGCAGAGGAAGTGATTTTAACAGCTATTTGCCATTAATGAATGCCTAGAGTAAATTTTCCCTTTCTGTCTGGGGAGACTGTTCAATAAGGTTTAGCATTTGTGGGAAAATAGAATCTGACCACCTGCTAGTGAAGCTGTAACATGGCAGTCATCTCTTAGGCTCAGCAAAAATATGAGGAGACACAACAAAGTCATAGGTAGTTTGGTTCCCACCCAAGACACTCTCTGGATCTGAGTTAGCAACACAAAGCCCAAGGAAAGGTTCCAGTTGGAACTGAGCTATTGCTGAGCTAGAAAAATTTCAAATGTATCATTAACAGTGGTGGCATTCTGGTGAGATAGGTCCCGTGGGTTGGTGGGTTGTGTGCTTTCTCATTCTTATTCTTCCAAAATTTGCTTTAAGTATTATTTTTAAAGTCTGTTATTACTTGTATTAGTTGCGTGCATGAGGAAGTGTCCAATAACTTACCCATGTATTTTTTATTGCTCAAATTAATGACTGTTAGTTTCTGAGATTTGTTTTTTTTTTTTTTTTTTTTTTTTTTTTATGCTCAGACCAGTATTCATGCATTATCAAAATGGGAGGTAGATATTGTCATCCACAACTTGCAGATGAGAAAATTAACTCTTGGAAAGTTTAAAGAACTTACCCCAAGTCATTTTTTTTTCTAAGTGTCAGTAAAGCAATTTTAATCTTTATCTTTCTAACTCCAATTCCCTATTTTAACTATTATGTGAGAAAACTTTATTGAAGTAAAAGCCTGCCTAGTTCTTTGAGGAGAGTTAGGAACCTAGGGCAGGGAAATGTCAAGCAAACATGCTTCCTAAAAACTATGGAATATAATGTAAGGCTTCTGGCTTTAGTACAATATTATCAATGTTTTCTGCAAAAGCCTGAGCTAGGAGCTCAAATATTAAATGATCATTTTCAAACAATTGGCTTTTACCTTCTATTGTTTCCTCTCCTTTCTCATTCAGAATTAATTTTTACAATTGCTGGGGATGAGTTTGGAATGTTTTAATACTTTCAGGAAAAATAAACTTCAAACATGATAAAATCAAGTCAGAATTGCCACTTTCTAGGTTATTGCTTCTGTCTTATGGCTCTTTGAAATAACTATTCTGACTTTAGTGCATGCTCTAAGATGCTTTTTTATCCTTTAATGATACTGTTTAACTAGAATATGCCAAACTCTATGCCAGATACTGAAAACATAAGGACAATAATTGTTTTGTGCCTGCTTCTAAGATCTTATAGAATAATAAGGAGGCAAGACCTATAAACACAGACTTCTTTGTGATATTCTAAAGTCAGACATCTGTAAAGTGTGCAGTGGGGATACAGAGGAGCAACACACAGAGCAGCAATGGGAGAGGATGGGATTCGGAGAAAATTCTCTGGGGCAATTGACACTGGAGGTAGATATTAAAGGAAGAAGAAGTAATTTTCCAGACAAAGGAAATAAGACTGTGGGGAGTAAGTTCCAGGTAGTATAAGCTCCAAAGAGTTCAAAAGGGTGAGTGTACAGTAGCCCAGTACACCCACTCAGTTTTTTTTTTTTTTGTTTTTATTTATTTATTTATTTTTTTTTTTATAAAGTGTGAGGTATGAGTGATAGGCAAAGATTCTGGAGAGGCAGAAAGGTCCAGGTGAAGGAAGACCTTGTACACCATAATAAAAACTTGAATGGAAATAAGAAAGTGGTAATCATACACAAATGCTAAAAAAAAAAGGATCATAAAATTAGTTGTATTTGCTAATGGATTGGTTGCAGAAGGATTTGAATCGTTGTTTCCTCCCTTAATCAATTAGGAGTATAGTATAGAAAGAGAAGAGTTAGTGTGGTTGAGGTGAAATAGTACTCTTCAGTTTTGAATATGTTGGAGATGTTAATGAAACACTGGTGTATGAGGTCATATGGGGCTCAGGAGAGGAATTTCCACCAGAAAGGGTTAAAAATACAATTGGTTAAAATACAGGTCAATAGCATTAGAGAGAAGAAACTGTTCTGACAACTTCACAAAGAAAGTCTGGCTGCTCATTCCCAGGAAGGCATCTTCTTTTTTCTTTGAGTGATAACCTTTGATGTCAGACACCCCCAGGTTTTACTGTCCTTATATTTCTCTCTGAAGTTTTCATGTAATTATTATAGTAAGCTGAGATTAGCCATATGGTATGGATTCATTTATAGGCAAAGTAAAACTTGGTGAGAATAATCAGGTTCTTTTGCCTTAATGAACCTTGTCAGTTAATCTGGAACTACACTAATAGCCACCAGAAGCAAGGAATATGTCAACCAATTGCAAGTGAGAGTTAGATGACATTGTTTTCTTACAACTTGGATTTCAGTGCATTACTTTAGTAGGTTAAAATTGGCCCTGATGGGAGTATTTATACCATAAAAGTTGGTTGCAATTGTTCTGCTGTTTTGTCCTCAACAAAACTCATACAATAGAAACTTAATCACAAATGCAGCAGTGTTAAGAGGTAGGTTTTAACCGGAAATGCTTAGGTCATAAGCCCTTATGAATGCATTAATGCCACTATAAGGGCTTTCAGAAGTAGGTTGCTTCTCTTCTGCTCCTCTACCATGTTAGGGACAGTATTCCTCCCTCCTAGAGGATGCAGAACTTAAGGTACCATCTTGGCAACGAAGATTGGCCCTTATCAAACACCAATTTTTCTTTTACCTTGTTCTTAAATATTGCAGCCTCTAGAATTCTGATAAATAAATTTCTGTTCTTTACAAATTATAAAGTCTTGGGTGTTTAGTTACAACAGCACAAATCAGATAAGACATTGGCTAATGCCATAAATACGTTCCTGACAATATTTTTCCTAGAGAGTCAGTTATTCAGTATTTACCAGCATACCACTGGCTCTACCATACGGATAGATACTTCTCAAAAAAAAAAAAAAAAAAAAGGCTCTTAAAAGTAGCTATGTGTAGAGCAAGAAAAACACTGAAAACAAATCTAGAAGACCGTCATACTGGGAAAAAGAGAACCATAGCAAGAATGAGTATATATGGGTTTCCAGTTGGTGGTTTTATAGATTGATTGTCTAAAACAGTTTTATAGATTGATTGTCTAAACAGAAAACTCTCTTGACATCTTTATGTCTGAGTATTATCATCTGTCAGGGAAAAATAATGATTTACAAAGAAAAATAAATCTTAAACGGCAAGTGATTATTTGAGAAGTTTGACATGCTAGGAATATGTGAGATATTGTTGATAACTCAAAAATTTGAACATCTACAAATATATTCATTCTTGAAAGTCATCACTAAATCTTGCCTTGGGCAACATTTGACTTCATTCAATTCTCTGAACTTCAATAGTCTACAGGAAGTTAAATAACTTTCTATGCTTTGAAATTTTAATATGATCAATCCTTTTGTCTGTCCACATATATTAAGTGACCTCTGCATTGGAGTTGGCTATCTGATTTATGATTAACAAAGAGGAAGGATATCCTTTCTGATATTTTTGCTTGGAGAATGTAAAATTCTAGATGTAATTATTTTTAAAAAGGTAAGAGCATGGCATTGATGATTTTAAAGTAAAATCAAATTATTTTAACTATATAAATATGAGTGTATTCTTATGGTCAGTTTTTCTAGTTGAATTCTTGTTTTTTTTTAATTTTTTTATAGTTGTAGATGGGCAGCATGTCTTTATTTTTTAGTTTTTTATGTGGTGCTAAGGATAGAATCTAGTGCCTCACACATGCTAGGCAAGTGCTCTGCCCTTGAGCTACAGCCCCAGCCCTCTAGTTCAATTCTTAGAGCAGTGTTGTCATGC
This sequence comes from Tamias sibiricus, assembly GCA_025594165.1. Taxonomy (NCBI): domain Eukaryota; kingdom Metazoa; phylum Chordata; class Mammalia; order Rodentia; family Sciuridae; genus Tamias; species Tamias sibiricus. The sequence continues at coordinate 39,971,536 of CM046671.1, forward strand.
TGCAGTGAGCCAATGGCTGAATCAAGATTGAAACATGGGTGTTCTGGATCTTAGGTTCACTCTTTGAAAATAACCTGTTCCACCTTCATTCTTTAAACAGAAAAAAATTTAAAAGATAAATTTCAAGTGTTTGTAGTCAGAATCATCTGTTCCTCTTCCTTCTCTTCATCCAAGGTCTTGTGCCCTTCTAGGTGCAGTTTTAACCTTACCTCCTACATGAATTTACTCCAGTAATCCCTCCCATTCTTCTAGAAACAGCACAGCATTAGCATTTGATTAAGTTCTAGCTTGTAGCATATGTGTGAGCCCATATCCTCAAGCAGAATGTGAATTTCTTGATAATAAAGACATCTTTCCATCCTTCTGTATCCCCCATAATGTGTGGCATAGAGTAGGCCAATAATAATTTCTATGTGAATACTTGCTAATAGGTATAAGCAAATGTGTGCCCAGAAAATCCATACTTAGAGTGAACACATGTTCCATACACATTTGGACAGATAGATGATGAAATTCAAAAACATATGTGGCCCACTCAATATACACATGATGGGATGATGTATTTATAGAAGAGTTTTTCTGAGAGTTAATTTATGTGTACTATATTTGAACCTCTAGTTTCTTAGAAGGCTTTCCCCTCTTGCCTGACGGATATCTAATTAGTATGCTTTAAATTTAGAAAGCATGAATTAATTGCTGAGAACATTTCGTTGGAGAATTGGTACTGTAAAAAAAATCCCCTGAAATAAATAAGATTTTGAAATGAGTTGTAAAATGCTTAGCCAGTCCTGTTGCTCATTGTCCTGACAGGAATGTTGTGCGTTCTTTTGTTATGAATCCTCTTTTAGTGAGTGTTTTCTTTTTTAAAATAATCATTATTTGGAGGAACAAAAACTTCCAAACAGCAATTCGTATGGCATTTACCTCACTGCTGTGACTGAACTATTTCATCCAGTCTGACAAAATGACCCAGGAACACATTTGGTTTTAAGGACAGGGTGGCTACTCTCTGGTGCCTGAAATCTGAGTCATTTCCTTACACTTTGGTAAAGCAGAAGTGTGACCATATTCTTGTCCATGTCCCTCACCACCATTGTCAACCAGAAATTTATGTATTCCTCTGTTAGAAATACAATACAATGGTCCTTGAGCAGACCTTTATTAATTTATGAATTTTCAATCATTCATTCATTTATTCAACGTTCTATCTGTATCCATTCGGATATTTCATGTGCATACCCACCCCCTGTCTTGTGAGAAAAATTAAATACTAAATGTAATTTGAATATCATGATCTATTAATTTAAATGGTATCAATTCTGGAATGAAAATTTTCTTCTCTTAGGCAAACTCCTTCTCCTGATGTGATCTCAGGATGGAATCCATGGGAATGAGGGAAAGAATGTGTGGTTTGTGTCACCATGTGTCTGTGGGATGAGGTCAAGGGAGTCCCTAGGCATGTGCTGGTTCCTGATATATCCTAGTCTCTCATCTACCCTATATTTTTCACACTGATAGCTTCTGATGTTGAAGCCTGTGATTGAAGAAACCATGGTCCATTCTTATGCACAGGACATTGCTTCAGAAAAGCATTCACCACCTTCCTCCTTGTGAACTCAATGTTTCCTGGGTTCATTGGACTGCTGGTCCCTGAGTCCTTCCTTTCTTCATCTGATCCTGTATTGTCCACTAGAGAGGCACCTCACCTTATAGACAATGCCCCATTAAAGGCTAATAGTCTTCAAATTTTGTGTTTCTGCCACAGAGAAAATTAAAACAGCTGTGGAAATAAACATCAAGCCCTGCATCTGCTTGGTTATGACAAGTTGTCAGCTTTATATGGATGTGGTGTCTCTCCAGGTCTATCTGTGACAGCCTTCTCCCAGAGGCACAAACAGGTAGCAGGGCAAGCCCTCCAGCATATTCCTGACTCCAGTGTCCTTTCCCCAACCCCCAGAGCTGAGTGTGAGCAAGCTTTCCCTTTATTTCTGAGATCCTGTCCAGATGCATTGAATTGGTCCAGCTACCAGAGGAGAAAGAGGGGTCTTCTCTGTGTTAACAACTGAGCCCTGAGGGCTAGCCCCTGTTAGGATGAATGCAGGAAATTAGGACACTGATACAGTTCCTTCTCCAGTGATAATCATTGCTTTGTTATTTTTTCATGTGAGAAGCTGTATATTATCTTGATATATCCTTTTACATTTTATCTGTTATAAAATGTTAAATCTGCCACAAATGAATACCTGACATGAGGCCAGACAAAGATCTGGAACTCAGGCAACTAGAAGAGGAAATCATATTAAAATATTAGTCCCCTTACATAAATAATTTAAAATTATGATAGGTTCTACAGATAGAGAATATTTAATTAAAAGTAAAATCTACCATGTACCATATCTCAACACACTTTCTGTTATGCCTATTATAGCAAATCACCCCAATTGTTCAATCAATCTCATCTCCTCAAATGCCTCAGTGAAATCTGTTTCAGTGATGCATTGATAATCTGTTACATCCTTTTCAGCTTCATGGCCTTGGAATATATTCAGTCTCTAGAGCTGAATGTCATCTCTCAGCTTAAGTCATCAGAGACTTCCAATTGGATTTGGAGAAAGAACCAAAATTCTATACCATGCTATCTCTTTTCCACATCTCACCCTGCTCCAATCTGGCTTAGTTTCTTCCTGTTTCTTGGTTGGGTCATTGGCCTATCAGAAGCCCTATGTTCTTCCTGCAGCCTGCAATAGACTTATGGCTTATGACCACAGGATTCAGAGCCTTGAGTCTTTCAGGTGTCTACTCAAATGTCACCTTAGTACTCACAATTTTCTCATTCTTGTACCTAAAATAGTCTTTCTGTCTCTTTTCTGTCTATTCGTCATCCTTTCTATGCTTTATTTTTCTTGGTAGCAGTATGAAAATCTTACATACCATTTATTCTACTCATTTATCTGATTACTTTCTCTTCCCCCTTCCCCTGGCACATGCGGCAGTAAGGCAGGGGATATTGTGTTATATTCACTGTTGAATTCTCAGTGACTAGGACAATGCTTGTCAACACAAAGGTGTTGAGTGAATCAATAGTGGAGAGAACAGTTTATTTCAAGGTCCCTCTAAGTTGCAAATATAGACAGCCATTCATACATACATACACACATACGTGATGCATACACATTTATGCCACAACTTGCCGCTTTATGGAATCAAGGAATTGATGACAGAATAAAATATTGCCTCACTCAAAAGGAGGGAACACTGTTCAAAAGTATATTGTCGTCAACTGGGCGCTGTGGTGCACACTCGTAATCCCAGCAACTCATGAGGCTGAGACAGAAAGATTGAGAATTCAAAGCCAGACTCAGCAAAAGTGAGGTGCTAAGCATCTCAGTGAGACCTTGTCTGTAAATAAAATACAAAATAGGTCTGGGTATGTGGCTCAGTGGTTGAGTGCCCATGAGTTCAATCCCTGGTACCCCGCCCCCTGAAAAAACAAACAAACAAAAAAACAAACAAACAAAAAAACAACCAAACAAAAAAGTAGATTTTCATCACAGTTGATGGTCATGAAGAATTTAATTTTGTCTTTTGCTTAGTTTAAATGAAACACAGATACTTAAATTGTAAGCAACAATGGTGATCTATATAAGTCCTCAATTCAAAGAAGAACAATCATTAGTTTAGTGTCCACTTCTCAGATCTTAAAGGAAGAAAAAATTCAACTAAATGCAGAAGACAGAGAAAAGTTATAAAGATTAACATGTTGTCATAAATACAATATAAAGACAGGGTTATAGGAGATAAACAAACACAAAAAGCACATGGAAAATGCCAGTTTCATTATTTAAAATAAAATTTCATGGTAAAACTAACCAGACTTTCATATTATTAATTATTACATAGTTATATGAGAATACTTTTTATACTAACTTTTTATTATGAGAATATTCAAATATGTAGAAAAATAGAATAAATGTTATAAAGAAACAGTTCTGTATCCAATATTCAGTGTTAACAATTGCCAACATCCTGCTATCTCAGAGTACATTTTGGGCATACAAAAATTTAGTAGCAGTTTTCTTTTCATTATTCAGAATGATAGTTAAAAAAATGTTCATACATGTGAAAAATTTCCCCAAAATGTGCACTTATATTACCAAAACACCTAGGACACTGTATGTTTAAATTATATGGGAATAATCCAAGAAGAGGTCAAGTTTAGTAGGTAATTGTCATTACCTCCATTTTTGAAGATTAAATGAGCATTGGGGTTTTGGAGACATGTGTTCAAACTTATAAAACCAATGATAGAATAGATATTTGAAATAATATTTTTTAACTCTATGTCTAAAGTTTCCTTCAGTTAAATATGATAATTAATGAGAGTTTGATACCTGCTTTGTTGATAGAATTTTTCCTCTTTAAGTCTGTATTTACACTTTTTTGAATTACTTTGCACATTTTGTTGACTTTGGACATATAAACGGACTACATTTAACTTTATATAATTTTTGCTTATTGTGTGGTCAACATAAATTACACCAGGGGAAGTCTTTGTGTCTTATCTTGTGTCCTTTAACAAATGTAGGAGTTAGAAAATAGTATATTTTAGAAGTATATTTCCTAAACAAATACCACTCCAAAAATTAGCACATAAAGACTTGTTTTTAATCAAATAACTTATTACTATCATGAAAGTTAGGAGAAAATTTTATTATTTGAATAAAGCTATTTGTTTGGATAAAAAAGAACCACTAGTATCTCTTCAAGATGTAACTCACCATACTGAAAGATGAACTATGCATAGGTACCTTCCAATAGAAGTGGCTAACCATGTTACAAGTGTACAGATTAACAAGTCTAAAAACTCTAGCCTTGCACAATGCAGTACTTTTAAAAAGAACTTATTTATATAAAATGTGGGAATGACAAATTAGACAATATAGATATAATTCTGTTAAAAACAATGAATTCTATTCATACTTTCTGTTGATTTAACTCAAACAGAATTAGAATGTGACTAAGATATTTTAAAAAGTTTGGATAAAAATAGAAAATCAATTGCCCAGGGATGACTCAATTTCCATAGTTGGAGGACGTCATGAATCAGTAACTATGAGTCTTGCTCTTATGGTCACAATTGTGTCCCCACAAAATCCATATATTGAAGGTCTACCCCAGTTACCTCAAAATATGACTGTATTTGGAGATAGAGCCTTTAATAGAGGCAGGTAAGGTAAAATGAAATCTTAGGGTAGACCCCAATCCAATCTGACTGTGGTCTTATTAAAAGAAGAATTTGAACATACAGAGACCATAGAAGCACACACAAAGAAAGACCATGGGAAGACACAGTAAAAAGATAATCATTTACAAGTCAAGGAGCAAGGTCTTAGAAGAAACCCAACATATGCATACCTTGGCCTTTGACTTCCAGCATCCAGAACTATGAGAACATAAATTTCTGTAGTTTACATTCAGTTTATATTATTTTATAGATTAGCAAAATGACATTCTACTATTATTTGGATCTGAAATGTTCCCAAAATGCTCATGCATTGAAGGCTTGCAGCCAAAGTGAGTCAATGTTCAGAATTGGAGCTCCTGGGAATTGATTGGATCATGAAGGCTCTGATTAAAAAATTAGTCCAAGGAAGGATTCCTAATTTCAATGGACTTTTGAGAGGTAGTGGAAAGTGAAGAGGTGGGACACATACACACACACACACACACACACACACACACACACACCCTTTCCACATACCATAGGATCCTGAGTGAATAAGATCTCTGGAGGTCTCACTTATCCGCAAGATCTTAAACTTTAGAGTTCACACTTCACATTCACTATAAAATTTACTCACTATGCAGTTTGTGGTATAAAGTTTATATGACTTCTAATAGCAGGACCTATTAATGTTCCGACTTCTTCAACCAAGAAAGTAGGTCTCTGGAGGCATGCCCAGAAAGGGTATTTCTTAATCTGTGCCTTGTCTCCTCCTCCTCCTCCTCCTTCTTCTGCCCCTCCCCACTCCCACCCCAGTTCTGCTTCTTAGCTGCTAGGAGTTCAGCAGATTTGATCCTCCTTGCCCTTCCAACATGACAGTCTGAGACTCAGAGCAATGCAACTAGCCAATCATGGACTGAAACTTCTGGAACCAAGAGCCAAAATAAATCTTTTCTCCTTTATGTTGTGTTTCTCAGATATTCATCACAGTGTTGAAAAGTTGACTAGCACACATACTCACTACTTATTAGAGTCACATAATATGATTCTGCCAATGAAGTAGGGGTTTTGTGGTGTATATTTAATTGCCAATTCTGAGGGTATTTTTTGTTTTAGTTTAGCATTATCAGATACAGGTGCAGAACTTTCTTTCTCATGTGGTTTTGCAGCCCCTACCCACCTACGCAGAGCTATATGCACTTTCCTTTTTTTTTTTTTTTTTTTTTTGATGTTATATGTTTTTTGTTTGTTTTCTCATTTCTTTCTTTTTTTTAAATTTATTTGTTTTTATTCTAAGTTGTTATCAATGACAGCAGAATGCATTACATTTCATATTACACATATAGAGCACATTTTTACAAATATCTGGTTGTATGCAAAGTACATTCACACCATTCATGACTTCATACATTCACTTAAGGTAATGATATCCATCTCATTCTATCATCTTTTTTTTTTTCTTCACCCTTTTGCCCCCTCCCTTCCCCTCCCTCCCCATTGGCCATTCTAGTGTTCCTCTAATCCTCCTATGCTCCCCATCCCAACCCAACTGTGAATTGGCCTCCTTATATAAGAGAAAACATTTGGCATTTGGCTTTTTGGGATTGGCTAACTTCACTTAGCATTATACCACAAGAATTAATACCAAGAATCAATAAATGGGATAGACTCAAATTACAAAGCTTCTTCTCAGCAAAAGAAACAATCAGTGAGGTGAACAGAGAGCTTACTAACTGGGAACACATTTTACCACATGCACGTCAGATAGAGCACTAATCTCTAGAATATATAAAGAACTCAAAAATCTTAACACCAAAAAAACAAATAACCCAATCAATAAATGGGCCAAGGAACTGAACAGACACTTCTCAGAAGAAGATATACAATCAATCAACAAATACATGAAAAAATGCTCAACCTCTCTGGCAATTAGAGAAATGCAAATCAAAACCACTCTAAGATTTCATCTCACACCTGTCAGAATGGCAGCTATTAAGAACACAAACAACAATAAATGTTGGAGAGGATGTGGAGAAAAAGGCACACTCATACATTGTTGGTGGGACTGCAAAATGGTGCAGCCAATATGGAAAGCAGTGTGGATACCTTGGAAAACTGGGAATGGAACCACCTTATGACCCAGCTATCCCACTCCTTGGTCTTTACCCAAAAGACCTGAAAACAGCATACTACAGGGACACAGCCACATCAGTGTTTATAGCAGCACAATTCACAATAGCTAAACTGTGGAACCAACCTAGATGCCCTTCAGTAGATGAATGGATAAAGAAAATGTGGTATATACACACAATGGAGTATTACTCAGCAATAAGAGAGAATAAAATCATGGCATTTGCAGGTAAATGGATGGAGTTAGAGAATATATTCATTTCTAAAGTTGACTAGTGTCATATCTGAGTGTCTGCTTAGGATATATTATTGATTACATAAGATTATCAGAAAGATTTAAATCGGGTCAAGCTCAAGGATGCTGACATAGGGAGAGCTCCATTGGGCATCAGTGGGAAAAACAAGTTGTAGAGTCTATGAGCATAGGAATGGGAGGCACACAGAGTATTGAAAACTGGAGTTAACATCATTATTCCACAATCAACCAGGACTTTTCAGGACTTTTCCTTCTGTGTTCTTTGCTATCTTCTGGGTGGCACCTTCCCTTTTCTCTTCCCAATCCTTTTGCTCAAATTCTCATTTAATGAATTTTCCTGAGGGCCACACTTTCATTACACATTTCCTGAAACTCTTTACTAATTTTCTTTGGAACATTTTCATTGTATTTTTATGGAAACTACTGAATCCAGGGTCTGAATCATCAGCAACCACATAGTTTGAGGACACAAAGGAGTAGCTCTTAATCCCCAAAGGTAATGAGATATACATTTGGATTCCATTCTTCTAATGCAGCAAAGAGACAGGGAAGAACAATCAAGTTTACTCATCAAAGCAATCTTAGCATTGAAATTCTGTGCTAGTTTTTGCTTATGTAGTATAATTACAGGAAGGACAGAAAGATCCCCCAAATCTTCTCTAAAATGTTTTTTCTACACTGACATTAAATGATCTATTTTAAAATATTTTTCCGTTTCATTGTTGTCTTTCAACACAGGACTTATTGGAGAAAAAGGATAGAATAGTCAACTACTGTATTTCCAATATCACAGGAGTAATGAATTCCTCTGAAGAGTCATTGTAAAGAGTAGTAGTAATCCATCATGAAGCTTGACTTTTCCTCCATCTCTCTCTCACACACACACACACACACACACACACACACACACACCTTTCCACATACCATAGGATCCTGAGTGAATAAGATCTCTGGAGGTCTCACCTGCGAAATCTTAAACTTTAGAGTTAACACTTCACATTCGCAATAAAATTTACTCACTATGCAGTTTGTGGTATAAAGTTCATATGACTTCTAATAGCAGGACCTGTTAATGTCCTGACTTCTTCATCCAATAGGTGTGAAAACCTCAAGAAAATTTACCATAAGATTCAAGCAATAATATTGCTAAATCACTGCCCTCTACTTACAAACTTGTCTCAGTTGCCTACCATTGGACAGTCATATAGAATAGCATGGATAGTGTGCTTTCCTAACTGAGGACAATCATTCACTCATTCAATAAATACTGAGGACCTACTAGGTGCTGGACACTGCTATTGATTGTTATTGAGAATTGCAGTAATAAATAATGTTCCTGGTTGAGTGAAGGAGACAGACAAAACTGCCTAAGTTTAAGAACTATATAACAAGTTATATAACTGCATAAAAAGTACCTGATATTAGAAAGGTTCTGATATATCCTAAATTTAATTAGAGGGGCTAGAGCATAGAGGCTAAGAGAGATACGAGAAGTTAATCAGTTAACAGCTGTAAGCCAAACCAATTAAAGAGTGTTCCACATTTCTGACTGTATATTTAAACTTAAACTCAAAACCCAAACATCTGACTCGCTACTTGCCATTACATCCTGCTCAGAACCCCAACCAATCGGAAATCAACAAGCACTTGCCATAGATTGCCCTCATATCCCAAAACTTTGCCTGTTTTGTCTTATCCCAACCTTCTTTCTATATTCAGTATAAATAACTATGCTTTTCTTCCCCAAATTTTCTTTATAAATATTCTCTTAGCTGTAGGTCTAGATGACATTACTTTCAACTACCATGTAGCCCTGCTGCTGAGGTTTGTGGGAACTTGTCCTTGACATGGTCCTTTGATAATATCTGTCTGTCTCAAGAGTTTTGGTTTAACATATCCAAAATCTACGTATGGTATTTTGACAAATCAAAGACCTATTTGACTTGCCTGATATCAGAATATGTTTTTAAATAAATGCTTTTAGATTTGATGAAATATGACAAGTAAAATTTAAAGAAAAATAAACTAAAACAAAGTGACAGGAAGGGCATGGGAGATTCCACTTTAGACAGGAAATATAAGGAAGGTCTCACCAATAAGGCACCAATTAGAAAAGTCTAAATGCCTGTAAGGACTCAAGTTATGTTACCTCTAAGTACTTTAATGTAAGGCGATTGGGACTCCGTCAGAAACAAAAAGATCACTGTAAACATTCCATGCCTGTCTGTGTGGGAGCAGAAATTCTCGATCTACCCTCTCCAAACATAGGTCATAGGACCCTCATGTGAGAGATGGCCCCTGTTTCCAGAGGAAAGAAACACTACACAAAGAAGTCAAGAAGAACCTGAACAAACAAACCTTGCTGGATTTCCCTGTTCCCTCTGCCCAGTATATGACTTTACTCCAGTTGTGTTTCTCTGTAACTATTTACTTCTTTCATTAGACTTATAAAATTATATAATCTTCTTTCTGCCTGTGCGTCTTCATTTCTGAAGTCTCACATGTAATATCAAACATTCTTAAATAAATTTGTGGATTATAGGTGTAGCTCAGTGGTAGTGATCTTGCCTAACATACCAAGACCCAGGGATTGATCACCAAGAATGCCAAAAAATAAATTAAAAGAATGAAATAAATTTCTTATGATTTTCTCTTATTTTTTTTCCAAATTGCTGGTTTAATATAAAGTATTTTTACAACAATTGTGTCTTCATACATGTGTTTAGGGTAATCATGGATAACGCAGTCTGTCTTTCATTACAGATGTATCAACAATGATCCTTGTAATGGCTGAGCAAAAGGCATTATTTCTTCTCCTATGCATGTGTGTTATGTTTATGTGCATAGGTGTACTTGTGTGTGCATATACATATAGATACACATGCACATATACATACATAGAGTTAAACTGAAATAAAATTCACATATCATATAATTCACCCATTTGAAGCATACTTTCAATTGTTCATAGTATATTCAGAATTGTACAAACATTACTATAATTTAAAATATTTTATCACTCTAAAAAGAAAACCCATATACATTGACAGTCTTCACCTATTTTCCCCCACTTCAACCGACCCAAGGCAAACACCAATCTAAATTATGCTTCTGAAATTTTCCTATTTTGGACATTACATATCAATAGGATCACAAAACATTTCTTATTTTGTTATTGGTTTTTTTCACTGAGAATGTTTTCAAAGTTCATTCTTGTAACACAGATCTCTTTTTATTCCTTAATATTCAATGGTAGAGTTACACTAAATTTATCTTATCCTTTCATCTTTGATGGATACTTAGATTATGTCTAGATTTTGGCTATTATAAACCAGTCTTCTTCACTGGATATCAATGTATCAGTTTTAAATAGTACATGCTTTTAAATATCTTGGTTACATTTCTTGGACTGGAATTGCTATATCATATGGCTATTTTGGTTTATCTTTTGAGGACATTCCAGAATGTTTTCCAAAGGGATTGTACCATTTACATTCCCCTAGCAATGAATGAGAGTTCCAGTGTGTTCACACCCTCACCAACATTATTACAAGTTGTGCTTTTAGTTACAGCCATGTAATGAGTGAGGAGTACTATCCCATTTTGGTATCAGTTACACTTCAGTCGTGGTTTATTATATTTCACTAGTATTCATGTGTTTATTTGGACATCTATCTTCTTTTATGAAATGTGTATTCAAATATTTTACCATTTTTAACTGAAAAGTATTAATTTTATTAATTATTAAATTATTTATTTATCAATATATTAACTTCATTATTGAGTTTTAAGAGTTCTCTATATGTCACAGGCAAGTTGTTTTTAAGATAATATTTGTAAATATTTTTATAAAGAGATGGTTTGTGATGTGACATGGAGGCTCTATGTAGGAACCAAAAAAATCTCCCCATATTCCAAATTCAAGGGTTAGGCACCTGTGATTTTTTTAAGTAAACATATCATTTTAGTGTTTGAACAGAGTTTAATATTCTATTGCAATCAAGATAAAAGTATTAAGCTAACATTTTGCAATAAGACGTTCCTCTGACTTATGTATTTTTTTCCCTTTTTGACCAAGTACTTGAGCTTGTGTCCCACTGGGGGAGTCTCTGCATATCTCCAGGAGACAGGAGGGTCAGGGCTCAGGGTCAGCTTAGTCACCCTCATTTCAGAATCTTGACTTGTCCCTGAAATAAAGTCAACATTTTGGGGTCATTACTTCAGTGGGTCTTCAGCAGAGATTTTCTCAAAGATAACCTGATAGTGGAGGGTCAGCATGTTTACCTTGATGAACACATAAATCCCATCTTGAATAATTAATTCAGTTATTCATAATGCATGGCAAAATTATGAATCTCCAGGAAGACACAAAGTTTCCTGGCCACTCTCCTGGGCAATGTCCATTTCATGCTGGGGTTTATGTAAATAAAGGGGAAAACACCCCATAACAAAACAGCACTCTCCACTTAGAATACATTTGCTTGTAAACTGATTGTTCTGTTCTTAGAAATTTACAAAATAGCTCTAGTATTTTTTCTTTAAATATATGTATATTTTTAATATTTCATGGTGCTGGGATCAAACTCAGGATTCCACTGACTCAAGGCAAGTGCTCTATCACTGAGCTACATCCCAAGCTCAATCTCATAGTCCTAAAACAGTAATTCAATAGTGAGAAACGTAAACCCTTTGAAGATAGGGTGTCTTTGCAAAAGTTCTAGTTTCAGTGGGATCTCAACATATTATTGAAAGAAAGAAGAGGCATGAACATTGTAATACAGAGATGGGGGCATTTTGGGTGCCTGTGTGTTGTTTTAAGGGAAAGAAAAAGAAGACAGTGTTATGTGTCTCTCAATCTGCCTAAGGGGCCTGAAAATTAATTTTAAGTAAGTCCATTTGGTTAAAAAGAGTAAATGTGATAATTTGTATGTTTGTTTTACTTTTCATTCTCTTGATTCATAGCCAGACGAAGGAATAACAAAACTTGTGAGAATCTTGAGCCATTCCCTCATTATTAATAGGTGTAAGTTTTCTTAAGAAAAACATTAAAAGAAGAAATGAAGGAAAGACAGAAGGAAGAAGAGTGAGGGAAAGTGAGAGGGAAGAAAGGAGGAAGGCAGCCACGAGGAAGACCATTCCAGGAACAGGCAGAGAGGGAAAACTGAAACATCTACAGATATGTCATCTCCTTGAAGCTTCAAACAGTTCTGGAAGGTGGATCTTATTGACACGATTTAGAGACAAGAAAGCTCAAGTTCAGAGAGGTTAAGTAACTTGATTCAAGTTCACTGCTAATAAGTACCCAGGTCTCATTGTCCCATGAGGAGAACGGAAGGTCGATGAACTGTGAACACCAATCCAGGTGAAGCACAACAAGCATTGATTTTCCTAAGTGCTACGTGCCCAGTGACCACTATGCCTGCTGAGACATCACACTGAGGCAGAAATACAGCCATTGCAGGGCCTCTTCTACACCATAAACATAGTTTATATTTTGATCTACTCTCTTTAATATATAATTGCAAACCATACTCTGATTTCCATATTTGCCTGCCTCATATCTGTACTTTCAAATTATCTGATGGTAAATTTAGGTGTGATATAATAGTTTGTATGAGTTCATGTGTTTGTGTATTTATATGCGGAAATACTTCCAGTATGAACTTTCTTCACTATTTTACAGAATTTTCCAGATGAAACGAAGCATAGTTGTTAAGAACATAGATTTTGGGCATAACACTGTGTGAATCCCTCCTCCAGGTTTATTATCTCTGTGATCTGGGCATTTATGTACCTTGTACCTTCTCATCATTTAGTTTGCTCACCTGGAAAATGGAGGAATATCAGTGAAGATTGGAAAATCTCAGGGTAATGCTGAACACATAACAGGACCTACATAGTGTTGTAGGTGTACTGCAATGGACATTTTTCTCATTTACTCTACTCCACTCTGGCTTTCTCCCAACACTCCTCCACATGGCAGCTCTCTCTTTAGGTAAAATCATTTTGAAGAGAAGGCTGAATTCCTTTTAAATATCCTCTAATGCTTTGTATTTTCATGATCAGGATAAATCTATCTTGACTCATATTAAACGCAGTTCCTCTTTCTCTCTCTCACAGGCCTTTTATCTCTACTTCTTTAGTAGTTTTATTTGTTGATGTTCTCCAAGAAAAAAAAAAAAACAGAAATAATAATTCAATGTAGACAGATAGATAGATAGTTTTATATATGCATATATAAAACTAAATATAGAAAAAGACAGATTATTATGAAAGATGGGTTCACTTGATTAAGGAGGCTTAGAAGTCCCACACTCTGATGCTTGCAAGATGCAGGTGAGAAAAACAAGTTGGGGCAGTCCCAGTCTCAATCTGAGACCTGAGAATTAGGGACCCAATTCTGAAAGCCTTGATAGAAATATGAAGTCCTCAAATTGAGGCAAGCTGATGTCTGAGGCAGGAAAAGATGGACATTCCAGTTCAAGAAGAGAGTGATTTCACTCTTCCTCCACCTTTATTGCTATATGTGCGCCCTCCATGCATTAGATGATGCCAGCCCACCCTGGTGACAGCGATCTTCATTCACTCTACTGACTTAAATATTAATATCTTGCAGAAACCCACCCACTGATACACCCCAAAATAATATTTTACCAGCTATCTCGGCATCCCTTACCTCAGTCATGTTGATACGTAAAATTATCCATCCCAGTACTGCTTTCTATGTGTTCTACAAGTTCTCTACCTTCATTGCATAGGAATGTCCTACTGACATTTCAGAATCCAGTAGCATAAGAATCCTTTCCTCAGAGAAGACTTTGTTTACCTTTGCTACTTGGCAAAGTTTCTCTTTCCTGTTTTCCACACCACCTTATATTCCTTTTATGTAAAAATCTTCACTATTACAATTTTATGTTTATTGAACTCAATTAGTTGTATAATGTCTGTATCCCTCATTAGATCACAAACTACCTCCGGACTACCTCAGTTTTTGCTCATGAGTGTATCCTAGATGCCTAGTGACAGACATTCAGTAAGTAATTCTTGAAAGAGAGCAGAGAGGAAAGATGGAGGGAGGGAAGGAGGGAAAGAGAAGGAGGGAGAAAAGGAAATGGGAAATTAAAGGGTTAGTAGTTATGATGTTTGATTCTCAGCAGGATTGAATAAAGAACTTCAGGGGAGGGCAGATATAGTCGCAGCTCAGAATACTGGTATTGAGACTAGAGGAGGAAAGAGTAGGTGAGGGAAAAAAAATCAGGATGAAAGTAGAGAAAGCCCCAAATAAACTTTATTTAACTCAGAGTTCAAACTGATGTGGGAATGATATGGACACTGCTTACCATATTGAGTAGGATGAAGGGATGAGTTGCAATGTTTTCCTGGCCATATTATGCAAATAAAACCTAGATTTTCAGTTTCTTCCCAAGGACCCTGAAGTCTAGCCCAGGCCCCTTTGCTACTCTGTTTTCAATAGTGGTCCTGCTGTCTTTCTACTCGACATCTAACAGCTCAGTCATTCTGAGCTAGGAGCGGGTTGGCAGTAGATGGTTTTCTAACCCAATGTGTTAGTTTTATAATAGGCTCTCAACACAGTTTCCATCTGTTTCAGGACAGAATGATCTGATCTGATTTATTCTGATTTTTCTCCAAAAAATAACTTCAACCAGGAGAAAATTTTAGTTTTGCTAATCTCTAAAGGATAAACATAAAAAGAATATTAAAATGAGAGCAAAATATATACATGTATTTTACATATGAAAAAAAGCTCAAACCCAGAAATGTGAATTTGCTAAATGTCCCACAGCTAATCATAGCAAGTCTCCTAACGTCTAGTCCAAAACCAGATCTTATGCTCCAAAATAACTCTCTTAGCAATTTAAGGACAAGTAAAGGCTTATTATACTGGTTCTCATTTATGCTCAATTTTGATACCTTAAACATGTAAAAAAAAATTCTAAAAGTGGATCCTTTAGATCCACGAGGCTCTGCTGCACGTATGTGTTCTAGATGAAGGTCTGCAAACTTTTTCTTTAAAGTCGGAGAATAAATAGTTTTGCTTTGTGAGCCATAGAATACTTATGACTACTCATGTTGCTACTTCTCCAAATTATTGTCACCGGCAATATGTAAACTGATAAATTTTCACTTACTATGAAAAGATAATTCCTTTTAAAAGGATAAAATAATTACTCTCATGAAGATACAAAATAACATGGATTAAAGATTTTATTTCACTCCTATGAGGAAAACAAACAGGTATCACAACCAATTCAAAGGAGAAATCAAATAGATTCATTTATAGATCAACAATATTGAAATGAGTCTGTGAACTGGCCTTCCCCCACAGGGAGCAAGGAGGTTTGTCCTTCCATTGACAGGCTCTATTTTTTATGTCTATACACAAGAGTTATTTTTGTTTTGTTCTCAGTTACTTATACCCTGAACTTGTAAAATAACTCCCACAGAATCCAGAATCAGGAGAATATACTAAAGACAGTGCTGATTTTCCCTGAAGCACCCTACATCACAAAAACATGGAGATTGGAGACCTCCATTGTCTACCTGTACCCTGGATGAACTAAAGGAAAAAAAAAAAAAAAAATATATAATGGCTTTTCCTCACTTAATGATCTGAAAAGGAATAGAGGAAAGCATGTCTACTGGTTAAGATCACAGGAAACTAATTTGTAATCAAAACCGCTTTAGAGTGGACTCTGCTGTAGGGTTCAGCTGTGGATAACTAAGAATGCTGTGACCTTCTCACATCCTGCATGCTGCTTCAAAGTTGCAATCCTGATTACCCCATGCGTAAGACAGGGGTGGGGGAGCTACTTATTTTAAATCCCTTGAGTTACCTGAAGATCCAACCAGACAGTAGATATAAAAAGCTTGGAAATTAATAAACCACCAGAATAATTATGCAAAGGACCCACACACATAAAGCTCTGATTTAAATTGCTGGGCTGGTGACTGATGGCTTCAAGCTTCTTGTTCTAGCTTCAATTCAATTTGTTCCCCATCAGTGCCTGCCACCTAGGTAATTTGGGAGCAGATGGTGAGAGGAATGGAGGATGTTCCATTCAGAACTGCCGCCTACCTGCCTCTCACTCTGGGCCATAGGATCCTCCCTGTGTACTTTCTAATCCCTCATCACCAGCCCAGAAAAAATGATCTTTATTGCTCATGATATAGTCCTTATTGCCTAATTAGAGGCACTGGGAAGAAGTGGGAGATGATTTCACTTGAGTTCATTAGGAAATAATATATCAGGTCTTGTTTAATTATAACTGAATTACTACCACCTATTATAGAACAGAACCTTGCTGGAATGATAGAGGGTGGCAGAACTCTGAGTCTTCCATTATTCGAAGGCCAGCATTAGCTCAGTGGGAAAGGGGAGATTGCTCATCTGAGTTGGAGTTGCAACACACACATTGGCACAGGGTTTTATCTAATTGTGACCCTTTTAATCACCAGATAATATAATCAGTGTCACATGCCATTCAGCAAGTCACTTTTTGCAGCTGCTGAGCATTCCAGTGGAAGGAAAATGCTAATTCCCATTGCTGGCAATTGCTTCTGAATGGCACAGAAAAAAATACCTCACTTATTGTCTCTAACTGCTTAATTGCTGGGCATAATATCTTGCATTTAGAGGGAGGATAGAATGGATTAAACAAGAACATAACCTCCTTGCAGGTATAAAGCAAAATTAGGATACTCCCTTCTTTAGTCCACGTCCTACTTAGTAGCATAACTGTGCTTACTTATTGCTATAATCATACATTTGACAATATATTGTTTCATGTCTGCTATGTGGTCAGCTCCATTTTAATCTTTGACAGGGATACAGAGTTGAATAAGACCTATGCACGAGTAGCTCACTCTCAAAATAAGGAGACACTACACATAAATATATGTTATGTGAGGTAAACAGAGAGGTTTAAAAGAGCATTTCAAATGATGAAATTTTCATTGGAGTACTTGTAATTTACATTACTATTAATTAAAGAAAGGATAGAATTTGGACATCAGTGGTTGGGTAAAAGGTATTGCAAATAAAATCAACACTGTAAGCAAAAATGTACAGAGCTCATAACAGATCTGTAATTATGAATCAGAACATTTTGCATGCAGTTTTAAATTACATAAAGTATGGGGAACAGTAAGTGTGAAGGTTAGATATGACATAATAATTTTAATGGATTTTTGTTCTTCATTTTTGCTTTGCTCAGTTATCTTTAACCTGTTCTAATCACATATTGATTTCCCTCTGCAAAATACCAATTATATATAAACCAGTGTGAATGTATATAAATCAAGGGACATTGTTCTCTCCTAGCCAAAGGATGTTGCCCTCCTTGAGCTGTGGTATGCCTACTTAATCTAAGTTGGCTAAATCTATCTTCTTTCTCAAATCTTTAAATCTTGAGCAGAATAACAAAGAACTAAAATGGTACCCAATCATGATAGGTTGGCACTGGCTCCTAACTATAATTATCATGTTTCCAAGGCTGAATTTTCTGGACGCTGTTCATTTTGGAAACAACCTTTATCTTGATTTACTACATTATTTTTGTAATTAAATTATCCACGTATTGCTTATAGAAAGTTTATGCACTATTATAATCCAGTAGATCCTAAATGCTATTCTATAGAAGATGGGCATCACTCTACATTCACTCCATCATTGAGCAATCTTCTCAATTTGCATTTTTATCATGCAGTCCTCCTACCACATATGCCTGTGGTTCTACTACAGCTAATGGTACAATCAATCTAGTTAATTGTACATTTTTTCTTAAATATAATCAATTTATATTATATTTTCTTTAAAATTAATACAACTTCAATGTCTACATTTTTCTCCAATGCACTGAAGCAGAACAAGTGACCAGAGTTCCTCAACCAAGTCATCAGGCTAGCATCTCATGTCCCCTGTCCATTATTCACATAGTTACCAAGTGATCATGCTGGTCTTCCCCCAGAGACTCCCTAAAACCCAGGCTGCCATATCAGATCCCAAAATTCCTATTGTGGATTTAAGTTAGTAAAGGAATGTGGATCAGAGGTCAATGGTGTTGAATGTGGACTCATTCTGCCTGAACTCAGACACTGAGCATAAGTATCCTAGTCTAGGCCCTGTTTTTTTATTGTTTCTAATAAATGAATCCTCTAGATGAGTAAGGAGTCTATGTTCTAGATGTGATAGATTGATAGAAAACTGAGGAAACATTCCATGGGAGCAAAAAAATAAAATCTGTTAAGAATCTGACTCTGTGTCTGAGAATCAATGAGAAAAAATAACCTGATATAAAAGCATTGGGAATGACTGATAGACAACAGACCAACAGACACAGAGGCAGAGATTCAGCTCACAGGATTACATATAATCATGCTTGGCCAGGTTCCTTATCTCTCTTATCAGTTGAAATGTTTTTGACAACTCTATTGAGGTTTAATTTGCATATCATAAAGTCATCTATTTAAACATTAGTTAATTTATCAATTTGAGCAACCATTACTATGATCAATTTTAGAAAATTTTCATCATCTCAATAAGATTCTCCATATCCATTTGAAGTTAATCTTCATCCCTAGTCCCAACCCCAGACAATCACCAGTCTATTTTCTATCTTTGTAGATTGGCCTCTTCTGGACGTTTCATATAAATGGAATTGTACAATATGTGTTTTGTGCCTGGCTCCTTTCACTTAGCGTAATGGTTTTGAGGCTCATCTCTGCATCCATAGTTCATTCCTTTTTATTGCTGAATAGCATCCTTTTGTGAGAAGGATGTGTCATACTTTTCTAGGCTATTCTCTAGCCAATGGATAATTAGGTTGTTTCCATTTGGGAGCTAATACAAATAGTACTGCAATGAAGATGAACATGAAAAAAAAATCTATTTTATTGAAAATGTGTTTTTATTTGGGTACATTCTGAGAAGTGGAATTGCTAAACTGTATGGTAAACTTATATTTATCTTTTTAATAAACTGTCACACTGGTTTACAAAGTGGGTGAACAATTGTATGTCAGTTAAATTTTATCTTAAAAACAAGCATGCAAAAATACACAAAATTCCTTTTACTCAAAGTCATTAAAGTGGAGACAAGGAAAATTCATACTTCTTTTATTTTAAAGCAATATTGATTTGGAAAAGTGGCTGTTGAGCTAATGAAAAGTTTGGTGGATGTAGGTGGGGGGATCTAGCAGGAGAGACAACAGGAATATTATACAAATTATTTCTGTCATTACCTAATATTAGAAACTTTAATTTTTGAAATATTAATACTTCTTAGAATCAAGAATTAGTTGTAAGTCTCACAATTTGTCAGTGGCTCTTGGTGCCTGCTTTCTTGTATTGAGAAAGATTCTGCATCTAGATCTTTGTGTGAACTCAATGTGGAAGACACTAATTGACAAGAACTACCCTGATCTGAAGGCAAGGACTATATCTTATTATCTGAGCCACTTATTTGCTTTTCTATCTTGGGGGTTGATGTGTTTCCTCTTAGAAATAATTAATTGAATGGAATCTAACTTTAAAAACTTATTAAATGATGTATAATTCCTGTTCCACAGGACTGAACTATTTTTTAGTCAGCTTTTTCCCTGCTGTGATGAAAAGACATAACAAGAACAATTTTAGAGGAGGAAAATTTTACTTGGGGGCTCATGGTTTCAGCGGTCTCAGTCCACAGAGCTGGCTCTATTCCTCAGGGCTCCAGGGAAGACAGAACAGCATTATGAAAGAGTATGGCAGAGGGGGCGATGGTTCACATGATGATCAAGAAGCAGACACAGAGATAGAGAGAGACTCCACCTGACAGATCCAAAATATATATCCCCAAGGCACACCCCCAATGCCCACCTCCTCCAGCCACACCCTACCCACCTTCAGTTTCCACTCTGTCAGTCCCAGAAGGGGATTAATTCACTAATTGGGTTAAGGCTCTCACACCCATCACTTCTCCTCTAAATCTTCTTGCATTGTCTCACACATGAGCTTTGGGGGACACCTAATATCTAAACCATAACAAAGTGCAAGGGGTCTAATTTGGGGTAACATTATGGTAGTACTTGAGCCAAGCCTCCTTAAAACTATTGGATGCTTCACATCCAATCATATATGGCAATATTTTTCTAGTTTTAGGTCTTACTTTTGACCAATGTAATGTGTGATTTTTTTTCATCCAGAGGTAAGTGGTTTTCTGTTTGTCTTCCACTTGGAGCTGCAGCATCTATCTGCTAGCTCATTTCTGCTTCACCTTTTCATGACAATATTAACCAAAGGGAAGGGGGTTATGAGGACAGAGTGTGCATGTGAAATCTTTTTTTTTTTTTCCTTTTTTTGTGGTAGGTGGAGAGTCGGCCCAAATTACAGATCTCTGGTCTTACACAAGAGGAGATTTGCAGTTTGACCAGCTCTTCCTACCCACTGTGGTGAGCCGTCTCTTTTTCAATCATTAGCATTCTCAAGGCAGCTGAGTATGAGTCTGTGATTACAAAGGAAACAATGGCCCCAGGGCAGGAAATGTGCATGAAATATAATGCACCTGAGAGCAGCATTACATGGAAGTGCACTAATGCTTCAGAACTTACCAGGTGGTAAGCCATCTTTCTGGAGTTTTGTTTCCACTCACCATTTTCAGGTGACCTTCACCTAGTCACTTTCTTTCCCAAGGTGCTGCCTCAGAAGGGATAATGAGCTTGCTCATTTGCTCACTTGGCAGACAGCTCTCCCAGCTGTATGTATTCCTGCAGACAAAGATTGCCCAAAATGGTAAGCCTTCATTTTAAGAGCAAAAAACAGTCAAAGTAGGAGGAGTGTCTATGAGGAGAGAGGGAGGGTTATTAGATGATTCCCCATCTCTGTATATCACCAATAGCACAGCTTTTCTCAGTGGCAAAAATTGATGCAGTTAAATCATTTCCCTACTAAAAAGCATGAATAATGTGTAATAGGAGGAAAAACATTTTTAAAACCCCCTGAGCACTTTTCCAACTTTAATGTGCATGTGAATCACCTGAATATTTTGATAAAATGCAGATTTCAATTCAGTGGGTCTGGTGTCTGGCCTGAAATTCTACATTTCTAACAAACTCCAAGGTATTTCCAGTGCTGCAGGTCCTAGGACCAGATTTTGAATAGCAGGTTTCTACCATACTTATTTATTTATTTATTTATTTATTTATTTGGTAGGGTGGAGAAATGGAACCCAAAAAGGTATGTGCAAGTGATTTAGTCAAGAAGTCCTAGATACCTCAGTGGTACAGTGAGTGTAGGCCCTAATGCTTCAGAACTGACCAGGTGGTAAGCCATCTTTCTGGAGTTTTGTTTCCACTCACCATTTTCAGGTGACCTTCACCTAGTCACTTTCCTTCCCTTTCCTAACCAAGCTCTCATCACAGGAGCCACATGAAGGGACTGAAGGAGCACTCATAGGAAGTTAACATGGGGCTAAATAGATATAGGGCCCAACAGAACATGATTTCAGCAAACATGATTTCAGCAAAGTGAGGACTAGATTGTATGTTTTATCAAACATTCATTCTGCTGGGGGATGTTAGAAAGAGAGATACTGTGTTTGCCTGGAGCTGGGCATTTTACCTTCAATTAGCAATAGATTTTGAGTAAATAATTCTATTTGCTGCCACCCACTCAGTTTTATAGGAGGGAGGTCTAGAATGATCTGACAATTGCTTCTAACTCTGATGTTTGTACTTATCTAAGAAATTTAAATCTGCCAGAACTGAGTGATTAATTATTCACTTGATTTTTGTTTTCTTTCTTTTTTCCTACTTTTTGGTCTTCTTCCTTTTGGACTCCAGGGTATGTAATATCTGATAGAGTGAGAGTGGAAAAAAAGACTTAGGGCAAGAAAAACACTTTTTAAAAATGTGTACTTCTTGCTTAAATGTTGTCTATTCTCTACATTTCCAGAAAAGTAATGCAAAGATGTCTAGCACAGATATTAATCAATAAGCTTAGGGTCAAATTATCAATATGAACAGTTTAAATAAAGGCTTAGACAACTTTACCCAAGGATTGCAATTAGATTATGTTATCTTTATACAGTACATTCTGCATTGCTATTGAATATGTACATCATAAAAATGCTAATATCAACATACCCTTATTAAGATCCACCATATTTTCACACTTGCACCCATAACTTTATCAAGACTGCAGGCACCACTGTAACATGTAGAGAAGTATATTCCCTGTACTTTATAAGTGTTATTCTTATTCTTGGGCTATCACTCACTGAAGCCATATTTTTTTTCTCACTAAAAGAGGAAAGTTACACAAATCTATTATCAACAGTTTCCCGTTTCATTTTATTATCATTGTATTTTTAATGCCTGGTTTAGTTAATGAGATTTGAAAGTCTTATAATGAGAGCATTTGAAATAGAATTCATTAGCGGAGATTTTTCTACCACATTCAGAAAATTACATGCTAATAAAATAAGAATATGATTTGAAAAATTTCTAATACAAATTGATTTTTATATTAATGATTTCAATATCCAATGCTGAGAAAGGAGAAAAAACTATTTCAGTATGTAGGTTAAATGTGAATGAAAATAAGTAGTTTGCTGTAGTTTGCGGGGGTTCTGCTCCCCACACAACACCATATTAGACAATAGCGTAAGATGTGGTCACTGCCTGTTCAGGACTCACTGTCTAGTTAGGAGGATGACTGATGTACATGAGATAAAATACAGTTAAATTGGTGCTATATTGTGTTTTCACTTCATATGGAGATCTACAAAAGCAATGGAACTGAAAAAAAACCAACACCAAGAAAACAAATAACCCAATCAATAAATGGGCAAAGGAACTAAACAGACACTTCACAGAAGAAGAAATATGATTGGTCAATAAATGTATGTTGAACCCGACATATATTGGGTTCAATATATATTTGTTCAACATCAATAGCAATTTAGGAAATGCAAATTAAAACTACACTGAGATTTGATCTCACTCTAGTCAAAATGGCAATTATCAAGAATACAAGTAACAATGCTGATGAGGACATGCAGGAAAAGCCACACTCAAACATTGCTTGCAGGACTGCAAATTGGTGCAACCACTCTGAAAAGCAGTATGAAGTTTCCTCAAAACACTTGGAATGGAACCACTAGTTGACCTAGTTATCCCACTCCTTGGCATATACACAGAAGACATAAAATCAGCATACTATAGTGATGCAGCCACATCAATGTTTATGGCACCTGAATGCACAAAAGCTAAGCTATGAAACCAACCTAGGTGCCCTTCAACAGATGAATGGATAAAGAAAATGTGGTACATATGCATAATGGAATATTACTCAGCCATTTAGAAGAATGAAATTATAGCATTTGCAGGTAAATGAATGGAACTGGAGACTATCATGCTAAATGAAATAATCCAATCTCCCAAAAACAAAAAGCTTAAGATTCTCTCTGATATTCAGATGCTGACTCACAATGAGGGGGAGGGTGTTGGGGGTGGAGGTTCACCAGATTGGACTGGGCAGAGTTGGGGGAAGGGAGGGAGGGATGGAAATGGGAAAGACAGTAAAATGAATTAGACATAATTTTCCTATGTTCATATATGAAGACACAACCAGTTTAACTCCAAATCACCTACAACCAAAAAAATGGGAAGTTTTATTCCATGCATGTGTGATATGTCAAAATACATTCTACTGTCATGTATAACTAAAAAGAACAAATAAAACTATCTAAAAAAAGAAAAGCAGAGAACCAATAGCAGTTTCAATGATTTGATTCTCTCCAGTTACACACAGTTTTGTTTGTCTTTTGTTTGTTTTCACATTGAAAATAGACTCCCCAAGGTTGTTACCAATATTTAGAGAAATAAACTGAGAATCAGAACACCTGAACTCAAGTCCAGGTTTCTGCTATGCAAAAAATTTGCACCTAGCACGAATCTGAGAGAACCATCATCCCCATGAAAGAAAGATCCAACAATAATGAGCTTGCTATCACTTGAATAAACAAACATTTTCTTTTGGTTGACCAAAAGGAGAGTCATTTTTGAGGAAAGCACATTATCTGTCATCAGATTTATTTTACTGTTGAGAGCCACTGTGATTTATGTCTGAGTATCATGTTGCATCAGAAGGCTGTATGCAAAATTCTGAAAAGTATTTCATTTCCTAGAGTCTGTAAGACATTGGGATGTGGGCAGCATTACTTAGATACCTCTTAAGGAGGCATTCCTATTTTTAAAAGAAATAACCAACACTTCAATTTCTGGATACCAGTTCATAGTTACTATGAGCTCTTGTGGAAGAAGGTACTTCTGGAAGATAGAGCAGCAACTAGACAATGTTCTGAGAGAGGCTCCAGTTCCTAATAGACAATGGAATCTAGTGGAGCTATCGGTAATCAACAACAGAAGGCCGGAGAGGAATGACATAGCCAGTGACACAGAGTAACCAACTGGACAATTTACTAGACTTGTGGGCAGATACAAATGCACACGAGACAACCTAGAAGTTTTGTACGTTAGTTAAAAGTGGAAGCATTGTATGATGAGTTTGAAGAAATAAGAGAAGCAGATGAAAAAAAAACACTGTGAAATCTGGGTTATTAGTTGAAGCACCAGACTCATAAGGCCTAGAGCAACCATGAATGTGTACAGTGCCATGGTGCTAGCTATCCATCTGTTAGAGCTTCCTAAATTGTTGGAAAATTATTGTTTTGAACTTTTATCTACCTGTATATGTGCTTATTCTTTCAGATTTGGGGTGTTTTTTCCTCATTTTCTTAAACATTTTACCGGTTAGTGCAGAGGACCACCTATAGCATCATTTATTAATATCATAGTATCATATATGCTTATACATATATATATCATAGATTCATATATATAAAGATATAAGTACTTTATCCAATCACTAGGAGAGACTTTGGTGGTTCTTCTTTGTCTCAATGCAATATTCCTTTCAGTTCAAGGTGGGGATTTTTTACCATTCAGTTTCACTTTGAGGGCAGTTTGTATCATCCTTTGTTTAAGTTTTCCAGAATGATTGCTCCATCCGTTTTATGAAGACTTATCTTTGTCTAAGGGACAGAAGAATATCTCATTTTTGAAATTGTAAATGATTCAAGTGAGACTTTGAAAAATTCTTCCATGAGGTTGTTTGAACGGTAGAGTATGAGAGAAAACCTATTACTTCTCAGGTCACAAATCTAAAATGATAGGAATAGGGTTTTCTGTGGCCATTTTACAGCACACAAAGAAGAAATGAAGTCAAGAGAAGTGAGAGAAACAGACGGAGAGACAAAGAGAACTGGTAACCTCCAGAACATGCTTTTAGTTCTGGTGGTCCCCAATAGCCTGGTTCCTTAATTTCTTGTGTCCTGTCTTTTAGCTTCTCCAAAATTCATTTAAAAACAGCAATAATAATAACAACAATACTGTCTTGGTTAAAACCACTTTGAGCTGAGGTTTTGTTTCCTGTGTGTTTGTATCTGCTCACAAGTCTAGTAAACTGTCCAGTTAGCTACCACACTTAAATATGATTGAGACATTGATTACAATTCTGCCATTTTTCTATTCTCATTCTCTTATTTTTTCCCCAGCAAGTGATACCTAGAATGTCACTAATTCTAAAAGAATGCTTCCTATACTTTCCATCTGTTGAATAATAATAGTAATAATAATAAACATGTCTCTGCCCCTACAGATTTGGTCCTATCTTTATTCTTACCTTTCCGCACCCCCCTCTAGAATTGCCATGATTACTCTTGTTTTATTTATATAATATTTGAGACTTTATTCCAACTTAGACAACATTATATAAAGGTTTTAAATATCTGTTATAATTTCATGGATATTTTTCAAGTAATATCATCTAACTGTAAGGTGATGACTTTGTTATACATTCATTAAACATGCTGCTAACTTTCTATGATTTTCTCCAAGTAATAAAGACAACTTTTTTACATACTTTGAAGGAATAAAATGTTGGTTTAACTGTCATCATCACTCTCTTTAGAACATTTTCCTATTATACTATTATAAATAGTTTTGGTAGTTAGTCATTTGGATGATAAAAATTCATTTTCTTTTCACATTTCCATAAAGAACATGCATTACTTTTATAATCAGAAAATAAAATATCATTACAAAGATAAAGAACCTTCCTTTATCATTTTATATGGTATCCACATAAATAGGCTTAATAGCATTTTACTCTTTTTGTCTTGCAATTTGCTTTGTCTGCCTGACACTTATTAGCTACACAGGTGCAAGTCACTTAACCTCACTGGATCTCAATTTCCTCATCTTTAAAGTATGAATATTAAGATTATCTTCATATGAGCTGTTTAGGAGTGCAAAATGAGAATGTTTCAGTCTGAATATAAGGTCATTTCAAGGCAGAGAAAGCTTTAAAGTCACAGGAATATTTAAATATCTGTCACTTTTCTGTAGTCCTCCTGAACACAATGCTTCCTCAACCCCAAACTACACAAACTCCAAGTCAGAGCAGAGCAGATTATTTTATGTCTTTTGACTCAGATAAACTGGAAATATATATATATATATATATATATATATATATAACTTCAGACCAATACTCTTTGTGTTCTTCCAGTCTTTAAGCCATCCATTCCCTAAACCTTGTTTTAATTAGCTGATTTTGCGAGTCTTGACGTAATTTGTGTGAGGCTTCAATACTCCACTGGTGGATTCTAATGACAATTAGAGATATTAGTGTGAAATATTTAATCATAGATTGACATAGACTGAGTGCTCAGGACTTGTGGAATTTGCTGTCTCTGGGGCTTTTCTATGACTTAGAAGCCTGGACATAATGGAAGTTCTGGTTCTCCTTCAAGGCCTATGCCAAACAGAGCTGTATGATCTTAGGGAAAATCATTTAATATTTCTGATACTTTGTATTTTTTTCTAATAGATTTATATTAGATTTTTTTCCCAACCACTTTACCTGGTTTATGAAGACTATGTGTTCTGATGAATCCGAAGGAGCTTTTTAATTGCCTACTTCACACCCCACAGAAATGTCCTTGGAGTACTTCTATTCCTTAGCTAATTGAGATCTTCCATGATTGCCATCTTTTCACTGTGACTAGATTTCCTCCTATATCTCTCCTCAAACCTTTCTCCACGTTACTTCAGGTTTCCCCAAAGTCACAATTTTTGCCTAATAGGTTTCTCTCTGTAAGTACCCCTCCCTAGGAACTCTCTCCAAACCCTTTGTCTTAATCTTTTGGAAACTTAGGCCAAAACCCAAACGTTACCTCAAGCTCAAAAGGACCTTGAGTTTCCAAGGATGAATTCCATTATGTTGTTTCCATTTACATCACTGATCAATGACCCTGTACTTATTTATCTCTGTGTTTATTTATACCCCTCAGAAGTTTGTGAGTACTCTTTTCCCAGATTCTGTCCTGAAATAAATTTACACAGACTTAAAATTACTTCAGCTGCTCACTGACTAGATAAAATAACAAAACAATAAAACATATATATCCCCCAATTTTTTAGTTAAATTTATTAATTTAAATAATTTAAAATTATTATTTTGAACATAAACTGTGAGGAATTGGATGGGCCAAGTGAATAAAGCCTGTGAGAGACAGACAATGCCGCATCAATATTGTAAAAAGATAGTGTTTAAAATTATTTTAAAATTATTAAATTAAAATTAAATTTATTAAATTGCTCAATGAATATGTTTTCATCAAGTAAAAGAAACAAAAAGTCTTATTATCCTAACAATATAATAAGAGCTATATTTTGAGTCAGTATTCTTTCAAAGAAACCCTTTATATTAAAAAAAATTGTCTCTGCAGAGGTCAAAGGTCAAAGATGATTCGCACCTCTTTCCTAACATTTCTGGTGCTAGAGGAAATTCTTTCATTTGACTTTACTGCCATCTGTTGTTCAGAGGAATAAATACAGCTCTGTTATTTTCCAAAGAATGACCTTAAATCACCTGCTCATCAAACTGTTGACTCCTGTGTGAACCCCACGCTACCAATCTACCAAACTTGTTGGGGTGGGGCCTGTGGGGCCTGAATTTTCAATGACTGTTTGGGAATAGAGGAAAATGCTTGGCATGGGACTTCACATACACATGCACAGTCACTGTTTACTTTGTGCTAAATACGTCCAAGGTTACATCTTAGAATGATCATGGTGTGATGGGAAAAAAAGAAGAAAAAACTGACTTGGGAAAGGATAACAAAAGCAGTGAGCTCAGTTAGAACGAGGCAGCTCTTGCAAATTTTCAGCTCAAGCTAGGATGGAGTCTGGTGGAATGAAAGCCCAAGTTTAAGAAATAGAAGTAAACAGAATTAGTGATCTATACAGGATGGAGATAGGGCAAAGGAAGTCAAAAGAGTCAATGACAGTTATTAGGTTTACACTCTAGTTGCAAAGTGTCTGATAATGCTGTTCACTAAGATTTGGAATGCCTGTGTCCTCATTCAAACTCACATGCATGCACTCATACACAAAAAGGTTTTGGAGAATAAGCTCAGTTTGAGAAAAACTGAGTTGATGATATTAATGTGATGTAAAAATAGAAAAGAAATAGCATAATAAACAATGGGAATATCAGTTTAGAATTTGGTAAAGAAAGCTGAAGTGTAGCCGGGCGCGGTGGCTCACGCCTGTAATCCCAGCACTTTGGGAGGCTGAGGCAGGAGGATCGCGAGTTCAAAGCCAGCCTCAGCAGTGGCGAGGCACTTAGCAACTCAGTGAGACCCTGTCTCTAAATAAAATACAAAAAAGGGCTGGGGATGTGACCCAGTGGACGAGTGCCCCTGAGTTCAATCCCCGGTACCACAAAAAAAAAAAAAAAAAAAAAAAAAGCTGAAGTGAAGACCTAGATTTGAGAGACACTCATGTGCAGGTAACCACAAGGAAAATAAGATTAACAAAGGAAAGTGCATGGGATATGAGAGAAATGAGAGAAACCAAGATGGAGGCTTCACTTGAAGGTAGGAAAGAGTTTTGAAGTTAGAAGTTATGTCTAATGATGACAAAGAAATAGAAGTTTAATTTTTAAATGAAAGGGCCTTGACCAATGTGTAGGCTCTTTCCCTAAGGAGAAGATACACTGTCCATTCAAATTAACCTTCTGGTACTTTGTGGTCCAGTATTACCTTTCTTCTAAAACAAGGTTCTACATAAACTTTCCTAAGAACCAAGAGATCTTCTAGTTATAGCCCATTACTGGTTCATTATCAGCCTGTTGTCATCCAAATCTGCCCGTGCAGAAAACACAAAAAAAAGATACTATAACAACTATTGACCAGCTGGCACATCCTGATTGTTGTAGGGACAGACAGGAAAGGCACCAAAGATAACAGGAAACAGTTTTATTTGACTGCAGCCAGTTCAGAGGGTATAGCTCTCACTGTAATCAATTAATCCCTGAACCCCAAGTTCAGGTAGTTTCAGAATTTTATACACAGCAAGTAAGGGGAGGAGCTCAGAAGTTCACAGTTTACAGAAGTTTACATAAAAGCAGCTTTTTTTTCTTTCACTCTTTTGGGCAAGTTAACCCTTCAAGGACAACATCTGAGAAGGGGAGAGCTTCTTCTCCCCTTTCTTTCTTCCCCCCTGCCAGCTGTTACCATGGAGCCCAATTAGTAACTTCTCTTATCTTAGAAATGTAGACAGCTCTGTGAAGCTCCAGATCAAGGCCAGAGGCCTTGTTAAAGAATTTGTCCTTTATTTATTATCACACTTTGCATTTGCAAACACACTTCTACAAACTGCTATACTGGATACATGTTTGTGAAAAACAAATAAAGGGGTGTCCAGCACCTGGAGTGCTGATTTCTTCCAGGCCAGTGGCCAAATAATAGAACAACATTAAAATAGGAAGTTCATCTACATTGAACTTTTTTGTAGAGGTTCTTTTGCTGACAGTCCTAAAATAAGCCATGGTGAAGATTTCTAGAGAAGCTTAGTTAAGATTTTCTGTGGAGGAGGGGGTGCCACTACATGATAACTGTCTCTGTTACGTTTTATGGATCATCTCGTAAATTTTCTCATTATTCCTCTATATTATGGGTAACTCGTTTTAAGAAGAAAAATTAAGGATTGGAGAAACCAATTCATTTTCTAAAACCACATAGCCTTGTAAACGATATTTCTGATTCCAAAACCTTTCCATTTCCCTTTTCAAAATACTTCCAGAAACTTCTATTGCAATAACTGATAGTACTATTGTCCATGGCTTGAAAAGGTGAAACCCCATTTTAGCCAGAGAATTATGGAATTCTGGGATATTGAGAGCAGAATAGCTGGTCTTTGAGCCACTCGTTTCTCTTATCTTCCAAAAACAAAATCCACACCCCACACATTATTTAATGACTAAGAATCTTAATATAAGCACTCAGAAATGAATATGACTAGACATATCATGAGGCTGAATACTATCATTCATGAATTAAGTGTGTGTTCTATTGCTTTAAATTCAAAGCTCTTTATAAATTAGCTCATATCTACCTTTACCATTAGTCTCTCATAATTGGTTGTCAAAGCCTCTCCTTTATAAGCATAGGACTTTATTTATTATATTCCAGATTAACTTATTTTGGGGTCACTTTTTAAATTTTGTTTTTGTTTTGCTATTAATTTGGTAGTTCCTACTGCCTCACCATTCTTATTTTCTAACTTTCTTGTTTTCAAAATGTCCCAGTTAAGAAGTCCTTCCCTTGTACTGTATTTATATAGCACAACTGTCTTGCAGGTAGAAAGTATTTCTACTGATTAATTGGTTATTTTTCTGTGTACCTGAAATCATAGATGTTTCAATGTTATTTTTAATTGTACTGATACACATTTTACCTATAATAAAATGCTGGGATGGTCAGTGTGATGGTTTGGATATGAATTCTTCTTGAAAGCTCATGTGTGAGACAATGCAGGAGTGTTCACAGGTAAAATGATTAGACTATGATAAATGTAACCAGATCTGAGAGTTAATCCATTTAGTGGATTAATACTTTGAAAGGAGTATTGTACTAGGTGGTAACTGTAGGCAGGTAGGGTGGTGTGGCTGGAGAAAGTAGGTCACTGGGGGCGTGCCCTTGGAGATTATATCTTTTCAAACTGCCTCCTCACTTGCTCTCTGCTTCCCAGCAGTCATGAGCTGAGAGCTTTTCTCCTTCATGATCTTCTTTCTCACCTCTAGCCCAGAATAATGGAGTAGGCTGACCGTAGGCTGAACCTCTGAAACTGTGAGCCCAAAGTATACTTTTCCTCCTCTAAGCTGTTCTTGTCAGGTATCTCAGTCACAATGGTGAAAAGGTAACTAACACAATGAGGAGACAGTTTGAAGAATTTTGGAACATGTAATACACTCTTGAAACTGTCACTAAATCCAGAAAAAGAGCATCTTTCTCACTCCAAAAATTTCCCTCATGATCTTTTCCAATCACTGAGGCCACATCTGTTCATATTTCTATTACCATCAATTATTTCTGCTACCACAGTGGGGTTTTTTTTAAAGATATAATTCAAATACAATAAAATGCTGAGATCTTAAGTATAATTTGATGAGAGCTAAACACTTAGATAACACACATTTTTCAAGCTATGGGACAATTCCTTCATTGAGAAAGTATTTGTAAGAAAAAAAAAGAATTTTTTTTTAAATGGCAGTAACATTTTTCATCTACATCTGCAAAGTATGAGATGTTGTTTGCTGCATATCCTTTCCTACATAGATTGCTATTACTTGTTCATTTGCCATTTTAGAAGGGGAGTACTGATAGTATACTGTGGTTTTGATTTGCATTGTCTTGAGACTATATTGTTTCCTGGGTGGCTATAACACACTATCATGAACTCAGTAGATTAAACAACAAAAATTTACTCCCTCAATAAATCTCTTCATTAATTTACATCTATTTTAACTTCTCTCAGCAATATTTTTATAATATTGAGATTAGGTATCTGACATATCAGTTGTCAGTTTTTTTGTTTGTTTGTTTGTTTGTTTTTGTACTGGGGATTGAACTCAGGGGCACTCGACCACTGGGCCACATCCCCAGCCCTTTTTTTTTTTTTTTTTGTATTTTATTAGAGATAGGGTCTCACTGAGTTGCTAAGTGCCTCGCCATTGCTGAGGCTGGCTTTGAATTCGCAATCCTCCTGCCTCACCCTCCCAAGTGCTGGGATTACAGGCGTGCACCACCACGCCCTGCTCAGTTGTCAGTTTTATCACTAAACATTTCATATTGTTGGTATTATTACAAATATTACCCTTTTTATTTCAATTTCTATTCATTCATTGCTAGATTACAGGTATAAAACTGATCTTTATATATCAACCCTCTTCCTATAAAACTACTCCTGTTAATTTTAGTAGCTTTACTATAAATTTCATTTTCAGATTTCCTCCATAAATGATCTTGTCATGCAGAAGAGTTTAACTTTTCAAAAAATATGAATGGATTTAATTTCCTTTCTTTTCCTAATTTGTGTTCTTATTAAGTTCAAAATAGTTTCTAATTTCCCAGTAATATATTTCTTCTTACTCATTTGTTATTTAGAAGTGTGTTATTTAGTTTCTTCATACTTGGGAATTTTTCCAGATGTCTTCTAATTTATATTTACTTAACTCCATTGTGGTTTAGGAATATAGATTTTATGAAAAATCAATTTAAATTTATCAAAATGTTTTGTATCCTAGAATATGGACTAACTTAGTAATAAGTGTTATTCTATAGAACAGAATAGTTGATACATGACAATTATGTAAGGTTGGTTGATAGTGTTGTTAATATTGTTTATGTCCTTATTGCTTTTGTTTCCACTTGTTCTAACAATTATTGAGAGATGAGTATGTAAATCTCTACTTGTGTATTTAACAATTTCTCTACAGTTGTATGATTTATTGTTTCATGTATTTTCAAACTTTGTATTTAGGAACATAAATGTTTTGCATACTATTATATTCTCTTGATGAATTCTCCTAATCATTATGAAAAAAAAAACAAAACTTATTTGTCACTGGCAATGATTTTAACCCTGAAAGAAATTTTGGAGTCAGATGTGCTACAATTGTGCCACAAGACTAACCTAAAAACTATTTGACTCACATTCACAGAAGTCACTCTAGACATTATGGTTTAGATATGAGGTATCTCCCAAAAGCTCATTGTAAGACAATGCAAGAAAGCTGAGAGGTGACATGAGAACATTATGAAAGCCTTAATCCTGATAGGGATTACCGGATGGTAACTGAAGGCAGGTTGGAGAAGGTGGGTTGCTGGGGCCTGTCTTGTGGTTTATATTTTGTCTTTGGTGAGAGGAGCTTTCTATCTCTCTCTCTTGGCTTCCTGGAGGCCATGTACTGAACAACTTTACTTCACCACACTCTTTCAGCATGATGTTCTGCTTACCTCTTGCCCAGAACAATGGAATCAGTTGTCTATGGACTGATTTCAGAAACCATGAGTAACAGATAAATTTCCTCTTTGAAAATTGTTATAGTGTTAGCTTAGTGCAGTATTTTTCATTCTATTGTTTCTAACCTATATTCATCTTTAAATTTAAAGTAGTTTTTTTGTGCAGCATACTTTTGGGTTATATGCTTTAAAATTCTAACAATCTGGGCCTTTTAATGGTTAGACCATTCATATTTATGTGAGTATTTATTTCATCCATTTAATCTACTACATTTCAATTATTTTCTATTTGTTACAATTTTCTTTGATCCTTTTCCTCTTGTTATTTTTTTCTGTACTCTTTAGAAATAACATGTTAATTTTTAAGATTCCATTTCAGCTTCTTGTTAATTTGAGTCATAACTTTTTTCCTTTCATTTTCTTTCCTTTCTTTCCCTTTCCTCTCCTCTCCTCTTTTTTCTTTTCCTTTTCCTTTCCAAATTAACTTCTTTGGGGGTCACTTTTCTAATATTGTGGCAGAGCCGCACTCATGCTAGGTAAGTGCTCTATCAGCGAGCTACATCCCCAGCATTTTTTAACAATTTCATTTTGAGACCAAGTCTTGCTAAGTTGGCCTGGCTATTCATAAACTTTCAATTCTCCTGCTTTAGCCTCCTGAGTAGATGTAAATCTTCATTCTGCTATTCTAGTGGATGCTTTTGTGTATACAGTACCTATCTTTAATATGTCACAACCTACTTTCAAATGGTATTATAGCACTTCATTTATAATAACAGCATCTTTAGATTTATATTTATGTACTTCAATTGTCTACTGCCATATTGAAATCATTCATTTTTGTTTCGTATGTGTTAAGTCCCACAATCCATTTATATTATTTGTAAGCACTTGATAATCTTTTAGATAAATGTAAATAATAATTTAAAGGTTGCATGTTTTTACCTATATAGTTTTCTATTTCTGGTGATCTTCATCTCTTTGTGAAGATTCAGATTTTCATACAATATAATTTCCCCTTTGCCTGAAGGATTTATTTCAATGTCTTTATCATTGTTTAGATGTGAGGTGTCCCACCAAAGCTCCTATGTTAATACAGGAATATTCAAAGGTGAAATAATTAGATTATGAGAACTATAATCTATAATTTAATCAGTCCATTCTAATTTGAATGGACTGAGTGATAGCTGTAAGCAGGTGGGGCATAGCTGAGGACACAGATTATTAGGGGTTTGCTCTGGAAGGATGTACCTGCCATGAGATGAACAGTACTCTTTCCTCTGCTGCTGCCCTTCCACCATGATGCTCTGCCTCACCCCAGGCCCCAAGAGTTGGACTCAGCTGCCCATTGGCCAACCCTCTGAAATGTGAACCAAAATAAACTTTTCCTCCTTGAAGTTGGTCTTATCAGGTATTTTGATTACAGGGACATAAAGCTGACTAAAGGGCTTGTGTGTTCTACTGGTGATTCCATCAGGTTTGGTATTTCTGGAAAATGTCTTATGACAGATATTTCCACTGGGAATATTTCCATGTTTCAGCTTTTTCTCTTTTTCTTTCTTTTAGTACTTTATAGCCAGGGTTTTCACTGCCTTCGTGTTTGTACTGTCTTCCATGAGAAGTGTGCTTCCATTCTTATCTGGGTTCTTCTGTATGTAAATTAATGTTTTTTCAGGCTGAATTTGAGATTTTTTAAAAATTATTATTAGCTTTGAGAAAGTTTATTATGACAGGACTTTGTATCATTTTTATGTTCCCTGTATTTGGGATTCATTGAGGTTTCTGGTTCTGTAGACTCAACTTTGAAAATTATGTGGCCATTATTTTCAAGCATTTTCTTTTCCTGTATTTTGAGTATTCTCCCTATACATATATTAATGTGCTTGAAATTCTCTCCAAATTCACTGCTGTTTTGTTAATTATTTTCCTAGTGTTTTTATCTCCTATGCTTCATTTTCAATAGCTACTGTTGTGTGGCAGTTTGGAAAGTGAACCTCAGGCAAAAATCCAGCATGGAGGTGCAACTCACCCCCTGTGGTTTCCTTCTTCCAAGGATCACAATTCTGTGATACCTATTGTCTAATACCTGAAACAGATGCTTCATGTATTTTGTCCTGTTTGATTTTTTATGATATTAGGGTAAGTTTATTAGCTAAAACTCCATAATGACTAGAATTAAAAGTATTCCTGATATATAAATATATTTGAATAAAAACTTCCTTAACTGAGTAAAATCTTCCTAGAATCTGGGGTCATG
This sequence comes from Tamias sibiricus, assembly GCA_025594165.1. Taxonomy (NCBI): domain Eukaryota; kingdom Metazoa; phylum Chordata; class Mammalia; order Rodentia; family Sciuridae; genus Tamias; species Tamias sibiricus. The sequence goes on from CM046671.1 coordinate 40,007,831, forward strand.
TATTAAATGTCTTTATAAGTAGAGTATACTATTTCAATAGAATAGCAGTAAGTAACACCTCTTAATAATTTGATGTTTTATTTTATTATACTTTTACTTAAAATTGAAATAAATGACCAGATACAGGACACAATTTGCGAGATCATTTTACTATAAGCTATTGGCAAATGTGTTTCTAGGACTCTATTGTACTATATTCAATTTCAGAGACAAATAGTACAGAGTATACAAGCATAGAAGTAAAGGCTCCACTTTCAAGTAGCTTTATCAAAAAAAAGTCATTGATGTTCTATAATATTTTTAAATTTAGAAAATTCAAGAATAATGGGTGACACTCTGCTTTTCTGGTTAATAACAGCCTATAGCTGAGAGTGTCTGTGTCCATTGGCAAAGTGTTAAGTAGAGCACCTGACCTGAAAAGTAGGTCAGAGCAAGGAGACATACAAGAAAGACCGTATTTGAAAAAATGTTTGAGCAAACTGGAGAATATACCCAGCTCTCACCAAGTCCAGGAATTTTTCACTAAAGTTTTTCATCAAAGAAATGTTACATAAAGTATAATATGATAAAAAGTCTATTAGTGTATATTGCTGTAGCAATGACGATTATGCGCTTTTCTCTTTGCTATTGTTAGGCTTTTATTAGGGCATTTGCAACCCAGTAAAAATACTGGGAGAGTTCTATTTTTTGAGCGCATTGTTACACAGTGGCCACGAGATGGCAACCTGTACCTACTCGATGTTTAAATACAGGCAGTGGCCAACTTGAAGTTGCCCACCTGAATCCTGAGCTCCTGTGACTGGGGAGTCTGATAGCTTACTCAGTACTTCTAGAGCATCTGCTATAAGCTAACCAGAATATTAGGGACACAAAGATGAATAGGACACAGTTCTTGTCCTGAAAGTGTTCAAAATTCCTAAGGGGAGGGACAAATAAGGAACCCATCAATTAGAATTCAAATTTATAAGTTTTGTGAAGGAAAGAAGCTCTGATACTTCCTCAATAGAGATCAGCTGAAATATATAACTGCTGTTTTTTTTCCTGCCTCTCTCTGGAACTGCATTTTAAAATTAAGCAATCCAAACAAACTAGGAGCAGCTTTGTAAGAGGAAGCTTGACATTTAAAAAGAAATATAATGCCATAATTATTTATTAAGTATCTGGTATGTATATGTGCAAACCAAGATATGAGAAGCTACCATAGAAAATAAAGGACCCCATCTTTCATTCACTCACTCCTTAAGAAGCTTAAAACATAAGATGGATGATTTGAAACAAGTGCACTTGTTATGTAGTTATAGATAACTATAATATGTAGAATGCTATGATATGAAGCTGTGAAGTTTCTGAGTTGGGAAGATTAACTTCTAGCTGGAGGGATCAAGATCTTCATCTGAGAAGCATTGTATAAAGAATTTTAGTAGAAGAGATAAAGTTCCAATGAGGAAAAATGCCTGGGAACTTCACTGAGCCCAGAGAAAAAAGATGGAAGAAAAAGTCCCATCAGGAAAAAGTCCTACCCTGTTTCCAGGGCTTTATCTAATTCTCCAGACACTACTAACTGACCAGCTCTGCATCTTGGGCTTGTCAGTTCATATTTGTGAGCAGTCATTTCCTTTTCTATCAATGAGTTGACTAGACACACAAAATCCTTATGTCTCATCTCAAAGATATAGTGGAATATTATGGGTGTGTGTGTGTGTGTGTGTGTGTGTGTGTGTGTGTTGGGATGAGAATCCTGCATTTCTTCCTGAATTGCAAAGTCTAGTTAGAGGTCACTGTGGCCTGAATTGCACCCCACCACCACCACCTTCAAATTCATATGTTGAAATCCCAATCCTTAGTATTTTAGCATGTGACTATACTTAGAGATAGGGATTTAAAGAGGCGATTAAGTGAAAATGAGGTCATTCATGTGGTGCCCAGCCCAGTATGTCTGGTGTCCTTATATGAGGAGGAATTTTAGACCCACAAAGAGCCACTAGTGATACATTTGCACACAGAAAAAAAAAAAGTGCAAAAACACCTTTAGGAGGTGATATTCTGCCAGCCAACATGAGAGGCCTCAGTAGAGACTCAACCTGCTGACAACCTGGTCTTGAACTTCCAGTCTCCAAAACTGTGAGAAAATAAATTTCTGTTGCTTAAACCATTCAGTCTTAGCTATTTTATTAGGGCAGCCCTAGTAAGTGAATATACAGGCTGTTGTAAACCAGGCCTGGAAAAGTAATCTAGGGTAATTCTATGATATTAAAAACTGATATAGAAAACTTAAAACTGATATATAAAAAAATATTTTGATCTGGTTTCAAATAAAAATTATCAAAAATTATGAGCACCAGAAAGGGACGTTCTTGCCATCACTCTACCAGCAGCTTGAGTCTTTGAAAGTAAAGATCGGGCAGGAAAAGAAGAAATGTTGGGAAAGCTTTTTGAAAAACATTTGAAAAGAAAATTGAATGAATATGGCCAAAAAGAGGAGCTCTCTCTAGATCCATAACCAGGAGTTTACATCCTAATGTTGCTGCACGGCTGGCTCAAGGCCTTGAGGGGACTTTTGAAAAGGTCCTTGACCTCATGGGGTTGTTGTTTCATTCTCTAATGCACAGAAATATTACCACTGCTCGTTCTCCTTCTGTGAGATGTATGCTGGTCAAGTAAGAAAGTGCTTTAGAAACTACAGAGCACTAGGCAGACATAGATTCTACACATTCCTATTAGAGAACAAAGACCATAGAATCTAGTTTCCTAATGTAACAGTTGTCTGACAAAGGTATGGAATTATTTGTATTGAAAACAGTAAATGTATATTTACACAGCTTTCCTGATCTCCAACTAAATAGAGTGGAATCATTTTTATCAGTAGTCCCTCTTACAGTTCGAACAATTTCCAGAATTAAATTGGCATACACTTGGAAAAAAGCAAATGGTTACTTAATTCAAGCACGCATGAAGCTCTAGAAGTTCTTCAAATCAAGATTTAGCTACATAATCTTAGGCAAACAATTTATTCTTGTGTGTGTGTGTGTGTGTGTGTGTGTGTGTATGTGTGACCGCGCCGCCTGCGTGTGTGTTTAATAATGCAAGGTGTTAGAGAAAAGAAGAGAACATTTTGTGTGTGTGTGTGGTTCCAGGGACTTAACCTAGGAGTGCTCTATCAAAGGGCTCTACCTCTAGCCTTTAATATATTTTTTTTTTTTTTTTTTTAATTTTGAGACAGGGTCTTGCTAAATTGCTGAAGCTGGCCTCAGAATTGTGATCCTCATGCCCCAGCTTCCCAAGTAGCTGATATTATGGCACGTGCCACTGTGTCTAGCAGGTCACAAGATAGGTGATAGTTGTTCTTACAACTGTAATGGATAATAATAACAGCAACATTTTACTTTTTTTTTTTTTTTTTTTTTTTTTTTTTTTTTTTTGGTACCGGGGATTGAACTCAGGGGCACTCGACCACTAGGCCACATCCCCAGCCCTGTTTTGTATTTGATTAGAGACAGGGTCTCACTGAGTTGCTAAGTGCCTCACCATTGCTGAGGCTGGCTTTGAACTCGAGACCCTCCTGCCTCAGCCTCCCAAGTGCTGGGATTACAGGTGTGCGTCACCATGCCCTGCAACAGCAACATTCTTGTCAGATTAAATTCTAAGAATGGTTAGGAGCTAAACCATTACATTTTTCACTTTCACAGCTCAATTTCACAGAGAATTTGCCTTTCTCTGATTTGTAATGATAATGTAACCATAACTTTCACAGAGAATTTGCCTTTCTCTGATTTGTAACCATAATGTCCTCTCTCCTTCTTCTCACTTTCATTTTATTTTTCAAAAAAAAAAATGTCTTTACTCTTGTAAATTGATATTCATTTGATTATTTGCTATCAACCTTGTTTCTTGTAAGACTACATGATTCAGCTGAAATATCCCATTGCCTAAAATATGTTCATTGCCTCAAACCTTACATACAATTGGCTCCTCCCTCCTAGTCCTTTGCTTTAGCTTTTTTGTTTCCTTGATAAGTTAGTGGTACCTGTAAGTTTACACAATAATTCAACTGTGGGCTATTGTTGGATGATTTCAAAAAATCTTCTTGTCACTATATTTTCTAGTTATCATTCTTCACATGGTGGCATTCACAGAGTAGACATTTAATCAATAGTTTAAGATTTTAGTATGACTTGGATTAACATTTTAGGTTTAAACCAGCATTTTAGGCAACCATGTCCTGTTGCTGGCTCTCCTGTGTTTCAGTGAACTCAAATCTAACATTAAACAGGTGAGCTAAAGTAGTACAGACATTATGCATCACATGAAGTACATAAAGGATTGAGACTAATCAGTCCCCTTTGTAATAAATAGAAAAATAAAGCCTTTTAGTGGGCATAACTAAAATTCAGTAATAATGGCAAAGATAATTTTATTTATATCATTTACAGAGAGTCAAATATGTTCATATCACAGGTTACAAGACTATGTTGACTTGCTGCACAGCTGTGAGATATCAAGTGTATCTTTACATGTGTATATTTTTTGCATTTTATCAGTTATGATGAAGTGTTCACAGTATGACTGAAAAAAGAGCAGGGGAAACCCAAACCCTAAAAATCAACTCTCTCCCATCCTCTTTCCTCAGCTTCTCAGAGATATGCTGGCTTCACTTCTTTGTATGTGAAGCTGTCAATCAAACTAGGTGTTCTTGGTGCTGAGATGCCACTCAAAATGGACACTGTGCAAGTGAAACTGCCATTCAAAATGGCTGCCTGGCAAATGGAGCTGTCAGTCAACTTGAACAGTTCAGTCTGTTACCTTGTCAATAAGATGGGCTGGTATACACTGATAGCAACTTCATCAGTTTCAAAACCCTTGATTAACTCCCTAGTCTCTTGTTCCCCAAAATCATTTTCTTTGCAATGGAGAAGATTTGCATCATTATTTTTATTGTTTTCCCAAATCTAATGATGACCAATAACTGAAACAAAAGAGGGGCAGAGAGGAAAAAATATTTAGGATCCAAATTGTTAATGAATCTAGATAAGGAGTGAGGTTGGATGCTTACTCAACTTGTTATCATCCAATGGAAAGAGAATTGAGTATAATCCATGACAGGCATTATACAAGTACATTCATTTGTTCACTGTATAGATATTTGTGGTAGGTATACTGGGAACCAGGGAATATTAAAGTAAGATGTTAATGTATTCAGATAAATGCAAGACTTTAGAAGCCCCATTTCTTAACAGGCTTGAGTAGCATGTGCTACCCTGTGGGGCTCCAAGTTTGCCTGCTCCTCTGCATTTGGCACAGTTTCATTTGTGCAATGAAATCTCTTCCTTCTTCCCCTGCTGTATTGCCACAAGTGATGCTTTTCCCTTAATCAATAACTAAGTGGCATCAACTGACCAAATATAATTTAGTTTTAAAATATAATAGCCTAGGTGTTAGATTTGGGAATATTGCTTGAAGCTGCATCTGCAAGTGTCAATTATAAGAATAATGTAAGCTAATGAGGCTAATGACTGACTTTTCAATAAAACATCTACTTTCATAAAAATAAGATAACAATCTGTGGTTTCAGCTACATATAATTCCCAAGAAAATTCCACCTCCATGTTGACAGAAAATGCATCTTGTTTTTTAGCTATGGGTTAAAAAAAAAAAAAAAAAAAAAAAACACAGCATCATGCTCAATATAGATTTTATGATTCAGATACAAAGTGTCCCAAAAAACCTCAGGTATGAGACAATTCAAGAATTTTTAGAGGTGAAATGGTTAGACTATAACCGGCATAATCTAATTGGTGGATTAACCCACTGATATGGATTAACAGGGCAATAACTGCAGGCAGGTAGGACATCACCAAAGAAAGTAGGTCTCTGGGGGTGTGCCTTTGGGGTTATATTTAGTCTCTAGTGAGCAGAACTCTCCCTCTGCTTCCTGGGTGCTGTGTCCTGAGTCACTTACCTCTGCCACACCCTTCCACCATGACTTTCTGCTGGGTGTTGGTCCCAGGTTCTGCATACTTTCTGGTGTTGTCCCACACCCCAAATTTAGACTGTTGCCCTCTCTCTCTCTCTTTTTTTTTTTTTTTTTTTTTCGGTCTGGAGCACAGTAAGCTCCTGGGACCCAAGTTTTACATTGCACCAATAAAATCAGGAGCTTAATAGAATTCTTTCCTGATTTATCTCAGTAGTCCTTCTACCTAAAACTAGAGGCTTCTGTGCCATTCAAGATTCAACAAGAAACCTGATTATGAGTATTACTCTCTCTGCTCGTTATATTATATCACTGTCCAAAGTTGCAGCTCTTTGGATATTAGTTAATGTACCAGTTTATGATATTTTGGTCTCTGTTGAATGACCACTTGCCATCCCCAACAATCCAGTTCAGCCCTGGGTTTCCTCTGCCTGGTCCTTTCCCAGTTGCTGCCATGCCTCTTAGACAAGTTCCATTAGGGCATAGCAGACAACCTCTCAGTATTTTGTTTTAGTCAACCATATAAATGCCAATAATCCTCGTTTTTAACAAAAAATTCTATAAGAATTACTACATATGCATTCATAGGTTTCATGCTCTTTTCTTTCTTTTGCTTTTGTTAGTTATTTCTTCTAGCTATGTTTTATCTTTTTAAATTTATCCTATGCTTCTTGGAAGAATATTAGGCAAACATGTGAGAAGAATTTTATTGGGAAGAAAGAGGCCTGCTTTTGGATGAATCCATTGCTAATTTATTGGCTAAATTTTATGAAAACTGTGCATTGAATAATTTTTTGAGTTCACTTCTAGCTCTAGGCTTATCCAATCTTATATCAATGAGTAGCAAAGAGAGGGAATGAGGGAAGCATCTTTTTCCTAGGAAATGGAATGGAATGTAGAGTTAGGATGTATGATTTAAGAGTGACAAATTTCTGTCTAGCTAACAGTGGTGTGACTCAGTGGGGAGGTTCAGATGAAGGACATTTCATATGAATAGAATAAATCGGATAACTCATCCAGGATCTCAGGAGTTGGTTGAAGATAGTTTCAGTGTTTCTGGCTGTACTTTTATTCATAGACACCAGGTGGCATAAGGATTTGGTTTTGTACATGGACACAGGCCTACATCATGGGGAAAAAACATGCTATTAACACAGTTATTTTGGGATTCATTCAAATAATAAGGCCTTGCTTTAAGAATTATATAGACTATTCTATCAGTTCAATTACCAGAAAAAAATTGACTTTACTGTTAGTCTATATTAATAATGAAAAGCCTATCAAATATAGGTCAATAATATACAAAACCAGAAAGGGCATTAGAAAGTAGAGAAGAAGGGAAAGATTAGAATGCTAAAATTCTAGTGCAAGAGAGACAAAAGGAAAAGTTACACAGATAGAAGGGGGGAAAAGTAATATGAAAATGATACTTGAAGGAAGAATGAAAGAAAGGTTGGTAAAATGAAAGAGTGAGAAAGGGAATTGGGAGGAAAGAAAATAAGAATAGCCCTGAAATTCCATAGAGGAAGATGGAAGATATAATGCTTTTCCAGAGATAAAGGAAGAGTGAGAGTTTCAGTAAATGATAGAACTTACTTAGTATTAGATTCATTATCTCTATTTGTTTTGTTTAACCTCTTTAAAAATTTTTAATAGAGGTGTGTACATGCTTACATTGCCATAGTTCTAGATTCATAAAATTAGTAGATGGATTTCTTTGCTTATTTATAATAAAATTGAGGCAAGAAGAAAAAAATAGCTCTAGAAGCTGCATTCTTTGGTTGAGGTTCAAATGACTTCCTTAATAAAAATGGCTTTGGATGACATCAACATTTTTACACAGTGCCAGGATAAATATTCCGGGATACCAGGAATACAGCCTTCCACCAATCCTCATGTCCTAGGTCTGACACTGACTTAATCAATCATAATTCTTTATAAGAATGCAAAGTGGTATGAAGATTTCTAGAATGGTCAACGGAAAGGGAGGGGAGGGAGGGAGTAAGGGGGGGGTTGGAAAAAAATTGGTGGTTGAATGAGATGGATATCATTATCCTAAATGCATGATTGAAGATCTGAATTGTACTTATATACTTTGTATACAAGCAGTGTATGTAAAAAGATACTATACTTGTGCATGATGAATAAGTAAATAAATAATTAAAAAAATTTAAAAAAAAAAGATTTCTGACTTGTACAAGTTTGACCTCAGATTAGAAAAGCAGAACTTTGTATAGAAGAACGACATTGAGAGATGCTCTAGCCAATTTTTGTCCATGGCCATAGGTAAATAATACTGAGGATTATAAATAACCTCTAAATCAGAAGAGCGGAGCTCTGGGTCATAGAATTCATTTGGAAGTGGGTGCATTTTGAACTCTGTCTGGTGTAATATCTTAAAACTACTCTACAGTAGCCAGAGAAGGATACTTTGGTATGGAACCCAAACTCAACTTTGTAAGAGTTTTAGAATAAAGTGTGGCATATTAAGTAGAGATTTTTTGTTGAAATTTGTTATGGACTGCGTGTATATGTGTTCCCAAAAGCCATATGTTGAAACTTTAATGCCCAGTGGGATGGTACTAAGAGGTAATTACTTCCTGAGAGTTGAGTCCTTGTGTTGGGATTAGGACTTTTATAAGAAAAGATAAAAGGGAGTTTTTTTTTCCTCTCTGCTTTCCACCATGCAAGGACACAATGAGAAGACAGTATCCTCACCAGATAGTGGATCTGTCAGCACTTGGATCTTGGATTCCTCAGCCTCCAGAAACGTGAAAAGTACACGATGATCATCTAACCTACCCAATCTATGGTGATTTGTTATAGCCACCTGAGCAAACAGTAATTGCTAAAGTTTGATTGTTGAGTGTCCCACAAAGGTCCAGGTGGGTAATTCAGTCCAAGGTGTTGCTATTAGGAGAAACTAGAGCCTTTAGGAGGTAGGGTATCTTGAGAGGTCCTTAGATCACTGGACTAATGGCCTTAAAGGCAACTGTGGCCACAGCTCTCTCTTCACTCTCTTGCTTCCTGGCCATAGGGGAACAGTTTTTCTCCACCACATGTTGCCTGCCTTTCTGGTCCACCTCCTCCATCACCCTCATCAGAAGCTTGAAAACAATAGCTCTGCTTGATTATAGCCTGGAATCTTCAAATTGTGATTCAAAATAAGCCTCCTCTCTTTGCAAATTGATCTTCTCTGGTATTTGCTGTGGTGACAGAAAGCTGAACTACACAGTAGTCAAAAGACATTCAGCTCAAATGAGCTCAAGAAAAAATGAAAGGAAACATTAATATAATAGTACGTATAACCAGAAAATTCAAGGGTGAGCTTGTCATTGGCTTCAGTCCAACAGAAACTGGTTGCTAAAATGAAGTTGTGGAAGGTCTCCCTCATTTCTCCATTCTCAGGATTCTTGCTTGGTTGAATTTTCTCTTGGATTCAGGGATCAAGAAATGTTATTTGGGTTTACTCCCCCTCCCTCCATTTAGGATCTGTTTGGTTTTATCCTAAGTATTTTCTTTGCCTTTAAGTCATGAAACTTGGCCATATAATTTCATATTCATGATTTTCTAAGTCGGCACTTCTTGTGACAAAAGTTTCCCATATTAACTGCTATTGTAGGATATTTCTGGGGATGACTCTGACTTAGCTGGTGTAAATCATCTATCCATTCTTTCAATTCTTTCATAACTATAGCCAGAAAATAGGATTCTCTGATTTATTATAGCCAATGATGAATGCCCATAGCTATAGGAGATGATATGGGACCAATATCTTCTTATGATTGCCACATAGGTAAGTTTCTACTAGAAAGAGAAAGAAAGATAGATAGATGATAGATGACAGATCAATAAAGAAGGAAGGCAGTGCTTTGTCAACAAGAATCATTGATATCAATTATACAAGGCACAGCAAACTAGTCCACAAAAACAATCGGGGTGATGGCCACAGCAGTTGGTCAGTACTTTGGCCAATCAGAAAAATCAGAACACATTTGTCTGTATAATTACATGTTATTCCCAACATTTTATCAGTATCAACCCTATTAGCAAGTGTCTTATGTCAACTTTGGAAGATTCAATTTCTGCTGATTTCACTGTTGCCTAAATGAGTAAAAACAATTCCCCGAATCATTGTGTTGAAGAACTTTCAACTACTTATGGGCAGTACAGTTAGTGCTTAAAAGTTAATATATTTAGAAATTGCCATAAAATAAAAATTAGGAACATAATGGGAACATTCTAAGACCCCTGTTATGTCTGGTTTATTTTCATGACCTGGTATATGAAATGTACTCACAATCTATTTTTATATGAATGGATGAATATCACAACCCTTGAAAGCAAAACCTATAAGAAGTGGAAATGATCAAGTATAATAATCTGAGTTGAACTGTATTTTTTTAATAATGCTTCAGCACAGACTAGTGATGAAGAACATTTGGGGGATATATTGCCCTAACCAGGTATTTCTTATTTTGATTTGATATGAATGTGCATTCTTGTCTAAAAAAAAGTGACTGTTGATTTTTTAAAATTATTTCATTCTTTACTTTCTCCTTCAAATATGATATTAATCTTGGTAACTCAAATTTATAAAAATTAATATGTCTATCATAATTCATTGTGTTCAGATTGTGGAAAATACATTAATATTATGACTAATCACATAGGAGAAAAATCTGAAAATTAACTAGACGATATCTATGTAGTATTTTGTCCAGATATAGAGTGAATAAGAAGTATTTATTATTAAAAAAAATTTAAGCACTCAATAGTTCCAAATAGGATCAATTAAAAATAACTAGATATGTTACTGAACTTCTTTGTGCTTGTTCTTACAAGATACCATAAAGAATAATAGAAATTATAAGCTGTGATATTCTTCAGAAACATATTAGGAAGTATGCTAGTCCACTTTTCATCACTATGACCAAAATACCTGACAAGAACAACTTAGAGGAGGAAAGTTCTATTTTTGGCTCACAGTTTCAGAGGATTCAGTCCATGGTCAGCAGGTTCCAAGGCAGAAACACCATGGCAGAATATCAAGGTAGAGGAAAGCTGCTCAGCTCATGATAGCCAGAAGCAAAGAGAGAGACAGGAAGGGGTCAGGGACAGAGATAATCCCCAAGGTCATGCCCCCAATGACCAACTTCCTTCAGCCATACTTCACCTGCCTATAGTTATCACCCAGTAGTCCATTCAAATTATTAATCTACCAAATGGATTAATGTACTGAGGAGGTTATAGACCTCATGATACAATTGTTTAACCTCTGATCACATCTGCGTTGCCTAATATATGAGATTGGAGGGGACATTCCAGATAGAAACCATAAAGGGAAGCTTCTGAAGTATGGATGGGGTACCCATAACTTAAAATGAATCAAGAAAAAAAGTGATAAAAATAAGAGGTAATGGAAAGCACATTCCCAAACAGGGATATAATCAGGAAAAAAGGTGACTGATCAAGGCAGGTCTGGCAAAGAGTGTAGTATTTGAACTAACCCTGTAAGATGGGTAAGGTCAAAAGAGTTTAAATACATATCTCCCAAAATGGTTGGGAGCCAACCTGGGTCCTCTGGGCTCAGGATCCCAGGGCATAAAACTAAGCAAGGGCAAACTTCTATGCTGGAGATGACCAAGAACATAATAGCAGCAGAAGTAGCTACATTCATGAAAAAGGGAAAGCTTGTGAATCTAAACACTATAAAAGTCAAGTGGTGTAATTAGATCAAGAAGTAATGAATTCAGTCAAAATCAAGTATTTGGGAAAAAATGAATCAGAATTATAGTACATTGAGAATAAACCTCCAAATATTTTGAGGAGTTGCTATGAAAACATTTCACTACTGTCCTTCTGTATTTAGCTTACAGACAGGCTGATTGATATGTCTTACCAAAGCAGAGATGGTCCGAATAGATTTGGATACAAGGATAATGGACTTCCAAATGGGATGAAGCTTTAGTGGTGAATTACTCTAATTCTATTAGAATGGGAAATGAAGAACTCAAAGGTAATATAAAGTGTCTGAGCCCATATGACTGAGTAATACATCTTTATACTTCAAGCTATGCAGAAATGCCAAACAAGATGCATCACTGCCATAGCCAATTTATTTTTATTGATATGTAGGGAGGATAATTAAAGAAAAATTATTTACTTCTGAGCAATCATTCATATCAATTTTTAAGTCAATATATTAAGTGATGTTGATTATGTAGCAGAACTAGCCATTTCACACATGAATATTAGACATTCTTCTATGTTTTGTCCATCAAAGGCAAATTTGGTAATCAAAGTAGGCATCATTTTAGCTTGGTGACTTTAATGTCCTGATTACAAAGATTTTCCATTTTCAAAATTCATTTTCTTTCAATATCATCCATTCATTCTTATGCCTTTTATTTGGGTGCTAATGTAAACAAAAACAAAAACAAAAAACAAACAGCATTTAAATTCAATAAAAACAACAAAAATTGACATAGGCAAGGTGGGGTGACCACAGAGTTTATGATTCAACCTGAGATACTATAAGAAACAGTATTATTAGAGTTTAATTAACATACTGTGAAACACAAGTTTAAAGTGCACATTTGACAAGTTTTGCCATAGAAGTGCACTCCTGAATCCATCACCACAATCACCACAAAGAGCACATCACCTGAGAAACTTTCCTCATGCCCCTTCCCAGTCCTTAGGCCTGCCTTCCCCCCTCCAACTTTCTTGGGCACACAGTGATCTGCTTTGGTCACTATAAGTTATTTTGCATTTTCTAGAGGTTTATATAAATGGAATAATAAAATATGTATTCTTTTTGTCTAATTTATTTGACTCAGCATATTTATTTAAGAGCTCTTCATTTTATATTAATTTTATATTAATTCCAACATGTGAATATACAGCACAATATTTATTCTACTGTTTATGTGCAGTTGGGTTACTGCTAGAATTTAACTGTATTGTATAAATCCTGGTGTGAAATTTTATAAATGAGTCTTTGTATGCTTTCTTTTGTGTTGGTAAATACCTATTGGCAGCATGACTGGATTTGGGGCACTTTTAGGCACAAAAGATATCACACAAGTAGGCATGAACCAGTATATCCTGGGAAAACCCAGGTGTTAGTCATCTTAAGGCCAGGCTACCAAAAGAGTGCTTTCCTGTTGAGAATAATTGGTCTAACAAAAGGCAATACTGAATTCTACTTCTATTCTCTTTGCAATAGCATGGTGTCCGAAAACACTAGCTGTCTTCCAATATCAGTTCTTGTCATCTTTAAAAGCATGGGTTGACAAACTGTAGGCTGGGGTCATATTAAGTCCACCAAATACCATATTCATTCACATATTGTTCACAGCTGCTTTTGCATTATGATAGTGTAAGTCTTTGAGATGAAGATTATATGGCCTGCAAAGCCTAAATTATTTATTAATTTTCCCTCTATAGAAAATATTTACTGATTCCTGTTCTAAAGTATTAGGATATCAAAATCTTTGCTGGGTCACCTAAAATAAGATCTATTTTCTAATTTCTTTTAAACTGAAGTCCAGCTCATTAGATATAAGGAGAAATAGTTTTGGGAACTTCCAAAGATTATCTGTTAAAAAAGCATTTTGGCCCTTCTCCTGTTAATAGCTACCCCCACTTTGTTCATATTATAATGTGTACATATTTTGTACATAGTTTTTACATAGTTTTTACAGCATATTATAATGTATATATTTGTACATAGGATTTTTATATTATATATGTATGAAGCCACAAGATATTTGTACATATTATGGATCCTGCAGCATCTTAGACAATGAAGTGACTTTGAGTATAGAAGGTATGCATGATGAAGCCACAAGATAAAAGGAACCACTGTTTCCAAAATCATGGATTATGATACCCAACCTAGACTGAGTTTAGTTAGGATACATGGATGAGAAAGAAACGCATTTCTTTCTTAAGTTACTTTGTGTTTGGGGTGTGTTGGTGTAATGAACAGTTCTATTACAGCAAATGTAATCTAAAAAATATAACATTTCATGTTCTGTTTCTTAGCTTTTTATTCCTGAGTCAAATACCTAAGAAAATCAACCTAGCGGAGGAAAAATTTATTTTGTCTCATGGTTTCAGAGGTTTCAATCCATAGTTTTTGGCCCCATCATTATATGCTGGCGGTAAGGAGAACACCATGGCAAGAAGACTGTAGTATGAGAAAATCTGCTCACTTCACAGTGACCAGGAAGCAGTGGGGGGGGGGGGGGGTGAGTCAAAGAGAGTGAGTACAAGAAAGAGTCTGGGGACAAGATATACCTCTCCAAGTCACACTCTCAATGACCCACTTCCTCCAACAAGGTCCCACCTCTCCCAGTAATGTCATCACAATAGGAGTCTATCCATTGATTAATTCAGTTATGAAATCAGAGCCTTCATGTTCTAATCACTTACCAAAAGTTTCACCTCTGAACCAACCCTGAGCCTTTTGCAGACCCCCCAATCAAAACCTTAAGAATGTTATAACCAAATTTGATAATGTACAATATTCTTAGAGTCATCAATGTTGTGGAAACCTGGGTAACTTAATTTTGGGAGACCCAGCAATTTAATCTGTCAATGAGGCCAGTAAAGATGTTCCTCCCCGAAAGCTTGGATTAAACTCAGCTTCCTGCTCAAATTCTTAAGCCTTACTCATAATCATCATCTCCATATGTGTGTCACCAAACCCATGTGCTCATCTTATACTGAATTGCATTCAATCCTCGCTGAGAATGCTGGCATTTGTTTCCCAGGGATTGTTTATTATTTGTTATGGGAAATCAAGTCATTGCACTATTTCATCGATGCAATTTTGACAGATATGAAAAAGTTTTGATGTCAATATATAATATTGCAATAGTAAGAAAAATTCAAAACACTTGATTACACCATACACCTATCTATGGCAGATAAATGAAATCATACATGTTTATATGGGTATACAAGTAAATCCAAGAGTCATTTATAGTCAATATTCACACACTAAAGCAAGAGTTTGAATTTTAATAGTCATATTTTCTAAATGATAATTTTTATAAGAATATCATTCTTGTTTGCATATATTCATGAATTGAAAAATGTTTCTCACATTTTCCCACAATTATATTGGCATCAATATTTGTAGACACAAGTCAGTTAAAATATAAACATTAATTTATTTGACAAAATTGCTCAAAGGGGGAAAAAGAAAAACAAGAATGCCAGTGATTGTCACCACAGACATTATTATTACTGCAGTTGCTGCTTAGTTGATGATGCTGTTCCTATCTGCAGATCTCCTGCTACCACTGGAATTACTTCCACCATGGGCAATAAGCTGCTATTGTAGAGGAAGTGGGTGTTACCCATACTACAAAAGCAGGTGGATTTAAAAAATCATTTTTCCCTGCTTTCTGTAAATTATGTTCTAAGCTTCAGTCTTTCTGGCTGGTTGGAAATACAGTGAGTTGTGCTGGGGGTTTCCTGCTCCCAAGATTGTGTAAGCACATAAGCCTGGAAAGATCTGTTTAGTCATTGCTGTTCAAAGTTTCAAGTGACTATAGGCCACTGGTGTCCCAGGACAGTTGCCAGGCCATGAAACTAGAGCCAGGCTCTCCATCCACTTGGAAAAAACTATACTCCTTTCTCTTTTTATGGATCCCATATGCAATATTCTCTATCTCTTTCTAGCTCTCTCCATCTCAAAATTGATTCTTCACTGACCCTAAGCTTTTAGAAAATAAAGAAGAACCCATTGTATGACTTATTTTTGTTTCCAGATTATTCAAAATTTTGGATGAAAACAGGAAAGAGAAGAGCACTGTCGTTGGTCAGCTTTTGCAAGGTAATTTAAACCAGCTCCAACATACCAGACTCCAAGATATCACCAAGGCAGCAGCTGCAGGAAGCAGTTTGCACTCTAGGACTGGGAAAACAGTTACTAGATGAAATTGGAATTATAAAAATTTAGAAGATTAAGAAGAGTCCCTGAGGAGACCCTCTAACTTCATATTGCCTGGCTAGTGCTGAAGTCTTTGGTCTCCCAAAGATTTTATGGGGATATGACAAAGTCTCTGAAAGGTGACACCGCCAACAACTGGTTGATGTTGGTATCTCTTAAAGCATACAATAAAGCTGGTTCTACAAATACTAGAACAAACAAGAATTGGATTCAGCTGCTGCCACTGGAAGGAATTATTGCTGCTGTAATGAAGGAGGGTTGCTATGGTGATACTGACACAAAAATCCAAGCAGACAGACAGGAAACAGTCTCGTCTTGTTCCCCAAGCCTCCAAATCTCCCTGAAGTATTAATCCAACTAGAACCACTGGCAAAGCAGAGGTGAGGTTTGTACGGTCTCAGCCCCAGCATCACAAAAGAGAAACTGTAAAGTTTGGTATGAATCTATGAGATGATGAATTAAATAACTGATGCAGATACATAGTGAGGTATGAGTCTGCTTATGTAATTAACAAATATCAAATATTTAAGATTAATTTATATTTTAAACTTGAACTCAAGTTAGTCTGATGTCATACTGTGTGTTCATAATTGATCCATGATATTATTAGTACTTTTTCTGTCTCTTGATTTTGGTCTCTAACTTGCTTGTCAATTCATTACAATTTTTATCTATGTTGGTAATACTTTTCATTTAAATTTATAGCATGATCTTTGTCTCTTTGTCTCTTCTTGGAAACAAATGCACCAAAAATGAATGCAAATAGGAACTTGACTTAATAAAAATATATGGGAATCTAACTTCTGAAAGAAAATTCTTGTTATAAGTCCTCAATATATTCACATATTCACAACCTGACCAAAGTCTCAAAAGAAAACTACTTCATGGGATTCAAGTCTTTCAAATTCATAAACATAATTTTAATATTTTCTTTCAGATATCTAGAAAAAATATTTTATAGAATTGCAACACAGAAAAATTCAGAGATCCCTTCCCATTATACAAATCATTCATTGAATGAAAATGGAGAATATAGAGAATGCTTAGTTGCTTTGTTCGAGGGCACACTCATGCACATATGCAAACCCACACACTTGAAATGCAGAAATGTTATGTAGAAGAGAACATACAGAACTTGATAAAATTTAGATGCCATTAATTTTAAGATATTCCATTAACTTATTTATAAGAAATGAAAAAGCTTGCCACTTATATTATGAAATACTCATGCTTGTAAAATATATCACAACTTCAGAGATGTTAAAACATGAAGCACTTTTACCTTAGACTCTATGAAATATGGTATAAATAAACAATAGAATAAATTAGGTATATGGGTTAGTGATGACATGTTAAGTTATAGAGATTCTGTACAAGTGAGAAAAGCGAACACTTTCAAATTATATATTATGTAATTTATAACACTATATAATTATATATACTATAACTCTTCAGATGTGGGGAGGTTTTATCATTCTTAGTGTTTTTTCCTCCATTTTCCTTAATAATAAACTAGAGGGATCATTATTATTTTTTTTTGTTAGTATGTAAAATTGTAACTGAACTTAAGAAAGGCTTTTTAGTAGTAAATTGCACTGGTTTGTGTCCTTTAAGAGGGAGAGAGAAGAAGAGGATTAGAAATGACAGAAGTATATTGGGAGACAGAGCAAGAGAAGAAAGGGAGAGCATCCACACTGTGATACAGTTATGACATCAATGGAAGGAGAGGGAAGGAATCAGGACTGGGATACAAACAGTGCCAATCACAGTTAAAGGTTTGTCAAGGGCAACTGGAAGCCCAAGCCCAAGTCACATGTTTTGATGGAATGGGCTTACTTTCAGTCCCTGCAAGGCTTAATCATTGGCTCTGAGGAGGCACCGAAAGAAAGGGCTTGTTGAAAATGTAGTCTCTCCAGAAGGACAGCAGCTGGAGCTGTCCATTACACTCTGGAGCAGGAGAACTGAGTATTTTCATAGCCACCATACAATTCCCAGTAAACACTAGAGGAAAGCTGAGGATTTTGCTCAATAATATGTGAAAATAAAATGTAGTCTAATCTTTTGGAATGAGATTCATTCTAGAGGCAGGGGACAAAGCTTATGAACTATTTTAGTTGCTCTCAACACTGCAATTTCATTACTACACGAATCTATATTGTGATCTACAATTGATGAAACTTTCAGAGCAAAAATCACAGCTGGAAATGAAAAGCATTTATATTGCAAAGTCTGTTATTGAGGATGTACCAGATGATGATGTAGAAGCAATATTTAGAAGTCTACAGATGATGCTGAATTAAGTGAAATGGCAATAATGAGCACAGTGTATTCATACACAGAATGACTCCAGTCATTTAATTACTGTGCTGGGCTAACATGATAAATGCACCTGGACACAAATCAATGGTAAATGGTTCCCAGAAAAAAAGTACTTAAAAAAGTCATGTACACTAAACAGAATAGTGTTTGCAGTATGCAGCCAGAAATAATTCTAACATTAAGGCATAGAGTTGAGGCAGCAGAATTCTAATTTTATGTTGAAAGTGGCTCTGGTAGATGAGTGAGCTACTTTCTGTTATAAATGTGCTATTTTGGCAGGAGCTATTAGGCTTGGAAGTGATTTTTTTTTTTTTTTTTTTTTTTTTTTTTTGTCCTGGCATTGAAGGAAAACTGCATACCCTCTTCTTTTGTAATACCTGTACTCATACTGAACACATCCATTGCAGTTAGAAATCCTAACAGGTAAGCCCATGTTTCTCTTTTTCTGAAACTGTTTCACAGAGAAAACTAGGTACGATACCAGGGGAAAAAAGGTCTTTCATATACAGAGAAAACTACATGATTCCTATGCCATTTTCAATGAACTGTACCAGTGACAACTTCTTTTTGTTCACTATTCCTAAGATAGAGGCAGCAGGTAAGGGCTCTTGTCCACTCTTATTTTGGAAATAACTAAATGAAACACCTCTATAGCAAAGGGTTGAAAAATCTGTATGATATTTAATTATTGATGAACATATTATTAAATTAACAAATGACTTCATTAAAATATCACTTTTTAAAATATTGATCTTTGGAGTTCTATATCTTTTGCTTGCTGTCTTAAAAATGATCACATATTTTAATTATGGTCTTATAAGAAGATTTAATTTCCTTCTGACCTATGGTTACAGAGATTTGTCACATAAATTTACAAATTTAGGGACAATAAACCATTATTGATTTATGAGTTTATCTAATACTTCTTCCCTTGATATGGATAGTAAGAATCTGAGAAAATGGAGAATCAATAGAAGTCAATATGGTAGGTGTTTGTTGCCTTTTGAGCTATAAAACAGCCAATCTTATACTTTCAGAGACACTTCCCATGTCTGTTTAGGGCTCCCTGGACCCTCCCTCACTCAGTCTGTATAGATGCTGGGTAGCTGATTATAATCCTACCCCAGGTGGGGCATGTGAACAATGTCGATGAATCAGCTAATCCTATCCTCAACACTGGAGGACTTGACCATGGATATGGGCATGCTTTCTACCAAGCCACAGTCTATAAAATCTCAATGAAAGTACTTTTGTTTGAGCCACTGGGCAAGTGGATCCACTCTCTCCCGCTAAATGTGAGTTTGAATGGATAAATGAGCTGGACCTGTTCCTAACATTTTGCTACCAGGTTGGTCTTAAGACTGAAACCAGTACAGCAAAAGGCAGAACCTGATATAGGGAATAAATTGAGCCCTGAAAACATCGCCTGAATCCACAACACAGTGCTGCTGGAACCTTTGTCTCCTTAGACATTCTGTTTATGTGATCTAATTAATTTCCTCTTTTTGGGGGTAAATTTGAGTCAAAATTTGAACCAGCAATGTTCTGCCTTTTCGGTTACCCAATAGTGGGATATAGGTAGATGGGCAGACTACATTTAAATGATAAAGTAATTAGAAGTCAACCTGAAACTCACTGTGTTAACATATCATGCTAACAATTATTCCCTTGTAAGCATGATAATAATAACTGAATGGTCTAGGAATGCTGACAGTGGTTGAGAAGAATTGGAATGTACTAACTCATGCCAAGTCTGAGTGAACATTATCAATTTAAAAATTATTTAGATTTTTCAGGAAGGAAGGAAATGTGGCAAGAAAAATATTAAAGAAGATTAATTCATGGGATAAATGCAAAGCTGATTATACCCAAATGTGTATAAATCAGTGTAAACTATCTGGGATGTGAAAAATAGCAAGCCAAATAAGAACATGGGGAGCTCATTAGGATACGAAATCTAGGTAGTCAAATCCAAGAGGTGTTTAGGTAATAGGTCAAAATTAGGTTCCTGTTTGCATATGGAAGAGAGGTGGGGTGGGCACTGGGACAGAGATATGCTTAAAGTTGTGCCCAGTTTTCTGGTTTGCAAAGAAAATGGGGATTTTGTTTTCAAAGTCATAGAAACTAGAGAGTAGTTTTGAGAGATGCAAGAGAGCATGGATTCCCTTTTGTCAGACTGACTTTGAAGTATCTGGAGATGAACAGGGGAAACTGAGTAGGCAAATAGATATATGAATCTAGTTCTCAGAAGACTAATAGAATAATAACATGGTATGTGTTTTAAAACTATGAGAATAAAAGGCAGCTCAAGATCAAAGAAGCTGTGGAAAAATGAAATCACCTATGAAGAAACCATGGAATAAGAGGATCTTTCTGAGATTCTGTCCTACCTCATTCTCCTCTATCAGACCTTTAAATATTGACATCCCTTTAGGGCTCCTTCTTAGATCATAAGAATGGAAATGAGATGTGCTTTTACATAAGGCAAGAAGAGAGGACATCTTAAGGTGAAAGAAAGAATGATTAACCATGTCAAGTGCTACTTAGAGGTCAATAAGATTTAGAGAATTGTCCATTTTGTTTTATGAAGGTCCTGAGTGACTATATTAATTGCTGTGTCAATGAGTGTAATAAACATAAACGGTGACTTGTTCTCTTAAAGATCAGTACAGTACTCAGGTCTTAATGCATCACCCTCTGATTTCCACCCCAATGATGAGCACATGCAGAGATGATTCATCGTGAGTCCTGATGAAGCATGCTTCTTGAGGTGTAACTGGAATGTAAATAATACTTTTACAGTTTTGAAGTGATGTTGGCCTAGAAATAGGATCTGAACAGAAGTTGTTTCCAAATGTAGACAGCAACCTAGTATTTTCTTTGCATCCAACTTTTGCCTAGCACAAATTTTATTTCAATTAAACAATCATAACATTTGCAAACAAAAAAATGAAAGGGCTTGCAGCTAAATAAAACAGGTCTATACCACCACCTGAGTCAAGTTAGTCTGTTTGCTGACTCAGGGGGAAAAAATTAGTTAAGACCTGTTTGAATAGAACCTCCTAAATGAATGATAGCTGAGGGACTGGGTTGAGCTGTCTATTTAAGTTTCCCCATGAGATTATTTGAAGCTAGTGGTTCATAGTCTGGAGAAAGAAAGATGTGTTCTATGACCCTTTATCCTCAGCTACTTTCTCAGTCAATAATTCCTTGAAAGCAATCTGTTAAAGAAAATGTAGTATTTACAAAGTACAGATGAGATCATTACTTAGCTTGACAGGATTTATTTAAATATGATTCTCTGTGAGAGTGAGAGATGAGATGAAACAGGCTAAACCTTTAATATTCACCATCAGGTGCCACTGCACCCATACAAGCTGTTCTTGGAGACATCTGAAGGAACAGAGCAAGTGTCACTTTCTCAGATCAAGTTTCTGTCTAAAATTTTAGGGACAGCTGCTTCTATTTGGGAAATGACAAGATGAGTATATATTTCAAAACGTGCTCCAAACACCTTTCAGAAATAACAATTCCAATACCAGGAGACACTGATCATATATTTTTTTTCTTCTTTCCCTGATTATTGCTGTTAAAAATAGATCGTTCATTCAACAAAGCACCTATTGAGCACCTACTATTTGGTAAGACAGCGGGATATCTCTTACTGCAAGAAATGTATGTTGTGTTAGACCAGGTATACACATAGGGATATTACAGATTGAATAATGGTATGTGGTGTAACAGAAGTATAAGAAAACAAATATGAGAACACTCAGCCAGAGCAGAGTGAAGAGATATTCATCTTATTCATTCTGGAACATCTAGAGCTGAACTTGAAGAAGTACATTATTAACAGGAAGAACTAACAGGATGGTTTATGATGGACAGAACTGCCTTTTAAAAGTTAACACATGGGAAGAACTTAAAGATATACATTCAATTCTTTACTATTAATAAATTGCAGGATAGAATAAAGAGGGAAGAAAGAGAAATTCCTATACTAAAGCTGGGGATAAATATGACGAGGCAGTATATTCTATTTTTTTTTTTTTTTTTGAGCAGGACTCCAGAGGTAGAATATCTGGA
This sequence comes from Tamias sibiricus, assembly GCA_025594165.1. Classification (NCBI taxonomy): domain Eukaryota; kingdom Metazoa; phylum Chordata; class Mammalia; order Rodentia; family Sciuridae; genus Tamias; species Tamias sibiricus. The sequence goes on from CM046671.1 coordinate 40,030,174, forward strand.
TTCTGATTGAACACCTGCATTTATATTCTGTGTGACATTAGGCAAGTTCCTAACCTTCCTGAACCTTAGTTGGTTCATCTTTAAAATGGATAGAACAGCATTATTCCCTTGATAGGGTGTTTTTTTCAAAATTAATTCAGTTGATAGAAGCAAAACATTTGAACCTATGCTTAGCACGTAGTGACTCTACATAATGTTCAGTCTTTATTTTTATCCAAAAAGCCTCATCTACTAACTCTTTGACAGATTGCTGCTTGTGTTTAGTTATTATTAATTTCTGGAGTCTCACATTGTGGTTTTATGTATATAAGCACCAAAGATGGCAGATGGTATTTTTTTCCTCTTATGGTTTTCTCTTCACTATTCCTACATGAAAAGTAGGTGCATAGCCTGTACCTTTTTTTTTTTTTTTTTCCAAAAGAAATCAGGTGGCAAAATAGAAAGCTAAAGTCCCCTGTTTGGGGTTTTGAAAAGTCAAAGACCTATAAAGAAAACCAGCTATTTCCGGGTGTGGACAGACCTCCGTACATCAACCTGAAGGGATTATTTCCCATTGCCTCTAAGAAACATCTGGGGGCTAACAGGGTTGGATGAGGGAAATTCTGTTCTCTCCTTTATGGTGGCTCTGTTGAGAATGGCCACAGATGAAAGGAGCTAAGAAGACAATCTGAAGCCAAGAGTTGGCCCAGGCCTGGCAAACATAAGTCTGAGGGGCCCACAGCTTGGAAGGGGGCTGACTTTCAGGCAACCTGATTCTTTCTACACAACTATATCCAATACCTCCTGGAAGCTGGATTAGATCCCAAGGGAGTGAGGAACCAGGAAAGTCCTGGAATGCCTGAAGTCCTTTTTGTCCCATTCAGTTAATGGAATGATTATGTAGAATTCTTAATATAAAAAGATTATATAAAATAAAATACTTTGACATGCTTGCTTCAGTTGATGACTGTACACTGGCATAACGGAAAATAAAGAATTTCAGACAAATCCAGATCATTCTTCTCCTTCCACCATTTTGTTTTACATTTTGCTATACAGGGTAAAAATTGGGTTGATCTTGGATCTCTCAAACTGGTCTTGATCTTAATCGCAAGAAACTCAATCTATTGCGATCATCATTGTTATCTTAGTCAAAAGAAAGTGCAGCCCATTGTTATGATTATTTAAATGTTCTGATGGTATCATGTTGGGCTAATGGGAGCCCCTTCAAGCTGGCTCTTGTATCTTTTTGCCTGTTCCCAACATTCTTTAAGCATTTGTTACAACAAGATATTCTGGACTCATTTGTCCTTTTCTACTTACAGCTGTAGAATTTTGGCATTTAAAAAAATAGTTCTTTAGATAATTCTGATCGTATTTAGAAACAAAAATTATCTATCTGGGTGCTGTTTATTTGCAGCTCTCATGGAGTGCCATTACTTTCATTATTACCTTCTAGGTCTTTTAGAAGAGATATGTATATATGTCTACCTCACATATACACACTTCAAACTATGTGTGCATACATGTAAAACATGGATTCAAGCCCGCAACTCTAATTCAGTTCTAAAGTGTTAGAGGATATTCTTCCCTCCTCTTTCTTGATACCTTTAAGTAGTTCCTCTGATGAGAAACCTGGCTCTGGCTATCTTTTGTGTATGTTTTATTTACTTATTTGCTGGACATAACCACTCTCCCCACTGAGACAGAATTTTCTCTGCCTCCTCACTCACCCCTGCAGTGTGCTGTGTCCTCGGATGCCCCAATGCTTCCTGTAGCTGTTCTTGCCCTGCAGGGCTGTGTCCTTGGATGCTGGTCTGCCAGAACTCTCCTGTGTCACCTCCTACCTTACCAGCATTAAACACAGCTGGGCACAAGCAGGCGCACTGTCACTGTGCCCCATGATAATGCCTTCCCACCTAACCTCTCAATTGCATTCACTGAATCTTCAAGAACTTCTCAACCACTCTGCACAGAGAGATAAAGGAAGGGGACATGGGAATGGCAGATGTAATGAGGATGGAGGATCACACTGGCCCTTTTTACTTGGCTGTCTGTGTCACTTTCTCTATTGTCAATATTGCTTCTTTTTCTGTAGCACTCCCCTACCTCTCTGTATTTGATATTTATATTATCAGTTCACCAAAGACACTTGATTTCTCTGTGCTTTAACTTTTTTATCTGCGTTATGAGATGATAACAAGGCAGAGTTCATAAGGTCATTATGAGGGTTAAATGTGCTTGGAATATTATTCATCAAAGAGCAAGCACTGAATAGACTCTACCAACTATTTCTTCCCTGTGGGTGGTGAATGATGAAGCCCTATTTCAGCTTAGGAGTCTTGTCTTGTGTGAAGGTAGTATCCCCAGACAGCCTGTTGACAGTTGGAAGATCTGACGTGAGGAGTGTGTTAGCTTTTTTAAACCCTCATTCATAAAGAAACAGACTATAGAGGAAAAGACTTTTCATTGTGGTCAAAACAAGATCAGGGCAGGAGGTAACAGGAATCACAAATGCAATCCCTTTCACAAATAAAGTGTGAAAATCTCCTGTAGGCCAAAGTAGCAGGGAAAAGATTACTGTAGGGATGCAATTCTTTAAACTCACACCTTACTTGTCCTCCTACTTCCATTTCCAGCTCAACAAACGTCATTAGTATTGTTGGGATTCATTGTGTCACTAGTCTTGAAATGTGCTCCCTGCATAGGTCAGCTTGAATAACTTATCTTTTCTGCATTGTAATTTTTTTGTCTATCCTTCTCCTAGGAATGAACAAGAAGCCTTTAAATACAGATTTAGGAGAATGCAATCACTCCTAGTTCTTCTGCCATTCCCTGAGTCTGAGTCTATTTGTAGCAAATATCCTACTGTTACTTCAGTGGTGTCAGGCTATCAGTGGAAATGGCAACAATCTGTCCCAGATGTGAAGATGTATAGCAGAAAATGACACTAAATTGTGGCCCTGGTAACCCAGTTCATCCTCAGGAGCGGATAGGATGATCATTTACCACCCTATCAAGAAGGTAGTTTTGATTTACATTGTCCCAGTGACTATTGTTCATGCTACAGATAACCAGAGAAAAGATTTCATACGGAATGTACACCACTTTCTTTATTGGAATGTCCCTAGTTGTCACTCTGTTGTAACAGGGTCATTCTTTCTTCTGAGATAGATAACAAAGCATGCGCATCCTCAAATAACATTGACTAACTCCCCACAAATACCTGACCAGGCCATTCATCTCCTGTGATACATTTTTAACAGTTTCAAAACAAAGAAATCCAGCATATGGCACTTAATTTGGATCCTAACGACTCTGTACTTTGAGAAGACAAATGATCAGCAAGCTGTTTCAAACCTTAACCTACAACTTGAGAGGAATAATTTGTTATCCAAACAAAAATCCCTTAATTAATCAAAACTTAACATTAAAATCAGAATTAAGTTATGTTACCAAAGCCATCTGTTGCCAGGTACACACATATTCTCTTCCTCTACTCACGCAATACTGAGTCCTACTAAGTTGAGAAACAGGAATATAAAGCTAGTAAAACGTTTTGTGAAAGAGAAAGGCAGTGGATAATGAAGAGTATAGCAAAGAAAAAAGAAAAATAAAATAAAATAAAATAAACCAAATTGTCAATTTATCAGGCAGAGAATGACAGGAAAGTGAAAGTTTTTGTTACTGGCAATGATGACAAAATCTACCTAATTTGTCATGAAATCATGATCCAAGCTTTCATTATTTGTTATCAACTTAGTTATCTTGCAACTTTTAAAACACAATATATGAATAATTCTAGGAAAGGAAATCTGAATCATTTACAACTGAACAAAAAGTAGAAGTTGCAACCATGTGTTAAGAAATATTTCCCTCATTCTATGGTTCCAAATTTATTAATGGAACTATGAAATTATGCCTACTAACAAGAAGACAAAATATTAAATAAACAGTCAAAGGGAATGATAAAATGTGCATGTGGTTATTTCCTGCAGTGAGATGTCACTCATATAGTTCATTAGATTCTAAAATCTTTGTTATATGATAATTAAAAGTAATAAATAATGGCTCAGGAATAATATTACATTATACCTACTACCCATAATTTTAAGAAAGTAATTTAATATGCATTGTACCTAATTTCAAGTAAATTTAAGTTAAAAATAATTTAGGTGCATTCATAGAACAGATTTAATAGAACAATTTGTTCACTCAGTATGTGAGCTTGAGAAAAATCCCCTTCACTTTTCTGGTTCAAAGTTAATTGGCCTAAAAATTTTAAAAAACATTCAGGGTAGAATATGTACATAATTAGATAGATTAGATCTATAAAATCCTCCATGTCAGGTCAAATGAATGATAACTTTAGGCAAAATGTAGAACTGAGATTTATAGAAATTCCTTTTGTAAGTTGTGAAGACAATTTGAGGAATCCTGTTAATGACTGCAATAATTAATAAAATCTATACGATAACTTTAAATAATGGATATTAAAGAGGTTTTTATATTTGTAATTATTTTCAAATGCTAACAAATGTAACTTATTAGTAGTATTATGTCTTCTACTCATTATTCAAAATTGCTGAAATTCCATGGAATATTTATGGTATCCCTGAAGATCTAAGCATCTTTATACCTGTAGTCAGAGTTCTGTAGACTAGAGATCTCACTGACTTTACTATTCCTTAAATCAACCTTCACTCATTTTGGGGAGATCCTTAGAACATCACTTCCATTTGCTCAATAAGAGATATTTGGCACAAGGTGAGGGGAGTTTTCTTCCCTCACTTTGTAGTCAATGAATATTTGCCTCTATAGTCAATGAATATCTAAGGCAGCTAGACAGATGAGGAAAACTGACGTTACCCATCTCTAGCTCCTTTTACAGAGATGGGGACATTATTATTGGTACAGCATTGCTCTGAGCTTGGTTTTAAGCCCAACAGCATGGCTCATAGTTATAAACCTTCATAAGAATTTAGAGAATTTATTCCTAGGAATGGAAGTTTAAAAGAAATAATAATTTGTGTATATTACCTGTTTTAGGCAGGATTCTGGCTTGATATGAAATCACCAAAGCCGCTTAACGCCCACCTCCCTCCTAGCAGCAACACACATACACACACACACACACACACACACACACACACATTTTCTGTACCCGAAGTAACTTAATTCTACTCCTAAGTCAACCAAACATTTGTTGGAAAGATATTTTCTTCAGTCTCAGCTCTCTAAATTCTCACATTTTTGTCCAATGTTTACCTCTTCCCAAGACGCCTATAATCCATTTTTTGCAGATGAAAACACTCCCCTCACTTTCAGTTGTGTATTCTGGTTCTATGTTACCCACAAAATAATCCCAAACTATTCAAAGAAAGGTTTGGTTCTGGGTTCATTCACATGGCTACCAACTCTTGATAGTGTGGTATAATTTTCAGACTTATACATTTTCAGACATACTAACATGAGACTCTCGGATCATGGGATATCAGCCACTCATAACTGGTGTAGAGCAGTGTCCTGTGAAAGTAAAAGTGGTCTGAGAATGTCCAGTTGAGATGAGGAGCTCTCAGGGATCAGAGACTTCACACATAGGCCTGTCCATGACGAGGAATATGGTAACTGAATTTGAACTAAATTCGTGAACAGCGAAGAGGACTGAAGTGTTGCTGATAGATTTTGCCCTGACCTGTAAGTAAAATCAGTCAGTCCTGGTGGGTCCAATGCAGCATGCTCTGCTGGAGCCTCCAAATCAAACAGGGAGGAGTTAAATGTACAATTAAGCAAGCCATAGAATAAACAAAGCAAGATACCATAGCCTCCAAAGATTCAACATGTCACAGGATAGGTCAATTTTTGTGTGTGTGAGAATTTTCTGAAAGAGAGAATGCTGAAAAATAACTTGAAATATGAAAACTTCAACTATATTATTTTCCCATATATTCATTCAATATTTTCATTCAATACATAAGAGAACTATACCCTATATGAATAGAGCCCAAAAGAAATCACCCTACTAATCCAACAAAATAAAGTTATTATTTTAGAGCGCTGGCATGAAGCTTACCATTGGTCACACATTTCTTTTCTTTACTTCATTTTCCCTCTGCTGCATTCTACAGCAGGTATGTAGCTGCATAATCTTTGAGATGTAGGTTGTGTAGCTGAAGAAGGGACATGAATGAAACAGAGAGGAATACTGCTAGGGTGTAGAATCTTCTCTTTAATTAAAACTCTGCCTTTAAGTTGTGTATTTGGGATTAATTTTACATCCCCCAGTCTCCCCACCTCCTCCCCTCATTCCTTTTCTTCTTTCTTCCCTCACTTTCTTTCTTTTTTTTTCCCCATCCTCCATTCCCCCTGTTATTCTGTCTCCCTTTACTCTTCTCTCTCTCTCTCTCTCTTTCCTCCTTCTTTGGCTTAATTCTTTCTTTCTCTGCTCAATTTTTTTTTATTTTGCAATTTGGTCTTCTTCCTCATTGAAATGCCAATATTGCTTTTCAAGTACTTTATGAATGACGGTTACCTGGCTCATTTTATGTTTATTGAGATCTGTATTCTTTCTTCTTCAAGAGCATCTGATTAAAAGAATAATACTTAGTTGTAACAAGACAAGGAAAAGATTATGTGACGCTAATCATGAAATCGAGTAGAAGTGATGTCTGTCAGTTAATAGGAAAGAGCTTATCTTATTCACTAACAGAACAATTTAATTCTCACATAAGATTCTATAAAATTATACTGATGAGACAAATGGACTTCCCTTTTCATGCTAATCAAGTTATGTGTTCATGTTTCATTGCTAATGTTTTTAAAAGATCTCATTGGTTAAATAGATGTGTTTTATTCAGCCAACTCAAGATTCAATTTCTGTAGAGCCTCTGACACTTAATAGAGATACTCAGAGCTTTTTTAGTAATCTGGGAAGAAAGGAATGGTTGCTAGTTGAAAGGAATTTCTGGAATTTCACTTTGGTTGCTAGAGGATCCATTGAAGCAAATATTTTGTATTTCATCACATTGCTTTGGCAATCAGCTGCCATGTCTTTTTTATTCATTTTTAAAAGTTCCACTGTATTTTTAAAATATCTTTATTTATTTTTATGTGGTGTTGAGGATCAAACTGAGGGCCTCACACATGCGAGGCAAGCACTCTACCACAGAGCTACAACCCCAGCCCCAGGATGATGATTTTTGATTGACATAAGTAGAGATGCTTAATGCAGTTTCCTTTTTCTGCCAAATCTCAGACTCCAACCACGGATGCTCCAAGGAAGTGGTTACATTTTTAAATTTAAGCTATCTTTTATTTTAGTATATGTTAATTCAACACATTCACTTTCAGCAAATTCATTCAAATCCTGATCTTATGGCCCACTATGGTGTAAGTTGAGACAGGTTCTTTATGTCTCAACTTTCTCATCTCTATTTACAGACAATAAAAATGCTTGTTTGTGGTCCAAATAAGGGTGGTTTATAAGAGAATGTTTTAGTCAGATTTTTTACTCTTTAACTAAAAAGCCCAACAAAAACAATTGTAGAGGAAAAGTTTATTTGAGGGCTCATGGTTTCAGAGGTCTCAGTCCATAGAAGTCTACCACCATTCCTCAGGGCTCCAGGTAAGGCTAACCGTATCATGGCAAAAAAAGTGTAGCAGAGAGAATCAGCTCACATGATGATCAGAAAGCAGAGAGAGACTCATTCCCCAGATATACACCTCAAAGCCATGCCCCAATGCCCTACCTTCTCCAGTTACCACTCAGTTAATCCTATAAGGGATTAATTCACTGATTGGGTTAAGGTTTTCACAACCCAATCATTTTTTCTCTGAACTTTTTTGCATTGTCTCACATGTAAGCTTTTGGGGGATAGCTCACATCCAAACCATAACAGAGAAGATTAGTGTGAGGTATTCTACCTAGTGCTGTGTCAAATAAAACATGTTGCATATGTTCATAATGAGAGTTATGACATAATTCACATTATTCTAAAGACTGACATTTAGAAACACATTGCTAGAGTTTGGATCTGAAATGTCCCCGCAAAGACTCATATTAATAGCCTGGTCCTCAGCTGGATTCCATTGGGAAATGAAAGTACCTTGGAGAGGTAGGTACCAGTGGAGGAAGTTAGGTCCTCTGGGGTATGCCCTAAGCAGGTATTAGAACACTAGCCCTTTCCTGTTTCCCTTTCCTGCTTCCCTCTCTCTGTTTCCGGGGGCCATGAGGCGAAAGTTTGCTAAATCTTTCGCTTATGGCTGTGACGTGCTGTCTTTCCACAGGCCCAAACAATGGGGCCAAGTGACCATGAACTGAGCCAAAATAAACCTTTCCTTCTCAAAAATTAGTAACATGCATAAAAGAGGGGAAAAGCCATATTAGGAGCTTTCCCCCATCACAAAAAGCAGTCTTGCCAGGAAATTAGCTGAGCCATATCTATGAGTCTCTTCATCTCTACTTCCCTGCAATTGTGAAATTCCCTTGGACATTTTCCTTGTGAGAATTTAATTGTTCTTGACTTGTGAAAGCATAGACTTTTAGTTCTTTTTCTGCTCTGATAGATTTTCATCTTGTCTCAAACCGATTAACTAGATCATTTTTAACTCATCCATATTAATAGACCTTTCATTACAGGTGAAGTCATTATGATTTGACATGGGCCACATGCTTTTATAAAATTTTAATTTTCTATTATTCTTTCTGCAAGTAGAAAGGATGAGTCCCCATTGAGGAATGTGTGTTTTGAGGAAACACAAGGGGAATTTGTTTTAAGACATGCATACACAGGCCTTCATGACACACACTTGGCCCCTTGTGTGCAGATTATTTGTATGAGACTTCCATTCCTCATGTGATTTTTTATTCAAGCACATGTTGTCTCTATCATTTGTCTGTGTGTCTTTTAACTGCATATTTTAAACTCATGCTTCCCATGGTGGGATGCAAGTAAGGGTCATGCTAACTTTAATAAATAGCATTTATCTGAATTTCATTTCATTTAGAAGGCAACTCCTCTTTCCTAAATCCTTCCAAGCATTCTGGAGATCTCCAGGCTGGCTTTTGTCATAATTTTTTCTTTCCGGTTGTGATCCTGTTGGGTCCCAGGGACATCTTAACCTGAAAAGCTGTGAGTTCTTTCCATACTGTGACCTGAGTCATCCCAAGCAAGCTCTCCCCAAGGGACTGCTGCGGAGCATGAGGTCCCTCCACTGCTCCAGCCTGATGCCACTGGTGTCCTGAGAACCTTGGTACTCACCAGAGAGCTCAGATGTGCCTAAGACAACTGTGTTTATGCAAGAATCACAAAGATGTCATGTCACAGGAAGTTAGGCATTTTTTTTTTTACTTGTTCACCAATGTTGCAGAAACTGCCTGCCTACAATCATATTAAATTTTCTTTCTTTCTTTCCTTTTTTTTTTTTTTTTTTTTTTTTTTTTGGTACCAGGTATTGAACTCAGGGGCACTCGTCCACTGGGTCACATCCCCAGCCCTTTTTTGTATTTTATTAGAGACAGGGTCTCACCGAGTTGCTAAGTGCCTTGCCATTGCTGAGGCTGGCTTTGAACTCACAATCCTCCTGCCTCAGCCTCCCAAGTGCTGGGATTACAGGCATGTACCACCGCGCCCAGCTTTAAGTTTTCTTAAACATATTTTTATCCATAATACTCAACCACTAGACCTGGGGTCAATGCATGTGAAAGATGGGCAGGATGCTGTCCAAGGCAACTGTGTTATTCTGGAGCCAAAGTTTTCTTTGACACCCTTTCCCGTCAGGATTTCTATTTTATTTTATTTTTTAGCTTTTTACTCAAATTCTCTTTGTTGTTTACTTATTCAAATAATCCCTTCTGGTCTTTTTCTCTACTATGACAGATATCTTGAGAGGTGTCTCAATCTCAGTTGCTGCCATAAGCTAGATGCAAGCTGGCATGCCCATATATGTATAATGTTTACATGTCTGTCTCCTCCCCACGACATGTAACATGTCCTATTTATCTCTATGTTGTCAGCAGTGTGTCTGGCACCTACAAGTTGCCTAATTCCTATTTGATTATTTGAGTAAATCTTGTCCTCACCAGTTGGTAGGAATGACATCCACCACTCGTTTTATTTAATCAAGTAGGTAATTCTTTTCTCGAGTTCACTAACTGATTTGGTGTATAGAAAAATGGGAAGGTTATTGACTACATGAGTACATGAGAAGAGGTCCTGGTTTTATTTCTGCAAAATATTTGCTATGGGATTTTTCCTTTCCTGCATCTGTTTTTTTTTTTTTTTTTTTTTTTTTTCATTTTTGTTAGAAGAGGAGGTCAAACAAAACAATCTAGGAAGTCTTTTCTGGTTCTACTATCTTATAATCTGCATTTTAAAAAATCTGTCATGTTCCTTTTGAAGATCTGATAGAATTTGCTAGACCTATATTAAAACCATTCTTTCCCTAGAATAAAATTGTCCAGGGTTAAAATTTACAGTTTCATTGATACTGTCCTATAAAATCCAGAACTGAAAATATAAATGAATTGATATATTTTGGGTCTCAAATCTGTGTCTGTCTGACTTACTAAATTTATCTAAGTGGAAAAGGGTGTACATTTTAGCAATCCATTCATGAATTCCCTTACTTATGTCAGCATACTGAGTTAGGTCAGCGGTTGGTGGTTGGTGATGGGCAGCATTTCATCCATATGTCATCAGGGTTCCTGGGCTCCTCTCTTCCTCCAGACCTTCATCCAACTATGCTGCTTTTCTTGTTATTGTTCCCTTCCTATTCTTATGCTCAGCCTCACCTTCTCTGTGAATCTCCTTCTGAAACTGTTGTTAGTATCTCCAGCTCTGGAAGAGGCTAATTGTGTGTGTGTGTGTGTGTGTGTGTGTGTGTGTGTGTGTATGTGTGTGTGTGTGTGTGTGTGTGTGTGTGTATTTAAATACATTTAAACATATATATGTTTAAATACATTTATATATACATTTATATATATATATATATATATATATATATATATATATATATATATATATGTTTGAATACATTTATACCTGGCTTTACTTTGATGTATGTTTGATTAATTTGTTTGCAACATAAAAAAAAATTATCCTCTAACTGTTGTAGAAAGCAGAAGGCCCAAACCAGCCTCACCAGCTCATGTAAATGTGGTGTTAGAGCACATTCCTTCTGGGAGCTCTGAAAGGAGAACCCAGGGACTTGCACAAGTCTTCAGCCTCTAGAGCACAACTGCAGTCCCTCACTGCTCACTCTTCCTTGCATCCTTCCAACCTCTAGCTTCTGTTGTTGTATCTCATGCTGCTGACTGTGAAAATAGTGGTTTTTGTTTGTTTGTTGTATTGGGGATTGAACCCAGGATTATTTTGCCAGTGTTCTTATTTTATTTTTTATTTTGAGACACAGTCTCTCTAAGTTGTAGAGGGTCTTGTTGATGAGGCTGGCTTGCGCTGCTCCTGCCTCAGCCTCCTGAGTCATTGGAATCAGAGGCATGCACCACCATGCCCAGCTTAAAGCTCAAGTGGTTGAACAAGTCTTCTGTATCAACACATTACCAATTCACTGAGGAAATAGTGTTTATTGGACAAACATTTCTGAACAGCACATATTCAGTCTTGAAACCTTATCAACTCTTAACTCATTTTTCTCTGAAACAGTTTTAAAATCACCTACAGTCCTGGATTCCATTATTACACCTTTTTATTCAGCATCTTACTTTGTCCTTTAGTTTAGGAGCATGTGACCTTTCCCTTTCTCTAAACTCACATACATTTACACTACTTGACAAAGAAGGAAAGAAAATTAAGACAGAGATCTCTTCCTTTCCCCCTTTTCTTAGCATCCAGCTCAGAGAGAAACATCTGCAGCAGCAGATAACCCCCTCCTGCCTCCCTCCCTGGCCTCCTCTTTCTCTTCTTTCACCATGTGTCCCATCCTTCAGGCTGACTTAGAGCCACTGGGTCAACCTGCTTGGTCACATTTTTGGGTTTGTATAAGGTGTCCCTTCCATTACCTTGGCCTGATGTCCTCTCATGCTCCACCCACTCCCCTCTGCAAGCCTCCACACCCACACCCAGGCACACTCACACCCACCACACACACACTCAGAGTCCCCACTTTCCCCAACACAAATGATGACCCCCCCCACACACAAATCCACATACATAGACACGCACACCACCACCACACAAATATCTACCCCTGAACATGAACCTCCCTACCCACATGTGTAAATACAAACACACACACCAATACACGTTCCTCAAATACGTGCACACACATTGCACCCTCACCTACACCCAGCAACTTACCTGCACTCACCTACAATCACACACAAATTCCTACAACACTCTGACTACTGTATCCATGTATGTGCCACCCCAGACATACCTATTCTTCCAATAACACACAAGCTCACAACTCTTTCACGCTCCATACACCCAAGCATACACATACATAACGTTTACACATATACACACAGATGCATATGTGTATATCAGCCACAAAACACATGGCTATACATTGACACACACATCCCATGAACACATGAGCAATCAAGTTAAACATGCACATCACATACTTATCCACTCAAAGAAAACTTCCCACTGAAACAGGCAGACTCCTACAAGAATGCACATTGGCACATGTACACAGACATACAGGCACTTCCTCTGTAAACTCACACATTTGCACACACACAGACTCATGCATACCACTCCCTACGTGTAACACATGCATACCCGCACATCCCTCACACACACCACACATCCATATACACATGCACACAGATCCACACACAGGCACCTGCACACACACACACACCCAGCATTGTCTCTATCTTATATAAAACAAAAAGTGAATGTTCCCACCTTATCACACCAAAATGCACATACACTACAAAAGCACAATGTATTTGAATAACAACAATAATAGAATTCCAGACTTTTTATTATTAAACGTAAACATTTCCTAAGTATACATTTGGTGAAAGGAGTAAGAAATGAGAGAATAGCAATCTGTTTTAAACAAATAGTAAAAGTGAAAGCACCACGTATAAAAAATTTATAGAAGTTCAGTAAAGCAACATCCAGAGGAAAATTAACTACTGTATAATACATAATTATTATAAAATTATTCACAAGAGTAAAAATATTAAAATTCAGTATAATCAATTAGAAACATTATACAAAAACAGAAATATTAGCGATGAAAACAATAAAAATAGCAGAAACTAGATAATTATTAAAACATGTCTAATTTGTAAATTTAAAATCTTGCTCCTGAAAACATTGAATAAATTATGTAAACATCTAATAAAATAATTCAAGAAAAATTAAACTATTTGAAAAATTATATTAAATCTAACAAGTAATATATATAGATATATATAAACATGTTATAATTCTCAATGAAATGGAGAATTTTCAACAGGATATTATAGACACAAATTAAAATTGAAAATGTTGTAAACATAAAGGATTAAGTTAGTGGAGAGTAAATTCTAATATTATTCTTTATAATACACTAAAAATGAGAGCTAATACTAGCCACTGAGCATTAATTTAGTCATATTCTCTGACCAATGCTGACCTATGTTTTAATGAAAATTAAGTAATTCTACAGGCTGTTTTAGAACAAATTGACATCATTGTAGTATTTATGATTAAATACTGCACATATTATCTTCATTTGCTATTATGCAGTCAACACAAATAACATGTTCCCTAGACTTTAGAAAGTGAATGTTTTCACTTTTTATGTCTTTGAAATTAGAGTGAACTTGTAACAGGAAGCGTCCTACAAGCATATAAAATCCATTACTATGAAACTGTTACTCCTATTTATGTGAAAATGCAGTAGTTCTTTTATAATCATTTCAGTTGATTTATTTGCAATTTCACACTATGCATCTAAATTTTTATTGTCTTTTCAATTTTCTTTAAGAAATAGTTCACTTGATACAAGGCTGAAATAAAATTCTATGCAGAAAGGCAAGGAAACAGCAGTCAGGTGTGTATTGGAGAAACATGAAGAGAATAGCTATGGCTGGGCACAACCAATCCCAGAGAAATCTGGGAAAACCGGTTTTGGCAGTTTAGAAGAGAATTTTAGGCAAAGCCTAAGACAATCTTTTAAGAAAGGCTGTATTACCAATAGTCTCGATGTGTATTTTTTCAATTGCCAAGTTGAGAACCTTAGTATTGAGATTTCAAGATTTTGCCCAATATTCATTTCTTAGGAATACAGTTCCAATTCTTAGCTGGGCTGGACATGTGGAATGAATAATACATTCTGCAGCCTCCCTTTAAATGGAGTCTAAAATCTATGTAAATAAGATCATTTCTAGCAGATGCAGGTGGAACTGCCATGTACAATTATAAGAAAAAAAAATTTTAATAAGGAAGAATATCTCTTTTCTGTTTCCTTTGCCTTAGTACCTCATGGGACAGAAACTGCATGTGAAGAAAGGGAAAATTAAAAGGCACAAGGTATATGGATCCCTAATTATCCTGGTGCCATCCAACTATTCTTGGACCGCTTCTGTAGCACTTCATTTACTACCTGAGACTAGAATATAACCTCTTATAATTTTGAGAGTGAACATAATTTCTATTATAATTATGTTTCATCGCTTAAAAAACAATTTTATTGTTTTATACTAATTTTATACAATACAGCAACAGAAATGCTTATACTATAGAGTTAAGCTTTGCACACTATGAGTATGAAAAAAGATGTGTTTACTGATTATAATTGAACTAACGTTATTCATCTTCAGTCCCTCTAGTGGTGGATGTGGGGTATTACAGCAACTCTTCTGATTTATAATGTACCTTTGAATAAATACCAGGCTGTCTCCTTTCACAAGATGTCCTTCTTTAACCTCCTTTTCCCAAACACTGTCTGAAGAAAGCTCAGTTTTTCTCACACAACTGTGAGAGTCCTTGATGAGCCCCTAGAGAACAGTTTCATTCTACCTAGGAAACAAGACAATTAAGAGCATGGAATTATGAAAGACAAACACACACACACACACACACACACACACACACACATATCCAATATCTTAAAAATATTATCTATATTATTATTACAATATTCTTCAATGTAAATTATCATTTTTATAGTGGAATGTAATTGAGCCAACCAGAAAGTTGGCTTAATTTACCATGACCATTTCAAGAAACTGCCATAAAAATACCTTGGCAAAATAAATTTGTTCAAACAATGTAGAAAAAAAATAAGGTTTAAGTTTCTTGGTGGTTGTCAATTTGTTTCTACTCTAAAATTGACAGTTGTCCTTTCCTATGAGCCTTTTTGAATGTTACAAAATGCTTTTTATCTCTGAAAGTGAGGATTTCAGACTAAAAACTCTATTGACCTTCCCAAAGTTTTAAATGCTTGGAATTCAAAGGACGTTCTTATTATTGTTCTAGCCAAGGGGAATGTCAACTTCTTGCAGGACATTGAAGATGGGCAATCTCTGAACCTCTGATTCATTGCCCTATTCATTCAGCTTGTAAAACGCTAGTTTATGACTTCAGGTTAATGCTTGTTAACATCTTGTAATATGGATTCATGGTCATTCAATTTTAACCTAAACTTAAATCTAATTGACCCTCAGTGGAGTTTTATTCAAAACAATGTACTGATTTTAATAGGAACTTTGCAGACTCAGCAGGGGAAAATGCACAGATTCATTTCAACACATTCTTCTGAAAAAAATCAATGTACAATGCACATGATGTTAGGTTTCAACTGGGCAAATCAATAACTTCTAGATGTACATTGTTTTGTGACTCTTTTGTTTATCCTCCGGAAGAATATAATATGATCTATCTTTTTACATCTATATAAGATGTGAAAAATGTTCACATTAATTTAAAATTCCATTACTTAAGTTACCTCTGTAATCTCTGGAGTGTTTTTTAAAATATGAATACAGCATCATGATAAGAACTCTGATCTTGGAGTCAGAAAATCTTGTTTGCAAACACAGTTCTGCCACCAGCTTTGCCACTCTTTAACTTAGAGAAATCACATACAACTATAGTCTTATAAATCTGTTATTTTATTTTTAAATTAGATTATTATTAATGAACTTTTGAATGAATAATCCTTACCCATTGTACTAAAGTCAAATGGTACAGACATTTAAAGGGTAAGATATCAACCTGTCAGTCAGCTGGTTCTCTTCTTCAGAGACAATTGTGGCTAGGAGTCTCTTAGGTATTACTCAAGAGAAGTTTTACATGCTAACACATGTGTATGGAACTAACTATTTTATTGATGTATATAAAGATGGTTGCATACTAAGCACCATTCCACATCTTGATTTTTTACTTAAATGACCTCGGGGACTCTTTATTTGTTTATTGGTACTAGGGATTGAACCCAGGAGCATTCTACGACTAAGCTACATACCCAGTTTTTATTTATTTATTTTTGAGACAGGGTCTCACACTAGGTTCCTTAGAACCTTGCTAAGTTAGTTACTGAGGCTTGCCTCAAGTTGGCAATCATACTTCCTTAGCCTCCTGAGTCATTGGGATTGCATAAATGCACCACCACACCTGGCTTGGGGACTTTTTTTTAGCTTTCACATTAACCATAACACTAATCCTGATACTGACCCAATTTCATTGGGTGGAGTTATCATAATTTATTCAATTATTATAAATGGACATTTAGGTTATTTCTAATCCTTTTCTATACTAAGCAATATCACAATAAATAGTATTACAGGCCACCGAAATCATGCTGCCACTGCTTCAGGGGCTGGGAATAGCAGGTCCCCACAGCAGAGAGGACCTGACCAGAGGAAGAGACCTGCCCAGCTGCCACCGGAACAAGCAGTATTCACCCACCAGAAGGAACAGCCCAGCCACCAGCCCGCGTGGCCTTTGGCTCACGCCACCACTGCGACAAGGGCTGGGAATAGCAGGTCCCATCTGCAGAGAGGGCCCACCCATAGGAAGGGCCCTGTCCATTCCCTGGGGAACTGAGACCTGCCCAGCTACCACCAGAACAAGCCGTAGACACCCATCTGAAGAAGTGGCCAAGCCACCAGCCTGTCCGACTACCTGCCTACGCCATCACCAGGACCAGGAACTGCAGGCTCCACCCTGTGGAAGGGCCCTGCTACCCACCTGCCCAACCCCCACCAAAACAACTAGACTGGGAGGAGACCCAGGAGAAGGAGAGTGGGGAGAATAAAGCCAGACTGTCTGCTCTACCACACCGCAGCCAGGAGGAGATCTGGAGAGAGAGGCCCTCTCCACACTCGCAAATCGGAAAGGCAACCTGCATCTGTCCAGAGAGATACACCACACTGGGATTCCGTAGCTACTTAACCCAACACCAATATAATTATAGGCCTGAGGCCGCCACTGCCACAAAACTGAGTGAGTTACGCTACTACCAAGAAACAAAAAAAAAAAAAAAAAAGGTTTGGGTAAGACATCACTAAGGTCCCTGGGGACCAGGATGCACCAAAAGGTGCAACCAGTTATGCTGTTGTGAACTAACAAGGAATCTTACATGGGGTTGCCTATCTCTTGCTTCTTCTACTAACAGCCAAATTGTAATGATTATATTCTCACTAGTCAAATAATCTAATACCTCTATTTTTTCACATCTTACTTCATAAACATTTAAGCCAACCTCTAAGTCAGCCCTTATACCATTAGATACTGTAAACCACCATGCAAACATAGAGACTATATGGTATAAGATAACTGATATCATCATTTCTGTTTATAGTGACAAAACTGTAAATATAAAAATAGAAACTAACTGATATAAGGACTCACAATGGGTACATTGAAAGCTCTAATGTTGATATTTCCCTAAAAAGTGAGGTTTTGGGTAACCTAGAGGGATCTTATAAGACAAAAGGGCAGAAGCTGTAATACCTCAGGCTTACCTTGCAAGAAAGGAAAATACATAGACATCATGAGGAAACAAGGGAGGAAAATGTCCCAAACAAACCAAGATACTACAACAATAGAAACCATAGAAAGCACAGTAGGTGAAATGTCAGAGAAGGAGTTCTGGATATACATAATTAAAATGATAAGGGATTTTAAAAATAACCTAAGTGAACAGATATAGGCAAAAATTGAACTCTCCAACAAAGAGATAAGAGATCCAATACAGGCAACCACTGATCACACCAACAAAGAGATAAGAGAACAAATCCATGTAGCAAAAGATTACTTCAAGAAAGAGATAGAGAGTTTGAGAAAAAAACAAACAGAAATCCTTGAAATGAAAGAAACAGTAAGCCACTTTAAAAATTCAATAGAAAGCATCACCAACAGATTGGACCACTTAGAAGATAGGACCTCAGACAACGAGGACAAAATACATAATCTTGAAAGTAAAGTTTACTTCAGAGTGAAGATGATAAGAAACTATGAACAGAATATCCAAGAACTATGGGATACCATCAAAAGACCAAATTTAAGATTTATTAAAATAGAGGAAGGTGCAGAGATGCAAACCAAAGGAATGCACAAACTCTTCAATGAAATAATATCAGAAAATTTCCCAAGCAGGAAGAATGAATTTGAAAATCAAATACAAGAGGCCTATTGCACGCCAAATGTACAAAATTACAACAGGTCCACACCAAGGCACATTGTAATGAAAATGCCTAGAATACAAAATAAAGATAGAATTTTAAAGGCTTCAAGAGAGAGAAGTCAGATTACCTATAAGGGAAAACCAATTCGCAGCTCTGCAGATTTTTCAATCCAGACCCTCAAAGCCAGGAGACCCTGGAACAACATATACCAGGCTCTAAAGGATAAGGGATGCCAACCAAGAATTTCATATCAAGCAAAATTAAGCTTTAGATTTGAGGATGAAATAAAAACCTTCCATGATAAGCAAAAGCTAAAAGAATTTACAAAAAGAAAGCCTGCTCTACAGAACATTCTTGGTAAAATATTCCACGAGGAGTAAATGAAAAATAGTAATGAAAATCTACAAAGGAAAGAAATACAATAAAGAGAAAAACCAACCAAGGGAAAAACCAAGTCAAAATAAATACTAAAAATAATTTAAAAAAATTAAAATGACTGGTAATGCAAATTATGTCTCAATAATAACCCTGAATGTTAATGGTCTAAACTCACCAATTAAAAGACATAGACTAATAGATTGGATTAAAAAAAACAGACCCACAAAATGTTGCCTTCAAGAGACACATGTCATAGGAAAAGATGCCCATAGACTGAAGGTGAAAGGATGGGATAAAATATATCACATGGTCTACGTAAGCAAGCAGGGGTCTCCATCCTCATATCAAATGAAGTAGACTTCAAGCCAAAGTTAATCAAAAGAGATAAAGACGGACATTTCATACTGCTTAAGGGAATCATAGATCAACAAGATATAACTGTTATAAATATATATGCCCCAAATAATGGAGCATCTACATTCATCAAACTCTTCTCAAGTTCAATAATCATATAGACCACAACACAATAATTCTAGGTGATTTTAACAAACCTCTTTCACCACTGGATAGATCATCCAAACAAAAGTTAAACAAATAAACTATAGAACTCAATAATATAATTAATAACTTAGACTTAATTGACATATAGAGAGTATATCACCAATCAATGAGCCAATTCACTTTCTTCTCAGCAGCACATGGATCCTTCTCAAAAATAGACCATATGTTATGCCATAAAGCAACTGTAAGCAAATAAAAAAAAGGGATACTAGCCTGCATTCTATCAGATCATAATGGAATGAAATTAGAAATTAATGATAAAAAAAGAAAGAAAAGCTACTCTAATATCTGGAGACTAAATAATATGCTATTGAATGATCAATGGGTTGCAGAAGACATCAAGAAGGAGATTAAGAAATTCTTAGAGGTAAATGAGAACAACGATATAACACACTGAAATCTCTCGGACACTCTGAAGGCAGTACTAAGAGGAAAGTTCATTGCATGGAGCTCATTCCTTCAAAAAAGAAAAAGTCAACAAATAAATGAACTAACATTACATCTCAAAGCCCTAGAAAAAGAAGAACAAATCAACCCCAAAAGAAGTAGAAGACAGGAAATAATTAAAATCAGAGCTGAAATTAATGAAATTGAAACTAAAAGAACAATTGAAAAAAATAACAGATCAAAAAGTGGGTTCTTTGAAAAAATAAATAAAATTGACAAACCTTTAGCTATGTTAACAAACAAAAGAAGAGAGAAAACACAAATTATCAATATCTACAATGAAAAAGGAAATATCATGACAGACACTACAGAAATACAGAAGATAATTAGAAATTATTTTGAAAATTTATATTCCAATAAAATAGAAAATAACAAAGGCATCAACAAATTTCTAGAGACCTATGATATGCCCAAACTAAATCAAGATGATATACACAATTTAAATAGGTCAATTTCAAGCAAAGAAATAGAGGATGCAATAAAAAACGTACCAACCAAGAAAAGCCCAGGACCGGATGGATACACAGCTGAGTTTTATAAGACCTTTAAAGAAGAACTAACACCAATACTTCTCAAACTACTTCATGAAATAGAAAAAGAGGGAACACTCCCAGACTTATTCTAAGAGGCCAATATCACCCTGATTCCAAAACCAGACAGAGACAAATCAAAGAAAGAAAACTTCAGACCAATATCTCTAATGAACATAGATGCAAAAATTCTCAATAAAATTCTGGAAAATCGAATACAAAAACACATCAAGAAGATAGTGCATCACGATCAAGTGGGCTTTATTTCAGGGATGCAAGGTTGGTTCAACATAAGGAAATTGATAAATGTAATTCATCACATCAACAGGCTCAAAGATAAAAATCATATGATCATCTTAATAGATGCAGAGAAAGCATTTGATGAAATACAACATCCCTTCATGTTCAAAATGCTAGAAAAAATAGGGATAACAGGAATATACCTCAACATCGTAAAAGCCATCTGTGCTAAGCCCCAGGCCAACATCATCCTAAATGGAGAAAAATTGAAAGCATTCCCTTTAAAAACTGGAACAAGACAGGTATGCCCTCTTTCACCACTCCTATTTAATATAGTTCTTGAATCCCTAGCCAGAGCAATTAGACAGAATAAAGAAATTAAAGGGATATGGGTAGGAAAAGAAGAACTCAAATTATCACTATTTGCAGACGATATGATTCTATACATAGAAGATCCAAAAAATTCCACCAGAAATCTTCTAGATCTAATAAATGAATTCAGCAACATAGCTGGATATAAAATCAATACCCATAAATCAAAGGCATTTCTGTACATCAGCGACAAATCCTCAGAAAGAGAAACTAGAAAATCCAACCCATTTACTATAGTCTCAAAAAAAAAAAAAATTTGGGAATCAACTTAACAAAAGAAATGAAAGACCTCTACAATGAAAATTACAGCATGTTAAAGAAAGAAATTAATGAAGATCTTAGAAGATGAAAAATATACCTTGTTCATGGATAGGTAGACCTAATATTGTCAAAATGACCATTCTCCCAAAAGCACTATACAGATTCAGTGCAATACCAATCAAAATCCCAATATCATTTCTCATAGAAATAGAAAAAGCAATCATGAAATTCATCTGGAAAAGTAAGAGACCCAGAATAGCCAATGCGATTCTTAGCGAGAAGAATGAAACGGGTGGCATTACTATTCCAGACCTTAAATTGTACTACAAAGCAATAGTAACTAAACAGCATGGTATTGGCATCAAAATAGACCAATTGACCAATGGTACAGAATAGAAGACACAGAGATGAACACACACATCTACAGTTATCTTATATTAGACAAAGGTGTCAAAAACGTTCACTGGAGAAAAGACAGCCTCTTCAACAAATGGTGTTGGGAAAACTGGAAATCCTCATGTAATAGAATGAAATTATATCTCTTTCTCTCACCATGCACAAAACTTAACTCAACGTGGATCAAGAACCTAGGAATTAAACCCCAAACCTTGCACCTAAGAGAGAAAAAGTAGGCCCAAATCTCCATCATGTTGGTTTAGGCTCCAACTTCCTCAATAAGACCCCTATAGCACAAGAACTAAAACCAAGAATCAATAAATGAGATGGATTCAAACTAAAAAGCTTCTTCTCAGCAAAAGAAACAATGAGTGAGGTGAACAGAGAACCTACAGAATGGGAGCAAATCTTTACCACAAGCACATCAGATAGAACACTAACTTCAAGGATGTATAAAGCTCTTAAAAGCCTTAACACCAAAACAAAAACAAAAAAAAACAAAAAAAAAAAAAAAACAAATAACTCAATCAATAAATGGTCCAAGGAACTAAACAGACATTTCTCAGAAGATGATATACAATCAACAAATATATGAAAAAATGTTCAATATCTCTAGTGATTAGAGAAATGCAAATCAAAACAACTCCAAGATTTCATCTTATTCCAGTCAGAATGACAGCTATCAAAAAAACAAACAACAAGCCGGGCGCGGTGGCGCACGCCTGTAATCCCAGCACTTTGGGAGGCTGAGGCAGGAGGATCGTGAGTTCAAAGCCAGCCTCAGCAATGGCGAGGCACTTAGCAACTCAGTGAGACCCTGTCTCTAAATAAAATACAAAAAAAAAAAAAAAAAAGGGCTAGGGATGTGACCCAGGGTTCGAGTGCCCCTGAGTTCAATTCCCTGGTACCAAAAAAAAAAAAAAAAAAAAAAAAAAAAAAAAAGGCACATTCTTACATTGCTGGTGGAACTGCAAATTGGTGAAGCCAATCTGGAAAGTAGTATGGAGATTCCTAGGAAAACTGGGAATGGAACCACCATTTGACCCAGCTATCCCACTCTTTGGCCTATTCTCAAAGGACTTAAAAACAGCTTACTACAGGAACACAGGCACATCAGTGTTTGTAGCAGCACAATTCACAGTAGCTAGATTGTGGAACCAACCCCGATGCCCATCAGCAGATGAATGGATAGGGAAACTTTGGTATATATACACAATGGAACACTACTCAGCACTAAAAGAGAATAAAATCATGGAATTTGCAGGTAATTAAATGGAGTTGGAGAAAATAATGCTAAGTGAAGTTAGCCAATCCTAAAAAACCAAAGGTCGAATGATCTCTGTGATATGAAGATACTAACTTATAAAGGCAAGAGAGAGGGGATGAGAGGAATGAAAGAACTTTAAATAGAACTAAGAGGGGGGAGGGAGGGGAGGAGGCAAGGGGATAGGAATAATGGCAGACTGAATTATCCATGATTCCTCTAAATACATGTATGAAGACACAATTGTTGTAAAAAATAATTTATATAAAACCAGCAACTTGAAAAATTGTGCTCTTTATATGTAATATGAAATGAAATGTACTCTGTAATCATGTATAACAAATTAGAATAATAAAAAAATTTAGAAAAGACTGCTACACATAGGGAAACATAGATAGATGCCATCTTTTGGCAATTTATAAAATTATTTCACTGTTTGATGATTCATAAGAGATCCGTTAATTTGTACATTAACTGTCACACTGATGATATATGTTGACAATAATGACCTTAAATGTATGAAATGAATACATTTAAAGATGTTTAATTGCATTCTAGGAATTTTTATAACAATTAGAAATAATTTTATTTATATGATATCTAAAAATAATAAATAAAATAAATAAAATTGCTTCATCACCTGAACAACAACAACAAAAAAGTATTATATGTGCTTTTCAGGGTTTACTAGTCTCATATCTGGAAAATGAATTTCTAAAACGTGTGCCTTAAGTGCAAGCATAATCAATAATTTAATGTCTACAGCTAATTTTTGTCTGTAGAATTCACACCAACTTGTACTCTCATCAACAAATCTTCAGTTTGTATTTCCCACTCTAACCAATGATTTGATTGGACATATAAAAAATGTTAAAATTGGAAGTATTTGACAATACAAATGCAAACTATTTGTAAAGCATGGGACATATCCACTTGTCAGAGCTCTTATGTGCAAGCAACAGAGGCGGTCCAGATAGCTTAAGCAGAAAATCTAGCAACAATACAGACTGTGAGTGATGGTTTTCTGTCTTCTTCCTTGAGAATGTAAAACTTACCATTATGGAAGAAATATGTCCAAAAACATCACACATGTCCGTTCCATACCCAATGGTTAACTCAGTTCTCACCACAATCTTCTGAAATAGGGAGGTATTACAATATTCTAATAGTGTTTCCATTTTACAGATGAAAAAATGAGAGCCCAGAGAGGAAGTAAGAAATTAACACTGACATCATCCACTGTGCTAGGTATTTCACGTTGTCTATTTACTCCTCACTCCTCAAGGTGTACATTAATAATTCTTATGTTATAGATAATTTAATTGTGCCTTAAAGTCCCCATGTGACTTTCTTATGGTAACAAAACTTGTAAATTACACAATGAAGATTAAAATCTATGTGATTTAGCTGTAATTGGTATTTTTTTCCAATACACTAAGTTCTCTCAATAAAATCACAGGTTCATACTTGAGAGAATTGTTATCTCAATGTCAGCTCCTAGCTGAAAAGCTGTGTTCAGATGTCTTACAAATCATCAATTTAAATTTTTAAAAATGTATACAAAAGAACTTGCATATATTGTTTAATCAATGTGAAGTTCAATTCATGTATATTTAATATTATTTATAGAATGCTATAATATGCTAGTTAGAGAATATTAAAGTATTGCAATATTAAAACAATGTTGTTTTGATTCTTTATTCTAGCATGATGGGTTGAATGTATCCCTCCCCAAATTTAGCAATTGCCAATGTGATGGTATTAGGAAGTGGGATCTTTAGAATGGGATTGGGCATGATGATTTCTTTCCTCTTAATGGGGAGTAGGTGTCCTTGTGGGAGCACTTGATGGAGGGAGTTCATGCTTTTTCACCTTTCTGCCTCCCTCTATGTGAAGACACAGTGTTCCACCTCTCCAAGAAATTAAGCTTTTAAGTTACCACCCAGAAATACAGAACAGATCCTCTCCCAGAAAAAAAAAAAAAAAAAAAAGAAAGAAAGAAAGAAAGAAAGAAAAGAAAAGAAAAGAAATCAAAACTACTTTTGCTTGATTTGGATTTCCCAGCCTCCAGAACTCTGAGGAAATAAATTTCTGTTCTTTATAAATTACCGAGTGTTAAATATGTTGTTATTGCCGCAGAAAACAGACAAGAGATCCAGTGTAGAGACTGCTCTCTAGAAGTTAACATCATGGGCAGATATACTGAATCAGACACTGAATTCTCTGATTGAGCCTGCCCTCCATCTCCACAGGCATGACATCATCAGATCCCATCAACCACAGATCAAAATTTTTTTGAGAAATATTTGCATTTGCATTGGATATGCACAGACTTTTTTCATGTCATCATTTCCTAAAGTATACAGAATAGCAGTTATTTACATGGTATTTACATTGTTTTAGATATTATAAAGAGTCTAGAGATGATTTAAAGTATATGAGAGGCTGCATGTAGGTCACATTCAAATGCTATATGTTTGTTAGCCATATGTATTTCTTGTTTAAAAAATATTTGTATAATTCTTTTGCTCATTTCTTATTTGGGTTATTTGGTATTTTTTGAGTTCTTTATTTGGAATATTGATCATCTGTTAGATGAATGACTGGCAAGTATTTTCTCTCATTCTGTAGGCTGTCTCTGCAGATTGATAGTTCCACTTGCTGTATAGAACATTTTAATTTAATATAATCCCATTTACAATTCTTATTAACAGTTTCTGAGCTATTAGCGTCCTGTTCAGGAAATCATTGCCTATACCAATATTTTCCTCTAGTTCCAAGTTTCATGTCTTACATTAAGTGTTTATTGATCATTTTGAATTGATTTTTTAATTTTTTTTTTGTACAGGGTGAGGGAGAGGGATCTAGTTTCATTCTTCTGCACAGAGATATCCAGTTTTCCTAGTACAACTTGTTGAAGAGAATTTCTTTTCTCTATTGTATATTTTTGGCTTCTTTGTTGAGAATCAGCTTCAGATGTATGATCTTATTCCTGGGCCCTCTATTCTATTCCTTTTGTCTATTTGTCTACTTTTATGCCCATGGCATGCAGTTTGTGTTAAAATGGCTCTATAGTATATTTTGAATCAAGCATTATGATGTCTCCAGCATTGTTCCAAAAGCATATATTTACACTCTGACTTTGTAGCTTTTCTCCCTTTCACCCTATAAATCACCCTATAAATGGGCCAGGTTGAGAACACATTCTTGCATTCAGCCTAATAATATCTGTTCTGAAGGATGGATTTCCTTATAGGAAGTAAGTACTGTAAAAGGCAAGCTTGCTGTCTCTATTCTTTTTTTGCAGAAAGTTCTTTACAAAGTGATGAAATTGGGTGTCTACTAAATGGCTTGCTCCTCCAGATTCTCAAACCAATTGACCTTGACTGCACGTCAGCAGTGAACTCTGAGTCAATCTGGAGCATCCCACTCCATTTGTATCATATGCCATTTCTGCTTTCAGATCTTTAAAAGAGACTCAATTTTGAGTTAACCAAGGGAAAGCCATAATTGTAGGAAGCTTTTCTGTCTCCTCGAAGTCAGCATCAAATCTTGTAAAAGTGTCTTATCACTCATGGAGAAACATTTGCAAAAGTACTGATAAGAGAAGTTAAAAGTTAGACAGGAACATTTCCAATATCTATACAAGAACATTCTTATCTGCCTATATAAAGAATCAATTAGATTTTCTTAAAGTTTTGCTTGCTTGCCTTTCTTCCAGGCAAACTCAAATTTCATGGGTTAGAAGTATTAGTAGAAACACAAAGTTTCATTAACATCAACTGACTATCTGACAGAATAATTTGTTAATATCCCTGATTAAAATATACTAAATATATATCACTTTGATTACATATGACATTTAAAGATGATTTCTCAGTATCTTCCTCTAAGTTGCTATTCATTTTGGGTAGATTTGTACACTAGTACTAGCAATAAGGCATTTGGATTATTTTTTTTAAAAATCAGTAACAACTATTTATTAAATCATTAAATGAAAAAATTAATGGTAAGTCTACTAACACTGCATTTTTTAATTAAAAAGCCATTTTAGAACATTTACAGGTTCATTAAAAATAAGCAGAAAGTCTGGAGTAGATTTTATTTTAAAAATAAAATCAACACATTAATTTTGTCACTTTTCAGATTCTACTTTTCACTGAATATCTTATTCCTCTTTGTGCTAAAACCAGTATAGGATACAAATATGCAAACCAAAAAGGAGTCCCAACCTGTCATCACCATAGTCCAGGTCCATAGTCATCCTTATCAAGGTCAATGTCACCTATGTCAACATCTCTATCATCCACACCACTACCATATCGTGCGTGGTCAACCTTTATTGTTTCTTCAGAAACCGGATGGTTTTAGCTTGGTCTTTTTCATTTTTTACTCTCTGAAAGAATAGTCTAGTCAGACACTTTATTTATATATTCTACTATTGCCCATAGTAACTATCTTGATGACTCAAAGAAGCAAAATATTTAAAAAGTTAATCAGAGTGAATAATCACTTTTTATTTATTTTAATATAAATTCAGGCTTCTAAAGACACAAAAGGGAACAGATCAAACAAATAGCAAAGCTACAGCTGTTTGTGTATTGCTAAAAAAATCAGCATTCTGAGCCATTCCTTTTCCATTTTTTTATTTTAAATTTTTATTTTGAGATCATTGTAGATTCACGCGTATTTGTAAGAAATAATATAGAGAAATCCCAAGAGATCCTGGTGATGTTTGCCTCGTTCCCCCACTGGCAAAATCTCACAGATTGCATCCATTTTGTTGACCAACTTGTTATTTTGATTTTTTTTCTTTATTTTTACTTGATGTATTATAATTGTACAACATGGTGGGATTCATTGTTACATTTTGGACATTTACACAATTAACAATATAGTTTGGCCATTGATCATGAAATCTAATCAACTAATCACATAGATTCAACAAAAAGAAATCAAAGTAAAAGGCTTGTCAGCAGATTCTCAGAATCAAACAAACAAATAAACAAACCAAAAAAGCTGGGTGCGATGGTGCACACCTGTAATCCTAGCAGCTTAGGAGGCTGAGGCAGGAGGATGGAAGTTTCAAAGCTATCCTCAGCAATTCAGCAAGGTCCTAAGCAACTTAGTGAGGCCCTGTCTCTAAATAAAATATAGAAAAAGGTGGGGATGTGGCTCAGTGGTTATGTACCCCTGGATTCAATCTCTGGTACAAAAACAAACAAAAATTGACTTTCTAATTGTCAAAAGTAGAAAATGAAGAATCAAAGAAATATGTCATTAGCATATTTTTAGCTTTTGTCTAAATCAGAATAATCAGTCAAAAAATCATCAAGTACTGTGTGTAGAGTACCTTGTTTTACAAAACTTCAAAGAAAAAATTTTAAAATATATTAGGCACAGTCCTATGCAGTTTCCATGTTCTGATGGATTTGAAATTGGATCATTAAAAAATTTGAGGGAAAATAACTTATGGAAATTTTAGGATTTTCCTGCCTTCTCTAGATTGATAAAAACCATTTGCAAGCCTAGAGATTTTAGAAAGCAAAGGACAGTCATAAGTCATCCAATGTGATTTGCTGTGGGTTATGTGAACATCATCTTTCTATACTACCTTTGTATTCCTGTATATCAGGTGGGTCTTTCTTCTAAGGCTTACCTAATGTAGCTTTAGAACAAATACTACCCGTTAGCAAATGCTTGTTCCTCCCTCCAGATCCAATAGTAGGTGAACAGATAGCACACATTTTAAAAATATTTTCAGCCTATAATGTGAAACAAGAATTTCAATTATTTTTTCTGTCTATATTAGTTCAGCTGTGGAGTTCGATCAGACAGGGAAAATATGTGAAATGAATATTTACAAATGACCTATCATGCTGTGTTTATTTATAACAGCATGAAATGAGAAATCATGTGTTTTGTTATTTGGTTGTTCTTTTTTTACATGAATAAGTGTGCACAATCAACTGTCTGCTCGTGTCCTGATCAAATATCACTTGTTCTTTCTAAGATTGTACTTCAGGAGTACCGAGAAGTCCAAGGAGATAATCACATGTTACCCACATCGTGGGAGGATAATAACTCAGTCATGAATCTAGAAATAGAACCAGTGGATGATGGGACAAAAGAGGAAGATGCTTAGAATTGATCTATCGATGCCACTCTTCTTGCCTTTACATATAGATAGCACTCTGTTTTTTCCTGGGATCCTTGTCTCCTAAAATTGATTCAGCTCTTTTTAATTCCACTGGAAGAATACTGTACTCTTTGTATAATTGCAAACTTGTTATATTATTAGAAAATCATTTTTTAAGTTTGTTTTTAGTTGTAGATGGACACAATACCTTTATTTTATTTAATTATTTATTTATTTTTATGAGGATCAAACCCAGTGCCTCACACATGCTAGGCAAGTGCTCTCCCACTGAGCCACAACCCCAGCCCTGGAAAATCATTTTAAGACAACTTTTTGATGTGTTGAGAGATGATCCATTAGGAGTAAAACAGCATATTTTAAAAGACCAAAGAAGAATGAACAGATTGAAGAAGAGTCTAAGACACCCCATTGCCTATATCACATTTTTCCTAATGGGCAGCAGTGACATCCTTAATTAAAACTAGAACATAAACCATTTTTATTACCAATGCTACAAAATTTAAATCTGTCTCCAAGATACTGTCTCTTTACTTGAAATAAGTTTTGGACACCTGCTATAGGACGTCTCCTTTGTATCCACCCTTGTTCAGAAATGTTTCTTGTTCATATGTCACCAAGATCTGTACCACATGTCTTCATGCTACTGAGTAGAACCCACTGGAATAGGACCCCATGGTGGGCCCAGAAATCAGGTGGAGGTTTCAAATAAAAACTCTCAGGTAGATCCTGTTACCCACAGGCTGATGACATCTACCAAACGTCAATCTGCTGCAGGGAGTTGTCAATAACAACAAAAACAACAACAAAAATAAAGAGACTCTAGGGCTTTGAAATCAATAATCATCTGCTTCTGGAGACATGTTAGAGTGGCTGTTAAAACAACCATTTGTGTTACATTAATAAATCCATTAATGTACCCTGAACTCATACCCATTGTTCTCTAAAGTGTATTTGCATTAAGCACAAGCTTTTTTTTTTTTTTTTTTTTTTTTTTAGGTATCTTTAGGTATCTCATACATACCCATATATTTACCCCTAAACCTAATTTACTTGAGTGGGCTTCTATTTTTTGTCAGGTAAACGAGCCTAACTAATGTAGTCTTCAGGAGCAGAGGTAGGAAGGCAATAGTGTGATAATGACCCATTGACAGTATAGAAGCTCCTTGACTTATAGGGTCATGTCCTGCTAAACCCAATGCAAAATGAAAATATACTAATATGGAAAGCATTTAATATGCCTTGCTTACTGAATACAATAGTTTTAACATAGTCCACTCTGTAGTGTCAGTTGTTTACCTTTGGGAGCACGTGGGTGACTGGGAGCTGTGACTTGTTGACACTAACCAGCATTGCAAGAAAATATAGTACCACCACATATCACCAGCCAGAGAAAAGACCAAACTTCAAATTACTATGTCTACTGAATACGTCTTGTTTTTGAACCCCTGTAAAGTTTAAACATGTTAAATGGTACTGTCATAAGTGGGGGACTTTCTGTATTTCTCCTTGAACAAGGGAAACATAGTAATGCGCACAGTTGACACTGAAGCACTATTTATGCTCAGGCCTCATCAACACTCTTGCTGTTCAGCAGAAAAACTTCCTGCTTCAAAAATGCCTTTAGTTATCCACTGGAGATTATGACTCCACCTAGACTGAAGTGGAGACAAGGAAATGAAAATGTATGGGATACTCCATGCATGAATTAAGTAATGCCCTTTCATTACGTTTAAGGCAGAATGGAAAAATTGGGTGTAAAGTGCAATCCAACAGCTTGCCTAGGTCACAAATGATAGGAACCACAGCTATAACAAGATCCATCCAAAATATTACAGATGCTTAGAAAAAGCATTACAGTGCTGCATAGGTTTGGCATCTCAGGACATTTCATCTTTTTGCAATGGGCTTGAATCACTATACAATAAGGCAGTATAATCCATTAAATTTTATAATGATAAAAATGTTATTTTAAAGCCATATTTAATAGTGAAACATATTTTTCTCTTTCCCTATCCTAGACTATTCTAAATAGGTTAAAGATGTTGGTATAAATTGAAATTTTGGCCAGGTGAGGTGGCACATGTCTATAATCCCAACAGAGGCTGAGGCAATAACATTGCAAGTTCAAAGTTAGCCTCAGCAACAGTGAGGCACTAAGCAACTCAGAGAGAGCCTGTCTCTTAATAAAATACAAAAAAAAAAAAAAAAATAAGACTGAGGATGTGGCTCAGTGGTTGGGTCCCCCTGAGTTCAATCACTGGCACCCCTCATCCCCCCAAAATTTTAAGTTTTAATAATAATGCAGTCTTTCCCAGCTATATATTTCTCAGCAGTGTTAAGAATTAATAGGTGCTGATTTTGTTCCCATACCTAATGTTAATAAAAAATAAATAATGGGCCAATTCTAATGACTTATAGAAGGACAGAAAAGGGAAACGAAGAATCAAAAGAGGATGGAATGAAGGAAAGCAAAAACCTGAATCCTGGACTGAATTCTTTAGTTAGTGGACTCCCAATGATGAGTTTAAAGTGGTTACATTCTTTATTCTGGTTGCTAAGTATAGACACTGCCCTTCTCATTGAAGCTATAAATCACAAGACAGGAAAATATGCAGAAGATCGGATGGCCAGGGTTCTGAACACTTTCTGCTACTCATGACTGAGGTATTCTTAGGAATGTCAATTAATTTGTCAATTTAAATAGGTACGTAGATCACTAAATGAAGACATGTAAATTATATTCTACCAATATGTGGAAAGTAGTGAAAATATGTTTGTTTTTAAATTTTTCAAAAAGATAAATGGCAGGGTGACACCATTGCTTTTATATACAGAATTTGGTGGTATAGAATTAATTTCATTTGGCTACTGTTCCAGTTGATGTTCTGAATGGGAAAATAAACAGACCTTAGGTACCGAGGTTTAGATCAGTGAAGTCCAAATTCTGGATCCAGAGGCTTCATACCCAAATTGAACTCCAGTCAGCTCATGAAGACTGTAAACTGAAGACTGTAAGCCCCAAGGTAAGCAGACTGACATATAAGGAGAGAACCACAAATAGATCAAAGTTGGATACAGTGTGTCACAGAGCTCATGTCATTGAGCATAAAGACAGCTGGCTAACTGCCGGATATTAGGATATCAGGATGAACAGGCACAGGTCAAAATTTGGTGACAGAACCAGAGCACAGATACCTGAACTTGCCCAGAAGTTAAGCTACATGATGCTCAGTAAATATTTATTGACTACCCGACTGAGTGAGTGAACATTGATAGTTATCCAGCTGAGCCAACCAATGCAATAAAGGGCTTCTGCATTGAAAGTGAGGCTGAAATAATGTTTTAAATTATATAATTCACAAATAAGGATATTCAACAATAACTTCCATTAATAAATAATAGTGATAATTATACTTACCTACTCTTTATTATGTATTCACTGTATAGTAGATGCTACATGCATATCACATATTCTTATCAAAACTCACTGACATAGGTACAATTGTTATGGACCCATTTCTTCAGGCCTCAAGATATTTAGAAACCTTTTCAAAGTCATCAGGCTAAATTGTAGGGCCAGAATTGGATCCAGATGTGTCTGGTTTCAGAATTGAAGTGCTTAAGTCACTTAAGACACTATTGTAAATTTCATTATTAACATATTTATTGAAGGGCTATAACATTTCAGTCAATCCTTAATAATTTGCAAGAACTAAAAAAATACAGTATAGCATCTTCTTTAAAAGACATCATAATCCAATATACTCTAAAAGAGAAGGATGTAAATGTGATGAAACTTCTGAGAGAATCTGAAATATTCTACTTTAAGGATAAATTTTTATGTGTTAAAGGGTAATACCTGGTGGCTTTGTTTTACTTTTTGTTTACTTTGGAGGGCAATAATGTACTTGTAAATACTTTTATATCCTGCTTTTCTCCTGAGAAACTTTAATAAGCATGTTAAAATTGAGATATAATTCACATACTATAAAAGTCACCTCTTAAAGTGTACAAGTCAGTGGGTTATAGAATATCACAAGGTTGTGAAACCATCACTATCCCCTAACCTAGTATATTTGTTTACTCCGCCAATTCCCTAATGTTAAAATTTGGTTTTAAATTTTATTATTTCTCAATTTCAAGGCAGTAAAAACCTTCTTGAACATATTTCTTACATAGAAACTCAGAATAAAAGATGTGCTAGTGCGGAATCACCTTAGTTGTATGAATGGTAATACAGCCCTACACACTCTGCATTTCTCTGCTTCTTACTGTTTAGAATTCAATCTAAAAACCACTGGTGCAGCTGAATTCTGAAGGTGCATTCTAAGCATCTGGTAGAAAGGACTGAAAGTCTTGTAATTGATGGTGGACTGAAACAGTTGGGGTATGAGAAGATAAAGAAAAGGAGAATTCAAAAATATTGTATTGTACAAGGAAAACATGGACAGGCCTTTTTGTGCTGTTATAAGTTGAATTATAAAACCCCAAATAGCCTATGTCAAGGTCATAATCCCCAGTATTGCATGATGTGACTTTATTTGAAAATAAATTTTTTTGATATAATTAGTTAAGGTGATATTATTAGGATAGCCCTTAATTCAGTATGACTGACTTCCTTAAGAATGGGGGGAGTTTGGACACAGTCATGCACAGGGAGTGAGGGCACCATGGAAGATGAAGGTAGAGATGTGGGTCGTGTTACCACAAGCCAAGGAATACCATGGATTTCCAGAAAGCCACCCAAAGCTACATGAGAGTCATGGGACAGCTTCTCGGTCACATTTCTCATGAAGATCTTGTCCCCAATACTTTAGTCTTAGACTTATTTTCAGAATTGTATCACTGTAAGTTTTTGTTTGAATCATTCAGTTTATTAATTTGTCATGAACTTCCAAACAAAACATTGCATATGCCTAACATCCATC
Source organism: Tamias sibiricus (assembly GCA_025594165.1). Classification (NCBI taxonomy): domain Eukaryota; kingdom Metazoa; phylum Chordata; class Mammalia; order Rodentia; family Sciuridae; genus Tamias; species Tamias sibiricus. Next base: position 40,064,285 of record CM046671.1, read on the forward strand.
ATGAAACTTACTTATTCAAAGTTCTCATCAAAGTTAGCATTCCAAAGTACTCTTGTTTCTCAGGAAGAAAGTTTTATCAGGCTAACTCCAACTGTCCTCAGGCCTGAGTGTTGTGGAAACATCCTTTATTCTTCCTTCCATTCTTTAGTCTGTACCTATCAATAATGCATATGCTTTGCTGTTGATTAAAAGAAAAAAAAAAGATGAGAAGGGGTTTCATCAAGAGGTAATGAGATTTGTGAAGAACAAATATCAGGCGTTCTATAATTTTGACAGGGTAGTGGCTTGCCCTTGTTAATTTCCCATATAACTGCAAAAACCTATGCAAAACAGTGCATACTTGTGAGAACGTTCCATGTATAGAGTATGGCGTATTCTCTATCTCTTCTTATTATACACTTGCTATTTTAATTTTACAAATTTAGTCAATTGTATAAAAAAGGGAATGGAATAATAGTTCAATACATGTACATAATGTGTAAGATCAAATCAGGATAGATAGCATATCTAGCTCCTAAAATATTTTTTTAAAAATTTTTGGTTCACACTTCCTGTGTCTTATGAATAAAGAAATCTGTCTTTTCTTTTAAGCTATTGTTAGTTTTTTAAATTGTAATTTGAATCTACTAAAAGATTATAAGTATATAATCTATACTAATTGTTTATAAAATATAGTGAAGAAGATGTGAATTTCAGAAATTTAATAACTTTTCTTTACTGTGACTGGATATATATTGGTGATAAGCCAAGGAAATTTTTGTAAATAGTTAAAATTAATAAAAAAAGATACATTATACTGTCATGTATAACTAAAATGAACCAAAAAAAATTAAAAATTTATTCTTGCTTCTTCTCTGCTTTCTCTTCTGTATTCTCTCTCCAACTCCAACCACCCCTCTCGCCAGCCCTACTTGGTTAAATACTCTTCACCTTAACAAGTATACACGTGTCACAAGCTCAACTTACAGGTGTGTCACACAGTGTTCACGGGCACAGAAAGATTTTTAGTTGATTACATTAAGGTCAGGAGAAAACAATTAAACGCCTCCTCTTTGGCTCTCAGCCAGCCGCCATCTTAGCTACCTCCTCATTAAGGCTCTTAAACTCCCAAAGGTATTGTATCTTGCCAATAGAGTCACCCTGAGGCTGAAGCCCTTAATATAGACTTTTGGTGGACAGTCAAGTTTCAAACTATAGGTTTATGTATATAAACACTTGGAAATTCATCATGAAGAATACATACACACCAAATCTTTTTATAGTAAAGATATGGTGGCAAATGAATAGATAGAAATTTATACTGAAGACAAACTTCTTTATTTTATTTTTATTTATATATTTGTTTTAGTTGTACACAATGCATTTATTTTTACATGCAATGCATTTATTGTTACATGGTGCTGAGGATTGAACCTGGCCGCATACATGCTAGGCAAGCGCTCCATAACTGAGCCACAACCCCAGCCCGCAAACTTCTTTATTTTCTTAAACTTCTTCTCCACAGGTATTTCAGTTATGTGTGAACCATTGACAAGGAAGCTATTTCTGTGGATTATTGGTGCAATAATTTACAACCATTCATGACTACAAGGAAAAATACATAGGGAAATTTTCATTTTATATATACATATATAATATGTATGTTAGAATAGAACAGCTCTTTCTGAAGTAAGATATGAAAAACAGCAGAATATAGGAAAATAGTTATATACTTGTTACTTAAAAATCTTCAGTTTTCTGTGTATAAACATCTTAAGTAATGTTAAAGATAAATAACTGAGGAAAGGATTGCAACATGTTTTCCAAACCAGTGATCAGCTCCATAATAGTGTATCAGTTAAATATTAGTGAGGAAGGGCTAAAATACTTGGGAACCAACTTAACCAAAGACATGAAAGACCTCTATAATGAAAACTACAGAACACTAAAGAAAGAAATTATGGAAAACCTTAGAAGATGGAAAGATCTACCCTGTTATTGGATAAGCAGACCTAATATTGTCAAAATAACCATACTACCAAAAAAAGTATACAGATTTAATGCAATGTCAATCAAAATCCCAATGACATTCCTCATAGAAATAGAAAAAGCAGTCATGAAATTCATCTGGAAAAATAAGAGACCCAGAATCGCTAAAGCAATACTTAGCAAGAGGAGTAAAGTGGGTGGCACCACTATACCAGACCTTAAATTATACTACAGAGCAATAGTAACAAAAATTGCATGGTATTGGCACCAAAATAGGCTGGTAGACCAATGGTACAGAATAGAGGACACAGAGACTAATGCATATAATTTCAGTTATCTTATATTAGACAAAGGTGCCAAAAATGTACAATGGAGAAAAGATAGCCTCTTTAACAAATGGTGCTGGGAAAACTGAAAATCCATATGCAACAAAATGAAATTAAATCTCTATCTCTCATCATGCACAAAATTTAACTCAAAGTGGATCAAGGATCTAAGAATTAGACCAGAGACACTATACCTAATAGAAGAAAAAGTAAGCCCTAATCTCCAACATGTTGGATTAGGCCCCAAGGGCAACACTGCAAAATGATTATAAAGAAAGATCTTTCAGAGGCAAGTCATAAAAGTGTAAGTACAATTTGTACAACACTGATAAAACACAGCAGTAATCAAAGAAACACACTTTAGAGCAATATTAAGGATTTTTCCTCTGAGATTGGCAAAGATTAAAAGTAATGGCTAAGACTTAGTATTGTTGGGCTGGGGTTATGGCTCAGTGATAGAGCACTTGCCTTGCATGTGTTTGATCCTCAGCACTACATAAAAATAAATAAATAAAATAAGCACTGAGTTCGATCCTCGGCACCACATAAATAAAGATATTGTATCCATCTACAACTTAAAAACTATTTAAAAAAACTTTGTATTGTCATGTGAGAGGGAAATTGTCATGAAATTAAACTGCTAAAGAGGCATGAGAGATAGGTGAAACTGTAAAAATTAAAAATTTATGGAGGCAAATTGGGCAATGTGCATCAAAATCTTTAAACCTGTATTTATTTTTGGTGATAACAATCCTGCTTCAAGGAATCAGTTTTAAAGATGCCTTTGCATGTGTAATTAATATACATTGCTTCCCATAAGTTTGTTTACAAACAAAAACTTTAAATCATTCTAGATAGCCAATACTTTGGAATTTAAATAAGTAAAATGGAATGTTGTTGAAATATTAATGAGACATTGCATTTAGTATCACAGAAACACCTAGCCTCACATTAAAAAAAAAAAAAAAAAAACAGTTTGCCAAAAAAGAAATACATATTCTGACTATCCTTGCTTAAAATATTGTACAGAAGAAGAGCAAATAACAATATTTTATAGATCATTATCTCTGGTTAACTCTGGATAGTTTTGCTGAATGCAACCTATTCTGCTATTTGTGTATTTTTTTGCCATAAACCTCAATTACAGTGTGCAATAAAATGTGCTTTTTGAAAATAACTTCTTATTAACTCGACTTGTAAATCAGTTATAATATACAGAGATTGATTATAGCTAGATTTGGGGTCTTTTATCTTTAGCAAAGAATCCAGATAAGAATCAATCTTCTAATGTTTCAATTGTAGTAATTTTTGAGTTCAGCTGAAGTTTAAAAGTCATATAAACTTCAATCTTGACAGAATTCAGTGGGTGGCCAATCTAACATGGATTGACATCAAAATGTCAGCATTAGAAATTTAATCCACAAGGGATTTTTTTTTTTCCAGACAGGATGAGATGAGATAACTTGAGGGGATAAGAGTGGAAACAACAGAGCATTTAATTGAAAAATAAACCCATGTTCATTTTAGAATTTCTACTACTTTATTGGACTTTTCCTGGAAGAAAGATACATAATGACATGGGTAGCTGGATATAACTCCTTCTTTATCCCCTCTAGCATCTTAACTAGTTAGTGTTGCTCTAGAAGCTTTATGAAATAAATTTCCTTATGGAAATTGTACCAGTTCAATTATATATCTTTAATTTGGTCAAGACTTTTAAGTATTTTCTGGGAGTTTGATTAGTAAGGAAGCTTCTAAAGAATCAAAATAGTTTTTTATTACTATGAAAAAATAGTAATTAAAGCAACTAATAATAGTTGACATTCATGGTAATTTACATGTTGAAGCTCATTTTCATTTATTTCACTTAATTTGTTTCACATAACAAGATTGTAATGGTAGTACTTATAATACAGATGAAGAATTTTTCCTAATCATATAGTCATGCATGGTATCCCAGCAATCTTAATAAAGAAACAAGATTAAATAAATAACATTTGAAAGGGAGTATTATGTGTGCAAAACACTTTACTCCTTACTTTACTTACCTGCAATCTTTCTAACCAACTTGAAAGATCATTAATTCCCATACTAAATATTTTTAAATTATGGCTCAAAATGTAAATTTGCCTGGAATCACTAGCCTAGTAAGTGATGTCTTTCTCTCTTCTAAATTCCATTTCTGATGAACATTTAAAAAGTTCTTGTTTAGAGACCACCATGAGAAATCAGACTCAGCCAGTTCTGCCCACACCAACTTGCACTCAGAGTGGGCCCAGTTCCATCCTGCCTCTGGCAGACACCCACAGAGCTAAGGCACCACCATAGGACCACCTCTTCTGACTAGCAGATCACCGCAGGAGCTCAGGCTCAACCCAGTTCTGCTCACACCAACCTACCTGGGACTCAGGCCCAAGGTAGGTCCAGAGTCTGCCACCTCATCCCCACCTGGGAGCACAAGCCTAACCAACTTCCATCTTGGGACACTGCAGAAATAGCCATACCCTTCCACATGCAGTAGCCCCTACCTTTTGACAACAGACAGTGCCTAAAAGCAGAAGCATCTCAAAGCAGGTATCCCAAAGATAGTATAAGGCCCATCCTTTCAGCCCCATCTCTGGAAGACGTTGCATCCATCTTGGGGCACCTCCACTGTTATCTCGAGTTACCTCCACCATTGCCGCCACCACCTTTAGTTTCTATAGCATACATTGAGGGACATCTGCAGGGTCTGAAAGCCCAACAGATGTGAGGTACAGACAATCTGCATGAATATTACAAGAATATAGGGTAGAAACTGTAATATCTCAGATCCACACTGTAAGAAAGGAAGACAAATAGACAACATTAATTAAAAAAAAAAAAAAAAAAAAAAAAAACAAGGGAAGAAAGTGCTCTAAACAAACCAGGATACTATAATAACAGAACCCATGGACAGCAAAGTTGATAAAATGTCAGAGAAGGAGTTCAGAAGGTTCATATTAAAATGATCTGTGAATTAAAGAATTACCTAAATGAGCAAATACAGGCAAAAAATGATCACTACAACAAAGAGATAAGAAAACAAATACAGGTAGCAAAAGATTACTTCAAAAAAGAGATAGAGACTCTGAAAAAAAAAAAGTCAGAAATCCTTAAAATGAAGGAAACAATAAACCAAATAAAAAAACACAATAGAAAGCATCACCAACCAACTGACTAAATTAATTGGAAGGAAAAACATCAGATAATGAAGACAAAGTATACAATCTGGAAAATAAAATTGACCACACAGTGAAGATAGTGAGAAACCATAACAGAACATCCAAGTATTATGGGACAGCATGAAAAGACCAAATCTAAGAGTAACGGGGATAGATGAAGGCACAGAGTTTCAAATCAAAGGAATCCACTATCTCTTCAATGAGATAATAGCAGAAAATTTCCCAAGCATGAAGAATAAATTGGAAAGTCAAATACAAGAAGCTTACAGGACACCAAATGTACAAAATTACAACAGATCTATACCAAGGCACATTAAAATGAAAATGCCTAGCATACTGAATAAGGATAGAATCCTATCCTAAATGCATGATTGAAGATCTGAATGCTACTTATATACTTTGTATACAAACATTTGTATGTAAAAATATGCTATATATGTGCATTATGAATTGTAATACATACTACTATTATAAAGAAAAAAAAAGGAAAAAAAAAAAGAATCTTAAAGGCTGCAAGAGAGAAGAATCAGATTACTTTTAGGGGGAGATCAATTCATATCATGGCAGATTTTTCAACCCAGACACTCAAAGCCAGGAGATCATGGAACAACATATACCAAGCTCTGAAAGAAAATGGATGCCAACCAAGAATCTTATATTCAGCAAAATTAAGCTTTAGATTTGATGATGAAATAAAAACCTTCTATGATAAACAAAAGTTAAAAGAATTTATAACTAGAAAACCAGCACTGCAGAACATCCTCAGCAAAATATTCCATGAAGACGAAATGAAAAACAATGATAAAAATCAACAGAGTGAGGTATTAGTATTACACTAAAGGAAAAACTAATCAGAGGAGAAACCAAGTCAAGTTACATACCCAAAATAAACAAAAATGGCTGGGAATACAAATCATGTCTCAATAATAACCCTGAATGTTAATTGCCTAAACTCACCAATCAAAAGACATAGACTAGCAGATTGGATTAAAAAAAAAAAAAAAAGACCCAACAATATGCTGCCTCCAAGAGACTCATCTCATAGGAAAAGACATCCAGAGGCTGAAGGTAAAAGTTTGGGAGAAATCATACCACTCACATGGACTGTGGAAGCAAGCGGGGATTTTCATCCTTATATCAAATAAAGTACACTTCAAGCTAAAGCTAATCAAAAGGGATAAAGAAGGACACTACTTACTGCCCAAGGGAACCATACACCAACAAGACATAATAATTATAAATATATATGCCCCAAACAATGAAGCATCTACCTTCATCAAACAAACTCTTTTCAAGTTCAAGAGTCAAATAGACCACAACACAATAATTTTGGGTGACTTTAACACACCTCTTTCACCACTGGATAGATCTCCCAAACAAAAACTGAACAACGAAAATACAGAACTCAAAACTACAATCAATAACATAGACTTAACTGACATATATAGAATATTTCATCTTTCAATGAGCAAATACATTTTCTTCTCAGAAGCACATGGATCCTTCTCTAAAATAGACCATATATTATACCACAAAACAAATTTTAGCAAATATAAAAATGTAGAGATACTACTGTGCATTCTATCAGACTATAAGGGAATAAAATTAGAAATAAATGATAAAATAAGAAAGAAAAGCTACTCCAACTCTGGAAGACTAAGTAATATGCTACTGAACAAACAATGGGTTGCAGAAGGCATGAAGGAAGAGACTAAAAAATTCTTAGAGGTGAATGAGAACATAGACACAACATATCAAAATCTCTGGGACACTATGAAGGCAGTTCTAAGAGGAAAGTTCATTGCATGGAGTTCATTCCTTAAAAGAAGAAACATCAACAAATAAATGACCTAACACTACATCTGAAAGCCTTAGAAAAAGAACATTCCAACATCAAAAGCAGTAGAAGACAGGAAATAATTAAAATCTGAGATGAAATCAATAAAATTGAAACAAACAACAACAAAAAAAAAAATTGAAAAAATTGACAACACAAAAAGTTGGTTCTTGGAAAAAATAAATTAAATTGATAGATCCTTAACCAGGCTAATGAAGACAAGAAGACAGAAAACTCAAATTACTAACATACATGATGAAAAAGGAAATATCACAACAGACACTACAGAAATACAGGAGATAATTAGAAATTATTTTGAAAACTTGTACTCCAATAAAATACAAAATATCAAAGGCATTGACAAATTTCTAGATTCATATGATTTGCCCAAATTGAATCAGAATGATAAACACAATTTAAACAAATCGATTTCAAGCAATGAAATAGAAGATGCCATAAGAAGCTTACCAACCAAAAAAAAACCAAGGACCAGATGGATATTCAGCCGAGTTGTACAAGACCTTTAAAGAAGAACTGATACCAATACTATTCAATTTATTTCAGGAAATAGAAAAAGAGGGAGCACTTCCAAACTCATTCTATGTGGCCAATATCACTCTGATTCCAAAATCAGGCAAAGATACATCAAAGAAATAAGACTTCAGACCAATATCGCTAATGAAAATAGATGTAAAAATTCTCAATAAAATTCTGGCAAGTTGAATACAAAAACATATCAAAAAGATAGTACAACATGATCAAGTGGGGTTTATTCCAGGAATTCAAGGTTGGTTCAACTTACGGAAATCAATAAATATAATTCATCACATCAATAGACTTAAAGATAAGAACCATATTATCATCTCAATAGATGCAAAAAAGCATTCAACAAAATACCGCACCCTTCATATCCAAAACACTAGAAAAACTAGGGGTAACAGGAACATATCTCAACATCATAAAAACTGTCTATGCTAAGCCCCAGGCCAACATCATTCTAAATGGAGAACAATTGAAAGCATTCACTCTGAAAACTAGAATAGACAGGGATGCCCTCTTTCACCCCTTCTATTTAACATAGTTCTTGAAACACTGGCCATAGTAATAAGTCAGACAAAAGAAATTACAGGGATACAGATAGGCAAAAAAGAACTCAAATTATCACTATTTGCTAATGATATGATTCTATACCTAGAAGACCCAAAAAATTCCACCAGAAAACTCCCAGAACTAGTAAATGAATTCAGCAAAGTAGCAGGATACAAAATCAACACCCATAAATCAAATGCATTTCTGTATATCAGTGACAAATCCTCTGAAAGGGAAACAAGGAAAACTACCCCATTTACAATAGCATAAAAAAATACTTCACAATAACTACAGAACACTAAAGAGAGAAATTAAAGAAGACCTTAGAAGACAGAACGATCTACCTCGTTCTTGGATAGGCAGAATTAACATTGTCCAAATGACCATACTACCAAAAAAACTATACAAATTTAATGTAATTCCAATCAAAGTCCCAATGACATTCCTCATAGATACAGAAAAAGCAGTCATGAAATTCGTCTGGAAAAATAAGAGACCCAGAATCGCTAAAGCAATCCTTAGCAAGAAGAGTGAAGCAAGTGGCATCACTATACCAAACCTTAAATTATACTACAGAGTAATATTAACAAAAACAGCATGGTATTGGCACCAAAATAGACTTTTAGACCCATGGTACAGAATCGAGGACTCAGAGACTACCCCATATAATTACAGTTATCTTATATTAGACAAAGTCGCCAAAAAAGTACACTGGAGAAAAGATGACCTCTTTAACAAATGGTGCTGGGAAAACTTGAAATTCATATGCAAGAAATTGAAAGTAAATCTTTATCTCTCTTGGTGCACAAAACTCAACTCAAAGTGGATCAAGGACCTAGGCATTAGACCAGAGACACTGTGCCTATTAGAAGAAAAAGTAGGGCCTAATCTCCATCATGTCATATTAGGCCCCAACTTTCTTAATAAGACTCCTATCGCACAAGAATTAACATCAAGAATCAATAAATGTGATAGATTAAAACTAAAAGACTGCTTCTCAGCAAAAGAAACAAGAGGTGAATAGAGAGCCTACTAATTGGGAACAAATTTTTACCACACGCATGTTAGATAGAGCACTGATCTCTGGAATACATAAAGAACTCAAAAATCTTAACACCAAAAACAACAAATAACCCAATCAATAAATGGGCCTAGGAACTGAACAGACACTTCTCTGAAGAAGATATGCAATCAATCAACAGATACATGAAAAAAATGTTCCTCATCACTGCCAATTAGAGATATGAAAATCAAAACTACTCTTAAGATTTCATTTCACTCCAGTCAGAATGGCAGCTATTAAGAACACAAACAACAATAAATATTGGAGAGGATGTGGGGGAAAAGGCACACTGATACATTGCTGGTGGGACTGCAAAATGGTGTAGCCATTATGGAAAGCAGAATGGAGATTCCTTAGGAAACTGGGGATGGAACCACCTTATGATCCACCTATCCCACTCCTTGGTCTATACCCAAAGGATTTAAACACAGCATACTACAGTGACACAGCCACATCAATGTTTATAGCAGCACAATTGACAATAGCTAAACTGTGGAACCAACCTAGATGCCCCTTGGTAGATGAAGGATAAAGAAAATGTAGTGTACATACACAATGGAATATTACTCAGCAAAAAAAGAGAATAAAATCATGGAATTTGCAGGTAAATGGATGAAATTGGAAAATATAATGCTAAGTGAATTTAGCCAATCCCCAAAATCCAAATGCCAAATGTTTTCTCTGATATAAGGAGGCTGATTCACAGTGGGATTGGGACAGGGAGCATAGGAGTATTAGAGGAACACCAGAAAGGCCAATGGGGAAGGAGGAGGAGGGAGAGGGCAAGAGGGCAAAAAAAAAAAAAAAAAAAAAAAAAAAAAAAAAAAGATGGTAGAATGACATGGATATCATTACCTAAGTGCATGTATGAAGACATGAATGGTGTGAAAATAGTTTGTATACAACCAGAGATATGTAAAATGTGATCTATATGTGTAATATGAATTGTAATGCACTCTGCTGTCATATATAACAACTTAGAATAAAATAAAAAATAAATAAATAAAAAGTTTTGTTTACATGTATGTTTTAGACTCTGTGGAGGAGGAAAACAAACTGGCTCAAAATTCAGACTCTTTAAGAATGTGTGAACCAAGCCGTTCAGCCTGACCAGGTGTGTACAAGGTGAGCTATCACCTGTGTACTCTAGCTTGGGGTAGACCTGCACAGAACACTTAGATCTCTTTCCACATCCTTGACTTTGGTCTTGCCGATTTATTGCTCTGAGGAATAGATGGAATTAAGAAACTCAGAGGAAGCAGGAAACAGAAAATGTGAGGGAAAGAGTCAATAAACCTAATTGAATGTAAAAAGAAAAAAAAAGTAGTAATAAAAATGTGATGGGATAGCAGGAAAGACAAGTTTTCTAAGGTTTTGCAGTTTTTCTTTCTCTGGAATAATTAAGACAAAGTGAGGAGGCATAACTCTTGGGAAATGTCCATGGAACAGAGGAAACTTAAGCCTTAGGTGTGAGTACGAGAATCCAAGCTCAGGAACATGCCTGTCCCCAAATCCTCCCCTAGCTCTTAGCTTATAACAGCATACAAATTTAATTGTATGATCCACATCGGGGACATATTTAACCATGAGTTGTGTTAATTTTACTTCTAATTAGCTTAATTAAAAATTTGTGCTTCCTTAGTGGAAAGAATTTCATTACCCTAATTGAAGAAATCTGGAAGCAGAGAAAGGCTTTTGTTTATTTTTTGACATTCTTTTATTTTTTCTTAAAAGAAACTGATTATGTTCTTATTTAGAATAAACACAACATTTGTTTTAGTTAGGAAATTTAATTGCCATAACATTTAAAATAGTGATCAACTGAACAAAACATATACTCAATTGAAAATAGTACAGACCAGAAGAGAATATGCTGGTGTAATTTACATTACTAAAAACATATGATTAGGATAAAATATTGTGATTGGGAGTTGAGTTCTCCCATTTTGTGGATACTTTAAAGATGTCTTATATTCATTTATTCACACTGTAAACTCGGATTCTAGAACAACTAAACTGGGAACTTTTTATCTTAAGACTTTCTAGGAGATATACTTGATTAAAGTATATTAAATAATTAGAGCAGAGATTTTACTCTTGACTGCACATTGGAATTCTCTCAGAGTTTTGCAAAATACTTATGCCTAGCACTCTCCCCCTCGAGTATCTAATTTAATTGCTTTGGAATATAGCCTAAGAATCAGAAAATTGAAAAGCTCTCTGGCTCTAGTGTATGAGGACATTGGTTTTAGAAATTTTATTATTCTAACATGAAACTGGTTGGTGTAAATTAAGGAAGTAAAAAATCTAAGACAGGGTAGACAAATAAGAAGCAAAAAGTGTTAATTCTATGTGTTTTCTGGATATGTGACTGTTTTTTCCATCAGTACTGTGTACAGTAAAACAAAACAATAATCGTAAATTACCTCTTTTTTCTAATAAGTATGTCGCAGAGTATATGAGGCTTGATTAAAGGAAGAACTGTAAAGAAGAGGTATTCTGCACACTTTCCTGTGGGAATCTTTAAGACTTTTTCTGGTACACAGTGCCTATTTTGACCATTCTTTCCTTCAATAACTGTGCAGGAATACTAGCTATGCATTAAAGATAACAGTGGGAAAATATATTTGCACACACCTTGCTTCAGGAAAGCTTACACATAAAATTATAAAATATGTATTCACAGAGCTGCAAACACACATATGCACGTACACACACACACACAGTTATCAAAACAGATAATGAATACTAGGGCAGAGGAACCATTTGATAGGCTCAGAGGAAGAAGATGCATCCCTCAAGAATATGCATTACTAATTATATATTAAATGATCATGAAAAAAATTTGTCAAAATGTATTTCTTAATTAATTGTATTTGTCCATAAATTAAAACTTCTTGCAGATAAGAATCATGTTGTATTTATTTTTATATGTGCTTGGTCTAGTAGAGTTTATGGTATAGAATAGGAGTCAATACATTTTGTCAAATTCATGTGAATTTATAAACAAAGCAGGTAGGAAATCTTGAGATATCAAGGGCAGTTTAAAGTTCACCTCCATTTGAAAACAGGCTGAGTCTGGATGATGACCTGTAAGTATCCCTTAAAGTGCATGTGTTAAAGGCTTGCTCCTCAGCCTGGTGCTTTGGAGGTGGTGAAAACCTTCAGAAGTATGGCCCAGTGAGCAGTTTTAGGTCACAGGACACATGCTTTTGAAGATGATTGTGAGATACCAGTTTCTTCTCATCTCTCCTTATTTCCTGGCCACCATGAAGTGAACAGCTTACTCCATCAGGTACTCAAATTGTGATGTACTCCTTCACCCACAGGACCCAAAGTAATAGGGACAATGGACCCTGAACTGAAATTTTCAAAACTTTCAGCCAAAATAAATGTTTCTTCTTTTTAATTAGATTGTCTCAGGTATTTTATCATAGAAATGTAAAGCTGACTAACCTAGGATGTTACCAGAGAGTTGGAAAAGATCTTTGTAAGTCTCACATCTTAACAAAAGAATGGACTCTATACAGAACAGATTTTTAAAGTTATGTAGAATATTTACAGAAACCTTGTAAAAGGCTGCAAGACATTCATTCTAGACTGAGTTTCTGGGAAAATCTTAATCCTACATTGCAGAACAGAGTCAGCAACAAAAGTGCAAATCCCATCATCTTCAGAAAGCCACAGTGCCAGGTACACTGTCAGGCTGGCTCTGTGGCTATCAAATCAAAGAAGCAAAATTGATGTTCCATTCCACACCTGTCCTCTTTTCCCCACATAATTTAACTCTTAGTCATTTTTATGCCTCATATAGATGCATCTGATCAGAAGAGTCTGAGTCATAGGTTTGTATTTTAAAACTAATAATAATTACATTTATTAACTGGCTCAGCAGCTTTTACACCATTAATGACAAATTATTTTTGTTGATCTGAAATGAATAGAAAGAACCATGAGACCCTGAAAAACTTACATTCCTCATGTTGTAGGTGTCAGAATTGCTCTAGGGGAAATCACAAATTAATTTTCTAGTACAGACAGTAGGGATTTATTAGAAAGAAAACACCTTTCACTGAATTTCTAGGCTATTGAGCTATTTTTTTTTTTAATTCACAAGAATGTCTTTTTCTGGAATTAGGGTCCTGGAAAATATCTAGATTTTCCTAGAAATTTTCTAGAAATCAGCAAAATTTCCTACGTTCTATGCCTTAAGGGAACTACAGATCTCCTGGAGTTGAGCTGGGAATCCAATTTTTGTGCCCAGCAAATCCTCACTGCAGCAGTATGACCAAACCTCAAGTCAGCAGTTGGGAGTGAAGCCTCAAGACTTCCTTGTTCATGGAAGCAGCAGAGTCTCTGTCCTGTGAGTAGACCATGCAGACAGAATGCTGGTGTTTCCCACTTTCTTTCCCAGTCCTTTCCCCTTCCTCCTTTCTTTAGCCTCCTGGCCAGGAGTTGCTGTGCCCACGGCAGCTCTCTCAGATTCAGTTGGGAGACCAAGTCTAAGGAAAATGAGATGCATGTAGCATAATCCCCCTGATCAATAAATACTCTGATCTTCATTTAGAGAAGCACTGATGGATGTAAATGACCGCTTGGCATCAATCCTATAAGATGTTATCAGAGAGAGGTGTTTCCTTCCTCTTCATATGGTCAGGATGAAACGATAGAAATAGAATTGTTTTTAATGTATGCTAAGAAAGGAAGAAGGAAAGAAAGAAAAAAGCAAAAGAAAAGAACAGGAAGACATGTTTCTCAAATATAATATGAATAACAAGATATATTAAGCTGAACAGTACAAATAAGAGCATTTTAATGCTATAGTTAGCTTGTCACGTGGTTTTAATTAGTTTATCAACTAAAAATTAGTTTACTTTCTGCCTCAAACCATATTTCTTCTCTCCATCCAGACTAAATTTCTTTAGAGTGTACTTTGAATCTGGAAGGTTCCCCAAAGTCACCTGTATTCAAAGCTCAGTCCCAGTGCAGCAATATTCAGAGGTGGGTTTTTAGGAAGTGAATTGGATCTTTAGGGCTCTGTGAATTACCAGTTTTATGTTGTTATTGGGAGACTGAGGCAACTGTAGGAGGTAGGGCCTACTTGGAGGAAGTGGGTGGCTGTGGCCTTGCCAGGGAAGGGTTTATCTTATCCCTGGACCCTTTCTTGCTATCCCTGTGCTTCCCAGCTGCCATGACATGACCACCTTTGCTCTGCCATGCCTTGTCCTCCATGATGCTCTGCCTCACCTCAGGCCCAAAGCAATGGAGCCAGGCGACCTTGGACTGAAGCCTCTGAAGCCATAGCCAAAACAGATTTTTCCTCCTTTAAGTTGTTTTTCACAGAATTTTATCACAGAGTAGAAAAGTTGGTTAACACATGGAGAAAAGCCTCATATAGACTTCTTTTGGCAGACATATTTTCATCTACTAAATGAGGTATTCTGTCCAAGTAGATTTTTAGACTTTATACTTCTTTGTATATAAATTTCCTGTTTCCTTTTCAAAAGTGTCTGACACTTTTTTATTCACAATTTGAAAGATCAGTGCTTGTATGTGATGGCCACAGTGATGATCTTCTCTGGTTATTGCTCATGGACTATCTCCCATGAGATAACAAGTTTTAGGCTCTTTTTATATCAAAAAAAAAAAAAAAAAAAACCCACCTTTATGTATTTATATGAACAGATTTTTTTTTTTTTTTTTACTTTTTAAATTCCCTGCTCCTGTTGTCTTCTAATGTACTATTTCTGTTGGAGTAATTTTTCCCCCAAATTCATCACTGGAAATTTTAGCTACTACTACATTTTCCATGTTATATTAGCAGATATCTATTGAAAAATATGTTTTCAATTTATTTAATTTAACTGATCTATGTTTTTTCTTTCTTTTTTTTTTTTTTCTTTTTGTTGGTGGTACTAGGGATTGAACCCAGTGCCACTTACATGTTATGTAAGTACCCTACGACTAAGCCACATCCTCAGCCTTTGTTTTATGTTCTGAATAAATGATTTTAAATTATTTGAACTTTGAATGGATAAATTTAAAATTACTCTAGTGCTCCTTTATCTGCAGTTTTGTTTCTGAGATTTCAGTTACACATGGCAAACCATGATCTAAAAACTGTTAAATAAAAAATTTCATAAACAAACAATTCCTAAGTTTTAAATTGCTTAGTATTGGACAGCATGGTGAAATCCTGTACTGTCCTGCCATGTTTCAGCCAAGACATTAGTCATCCCTTTAGCCATTGAATCTGTTATGGTGAGATTGCAATAAATCACCAACTCGATCTTAAAGCAGGAGACGGAACCATCTTTATTCACCAGCTGGTGGGCCAAGGGGCAGGATGCAAGTCTAACCCTTCGACTCCCTCCAAGGGTTAAAGTAACATTTATAGTCCAAAACCACATTAATCATATGTAGCTGTTGCTATGATTCAAAACCATAAACAAATGATCTAAAATCATAAGCAGAAGGGGAAGTGGGTCAAAACGGCCATAGAAGAGTACAAGTTAAAGAATGTTTACTAAGGTCAGGCAATCACTCTCTGACAGGGTACATTGTCCAAGAAAAATGGGATCCAAGGACAGAAAAATTTTACATTGTATAAGAATTGTCATTTTGTGTTGTCAAACATGTTAATGCTAAGCAACTCTTGATAGGTACACAGGTGGGGTGTTCCCATGGAAGGAACATTTCTTATATGACATGGAGTCTCAGGGTAAAATGGAGCCTGTTTGGTCATTCCCCATATAGCCTGGCTTATAACAAATCCATGCTGGGTTAGTGACTAGCCATTAGGTTATTAGAGCAATTCTCCCAGTATAGCAGTGTTTGTGTCGAAATAAGCTTTATTTTACTTAAAAATGACTCCAAAGCAAAAGAGTAGTGATGCTGATAACTCAGATATGACAATGGGAAGTCATAAAGTGCTTCTTTTAAGTGAAAAGATGCAAATGCAATAATATATTTTTGAGAGAGAGACCATATATATAAACTTTATTGCAATGTATTATTTTATTATTAATTATTATAGTTAATCTCTTAATGTACCAATTTATACATTAAACTTTATCATAAGTGTGTACATATAGAGAAAAACACAGTATATAGGGTCTGCCATTATCTATAGTATTAAGCTTCCAGTAAATGAACTTATCCGTGAAGGATAAAACAGGAAATACTCTACTTTCCAATCACCCCCCCAAAAAAAAGAAAAGAAGAACTTTGTATTATTAGAAATGCATAGTGACCCTTAACATAAGTTCTGTCCTTGCAAATAAAATGACTATGTGAATCATTGATATATAATATGTAAATTATCCTGATTTGGGTAATCACTTCACTGAATTTTGTTTTTTTACTGGAAAACACAACCACCAACCCAAAGTTCTTGTTATGACATCTGGAAGAAAAAAGATAGAGAGAAAGAAGGAAAAAAGAAAAAACTACAACCTAACTCTGCAAACCCTGTGCAATATCACAAGCTACTTGAGCCAGTGAAATTGAACTCAGGTCACTGCCCTGAGGTACCCTGATCAATGCGCTTTAACTACTTTATTAAAATTAACCAGTTCCTCCATCACAGATTAAAATGATAAACTTGTCAATTTGTTATTATATGTTTAAAAGGGAAAACTAATTGTTTTTGCAATAAGAGCCAAGGCACCAAAGGTGTCAGCAAGTGCTGAATCATCAAAAAGAGCATGAAAACTTAATTTTAAGCCAGTTAAGGTAACCCCTACAATCACAGAGCATATGGAGTCAAAGTGATCCCTCAAACCAAAGGCTGGAGAGTGAAGCAACTGAAAGAAATTTGGTCTTTGACTACACTTCTGAGATGGAGGATTGACCATCCCACTCACCCCAATTCTGGAGTTCCCATTTGTGTCAGCTATGATGGCTCTTCTTTGGTAGTAGTAATACTCATATAATGCCTACAAAAAATATTCTAAGTGTTTTACATATATTAAATTATTAAACCTTCATTTAAAAATGAAGGATATGATTTCTAATAATATTTTATTTTGTATAAGGAAATGAGGTCCAGGAAGGTGAGCACTGTCAGTAACTAAAGACACACACGTTACATCCTTAAATTTGATTACAGAATCCACAGTGTGATCATTAAACTGAAGGAACTTTCAAAGGGTGTTCTCAAAATATTTGGTGCTTATTGGGATAATGATGAGCTGGACATGCTCTGAGTGTTTTCCACATATGGTTCTTAGTACCCATATCAAATAGATGATCCTGCAAGATTATGCTGAGCACTGTTTGCAAAGACTGGACGTGGGATTCAGTGGAAAAGCAGAAGCTGTGTTTTCAGATACTTCCTCCAGGAACCAGGCTCTGAATGATCCCAGATATCATCATACTTCTGTTGGGCTACATGTCCTCACAAGTGCTACAGATAGCAGTCATGTTCCTCTCACTAGTTTGTTTCAACAATCACATGGACCAGAATAGCAGGGCCCTTTTATACTTTGGCAAGGGCCAAATAATGCTTGCCTGTCTTTCTCCTTTGGCACCTGTCTTTCCACATGCTGCCGTCAGATCCAGGTTCCCTCCCACTACATTTCAGGAATGAACATTGTTCACCACTGTTTCTGGCTTTGTGACATCTCTAACCAAACCTTCTATCCCAGGAAGTTCCTCCTGGGTAATTTAATTGCTCTTAACAAGACATCGTATTAACATACCAAAGTTAAAAAAAAAAAAGATGTTAGTGGCTGAGGTTTAATAGCTAAACACCAAATATTTAACATCAGTTGTTTCTGGAGCAAAGATAAGAAGTGGATTATATGCGTGTGTGTGTGTGTGTGTGTGTGTGTGTGTGTGTGTGTTTGCACATTTTTTTCTTTTTGCATTTTCCCAATTTTTGCAAGCACACTGCTATAGTTTGAATCTGGAATATCCCCCAAAGTCTTATATGTTATGAGATTGGAATCCAACTGAAAGTGCTGTGGGAGGTGGTGACAACTTTAGGAGGTGAGGCCTACTTGGAGGAAGTGAGTCATTGGGGTGGTACCCTTGTAGGGTATATCTCAAGACTCAGGCATCTTCTCTTTTCTCTATCTGCTTCCTGGCATCCATGAGGTGAGTTACTTTTCTCTACCACAAAATCTTCTGCCATGATGTATTGCCCTGCCATGAGTCTAACCAAACCATGGCCAAGCAACCATGGACTAAAACCTATTAAACCATGAGCCAAAATAGATTGTTCCTTCTTTTAAGTTGATTTTCTGATATTTTGTCACAGTGGGGAAAACGGTGTATTAATGTGATGGAAAGCACAAATATTAACTTTTATAACTATATTCAAAAATACATTTAATAGAGTGGTTTTGAGAACACGTGACCCAGCTTCTTGTGCCATTTTGAGCTTCTCACATTAACCAGCTAATGTAATCTGAAGGCTATTCTGCCTAATATGACTTTGACCCTTAGCAGTTTTAGCTATAATCAGAAGGTGGGACCCTTATACATGCGTAGACAATTTGTTATCTTTATAGGAATTTAGGAATTGAGACGGAGATGAATGAAATTTTCTTTGGCTGGAGGTGAAAAAAGTGCATTTGGAAGCTGTGGAAAGGCCACTTGGAACCCATATGGACTAGAAAAACAGCAAAAGAATATTGGAAGATGAGTGAGGTGGGCAAGAAAGAATGAAGTTCCTTCTAGAGAAGGGAAAATATGAGAGAGAAAAGATTTGAGGAGCTTCTCATTTAATTCCAGTTCCTTCTAGTCCATTACAACCATTCAAAATACTATGGGAGAGGGCTGGGGATATAGCTCAGTTGGTGGATTGCTTGCCCCAGATGCACAAGGCCCTGGGTTCAATCCTCAGTACCACACACACACACACACACACACACACACACACACACAAATGCTATGTGATATATTGCTCTTTTCATCTTAAACAAGTCCAAGACAATTTCTTATATTTTTAAACAAAATAGTCTCAAGTCATCAAACATTAAAGTGGTGTTAATGGTGGAAGATGATGGTGTTTTCATGTATGACATCACTCAAAGTATTCTTTTTTTTTTTGTCAGAGTGCTAAGGATGTTTCTTAACCCAAGGAAATGAACTGCTATTATTGCCCATTGCAGGTGGCATGTCAGGAGAGAGAGGCAGATGTTTTGTGAATTGGATGGCTGTTCATACCCCTTCAAATTTCATAGTTTATAATACAGATTAAAGCAAAAACACTAATTCCATCGCAGGGCAATAATCAATCTCATGACTTTCGTATTTCTCCTCCCAACCTGCCTATCATTATGAAAACACAAGCTCATCTTTGAACATCATTGCCTGAAACATGTCAACAAGCCCAGCCACAGTGCCTCTAGTTTCACTGGTGACTGTGGGGGAATAGGCATGTTCTCACCTGATTTGTCTTCTGACTGTCAGCCTCTGCAGGCACTGACAGAGGTTGCTATGGTTGGGCCTGAACTGATTACATCTTCAACCTGGAGCAGTAAAGACAAAGATATGTCAGAGAATGGTACCCGAAGATTAACTAATGTTGTCAGAGTTGTGATATGAGAACAAATTATAATTTATGTTTGCTACAAAAGTCAATTAACTGAATCTTGTCCTGCATGTTTGATATGACATATCAGGTTTTCAGACTTTTAACTTCAACTGAGATACTATAGTGTGTGATTTTAACACATCTTTTTTCCTTTTGAAAAAATAGAACATTTCTACATTTATGCAAGAAGCTTAAGCTCTTCCAGGTTACTACATTTCTTGAATGAGATGATAATTAAAGATATTAGTACACACTATAAATAAAAAAGTAAGCAAATATTTGTGTTATGCCTACTGTGTAAATAGTCTGGTACTTTAGGTATTAGGGAACTTGTAGAAGACACAGATAATGTTTTATGCCTTTTTGAAATTACATTTTAGTGAAAGGAGGTGGATAAATAAAACACAAACAAACAGGCAAAGGAGGCCAAACAGTGATAAGGCATTATAAAATAAATAAATAAAAAAAATAGGACACGAAAAGGGGATGGGAGTGCCTCTGTGGAGAGAACTGTGGCTTTATTATAATGATCTCCAGAGCCTTTGTTGAGCAAAGGGACAAAGGGGTGAGGGTATAATCCACTCACTATCTGGAGAAAAACACACATCCGAGGTGGAGCAAATAGCCAACACACTGTCCTTGAAGCAGAAGTAGGATGTACACTTGAAAAACTGCACTGTGGTGGGTGTAGTTGGAGTGGATTGAGAGGAAGAAGGGGATTAACCCTTTGTGATGACAGCATGGCAGAAAGGTCAGCAAAGAGACCACATTATAGAGGGATAAATGGATGAATGTAATCATTTTATTTTACTTTGGATGAAATGAGAAATTATTGGCAAAAAAATAATCTGCAAAAAATGTGGCATGGTATAAATTATTTTAAACATTATTGAATTAAATACAATAAAATTTGCCCATTTCAAGGGCAAAATTCAATGCTTTTTAAATATTTCCACAGAGTAGTGCAACCATCACAACGTAATTTTAGAGCACTTTTGTTTTTCTGAAAAGAACATCTATGTGCATTACCTGGCATACCCTTTTGTTCCCTTATTTACTCAGTCTCTTCTAGCCCAAAGAAACCACTAAGTCTGCTTTGTATATATTTGCATATTGGGGAAATTTTATAAAAAGTGACTCACACATTTTTGTGTGGCTTATTTTACATAGAATAACGTCATCAAGTTTTTTCCAGGTTGTAGCATTTATCACTATTGTTTCTTTTTATTGCTGCGTAATATTCCATTGCATGGATATGCCACATAAATTTTATCCATTATCACTTGAGAGACATTTGGATTATTTTCATTTATCTGGCTATTATCAATATGTCCCTATGAACATTTGTGTGTCAACTTTAAGTGTTTTTTATTTCTCGTAAGTATATACATAGGAGTTGAATTTCTGGGTCATATGGGAATCTTATGTTTAGAATTTTGAGGAATTACCAAATTACTTTCAAAAATGGCTGCACAATTTTACATTCTCATTAGCCACACATAAAATTTCTAATTTTTCCTAATCCTTTCTAGCACTTACTGTTATAATTTATTTTTATTGTAGCCATCACCATGGGTGTGAACTGATTAAGGTTTTAATCACATCTTCTTATGACTACCAATAATGAACATTTTTTTTCTCATGTACTTATTGGCCGCTCCTATATCTTCTTTGGAGAAATGTATATTAAAGTGCTTTGTGCATTTAAAAACTGGATTGTCTTTGTATTTATAAGTAGCACACATTTTTATGTAAGTTTGACATAGTCTTCTGTCAGATAAATGATATTCAAATATCTTCTCCCTTTCTGTGGGCATCTTTTTGTTAGTTAAAGAACGATATCACCTTTCTCTAGGGGCATATACTTACAATAATGAACCTTAAAATTGTCCTTCCTTGTGTCTCAGGTAAAACATTTTGGAGTAATTATGAAGAACCAGCCATGATCTCCAACATGACTGAGCCACTCTGTTATATTTTAAGGTTCCCAGAGAAAACTTGACTTACAATAATATTGAACTGAACATTCCTAGAATTCATGTCTGCTCTGTTAATTGACCCTGGACTGAGTATACTCAGAAGCATTTATGTTGGCCAACTTTAAATGTTATGATCACCCTTTTGACCTTTTACCATGTACTTTATGACCTTGAGCAGAGTATGCCAAGTAATGTATCCACATTGTTTACTTGGCATGATTCAACATGCTCAGGAACATGTTTGCTCTCCAATGAATATGCATAGGCTACAAGAGTAGAATACTTAAACTTCCTTTCTTTTTTTTTGTTGGATAAATTATAAATCAATCTCTTTATTTTCTATTCATGTATTTATATTATCTAGATCTTCTTGAGTAATTTTTGATAGTAAAGTTTGTGCATTACTGCTATTATATAATTTGCTCATATAATATTCTTCATGGTATTCCCTTATAATTCCTTTTATTCTTGTAAAATCAGTAGCTAAGTCCCCAACTCTATGGTAGACTTATGCAACACCATAAAACAACTAGAACTAACTTGATCCTAATTTTAACAATTTTAATCCTTTCCCTTTTGGTCTTCCCCCCCCCCCCCTTTAGCTATCAGTCTGTCGATTTTCTCCATCAATATAATTTAATCACTCTGTTCAATATTATTTCCTTCTTTCTACTTTCTAAACTCTGGGTTTAATTTGGCCTTCTTTTTCTTGTTCTTTTTAAGATAAAAATCATTGATTTGAAATTTTTATTTTGTTTGATATAGAATTTGTAGGAAAAGAAATCACTCTGAATGTTGTTCTAGCTATATCCAATGAGTTTAGCATGGTGTTTTGATGTTTTTATTCACCTCAAACTATTTTCTAATTGCTTTTGAAATTCTTTTAGGAACCTTGATTATTTAGTATTGTGTCTTTCACTTTCCACATATTTGTTAGTTTACCAATTTTTTGAAAGGCAAATGTATGGCTTCCAGCTAGCTACAACAGCCCTTCCTAATTAGGGCTCCTCCATATTCCTTCCCTTTAGTTTAAAAAGGTGCTTTTGTTCTATTTTCTCTATTTTATTTTTCTCTATTTTCTTTTATTTTCTTGTCCCTACCTAGCTTTTCACCTTTTATTTTTGAAAGGGTGGATATTTGAGCCCTTTTTGAGAAGGTGCTGTGGCTTTAAGGAAGCCTAATGCTGAGGAGCAGCTAACGCACCTAGTTAAGCACAATTGCATAATAAGCGGCTTTGACTTTTTTTTTTCTCTCTTCTTTATTTTTCTTTATGGCTTTCTTGCCAAAGCTCAATGGCTTTTTTTTCTGCATGGTTTTTACCATGCTATTTAATTCTCTATTTTCTTTTAAGCTCATGGCTTTTTTCTTTATACTAAAGCTCAAGGCTTTTTCTCTATATTTTTTATGGCTTTTGGCCGGCTACTCTGCTTCAGCTTAATTCTTAACTGGCCTCAACTAAGTCAGAGGCTATGCTCTCTTGTTTCTACTCTTTTTGCTGGTCTCAAACTGAGTCTGGCTTCTTCATTTTTTATGGCTTTTGGCCGGCTCAGCTTTTCGCCGGCTACTCTGCTTCAGCTTAATTCTTAACTGGCCTCAACTAAGTCGGCTTTTGGCCGGCTCGCTTCGGCTTTTGGCCAGCTACTCTGCTTCGGCTTAATTCTTAACTGGCTCAACTGAGTCAGAGGCTATGCTCTCTTGTTTACTACTCTTTTTGCTGGTCTCAACTGAGTCTGAGGCTATGCTTTTTCGTTGCTCTCCTTATTTCTTAGCTTTTCTTCTCTGCCTGCCGAGCCCCGGACGGACCACCATTTGTAAGCTGCCTGTCACGGCCAGCCACGGCGCCGCCACGGGAGGAAAAATTCTCGGAGGCAGAGTTATGCTTTTACTACTTTTACTTCTACTTTCTTAGAGAGGGAAAGAAAGATTTTAGCTTAGAGAAAGATTTCTTCTTGTCTTCTTAGCTTACACATTTAATTAAAGCCAGCTTATAGTTTGGATGGGGATAGTGATCCTAATAGGGGAACAAACAGGTGTACACTTTGACACTTCTTATTCTTAACTGCAGCATAAGATTTACCTTTTATTAAAATATTTTTATTTGTTCTAATTAATTATATATGACAGTAGAACACACTTTGATATATCATGTATAGATGGAGTACAATTTTAATCTATCTTCTAGTTTCTAACTTATATGCATTGTGGTCAGGGAACATTTGTTATTTTTCAGTCCCTCAATGTCCTAATGTGTAGTCTATCCTGGAGAAAAATCCTTGTATTTGAAAAGAACATAAATTTTGGTGCCATTGGGTGGAGTGTTTTTTTTGTGTGTGTGTGTGTTGTTGTTGTTAATTTTTTGTTTGTTTGTACCAGGGATTGAAATCAGGGGTACTCAACCATTGGGCCACATCCCCCAGCCCTTTTTTTGTATTTTATTAGAGAGAGGGTCTCACTGAGTTGCTAAGTGCCTCCCACTGCTGAGGCTGGCTTTGAACTCGCGATCCTCCTGCCTCAGCATCCCAAGTGCTGGGATTACAGGCATACACCACTGGTGGTGTGTTTTATATAGATCTATTCTAAGTCTAGTTTTTTCATAGTGTGGCATTAGTCTAACATTTCTTGGTTGATCTTTGTATTTATTTAGAGGGAAGTGATTGACAGCTCTATTATTTTTGAAATATCTATTTCTCCCTTTAATTACATCAGATTTTCCTCATATATTTTGAATCTCTGATTTTAGGTGTATATATATTTAAAATCATTTTATCTTCTTTATAAATTGACTCTTACCATTGAGAAATATCCCTCTATCTTTAACAACATTTTTTGTTCAGAAGTCTATATTTTCCAATATTAGAATAATCGCTTCAGCTTCTTTATGATTTTTGCTTAATTCTCACAAAGTAAAAAAAAAACTAGAAATCAATATTTCTAAGCCATGGAATTCTCTACTTCATTTTTCAAATAAAGTACCTTTAGGGAAAGATATGGAGCTCTTTATCGTAGTGACTGTCTATTTTCTAGGCAGAATTCCTGAGCCACTGCATAAGAGCTGAGGTAAGTAGGTACCCTCTCATCAAGTGTACTTGGAGGAGTGGCAGTTCTGATCATTCTGACTTGCCTCTCCTGACATGGAATACCAGTTCTAAAAGTGAGCTGGGGTAAGGCCAATCAAGGCCTAAAAACATTCGTTCCCTGCTATGGGACTGGGGTAAAGCTTTATCCACTGTATGGGAGCTGGTGGTCATCTTTGCTTGTCTTGAGTAGACCTTCTCCAACTCAGGATGGGGTTGGTGGAGCAAAAATCATTAGTATTCTTGTCCTGGAGTAAGACTTTAGCCCCAGAGTGGGAGATGGAGAGAGATGTCCCCACGTTCTTGAATGCACACACTAAGAATAGAGTTCTGTAACACTGAGATTATAGAAAGTATTGGAGGGAAAGGCAGGAGAACACAGATTTTTGACTCAAATGCTATAGACTTTCATTGATCTTACTAAGATTTAGTAGATTTTCTTGAATAAATTTTTTCCGTTAATACAATATCTAGACACTTCAAATGATTTTTTGTATTTATTTATTTATTTATTTATTTATTTTTTGTGGTACCAGGGATTGAACTCAGGGGCACTCGACCACTAGGCCATATCCCCAGCCCTTTTTTGTGTTTTTTATTAGAGATAGGGTTCACTGAGTTGCTAAGTGCCTCGCCATTGCTGAGGCTGGCTTTGAACTTATGATCCTCCTGCCTCAGCCTCCCAAATTGCGGGACTTTAAATGATTTTTAGAAAATAATTTTTCCTCAGATAAATGTTTTGCTGGAAAGAGGACAATTTAAACTTTCCCATTGTTAAATATGAATTATGTTGTAATGATCACTCTGGTCACTGTACAGAGCCTAGTCTGTGGAAAGCAGATAATAGAGTCAAGTTCAGGTTTGGTGGTAGCCTAGACCATGTCAGTGGCAAAGACAATTATGAGAAATATGAAAATACGATATATTTCTGGAGGTATCAATCAAGACCTAACCAGGAGAATGCCTGAATATAACTCATGGAATGGATTTTAAAAGTGACAGACTCACTAAGTATATAAATGGGGTCAATGAGGCCACCAAGAGTCCAGCAGCCACTTGAAGTCATGACTCCTTCTTCCTTGGCCACAGTGCCAAAGCTAAACACTGTTGCTGCCAGAGCTCAGAGACTGGGATCACCACGTGGTACCATAATAGATCCTTATGGAAGAAACCATGGAGAACACACAGTCACTGTTGGAAAACTAGCCCACAACATAGAGTAAACACACAGGCTTTCCATGTCTTCCTACTCATCAGTCTCTCCTATGCCTTGTATTAGCTGAGTCCATCTGGAAGTCACAGGAAGACCAGGAAACAGCCCATAGGGTTCACCTTCCTGTAATATAGAGCAAATCAGAGGAAAGGAGTCAAGGGATCTGAATTCAAACAGGATAAGGGCTGGCATATATATATATATGTGTGTGTGTGTGTGTGTGTGTGTGTGTTTTGTTTTATTGTGCAAATTTCTATCACAAATTCAGAAAGTATAATGCACCATGATCATCCTACTTTTAAATTTGTATCATTGAAAAAATGATATTCATTTTGAAAATCCAGCTGATATAGTTTGCTAATGATTATATGTGAATCTAGAGGGAGAGACAGAAGCCAAGGATGAGTTTGACTAAGGTATTTCCATTAAGTGCACTGAAAAGAGTAAAGAAGAAACATGTTTGGAGGAGAGAGTAATCAGGTATTCTGCTTTAAATACCTTAATTTTGAAAAGTAGATATGAAAGTTTATACCAAGTTAGTGATTCAACACCTAAGGGAGGACAGATGGTAAATATTTTTAAGTAACCAGTGTCATAAAGCCATGATATTAGATAAAATCAGCAAGGATGGAGATGTGTGAGGACTGGTCTCTGGGAAACACGTGCCAACATTTAGTAATTGGAAAATTGGGTGTAAGTTGGAAAAGGAGACTATGAAGGAACAGTTGATGAAGAAAGCAAACCACAGCAGGGCCACATTCTGGAAGCCAAGTACAGAAACACTGTAAAGAAGAAATCTCTGTATCTGTGTTGAATGCTAATTAAAGGTCCAGTATGATTAAGACTTAATAATGGAGCTTCAGATATTATAATTCCAAATTTATTAATGATCTTAGCTAAAATTTAATGGGCAAAAGGGCAAAGAAGAGATAAGCATATTAGAGTAAATACAAAAATAATGGCAAGAGAGGACTTGAGATGGCAAACACTGAAAACTATTTTGAGCTGTTTTAAAAAGGAAAATTGAAATGGAGGTGACTGCTAGAAAGGGTAACCATGAGGTCAAAGGACAGTTATCTTACAATAAAAAGAAATATAGTATATGTGATAGATGGGCTTGGGCCAACAAGCTACCCACCCCCACCCAGGAAGTTTCTGTTTCCTGAGCAAACTTGTTTCATTTTTCCCAGGCAAGAGCCAATAGATTTAAAGGTCGCTCTGGTACCCCCCACACACCAGAAATCCCTACTTAAGCTCCCGCCTGTCAGGAGCTCCCACTACAACAACTCTTACCCTCTGAAAGGAGGCAGCCATTGCAACTCCATCCCTAGGCGTCCCACCGCCTCCAGCCCAACAGCAGCTGCCCGGAAGGACAGCTCCAGAGACCACAGCCAGCAAGTCCAGGCACCCACCTGCACCCAGAACTCACTCCCAGCTCCAGCCCACCACACCCCTTGCTGTCGCAGTGCACTGTGCCCCACCACCCGCTCCAACCTCGGCGCCCTGACCATGGCCGCCGCTGTGGGACCCTTCCTCTTCACCTTCGTGCTCCTCCTCGCTTTGTGCAGCCGGCAGGCCACCGGCCAGGCCTGTAGTGGGCAGTGCCAATGTGGGCCAGCGTTGGTGCCGTGCAGCCCTGCTGGCATGAGCCTTGTGCTAGATGGCTGCGACTGCTGCCATGGCTGTGCCAAGCAGCTGGGAAAATTGTGCACTGACCCCTACACCCTCTCCCTGGCCTCTTCTACCTGCAACTGGCCATAAAGGCTGGTGAATAAATCTCTTGGCTGCATTGTGGTCTCCAGTGTGATTTTTGCCCTTCAATATGTGTAATGATAGAACAGTAAAATGGAACAATTAATTCTGAAGAAGAAAACTCAGTCATTGGATTGTATTCAAATGATTATGTCAGAGAAGATGGGAGACAGTGGACAGAAGGAAGGATTCTAAATCGGGGGGTGAGAGAACAGTTCTTCTACAGCAATAAGCCAGAAGCTAAACACATTGCCCAGATGCACCTGGTGAGCAGATGTGGAAGATGGCCACTAGACCAGTTTCCCTGGGGCTGCCATAACAAATTACCACAAACTCGATCTTTCAAAGAACAAAAATTTACAAGTTGTGGAGGCCAGAAGTCAAATGCTAGACATTGGCAGGGCTGCACTCCCTCTGAAGTCTCCAGGGGAGGCCTTCTCTGGCCTCTTCCACTTACTAGTATCCCAGGCCTTCCTAGTCAACTGCAGCAATTCTATCTGAGACTGTGTGATCACAGGCCTTTCTCCCTGTATGCCTTTGTCTCCACTCCCCCCACCCCTTTTCTTTGTCTATAAAGACACCAGTTATATTAGATTATGGCTCATATTAATGACTTCATCTTACCTATACCACCTCTGCAAAGACTATGTATCCAAATAAGACACCAGGAATTGGGACTTTGACATATCTGTTTGGGGTACACAATACAACCTATGACAAGGAAGAACTCAAATTGGGTGGTGTGGAACATGGAGAGAGAAATAAGTAAGGAAATTGGTCACTTCGGGTGCAAAGACTCAGAAAGGACAGGAAAACATGCTATATATATGTTGAAAGGTAAATGGGAGAGTGTGGTTATGCCAGAGAACAGATGTTTTCTTATTTTTAATATATGGAAACAAAGTCCAAAAGGTGAATGAGCAACGCTATTATCAAAGCCAGACTGTGAAGTCTGGTCTCTGAAAGGAGAAAGGGGACCTTGGAATATCTCAAAGTGGCTAGGGATCTGGGGACAGGATAGAGGGTGTACTTGGGGAATACAGAACTGATTGTAGGCTGCTGAAAGGTCAGAGGAGGATGAGAAAGCTGACAGACACTCAGTATGGGGGGAAAAGCTGCAGGGGTTGGGGGAGACTGCATAAATGATATGAAGGGAAAATGGGCCTAATTAGTAGCAGAAAAGAATCCTCATTCCCCTTGATTTCTTAGTACATTATGCTGGATCAGAACAAAATGAAAACCCCAGCAATATTCTCATTTCTAATTGTGTGATAGTGAGGTGTCTTTAATTTTACTTCTAAAGGGCTAGCTAGGTAAAATGCTTTTTATGTTTATTTTTTTCTAAACAAGTAAGTGTCTTAATTGACTTGCTTCTAAACTAACTTCTTACTAATGTTCCCTTAATATCTCTGGAGAAATAAAATTCTCATCACATATTTCTCATTATAGAAAACTAATTAGAGTTCTAATTAGTATATAAAAGGTTTTCAAAATAATCTTCTTTATAATACAAAATAATTTACTTTTTCAATTAAATTTTGTATTTGGCAAAATATTGGATTGATTAGACTTCTGAACAACTTGGCTATTATGGCTTAGTCTTGATTTTGTTTTACCCTTGGGAGACTAAGGGGAGAAGAAAGCAAAGAGTTTGTTCTTACTTCTGAGAATGTGGCTGTCATTCCCTGTCCTTCCAAGTCTTTGTTCCTCTCTTCTCTTCCTCTTTTGGCTGAATGATTAATTGATGTATTTATGCAGAAACAAGTATTTCTCTAACAGAAGGAAAGCAACTAAAGGAATGGCTATTTAGTCCCAGTAAAAGAATCTGTAAAACAAGTTCAATAAAATTTTAGTTAAGATCTAAAAAAAAAAGCATTATTCCAAAATTTTGGGTATGGAGAGAGATGATTTTAGCGAGGTCTATGAAAGGCAGAACACACAGATCTGTGTCAATCATATGAAATACTATTATTGCCTTTAGCTTAAGAAAAAGGAGACATCATTAAATAATTTTAAGTGAGGAGTTAACATAATCAGAAACAGATAAAAAAGATAATTTCATCTGTAATATACAAAACGGATTAAATGGTGTCAGAGGGTGGGGTTATTATGTGCTAGCCACCAGCTATGGATGCAAATTAACATCCTGTACCTTTCTTCTACTGAGAGGTATAAAGAAACATATTATTTTAATATTTCTGGGTCTCTAGTACAAAATTCCAGTCTACTAATTTATTCTAGCTTGGCTACATTTTTTGTGTAAAAGATGACTACTGTCTGATTTTGCTTTGTTTCTCTTTTTTTATATAGAAATCATTCATATAAGTCACCTACTGTGTGCCAAGGATTCTTCTAGACCCCAAAGATACATCAGTGAACCACAAAAGAACCTGTCCACCCAGACCTTGTATTCTATTAAATCTCTACCCAGTTGTCTCTCTCAGAAGAACACAACTTCCTTCCTTTTATCACTTCTTGGTTCATCCCTTTCAAGAGGAATCAATCACACTTCATGCTTCTTAAATTTATTTTGCAAATAAATGAGAGTGAGGAGTTCAGGTTGGAAAATTTTCCACAAATTAATATTTCACTTATCTGAGTATCAAATATCTTGTCACTAAGAGAAAATAATTCTATTCTTCTTATAACACCACTCTTTTGTTTTTGCTTTCTGCTTTTTATTAAAGTGAATTTACATAAAATAAAGTTTAATGTTCAGTTTTGAGAGTTCTGATAAATATATTCTGTTACATAAACATACCACAATTAAGTCATAGAATAGTATCATCACCCCAACAGTTACCCATAGAACTTATTTGTTTGTTTGTTTGCTTTTATTTTTAATCAAACTCTTAGCTCCTCCAACTCATACCTATCCTAGTCCTTGGCAGGATGCCACTGATATATTTTTTCTAAGTTTTGGTCTTTGACAGAATATGATATAAATTATATCATACAGTGCAGAACCTTTTGACTTTTGCTTCTTTCTCATAGATAATGAATTTAACACTCATCTGTACTGTTGCAAATGTCAATAGTGTGAACTTTACATAGCTGAGTAGTATTTCACTGAATGATAGTACTGCTATGGTAACTGTGAGTTTCCTAGAGAACGTTTGAGTGGTTTCTAGTTCCTGGTAATTTTAAATAAAGCCTCTGTTAATATTTGCATAGAGATTTTGTGTGAATATAATTTTATTTCACTTTGATAAGTATTTTGTCCACATTGTAACTATTTGCATATTTTTATTAGAAACTGACAAACTGTCCTCCAAAGTGGCTAGAACATTTTGTGTTCCCATCTGCAATGTATGAGAGTTGCAGTTGTTCTGCTTCTTTGCCAATACTCGATATTATTCATGTTTTCAGTCTATTCTCATGTGAATATAGTGGTATCTCAATGAGGTTTTAATTTCATTTTCTCTAATAAGGAATAAGTCTAAATATATTTTCTAGTGCTTATGGATATATGAAGCTCTATTTTGGCAAAATTTCTCTTTAAATATTTTTTAGACAGTTGCATTTTTGAGAATTTTTTTAAATATTCTGAATGTGGATCTGTATGTGATTAGCAAAAATTTCCCTGATTTTTTTTTCCCAACAGTTTTCATTGTTTTCAACACACAGAGTTTATACTTGTCTTGTTCTATTCATATTTCCATTTTTAATTTTTTGGAGCTATTGTCGATGTTGCTATTTTGGTTTCTTTTACTTTGGTCTCCCATAGTTCATTGCTAGTATATGGAATTTCAAATGGTTTTTGTGTGTTGATCTTGTTTTCTATGACTTGCTCATCCATTTATTAGTTATAGAATACTTTGTTGTTCTTTTGTAAATTTTGTGTAGGAAGATCATGTAATCTACAAATAGAGACAGTTTAATTCTTTCCAAGAAAGAATTTTGTTTATTTTTATTTTATGTGTTTTGTTTATTTTTCTTAGCTTAATGCATTTTCTAGCCATTCCAGTGCATTGTTCACAGGAATGGAAACAACTTTGCTTTGCCCCTGGTCTGAGAAGAAGCATTCATTCTTTCATCTTTAATTGTCATTCATGTCTGGGGAGTGTGTAGTGCTAACCTCTTTATCATTCCTAATGTTGGTGCTATGGTTTGCATATTAGGTGTCCCTCAAAATCTCCTGTTCATGCAGAAATATTCAGAGGTAAAAAGATTGGATTATGAGAGAAATAACGTAAACAGTCCATCCTAGTTTGAATGAACTGATTGTTAGTGACTGTAGGCAGATGGAGACTAACTGGAGGAGGAGGGTCACTGGGGATGTATCATGGAAGGGTGCATCTTTCCTGAGGCACCTTCCCCCTCCTACTTCTGCTTCCTGACTCCCCCCCCCACCCAGCCAAGAATGAAGCTACTTTTCTCCAGTGGGAGCCCTTCTCCCATGTGCTGCCTGGCCAGAGCCCAGAAAAATGGAGTTGGCCATCTATGGACTGAGACCTTTAAAACTGTGAACCCAAATAAACTTTTCGTCCTCAAAGTTGCTCTTGTCAGGTATTTTGATCACAACAAAGAAAAACTCTAATGGTGGGTAATATATGCCGTCCTTTTTCTCTCTCTGTTTTCTTGAGTTTTCGTAAATGAACCATGATAACGTAAAAGTTTAACATTAGGGAAGGCACACAGGAAAAGTCTTTGCACTGTCCTGCAACTTTGCTATAAATCCAAAATTATTCTTAAACAAAATATCATTAAAACACTCAGCATGTTTTATTTTTTTAACTTATATAATTTTAGCACCATGGACTACAAAAAGGGCAAAGATTACCAATTATTATTATTGGTGAATGTCACTATATTGAAAACTAGCTCTTTTCCTTCTAGTTTCACACCCAAATTATTGTTCGTTTTAACCTTTATTTATTTTTAAAAGCTTTTAATGTATGGCTTTCCTGCATAAACTGTTCAGTACACTATAATAATAGATTTTAAAGTTCAAATTTGCTTAAATTTGAATCACATATCTGTTACTTAAAAGTTGGGTAATGTTAGGCAAAAGACAGCCTCAATAATTTTATTTCTCCATTTATACAAGGCTAATTGTCATTGTCATATAAGATTGTGAAAACTAAGTAAGATTTCATAGCTAATGTGTCTAGAAGGGTTTGAGAAATACTACAGATATGTGCAATAAGCACAATTAGTTTTCTTATACTTTGACCTAACAATTGCTCACCTTTGCATAGATACTAGTGTTCTTCATGTTTTCTTTAGTTTTAATTTTATTTATAAAATTGTTACTCATTAATGTTTTAACTGAATTCTGTAAGTTGGAAATGATGACAGTAGATTTTATCTGTAAAGCAGGAAATTACAGCTTCTGCATTTAATGACTAAAGTCTCTCAAAACTCTGAGAAGTCAAAGCTTTATTCAAAGAATATTGCTATTACTGGAGACATGATTAGAAACACTCCTGACATTCCTCTTTGAAAATAGCTTTCAGAGACTGAGATATACAGAAACCTCATTTTATTATTTATATTCATAAGCCTTAAATGGAAGATGCTGGGGGCTCATTGACAAGAATAATTGGAACCTAATTCTTTTTAATACATTTCTTGTCTGAATTTTACTTCGAACTCATAAATATCTAGTAGAATGAATTAGAAATTATTTTCTTTTTAGCTTCCATGGAATATTTTCAATACATTTTTCACAATTTACTCCTTGGAAGTTTAAACTATCTGAATACCATCTTTTCTTTTTTTTCTTGAGACAGAATTTAAACTACTGATTCAATTTTCTTTAAATATTATGAAGCCAGTTATAGTCTCTACTTAGTGTTGGTAATTTTGGATGTTGTATTTGTCTTGAAATTTATTTGTTTTTATTTTTGAGTGCATCAACATAAAATTATTAAAAATCCTTTATTTAATGCCTGATATATATGTATATATACACACATATATGTATGTGTATGTGCATGTATACACACACACATACATATAATCATGTCCTATATTTCAATTTCATCTCTCTCTTTCTCTTTTTTCTTTTTCTTGATCAATATCCCTCTAGTTTTTAATCTATTTTGAAATTCTTTTCAAAACTTTTTTTTTTGTCTATTTGTTGACTCTCTTTATTCAATTATTTCTTTAAACTGCTGGCATTTTCTGTTATTTCAAAAAAATTATTTTACTTTTTGGGGCAATTTGTCCTGCTTTCATTCTTTAAGGTCTTGAGCTTTTTTTTACTTGTTCATTTTAACCTTTACTTATATATTTATAATATTTTTATGTGATAGATTTCCTCCAGAAATGACATTTGCTGCATTTTGAATCTTGATTTTTTTATCATTAGTTGATTTCAACTGCTTTAAAATTTAAGGTATATTTTTGATCCAAAAATTATGTTATTTACAAGTAATATAATTTAACATTTAATATATTTTACATATCACTTGTATCCATTTAATATATTTAATATAATTTAGCATTTAACAGACTTACATACACAAAACATGGAAAGAAATAAATGATTGTGAGTAGTTTATAATCATATGATAAATCAATATAGATTCTTAGATCTTTACATCCATTATTCTAAACAATGAAGAATCTTCTGAGAGATGTCCTTACATATTTCCTTTTAAAATGGACCCATATGTAGGGTGTGACATTAAAAAGGAGATTGAGATGCTGATCACTCTCCCTTCCTGGCTTTCTAATACAATGTAATTCCCAGATGTTAATTGTAATTAGCCATCCTCACTTATCTTTGTCTGTCAGAAGAACCAGATGATTCCCCTCTTCTCCATTTCCTTTCTTAGAAATTCTGAAAAAAGGTCACCAGTTAAGACAAGGACAAAAATCCAGTTGCTATATATGAATTTTTAAAGTTATTTGTTATTACTTCTATGTTCCTCTGAATAGAAATATCACTAAGGATACATGAAGTGAGTCATGGCTTCCCATTTACAATTTCTTATGTAAATTAAAAAAAAAAAAGAAACTGTAAGGAAAAGAAATATTTAAGAGACACGTGTTTTTTTTTTTTTTTTTTTTCCTGAATGTTGTTAATCAAAAGTATCCAAACTAGTGTTTACCTGAACATCACCATGGTGGCTTATTGAATTTAATTTCCAAGCCAGGCGCGGTGGTGCACGCCTGTAATCCCGGCACTTGGGAGGCTGAGGCAAGAGGATCGCAAGTTCAAAGCCAGCCTCAACAATGATGAGGCACTTAGCAACTCAGTGAGACCCTGTCTCTAATAAAATACAAAAACTGGCTGGGGATGTGGCCCAGTGGTCAAGTGACCCTGAGTTCAATCCCTGGTACAAAAAAAAAAAAAAAAAAAATTAATTTCCAAAATCAGGATTTTTTTCTTACAGAATCCATCTCTCACATCATAACAGCTAAATGATGGGAAAATCCTTAATTAGCTGTTTAAATATTTAATTATTTAATTACTGAACCAATACTTTTGTCTGAACTGCTTCAGGTGATTATTCTGATGTATCTACATCAAAAATCACTTGAATTTTTAATTAATATCATTACTTAGTTGGATAGTATTTAACAGACTTACATACACAAAACGTGGAAAGAAATAAATGGCATTTTCTTAAGCACATACCATAAATTTAAAATTCTCCAAGAGTCGTGAGATATTCAAGAAACAAAACAGGACTTTCTCCCCACAAGCAGATAAACGATGCATGAAATGTAGGATAAAAAAGAATAAAATGATAAATGTTGTGTATAATTTGTAAAAAGGAATACTTTACAAAAATCGTCAACTATTCCCAGTGGCTTGGGAGGCTGAGGCAAGAGGATCACAAGTTCAAAGCCAGCCTTAGCGAGGGCAAGGTGCTAAGCAACTCAGTGAGACCTTGTATCTAAATAAAATACAAAATAGGGCTGGGGATGTGGCTCAGTGGTCGAATGCCCCTGAGTTCAATCCCCAGTACAAAAAAGAAAAAAATGATCAACTATGCAGTTAGCACTTACATTGCATAAGCAGTCATTTAACAAAAGGTCATTTAAATAGTGTTATGTATAAAAATGACTTCTTAGGGGCGGGGTTGTGGACCAGTGGTAGAGGTTAGCCTAGCACATGTGAGACCCTGAGTTCAATCCTCAGTACCATATAAAAATAAATAAATAAAATAAAGGTATTGTGTCCAACTACAAATAAAAAATAAATATTAAAAAAGTGGCTTCTTAGTTTCTTTTTGTAATATTGAAGATGAAACCCAGGATTTTGTATGTGGTTAAAAAGTGCCCTATCCCTGGGATTTATCTCCCCAGCTCAGTACATTTATGCATGCTTGTCTATGAATACAGAGCATCTGGAGAGTTCTTAAGTGCATCAATGTGTGTATGTGTAAGGAATTGAGGGATATGAAGATGTGAATAAGAAAATCTTTTTCAAATAGTTCACATTTAAATGAAAGAAAAGCATACTAATCAATTGATTATTTCATGGTGGAATAACTGGTACAGATACAAAAGATGAGAGTATTTGGTTGGGACTTAATCTTTTCTTTGCAGGGCAGGAAAGGTTGAAACACACCAGGCAATAATCAGAGACAGTGGAAGTAATGAGAATTCCAGGAATCAGGAGATTATTGTGTGCACAGGACAAGAGAAAGAAGAGCACATTCAAAAAATAGCAATCAGGACACATAGTGGAAGGTAGCTGAAAAAATGGCCAAAAAAATGAATCTACTAAACCACGAGATATAAGAAGTTACTAGGAAGTGAAAGAAATTGAGCACTATTCTGAAGTAAATGGTCTTCAAGTTTCATAAACACAAATGATCAGGCTCTTCTTTTAAAAAATCAATCTACCAGTATAATGGTGAATGGATTGAACAGTAGAAAAACTAGAGACTTCCTAAAAGGGCTGCTTCAAAGGTAATTGAGATGTGAACCAAGGTACTCTTAACTGCAATATAGAGAGGTGACGATTCAAAAGCTATTAAAGAAGCAAATGCAAAGATCTGATGTCTTACTTGTGAAGAAAGAGGAAGAAAGAAGAATTATGAAGTTTTGCTTGTCAACACCTACCATTTTCTTAATTGCATTTTATTAACCTTTATTTTATTGATTTCTTTTTATGTGGCATTGAGGATTGAACCCAGTGACTCACGTGCTAGGCAAGCGCTCTACCACAGAGCCACAACGCCAGCCCACTTCTACCATTTTGAAAGATGGTGTCAGTCACTAAATTAAGGAATACTACAGGATATTTGAGTGAATAAGATAGTGAGATTTAGATATATTTAGTTGGAAGTATTTTTGCAAGACCCAAGTGAGTAGTGATTAGGGCATAGGATACCTATGACTACTGAACTCAGAATAGGCTCTGGATGAGGGATGAAAATCTTTGACACATTATTTTGATAATCAGTATATCATTATTGAAACAAAACACCTGAGATAATCAACTTTATAAAAGAAGGGATTGAGAAGCTTTAGTCCACAATCAGTTGACTTCCTTGCCTTTGGGCCTGTGGTGAGGAAATATATCATGGCAAGAGTATGTGGTAGAAAAAGCTGCTCACCTCATGGAAGCCAGGAAGCAGAGACAGAGCAAGAGGAGTGTGTCCCTATATCCCCTTCAAGGAATGCACCCAGTGACCTAGCTTCCTCCTACTTGGCTCCAGCTCTTAAATGTTTCACCACTTCCTGATAGCCCCACCGGCTGGGGACCAAGACTTTAACACATCACAATAATAGCAATTACATACATAATTCCATAAACCTCACAACTATCTGGAGGGGTAAAAATTACCCCTACATTGTAGATAAGAAGTTTCCATGTTGTTACATTTGGTAAAGAGAGGCACTAAGATAAAATTTACCTTTGCTTTGCTCCAAACTCAGCATTTTCCAAAATTCATTTGTGTAGTAAGTGCATTTAAAGGAAAAAAAAAATCTTAGAAATCTATGGTTTACTTATATTTCTCTTTAGGGACTACACATTATAGCAAGTTCCAGTATTCTTTTACCTGTACTTCATATAACAACCCAATCCAAATTTATATACAACAAAAAAAAAAACACTCCCCCAAGATCAATAAAAGATACTTTAAGGAT
Organism: Tamias sibiricus; assembly: GCA_025594165.1. Classification (NCBI taxonomy): domain Eukaryota; kingdom Metazoa; phylum Chordata; class Mammalia; order Rodentia; family Sciuridae; genus Tamias; species Tamias sibiricus. Next base: position 40,102,391 of record CM046671.1, read on the forward strand.
ATTAATTTAGTAAAATATATGATCCTAAACCTCCACTAAATTTTTGCATATGCACTGACTGCCGGGGTCTTTCTGGTTTGACTGCTTTGACTACTTGTGCTATAAAATAACTTGACTTATTTCTTTCTCCTCTTATGTTACTATCTTCCACTGACAATATGCTAATTTCTCTTCCAGAGCAAGGCCAACAACTTTGCATTTTCTCTCTTCTGCTTAGAAAAAACAGAAAAAGCATATTTACTTTTCCTTTGAATGCTATTATAAACACAAAAGTACATAACCCAGCTAATACACAGATAATGCAGAATTTTTGTATTTGTGAACACACCTTATCACTAAAATAGACAAAACATTAAAATGCTATCTTAGAAATTTCATAAACCCTTGAGAACGTGGGGGCATCGCCAAGAGGAAAACCATTGCCCTGTGCTTATGGGCCTTTGCTTAAAAGTTTTGTAAGGACATTCTTCTTAATCACATATGAGTTTAGGTATTCTCTTTGTATTTGTTGTCCAAATGAGGACTTTAAAAGACGTTTTGTTATCTACACCTGATTTGTTATCTACACCTGTCTGTAGGTTGTTGTCTAAGCTAAGAATAGACTCTACAGAGTATAATTTGATTTAAAAAAAAAAAAAAAAAAAAAAAACTGTGAGAAAAATGGAAGTTAAATTTTGAGTGTGGAAGAAAAAAAAAAAGATGAGGGATGAAAATCTTTGACACATTATTTTGATAATCAGTATATCATTATTGAAACAAAACACCTGAGATAATCAACTTTATAAAAGAAGGGATTGAGAAGCTTTAGTCCACAATCAGTTGACTTCCTTGCCTTTGGGCCTGTGGTGAGGAAATATATCATGGCAAGAGTATGTGGTAGAAAAAGCTGCTCACCTCATGGAAGCCAGGAAGCAGAGACAGAGCAAGAGGAGTGTGTCCCTATATCCCCTTCAAGGAATGCACCCAGTGACCTAGCTTCCTCCTACTTGGCTCCAGCTCTTAAATGTTTCACCACTTCCTGATAGCCCCACCGCTGGGGACCAAGACTTTAACACATCACAATAATAGCAATTACATACATAATTCCATAAACCTCACAACTATCTGGAGGGGTAAAAATTACCCCTACATTGTAGATAAGAAGTTTCCATGTTGTTACATTTGGTAAAGAGAGGCACTAAGATAAAATTTACCTTTGCTTTGCTCCAAACTCAGCATTTTCCAAAATTCATTTGTGTAGTAAGTGCATTTAAAGGAAAAAAAAAATCTTAGAAATCTATGGTTTACTTATATTTCTCTTTAGGGACTACACATTATAGCAAGTTCCAGTATTCTTTTACCTGTACTTCATATAACAACCCAATCCAAATTTATATACAACAAAAAAAAAAACACTCCCCCAAGATCAATAAAAGATACTTTAAGGATATTAATTTAGTAAAATATATGATCCTAAACCTCCACTAAATTTTTGCATATGCACTGACTGCCGGGGTCTTTCTGGTTTGACTGCTTTGACTACTTGTGCTATAAAATAACTTGACTTATTTCTTTCTCCTCTTATGTTACTATCTTCCACTGACAATATGCTAATTTCTCTTCCAGAGCAAGGCCAACAACTTTGCATTTTCTCTCTTCTGCTTAGAAAAAACAGAAAAAGCATATTTACTTTTCCTTTGAATGCTATTATAAACACAAAAGTACATAACCCAGCTAATACACAGATAATGCAGAATTTTTGTATTTGTGAACACACCTTATCACTAAAATAGACAAAACGTTAAAATGCTATCTTAGAAATTTCATAAACCCTTGAGAACGTGGGGGCATCGCCAAGAGGAAAACCATTGCCCTGTGCTTATGGGCCTTTGCTTAAAAGTTTTGTAAGGACATTCTTCTTAATCACATATGAGTTTAGGTATTCTCTTTGTATTTGTTGTCCAAATGAGGACTTTAAAAGACGTTTTGTTATCTACACCTGATTTGTTATCTACACCTGTCTGTAGGTTGTTGTCTAAGCTAAGAATAGACTCTACAGAGTATAATTTGATTTAAAAAAAAAAAAAAAAAAAAAAACTGTGAGAAAAATGGAAGTTAAATTTTGAGTGTGGAAGAAAAAAAAAGATGAGGGATGAAAATCTTTGACACATTATTTTGATAATCAGTATATCATTATTGAAACAAAACACCTGAGATAATCAACTTTATAAAAGAAGGGATTGAGAAGCTTTAGTCCACAATCAGTTGACTTCCTTGCCTTTGGGCCTGTGGTGAGGAAATATATCATGGCAAGAGTATGTGGTAGAAAAAGCTGCTCACCTCATGGAAGCCAGGAAGCAGAGACAGAGCAAGAGGAGTGTGTCCCTATATCCCCTTCAAGGAATGCACCCAGTGACCTAGCTTCCTCCTACTTGGCTCCAGCTCTTAAATGTTTCACCACTTCCTGATAGCCCCACCGGCTGGGGACCAAGACTTTAACACATCACAATAATAGCAATTACATACATAATTCCATAAACCTCACAACTATCTGGAGGGGTAAAAATTACCCCTACATTGTAGATAAGAAGTTTCCATGTTGTTACATTTGGTAAAGAGAGGCACTAAGATAAAATTTACCTTTGCTTTGCTCCAAACTCAGCATTTTCCAAAATTCATTTGTGTAGTAAGTGCATTTAAAGGAAAAAAAAAATCTTAGAAATCTATGGTTTACTTATATTTCTCTTTAGGGACTACACATTATAGCAAGTTCCAGTATTCTTTTACCTGTACTTCATATAACAACCCAATCCAAATTTATATACAACAAAAAAAAAAAACACTCCCCCAAGATCAATAAAAGATACTTTAAGGATATTAATTTAGTAAAATATATGATCCTAAACTTCCACTAAATTTTTGCATATGCACTGACTGCCGGGGTCTTTCTGGTTTGACTGCTTTGACTACTTGTGCTATAAAATAACTTGACTTATTTCTTTCTCCTCTTATGTTACTATCTTCCACTGACAATATGCTAATTTCTCTTCCAGAGCAAGGCCAACAACTTTGCATTTTCTCTCTTCTGCTTAGAAAAAACAGAAAAAGCATATTTTACTTTTCCTTTGAATGCTATTATAAACACAAAAGTACATAACCCAGCTAATACACAGATAATGCAGAATTTTTGTATTTGTGAACACACCTTATCACTAAAATAGACAAAACGTTAAAATGCTATCTTAGAAATTTCATAAACCCTTGAGAACGTGGGGGCATCGCCAAGAGGAAAACCATTGCCCTGTGCTTATGGGCCTTTGCTTAAAAGTTTTGTAAGGACATTCTTCTTAATCACATATGAGTTTAGGTATTCTCTTTGTATTTGTTGTCCAAATGAGGACTTTAAAAGACGTTTTGTTATCTACACCTGATTTGTTATCTACACCTGTCTGTAGGTTGTTGTCTAAGCTAAGAATAGACTCTACAGAGTATAATTTGATTAAAAAAAAAAAAAAAAAAACTGTGAGAAAAATGGAAGTTAAATTTTGAGTGTGGAAGAAAAAAAAAAAGAATCCCAGGGTTTTTGAGAGGGATTCTAAAATGAAAATGATTCAAACACAACATGGAAGCTCCAGAAAGAAATTTAACCTGTTTTACCACAATGGCCTGTGGCTGGTTTTGTTTTGTTTTGTTTTGTTTTGCCCAACAAAGAGGGCATCCATGGATTCTGCACAGACAGACCTGAGAAGAAGCCAAAGAATATAACCACAGTGCCTGAGCAACTCCTGTGAACAAGAGACCCGGTTCACCCTCAGGCCCTTTAATATTAGCAGTCTTAAGTTAGAGATTCTCAGCTAATGGAATCTCCTGGGAACTTCTGAAAGCTCCCACCATCCCAACATCCAGTCAGTACCTAATATCAATTAACCCAGAGTCTCTAAAGGTAAAGACCAGGCTTCAGTGTACTTATCTCTCCTCACATGATTCCAATATTCCATCCAAGTAGAGAATTAGTGCTCTACAGTGAACAGCAGAAACAGTTAGTTCAAGCTGTCCCCTTTGTGTCCTTGGACTAATGTGAAGTGTGTGTATGGGACTACTCCAACAAAATAGAATTTTTACATATTTTATTTAAAATTAGAGACACTTAACAGGACCATTTATGTAGAGGTATAATCACATAGAGCAAGGTTCAAAGTATCTTTTATTTTTAGGCTTTAAATGACCCATATGAAATAAAAAGTTTAGGAGCAATTATCCAATTAATTTCTTCAGTATAAACAGAAAAGTTGAGGAATGTATAGGAAAGGAAAGACATCCTTTAGCACAATTTCTATTTGAATACTTCCAAATAGTCATTTGATTAATAATGAGAAAGAAATTGGACAAACTTAGGTAAGATGTCCCTTTATGTGTTATTAAAGTGACACTATAGCTCTAAAACGTACTTTACCCATTCTGACGTAGCCACATTGGAATAGAACATGCTTTAGGGTGTGCCAAATTCCTAACACAGGATCCAGATATTAGTAGTTTATGTCATGTGTCTTTTGTTCCTTAGAACAAATATGGGGAAGAGTGGCAGAGAATAGTCACATCTAACTGCTCAAAGTGGATATTTAATAATTGTATGCAGAATAGATATCAGCATACTATAATGACACAGCCACAACAGTGTTTACAGCAGCTCAATTCCCAATAGGACAGGGGGTAGTGAGGGGAAGGGAGGGAGATGGGAATGGGAAAGACAGTAGAATAACTTTCCTATGTTCATACACGAATACAAGGCCAGTGTAACTCCACATCATGTACAAACAAACAAATTAGAAGTTATAATCCATGTATGTATGATATTTCAAAATACATTGTACTGTTACATATAACTAAAAAGAACAAATAAAAATATTTTAAAATTGTGTTAACAATTTAAAATAAATCATGGAATTTGTTGGAAATAAATTGGAAAAATATTATGCAGATTTGGAAGAGAACAAAAAAATTTCCACGTCCCTTATCTCTTATTGGTTGTCAGGAGTTATTTATCATTTAAGAAGGAAGAGTGATATCAAAGTCTGGAAATGCAAATTAGTCTATATAAAATGAAAACATTTGTAGATTAAATAGGCAATGTAAGAATTATCAGAAAAGGGTAGAGATCAAAGTTTCTGGCCCAGAAATATCTCTTTATAGTGATAGACATCAGCCAACTTTATAACCATAGAAACATCCAGTAGTAGTACAGCATCTCAATTTCAACAGAATTCTCAAATTTCCTTCCAATCTTGGCTCATTCCTTTCCTCTTTTATCTAATAAAATGGTGTTACCCACCCAGATGTTCAGGAAAGAATCTTGATTTTTTTTTTTTTTTTTTCTCACACTCTTCCTTGAATCCATTAGCAAGTTCACTCTGTTCTACCTTCAACATATTTAGGAAATCTCAACACTTCTCACACTTTTCATTAGTGATTGAAATTATGCTAGTATTGTCTCTCTCTTGACATAGAGAAAAAAAAAAAAAAAAAAAACATGTTCTCCTTGGTTTTCCTTTAATCTGTCTCATTTCAAAGTACATTGTTCAAACAGTGGCCAGAGTAAACTTTTTAAAAATATAGGATGCCCCTTCTCCTTGTTTAAAAATTTCAAGTGGCTTTCCTTGTCACTTAGAATAAAAAGCATATTTTCATCTGCAATTTTCTGCGACACTGGTTTTCTCCTTTACCTGGACCCTCCAAGTTTGCCTGTATCTTGTACTTGCTGTGCCTCCTACTTAGTATTCAGATTCTCACATGGAGACCTGCTTCTCATCACTCAAGCCTCCGCTGAAATCAACCAGATTTGTCCTCAGTAAACTCAGCTCAACCTTGCCTTTGACCTTTGATATAACAGCTCTGTCACTATATGTCTTCCTCCCTATTTTCTTCCCAAGATAACATATCACATTTAAATATTTTTAAAATAAAACTTGTACATGATAATATTCCCAGTCTGTAGAACAATGACTAGTATGTAAACATGATGAAAAAATATTTTTTTTTCTCAAACTATTGTGAATTTTTAATGGAAATAAATATGACTGCTGGTATTGTTATAATTACAAAATGATAGCATATAATGATCTAGAATAAATACACTCTGGGATAAGTTAGGACAAGGGATATTGATTGTAGCTGAATAAGTTGAAGTTCTGAGAGAGAAACTAGTAAGTGAAAAAGGCAGATTCACGAATTCATGAGAATTCATGATAATTGAGTCTAACTCCAATATTATATGTCTTTTGTTTGGAGTTTGTTTTATTTTTATTACCGGTCAGTATGAGTGTGGGTAAATAAAACAATTTTAATTAGCTGTGAATCACTTATGTATTTGCTTTGGTCCAAGATATGTGTGGGAAATATAACAACTTAAACACATAAATACTGCTCTCCAGGAGATTAATGTCTAGATGGGATGCTGTATTTTTTTTTTTTCTTTTTTTCCTTTATTTAAGACAATTAAAAAATAATTCCTGGGGTCTAAATAATATAAAAAAATAATAGTACAAACTCTGGAAATGGAAATGATAATAAATGATAAAAAATGATCAAAAATGATAAAAATGATTGGGTCTGGAAGATGGGGGCTAATTTAAAAAAAAAGAAAATGAAATGTTAACACCTCCAGAGCACTTTCCCCCTCTCAAGGTTTTGGGCAACTGGAAGCTCCAGGGTATTGCTCCAATCAACACAAGGAGTTGCTAATGAGCACCACTAGGCAGCTCTTTTCCTGCCTTTTGGCAAGATAGGAAGAAACCTGAGATTTATAAGGGAATAAGACTCCTCCTACTCCCCCACCTCCACCCCTGCCACAGGCATCAGCTCTGGATTCCTGGTTCCTGTCTGCAGGAGTCTCCTGTCTCTGTCTCTTTCTCTTTTCTGTCTCTTAAATAAAATTGCTTTCTTCACTTGCCTTGTACGTTTAATTTTCAACACCTGGGGAATGAAGACCCAATCTTGATTTCCAAGACTGATATGAGAGAGAATTGACATTGGTAGATGCATAACTTTGGGAAATGGTAAATAAATAAATGAATAAATACATGGGAAATCTCTGAGGAACAGAACCAACAAAGGATGTTCTACAGAACCAATATAGTGGATTTCAATTGTTTTTAGATGGAGCTGAGAAACAAAATTAAACAATAATCCTGACCTATCTATCTCTTTATCCAGAGGTGACTGGAATAAGATGAATGGGTGGGAAGGTAGACTAAGCAGAAGCAAACAGGGTATCTCACCTTAGCCGTTTTCAGGAAAAATTCTGAATAAATTGGACTTCAGAAAACACAAGGAGAAAGGGTTCAAAGAAGGACAGAGTGGTAAACTAGGTAACAGCAAAAGAATTAGAAAATCTGGCGCAGGGTGCAGTGGCTCACACCTGTAATCCCAGTGGCTTGGGAGGCTGAGATAGGAGAATCACCCAGCTTCAGCAACTGCGAAGCACTAAGCAACTCACTGAGACCCTGTCTCTAAGTAAAATACAAATAGGGCTGGGGATGTGGCTCAGTGATTGAGTACCCCTGAGTTCAATCCCCAGTATCTCCCCCCCCCCAAAAAAAAAAAAAAAAAAGAATAAGGAAATCTGCACTCATACTTTACTTACACTTCAGAATCAGGAGGAAATATGAGAAAGAAGCCTGTACTGTAAGGCAAGCCGAGTTTCTCCACTGAAACACACACAAACAATTGGTGGGGTGAAATGGCCTCAGGGCAGCACCACATGCTGGAGATTAGAAGGAGAGGGCCTGTCATCACAGAAACAAGCACAAAGATAAGATATGGAATATCATAGGATTAATACAAAGAAACATTGAAAATGAACTAGAGAAGAGAAAAAGAATAGGGAGATTAAAAAAAGAAAAATGAAAACACAAAAGTTGACATTCTGAAACAGTGTGAGAACCGCGAGTTTAACGTCCTTTGTTGTAAAAAGTTAGCCTGTGTGTGCCGAATCCTTGGAGGAACCTGGAGTCATCAGTTACCATTTAGACAATTCTATAGATGACTGCTTTATTTTCCACATCCAGTAATGAAGTACAAAAGCCTTCAAAGCTTGGAAATAAATGTCTGTTCACTTCCTAAGGAATCACTTCAATTGGCAAATAACTGTAACCGCATCATTACCACTTAATGTCTCGGGCAGTTCCGATGATACCTGGAAGATAATAAAAAGGTGTCAGTATTATTCATATCTCTTAATTGCTCCTATTAGCATTTCTTTTGTTATCCTGTGGGCAAAATTGTAACACTTGGCTAGGCATACAGTGGATAAAGGAGACATAACAGTCCAGACTGAAATACTCTCCTAAGTACCCATTACTTTGGATAGCTATAAGCAACAATATAACTTTGTAATAAAACCTATTTACTGGTAAAAATTAAAATTGCTTTTAACAGCTTTATAGCATGCAAACAATTAAAATAATTATACCAAGTTGCAGCTGCTGTTCTGGTAACTCTGGCTAAGAAATAAAGCAAAAAGGGAAAGAAAAACAAAAGAAAACGTAAATCCCAAGAGCAATTACAAGAACCTTATGAAAGCAGAGAATCTAGAGGTGAGCACAGATCCTTTTTCCTCCATAGCTACCCACTATTTATATGGTTGTAGGAATGTTTTCTACACTTGCATGTATAAGGATTTTTTTTTTTTAAATGCATCACCTCATACTATTTGTAAGCCTTCATTTAAAAAAAAAATTGTGGTGTAACAAAGGCCTATTTACAGAATTTTTTAACAGTTTCTTTACCTGGATATACATACTTTGTCAACAAGCTAATCATTTCCATGTCATGATGAGAAAACTTATTTTTAAAAAAATTTATAAAATTAGATACCTCACTATCCTCATAGTTTTTATTTGACCGTATACTTTTACATAATTTCAGGTAAACAATTGTACATTCTACTAATTTAGTAAGAAATCACAAAGGACTTTTATGAGCCCAGGATTGTGTGACATTCTGAGTTAATAGAAACCATGTTATACATGTAGACATCAAGCAAGTAAAACCATGTGGGTTCCAAATCAGACCACATTCTCAGGATTTTTATTAACACACAGTGTTAAATAACCTGAAATTTTTGGGGAAAAAAAAAAAAAGACTGACATAAAATAAAACATGATCCTCACACTAATATTGGATCGTTGGTTCTATAATCCACTATTATGATTTGAATATGTGGTGATCCATAAGATTCACGTGTGAAACAATGCAAGAATTGTTCAGAGGGGAAGTGATTAGTTTGTGAGGATTGTAATCTAATCAGTGAGTTACTCCACTATGTATTAAGTGGGTGGTAACTGATGGCAGTTAAGGTGTGGCAGGAGGTGATGAGTAACTGGGAACATGCCATTGAATTTGTATTTTGTCCCTGGTGAACAAAGCTCTCTGTCCTCTTATTGCTAGGTCTTTTTTTTTTTTTTTTTTTTCTTTTTCTTCTTCTTCTTTTTTTTAAATCCAAATACTGAATGTTTCCTCTGATATAAGGAGGTCGGTTCACAGTATTGTTGGGTCAGGGTACATAGGAGGATTATTGCTAGGTCTTGCCTGAACTGCTTTCCTCTACCTGACCCTTCAGCCATGCCTCACCTCAGGCCCAAAGCTATGAATTCCACCATCTGTGAACTGAGAACCCTGAAAGCATTAGCTTTGAATAAATTTATTCTCTCCTCTAGGTTGTTTTTGTCATGATTTTTGGTCACAGCAGTAAGACTAACTAAAACAGAAATTGGTACTGAGAAGTTGGGTCATTACTGTGACTAAATAGATCATGTACTTCATAAGACTTTGGAACTGGTGTGTAGCGGGAAGAAATTTTGAAGTTTAGTGATACAAGATGAAAAAGCTTTAGAATGTTATAAGTGAAGATTAATGGATAATTCTGGTGGGAGCTCAAAACAACAGAATGCCAATAGGAATTTGGATAGTGAAGACTGGGCTCATGAGGCTTCAGAGGATGAGGACTCCATTGGACATTAGACTAGTGGACATCCATATTACACAATGGCAAGCTCTTTAAACTTTCTCCATATCCTGAGATTTTCTGTGAGTCTGAATTTAATGGTGATGGATTAATTAATCTGGCAGAGGAAATTTCAAGGCAGCACAGCATTCAGGCACTAGCATGGATATTTGTGTCAGCTTTTAACCAAGTTTACTGGGATAATCAGGAACAGAAAGCAGAGCTAAAGATTTGAATAACTTGCAGTTTGTCTAGAAAAGTGCCAGTAAAAACTGGGGTAAGCAAGGTGTGGTTGTTAAAGACATTACAACCACTAGGAGATACTAAATACTTTAACTGAAGGCAATAGGAAAAATAACTTGAGGGGATCTCAGAAATTGGCAAGACCACATCCACCTCAGGCTCAAGGGTGTAAAAGTGAAATGTTCCTCTGAGAGGAAAGAGCAGTGGGGCACCCTACTTGCTCGAGAGTGTCTGGGAAGTTGTTCCATCAAGAACAGGTCCCCATTCATTCAGAGGCTGCTACGGCCATGGTCTCAGGAGGTTTGGTTATTCCTTGAGATGGCAACAGAACTTAGAGTCAACCACGATGGAGACATGCTAGTTATCCAGGATTGGAGGATGTTGGCATGAGGGTTATGGAGGTTTCTACCGAGATTTTAAAAGATGACTTGGGAAGTCAGGCAAAGTGTAGCAGGTTTGGAATCTCTGCAGGCTGTCCTTAAGAAGTGAAAAGGAGGGGGCTGGGGTTGTGGCTCAGAGGCAAAGAGCTCACCTCGCACGTGTGCGGCCCGGGTTCGATCCTCAGCACCACGTAAACATGGATGCATTGCATTGTGTACAACTAAAGTAAATGAATAAATATTAAAAAAAAAAAAAAAAAAAAAAAAAAAAGAAGTGAAAAGGAAGTCAAAGCTGCAGTGGAAACCCTGGAGATTAAGAAATGCCAGCAATTTGAGATGCCTGCTGAGGAAGGCTACAGGAATCCAGCAGAAAAAGCTGAAAGAAAAAAAGTCAAGTAGGCTACAACCAGCAAGACCATAGGGGTGGCGCTACACAGCCCTACAGAGAGAACATCAGGATGCCAAGTGCCCCAGGTGCTGGATGTGGAACTACAGAACTTGTTTTCCCAACGGTTTGTCAGTCTTGTTTTGGTCCCTTCCCTTCCTTCCATGCCCTTATTTCTCCCTTGTGGAATGGAAATATTTACTCTTTACCATCACATATTGAATATATATGTTAACAAGCTTTAGATTTTTACAGGGACTCATACTGAGAGTGTGTCTTGAGTCTCAGAAGAGAGTTTGGACTTCGACTTTTGAGCAGTGCTGGAACTGTTAAGACTATGGAGACTCTTGGAAATGGACTAAATGTATTTTTGTGTGTGTGTGTGCGTCTGTGTGTGTGTGTGTGTGTGTGTGTGGTACCAGGGATTGAACTCAGGGGCACTTGACCTCTGGGCCACATCCCCAGCCCTTTTTTGTATTTTATTTAGAGACAGGGTCTCACTGAGTTGCTAAGTGCCTGGCCATTGCTGAGGCTGGCTTTGAACTCGCGACTCGCGATCCTCCTGCCTCAGCCTCCCAAAGTGCTGGGATTACAGGCGTACGCCACCGCGCCCGGCTAAATGTATTTTTACTTGTGAGATGGGTATGAGGCAGAATACCCAGGGGCCAGGGGTAGAATGTTACAGTTTGAATATGTGGTGTCCCCCAAAAGCTTATGTGTGAGACAATACAAGAATCATTCAGAGATAGATTGTGAGAGTTGTTCCCTAATCAGTGGATTAACCTGTGGATAAACTGGGTGTTAACTGTAGGCAAGGGTATGGCTGGAGGAAGTGGGTCACTGGAGGCATGTTTTGAGGTTCATAGTTTGTCCCTGGTGAGTGCTTTCTCACATGTTCCCTCTGTCTCCCCATCCCCTACTTCCTCCCCTTCCTGTTGCCACTTTCTCAATTGCTATTCTCCAAAACACCTTCTGCCATGATGTTCTGCCTTACTTCAGCCCCAGAGCTACGAATTCTGTCATCTATTAACTCAGACTTCTGATACCAAGAGCTCCAAATAAGCTTTCCCTCCTCTATGTTGTTCTTATGTATTTTTGGGGACTAAAAATCTAACTAAAATATCTACGATCATTTATTTATTCATCACACATATTCCAAGTATCTGATATATTCCAACATTCTGTTACTCATGTAAAATTTAAAAGTGAATAAAGCTTGTTTCTGAGATGCCAACAGTACAAAGTCGGCAAGACTAAGACATAAAGAGGTTAGTTTCTTTGTATCCTCCTAAGCAATGGTAGGTTAATTTTTGTTGTACCTATTTACTAAAGATATCACCTTTCAGGAATTGGCCTTATGTGGAGAAGTCTTCTCTTAGCCTCTCAATGTAGGCAAACCTGACTTTTTCTTTTCATCCATTGGTACTGTGGTGCAATCAAAAACCAAAGTTCAGGTTCACTAGATTCAACAAATATCCTTATGGTAGAAGTCAGATGTTTCATATTTATTATCTTTCTACTTCCCCCTTCTTAATTTCTGGTTTATAGAAGTATGTTCTTTACATTTTAATCTAGTACATTGAAATTTTTAAAAATATAATTTTAAAACATTTTTACAAAGAAGAACCCCATGAAAATAGAAGGGAGACCAACAGAATAGAGGAAGGGGATCCAGAGACAGGAAAGGGGAGGTACTTACTAGACAAGGAAATTTTTCATATTAAATTATCTGCATGTAAGAATTTTTTCATAGTAAATCCCCTCTATTGTGTATAATCACAGTTGTACCAGTAAAAAATATTTTTACATTTTTCCAACAAAATTGATACATTCATCAGCATACAACATCTGCCATTTAGTTTAAAATGAAAACTCTCACCCAGTGCTCTTTGTCACTACAATGTGCTTAATTGTGTTTTTTTACTTGTTTTAACTGCATGAAATTATCCTTTTGTGTTTGTTTTCTGTATTTATGAATTAGCAGGTGAACATCATATGACACTATTTTGGTTTTTTAATGCTATAATCCTAGTGTCTAGAATGATATATTGCATATAGGAGCTCTTTAGATATATTTTTTCAGTGGAATAATAATGAATTTCATTTGGTTAGAGTGATCAGATCAGTGGACAACCCAGTTTCCTTTCTTTTTCTTTAAATCATAAAACCTTATTTTCTCTAAAGTGAGAATTGGTTCTGTGGTTACTCCACTGACCTGAGAAAGCACTAGTTTTTCATCTTATCAAAATTGTAAATTACAAAATTTATATTTAAGATCAAATGGGCCAAAAACACCTGGTTCTCTAGTCTAGGCAAAAGCAATGCTCTTTTGATCCAAAATGACTTACTAGCTTCCTAAATGGCAAAACCCTAATAACAGAGCAGCTCTCATGCAAATAGGACCAAGCCAGTGTTTGGGGATTTATTGTTCCCTTGACCAAAACCAACTTAATAGCATCCCAGATTCACTCCATTCTTTCATGTCCATTTGGAATTTTATTATCTGCCTAAGGTGATGACATCCTTTCTACTCAGATTCTTCTGTTGGCCTAAAATTTGACTTTATTATTGTCATTTTGGGTTAATTACTTTTTGGATATTTTCCAAGTCCTTCTTCCAAAATGCTTTTTCTGTAAATTTTATTTAGATCTCTGGAGACCTAGTATTTTCCCCTTTTAGGAGAAAACATGTTCCTATTGTGAAACCAAGTTACTTATTATTTATTTTAAGAAGTAAAGAAGCATCGATCATTCTCCCCATAATGGAGCTCTAAATGTGTGTGTGTGTGTGCATGTATGTGTGTGTGTGTGTGTGTGTGTGTGTTTGTAGCATGATATATATACACATGCATGGATGTTTGTATTCATTCAGTGAAAGAGCTCAATATTTTAAAACAGTATCAGAATACATGACTCATTCCTCACTCAATCTCAATTTTTTCATTTATTTATTTCTTCAGTAAGTATTTATCTTTTTTTTCTAGATCCAGCCAGACATAATTACTGTCTCCTTTATGATCTTACAGTTTTAAGTATGTAGCCAGATTTGCTTGCTTTAAAGAAAGCCATTTGCTTCAAAAAATTTGTCTTTAAAGAAAGTACTGTGTTCCTATCTGAATGTTTTAATGTCTCTTTAAAAAAAAAATGTAACTCCTAAATTAAAACTGTCATTTCCTATCTTTAATTTATCACACAGAACCTTCCTTCCAGGTGCCATTCATTATCACTTGCAAAGTGCAGTTCTGCTGGTTTTCATATTATAATCTTTACTCTGTATTAAACCTACCTCCTTTAAAAGATTGTTCTAAGATGGAGCTGAATCCAATGTTTTATTGATGAGTCCCAGGAGAAAGGCTCTTTCAAAATCCACCCAGACTGGAGGGAGCTATTGGCTATGTACCTGTGGCATTATCTTAAAGAGCATCGCTAATCTTTACATGGCAAAAGAAGCCACTTCTTTCATTGTTATGCATTAGAACTGGGGTTTGAAACCCTCAAAACCTAAAGGCGATGCCTCAGGCATTTACACTGCTGGTCATTAATATAAAAGTGAAGAGGGCATTCATTACTAGCTGCTATTATCACACACTGAATTTACTTTTACTTCTGAAAAGGAAAAAGAAAAAGAGCATATTAATGTTCTTGCTTCTCTTAGTTTCTTATTTTTTCTCCCCTGCTGATAATTATAGTGCTTAGAAAATAAAATACTCATAGATTCTTATCAGGCACATGGAAAGTATTAAAATGATTGCATGTATCTTTCTTTTGCTTGCAAAAAGCAGGCAAGTTATTATTCAATTATTTTATGCTTTTGAGAAAATTTCAAAAAGACTATTGCTAGGTTTCTTTTCCAACATTTTCACAATATCACTGTTCAAGGAGAATGTTTATAGGATAAACCTTTTGGAATTACAGGAATATTAGTTTCACCAGGAAACTTTTATAAACTGAGGACTAAAAACAATTTGTAATTTATGAATTAAGGAGCTAACAGAAAGAATGTATAAAAGAATAGTTGTATAGTTTTTCATATTTATTCAGGGAAATGGGGGAGAATTTTCCAACAAACTATTTAAGCTATTTGCTGGTATAGAAATAAGAGGGTTAGTTTTCTCGTTTTAGGAGAAGAAATAATGCAGCTATGAATAGCAACTTATTATTTTTACTTTTCAGAAAAGAGAACATAAAATTATTTAAATAATTACCTTTGTCATTATTCTCTCTGGAAAATACTTCTTCATGTACAATTCATTTAGAAGTGTGGTTGGATATCCCCTTTGGAATGATTCAGTTTAGTCTCCTCATACTTTTCTGAAGTATTAGATAATTTTTTAACTCCTCTGACAACGTATACCCCTTCCTTCGGGTTTATTGTCCACCCTGTATGTCATCTTAAAAAAAAATGTCCTGTTAATTATCTGTTCTAAAAACATACCTTTGGTACCTAAAGAACAAAGATTATATTCTGATGATGAGAGGGATGGCTTCTAAACATCATCCCAACCTATTACCAAATCTTTAATGCAGATGGATATCTTTTCCACATCACACTTCTTACCATTCTGTGAGTCTGCCAGAACCTTAATGTTTCAGCACTTTTTAAGATATTATTCCTTCTGCAACAACCACCCTTCCTCCCTTATCCACCAATCATGCACCTGTTCAACCCTAGAAACCTTTGTATATTTCTTCCTTGTGAAGTTCTACCCACTCTGGGAAGAACAAGTCTTTACCTCTATAACTCCACAAGTATTTATTCAAGCTTCTATTAAAATACTTATTTTGTATTCCAGTATTTTTGTTCATCTTTCCATATACATTGTGAGCTTTATGGTAAATAGAACTATGATCCCATTTCCAATTATATTAATTAATATCCAACATGCATTTAATTTTTAAAATTACATCTTATCTCTTTAGTAAAAAATTTTCCTATTTTTTCTAGCTTATGTTGATCATCACATCCTCAAAGCTCTATATTACATTTTTACTAAAAATAATTGAAAATAATTGCATGTGAGTAAATCTTGCCTCACAATCCAAAATTTGAAATATAGCTGGACAATTAAGAAAGGCAGCCTGATAAGCTGGAGAAAGGAAGGAATAGATGGAGGGAGAGAGGGAGAATCAGGAAATAAGGGAGGAAGAATCAGGAAATAAGGGAGGATCACAGCTGAGGGTCTGAATTTATAAATGGCACAACATGTGCAATATGTTCCAATCATATTAGACAAAAGAATCCTGACCAAAATTTCTACAGAAACCAGCTCAAGAAACTAAAGCACAGATTCAAAAGCAATTGGCCTTAAGCAGTTAGAAACTGGCCAATGACTTTCAATTTTCTTGTTGGTTGGTTGTTTTGGTTTTCTTTCCTTCCTCCCTCCCTACCCTTTTATTTTTTTTTTTTTTTTTTTTTTTTCTTTCCTCCTCCTCAACTCAGAGTCAACCAGAGAAAGACAAACATACTCCCCAAACCAGTGATGTACGATGCCCAGAGACTAGTTAGTCCAGTCTAGTGATCCCTCTGGCTTTCCCATTCCAACCATCTCTATTCAAGGCACATCAGCAGCTTCCCCTTTTCCTCCCAGAAAGCTTTCCCACTCTTTTCCTGCCTTTAAGTCTCTGCCAAATGCAAATAGTGGTGATTGACTGGCTTGCTACAGCAAGCTCTAAATAAATAGCCTCTGTTTGTTCTCCTTTGTGTGATCTGCTTGTTTCCATGGTCTCTCTGTAAGTCTGGATCTGTCAGAGACAATCTGAAGAGATAGCAATATAAATGAAAAATAAAAATGAAATCACTTCTGTTTTTAACCCATACGCTACCAAATAGAAAAGAGTAGGAAGTATGAGCATTATTTAGTTTTCACCATTCATTACTATTATTCTTGCCATTCTTCATAAGATGGCATATGTGGTCCTAAAACTCTCTTCCTCGCTTTCTCCCCCAGTTAAAAGGCTGTTTTAAACCAGGAGGTTCTTTCCTTCTAATCCAACTCATTTGCTTGCTTCTCTCTTAATTATTCTCACTCAGGTGAAATCTCAGAAAACCCCTTTCTGTTATTATCCTTGCATGTTAATACCCTTCTGTTGTTATCTAGCTTCTTTTATCATCTTTTATTCAAATTTTGTGTCAAAAGACTGGCAGAAAAACTGAGGACATCTGTATAAGATGGATGAATTACATCAATGTCAATATCCTGGTTTTAATATTGCATTATAGTTTTGTAAGTGCTGCCACTGAGAGAAACTGGGAAAATGGTACAAGACCTCTCTACATTATCTCTCACAATTGCATGTGAATTTACAATTGTCTCAACAAAAATTTTAATTACAAAAATAAGACATTGGAAATTGAGGTGTGCAATACAATTCTTAGAGAGTGATATAAAGACTAAATGAAAGGCAAAGACAGAATTCTATTCAACACTCAGAAAAAAAAACAGGTGTTTATGAGTATTCACATATTGTTCATTTTTTTTCCAGTCATGTATGTGAACTAAATTAAAAATTTAAAAATGATGACTTATAACTAGGAACAAATCTTTAGAGAAGAAGTGCTAGGAGTATCTGAGTATATGATCCTGAAAATAATCTACTGAAGATAGGACCTTGCACTTAGAAACTTGAACTTGTGAACCAATTCATCCATCATGTCTTACTAATATTTCCTTTATAATGTTCCTACCATGTGACTATCTAGACTAGGTCTAAATACATAGTTGGTCAAGTAATGCTCTTACATGATGATTCATGGCTTTTTAAAAAGTCCCTCTTTTAAACCAGACTTGAGTATTTCTCTCTGAAGTTTCATCCACTAGTGCAATTGTACACATTTGGAGATATCCCAAGCAAATCAAAGGCCTCTTTGTGTGATTCCCTCCATACATTATATTTTAGCTATCATTTCCTCAATGAGTCATTTCTTCTGTAAGTTCAATATTCTCATTTCTTTCAAAATGTATTTATGTGACAAGTTCTACAATAGTAGTTTCACGATTCTGCTTAACAATAAGGCAACAGTTGTCACTCTTTAACAGCTGGAGAAGAAATATACTACTTCAGGTATCATTGTCCTGATGCAAGCAGAGTACTCTGAACTCTTTTTTTCCCAGTATTATAGATTAATAGTTGCGATGACCTTATTAGCTATATAACATCATAGATGTTCATTCAGCTGTACAAGCAAACTTCCTGATTTCTTTGCTTTACCAATTTATTTGCCACATATTTTTCTTTCCTGTAGTACCTGTGATCACATCATGTTTTGTTTCATTAGATGTAGTTTGCTGTATTCAGGTGTTTGATCACCTTCCACTAAGAAGCCATCCAATTGAGGCAGGAGGATCGCGAGTTCAAAGCCAGCCTCAGCAATGGCGAGGCACTTAGCAACTCAGTGAGACCCTGTCTCTAAATAAAATACAAAAAAGGTCTGGGGATGTGACCCCGTGGTCGAGTGCCCCTGAGTTCAATCCCCGGTACCACAAAAAAAAAAAAAAAAAAAAAAAAAAAAAAAAAGCCATCCAAAAAGTCTATGTTAAAATTTTGAACGCTAGCCAAATTTGAGCCTTAATCATCACAACTTTAAATACCTAGAGAAAATTGTCAAAACTTTGCTTGCAGCTCTTAAGTTAAGTCCAAGGACCTTGATCATATTTCTGTGAGTACCAAGCTCAACTTGCTGTTAACTCAGTTCAGTTTATGTACAGAACTCTGTAATCCTGAACACGTGGTTTCTATTTTCCAGGGCAGAGGCTGAGAACTCAGTACCATTTCTTAATCTATCACTTTCCTAATATACGTGTGTATATATGTATATGTGTGTGTGTGTATGAAAAAATAATAACAACTTATTTAAGGAACTTGTGATAAGTAGCAGAACTTACTAAATATTTGGGAATAATATTTGATGCAAAAATTAAAAAGAAACATTGAAGCTGGGTGTGGTGGCGCACACCTGTAATCCCAGCACTTGGGAGGCTGAGGCAGGAGGATCGCGAGTTCAAAGCCAGCCTCAGCAATGGCAAGGCACTTAGCAACTCAGTGAGACCCTGTCTCTAATAAAATATAAGAAAGGTCTGTGGATGTGGCCAACAGTGGTCAAGTACCCCTGAGTTCAATCCCCTGTACCACAAAAAAAAAAAAAAAAAAAAGAAACATTGAACAATATTATTCTTAAAAATGACTCATTTTTAAAGTAGCACCCCAATTTTGCCCACCATTTTGATTATTAGATTGCCTCTCTCTACAAAACTTTATATCTCTCACTTTAAATCACATTCTATTTTAAAGCATAGAAACTGATTTTTTTAATTTGTTTCCTTATGTCTTTCTGATTCACATGTTCTAAACTGATCTTAAAATAATTGTGTCATTAGCTAGCAAGAGGTAAATATGTTACATTATCCTTGATATGTTAAGAACACTAAATGAAAAAGTTAGACACTAATTGTTCTTTTTCCAGGGATTTCTTTGTGTTTGTTGTAAAATACATGTTTAGTCTGCCTCTCTTAATTACTAGTGTCTGGGTACCCAGGACATGGCTAAAATAGCTTTTTCTTAGAATGTCTTAGTTTACTTAGGAAAATAAAACAAATAAAAAATAAACACAAAGCCATCATTTCTGTGCTAGACACATTTATGCAATATTAGAGAAGAACAGATGTTAGGCTAATTTATTCACAGATCTGGGATTGGTATGACAACCAGAAAAAAAAAAAAATAAGAAATTGTAACTTTGTCCTCAACCCTTATAGTATGACAAGTTGATTACCAGGAGATGAGCTTCCTGATAAAAGAGAAAAAAAGATATGGGCAAAGTCATAGAATCAACCAAGCTTAGGGGTCTTTAAGAAGTAATTGGAATAAATATTAAAAAGAACATCGATGGACACAAAATGAGAATAAATCCATTTAAAAAGAACTTACATGAAAAATTCTGTAGTTTAGTGGACAGGTTTTACAGCAATAGGGTATATAAATTTCTAGACAAAACTACCCAAACCAGGGAAACAAGCAAGGCTATAAAATCAGTGTAGAAATTTGAGGAAAAGTCAAAGAAAACTGGCAGATGAATGAAAGAAACTAGCAATATTTTAAGTAGTCTTATTGGTTAAACTCATTTGACCAATTGCTAATATCTGACCACTGACCCCATGGTTCAGGGGGAATAACAAAGGTTCTCATTCCCAAATAAATTTCTCAGGTTTCTCATGTGTACTACCTGAGGAAAAAATCCTGGTATAGTGAGAATGGCCTTTCCTTACTCCATCCATCGCAATGATCACCTTTTTGTTCTAGATTTTATTAGGGATCTGGTAAATTCTCAAATATTTATAAAGGTTGATGTAAAGCTAGAAATGCACAATTCATGGAGTGTGTCCTCCCTTTATCTATCTATCTATCTATCTATCTATCTATCTATCTATCTATCTATCATCTATTTTGTTTTTCTAGTTTTACATGAACATAGAGTTTATTTTGACATATTTACACAAATGTGGAGTATGTCTTACTCTAATGAGGATTCCAGTCTTCTGGTTGTACATGATATGGAGATTCACTATGGTGTATTCATAAGTGAACATAGGAAAATTGTGTCAGATTCATTTCACTGTGTTTTTCCTATTCTTATCCTGCCTCTCTTCCCTTCATTTCCCTTTGTTTAATCCATAGAACTTCTATTCTTCCCTTCCCCTGTCCTCCCTTTTTAAAAATTGTCATGAACCAGATGTGTTGGCACACACCTTCAGTAATTCCAGTGACTTGGGAGGCCAAGGCAGAAGGAACACAAATTTGAGGCCTGCTTGGACAACTTAGATATCCTGTCTCAAAATAAAAATTAAAAAGGACTGGGGAAGGAGCTTCATGTTAAAATACCTCTTGTTCAATCCCCAGTATCACAAAAAAATTTAAATAAAATAAAACAAAGACTGTAGTGACATGCACAACTTTTTTCTTCTAGCAGATCTCTAATTGGTTTGTCATTTTTTCACTTTGACCAAATTTTAATTAATGATTTTACTAACCAGAAGTCCACAAGTTGCATCACATATGTAACTAAATTCATCTATTTGAGGAGACTTGAAAAAAGTAATCTTTGCCTTTGAAATTTTTCATTCATTTTAGGCTTCAGTTACCTCTCTATAAACTTTCTCCTACCACTTGAAGTACAAAAATCTTTTTCCTTGACAGAAAATGCCAAAGACAACTTAGAGTGAAGACTTTCTTTTCTTTTGATTTGTTAACAATTCTTCCTCACCTCTAAGAGTTCTTACCCTTTCATTCTGCTCATGGCTGCATAATCTGCTCAGTTTTCTTGGTATTTTATTTTTGCAAAACATGGTCTTTCATTTTCTGTGATATATATTCAGTTTTGCTCAATATTTGTATTTTAATGTTTTTGCTTGTTAAAGCCTGCTCAGAAGTATGGTTTTGCTTTCTTCCTGGAATATGTATATTTTAAAAATAACAATTACAATTTGTAATTTGACTCTTGTAGAATGATTTCTGTAAAGTTCTGTAAAGTCTGAAATATAATTTAAATTTTCTCTCCATTCTAACGTGTTTTTTAGAAGTCACTGTGTTCTCTGCCCACATTTTTTCTCACTGGTACAAAGGAAGATTATAATGGATTGAATAGTGGTCAAAAATGATATGTTCACATTCTAGTCCCCAGACTCTGTAATGTGATTCTGTTTGGAAGTAGAGGTCTTTATAGAAGAAATTAATCAAAGCATTTCAAGTGAAATAAAACAGGCTTTGAGTTCAATAATACTTCAATAAAGGAGAAAAATAAATGAATAAAAAAGACTCACAGAGGAAAAGGCCATGTGAATACAGAGCAGAGACCAGAGTCATGAAGATCTGGACAGAAGTACAGCTAGACCCACCAGAAGCTGGAGGAATAAAGAAAGGATTCTCTCATGCAGCCTTCAGAGGGAGCCCAGGCCTGCTGATACGTTGAGTATGGATTTCTGGAAATCTAAACGCTAAACTCCACACACATGAGAGAGTACATTTCCATTGTTTTAGGTTACCATATTTGTGGAATTGGTTCCAGCTTCTCTAAGATTTTTTTGTTTTGTTTTGTTTTTTAGTAATTTGTCATAGGAGTCTTAAGAAATTGAAGACAGAGAAAGTCACATTTCATGCAGAAAACTCTCTCAACAACTTTGGTAGAGAATCTGGTACATAGTATGCTTTTGAATCCTGACTTAATTCCTTCTTAGATTTTTTTTTTTTTTTTTTTTTTTTTTGGTAATATAATAAGATGGACGAACCCTAAATATTTCATCTTTTTTGAATATATCTTTTTTTTCTTTATGTTTATATAAGGTTGACTTTAATGTTAAAATAATGCAAGCTTTCTTCAGTTTTCTTTTTATGGTTACACTGCCAAACAAATAATTGTATTTAGAAGAAGATACAAGTGCAGTAGAAGTTTCTTTTATAGTCATTTCTACCCACAGCTGTGTTTAACCATCACTGATCCTGAATTACCCAAGCTCCCATCCTCTTTTTGTGACCTGCTGGCCTCTCAGTTCTGTGACTGGCCTGGGAAAGGATTACATTTCAAGGTTTCTTGGACTCACTCCTTACAAAAACAAAAGGTCTCCTAGAAAGGGCAAGGCTTGTGTTCACAGACTTATAAGCAAGAGAAAATGAAATCAATATTACAGAAGTATAGAATATGCTTTTCCTTCTTGAAGTAAAATACAATTTATCTTTCATGAAGGTGAGAGGCTGACCCAAGAAATTTTTTATAATCATTTTCTAGTTTCCTAGTGCAGTAAAGAAAGCTAAAAAAAGCTTGTCACTTAGGAGAAACCAATTGTATTCCTACAGCTTTTAGCAGGTACTCATTTAAATTTGAGATTTCCTACCTTAAATTTTGCATTTAACTTTTGTAGTATTAAGATGACTTTACCGTAATAAAATAACAGCCCCAAAATACAGTAATTGTTTCTTAACTGCAATAACATGAAAGTCTCTGAATCAAGTGAAATAAATGTTGAGCCATAAAAGAAATAACCCATTCTCATTCCTCAGTTTATTACAATGTAAAAATCATTATCATTATACTTACTAACCTGAACAAATAAATATTCATTGAATGATCACACTTCCCTTTTATTAGAATTTTCACAATAATAATGACATTTAAATTCTCCTTTTATATTATGTTCATATTAAACATCTCAGATGGAAATGAGACGAACAATATGAGCAGAATAGTGAGGATAAAACTCTTTAAGAAGAAATGAGTTCCTGGAGGAGGACTTGCTTCTTTTCTAAGATGTCTGAGTTATCTTTCTCTTTTCTTTTTTTTTTTTTTTGCTTCCATCTCCATCTCTCTTTCTCATCTCTCTGTATCTCTTTATCTTGCTCTCCATCCTCCTTCCTTCCTTCCTTTCTTCTTTTCATTCTTTTTCCTTTCTGTCCTATCTTCCTTTTTCCTTCTTTATTTTCATCCTTCAGTTTTTTTCCCAAGTCATCAGATATTTTTTGAGTACTCTACATTACAAACTCTAAAAGCTGTTGTTTTCACAGTGAGCAAAACAAATCACAGATTTAATGAAATGTGCATGGTAAGTGACATTTTCATAAAACCAGACTTGTGTTTATAACCACTAAGTGAAATTATCGCCCGAAGATCCATCTACAGGATATCAAATATCTTTTCCCCCTAAAATCTATAAAGTTTAAGTCACCCCAAATCTGAACCCTACTAGAGTCTTTAAACCTAGCCACCAAAACAAGTTAACTTTCTCTCATTTCTCAAATGCATATATTTACCTTTGATTACTTCTCTTTCTGTTTAAATTTGGTTATTCTCCAAATTCTTCTTTATCTTGTCATTGAATGAACTGTCTTTAATCTAAAAATGTATCATTCTAAATGCCAAACAAAATTAGAAATGCCTCTACAATGAAACTTAGAGAATATTTTTTGGAGGAATTAAAAAAAAAAACTAAATAAAGGTAGGGAAGCATCATATTCAAAATTGGAATATTAAATGTTATAAAAATGTCAGTTTTACCATAATTAATCTATAAATTTTCCAGTTGCATTTAAAAGTTCAGCATCTTGTTTGAATTTTTCTAAATTAATTCTAAAATTATTCGTGAAATATAAGAGGTAAGAATATGTTATGCAACTTTGATATCACTGCACATGATATCTCTTGTAAAGATATATTTAAAAAGACCATGTGGTAAAGGTAGACCTACTGACCAATAAAAGTGTAGAGTTTAGATACAACCAATGTAGATGTGACCACCTTATTTATGACACTGGTATCACCAAAGTGCAAGGAGAAGAATGTCTTCTTTAATAGACGGTACTGGGCTAACTGGTTGTGTTTCTTTCATTCATCCCAGTGTTAGTATAAATAAATTTGAAATCCTGTTATTTTGAAGAAAGGTATAAGAAATTTAAGACTGAAAGATTTATTAATAATTGTTCTTTCTTTCAACTCTACATAGTTAAGAAATGATAGTGATCATTAACATAAATAACAAAATAGGGGAAGAGTTGTAGGTTTCAGGTAGGAATTCAGTGGTTTGATTTTGGATATTAGGATAAACTCATTAGCATTAAGTGAGATTTGCTGCTCATTGTTGCAACAAAAATAATATCAATAAAACAAAGCAAAACAAAACAGTAAATGGATGAACTCCAAAAATTATAATGTCTAATACCTCATGCTATAGTTTTCAATGATCTTATAAAATATATCTATATGTTTTCAGTATGGATTTGCCTAAAGTGCATGAAATACTCGGTTTCTTTAGAATTGTGTAGCAAGAGGTTGTATGTAGTGATTCAGAAGATGGACTCTTAAAAGCAAAGAACTTTATTCTTTTTTGTATTAGTTTATTTTACATTGCTCTAAGAAAACACTTGAGGCTGGCCACTTTTATAAAGAAAAGAGATTTGTTTTGTTCACAGTTTGAAGATTTAAGAATCATACAGCACAGGTTCCTGTTTGACTCCGGTGAAGACCTCAAGAAGATAACATCACAATGATGGGGATGCATGTGAGACGGAGATCACATGGAAAGGCAGGAAGCAAGGGACTCTGGAGGGACCAGAGACATTCATTTATCACAACTCGATAAATGAAGGCACTCACTGGAATCTCATAAGAACTACCCTAATGCATTCTAAGGGTAGTGCTCCCATAAAGTACCCACCTCCCACCCATCTCACCTCGATCATTATAAATGATATCTTTATCATTATAAATGGACACAATAATATCTCTATCATTATAAATGGACACAGTATTTATACATTGGGATTGTCATTGTAGCAGTGTTTGTAATCACAAAATTAAAATGTTCAATTCTCAAATGCATGAACCCTTGTAGGGTAAATCACATCCAAACCATAACATTTTTCAAAACTTCCTTTGTTTCGTCCTCCACTTCTTATGCTTGACTCTTCATGATATTTCGTCACTTAGTTTTTGTTCTTAGCCTAGGAAAGCACATATTGCACAGTGTATCAGGGACCTTTAAAATCAGCAAAAAGGAAAAATTAAAGTCTGTGTGAGATTCTGAAGAAAAGAAACAACATATACCCCAGAGCAAGCACTTGGCTCTCCTTTTCTGCCTAAGGGTAAAACCTGATGGGGACAATCATTCTTCTCAGTTTTCTATGTCTCTAGGAGTTGTTCCGAGAACAAAAAATACTACTTATCCCTGTGATGATGATACTTCAAAGCCTCTGAAGTTCACAGGAATCATGTCTTGCTACCAACAGTACAATTTTGTGACAGGAAGACGACAACCAGGAAAAATTCTTTCTCTCAGCAACTAGTACCAAACTTCTGTTAACTCAAACTTAATGAGTTACATAATGTGTTTTCCTAGTAAGATCAAGAAATATAGACATTTTAGTAGAAACACTATTTTAAATAAATAAGATGTTGGAGTCTATCTCTTTTATACTCAGCAAAACATGGCTTAGCAAGCCTACAGTAATTCAATATTTTTATTAAAATTGACCATAAATACATTATGTGACTCTGCTAGAGTTGCATCACTACAGGGACAAAATATTCTGATAGACATCATGGCTTATATTTTAAGTTCTTAAGAAGATTCCAAATCCAGAAGACAGGCTTTGTCTGAAAGAGAGCACTGAATTTCCTGTTCTTTTTATGTCATCCTTATGCATTCATCAACATAAACCTGTTAAAATTTTTATACGGAAGAAAAGTTTCCCTATTTATGAACATGACAGATAATAGGACCATGAACTGTCAGAAATACTAAGGTTTTCATATCATTTTGTAAAGCCTTATTTTTTGATATTTGGAAAGCCCATGATATAGGGTCAAAGGGTTTGGAGCTAATTGCCCTAGGCATAATTATTATCCGAGTGACCTTAGACTAATAATGCATCATATCTAAATTTATTTGCATCATCGCTATCTTATAATTATACTCAGTTTAGTATCCAGAATACAAAAAGAATTTTCACAATTCAGAAAAAAAAATAAAAATTTGTAAAACAAAAAAGGAAAAGAGTTGGCAATTCACAGAACAGGAAATCTGAATGCCTAATACGCATTTGGAAAGTTGTTTATTCTCAGTAGTAACCAAAATGTAAAATAAAATGACAATTAGATAATGCTTCATAACATAAGATTAGAAAACAAAATTAGACAAAAATCAAATCTAGACATGGATCAGAAGGTACTGACATTCCCACACTGATAGCTGTACCTGTTACTCCAGAGAGCAACATGGCAACATCCAATGATGATGGGCACAGAAAGGCTCTCAATGGGCCATGGGCTGATAATTCTTTTGGTTGTAGGTAGACAGACACTCTGATGGTATTCTTGCAAAGATGCACAAGTAGTTATACATTGAAATAGTCATTGTAGCAGTGTTTTCAGTAGCAAAAGACAAATTGGGCATATGTCCATCAGTAAAGTATTCTACATCAGGTACTATGAAAGAAATAGATGTATTTGTTTCAACAGAATAAAGTATCCATTAGATAAAGCAGGTTGAAAAAGGTAAGGTATGATGTTATTTATGTAAAGACAAAAATTACTCCACTACAAA
The DNA here is from genome assembly GCA_025594165.1 of Tamias sibiricus. Taxonomy (NCBI): domain Eukaryota; kingdom Metazoa; phylum Chordata; class Mammalia; order Rodentia; family Sciuridae; genus Tamias; species Tamias sibiricus. The sequence goes on from CM046671.1 coordinate 40,129,459, forward strand.
TGGATATATATTTATGTAATAAAACTAAAATAAAAACTCAATACAATGAAATCAAACCAAAATTATATTTGTTCTATTGGAAAGGCAGGAAAGATAAGACTGATGAGGGGACCTTAAATATATTTCTAATGTGTTATTTTTTCCTCCAAATTTAATGAATGGGATCACTACTGAAAAGGTATTGTGTTATTTTTTATTAGGAAGATCAAAATTCATGAAAGTATTTAAGACCTTCTTTAAATTTTCAAACATTCACAAAAGTACACAGAATAGTCATGTTTCCATCATGCAGATTAAAAAATCATCAAGTCTGGGCAAATTTATTACCTCTATACTGCCACCTGCATTCTTCTGCATTGTATTTGTATTATTTTAAGAAAATCTAAGGTATCATTTTACATTATATTTCATATAAAATATGAAACAGGTGTAAGATATGAATATCCATTTGGAGAGATGAATATATGAATATTTGTTATATTAGTCTCTGGATATTTCTGCATCTAGCTTTTAAACAAACAAGAAATGATAAATGACATGGAGAAAAAGGAATATAAATAAAACAGAAATAAATAAAATAATAAACCTCAAGACTGTAGAATTGTATGTACAGAAAAAATCAGAAGCAGAATTCCAAAAGTTATACTTTTCTTATGTACACATATAAATACTTCACAGTGAATCCCACCATCATGTACATCCACAAGAGTGGTGTCCTAATTAGAATAAGATATATTCCATGCTTACGTAATTATATCAAAACAAATTCTATGGGCATGTGTAACTAAAAAAAATTTAAAAAAGAATTCCAAAAGTTTTCATTAATATATATGTACATACACACACATATATGTGTACATATGTATACACACATACATATAAGCACATATATGTATTTTTAACAGAGGAAATAAATTTTGATGTACTTCATCAGAATAATTTCCTTCAGCAAGAATGTGTTGGACCCAGCTGTGCACTTTGGGTAAAGCAAAGCACTTTTTTTCCTGCAAAGTAAGAGTCAATGTGAGGTTTTCAATGTTGCCTTTAAACATTAGTATTGCAAAGAAGATTCTCAGCAGTATTTTCAAGTTTACCCAAGGACTCCTTAAATAGCCTCTGGCCTCAATAATCTCAAGAGGATGAGTTTTCACAAGTATTTTAGGTAAAATAAATGAAAAGAAGCATTCATTTGAAGAGTTCTCAAGGCATGTGTCAACATCTACTTTTTACTGGAAAAAAAATCTTCCAAGCATCATGCACAGTAGAAATTTTAGCTTACCCATATACTAGGGGGATTGGTCAATGACAAAAATCATAAATTAGAAAGTGAGGAAAGGATATTATTATCTTCCTTTCTTTCACAGAATTCACACACCATTTGAATGTAGGTGTCCAGGACAATTAGTTTCATTCAAGTGAGAGAGAAGATAATGAGGCATCAAGAGGAAAGATAGCTATGTGGCACCATTTCCTCTTAAATTGTGAAATTTAATCTACATGTCAAAGATTAATTTAAGATCCCTTGCTGAAATATATCAATTAAATTTAAGGTAGGAAAAGGTTACATGTCAAGCACTACTTACTTGGATCAAATGCTATAATTTACTGAACATCTTCTTAATAGGTAATCCTTTCAAAAGGAAAAATAGCTAATAAAGACAAATCACAGGTATGTTTGATAAATAAATTAAGAATAACTATGGCCACAACAAATGCTCAATAATTTCAATAAGTGCAAAATAGAGAAGCTCAACTTCTATTGACTTTAAATTAATTATAAATGATTTATCATCATCATCATTATTGTTATCATTTGTAATTATACTTTGGAAGTCTCTTGGATACTCAGAAAACCAGAAATGTGAATGTGTTGACTCAGAAAACTAGAAAGATAAATTTGTACACAGGAAGGTATTTTACTGATCACTTCTAATTTAAAACATGAACACAGCTCTATCATCTATCAGATTTTAGATGTTTGCCTCTTTACTCCTCCTTTGCATCCAAATGACTACCTCTGGTAACTGCATCTTTGTCATTAAGAGCGCAAATGCACCTGTTACTTATTGGCTGTTTGCATTTAGACATAAAAGATTTTTGTAAGTTTCAGTTTCCTTACCTACAAAATAAGGATAAAAGTGGAACTAGTTTGTAGGCTTCTCATGATACTTAATTGTGATATCCTCTGCAAAGTTCTTTTCATTATGAGTAACAACATTACATATCACTATAATTATTTTAATATGGCTAGTGTGTATTATTTTCTACTTACATGTTTTTCTTAGGTTAAAAATGTTCTTTATAGTATTACTGATATTATTGCAAATACTTGCTTAAATAAATTTTCTTCTTGGGTAAAAAAATTTTATTAAATATATAGAGAGAGGGTAGCCTGGGGGCTGGGGATATATAGCTCAGTTGGTAGAGTGCTTGCCTAGCATGTACAAGGCCCTGGGTTCAATCCCTAGCACAGAGAGAGAGAGAGAGAGAGAGAGAGAGAGAGAGAGAGAGAGAGAGAGGCCCTGGCTTGGGTATAAGAAGCACTGTGTTTAGTGTTGTAAAATAAGTGTTCACAAATTTATTTCTTCCAGGTGTGCTTGCATTCTCCTATAATCCCAGCAATATGGGAGGCTCAGGCAGGAGGATTGCAAGTTCAAAGGCAGCCTCAGCAATTTAGGGAAGCCCTAGCAACTTAGTGAGACCCAGTCTCAAAATAAAATATAAAAACGGTTGGGGATATAGCTCAGTGGTTAAGTGCCCCTGGGTTTGATTCCTGATAGCAAAATAAATAAATAAGTAAATCTCAGTTGGGGGGGGTAGAAAAATCAGAAATATACATGGGTAGACATAGACAAATGTTTTTAAATCAGTTACTAAAAAATTTAACATATTGCAAATCTTCAACAGATGTTTACCATCATTATTAATATTTATTTATTTATTTATTTATTGGTACTGGGGATCGAATGAACACTGAGCCACATCCCCAGCCCTATTTTGTATTTTATTTAGAGACAGGGTCTCACTGAGTTGCTTAGTTTCTTGCTTTTGCTGAGGCTGGCTTTGAACTCACCATCCTTCTGCCTCAGCCTCCTAAGCAACTGGGATTACAAGCATGTGCCACCATGCCTGGCATTATTAATATTATTAACATTAGTAAGAACTGTAACAAAATAAGTTGGGACTATATCCAGTATACATTGCCAGGCACTGCACCAGGTTTGTACCTATGTGACATACTCAGATAAAGATATTTAGTTCCGTGCTGGGGATATTATAGCTCAGTTGGTAGAGTGCTTGCCTTACATGAAGAAGTCACTGGGTTTGATTCCCAGCACCACAGAAAAAGAGAAAAAAAAAAGATATTTAGTTGTCATATAACAGATAGGAGGGAGAAATTTCAGTGACTTGAAAGTTGTCACATACATAATTTGTGACTCCCAAACCCATTTTTTTCTATCCAAATCTGCTCTTCATGGTATTTGTTTATTAGACTGAATGAGAAAGAAGCACTCCTAGTATCAAAAATAGTCCAGCTAATGCCATAATGGTGAAAATGAATATGAACTGTCTCGGGGTCAGTAGTTTTTGCCTGAGGTGTCAATATCAACAGAGTTGAGACTGCACAGCTCAGCGTCCTGACACTTTTGCCATCTCTTGTCATCCTGGAAGCTTCTACCACACAGCAAGACTCTTCACACCAAGGCAACACTGGAGAGTACACTTAATGAAAAAGGAATGAGAGGAATTCACTTTTACTGAGCACCTATGAGGTTTGGAGTCTTCTCTGTAGTGTTTTGTGGACTTATACAATTCTGAAAGTATACAAGATTATTTTAAAAATTCCTATGAAATAGACTAATGCATACATTTCTACCACTTCTAACACACCAGAAAAAAAGTTGCTAACATTTTGGTGAATGTAGTTAGACTCTCCAGATGCATATTTAGATAAAAGCATAGATAGTCACAATCATTTCTGAGTTTAGAAGTGAATATTATAATTATAAATTATATATACAAATTATAATACTATAATTTTATAGATGAGAAACTGAGACCCAGGGAAAATAATAGCATGCAAATGATTTTCAGAACTAAGGATAGGTCTAGATCTTAAATATAAGTGTGACTGGCTCCTAAAGTCACATTTTCCCCCTTCATTTTGGGAGATTAACCAGTGTCAAGAAACTGATGTTTCAAGAAATTTTGTGAGGGTTCAGCTACTAAGACACACTCGTGTAGTCCAGCTAGGTTTCCAAGCAGGTGAAAAAATATATTTGAAATTTTAGGAACTGCACTCTGATTCCATAGTTTATAGAGCACAGGATAAATAGAGAAAAAAGAAAGAAAAGGAGAAGCCAAAATTATAGTCTCATAGTTTAATAAAATCCTCTTCCCTTTTAGGAAATATTTGGTAAGAACTGAAAATGTGTTCGACAGAGAGAGATAGAATACAGCATAGCCAGGAATGGTCCCTTCTGGACCATGCTGACAAAGTAACCTTCACTCAGTACTGCTGTATCACCCCTGGCACTCTGATTTCAATATTTCATGGATTCTCATGCACAATGTTTCTCTCACATCCATGGACATTTTGTTATATATGCAGTGGTTGAAATATCTAAAATGTAAGATTCAAAATTAATGATAAAGAAGTGAAGACTCATTTAATGGGTGAGTGCTTAACTTTAAAAACAATGTAAGTATTTAATTGTAAGATAATGATTTGGGACATTATTTTATTTTAGACAATAAGATTTTTCTATAGTTATCTGCCACAGAGGTATCCATTTTGACAAATATTTATAGATGAGGATGTTTTGGTGAGAGAAGTTTCAGTACACTATTGCAGAAAAAAGGAATAGATGTTTTGAAGAAGGTAAGAAGAATTTGATGTTACCTGTGCCATCCCTCCCACATGGAGGCACAGTTCAGTTCTACGAAAGATGCCCTCATCCTAGAATTTTCCCATGGAGGAAAATAAGAATGTAGTGAGTGAGTGGGAAGCTGCCTGAACACCCCCTTCGTTCTTGTCCACTAAAACACTTAGGGGTTGATATGGGTGAGAGATTGAGGGGGCCTATGAGCAAGAGGAGAGGCTGTGGACTCTACTCATCACCCTGTGAACTCTGTCAGTAAATGTTTGCATGAGTTGCTTAGAATACCTCACTTTTGAACCTCCCAACTTGGCCCATAGAACTCTGGATATTCCATACACCTTCTTCTCCCCTCTCCAAGGCTGTCCACTCCTATGGACAGTGAAAGCAATATCTTGTGCAGACAGCAGCTCAACAATACAGAGTTGAGGAAACATACACAAAACTTGAACATTTCAGGGCATACTTTAGAGAAAGCATAGAGGAGGCTCTCAATATCTGGACTAGTTTTGTATAATATAGGGAAGGTATGTAATTTAAGAACCTCTGCCCACCCCTCTCCTCCCTGAACAAAAGAAGGAACAAGAGCTGTGGAGTTGATGTATACATAGTAAAATTATGAGATATAGCCAAAATGGCTAGCTGAGCTCATTGATTTAGATGTTTCCCCACAAGGCAATCAGAGAAGACTGGAGAAAGTGACTGAATTAGTCTTCAAACAGTAACATAAGACTTTAAGGAACATGAATCATCAAGAAAGCATGAAACCACAAAAAAAAAAAAACAACAATATTCCAGTAACAGATACCAGGAAATGTTTTGCCCAACAAGAATTGAAAATAAGTATTTTAAGAATGCACACTAAACTACTACAAGAGAAAACAAAATCAAGATAAAACAACCTAAAAGATATTAGCTAAGTGTAAAAGAAGCTAAGTGGAAAAAGCTTGACACAGAAAGGCAAATCCCACATGATTTTACTCTGTGAAATCAAGAGTTGAACTCATAGTAGAAGAGTAGTTGTCTAGGGGTCAAAATAGCAAAATGTTCATCAATGGTATAAACTTTCAGTTAAAAGATGAATAAATTCTCGAGATCCAATATACAGCATGATGATTATGATTAATAATGTACTGCACACTTCAAATTTACTTGGCATAGATCTTGTGTTCTCAGCACACACACAAAAGCAAGTATGTGAATTTACAAACGTGTTAATTGATTTGATTGTTAATCATTTCATTATATGTAGCAAACAATCACATTGTATACATTAAAATATATAAGTGTGTGTGTATATACATAGTTAGAGAAGTAATACACACATGTATATCATTTCTCTATGTTTCCTAACTATATTGCACAATCCCAATCTCTCTTGCTCCTCCCCCCACCATAATGCATGCCTCACACCTCTAATCCTATTGACAAAGGAAATTATAAGTTCTGGTTAAGATAGCACCCTGATTCCTATTCATATTATTCACAATAATCCTAGTTGTATATTGGAAAACCAGTGGACTCAGTTACGAAATTTATTTTTGATACGAGTATGTTTATATCCCCTCATTAGCTCATGTATCTTTTCAGTTTAATGGAGGGATTCAATGGAAATTTCCATCAAATCTTATTTTCTCTATATAATTCAAAGACTCAAGTAAAATAGTTTGCTCTTGGAGTTCAGCCCACATAAGTAGTGACTGTGGACACTTTGAGGTACATACAGTTGAACTGCTTAATCTTGATTTTGCCGTTTGGTGAATGTTTGCCCTCTGGTTTAAGATTGTTTTAAAAGTGGAAGACTTCAGTTAACCTTCAACTTCTATACAAATGAACTAAGTAGCCTTGGAAAAGCTACTTATGCTCTTACATTAGGGGATTTGATGTTGTTGTTATTGTTTGTCATTAATATTTTAATACAAAACTGGGTAATATTACTAATACTTGGCAATCAGTAATGAGAATAATATATCTGAAAGTATTTTACAATACTTTGTCCAGACATAACTCAACTTTTATAATTATAATGTCCACAGGGACTTATCATATTTATGTACTTTCTAATGTACCTAAAGCAATGTTATTTATGTATCATGTAATCAATAAGTATTTGTTGAATAACTATAACTTTAACTTCCAATGTTCTTTGAAAGTGGTATGGTAGGCTTATTCTTATGCATGTCCCAGTCCTATTGCAAATTTCATCTATAAAATAAAGGTTGAGCAATGAATGAAAACAGAATTAATAATTACACAGAATAACATGAATTATTGATACCACATTTTCATTTTTCCTCAGTTTTCTTTCCTTGGATTGTGCCTTGGCTACAAGTTTTCTTATTAGGCTAATAAAGATGTGATGAAATATTAGCAATGAATCACTCTGATTGTATTATAGTAAGAAGTAATTATTTTATCAAATTGAATGGTTATAATAATAGCATAAGCAAGATTTATATGCAGAATTTCATATTTTCAGCTGTTAACTATTTACTGATGAAAGAGTAGGTAGATAAATAATTAATCTGTCACCACCAAAGACAGATATCAACTTGACTAATGTGCATGAACTAGTTAACTAGCAATATAAAATAATACAACTTGCCATTATGTTTTAAAAAGAAGATACATTTTTAATACAATATATAATATTTGGCTGAAATTATGATTTGGATGAAATTTACTATTTTGATAGAATTACTCATTTGAAAAGAAGAGTTTGACATGTATGGCAAAATAGGTTACATTCATTTAGGATTCCTTTTTTCAACTTTACCATACCAGGAAAAAAGATAAACCCTTCTAATTCTGATGCATTTATGAAGAAGAAACAAATGGAAAGATGTAAATTGTTTTTTGTTTTGTTTTGTTTTGTTTTGTTTTTGGTACCAGGGATTGAACTCAGGGGCACTCAACCACTGGGCCACATCCCCAGCCCTTTTTTGTATTTTATTAGAGACAGAGTCTCACTGAGTTGCTAGGTGCCTCGCCATTGCTGAGGCTGGCTTTGAACTCGTGATCCTCCTACCTCAGCCTCCCAAGTGCTGGGATTACAGGCGTGCGCCACCACGCCCAGCTGAAAGATGTAAATTGTATAAAGCATATTATTTACTTCTCTGGAAAAGAACAATGTATTAGTCACTTTTTCATCATTATACCACAATACCTGACACAGATACTAATGAAGTAACAAAAGGAATATTTTGGTTCATAACTCTAGAATTTTGAGTCTGAAATTGGGTAGCCCATGTATTTGAGCTTGGGGTGAGGGCTGCACACCATGACATGAGCATGTGTCACCTCTTGAGCCAGAAAGCAGATGGAGAGAGGGAAAACCTGGAGTCCCACAATGTCTTTGGATTACATTTCTCCAGTGACCCATAAGACCCCACCTCTTAAAGGTCTAGAACATGTCAGTGCAACACCCTGGAAATCAGGCTTTAAATATAAACCTTTGGGAGATACTCACCAAATTACAGTGTTAAGACTTTGCAAAATTAAATTGTGCTGGAAATATTGAAGTAGACACAGCATTTTTACTTGGAGTCCTACAGGGCCAAATCTTAGGCATGGGGACTCACATCATGTACCATCATGATAAATTCTTCATGTTTATAGGAAAAGTTGCTTTAATTAATATCCCATTTATGTGCTTTGTTTCCTATATCAGAACTGAATTAGACAAAGCATTTGTTAAAGGTATCCGATCTGCTAAAAAATAAAAGAAAACCTTATCATAGCATCATGACAGAGTAACTGGTATCTGCTCATCTTTCCACAGAATACAACAGTAAAAATGCAGAAAATGTGCAAGAGGTCTGTTTGCTGTCATAATATGTAGCACAGGACTGTCGTCCTTGAGAAAAGGGGAAAATACTAGGTGAGCCCCATGATAAATCCAGCTTTCTCTCTGAAGGCAAAAATATCCATTCATTAAAGCCCTCAGCCGAAGAGGGCCAAGAAACAATGAAGCACCAGTAGCAATAAGTATAATTAGCACCTCGATCTTTATTTCCGTATTTAAAGAAAACAGGACTTTTTGGAGAAAAAGGTTGATTGCAGTTCTGAGGCAGAGAATATGGATGAGCCTGTGATCATCTTGAACTTCAGAAAGTAATAAAACTTTCAACAGACACAGAGGGGAAGTTTGCAGGTGGTCCATTGATTGGCCTAACCTGGGGAACTGTGTATCTAAGTAAATAATGACAGTAACAAATAGAATAATAATAATACATGAAACCACGTTTGTCATAAATGCAAGAATAAATAAATGAAAAGAAAAAGCTACTTTTGATAAAGAATGAGTTAGAAAATCATCAAAACATTCTAAAACCAGTAGATGGTTTGATAACAACAACAACAAAAATCTTATTGTTGCTGAAAGTATCCCCAAAGCAGTAATTACTTTGAAAGGTGAAATGTTAGTTTTGTGAAGCAGATTCGGGAGACACTAAATGATTTGAAGTTAATATTACCAAAATTGGATCTAGCTAACATATATGTCTTACTGATGAACTTGAAGATCATTTTGGCAGTGGAAGGACTATGAAGGATGAGGGTCTTTAAACTGACTAAGAAGCAAGGAGAAATAGAGGATGTGTGCTCTTTTCCTCACTTGACAAGTGAAGACACAAGAAATCCAAGAGGTCAACTGGGCTATTCAGATTCACCAACTAGTGAGTCTCGAATAGGGGACAGTTAGTTCTAAGACCTGTGTATTTTTTATATAATTTTAAGAAAATAAAATATGAGATTAAGAGAGGAGAAGCCAGGTGTGGTTGTGCAAGCCTATAATCCCAGGGGATTTGAAGGCTGAGGCAGGAGGATCTCAAGTTCAAGGCCAGTCTCAGCAATTTAGTAAGTCACTTAGCAATTCAGTGAGATCCTGTCTCTAAATAAAATATATTTTAAAAAGTCAGGGCAGAGGACATAGCTCAGTGGTTAAGCACCCCTGGGTTCAATCCCCACTACAAAAAAAAAAAAAAAAAAAAAAAAAAAAAGGTGAGAATTAAATGAATTAAACAGTCTTCTTCCCAGAACAGATACATCATTTAAAATTTTCAGCTTCCCTCAATTACCTTTGCCAGCTTACAACTGTATTTTATAAAAGCAGATGAATGGCTGTGCTGCTGGGTCATTGCTTTCCATGGAAACCCTGCTTCAAAATGTTTACATCAGATAAATCTATCCTTTGTGAATATTCCAACACACTCCACACTTTCATGTGAAGCAGAAATGCTTTTTTTCAGATTTTTGTCGGTTGTTTCCAAGCTGTCACAAACACATGAAAAATTAAGCAGCCAACAGTTCCAATATAAAACACAATGCCATTAGGCAATTAGCCTATGAGGGAACAGCTTTCATTTAAAACGCCTCACTACTCAAAAATACTTAAGAAATTACCCTTCAGGGTTTCCAAATTCCTATTACAGCTTCATTTCTATTTGGAGGTAGTTATCAATAATTACTTTGAATACAAAATTCTTCGTAGTTCATGTCAGTTTCTTTACTTAAAAATTTTAAAAGGTTATGGAAGTTTTCAGTTTCTCAGAAGTTTTATAGGAATAATTTATAAGACATAACTACAACCAAAACATGGTGTCAAGATGGAGATCTGTGAAATTGAACACCACCGCAAAGCACTGAAAATTCTCACATGGCATTCATGCACACATGAACAGAGGACCTCACATAGCAGTACAGTCACGGTCAAGCTTATAAATTCAGAGGCACAGACCAGCATAATATTTGACAGTTGTACCTGGGCTGAGTCTGGAATCAGAGTGGGAAAAGGTATTTTGAAGAAGGCAAGAGAGTTGGCCAGAAGTATCAAAATAGATTATAAGATATTGAGACCAAAGTTGATACCAGTGTTTCGAGTCCCATTCCCCATGTTGAAGATTGAAAACCTGAGAAACACTGAGGCTAAAGCAAACAGTTTTATTTAAAAGATAGAACAGAGAGACAGAGACAGAGAAAGACAGAGAGAGACAGAGACTCCTCCACGGAGGAGGGTGTCCAAGGTTTGGCCCAAGGGAGTGGGGCTGTCTTCCCCCTTTTATCCTTTCTTTTATGCCCCCTCCACCCCTTATCTGGGCAAAAGGTGGGAAAGGAACATTCCAAGGGTGCCTCTCTGTGTCTGCCCAGAAAGGGAGGAAGGGACCCACCCTGGAGATACTTCTTCAACAACTCCCAGTTTGGAGGAATAATTCCCTGGAGGAAGGTAACCTTGGCAACTGGTTGGAGGAGGAGGAAGTGCTCTAGAATTATTACCATTTTCTTTCCTCTCAATCAGTCCCATCTTCCTGACCCAATCATTCATTACCTACACTGATTATCCTTTTGCCCCTCATCCTCAATATGAAGTGAAGGAGCCCCAATTAGGGAGATGGCTATTGCGGTTAGCTGGAAGCCATAAGTTCCACCTGATAATAAGTATGCACGAGACGCACCTGTAACTAAGTTCGTTATTTGTTTAACTTGGCTCGTCAGCAGTAGGCTTCCTTAAAGCCACAGCACTTCCTAAAAAAGGGCTCAAATATCCACTCTTTTAAAACAAAAGGTGAAGACAAGAAAATAAAAGAAAATAGAGAAAATAAAATAGAGAAAATAGAATTAAAGCACCTTTTAAACTAAAAGGGAGGAATATGAAGGAGGCCCAATTAGGGAGATGGCTATTGCGGTTAGCTGGAAGCCATAAGTTCCACCTGATAATAAGTATGCACGTGTCGCACCTGTAAATGCACGTGACGCACCCGCAAAGCTAAAGGTATATAACCGGGTGAAATCGGTCAGAAGCAGAATTCATTCAGTCAGTCCTGCAGTTGCTCAGTCGGTCAGGAGAAGAGTTCGGGTCGGAGAAGAAGAAAAGAGTCAGAGCGGCCAGAACGTAGTCAGAAGAAGAAATAAGAGTCAGAGCAGTTAAGAGTTCGGTCAGAAGAGAAGGCTGGTCGGAGTCAGGCCGAGGCTGCCGAAGAAGAAAGAAGAAAGAAGAATCTCTCTCTCTCTTTCTCTCTCTAAGCTGAAGAAGAAAGAAGAAAGAAGAATCTCCCTCTCTTCTTTCTCTCTCTCTAAGCTGAAGAAGAAAGATGAAAGAAGAATCTCCCTCTCTCTTTCTCTCTCTCTAAGCTGAAGAAGCAAGAAGAAAGAAGAATCTCTCTCTCTCTTTCTCTCTCTCAGCTCTCTCTAAGAAAGTAAAAGTAAAAGAAAGTAAAGTAAAGAAGTAAAGTAAAGAGTCAGTAGTCAGAAGAAGTAAAGAGTCAGAGAGGTTGTTGAAAGAGCCAGTGTTAGAGTTTTGAGAGATAGTTAAAGCCGAAGAATAAAAAAACCTTCTTTCATCTTCATTCTGCCTCCAAGTTTTTCTCCCGCGGCATTGTGACTACGTCAGGCAGCTACAATGAAGGAATTCTGAAATGCAGGCAAAGACCAGCACAATATTTGACAGTTGTGTATAATGTTTTATAGGCTTCTTTTTGCCTGATTCTTAAAATAGAGTATATAGAAAACGTTGTATTTGAAGAAACCCACTGAGGTAGGCACCCTATTCTGGGTATCTCAGGGAATCTGCTGGGCATCTGCAGCAGGATTGGAGGAGTCTGTTAGTGATTGCAGGAAGGGATCCTTCCCTCCCTCCTCACTTCCAATCCCCAAATCCCAATTCCCACCCCCTGCCTTTTTCAAGTCTCCTTTGACTGCTGTGCTTGGAGGCTGCACTACCCTTACCAAACATTATCATTAAAGGAACCTAAAATTCTCTTGACAGTCTAGGAGAACTATGACTAAGTTCTTCTGAAATATGAAATACTAACTTCATATTTACCCATATTAATGCAAGAAAACACTCAAAGAACATCTACAAATTATATTCGACGAAGTGTTTGCAGTACCAATTGCACTTACATTAAAGGTACATATTTTCATTGACTTAATTAGAGGCTTAGCAAGGGGAAAAACAACAATAGAAGAAAAGTATAACCCATTTAAAGTCAGGTCAGGAAAGCTGTCTGCATAAGGAAAGGGTAAGACAGGTGGAACTCTAAAAGGCAAGGATTCCTTTCACCTCTAACAGTTCAGTTGCATATGTTTAAGTCCTTTAATCCTTCCAGTAACTCCGAGGGAAGTATCCAAGGTCAAATGGCTCAAGAGTTTCAATGACAAGGTCAAATCTGTGTAGTGTGGTCCAGGAATCCTCACTCATAACCACAGTACTGTTAATCGTCCAATAGGCCAACTTCAGTACCAGTGCTAGGAAATCAAGGGGACCTACAGCAAGGCTTTTAATTCCTTGGGAAATGTCTCTCTGAGAAGACAAGATTTAATGGTGGAATAATCAGGAATGTGGTCCAGAACTCAAAGGCCAAAAATCAAATTCAATTTGAGGGTGAGAAAATGGGAAGACATAGGAATGAGAAAGAATTTCTAGTAGCCTTGGATTTCTTACAGGTTGCAAGCCCTGATGTTTGCTCAGTTTTCCCCATAGTATCATGTGCTTAGACATTTCAAATTGGAAAGATTCAGACTAAAAAAAAATCTGAACCAAAAAAGAGAGAAATACAGGTAAACATATTCCATGCCATTAAGTGGTGCCTCGATTGAGAGAATCCTCCCCTTAAGATAGCTTTTTATGTCAGATTAAACAAACAGGAAAGGAGGGGACCCTGCAGCATCCACCAAAGTCCACATGAACTGCTGTGATTTTGCCCATCAGCAGGAACCTGGGGCTTTTAAAGAGGTGATTCCAGGTTTTCTCTGTGGAGTTTTAATTCCCTTGTTAATTTGGGAGATAGTCCTCTCCAAAATCTGGATTATTTCATTCCTATGGTGGGTGTGTGCTCAAGGACAGATAACTCTGCCTAGGTTTGGGAAGAAAGGTAATCCTATTTCCCCTGAGATTAGGGAATAGGAGAGATTAGGGAGCAACAGGGAGAGAGGAAGGGGAAGAAATATGTCCATTTGATAAATAAATTGCATTGGCAGAGCAACGAGGGCTATAGTCAAAACATAAGATGGACCACTGTTCCATATGTACTCATTAAGCTTTAGATATCTTATTATGTTCTAGTCACTGGTATATATCCCAGTCACAGTGCTTCTTATTTCTCTTCTGCTTTTACAACCAAACTTCAAACAATATTTAATATTCTAAATTGAAAGAATGGTAGTAATCAAATTATTTTCCTAGAACATTGAGTTTTGTACAAGTACTTTTCTGAATTCTGCCTCAGTATTTGAATATTCATATCAAGCAAAGTCCTAAAATAATAGGCATTTTTTTTTTATAATGGCCAGTTTTCTTCCTTTCTTCCTCCCTCCCTCCTTCCCTCCCTCCCTTCCTTTCTCTCTCTTTCTTTTTTATTGGTACTGGAGATGAACCCAAGGGCACTTATCCAGTGAGCCACCTTCCCAAAACTTTTTTTATTTTATGTATTTATTTTTTTTTATTTTGAGACAAGTTTTCTTTAAGTTGCTTAGGGCGTCACTAAATTGCTGAGACAGCTATCAAACTTGCAATCCTCCTACTTCAGCCTTTCAAGTCATTGGGGTTACAAGTGTATGCTACCATATATGGCTATAATAACTTTTTTTTTTAATGAAAATCCCATGGTTCTGATGAAGTGTAGTTAATCTATGAAGAGAACAATCATCAATTGTGACACAAAGTTAGCCTAATAGTTATCCACAGACAGAGAAAGCAATAAGTCAGGATACTTTTCCATTGCTCCCTCTAAATTGATACAAATAGAGATTCAAACTTAGTTCCTGCTCCTTTCTTTTAAAAATATGATTTCTTCAATTACATAGCAAATGATAAATAGTTTTTCTTCTGTTCTTTCTTCAACTAACAAGCATCCTTCCTGTGCTGACCAGTGTGATACTCATTATCCATGTGAGGCTATTGAATAATTAATCATAGCTTGTTCAAATCAATGTGTGTTGTAAGTATAAAATATGTGCTGCATTTCTAAGATTTGGTATGAAAATTGTAAAATATCTCATTATATTTCTATATTTTTTTAAATATTTATTTTTTAGTTTTAGGTGGACACGATATCTTTATTTTTTTAGATTTTTGTGGTGCTGAGGATCCATCCCAGTGCTTCATGCATGCTAGATGAGCACTCTACCACTCAGCCACAACTGCAGCCCCATATTTCTACATTTTTTACATTTTGAAATGGCAATATTTGAACATGAGGGAAAGTGAAAATGTTATTTAAGTTAATTTCACTTGTTTCACTATACATTTTTAATGCAGTCACTTAAATCTAGAAAAAAGTAGGTGTCTTGCATTATATTTATATCTAGCAGTGCAGATCCCAGCAGTAAAAGTGCCCAATTCATATTGGACATGCAATTGACATTCTGAAACAATGTTTATCTCCTTCTTTACTTCCTTCATCTCTAACTCTTAATGCTTATGGACAGCAATGGCAGAGAGATGTTATTGATAAGATAAATTATATGAAAAGATGATAAAATTTATTTTCCAATTATAGAGCAAAGATCTTAAACTGCACTTCTGCCAGTGACATCCTGTTTCTCTTCAATAAACATCACAAGTCCATGTCACACTAACAAAGGCCTTGCATAACCTGGCCCTGGCTTTCTTTGCAGCTTCCTGTTTCCCTTCTCACCTGATAGTCAAATCACAGGTGTCCATGTTTCTTTTTGGTCAGGACATCTTTTCTTCTTTTTGGAGATTTTGATGCAGTATTGCAGCTACTTCCCTCCGACTCCAGTTCTTGTGATTAAATTATTCCTCCTTCAACTGCTATTTATTTTAAGAAAGAACTCCCTAGCTCTCTAAAGCTACAACATTGAATTAGAGATCTTTAATATATACTATAATATCCTTCATATGTTTGGTAATTCCATGTTTAACTTTTTAGCTGATTTATGTCATATTTTTAAGTGCACATTAATTATCTTTCCTGTAGGGTTTTTCCAGTAGAGATACCACATGCCTGTCAGGAGGCAACACTTCACTGATAGGAACATGCAGTATGGTATGTTTACCATCTCCATGAGAAAGAGGAAGAAGGCCTGACACTATTCAAAAGTGTTTTTCTACTTTTTTTTTTTTTCTACCTAGGTTGCTATTTTGGAGATGGCTTAAGCTTCCTGGGGTTGGTGAGGGTGGGAAACATCACAGGTGCTATTCTGCTGACAGTCTGTATAGCCCCCCACCCATGCCTAGCAGCTCTGTTGTAGCCTCATGAGGCTTTTGAGGATGAAGAAACATTTAGGATGGAGTTGGGTCATGCTTCCTGCAATTATAGATGTTGGCTATAGCTTCCCCTAGGATAGTTGAAGAAGGTTGTCAGGGTGCTGGCATCTCTCCTCAGTTTCTATGGTTGCCAGGCAACCACATTCCTGCTCCTGCTTCTCTGGCTGCAGTTGCTACTGCTTCAGCTGACTGTCCAGGCTGCCATCATGACAGTGGTGGATACTGCAGACACCACTTACAGCTGATGCTTTTGTGGTTGCCATAGCAAACACCACAACCATAACTGTTGCCACATATGCTCTGGAAACTGCTGGTGCTGTTACTATTGCTGAGGCTGCTCCAGCAAATGCCATTTGAGTCATAGCTGCTCTGGAATCCATTACTTCAGCTGCAACTGCACTGGATACTGCTTTGGTGGCAGTGCTATAGACTCCCTGCTTCAGCTGCCACTGCTTCTGCAACTGCTGTAGCAACCACAGCTTTTGCTAGAGATGCTCTGGAGGCTCATGCAGCAAGCGTTGTCAGCTTTCCTTCATACCTACCAAGGATTTTCCTATAGTTTCCTGGGGGTAGGGATGATAAGCACCTTTCTGACCCTTGACAACCAAGTTCATAGCAGCATAGGCAGCAGATTCAGACCAGTATGACAGAGTAGAAATGTTTTGATTAACATACAGATGACAAGTGTGTGCAGACCAGCTCCTTTGGTCTATATAAGCAGCACTCCTCTCATCCTCCACATACTTATCTAGAAAATCTCCTTCTCATGCACTGTCTCCTTTGTGTTGCAGCAAAATTTCAGTAAAGTATCCTTTAGACCATTTATCTTGCCCACTCATGATTTCTATCTCAAATTGAGCAGGCTTAGCTATTTTACCCTTAAACTGTTACCACTAAGGGCTGCAAGCACTGAGAGCTGCTAGCAGCCAGAGCTGGTAACATTAAGAGCTTGCTGAGAGCTGCAGAGAGAACTGCTAAGTCTAGCTGCTAAAAACTGCCAGCAGAAACTAACAACACTAATGGAGTTGCACTTTGTGTTTTTGTGATTTCTATCTGAACTTGGAGGAAAAAAACTCAGCCAATTCATAACATTTAAATGGAACTACTGAAGACCTATATCACTGTCCAATCAATATGTCAGCTGATCGCAACCCCTGCAATACACGTACACCCACTTAGCCTGTGCTGCTTTTCCATATCTTACCTGGAAAAGCTAACTACCCTAAGTTGCAATCATCATGACTATGAGACCCATGAGATCAGCAGACAAAGTCTGACTCTTTCATTATTGAATCCCCTGAGCTGAACCTCATGTTTGTTAAACAGAGTGAGATCTCTGTATATTAAAGGAAAATTTATTCTAGTATTCTCTTAATCTTTTTATAACATGATATGCCACTAGGAATTTTTAATATGAAACACCCAAGTTCAAGTGTGTTTTCCTCCCAATTTAGAAAATATTCAGGGGGTCATCATCATCAGTGTATGCCTCCTTGACTCTTTAATCCAGCTTTTTAAGTACCCATAAAATTAGAGTTGAAGAAATGAATTGCCTTTACCCTTTTATTTTCTGAATTTCGAATTCTTTTTTTTTTTTTTTTTTTTTTGTACCAGGGATTGAACTCAGGGGCACTTGATCACTGGGGCTCATCCCCAACCCTTTTTTGTATTTTATTAGAGACAGGGTCTCACTGAGTTGCTAAGTGCCTCACCATTGCTGAGGCTGGCTTTGAACTCGTGATCCTCCTGCCTCAGCCTCCCAAGTGCTGGGATTACAAGTGTGCGCCACTGCGCCTGGCGAATTTCAAACTCTTTTGAACACAAAGTTTACATGTATTTTTTAGAAATGCAAATAAATCTAATATTCAAAGAATAAGTGCTAATTGCTTTGAATGTGGTACTTGATTGACTAGTTCATGGCTACCATGTTTCTGTAATCTTCCCACTATACCTAGTGTCTGGTTGTTATCTTTTTTAATTAAAAAACTTTTACAGGTGTATTGTAATTATACATATAGTGAGATTCATTATGCCTGGTGGTTGGCTTATTAACATGTTTAGATATTCAATTTAATGCTTACCTGAATTGTCTCATATTTGTCTTTCATGTTTTTATGAATATTTCTCCTCTGCCATTCAAGGTACCAGTTTGGACAGAAAGCCCCTACATCATTGATAAAAATGCCATCTGTCAGCATTAAAGATTTTGTTCAAAATGATGAGTCTTGAATTTTGAACTCTGCCATTGATTGTCCAAGTAAGAAAATTAAGATTCATATTAGGTTCTGAGATAAAAGCCAGGTCTCAACTACTACATTCAGTAGGAAGGCAATTGCTAAAATATTCAGAAAATGGAAACCAACTCAGAATCAGAACATGTTTAAGTGAACAAAATATTTGTTTTATGATATCATTAAAAGTCACTTGGAATCATTTTGGATTGAGATTTGAGCATAAATTAACAACAATAAAAAGCACATTTTCATTTTAGGGTGAAAAGAAGCTTCTGATCTAGGTGGCAGCCAAGAGAACAAAAATCAACATCTGCAGAAGAGGAGTGATGACTTTAGATTGTTTTTGTTGTTAGATAAATTTTTAAACCACCTGGTCTACCATCTGTACCAGGAATCTAAAAAACTGAAGAAGAAGAAGAAAAAAAAAAGTGCAAATGTTGAATTTTAGAAGTAAAACAATCCCCAGTCCCAATTCCATATTTACCCTACCACCCAAAAATATGCATTTACATGGAATTCAAGAATGACCTACTTCAAATCATTTTTGTCTTTTCTATAAGAAGTATATTGTCTTATTTCCAATAGTCAACAATCAGATTTATCATCCTTCTAGATTCTTAACCAGGAAACTCTTTCACTGAGCATCACTATCTTACCAATTTCGCACTCACAAACTTTCTAATTTCAGCAGTAAATTATTTCTTATTCAAGCTAATCACTGTTACACACACTTGCCTTCCTTCTCAATGGCATTACCAAGAATTATAGAACCAAGTACCCTATATTACAGTTACATATATTTATGTACATATTCAGTTACTTATTAGCCGTGAATTGAGCATTTACTAAATAAAAATCAACAAGAACTTATATTTGAACAAAATGCAAATATCACCTACAAAGAGGTGGTTTTTAAGTGGAGCAGGTATACTTGAATAAAAAGCTTTAATTAAAGATAGTGAGAACCAATAAAAACTAAAATAAATGAAAACAGACTAGCCACTATTGCTTTATTCATTCCCTTTTTATTCCTTCCTTTATGCCTTTTTTCTTTTAGATTAGCAATACAGGAATTCATCATCCCTCTTCTTTCCTCTTTTTCTCCTTCCCTTATCTTTCTTTCCTTCCACAGGTATTACAGTAACAAATACATGTAAAATATCCAAAAATAAATAAGGATAGTGAGAAAAAGTGAGAAAAGAACAGCTGCTGTTAGGTATATATCCAGGACATAGACAATCAGCACAGGTTTCCACTCTGAATGACCATACTGACATATGCAACACTTTAAAGTCCCATTTTAGTAGTTTTCTGCTCATTTTAAGGTTTAATTAACAATGTGATGAGAGTGAGCATATTTCAAGAACTATCCTCTAAATATTAAATTCAGGTTAAACATTTGTCTGGGCACCTGAAGAGATTTCATAGTGTCCAGAGCAGACTTGAACTCTGCTTAGTATTCAATAAATAACTGGATATTGAGACAGCAGTGGACACTCTTGGTGCCCTTCCCAGATCCCCTCTACTGAGCTATGTACCTGCCCCCAGCTGCTGTGGATATTGGTTGCCAAGGATCACAGCTGCATTTATTTGTTTCTAAAGCATTTCCCTCTGCCAAATGGCAGTTGCCTTGCCTAAGGAAGTTAGTCCCTTACTCCTACAACAAGTGGCATCAACAATGACTGATTGGCATGAGATTATAAAAGGCCACCTTACCTCATTTGTTTTGCATTTTTCCTTTGTATTGTATAATTTAGGGTCAGGCTGCAGATCTAGATTCTAGTTCAGACACATATTAGTTTAGACACTTTCTTTGCCTTCCCTGTTTCTCTTATGTCTTTTCTCCTGAGAACACTACCTTTAAAAATCATATGAACTTGAAACTTTATTTTGGGTTTGATTCTAGAAAATTCAGCCTCAGACAGAGATAAAATTAAATTAAAATACTGGTGTGAAGTATTCCTTACTGTAAAGAATGCACAGTAATCTTACTAGTATCTCAAACTGCCATTTTTATTTAGTATTCACCGAATGTAATCAAATTTGTCAATATTTGCATAAAAGAGAACCAAGCAGACTTCATTAAATAATTCCCTTTATATAGCATTTCTCTGTAGAAAACACTTATTGAGAACTTGGTTAGCTTAATGACAGATGTAGAAATAATTTAAAAACACCCCTCTCCTCAGCATTTTAAAGTTATTAAAAATTACCTTAGTCAGGATAATGTGGGGGCATTTCTAAAAAATAAATAGAGATGACTGTGCCTTAAGAATCTTATAAATAAGAATGATAGGGAGTAGTGCATTTTAAGAAATAGGTAAAATGTTAGCCTCTTTGTGCAGACCCCGAGTAAAGAAAAGAATGAAAGTAACTGCCAATAATACAAAATAGAAGGAAAATATTTGCCTTAATAAATATAATCAGAGTTGTATGGTCAAAAGGAAAATATGGTAGAGAAGCCTTTTATATCAATCATAGAGTAGTACAGATAGTGCATGTAGGACACTCTCAGTTCAGAGAAAAAGTGTGTGTGTGTGTGTGTGTGTGTGTGTGTGTGTGTGTGCGCATGCACGTGCACCAGTGTGTGGGGCCACCTGCATGCGTGCATGCTGGGAGAGAGAGAATGATGAAATAAACAACAGGGTTGAATCTTAACAATAGATGAAATTGTAATACCGGTCTACTTCATGCTTTGAATACAGCCCTTGCTGCTTTGCTGCTGTGACTTATTTTTAAAATGGACCTGTTTCTTTCTCTTCCTCTCTCCTTCCCCCTTTCTTATGCCTCCCCTCTCAATCTCAGGGGAAACAAAATTACCTTTCTTCACCATCCTAGGCAGAGTTATCCAGAGTTATCTGTTCTTGAGCACAAACACACCACAAGAACAGGAAGGGAAATTTTGGGGATGGCACCAGAAGATCTCAGAAATGACTATCTCCCAAAATAACAAGTGAATTCCAACTTTGGACAGAGAACACATGGACTATACCCTTTGAATCACCTCTTTAAAACCTCCTGTTCCCTTTGATGGGCAGAACAACAGCCTCTGGAACTGGAATCTCCTTTGCTAGCAAAGCAATAAAACTTTTTGTACCTTTTTCTGGAAACCATGTCCTTGTTATTGGAGTGGCAACAGAGACAAGTGAAGCCAAAATTAAAGACAGGCAGATAGGCAAGTGTTGGATCCAGAGAAAGGAAGGAAATTGGAGACCACTCCCTAAGGGGTTGAAATATTAATGCCTTCAGAGTCCTTGCTCTACCCTATCAAGATAACCTGCCCCTGCTCCAACTTGTTGCTAAGGTAACATGTCCCTCCCTCTAGGGAGTTATAAAAGTTGTTTATGCACCCTGGGCCCCTTTCCTGCCCAGATCACTCCACTGTGGACCCTCCTGTCCATCTACTTCTCACCTTTTGGCCATCCTACAAGAGAATCTTCCCGGCCTAGTCACATATGCAGGAAGGAGAGAGATAAGGGGGAAGAGAGCAGGAGAAAATAAGGAAATTTAGGATGTATAAAAGAGGCAGAACATGTTCACTTCTTGGGATACCAGGATATCAGCTATGGCTCTCTTCTGCCTCCCAGGAGAAGTCTATGTTACCCGTTTTTAAATAAACCCTGTTTTATATGCTTGCCTCGGCTTGCTTCTCTAATGTCATACTTCAACATGTGAGGAAGCAGGATTCCTCACCAATAACCCGTGGTATTACAAGGACCTACCTTTCAGAAACAAAATTAGATAAAAATATATGGATCTTCCTCCTTTGTTTTTATTTGTATTTTCCACCACATTGTATAGATTGGAAAACATTTTAAAGTTTTTTTAAAATAATGCAGAATTTTGTGATAAAATGAGATCCTTGATGGATCCTGTAATATGAAAACGAGTTCATTTGGTTGGCTTTTGTCTCCATGAAATTCCTGGAATGGAGTTCTTCAATGTTTGGAATTTTCTGAGTGGTAAGAATGTGGTGTTTTTTTATTTTTTTTTTATATATATATTTTTTTAGTTGCTGATGGACCTTTATTTTATGTGTTTATATGAAGTGTTGAAAATCGAACCCAGTGCCTCACACATGCCAGGCAAGTGAGCACCAGCCCCAGCCCCGGGATGTGTTTTTTATGATAATAATGTGGTGAGGTCCCCAGCTACTTTTAGGTTGAGGACTGATCACCAGAAAGATCAAATACATGATTAGAAACTTATAATACATGTTTGAAACTTGGGACCTTTTAATAGAGAATAAAATCAATCTAGTTAAGGACAAAAAATTTACATTTATTTGGGGATAATTAGGAAATGATAGATTAAAGCAATCTTGAAAATGTGCTCCAAGGTTTTACAAAACTGCAGCTGTAATTTTAACCTTCCATGAAAAAGGGGTTGGAAATTATATCCCTTGCTAGAATTATGATTGTTGCCAGCAGGAGTTCATCTGTCTTGTAAAAAGGGATTGGGTGCAGTTTCAAACTCAGATGTTCCTGGGAAAGGGTCCATGATACTGAGGGTCAGCAGAACTTAACAATATTTCAAAGGTCAGCTTATATCTGTGACAAGCATGGCTGCCACCTATTTCTAGGGTTCAGGTAAAGATGCCTGTAAGATCCCAACTCCATTTTTAAGTGTCCTGATCCAATACTACTCCATTTTCATTGTTGTCCTTAGAAGGTCAGCCCAACTTCTAAGGAGTGTAGGGGCTGCTGGAGACTGAATCAATCAAATAGCCTCTGCATCCAGCAGAAACTCTGCACACACACCAGAGTTTCCACCTGTTTGGTGGAGCTTTCCTGTTGGTTGGTGAGCATAATGTGCAGCAAGGATGATGGACCCTGATTCTTCAAAGAAGGGTCCTGGAACCTGTGTTTCTGGACCCTCTCCTGATCTTTCCTATGTGTAATCTTTATGATGAAATGACAAGAATAAACACAGCACTTTCAGTGTGTTATGTGAGTTCTTCTATAGAATTGACAAACCCAAGGAAGACATGGGAACCCCAGAGTGTATTACCAGTTTTTCAGAAGTGTAGGTGTCACCTGAAATTTGATATGCATCTGAAGTGATGGAAGTATTGTAGAACTGAGCTGTTAATCCTGTTGAATAAGTAGAGGCGACTTAAACTGTCTCCACCTGATGGCCATTTAACCCACCCTTAAACTGTCTCCACCTGAAGACCTGAGGGCATATTAACCCTCTGCTTTATAAACCCTGCCCTAGCTATGAGCAGGCGCCATTTTCTACCACGATACTTTGTGCAGGATGTAGTTGGTGGCCCCGGCCGGAATAAAGGCTTCATTGGCTATTACGTGAGTGGCTTGTGAGACTTTTTTCCTGCAAATTAGATAAAACACTGTGGAGTCTGAGATTAACTTCAGGTAGTTAGGGTCAGGGAGAAGCGAATTGTAGGCCACCTAGGCAATATCAGTGAATTGATAGTGGAACATTAGTGGCATTGTAGCATGTAAATAAGAAATGGATGTACCAAATACCTTCTTCTAATGAGTGGCTTCTGAACTTGCCTTTTAACTCATGGTATTGGGACTCTATTACCTCCATTAATTGCCTGAGATTTGATGAACCCAACCTAATTATATCCTAAGATTGGGAGCCATAAAGTTTAAAAAAAAAAAAAAAAAAGTTCATTTCTGTTTTACTAAGATATTTATTTGGCCTGACCAAACTCTGGGGAAAATCTTGTTTGGAATTCCTGCCTGTGCTCTGAACTCACCCAGGCCTGGCTCTCCTTAACCAGATAACAACCCTCCCTAAAACCTCAGTGGCGCCTCATAAATTCCAACAGGAATCTTAATTTATTCCCTACCTTGAAATGTTAAGCCATGTAGATCATTAGCCTGCTGTCTGCCAGTTAGCTGTAAATTCCAAGACATTCCCCTTTTCTTTTGTAACTTTTTGTGCTATAAAAACCTTGTCTTCCTGGAGAGCGGGCTGATCCTGAGGCCCAGTGTTTGGGAGGGGCAGCTGCTGGCCAGCTCTCTTTGTGTACACAATATAAGCTTGCTTTAATTTGATCTAAAATTGGAGTTGGTGGTCTTTTCTTTGCATCGTGGATCAACAGATTCTGAAATCCACCATAGAGTAGTCAAATCCAGAGGTCCACGTGCAATATGTTTTCAGAGAAACATGGAGTCTAAAGTCCTTTTTTCATAGGAATGTTACTGCTTTGCAACTTGGAATCTTTTGGCACTAAAAAGTATATTTACATAAATACTCAAGATACCTGTGATTCTCCCATAGAAGGTCAAAAGAAAGATAAAGGGGAGAAGAACAAATGCATATACCTAAAGGAGTTCAAGAAATGCTTGCCCAAAGTGTTCACTTTGATATGCTAATCACATCAAACCAAAGGTAATTGATACAGCAAATTCAGGGAGGGGATTTCTCAGAAATTTCCGTATTTGCCTACAGACAGATCCTCCAGAAGTAATTCAGTTATCACAAATCTCTCCCCAGGAATCTCCAAGGAAAGTTAACTCATATTACAGTAGAGAGAAGACTATAGAGTTTGCATCAGACCCAAGCAGATTTTTTACAAGCTATTATCTTTTCTTTCAAGAGCCGATTGGACATTATCTTTCTTAAAAATCATTTCTTTTCCTCTAAATTGTATACATTTGTCCCCCCTTTCCCTAGAAGAGGATACATAAGATTCTAGATCTCACTGAGGTTTTAGTATTCACTTTTCCTCCATGAGATGTCTCTGAACATACAACTAATTTGCATAATTTGATCTATTAATCTGCTTACTTTTAGCTTATTTCAAAGACTCAATTATTACACCCTTAGAGGGTCAAGGGAAATTTTTTCATGCCTGACACACCATTTTCCTCACATCCTTCCATCTCTTGTCTCTTAACTCATCTTCCTGTCAGTGTGTTTCCTATCATGATCACTCTGTGACATCTTCAGGTTCTGGTCAAACAGAAACAGCCCACATTTCAGAATGTGTGAATACATCTCAATTTCTCCTTTCTAAACCTGCAGGAGCCCTGTTTGGGGAGATGGCTAAGATTACGGTTGACTACAGGCCATGGAGATGTTTGGGCATTGCCGCCTTCCATAGTCTCACGAGACTTGGCCAGGGATCTCAAGAGAGTTGGGCCGAGATTGCTGATTGGGTCGGCGCCATTTGGTGTGTGGGGTTTTTTGGTGGTGTGTGGTGCGTGTTAAAGTCGTTGTTAGAGCCAGAGAGAGAAGTTATCAAAATAAAAAGCCTGTTTGTTTCCAGTTCGCCTCTAAACTTCTTCCCGCGGCTTCGTTGCTCCAAGCGGCCATCGCTTCAGGAGGCAACAGGTGGTGGCCTGTACAGGGACTTCGGAGCGGACAGGTAAGAACTGAAAGGTCTCTAAAGATGGGTTCAAGTATAACTGAATCCCAAGTGATAGAGGCTAGGGAAAGACTTCTTGATATACCTGACTCCGTTCTCAGTGAGAAGGATTTAGAAAAAAGTGAAAGTGATCAAAAAAGCATAGCTTCCACTGGGTCAACTAAGACCACTAAAGAGAGTATTAGAAGAGTCCCCAAAATGACAAAAATCCAAGCTATTAGAGCTATTCAGGAGTTATTGGTGATAGCTGGAGGATACTTGCTCTTCATGGAACCTGGGACTCAGGATATTGCTGTCAGTGAAATTAGTAGTAGTGAGAAATCTAGTAAAAGTGATCCTGAGAAAATGAGGAAAAAGAAACTAAAAAAGACCAAGAAAAAGGACCGTCAAGTAGAGGAACCACTTGTGTCCTCTACTCCCCCATGGGTGGAATCCATTACAGAAAATATGAAGGGTATTACTAGGCATTTGCATACCCTAGAAACAGAAATAAAAAGTCTTTCTGAGCGCTTATGTGCTCTCGAGGGTAACTCACAGATACATTGGGAACCGCCAGCATTTGAAAAGAAAAATGGACAGAGGGTCCATCAGTCAGTAGATTTCAAAACAATAAAAAAAATCTCAAAGAGGCAGTAATGACTTATGGGCCCCAAGCTCCTTTCACGTTGAGTATGCTTGAGTCCCTTAACACCTTTAGCCTAACCCCCTCAGACTGGAAAAGTCTATGTAAAGCAGCATTAAGCGGGGGGCAATACTTGGTTTGGCGATTGCAATTCCAAGAACTTTGCATAGAAATGGCTAAAAGAAACACAGCTGCAGCGTTTGGAGACTATAATATAGAAATGCTCACAGGAGAAGGGCAATTCGCAGAATTACAGGCTCAAAAAGATTATGACCCAGGTGTATATGCTCAGATAAACGCAGCTGCCTTAGAGGCATGGAAAACTGTACAAGGACCTGGGGATCTACAAGGTAACTTGTCAAAAGTGATTCAAGGATGTAATGAGCCATATGCTGACTTTGCTGATTGACTTTTGAGAACTGCAGGTAGAGTGTTTGCAGATGTTGATCAAGCTATGCCATTAGTTGTTCAATTAGCATACGAAAATGCTAATAAATACTGCCAGGAAGCCATCAGGCCATGGAGAACTAAAAAGGATCTTTCCGTATATATACAACTATGTAAAGATATAAATGACGCCTTTGTCACAGGAAATGTGATTGCAGCCTCAATGAGAGGTGCTTCCCCTCGAAATTTCACAAAGGCTAAACCTAGACATTATAATCAATCAGGATATTCCAGGCAAAATTATCATAATCAATCAGGCTATTCTAGGCAAAATCCCCAAAGAGAAATGAGACCAAGCTCATACTGTGCCCCAGGCCACTGCCCCAGGTGTTAAAAGGGATATCATTGGGCCAATGAATGCCATTCAAAATTTGACATCCATGGAAATCATTTGTTCAGGAATTCAAAAAACAGGGCACGGGGCCCAATGCCCCGGGGCCCACAAATGTACGGGCATTGGAGGAGGAGTATCCTCAAGCATCCACTCGGATGCTTCCCCGACACAATCCCTACTACCCATCCACTCCCTCGCCAGAGGAACAGGAGGAAATGCAGGATTAGACCTCTGTTCCACCGCCCGAATAGTGTTAACACCTGAAATGGGGGTTCAACTGATTCCCACAGGAGTCAGGGGACCTCTTCCCTCAGGGACTATAGGACTTATTCTAAAAAAAAGTCCTAAAAGCTTATTAGGTTTGCAAGTGACCCCAGGTGTAATAAACTCAGACTACAAAGGGGAAATAAAAATAATGCTTAGCTCACCCCAAAGTATAACTTCTGTTAATCAAGGAGATAGAATTGCTCAGTTGCTTCTCCTTCCCAATTTACATAATTCATTTAAAATGAGTATGCCTCAAAAAGGGAACAATAGAGGATTTTGTTTCACTGACTCAGAACCTATTGCTTGCTGGGTTCGGGATTGTTCAGGGAGGCCTATGTGTAAAATAAAAATCCAAGGAATAGAGATATAAGGACTGATAGATACTGGAGCTGACTCTTCCATCATTAATCTACGGCAATGGCCCAAGCACTGGCCTCTGCAAAAAGCTTCGACCAGTTTAAGAGGCTTGGGATATAATAACCCCCAGAGAAAAGTGCAGTAATTTTTAAATGGGAGGATGATGAAGGGCATAAAGGAACATTTCAGCCTTATGTTTTACCTAACCTACCAGTTACTTTATGGGGAAGAGATATTTTGCAACAAATGGGAGTACACCTTGCAACCAAGCCTGCAGGTGTTAAATGTGAAAATCTACAGGGTAATCTTAACCCTAAAAGAAATCATTATCAAAAAGTACAGAGTAATCTTACTTACCCTAAAAGTAATCATTATCATAAAGGAAAAACATATTTTTTTTCGAGGCCACTGAGAAAATAATTTTGAAAATACCATGGCTTTCTGGTAAGCCAGTGTGGGTCCCTCAGTGGCCCCTATCTAAAGAGAAATTACAAGCTGCCCACCTACTAGTTCAGGAACAACTAGAAGCAGGACATATAGAACCTTCCACCTCTCCCTGGAATTCCCCCATATTTGTGATCAAGAAAAAATCAGGAAAATGGCAATTGTTACATGATCTTAGAGAAATTAATAAAACCATGCAAATCATGGGCCCTACTCAACCTGGACTTCCTAATCCTGTAGCTATTCCAAAAAATTTCCATCTTACTACTCTTGATATAAAGGATTGCTTCTTTACCATTCCCCTACATCCACTGGATACCCCCAGGTTTGCCTTTTCAGTTCCTTCCATCAATAATAATGGCCCTGATAAAAGATATCAATGGAAAGTGCTACCGCAGGGAATGGCTAATAGCCCCACCAATATGCCAAATATATGTGGACAAAGCAATCCAACCCATTAAAAATAAATATCCAAACCTCATGTGTTTACATTACATGGATGATGTTTTACTGGCCCACGCTAATCAAAAAATCTTATTTAATATATTCAGTAACGTGGCAGAAAATTTAAAAAAATATGGATTATATATAGCAGAAGAAAAAGTTCAAACCAGATCACCCATATTATATTTAGGATTTAAAATCATGGATACCTTTGTTAGACCCCCCAAAATTTTAATAAATAAAGAACATTTGACCACCCTCAATGATTTCCAAAAACTACTGGAGACATTAATTGGCTTCACCCTACAGTAAACCTCACTACTGGCCAACTAAAACCTTTATTTGACATCCTTCGCGGAGACCCTGATCCATCTTCACTGTGAACATTTACTCCTGATGCTAGGAAAGCTTTAAAGTTAGTAGAAAAAGCCATCAAAGGAGCTCATTGTGATAGATTTGATTTAACTCAACCGCTGATGTTGATTATTATTTCTTCACAATATACACCCACAGGAGTATTTTGGCCACAAGGGCCTTTATTATTGATACATTTGCCCGTCTCTCCTAAAAGTATAATTGAGTCTTATACCTCCATGGTGGCTAAACTTATTCTTCAAGGACTTAAGACTTCTACTAAAATATTTGGCATTCACCCTGCTACTATTATTACTCCCTATTCATCATCACAGATTGAATACTTATGCTTCAATGATAATGATTGGGCTATAGCTAAATACTCTACTTTTACAAATTTTGATAATCATCTTCCTAAGTCTCCTATATTATCTTTTTGTATTAATCATCCTATTATATTTCCACAGGTAATAAAAAATCAACCTATTCCTAAGGCATTAAATGTATTTACAGATGGGTCCTCAAATGGTACTGCTGCAGTAGTCACTAAAAAAGAAAATATGACTTACATAACTACACACAAATCAGCTCAATTAGTGGAACTGGAAGCTGTGGTAAGAGCTCTGGAAAATTTTAGAGAACAGCCCATGAATATTTTTTCAGATAGCCACTATATTGTACAAGCTGTCCCAAAATTAGAGTTAGCAGGACCAATAGCACCTCATACTCCAGCCTTTAAATTGTTTTATCAAATACAAAAACTTTTGTGGGCAAGAAAAGAACCTCTATTCGTAGGGCATATTAGAGCACATACCAACTTGCCTGGTCCCCTCCATGAAGGTTATAAAAAGGCTGATGCACTTACCCAAAGAATCTTTATACTTTCAGCGCTCCAGCAAGTTACTTTATTTCACTCCCAGTTTCACATCAATAGCACCACCTTGCAGCATAGGTTTAAAATCACAAAGGAGCAAGCCAGAATAATTGGAAAAGATTGTAAATCTTGTATGACACATTTGCCCAATCCTCATTATGGTGTTAACCCTAGAGGATTAATGCCCAATCATTTGTGGCAGATGGATGTTACTCATGAGCCAAGTTTTGGAAAATTGTGATTTATTCATGTGACCATAGATACATGCTCAGGCATGATTTTTGCTTCTTTACATTCTGGAGAAAAAGTTAAAGATATTACATCTCATTGTTTGCAAGCTCTTGCTGCATTGGGCATCCCCAAAATGCTTAAAACAGGTAATGGCCCTGCATATACGTCCTCATCTTTCAAACAGTTTTGTGCAAAATTTAATATATCCAATAAAACAGGCATCCCATACAACCCTCAGGGTCAGGGCATTATTGAAAGAGCAAACCGCACACTGAAAATTATGTTATTAAAACAAAAAGAAGGAAATTGGAAAAGTCCTAGGGACAGATTGGCAGTTGCCCGGTTTACCTTAAATTTTTTGACTTTAGACTCTAATGGTTATTCTGCTGGAGACAGACATTGGAACCCACACCAACAACATAAACCTTTGGTTTACTGGAAGGATGTTCTTTCAGGTACATGGAAGGGTCCAGATCCAGTATTAATTTGGGGGAGAGGATCTGTTTGTGTTTTTCCAAAGCACAAATCCTCTCCAATATGGATACCATCTAGATTAATAAAACAGGTACCACATCAAAAGGATCAAGATGAAGTTGTTGAAGAATCAAGATTAATAAAAAAAGTACAAAATCAAGAGGACCAAGATGAAGGTATGGAATGATTCCCTCAAAAAAGTCCTTCAAAATATTTCACAACTTAAGTGTCATTCCTCCAGGCCAGGACGAGGAGATCTCTCTTTAGTGTGCACACAATTGTATTTTTTTTTCTTTTTATACATGTCTTTATGTCTGTACATTTGTCTATATTTCATGTTAATGTGACGTCACAAATATATATTTATATGTTTGTGCATCTGTCCAGTGTGACGTCACAAATAACAAAGCACTTATGAAAAAAAAATATATATATATGGATCCAAATAACTTTAATTCATTTTAGGTTAAGAGTATTCAATTTAGGTAAATAATTTTATAAATAAAGGTACTTTCAATTTTGATTTATAGGTGTCCCTTGGACTTCTCTTTAGCAAACAATATGACTAGTGCTAAATAACCTGATATTTTGGTGTTTTGACATAAGATTGTTTATTTGTTATTAACTTCATTTGTTTAATAGCTGATTAATTTCAATTATCTCAACAGGTAAAAGATTGCTGTGTATACAGAGACTCGAGGGTTCCAGCTAACAAATTATTTCTCCAAAGTGCCTTTACCTTTTCTTTAATCTATCTTTAATGCAGTAAATACTCTCAGTCTTTCTTTGTTTTGTTCTAAATATGATATTTTGCCAACTTATGTTTGTGGAAGCTCAACCAGCAATGTGTGTGAACAAAAATCAACTTTAATTTTCTAATCTAATTATTCTATTTTTTAGTTTGATAACTTGCCTCTTGACTCTGTGCTGCAATAGCACTGCCTTTCCTTTAATAATTGATGCTTGAGTTTCTAGGTAGTGGGCCCTGAAGATTTGCCGGTGGCACTGTCTAGACATAAAAAAGATGGCTGCTGCTACAGCTTCAACCATTCCTGCTGCTCAAGCATCAAACAACCTCACCAGCAGTGTGGCCTCTGCTCTGCATGCATGGGGCCTCCTAGATCAACATGTTATAACAAGTGGACATTTTGATATTTCATTGTTTAAAACTTTACAGAACAATGCTTTGCGGGTATTTGTCTAGATAATTCAGTGTGTTACTTGATGGAACTTAGGGCAGCTGATTTGTTTAAACAATTTTATATGCTATGCAATTTGGCTCGTCACCAAAAGGCTTGTTGCCTTAAAGCCGCAGCATCTCCTCACAATTGGACGGCTATTAGTCATCATACACAGTCGATCCTAAAGGGCTCCATTGGATGGCTGGTTAGCCAATGACGGGTAAGATCCCCAGAGGGGGACAACCTAAGACAGGCACAGTCGCACGAGACAGTCTCATGTGGCTGACATATCAACCTAAGACAGGAGTCAAGGGCACAGCCTTGATTATCTGATGATGGGTAAGAATGTTGGTTGCACATAGACGTCCTAGAGCATCCCCTAGAGCATCCCCTCTTTTAAAACAAATGGGGGGAAATGCAGGAGCCCTGTTTGGGGAGATGGCTAAGATTGCAGTTGACTATGGGCCATGGAGATGTTTGGGTATTGCCGCCTTCCGTAGTCTCACGAGACTTGGCCTGGGAACTCGAGAGAGCTGGGCCGAGATTGCTGATCGTGTTGGTGCCATTTGGTGTGTGGGTATTTTTGGTGGTGTGTGGTGCGTGTTAAAGTCATTGTTAGAGCCAGAGAGAGAAGTTATCAAAATAAAAAGCCTGTTTGTTTCTAGTTCACCTCTAAACTTCTTCCCGCGGCTTCGTTGCTCCAAGTGGCCATCGCTTCAGGCGGCAACATAAACCAACTGGGAGGCAGTTAAATTTTAACTTATAGGCAGTTAAAATTTCCTTAGGAAATCATGGTTGGTGTGTGCATGTGTTGGAAGTAACCAATTAGTATATAGTCAGTGTGTAACTGTGGATTGATAATTGATTACAGTATTTGAATTGTCCCTACCACTAAAATTGTCTGCTTATTGTGTAAAAGGGAATACCTTAAAATGTGTATTTTGTTTTTGTTTCTGTTTTCTGAGTGTGGAGTAGGTATAGAGATGTAGAAGAAAATAAATTTTTAAAGAATGTATTGGGTTAGAAGAGCAAAGCATATCTAATAAGAAGTACAGGTGTTTGGGCTTTATGCTGAAAAAACAAGGGATCTCCAAGTTTTTATAAAAAAAGACAGAGATTATATGACTGTGATCTAAGAATATAAACTGGGCCACAGTGTGGAGGTAATATTGTAGAGGAGAGACAATAACAGAGCAGTCAGTTGTCCATTACCACAATTACCAGGGTGAGAGCCTGCTACAGTTTGTATGTTCAATGTCCCCCACAGGCCTATTTGTTAAAGTCTTGCTCCCCAGTGTGGTCCTATTAAGATGTGGTAGAACCCTCTTGTCATGATGTGCTGCCTTGCAAGAGTTCCAAAACATTGGACCACTTGATTATTGACTGGAATCCCTAAAATCATGAGCCAAAATGATCCTTTTTTTGTTATAAGTTAATTGCCTCAGGCATTTCATTATAGTGATGAAAATCTCAATACAGGGATGATGCAGATCTGAACAGACACTATGGCTACAGTACTGAGTGCTCAGGACACCACAACTGAATGAAGACAGAGGGAACATTGAGACATGGAGAAGGTCAGTGTTCATGTTTATGAGTACTGAAAGTCGTGTAAATTTGGGGCTAGCCCAAACTGTGTCAATGGCTACTTTGAGCTTTTGAACATTTGCATATAGTAGAAATATGGTAATGGGGTCATTTTGACCTGAGTAGTTAAGAAACACAACAACAACAACAAAAAAATAACTATTGCACTTTATTCCTCCTGATATTCACATATGCTCTCTTGTCACTCTACCGCTAAAGTGATCTGATAACAACATCCTGCATATTCTGAGAGAGCATTTCAATTCCCAGTGTCTTTCTGTAAGTGCAGTTTTATTTTAATGACTGTCATTAGCCTTCATCAGGGTATGATTTGGGTATGTCATATGTAGTCAAAGACTCTTTAGTGGGGTTTTACTACACCTAGAATGCATATAAATACATTAATTATTCCTAATTGAAAAAACACCATGCATTATACAGACTTAGAAACCAGTCATATTATCCTCTTAATGGTGGCATTTTAAAGATGCATATGCAGAAGTTCAGGTACCATATATGTAATATATATATTTTTTTCTTTTATCAGAATTACATGTCTTGGTAATGAAAGATTTTAGCATTAAA
Organism: Tamias sibiricus; assembly: GCA_025594165.1. NCBI lineage: Eukaryota > Metazoa > Chordata > Mammalia > Rodentia > Sciuridae > Tamias > Tamias sibiricus. The sequence goes on from CM046671.1 coordinate 40,163,346, forward strand.
ATGTAAAAGAGATTTTTGATATCATGCATTTTATTATTTGAATTTTAGTCATGCTCCCCTGGATTATGTCCATTTTGTACTGCAATATGCTTTATTGTTGTATTATTATGTGATCATTATAAGCTGAGCACCCTGTATAAATGATACCTAAAGTTCCTGGAGGGCAGCATAGAATTATCCTTGGTGGATAACATGGAGATTAATTAAGTCTGTTGAACTAAATTATCTCATTGCATAAACCACTGTATGAATTCTGGTCAATTTGCATTCCACTAAGATATTTCATTAGTATTCTTTCAAAATATTTTATAAATATAACCAAATTTAAAAATCCTAAGCAAATATAAATATATACTTATAAGATCATTTTTTCATTTCATCTAAAAAACTAATATAATTATATTAATTATATTATAATTATGACAGTTCTACTTAAAGCTTTTATGTGCTTTTAAAAATAGCATTAAAACTTCCATAAGCTAGTAGCAATAAGAGTTCATATCCTAGGCTGGGGATATGGTTCAGCTGGTAGAGTGTTTGCCTCCTCTGCACCAAGACCCTGGGTTCAATCCCCAGCACCACAAAAAAACAAAAAAAAACAAAAAAAGAGTTTATATCCTGTAGATTTTTTAACTTCCATCACATGACTGGTATGGGTTTTCTTTGGAAAGAACTAAAATGATCATTAGCTATAGTGTTGAACTATTTCCTACCTGCTATTATTATGGTGGAAATTAATGAATAGCTTCTGTTTGCTTTCCATGGAACCTTGATAAAAATAATTTAGATCAATAATTTATATTTAAATAATTTAGACCAATAATATCCATGGCTAGGCATCACAATAATATGTGAGATTTAGTTAATTTTGAATTTCAAATATATCAAGTGTAATCCCTGATTGCCTGGGAGATGCTTACATAATAATTCCAATATTACTCTACAAAAAGGTAAGTATTCAGGATCACTGGTGTGACAAGCTCTATTGCTGTCCATCAGAATTCCCCAAGCACAAAAGCACAATGCTCACCTATCCATTCAGGAAGCCATACTTCTAAAAAAAAAAAAAAAAAAAAAAAAAAAAAAAAAAAAAAAACAGCACAGTGCACTGATATAAGGCAAGGAGTTTGAAGTTTGGTTGCCTGGAATTTAATTTGTGCATTGCCTTTCTCTAGGTTGTATATAAGCGTATATAACATTTTTTATGCAGAATAAATGAATTAATATGCCTGCTGCATGTATAGGCTTATATAAATATTTATTAAGTGAATGAAGTCTGAAGATTTCTTTTGTAACTACACAGATATACATATTTTTTCATTGCAGACTTTGACCACTTTTGAGAATGAGGCCTTAAACAAAGGTCTACATTTCTGATGGAAAGATGTCACATACCAGCTCTGTTGCACATACCATGTCACATTTTATGTATAAAAGGGAGCTATTTTTTTCCTTATCTTCATTGATTCCCAAATTATATTCACTATAAAAGAGACTGATTCCAGTGCCCAATATGTAAATATATGATGTATTTTGATATTCAGGAAACTCTCTCCTTTACTTGGGGAGCCAGCATGTAAATTCATAATTTCAGTGTCATATGTGAATAACAAAAATCAGTACAATGAACAGTAGTAGATGCAAAATACTGGTGATCAGAAAAGGCAGAAACATTTGAGTAGTGAAAGAATTGGGTGAGTTCACTAGCTGCTCAGGAGTATGTGAGAATCCTTAGCTCTGTGTGCCAAATAGTACTAGTTCTTCCTCCTTTGGGACACTGTCTCTCCCTCCTTCCCCCTACCAGGGCAGGAAGTGATTCTCCCCAGTGAACTGTGTTCTCCATCTCTCTCTGGCACTGTGGCTGTCAGTAGATGGTGGCCTGCAGCATCCCTGTGTGATGAGCTTTTTCCCTACTCCAGAAAATGTATATTAGACACACACACACACACACACACACACACACACACATATATTAGATGTGGTTGTTTTAGCTGATATTTTTGAATTATTATTAATATCCTTTAACTAGAGAATAATTCAGTGCAGAAAGGTAAAGATGTAAGAGGTATGAATCAGGGTATTTGAGGTAATTATTAAGTTTCTTTGGAATTTAAGATGAATTCTGAAACATTAGACTCATAAACAAAATGGGACTCACTCATCATGACTTCTTTAGGGAAATTATACTTTGAGAAATGGGATTTCAACAAAAAATTATAAGTTATGGAGCCAAACAGTAAGATCTAGTAACTACTAAAATATATCAATCTTTTGATGGTGTGAAATTTACATTCAAGGGGAATAACTTTGAAAGCAGGCAGAGGAATTCACAAATTGGCTTATACTGCCATTTTTTTTTTCTGATTGCATCTCCTAAAGACACACCTCCTAACAATGATTAATGCCAGTTCCTAACAGGTTTCCAATGTACTATGCATGTAAAATGCCAAGCTAGCAGAAAGCAACCCATATAGAAACTGGGGAGACACATCAGGTCCTCTGAAAGATTAAGTGTCTGTCTCATGAAGGATATTTTAGCATGTTGGTAAAGGGTTCTCTATCTCCCTCTACCTAGCTCAGCAAACTGTTGTGCTTGTTTTCAGTAGAATAGGAATAGTTAGTTGGAAAACAAGTGTTCTCTTAGAAAACATGAACTCATGACTCCTCTGACTTATTTTTAAAATCCTTTGATCATGATAAAAACTCTCTTTGCTAAAACATCTGTGGGGATTCTTTGAGCCCTCTTCCCAGCTAGAACTCAGTCTTGGCCCCCTTCCCAGCCAAGTGAAATTTCAGCAAGAATCTTACCACATCAGTTTAGCAAGAATCCCCCATTCGGGGTAATTGATCACCTTGGCCTTTTTTCAGGAAGGACCTTGTTAGGTCAGTTTTAAAGAATTCACTTTTTTTTTTTTGCACTGACCACTCACTTGTTTTGTAGAAATCCTTCAGTGATCTTTATTTTACTCAAAATTGAACACACTCTCTCTACACTGTTACAGTAGCCTTAATATCTGTTAATGTCTTGAATAAATTCTTCTTCATGATTTAACAAGTGTTCAAATTTTTTTGTTTGTTTAATAATGACATTGTTATTTAGGTTGTACAGACAATAGGCTTCATGATGGATAACTTGTGATGAATGATGCAGGCACCAGGTGAGAAGGGTTACTGGAGAAGCAGAGGTCACAGGACAGCCAGGCTTCAGTTACAGCAAGACGGTCCAAAGATGCTTAGAGAAGAGGATGTTAAAACAGGTGTTTTGCTAGAGAGTGATTTTTGGAAGATACAGGGAATGAATGTGCAGTTTGTGAAGGGCACGACTCTCATTATTTTAGGAGATCTCTAGAAGCTTAGTGTTTTAGTCAGCTTTTCACTGCTGTGACTTAAAGACCCAACCAGCATAATTGTAGAGTAGGAAAAGTTTATTTGAGAACTCACGTTTCAGAGGTCGACAAAAGGCTCCATTCCTCTGGGCTGGAGATGAGGCAGGACATCGTGGCTGGAGAGTATGGCAGAGAGAAGCAGCTAACATCATCATGGTAATCAAGAAGCAGAGAGAGACTCCACTCTCCAGATGCAAATACAAACCCCAAATCTACTTCCCAATTCCCATCTCCTCCAACCACACTACCACTTCAGTTAATCCCATCAGGGATCAATTAACTGATTAGGCTAAGGCTATAACCCAGTCATTTCTCCTCCAAACCTTCTTACTGTCTTGCACATGAGCTTTTGGGGGATACCACAGCTAAACCATAACACTTAGTGTCATGACACTGTGGAGAATTCAGAACCATACAAAGATTCTGGATTTCTTTCAGCTTCTATGGAAAACAGGGATTTACGTCATCATAGACTGAAAACTGCTCCTCAACTTAGAATGGATGTATATCCCAATAACCCCACTGTAAATGGAAATGCTGTTACATCCAGAATGCCCTTAATACACCTAACTTCCTGAATATTAGCAGCACAGTGCACTGTAGAGTATGGTTATTTCTTGTGATAGTGTAGCTGACCTGGAGCTGTGTATCATTGTGGCTGCTCAGCATTGCAAGAGAATATCATACTGCATATTGCTAGCCCAGGAAAAGATCCAAATTCAAAATTCAAAGTACAGTTTCTACTGCATGCATGTATATCACTTTCATACCTTGTTCAGGTACAAAAAAAAAGGCTACATTGTCAACAACATAACTCATAGTAGTTGTATTTAACTAGTGGTTGTATAGATCATCTGTGGTTGTATTCATCTCTAAGGCAAAGGCAATCCAATTTTGGTCTCTTCTTAGAAGTGTTTCTATAGGCTGTTCAAATGGTGACACCTGGAATTGTCCCACTGATAATCTTTTGCTTTTTAATTTTACCTACTAATAATTCTAAGAAATGAGAAACCCTATATTAAAATGACACATAACTGGTGAAAAGAGAAGAACTAATAACCAGAGAGCAATACATTTACAATGACAATTACACACAGGTCTTATACCAATTTTTTAGCTTGCTTTGGAGTTATTGTCTACATTTTTTTGTCAGTATCAAAAGTATTTAGAATGTAGTACCATAAACTCTAGTTAAGGTGCAATTATTACTATGGTTTCTTGCACATGTTGCAATAGAAAGATCCCAGGATTTAGCATTAGACTTCCAGTTTATTGGCAAATCTTACCTCAATCCATGCATGCACTGAATCACCTGCTGATGATCTTAACTTGTCATGCCTATCCAAGAGTAACTGTCTTGACTTTTTGTGCATAGTTCTCAGACAACTACAAATAAACAAATCCATTAAGGTGGAAAGAATCTTTACAACCAGACCCCAGCACCCAGAATGTGCTGGACTCTTTGATATTAGCTTAAGATAAACCAAGTGCATTCTGGTTTGAACGAAGTGACCTTTGTCTAACCAAGGTACACATTGTTCCTTCTGACACAAATTATTCATATTCACTTGTCTTGCTGCCCAGGACCATACTTCAGTAAATTGTACTCTCTGCAATCTAGATCTCTCTGCCTCTCTTTGTTCAGTCTCATGGCACCCAAGCGGCTATTTTACACTTGGGTCAGTTTGTTCTGGAACACCCAGGAATGTTTAAAGACAACTGATTGCCAGGATCCGCACTATACAAACTATGTCCAAATGTTTAGGTTGGAGCCCAGGCAATGGTAGCTTTTCAAAATTATCCCTAACATTTTACTGTACAGCCAACATTGAGGCTTTTAGCTTTATGCCTTACTGATATATAGTTGTGTCAAAGTAGTTAGCCATTTTAAACTTTGATTTTGCCTGTCTAAAAATAGAAATGATTATCCCTCCTTAGCTTAGTATTATAAAATTGAACATTAATTCTTCAAAACTTAACTCTGGCTATTTAAATAGCATAGGTGCAATGCACCTATCACCATGCCTTACTGTCCCATAATCAATTTGTTTACTTCAGTCAAAGTTGTGACCAAAAGATTGCTGTTCAGACTGCAAGTGATTTCAAAATAATGATGTGAATGATGATTAGTTAATGTGCTAACTGTTTAAACATCAGATGTAATTAAAAAACCAATTTGGGCAGAAGGACACACACATAGACTTGCTTAGGAAGGCTTCCTATAGGTATCATTTTATTATTGAGCCATTTAAAAATGCAATTCTACATTTAAACAAAAATTGCAAAAGTAGCACAAAGTACTCATGTGTATACTTTATTCATATCTACCAATGGTTTATATTTTACCCCATTTAATTTAAAACTTAACCAGTAATCATATTTTTTTCTAAAAAAATGTGAAAGTAAGCTGAAGATTTTATACCTTTTACCACTAAATATTCAAATTTGTATTTCCTAAAAATAAGAACATTATCTTATAGAATAATGTTATATATATTATAAATAATAATATTATAGATATTAGGATAATAATATTAGAATTATTTAAGTGGGGAAATTTAACATTGATATATAAGAACATCTAATTCATAGACCATATCCACTTCCATCAATTTGGCAATTGTGGGTTTGTTTCTAAATGATTTCCAGGTAGGATTTTCTGAGAGGTCTATTTTAGTATACATAAAGTAGTATAATGAAGCATACCATCCTTAAGAATTATGACTTCTCCATCAAGTCAATGTAGCTGTTTCAAGACATAAGCATGATCGCTATGTGTGTGCAGATGTCTAATAAACCTACTATGCATCAGTCATTTCCTCTAAAACCTTGGATAATTCCAGTCTGAATTGGTCCAAATGCAGTTGTGTGCTATACTACTAGCTTCACTCTTTTTATGGTCACTGCCATAATGAAACTTAGGAAACATTCATCAGTAGAAAAAAGGAAAGAAAGAAAATGCCATGTTTTCCATCCATTGGTAATGACCCCTCTGACTCTCCACTCATTCTCAATCTATCATTCCTAATTTTTAAATAATTTTTAATAATTTGTCCAGAAATATCTATTGAGTATCTATTATATGTCAAGTGATAGATTAAGGTATATGAATAAGATAGCAAGCTAGATATGTAAATAATCCTGTCACTGTGTTTTTTATTTTAGTAAAGAATAAGCTCTTACTAGTTGCATATTAATAGTGGTATTTGAATATCTTAAATTTAGCATCTTCTGTTGTGTGGCCTATTACTTTTTGCATCTCTAATAGGTCTGTTTTCCTTTAGAGAGTTGATTAGTAGCTATAGTTCACTGGTTACAATTTCAAGATTTGGAGCTAATTTACAAGGTCTGAAAACTTGTTCTGCTATTTTCTAGTCATGGGATAGTGAACAAGCCTTTGATTGTTATAAGTTTTTCTGAAATGGCAGAAAAACCACCTATTCCAGGGAGTCAAAGGAGATAATACTTGCACAACATCAGAGCACCAGACACAAGATCAGCATTCATTAACCTCAGTTGTTAGGCTCAGTTATCAATTTTGAGGCCAGGAATTTTCATAAGCATTTTTTTCATTCCTGTAACAATCATAAAGTCATAGGTAGGCAATGGTAAATTCCTGATATAAGTTGAACTGATTAGAAAATTCCAGATCAGCAAATATATGATTAGAAAACAATATGAAACTGTGAGAAAGGGCTTATCTACAAATGATATTTCCAGATATAAGAACATTTTTGCTCTTGTAAGAAAAAAAACTGATTTACCAAACATTTATTCAAATATTCTTTTTTCCTTTCTACTTTCTTGCGATAACATGCCTTTTTTTTGCAAATAACAAATATATATTAATTATTCATAACACCAAGTAGCAAAATGTAAAATTTGTAAAACCATAATAAATGCATTTATATGTAAGATACAAGACTCTGGAAACTGGTAAATGGTAAAAAAAAAAAAAAAAAAAATGCCTTAAATTTAGAAAGGGCTTGGGCTTTGGTTAATGAAAGATCAAGTTCAAATCCTGAGATACCAAATGTCAACATCTGTAAAATATAATCCATAGTAACATATACCTCATAAGTTATCATGAAGCTTAGTGAGATACAGTATGTCAATGCCTTTAGTGATAATGAAATATACTAATTTACTTCTGGTTGATATTAAACAGTGTTTCCTGTTAATATTAAATCTGGCAGTATGTTCAAAAGCATAGGAATCAGAAGGGTGAACTTTTATGCATGCACAGAATGGAATCAAGACAAGAGTCAAATCCATGGGTCTGCTATAAATGTAGACACCATATGACAGCTTCCTTCCTTCTTTGCATGTTAGTTTTAGACTGCACTTCCCCTTCCCTGTAGGAATAGGAAGTCCAGGGTATCCTTAGGTGGGAGAGGAAATGATGAAACACTTTCAGCAGGAGACCCCCTGCTGTCTCAGAATTATTTTTAAGGCACTGGCTTATATGGTTTCTTATGGGTTGGCATGATGCAAGTTCAAAGTTTTTAGAGCAGACCAGCAGACTGACAGCTCATGGGGGAGTTGTGGCAAACCTTTAGGCAGAATTGCTTATTCTAGAGGAAACCTTAGATTTTGCTCTTTGGTCCTTCAACTTTTTGGATGAGGCTCATACACATTCCTGAGGGTACTCTCCTTACCTTAATGGCAACTGATTATAAATGTTAATCAAATCTACAAAATGACTTCACAGCTACACAGAGACTTAATATTGGGTTAAATAACTGAGTACAATGGTGTAGCCAATTGGGTAACCATAATGCCTGCTAAATGTGACCATGTGTGGTGCAGCAGCATCCTAGGGCACTGCCTCTTACATGCAGGGGTACCCTGGAGAGCTGAAGATTTTTGTCTAGTTTTTAGAAAAGTTACAGTAAACTTATCCTGTGTTTAGATGTTTCACCATTCCACATCTGCCTTCTGTACCTTCACTTCCTTCTTGCCTCTTAATATTGATGGTGCACTCCTGGTACTCGCTGGATATGCCAGAGCCCCCCAGGACAGTGTGACCCCAATCCTACACTCTCTGAGCAAAGCACAAACCACTGGACTGAAACACTCCTCCATTCTTATTTTGATGGAAGTGTAAGGGAGAATAAGTGTTATCTTTTCATTCTCCATCACTAGGTTCATGGATGAGGACCCTGTAACCAAAGACAGATCTTAACATGAGAAACACAAATTCATTTAGTATAAATTTTACCTGGTAGGGAGGCTTTCAGAAATGAAGATCTGGAAAAACTGTATTTTTACTGACAGTCATGCTGCAGCGTGATCAGAGGACAAAATGGTATAATCCCACAGTAATAAACTGTGGGATCCTTCTGACCTTGACCTTCCCAGATTTTATGGTCTGCTTCAGAGTGGAAAGGGGAAGGGTCATTTTGGTGACTGTGGCATGCTTTTAGGAGACATTGGTTGGGAGAAGGCCAAAGATCTTTCTACTGATGTGATGGCCTCCATTTCCTTCAGCTTATGAAACTCAGCATGTCAAGGGGCCAGAGTTTGGGGTAGCATTTCCTGCACCCCATCAGAAGCTACGTATTCACCACATAGCCTTTACTTTTTTGAGGGGTGGGGTGCTGAGGATTGAACTCAGGGGCACTCTACCACTGAGTCACATCCCCAGCCCTATTTTGCATTTTATTTATAGACAGGATATCACTGAGTTGCTTAGCACCTCACTTTTGCTAAGACTGGGTTTGAACTCGCGATCTTCCTGCCTCAGCCTCCCTAGCTTCTAGGATTACAGGTGTGTATACCATATAGCCTATTCTTATAGGCTTTTGATTAATGAGTTAATGGATTGATGGTTCTTTTCTTCTATTAAAATACAATGCCAAATATGGAAACAGTATTGATTTGAGAAAGTGATGTTCTGACTTCAAATGCAGACTCTGCCACATAACAACCATGTGACTCTGAATGACTCCTGTGAGCTCATTGAACTGACTTAGTTTTCTTATCTAGGTGGGAATCGTATATTCCATGAAGTTAAAACCTTTTTATCTTCCATCACAGACTAGAGCCACTTGTTCTTTTTTTTTTTTCTTCTTCTTCTTTTTGATTACTTTCTCTTTGGTGTGCTTCCTTAAACTTTTCAGGGTTTTAGAGTCATTTTAGATCTATTGAATATGTTTTTCTGGATAAATATTTATTGTCATTTATATGAAATCATGTTTAAAACAAAGATTCAGAGAAAATCATTAATTACATTTGATTTCTTGAGGCAAGAAGGAAATTCTGCACGATATTACATCAAAGAGATATTATCCACAAAAACAAACAAAAAAAAAATTTCCCCAAAACAAAATGAAAAACAAGAGAGAGAAAGAGAGAGAGAGAGAGAGAGAGAGAGAGAGAGAGAGAGAGAGAAAGAGAAATGGTGAACAGGAATAAGAGAAATGGAGGAAAAGTTGAAACCAATATATCCTATAATTGGAACTAGTTAATTTGTGTATATTTTTTGAGTTAAAAAATTAGCTTGCCACATATTTCTGCTATAGTTATGGCCTAAAAGTTTAGCTTCCTTATTCCCAGGTCATTCCTTGGGAGGAGTGATGAATAAATATAACCCTTTCAATTTTCTTATTCTTATGCTGGGTATTTTGGCATATTGGATTTCAGGAAGAACTATGGTTAATTAATTTGCCGTGTCAAGACAGAATTATTTTTTCCCATAGCTGAAGATGTGCATTCCTATATTGATTTCTACTGTCTTCTTATGTGTGAGTTTTATCACCAGAAAGAGACCTTGCATTCATTAAGGTCATTATTATTCCCTGTCCCTTTTTTATGTTTCCAACTATAGCATCCACACAGAGCTGGAAAGCATGTGCTTATTTGAGTACATCAGTATTTTTTCCAATCACTAATCAGTGTAGAAAAGTAATCAACAACCTTAAAAAACATAAAAAGGGAAAGAAAATAATTTTGGTTTTAGTATTTGATCTTCTGTGGGTGTTACAGCAACAGAAGTAAGCAGACTATTCAAAATATCTTGTCTTTATGAAAGGACCCTACAAACCTCCAAGATTTATGAAATGATAAACAATTACCAATGCTTGTTTCCTATGCCCTAGATGCCTGAGCTTCCATAAGGGTAAACAGCATTCAATTACTTAATGAACAAAAGAGACATTTGACAAACTAATGACTATTTATTGCTTGTGTGTGTGTGTGTATGCAAATGCATATACATTTACAGAGCTTCAGGTACTTTATATCACAGTAGAATTGCATATTGTTGATATCTATAAAAATCATTTAATAAAGTATGTTTAATATAGAAATTCTCATTTACTCTGATTTCTTATATTATCTTCCAAACATTTACAAATGTGTCAAATCGTCATGAGCATGTGCATTATTTTTATGTCCATTATGCTCTCACTTCTCTAAACAGTTTTGTTTGTAACTTTGCATTCAATATAGTCAGAGCTTTCAGTATTCCCAGTGACATGTTCTATTAACTACACTATTCAGAGAAAAATCATTAATCTTAATGTTAGCATGCAAAATGGAACTAAACTGTACTATAACCATCAAGAATTATATATTTTACTTATGATTTACCCTTTCAGTTAGAGCAACTTTGAAGGTCTCTCTTTACAGAGGTTAAAGTGTGAATGTCCCTGGATGCAGGAGAAACAGCAGTTGATTCTCCATCTGGAATCCCTCCTGATGTACAAAATGGAGAGCCTTCAGGTAAACCTGTATCATCCAAGCATTGCTTTCCCTGTGTCTGCCTTGCTCTTACATGTGCTTAATAGTGGAAAAGTGCTTCATCTTCAGTTTTTAAAATATCTTCTCTTTCTTGACATGACAACCTTCAGACTTAATGGGGCACTGTATAGGAAAAGCAAGGGTTTTGTTGTCCATCAGCTCCCATGATATATAAAACCAGAAGGTTGGAAACAGCTGCTTTGGTCCACTGATCTGTTCAGCAAGTTTGACAGGCAAATACAGACACCAATATCCCTATGCTCTGTGACATCAGAGTTCTGAGGTCAGCTGTGGAAGACTCAAAGAAAAGTGATTCTTAAAAAAAAAAAAAAAAAAAAAAAAAAGGAGCTGTCACCTAGTGTGAGAAATACATGTGAGGTTGTAACTTTGAGGAGGCCCAGCAATGATAACACAGTCTAGGTTGCTGGGTATGAGTAATATATGGTTTCTTGCACATCCTTGAAGTAAGCAAGACTCTCAGTCAAGCACAGAGAATACTTTTTGTACAGAGTTTCTCTTTTCTTCATACTCCTCTTTTTTTTTTCATAGAGGATTCTGATTTGCATTGAGCTGATGGAGATATGCTATTTATCACAACAGAAAGCCTTCTCTCTAGACACTAGTCTTCTGGGAGTTTGACTGATTGTAGATGAAAATCCATATATGCCACATCCAAAGAGGAAATGGCAAATTTAGAGATGCTATCAGAAGTCATCACTACTTGGAAAATGTCCCTGTCTTTGCTTGATAGTTTATCTCTTGCTGCTGGCTTTCTCATTCTGGAGCTGGTCCAAGCAATCACACTTTCAATATCACACTTCATGGCTGGATGAAATGCTGTCAACAACATGATTTTGACCAGTAGGTAGGTTGTAAGTTTCCAGGTTGTGAGCTGATTGAAGTCTCCCTCCTGGAGTAATAAAAGAGAACTCACCTTTATTAAACGAGACAGCTCCCGTTACGTCATGTCTTGGGTCAGACGTCACTGGCATGGCAACAGGAGATAGAGTTGGCTACATTCCACTCAAATTTGCCCTGTGATTCACATGGCTACACTGCGTTAAGTCAGAACAAAATGTGCCATTTAAACATTTTCAACCTTGCCCATCTGAATGCACAATTTAGGAAAGAAAATAGAGTGAAGGTAAAATTATTCAACACATTTAGTTTGAAAAGTACATTTATATGAGTGTATGTTTTAAGTTTTCCACCAAAATATGATAGAATGATACAAAATGGTTCAGTAATGTGTCACATATGTACGAAAAGATTTAGATATGATTGGATTACACTGTAGGGGGTTTTGTGTAAATCACAATGTATTTTTATTGATGATATTTGTACTTCGTTTATATTTAAAATGAAGCTATTTCTATTTGCAAAAGCATATTGAAAATGTAAAAGGTATTTTCAAAGGAGTGGGGAACAGATACTTTGAAAGGGTTAGGGAACAAATTATTCATACATCTCTGATGCTTGATAACACATGAATCTGTCACTTTATATTAAGCCCATCATGGTGACCCAGTAATGTGTTGATTCACTTGGAAGAATTAAAAAACACAGCACCTGACCTTGGGGAACTTACACTGTAGACATATATTCTTCTTCTTTCTTTTTCTTCTTCTTCCTTTTTTTAACATCAGGCAGGTAATGTGCCACTGTCCTAACCAGGTTTAGAAGGAGGCACACTTCACACAATAGCATGAATACCCAATCATCACACTTATGAACCGAAGGATCTAGACATATATTCTTGAAAAACAGGCACAGTGAAAAAAGCAGTAGTAATTAAATTCTGAGCTATACATTATTCAAATAATATGTATAATTCTTACACGTATAGGCTATAGTATTTAGGGGCACTAAATAAGGTAGAAAGTAGGATCATCTTTAGAGGAAAAAAGAAAGAAGGCACTGAGCACAGCATGGGAGTAGGGATGAGCACTGTGTCACCTTCTAGCTAGCATGCTGGGGATACAGGGAGGAGTAGTGTAAGAATGGAAATAGACACATGGTGGCCTTGACGGACAAAGAGAGAAGTATAAAATGCACATGCCAGACAATCCAGAGAGAGCTCTGCACTGAGATTGGAACTGCAGGCACTGATTAGGTCAAAGAGTCATCATTCTCTTCCATAAATTGGTGAATCTTGCACTCTAGTTACAACTGAAGCTTCCTTTTAAGAACCCATTGCTATTTTGCACTTCCCAACATGCTTGATGTCTCCTGGAATCATCACTAATTATTCACTCCTCACTTGTTGTATTCAACTGCTCTGGGCCTGATGCTCTGTCAGTCTATCTGGTTTCCAAAAAAAAAAAAAAAAAAAAAAAAAAAAAAAAAAAAAATGACATATCTCCTGGGGCATTTGAAGATGGAATTCAGACCCAATGATTGTGTCTGTGGAACTTTCTACTCTGACAAGCAAACCTGGGCTAAGAAGACCTCTTTTTCTTTTCATTTACTTACTTGTATGATAATGAAATAAAACTAAATTTTTGGAGCAGATCCCTATCATTTGTATCCACTTGTGTTCCAGAAAGTTGTGCTATATCACTCATCCACTCACTCTTGGAGGCAGCTGATATAGTTGGGGAACTTTCAACAGAACTTTCAACAGAGGTTGCTGCTGCACTTACTGGTGAAAAGGCTGCCATATTGCTATGGGAATCTCAGTGGCTATTGACACAGAAGACCCCACTGGGTTCATGATCTTCTTGTGCCTGAAGGCAACTTCTTTAGGATCTGAGTTTATCTGAGACCTAACTTCTGTTATAAACACTAAATAAATAATTTTCATAAAATACAATAATAAAAGTCTAAATATTCACTTATTAATAAATAAACCCATCTGTTCAGGCAAAATACACATTGAAATGTCCCCTAATTAACACTGGGGATACTGAAGTAAAAAAGGATAAACATATCTCTCCTTAGGTTAAACAGTGAAAGTTACAACTTAGTAAACTGAAGATTTGGAGGTTGAAAAAAATGTCATCAAGATAGAAGGGGATAAATGAAGGATTATAGACCAAAAAGTATAGAAGTAGACTACTTACTATACAGACTGATTTTTTTTTTTTTCCTATGGGAGGGAAAGCAGGAGGATCTGAATTTTCTGTTCATGATCTGTATCTCATTTTCTATAATGTCCTGTTCATGCCTCACAGGATCTGTTAAAATCCTTGCACTATTTATCTATTGCAATTTCCCAGGCTAGACAGACATACTACTCTTAGAAACTCCATTTGTTGGTCTGCCATAAAGGAATTCTTTGGGGGCTGTTATATGGGAACAATGAACTACGGAGATCAAGAAGAAACCAGACAGGAACAACAAAGACCTAAAAAGAAAAGGAAGAAAAACAATGGCTTTGAAGAAAAAGAATGATTAAAATTCTGGTATTTGTGTATACTTCCCTGCAATTATAAGCATACATTAAAATGTTTATTCTTGGGGCTGGATTTGTGGCTCAGCAGTAGAGTGCTCGCCTAGCACATGCGCGGCCCGGGTTCGATCCTTAGCACCATGTACAAATAAACACATTGTGTACAACTAAAGCAAATAAATATTTTTAAAAAAATGTTTATTCTTTAACTTTGATTATATTTTGTTTCAGTACCACAAAACAGTATTTGGTCATATTTAGTTTATATAGTTACAAATATGATTGTTTTAAACAGAAACTGATTTACATTAAATTAAGCAATAAACTAGTGCTTAAAATATGAGAGGTTTATTTTGTGAGGTTAGCTCACAAAATGGAAAGGCAGAATTATACTCAGGATTAGGAGATTAAAGCAAAAAAATGCAAGGTAATCATGGCTCTTTCTTTGACACGTGGTCTCTGCTTTTTCCTGTATCTCTGCTATATTTAACCGTCCCTACGTAGTAGATCTTTGTGGCAATTTGGATTATGGGATATAGATACTAAAACAGAGTTGAGATGCAAAATATTTATTAAGACCCGCCTGTAAAAGAAAGCAAGAGGAAACAGAATTGGGCCAAGGAAAAAAGTTGAATTGTAACACATGCTTGACAAGGTGTCGACCACCATGACAGGCAGCTCTGCAGTAAATTTATACATCAGGGTTGTTCCTGTCAGGGTAAAGTGAGGCCCCTATGCATATCTTCCTTGCTCAAGATCAGTATTTGTGTGAAAAGAGCATTATTTTAGGTAACTGTGGCTCTTGCTCAAAGGCTCTGAGGACAGTTCTGAAGTGCTGACACGAGGCTGTGGGCTGGCTGACCACACTCCCTACAGCCAGCAGCAATGCTTACTTCAAAGGGCAACATGGGTGTTGCATCTCCAAGTCCCCCCCACACTCTGACTTTCCATCTTTTTAGCAGGATGGACATTCACTGGATAATGACTTTCATTCTTATCCTGGTTAATAACAAAACTGCAAGTGTTAAAAGACAAATATGGTCCTCTACCATTTGTATATTCCCGTGGTCTAAGCCATGAGAAATTAAACACCCAGACACCATCATGATATGAAATCTACCCTCAGGTAGCCCTGGCAAAATTCTTGATTGGTTTTTGAGTAGAAAAAAAAAATAAAGAATTTAGATAAAATTAGGATTTTTTCAATGTTACATTGAAAAGAAAGAAACGATTCCAGTAAGAAAGAACAATTAATGTGTTGAAATTCTTCTAGAGAACTTAAAGTGGGAAGGGTGGATGATGCTTTATTAAAACAAAACCATGTATATGAGTTAGTGTTGGCACATTCATTTTCTGCCTTTGCTCCACTATTAGTTATACATGTGACATTGTTCAAGGCACTAAGCTTCTCTGGGCCCAACTCAAATTTATCAAACTAGGGGGTGGGGTGAGATGTCACTTATAATGTAATAGTTTGTGAAATCTATAACACTATAGATGATATATACTTGGTGTTTTGGTTATATCTTATAGAAAACTAAATTAATGGTCTGAAGATTATTTATTTTGTTTTTTTCTTCTAATTGAAGACTTTTTCTGATGACAAAGATGATAACTCATGTGATCAATGAACTGTGAAGAAAATAAAAAGTAACAACAATGAGAAGTCAAGTTGAAATAAGTCTATTACAGTGGGCATGGGTCACTACAGTAGAAAACTTTTTCAAAAGTTTGAGTTTTATGATAGAAAAACTTGAATTTAAATTTATGTTCTACTTATTAGCTCAGTGACTATACATAATCCACTCAAACCCTATGAACCATTTCTCTTAGCTTTTCGTGAGGTTTAAATACTGAGCTTTTGCATGAGAGTTGAATACTATCTCACATATGTATCTCAAAGGAATGCTGTAAAATTATGATTAAATTATATGGGAAAAGGAGCCTTTAAGCTATAAAGATATGTACATGTCTTAGTCATTGCATTTTACTTCTTTCAGTCTTAGACAATGGTGTTTGGTATTTTAAGGAATTTTAAACTATTAACAGCTAAGGGTGGATGGATTTTTAAAACTGCTTTTCACAATGACACAGAAACCCAGAATATCTTGAGGGATTGAACATTTGAGCAAGAGGTAGGGAAACTAGAAACATGTATGGGTAATAAGAGGCAGAAGTTAGGGGGAAATTATAAACTTCTGACTTTCAATCTTTCTGAGATTGAACCCTTACTGGACATATCATCTTTATCTTAAGTCCATCATTTCTACTTCTTGATAGATTTTCCCCCTCTTTAAAATAAAGTGCAAAACATGAGAGGAATGAAGTAAAATTTAGCTCTAAAAGAAATTAAGTGAGCCATGAAACAAAACCCTCTTCAAACTATAAACTGCACTGAAGCCAGCCCTTTCAATTAGAGCTCATCCCAAGCATCCGTGGTGTTTTCCTCATTTTCTCAGTCATCAAAATTTTTCATGGGGCAGACATAAACTCAGTAGTGGATTAACAGTTCTGTGATTAATGGAAGAGTTGTAAAATCATGATTTTTAAATCATTGCAGCTTATAAATAGGAAATTGTACATTAACAGTAAATGATGATAATGTTTATAATCTCTCACCTCTTCCTCAACCTGTAGTGACCTGTTTTGTTTCATGATAGGAAAACTGTGTGCAGATAAAATCATTGCAAATAAATATAATGTGAACTGTTTAAAGGAAATGCTTTATTATTCAAAGATTAATTTTGTGTAATAAAGAAATAGTTCATAATTTAAGTGATTCTGGATAGTCATCTTTTGCAGTTTTTCAGAAAAGAAGTATATCTCAGTTCTTATTGATATAAACTCAATTAAAACACATAAGAATAATTGCAATCCTTTGGTTCAATTTCTTATTTTTCCCAAGGATAAATCTGAAACTACAGAAGCTGGAGACACCTGACCAAACCTCACAGCTCTTTGTTAGCAGTGTCTAAGCAGAGTTGAAGATGTTGATACCAAGATGTGAGCAAAGATAGACACCCTTGTCCCCCATGCCCTCAGCAGGAGAAATGCTTTCCTAATGGTGCTTGATTCATCCACATTTTTTCTTGTGCCCACTACAGAGCATCATCTGGTTTTCCAGTGTTTATGCCAGTACCAACAGAGTAGGATGATCATGTGGTATGTTAGTCAGTTTTCCATTACTAAAACACAAATCTGATAAACAAATCAACTTATAAAAATAAATGGTTGATTTTGGCTCATAGTTTCAGAGGTTTCAGTCCACAATTGGTTGGGTTGGACCCATAGCTTTCTGACCTATGGCAATACAGAACATTATAGCAGAGAATGCATGGCAACGGAAAAGGCCACTCAGCTTATGGGTTGGAAGTGAAAAAGAGAAAGAGGAAAAGACCAGGACCCCAAAATCCCCTCAAGGATATGACTGGATGACCTAAAATCTCCCAGTAGACCCAACCTCATCAAAGCTCTATGGTTTCCCAATAGTGCCAAAATAAGGACCAAACCTTAAACACATGCACCTTTGGGGGTCACTGAGATCCCAACTGTGGCATGTGTTACTTAAGGAAACATGATAATTATAATAGCAGGTATCAAAGCATGATAATAAAAACAGGTCTTAGAAGTCATTTATAACCCTGCATTTCATGTGTGACTATTTAAAACAAAATTATCATATAATCCTTGATAAAACATCTGCAGAGAAAGAAATGCACTGCTTTATGTCCCATTATAAGGCCATTGAAAAAGTAGTTATTCATATATTTAAAACCATAATATCCTGGCTCGAATTTGAGGTAGAGATTTTTCTCTGTACCAATTTTTCTTTCCAGGCAAACATAAAATATTAAGCTATGGGTTGGAACATCACTATATCTACTAAAATTCTTTAATCTCAAAATTGATTAGGTCACTCATTCATTTCAGAAACATTTGGGAATGTAAAAATACATTGTGCCAGGGAACAGAAAAGTAAATGTATAAAATCATACTAGCATAAGGACTTCATAGTCCAGTGTAGGGAAAATATAGATAAACAAATGCTTTCAATTCTTATTTAGCCACAACATTAACTATTGACAACAATATCTTAATCTAGGGATATAAGTAATTCAGGAAATGTGCCTAGAAAAATGGGGAGAGGAACAGGTTTCTGACAATCATGAATATTGTTGTAGTTGTGAACTTAGCTCAAGCACCAAAACCCAAATTATATTAAAGCCAAGTTCTACTTGAAAGTTCTTCAAATGAAGAAAAGGGATCTCAGAAAAGTGACTTTCCAAAGTCCTGTAGCTTCTCTGTGGTAGAATTGAAGGGGGGGGGGGGTTTGCTGAGAAATTGGCATGTATATACCCATAAAGGACAGAGAGGGTATTCAATGAGAATCAAGGGGTGGAAGGGCATTTTAGACAGAGGGAACAGCCAGCATGAAGTCTGGATTCAAGTCTCTTTAGAGATTATCATGGTTGCTCTGAGCAACTAATCATGTTGAAGACATATAGCACTGTGGAAATTTTATTTTTTTTAAAAAGGGGAAAAATAACATTGGGAAATGGTTATAAATAAACAAACAACCAAAAAAAAATTTCAGTGTGTCCTATCTTGTCTAGTTCCAGTGTTTCCCAATTTCTAGTTTTAGAAAATTCCTCCCTCCAACTCACCTCTTTCATTAGCTACCATTAGAATTATAGAAAAGAAGTGGATATAACTGCTCTTTATTCATTGTTTTGTTCTAATGACTGACTGTTCAGATTTGCATCAGTTTTCCTCATTTGTATCATATAAGGAGCAGAAAAGTAAATTTCTTGTTATTGTTTTATTAATTTTCATGTCTTGAAGCAAAGAAGCAGGGCCAAGGTCGTGCAGAAAATTCATATCGCTCTTCTTTGCCTTTCAATTTGCTTTCCCTTGGATTTTTTTTCCATCTACTCTTTTTCACTGACATGGCAGAACTAGTATTCACTTCACGTCGCCACCATTTCTGCAGCGTCTCTGTATGTCTGCTTGCTCTGAGACTGTAAGGTTGAGCCTCAGAGGCAAGAATCCAAGAAGGCAGGCCTGGGCGGGTGACCCCCATGAGCTTCTTGGGCGTGTGTGTGGGGCTGATGTTTGATAGAAAGTAAATAAATGCTACCCTCTGCTGTTTTTCATCAGTAAATATGAGAGTGCACTCAGGAGGAATAAAGGTGAAATTCTGTCTGTTTAAAAACAAAATAGCTATGTGAAGCCTTAAAAGCCTGTAATTTACCCAAGAGCTAAAACATATGCACTCTCAAAATAACCAAAACAAAGAAATAATCTATTTAAAAGCCATGGGTATTACAGTCTTTTAGGTCTAAATTATACCTTCCATTAAAGTGGGAAGAAACCACTTGGATGTGTTCTATAGATAAACAAGAAGTGTGTGTTTTTGAGTTACCTGGAAGCTTTGAGGTGCTTATGGCCCAGAATTCATCACGAGGATGAGCAAGCTCTCTCAGAAAACAGGGGTGCCTCTTTCTAAGCAAACAATTACATAGCCAGCTTCAGAAAAAGGACGTGGGTTGCAGACAGGATCATTCTCAATATGAACCAATTTT
Organism: Tamias sibiricus; assembly: GCA_025594165.1. Taxonomy (NCBI): domain Eukaryota; kingdom Metazoa; phylum Chordata; class Mammalia; order Rodentia; family Sciuridae; genus Tamias; species Tamias sibiricus. The sequence goes on from CM046671.1 coordinate 40,183,448, forward strand.
CATCATGGCAGGATGAGAGATTTTCAAGTGACATTTTGAAATAATGAAATTTGGAAACTCAGAGGCCTAAGGTAGGGGGAATGTCTATGTGGATCATGTCTTCCTTCTCTTATGAAGCTACAGGCCTTGGTGTAACACACACACACACACACACACACACACACAAGATAACATAGGTATGGACTTTGGACAAGAAATTCCAGAGATACCTCTTTCCTTGCCTCTAAAATTGAACATTCATAGTTATGACTTTCTTCTAGGGACATGCTAAAATAACTTTCAATGACACTTGGATATCAGGATTTGTTTGTTAATTTATTTATTGCCTAAATCAATCTCTCACCGTGTGCCATGATTCTCACTCTACAAGATTTATAAGCCACAAGAGGCGACAGATGCAAACAGAAGCATTGAACAGCAGTTGCAATTGCTTAATGAGGTTTTATTCCAGAAACTATGAACTCAGAGGTGAAAGGGAGCTCTCCAGGAAGCTCTCCTTTGGCATTTGGCTTCTCAGCCTCCCTGCTTTTCCTGGCCTTCTGCCCTGCGCTGCAGGCACTCCCTTTCCTCACCAGATTCCTGCTGCCTCTTGCTGCCAAGAGCCCCAAGCTCACCTCACCCAGACTCTCAAAATTTCTCTTATCTATACACATGCAGAGATAAATATTGAGAGGGGCAGAGATAGATAAGTTAGACTCTAGAATGGTAATATCAGGCATAGTCCAGCAGTACAAAGTGTGTCTGTGCAGGGGTTTTGATGAGAGGAGACAGCAGGCCTCCAGCTGGCCTCCAGCATTGTCTGAGACCCTTTAACAACCCCTGCCAATGGGTAGAGCTGGAACCAGATGCACAGACCATGTGGCTATTGCTGCTTTGGGGCTAGCACGTTAGGACTCTGCAGCCCTCAGATGCCCATGCAACACTCTGCTCCTTGCCATGTTCTTCTTTCCTGAAGGATTCAGGCAGCATACAGAAAACAGCTCACATACACTCAAGATTATGTCATATATGTTGTCACCTGCCATTTACTGGTACATTTCTCATCCACAATTTCTGTCTCCCCTTGCTGCTGGGAGTCTTGATGTCTAATGGAATTTTTTTTTTTTTTTTTTTTTTTTTTTTTTTTTTTTTTTTTTTTTTTTTTTTTTGGTGCCTTCAGTGATCCCATAGCTGCTAGCTGCTACTGCTTTCTGTAGATTCTATACTGATTGGATGTTTTCCCATTAGGAATTTTTTTTTTTTTTTTTTTTTTTTTTTTTTTTTAGTTTAGGTGTATAAAAGAGGTACAAGAAATCACCTTAACCTGTTAAGATGTAAAAACTGTAATTCGCAAACCAAAACACGGGGACTAGCAAACAAATTTCTTCAAGAAGAGTATTTACATAAAAACTCTTAAGCAATTGTAAAAAAAAAAAAAGATTCACCACTATATAACAATATATTTATATTATATGATGATTTTAAAATGAATACTTAACCAATTATATGGGCTTCTATACTTTTAACACAGCTATTAAAAACTTAGGCTGCATAACACACAATAAATATTTTAAAGATGTTTTTATTTTGATTCTAACTAGCATCAAATTGCAAATCTCTAGGCATTTTTGTGGTATATGAGGAGAATGGGTAAGGGTATTGAAATTGGCATAAATTCAAAAGCTGTTTTGCCCTCAAGTTTTCTACCATAGGAGGTAAGCAGAGCTGTAATGATTTCAGCAGTAAATTGCTCCATCTTATTGTTCTGCTTTCTTTTAAATGTGAGGTTAACTTACCTAAGGTTAACAGACAAAACTGCTCTGTGTTCCTGCTGGTACCAAACTATCTCTTTAGACAGATGTTGACTCAATTAAACAGCAACAACAAAACATTTTGGACAAGCTCTTCAGAGTAGCTTTGTTTCATTCAGGATTTCATTTTGGTTTATATGGTCTTTAATACTTCACAGGTGATTTTTGACATCCAATTATTTTGGGCAACAGGTTGAATAGGGTCAGGTATAGGGAGATGGGGAACTGCATGTATAATTTCACAACTTAGAAGTTCCCAGGACTTACTAGAATAATTGGGATCATAATTGGAGCTGTCATGGAGATTTGCTGGCATGTGGCCTCAGTTCTTCCCCACATCCTTGCTTCTCCAGCCCTACTTACCTTCTTCCTGGGGCTCTCCATTTTTTGTACAACAGTGAAGAGAAAGCCACACTGGCTAACTTCTTAGAACATTACTCAGTCTTCCTTCCTAAATTTGAATTTTTTTTTTCAGTACTAGGTATTGAACCCAGGGCTGCTTTACCACTGAGCTACATCCCTAGTCCTTTTTGCTTTTAATTTTGAGACAGGGTCTTGCTAAGTTGCTCAGGCTAGGGTCAAACTTGCTATCTTTCTGTCTCAGCTTCCCACATTTTTGGAATTACAGGGATTACAGGCATTGATATTTATTATTTGGAGTGTGTGTGTTTTCAAACATGTGGGAGGGGTAGGTAGGTTCTTTAAATTCTAACAAATTCTCAAAAACCTTCTAATAAAAGGTAAAAATCACTTTATATGTTTTGTGTTGTTTTTAAGTATTTTTTTAGTTGTAGGTGGACACAATACCTTTATTTTATTTATGTGGTGCTGAGAATTGAATCCAGGGCCTCACATATGTGAGATGAGCACTCTACCACTGAGCTATAGCTATAGATCCAGCCCTTTTGTGTGTCTTTTTTAATCATTTTAATATAACTCATTCTTCATAAGATTTTTCCATCCTCTTCAGTATTACCACAATATGAAATACAAACTATGTAAATTGAAATCCAAGCCCTCAAATTTATAGTTTTAGCATGCCTCAGCTTAGTTGAATTATGTATAATTACCTGTAATGTAAAAAGAATCTACCAAACTGTGGGAAAATATAATATTTTCAACAAATGGCTCTCAATTGGTTTGCCATTTGCCATTCATCCCAATAAATGAAGCCCCATCCTTATTTAGTTATCACTCATATGCAAAAATTAACTCAAAATGGAATACAGAGCAATGTTTGGGAGCTAGAACTCTAGAATTTCTATAATAAACAGAGAAGAAAATCTTAGCGACTTTGGGTTTGGCAAAGATTTCTTAAATAGAGCATAAAAGTCACAACCCGTTAAAGAAAAATATCAAGGAATTAGACTTCAATAAAACTAAGATTATTTTTCTTTAAAAGACATTTGTGAAAATAAAAAGTTCAGCCATACACTTGGAGAAAATATTTTCAAAATATATATGTGAAAAGAAAATCTATTAAAGAATATATAAATAATTTTTAGAAATCAATAACATGTAAAAATAATTGTGTTATAATGGAGGCAGGATTTTTGCATAGACATCATAGTAAACACAAGTGACAATACACACATGAGAAGATGCACAATATCATTGGTTATTTGTGAGATACATATTAAAACAGCAATGAGATTTATTACTTTCACACTAAGATGTGGAAATAAGAGACACTAAATATTGGGGAAAATGTGGAGCAACTGGAGTATTCTATATTGTTGGTGGGAATGTAAAATGGTCCAACCACCTTAGAACATTTTTACCTATAATCTGACTCCACAGTTTTATCCCCAGCTATTTGCCTAAGACATATGAAAGTACACATCCAAAGAGTTGATAAGAATATCCATGGCAGTTATATTTGTCATATCCCTAAAACTAGAAGCAACCCAAGTGCCCATCAACAGGTAAGTGGATAAAGAAATTGTGCCATAGCCCAATAATGAAATACCAATCAACAATAACAGTGAACAAAACAATGGCACTTGCCTGGATTAGCTGGATAAGACTAGTATTGGCTTACAAGACTGGTCGATGTGCATTTCCTTCCAACTTGAAGTTGAAAGACATTGTGTTGGTAGCTTGAAATCAACCATAGCGGGACATTTACACCAGGAGAATTGGTAAATGCTACAGATTAGCCACTCATCACTGTCACAAAGATCTGGTTGTTAAATGTATATTATTAGCATGCTGCTGAATATATGCACAAACATGAATTAATCTAAGAATCATTATGATGAATGGAAGAAATCAAAACGAGTCTGATTCTATTTGTATGAGATTCTATACAATGCAAAAGAATCTATGGTTAGGAAAAGAAATTTGTTCATTTTCTGGGCACAAAGGGAGTAATGGATCATAAATAACTATGAGAAAACTTTTGGAGTCAATGGATATGTTCGTCTCTATAATGGTGATGGAGGTTTCATAGATAACATATATACCAAAATTCATGAAAATGCAGGAGGTTATGCATTTTATTGAATGCTAATTATATGTCAATATGAAAAATGTACTGGAGAACCAAATAATCAACCTCCTCCTGCCAAGTTATAGCTCACCATCCTCAGCAGCATTTTTTTGTTAACTATATTTTCTTCTGGAATTTCTGTGCCCTGTTCCTTTCATATTTTCTCCTTGTATATCCTCATAAACTTTTATCTTCTGTGCAAACTTGCTTCCTTACAGCAGTTAAATGTCTTTCTTCCTGAGGGTTAAAAATAAAAATACACAAATAAATAAATAAATAAAAGATTACCAAAGTCTGTGCCTTCCTACCCCTGACTAGCTGTTTGCTCTCTTAGAACCTTACTTTAACCAACCTTACATCATTTAATTCATTGTACTTTAATTCATTGTATAATTATGAGAAACATGATGTTTAAGAAGAATCATCAGAAATCACAGTGAATGGTCTTGTCTAAAAAGAATTTGGATTTGCATCTCTATCAAAGGAATTAGAAAATCAAAGGATCATTCTCCAGATGTTACTCTTGAAAAAAAAAGCAAATGGTCTCCCATGAATTAATTCTCCAGAAGAAAGTAATTTTTCTGTTTGGGAAGATTAGAGGAAACCAAATTCTTTTGAGAAACAACTGGGTATTCCCAAATTTGGAAACATTGTACATTTTCATGGGAACATGTCAACATTAAGAAGTTTGAGGAAGAAATGAATATACAGACTATCCTTAAATTTTGCTTCTATTTTTCTACACATATATCAGTAAATTATATTATTTTAAACCTCTATATAGTTAGTGATACACAAAAGTTTCTTCAGGGAAGAAATCCTTATGTCAGCTTATGAATAACCTGAAGACAGAAAAAAACTAGACATTTAGAAAGGATGGATTGAGGACAAGAAATGGAGTTTCTGAGAAGTTAAGGAAGATTCCGATCATTCATGCCTGATTTTTCACATTTAGGAGGAGGAATGGGATAAACAAAATATACTGCTAAAATAAAATGCCTGGCTATTTCTTACCATCCAGAGCCTTGATTTTCTGGCCAACCAATTCATCCCTGAAACCCCAGTGTTTCTAAGCTATCAAGCAGCCCCAGAAAGTGTTCAACTCTGAACCTAACAATTTCATTTTGCAGATGTAGATATTTCAAGGCATCCTGAATCTGTTATAAAATGATGGGGATCAGATTCCCAGAGAAAATATCAAAAATATTCACTTCTCCAATGGTGTTATTTAATACATGAAACCTTACTAAAATCAATTTTTAATTTTTTTTCTGAGGACATTTAATTTTCTTTTCAAATAGTTTGACCAAGGCCAGGGCAAGTAAATTGATGGGTGGTGAGAAGTCAGACAACTAAAATATTTATTGAATGGTGCCCACTCTGCCTTATGTCACATCTCTGAAGTTCACCCCTATGCCAAACCCTCTTTTAAAGTTATTGGAAAAAGTCTAAATCCAAAGTGACTCTGCCATGATATCCTGATACAAGTGGTCAAAAACATAGCTTTTCTGTTTATTATGGAGTGTAATTATTTTTTCCTGTGTTTCCCTCAGTGGAGAGTAGTGTGCACGGGGAGAAGAGCTCCTATAAATAGAGAAAGAGATCACTAACCAGGGTTATTGAGCATTAGACACAGAATGGTTCCCATTTGTTCCAAAGTCCAGAGATAAATAAGACACAGTTGGTCCCTGAAAGAGACAATGGCGATCTATGTTTGTTAAGGTTAGCAATGAGGGAGGCTGGCTCAGGGTTTACAATTCAGGAAAGGTTTTCTTAGGAAATATTGTGTATGTGCTCACTCTTGAAAAATGATCACAGTTGTTTTCATGAAAAGCAAGAACATTGATCTAGGTGGATGGAATGAAATCACCAAAACTCTGAAGCATGAAATAAAAATATAAGTGCTGTTTTATATTATTTAGATGTAAAGTACATGCTTGGGTGTGACAGGGAAAATAGGTTGTGTCCTGTGTTTAGAGTTCTGCTTGCCCTGATAAGAGCTTGCAGAAGGCCTTAAAGTTGGGCAAAAGTATGGCTGGATTTTAATTTCATATATCATAATGTACATGATCAAATCTCCTTTCTAAACCAAATAGCTTAACTAAAGCATATGGTTCTGTGTTGAATATAGGTTGAATTAAAATTGCCTAAAATGTAGACTAATTTACTTAATAGCCTAAGAATCATCTTGTATTATTCTCAAAAACAAGATGACATGGTATATTGTTATTGTTATTATTATAATCACCTCCTATACACCCCTTTAAAGAGGGCAGTCTCCCTGCCCTGTGGTTATGCAGATGGCCAAATGCATGATTTCTAGTACTATATACAGAAGATTGACAGCAAGTTGTCACATATACTCAAGTTCAGGAAATGACATCCCGTGCCATATAGGGTCACTTGGGAATTAAATTTTGAGACAGAGTAAACAGCCAGGGACTGTTGGAGACATTTTCTTAGTCTTAAGGGAGTGGGGTAACTACTGATTCTCACAGAAGCATATGATTGTCTTATCTGAGTAATCCTGTGAGCTGGTAGGAGCTAAAACCCACTGCTCAGGGATAAGCAGGAGCTGTGCCTCATTGAGGGTTGTTTTGCTAGGAGGCTTTATCAGTGGAACAAAAATGGGAGAAGAAATTATGTTTTGGACATTTAAGTCTCTTCCAATTTCAGATGAAAAAGAAGCACATAATATTGGGTCTTCATTTTAGATCTCACCCCACAGTTGTGTCCCATTAGTGAAGATTACAGTCATCCCCAGCATTTATTGACAGTTTTCCATGTGGAAGCCATGTCCTCTAATGTTTCACATGTGTTATTTCTTTTCATTCTCATAAAACCCTTTGAAGTAGAAACTATAAAGTGCTTTCATTTGAAACATAAGGAATCTGGGACATAAAATTGCATACTAGTTGCTTAATTCACAGTTAGTAAATGTTAGGATTAGAGTTTGAACCTCAGTTTATCTAGTGTCAAGGTCCTCAGACTGTACAAGTTGCATCATAATAGAAAGCAATCATTAATATTTCAGTTACTTACAGCACAGCTAACCATGAAATAAAATATCAGATATGCTTAAATTCTCAGAACAAATTCAAATCACTTATGCCCACAGAGAGTTAGTTTGGACTTCCTGGTATAGATGCCAGATCCCTTGATAGAGACATTCACTCTCCTTTGTTTTTCATGGTACTTCAGTGAAAATATGAAGTACTGGTATTAGGAAGAGGTCTGGTTCTCATTTCTAGCTCTGCCACACAGAGTAAGAACTGGAATAAATTTTTTTTTGATCTCCCCCTATGGTTTCTTCCTCACATGTCACATGAAGAGGTTTGATTGTTGTTTTCTGAGAACACAGACAGTGCCCAGGGCACCCAGTCATGCAGTAGAAATTGATGAGACTGATGATCATCTTCACAATTTCTGTTCAAATTTAGAGACAAAGGTCAAATTGCAGTGGGTTAGGAATAAAAATGACAATTGAGGGGAGAAAGGTTATCCTATCAGGAGATTAATGTATTAAAGGATGCAAAAATTTTGGTGAAAGAATGAAGCTAACCATACCATTGCTAGAGAGTTTTGTACATAATAGATGTTAAACAATTTTATGCAGAGATACTAACAGGGAGAGAGAATTTAAAAAAGAGAGAAGACAGTTAATAGGAAAACATGTCTCCATTTAATCTACTGAAGAACAGAAATGAATGAGTGAATAAAATTTTAGAAGGGGATAAATACAGAGAAAATAAAGCTGTGCAATGGATATGGAATATCAAGAAGGCAGCAGAGAAGTTAGTGTTGGACTCAAAGCATGGGGACAGGAAAATATAGCCCGAGAGCAAATATTAGAATATTAAAAATTAAGATTTTAGAGATAAGGGAGTTCTGAGTTCTCAGAAGATTTGTTATTATTTCTTGAGAGTCTAAAAATATTTTCTTTTTCCTCCACCTTGGGACTATTATATGAAGCACTTTGTGTTACTTGTGTGGTGCACAGTTGTCTCTTGCAGTACTATACATAAACATCTTTGGACTTGTATCCTTTTCTATGTACAAAAATATATCAGGTTAAAAATGTGGAAATATCATAATTTTACTGTGTACATATGAAATTACCTAAATGAACTCCACCATGGTGCCCACCCACAAAAATGGGGTACTAATTAGAATAAGATATATCCTATGCCTGTATAATTTTATCAAAATGGATTCTACTGTCATATATAACTAAGAAGAACCAATAAAATAAAATTTAAAAAGTATGGAAATATAAATATGACTAAGAAGAGCATATGATTTGATTGACCTTATAAAATGAAATCATTCACTATTTCAGGCTTTATTTTATATATCTGAAATTTCCATGCTTTTTATTGATATTAAATATATAAGCAAAATACCTACATTTTAAGTCCAAACCAATGCTAACAACCTCTGCTTTTGTGACTCAATTTATTTTCAAAACATATTGTACTCACTGCAAGATGGGTTTAGCAATGACAAGTCCAAGAACAATGCTGCTCAAAGTGCAATCCATGGACGTACATTGATTCAAGACTGTTTTATACCAATTGGCAATTACTAATGAAATTAAGAAAGAATATTCAAAACTATTTGTACAAATTTGTAAAATAAAAGTTGTGCCTTAAATTCAGTAATTGACAATGGAGGCTCTAGTACATTTTGTTTGTCTTTGTTGTTTTTATATTTCATATTTCTGCAAGTTTACTTCCAGTGAACTTTCTAAAGCCAGTAATCATAACAGATGGAGGGGAAAAATGTTTCCCTTTACCACAGGTAAGGTAGTTTAAGGAGCACCAGCTTTTCAACAGTTTTGGGCATCGTTTTGGCAAGAAGCAGACTCTACATTTTGGGAATGTGAGGTTTAAGGCCTGGCTCTATCTCCCATGCATCATGTAATATAAACACTGCTCATAATTCCACAGACTTCTAGACCATTGACTGCCATAAAGTTCTGTGAATAATAATGGTCTCTCAACAACCAGACATTCATAAAACAAAACAAAAACAAACAAACACACAAAAACAGTATTAGCATAAAATGAAGCCTCAAAGGCCAACTTTCATAACCTCCAGAAAAGAACACATTTCATTTTAATAGCTAATTTTACTAACAACTCAAAAATAAATTTTCTATCATCTACTATGAGTGAAGAACTTGAATGTCAAGCCTGATTTCCAAAGGCTCCCATGTTACATAAATATTTTTTTAATTCAAAATGATATTTAGCTTCTGGTTATACATAAAATCTATTAAGTACCTTTTTGAAAAGGATTATAAATGAAAGTAAAGTGATCTCACAAAGTATAACTAAACCCCGACAAATATAAATGTATTTAAATTACATTACTCTGAAGATACTATCATGCAAAGAACTAGAGAGATAGATTCTTATTTCTTTGAATGGGCACTTTTACTTTTAGACTAATTTCAATTATAGAAAATCTGTGGAATAATTTAGCCAACAAGTTTCTGTTCTCTCAGGCATGAAAAGTGCTCAGGTAACAAATGTATACATGATTTATCATTAGTACATAATGTTTCAGTAAAACATAATAAGTCTAATACTAGATTCCTAAATAAGAAACATGTAAAGGATGGGGTTCAGAATATGCTATCACAAAATATGGCAGCCTGGCATCTGTGGAAAGAGCAGAAGCAGGAAAGTCTTTCAGATCTTCCATCACTTCTCTCCTGAAGAGGGCTGTAAAACCTAGCTTAGGTTCCTCCAAAATAGGTCATAATACACTCATCCCAGAGGGCTCCTCCCTAAACCTGGAGACAAGGAAGGGAGGCACAGAGAAGGGTCTGAACACACAGGCCTGGCTAGGTTCCCCAGTTTACTACCAATAGCTCATACCCTGCTGTCCTCCAATCCTTTCTGCAGGACTGTTCCTAACAATACATAGATCCTCTTGTCTCTTTGGGTCTTCATATTCAAAAGCTCCCATGTTACATAAAACTTACTAAATGCATTTCTCTGCTTTTCTCTCTGTCTTTTGTTAATCTTTGTTTTTTCTTGTTGTTGTTGTTATATACATGTCACCCATGAACATTGTGATGATGAGAAAAAGATATCACTTTTCTCCCCAACACAGAGCTTACAACACCAAAGATGACTAGTGGTTGTTTTCTGGATTGGCTGCAGAGAAATACCAAATTAGTTCTCTAGGTGGCAGCAGCAGTCTAAAGCTTGTTCAGGGAAGATCACAAATGCCCAGGAAAAGCTCAGACAAAACCAATTTTGAAAAACAAGCTTTCTCTTTCTCCTGTCAATGAGACATTAGAATTTCTTAACTGTGCACACACAAAGATCTTGGGTTTAATTTAAACCAGTTGGCTAATACAATAGAAGGCTAATAACCACAAGAAAATAGTAACAATTCAGGCAGCCCAGGACTTCTATCTTGGAAAAAAAGATGGTTGTCTAATATTATATTTCAAGCAAAAAGGAAAAGTACCAGGGAATGCAAATATTCTTTCCACATGTGGACCATGTATTTCTGAAATTGTATCATAATTGTTTTCCTAATAAGGTATTTAAAAAACATTTAATACCTTGATCACTGTCAAATGCAATTTTCCTTGGGTATCTTTGCATTTGAAAAGCTACATAGTTGTCTAAATTTTACAGATGGAAGAAGTATTAAAGTTTTCATCTTGCTTTCCTTCCTTTCCACTCTGTCTCACTTTATACATCACTTTATTAATTAAATTAGTAATGTTTCTCCTGACTTCTTGCTTCTTACATCCATTTTCCGCATCCTTCCTTTCTTCTTTGGTATTTTGAGCCATCTCCACACTTTAAAATCTATGCATGTAGGGAAAGAAGAATATATTTGTAACTTTAAAAATCAACAAGAAAAAATGTCTCTTCACAGGTGATTTTCCTAGTAAAGATTTTCTTCCTGAGGAGAAAAAAAAAATCATTTGTGAGCTCTAGCGCATATTTTAAGACAAAAATTATCTTTCTGGTAATAAAAGGTGAAATCTAGGGCTACTTTATAAGAAAGAAAAATTTGATACAAAGAGTAGAAATATATAATAAACCAATGTAGTTTTATGTTTTCCATGAGCAGTCTGGTAGGAGGCCAAACCTTGAATAAAAATAAAAGTGGGAGAAAGAGCCTACAAGAAGGATTCCATCTTCATTATATGACAGAGTGGACATTTAGGAAAACAGTGGGGAAAAAAATTCTTGCTAGGCATGGACAAGGGACATTATTAGGAACTTATTTCTCTTACATAAACTCTTGACTAAGATATCAACACTTACTTTTGTATTCCATCCCAACCCAATCCGATATTTTGAAGTTCCTATTTTGACTCTGATATTTGACCATGAATTTTGGCCCTAAGTTACCAGATTGTTGCTGGAGCTAGCTGACGATTTTCCTGACTGGGAAGCAAAGAAATTATTCCAGCCAACTGTACACAGACCTGTGGATTCATTCTGTCCCTTCTGGTATGCAGGTTTTCAATCCTTAATTAGCAAAATGGCTGGGAAATTTTTCAGATTCTTCAAGAATCTTTCCCCTTACCAAAGTTTCCAGTGGCTTTAATCACTGGTGTATAAATGTATGTGTATGTATGTGTATATACATACACACACACACATATATATATATTTTAATCAGGACAGTTACTATAGACTCTGTTGTGTAATTTTTAGCTCTGTTGGCCTTTACTTTATTTATCAGCCAGATAGCTCATATTAGCATGAACTTGGTTTTTACTGCCCTGTCTTTTCCCACTTTCTTATCATAACACTGTAGCTAAAACCTCACTGTACAAAAGAGCATTATTTTCATTGTGTTCTGAGAAACATCTCCAAAACACTTGATTCTGTTCTTCCTGTCTGTTCTTTGGTATTTTGAGATGGCTCAAAAGGATGTGCCTAGATGCATCCTTGGCATAGAGAAAGAAAGGATTGTAGGTCTTACCCTGTCTTGTGATGCATTTTACCTGGAAGTAATATGTGGCATTTCTGTTCACATTGTACTGGTGAAACAAGTCACATGGTCGAAAGTTTTTGAAAGTATGTAGAGAAGTGTAAATCTGCCACAAACCCTATGATGGAACCTGAGATATTCGGTCAAGTGGACAGACAGGGGCATCAGAGAAAAATGTGTCATAAACTACCTCAACTTGAGAAAAATGTAGCCTCATGTGTCATGGCAGAACCCAATTTTCTATGTGGTGGTGGGTAGTTGTGTAAGTCAGCTTTTTCGCTGCTGTAACTAAAGGATCTGAACAGAACAACTGTAGAGGAGGAAAAGTTTAGTTGAGGGCTCACAGTTTCAGAGGTCTTAGTCCAGAGAAGGCCAGCTCCATTTCTCAGGGGTCAAGATGAGGCTGAACATCATGGTGGAGTGTATAGCAGAGGGAAGCAGCGCAAATCATGGTGATCAAGAAGCAGAGAGAGCAGACTTCACTCTCCAGATACGAAATAGCTACACCCCCACTTCCTTCAACCACACCCCACCTGCCTCCAGTTACCACTCAGTTAATCCCACCAGGGATTAATTCACTGATTGTGTTAAGATTCTCACAATCCAATGATTTTTCCTCTGAATCTTCTTGCGTTGTCTCACACATGAGCTTTTGGGGGACACCTCACATCCAAACCATAACAGTAAGTATTGATATATCATGTATATTTTTAATCAACTGCATTCAATTATGTGTTCTGTATGCTTTCCTCCTTCTACTAATCAAATGTTTATTAGACTTGCTAATAGTAAAGGATGACTGTGTTATAGTTCCAGGTTGTTTCTTCATCATATTCTCTGAATAGTTAAGACTTACAGATAAACACTAGTCAAAGCTGAATAACAATAAGAAGCATTGGATTTAATTATTTCACTGTCTACTCCCTGGAAAGCAGAGCTGGTTAAAGCAGAAAAGAAGAATAATTGAGAGCTCATAATAATCATCTTATACTTGTTTTGAAAGGTTACTTAAGATGTGTATTTGTTTGGAAAATATGCTACCTAAAACATGGGCTAGGGGCAATGTTTATACAGTAATTAATATTCAAAATAATGCAAAATACATTAACCACATTAACCCCTCATAAAATCATACGCATTCCGGTTCATCTTTGCACCTGGGTGCCTGTAGGAAGAGAAACCTTGCCATCTGCATTTAATTGGAAATTGCCTGTTGCTTTTGTTCCATAAAAAATAATCTTATAAAAGACATCTGTATTAAGGGGAAAAGGCAACAGAGAACCTCCAATAAAAACAGAACCTGCAGGCATTGCTTTCTTTCATAGAGATATTGGTTCTGTAAATCCAGTCTTGCCTTGTAAAGTTAATGAGGCTCCTCCAAGCTTTTAAAATGACTACAACTGGAATCCACATAACTAGAGAAGTAAATGGAGGTTAACCATACTGTGGGTTTATATTATACTTCCCATGCTAACAGTCCCATAAAAACTTGGGTTAAATGAACAGGGATATTAAACACTTTATTGCATATGTGCTGAGAACAATTTGCTGGGGCTGCTGTGGACTGGGCAGGATAGTCAGGTCACCAAGTATAAGATCCTTGTGAGGAGGAAGGAAAAGGAATGACTTCAAAGTTAGATAAATTATAGGAGAAAATTTGAAAGTGATTCGTAGGGATTAAATAACAGAATAAGCAAAGAAAGAGGAGCAAGGAATAGGAAAAAGAGAGGAAAAAGAAATAAAGGAAAATGTGCAGGAGGAGATGCTGTATTCATAGTGATGTACTTGTAGAGAAATTAGCAGCTAAAACCCTCTACATCTGTCTTTTTCTTAGGTTTGTGTTTATGTGAATTATTTTTTTATGAAATGCAACATGTCTATTGAAGGAGCCTATAATCAAGGAGATAGCTAAAGATTGCGGTTAGTTGAGAGCCATAAAAGATGTTCTAGTTTACACCTGATAGTAATACATTATCCAAAGAATCTCTGTATGCCCATGAACACTGCGTGACGCACCTGTAAGCTCGAGCTGTAAGCACGTGTCCTTGTTAAAGCGATATGTATATAACTGGGTGAGTTTAGTTAGTGTGTGTGGGAAGAAGAAGAAGGTGGTGGTTGGAGTTAAGAGCGTTTGGAGTGATTGCTGGAGCCGGAGAGAGAAGAAGAATAAAAGACCTTTTTTCATTTTCATCCTGCCTCCGAATTTTCCTGCGAATTTTCCTGCGTTCGTTGCTCCAAGGCGGTTTCCGCTTCAGGCAGCAACAGTCTATAAGTAAAGGATGAACACTTTAAGTGTACAACTCAAAACATTTTTGAAAAATCACACTCACTTATGTAATTACTACTGAAATATTCAGAACATCTTGAGAGACTTACATGATCCTTAATTTATTGCCTCCACAAGTCACTACACCTTCTTATATTCTGTAACCACATTCTGACTTGTATCTTTATAGACTGGTTTTAGGAAAATTTGAAATTTTATAAATGCAATCATGTGACATATAATCTTGTATATTTTTTTATACCAACATAATGTAATGTCTTTGAGATTGATGAATGTTCTTTTGGGTAGCATGACCAGTTCTTTTCCACTGTTCTATCATATTCTCTTTTATAAATATATCATAATTCATTTAGCAATGCTAGTGTGAACAGATTTTAGAGTTGACTCTTATTTGAGCCTATTATAATATTCCACTGTTAACAGTTTTCTTCTGAGGCACATTCTTTTGAGTCTCCCTAGGTATGAAGTTTTGGGAGCATAAGATAAATATTTTATTATTTTGATAAGTATTTTCTTATATTTCTAAGCAGTTTTTCTGATGATTGTGCAAATTTATACTCTCTTCAGCATGGGAATTAGAGACATTTTCATTATCATCAGTGTATATTGATAGACTTTATTTTTTCTCTTCTGTTAATTGTATATTGCAGCTGATTTTCTTTTCATTTGCATTATAAAATGGCTACTGAAGTTGAACACCCATTTGATAATTCATTACATTTCAATGTTCTCTTTTGGGAGGGACCTATTCCAATCAACCATTTTTTTTAAAATTGATTTGTAGGCACTCTCTATTCTAAACACAAATTTTTGTCTGCTAAATATTTCACAAATATCTTTTCCTACACTACAGTTTACTCTTTACTGTTTTATGTCATCCTTACATGATTAGATATTTTTAGAAAAATTTAAGATCCAAAATCATCAATATTTTTAAATGGACTTTGATGTTTTTGCATAATTAAAAAAAAATCTCCATCCACCAGAAGATTATGAAGGACTCCCTGGCAGTTTAAGAACTACATTCTTTCTCTTTCATTAGTTCTACGATTTATTTGGGACTTTTTTTTAATTTATTTATTTTTTCTGTATATGGGATTTAAAAAGGGGTGCTTTACCACTGAGCTACATCTTCATCCTTTTATTTTAAATTTTGAGACAAGTTTTCGCTAAGTTCGGTCTCACTAAGTTGCTGAGACTGCTCTTGAATTGTGATCCTCCTGCCTCAGCTTTTTGCTGGGATTACAGGTGTACATCACTATGCCTAACTGAAATTAGTTTTTAAGAGTTATGAATGAAAGCTTACAGTCAGAGTTCATGATTTTTTTTCACCCTACTGATATGTAGTTTGTATAATACTACTTCCTGAAACCACCACCATTCCTTACCTGCCATCCTCTCGCCCCAACATCAGTTTGGGGTCATTCTTTCCCAGGTGACCTATGTAGCAATTTTGGAATCTCTATATGCATAGTTTCTTGTAAGCTGCCTGTCATGGCCAGCCACAGCACCGCGGGAGGAAAACTCGGAGGCAGAGTAAAGCTATTACTACTTTTACTTCTCTTTCTTAGAGAGAGCTTAGAGAGAGAAAGAAAGATTTTTCTTCTTCTTAGAAAGAGCTTAGAGAGAAAGATTAGAGAGAGATTAGAGAGAGCTTTCTTCTTTCTTCTTAGCTTAGAGAGAAAGAAAGATAGAGAGAGCTTAGCTTAGAGAAAGATTAGAAAGATTATTTTTTAGAGCTTCTTTCTTCTTTCTTCTTTCTTCCTCGGAGCCTCGGCCTAACTCTGACCAGCAATTACTTCTTCTATCTGGTTTCTCTTCTGTAACCGCTCTGCCTACGTTCTGGCCGCTCTGATTCTTTTCTCTGACCCGAACTCTTCTTCTGACCGACCGAGCGACTGCACGACTGACTGAATGAATTCGTTCTCCTAACTCCAACCGCTTTCACCCGGTTATATACCTTTAGCTTTGCGGGTGCCTCACGTGCATTTACAGGTGCGTCACATACATATCAGGTGGAACTTATGGCTTCCAGCTAGCCGCAATAGCCCTTCCTAATTGGGGCTCCTTCAGTTTCTGAAATCACTTTCTGACCTACTGGCTTACTTAGCTACATTTGCACAATTACTATGCTATTTTAATTATATAGCTGTTTTAGTCTTTTTTTTTTTTTTTTTTTTTTTTTTTTTCTGTTGTGATTAAAGGACCCAACCAGAACTATTGTAGATCAGAAAAGGTTTATTTGGGGGCTCATGGTTTCAGAAGTCTCAATCCACAGACAGAAGACTATTCCCCAGGGGCTCCAGGTGAGGCTAAAGATCAAGGCAGATGGGTGTGACAGAGGGAAGCAGCTAACATGATCATCAGAGAGCAGAGAGGTAGGTCTTCACTTACCAGATACAAATATATAGCCCAAGGTCACGCCCCCAATTTCCACCTTCTCCAGCCACACCCTACCTCTTCAATTATCATTCAATTAATCCCTATCAGGGGATGATTCACTGACTGGATTAAGAATCTTATAACCCAAACATTTCTTCTCTGAACCTTCTTGCATTATCTAACACACATGAGCTTTTGGGGGACACTTCACACCCAAACCATAACAAAAGCTATAAATTCCCCTTTTTTCCCCAGTTGTTTTAGGTCCTTTGCATTTCCACATAAATTTTAGAGATAGCTTAGCAATTTTCGCATGCCAAAATACATACCTTCTAGAGTTCTGATTGGGATTAGACTGTAGATCAATGCATGAAAGATTGAAATCTTTATATTACTAGTTCTTTGTAATCCATTAATGTGTTATAACCCTTCATTTATTTAGGACTTCCTTAATTTGTCCCAGAAACTTTTACACATTGATTATTAGATACTTATCATATTTATTCCTAGATGTTTGATCCCATGACAAATGGTGTTTTAAAAATTTAATTTTCACTTCTTTCTATGAGTATAAAGAAGTACCAGAAGTGTTTATATTGAGCTTTATCCAGAAAACTAACAAACCTAACCTAACAGCACTTATTTTATTTAATCATTCATTTGTAGTTTTTCCAGATTGCTTTATATATATAGTCATGTTTTCTACTTTTGCCTGTTTTTTTCTTTCTTTCTTTCTTTATTGTGCTGGCTAGGGCATGCAGTATTGTTTTGAATAGAACTGGTGATAGCATATATCTTCTGTTCTTGGTCTCTGAGATAACCATTCAATTTTTCATCATTAAATTTAATAATTAGTGCAGTTATTTTTTTTTGTTTTTGTACATAGCTTGTATCAGATTAGATATATTATCTTCTATACTTAGTTTGTTAAAAGGTTCTATTTTTTTCTTTTAAAATCATGAATTGATATGAAATTTGACAAAATACTTTCATCTGTTGATATGTTTATGCTTTTATGTGCTCTATGCTTTATAATCCAGTTTATAAATTTCATAGTTAACTAAAACATATTCTCCATTTGTTTGTTGCAGTGTTTCCTCTCTCTATTGATAGACAGGTCAATTTTTATACTAACATTTTTTAGTTTCTTTCTGTATGTTCTGACTTCTTTGATCAACATGACTATTAGTTGGTAAAATTGTTATTTTTTAACCTCTCACTATGATTTAGGATTTTCTTTTTTTATTTCTATAATTGTTTTATTTTATATTTTAGTTTATTGGGAAATAAAAACTTATGGCAGTTACATTTTGCTCATTTAAGTGGTCATTTTTGTCATTATGAAATGTTCCTCTTTATTTTTAACCATAGTTCTTGTAAAGTCTATTTGGTCAATGAATTAAGCTATATGTTCCTGTCCTTTTTTTTTTTTTTTTTTTTTTTTTTTTCTTTTTTTTAATGTGGTGCTGAGGATTGAACTCAGTGCCTCACACATGCTAGGCAAGTGCTTTGCCACTGAACCACAACCCCAGCCCCAGTTCCTGTTGTTTTTATGGTATATTATTTTTATCCTTTTAATTTCAGCATGTTGCATTTAAGATCTACTTTCTTGTGATTCTTTTTTATTTTTGTGTATCTTCTATTTTTATACAATTATTATTATTATTATCATCATCATCATCATCATCATCTCAGGGATTTGACTCAGGGGATAGCTACATCTCAGCTATGTTCTCAGCCCTGTTTTTGTTTTATTCTAAGACAGTGTCTCTCCAAGTTGCCCAGGCTGCCCCAAAATTTGAACTTGTAATCCTCACTGTCTCAGCTTCCCAAGTCACTGGGATCACAGTTGTGTACTACCACTCCTGGCTTAATCTTTGCATTTAATTGGAGTGTTTAGTTTTATGATACTAAATTTAGTTGGTATTATATTTGGTGTTAACCATGATGTTTTGCTATTCATTTTTTTTTTATCCAATGTATCATCTATTTTTAATTTCTTTATTTTTTGGTTCTATCTTCTTTGGACCTAAAACACACAAACACATACACACAAGCTTATTTGGCTTATATTATGTGACTTAATATTTTAAATATTTGAATATTCAATTTGCATTTGGGGTTACTATTTTAAGTTTTTCTAGGGCTTATAACATATGTTCATTTACTAGAGTCTTCCTTTGTTAATCAGCTTTACAGGGTGGTGAACAAAATATCTGACAAGAAGAAATTAAAAGAAGAAAGGTTTATTTTAGACTCACAATTTTATAAGTTCAGTCTGTGGTTGGCCAACTCCATTGCTCCTGGCTTGAGATGAGGCAGATGTTATGGTGTAAGGGTGTGGTGGAGGAAGCCACTTAGTTCATGGTAACCAGGAAGCAGAGAGAGGAAGGGGCAAAGGGGAGAGATATAGGGCCAGACAACACACCCAGTGATCCACTTCCTCCATTCATACCCTGTCTGCCTACCGTTGCCACCCACTATCCATTTACCTGGAATGAATTAATCCATTTGCTAGATGAATCCACAGATGAAGTCAAAGCCCTAATCATTTCCTAAAAAGCCACTTCTGAACCTTGCTAGATTGAGGAACTTGCTTCCAAAATATGAGCTTTTCAGGGGACATTCCTAGATTCAAAACATAGCACTTCCATATATCCCACAGTTAATATCACAAAGCAATGTGGAGACCCTGCAATACTTTCAATTCATTTACTTCTTCTACAAACCATTGTCATATATTTTGATTTTTTATACATATTTTAGACTACAGAAATTTTTGAAAAGAGTCAATATTCCATAGATTTCCCTATATTTACCTTTTATTGTTCTTCACCAAATCTATGCTTCATTTATGATCATTATCAATCTGCCTAAAAAACTTCTTTAGGATTAATTTTAGCATTTATCTAGTAAAAAAGTGATTTCAATCATTATTTTTATTTATTTATTTATTTATTTAATTTATTTTTTTGTGGTACTGGGGATTGAACTCAGGGGCACTCGACCACTGGGTCACATCCCCAGACCTTTTTTGTATTTTATTTAGAGACAGGGTCTCACTGAGTTGCTAAGTGCCTCGCCATTGCTGAGGCTGGCTTTGAACTCACGATCCTCCTGCCTCAGCCTCCCAAAGTGCTGGGATTACAGGTGTGTGCCACCGCGCCCGGCTATTATTTTTATTTTTGAGTGAGCATTAACTAGGTAGAAAATTCTGTTTTAGGCTTCAGCACATTAAATATTCCATCCTCACTTCCAACTTACTTCCTTTCTGTTGAAATGTCATCTTTCAGTTTCATATTTCTCCTTCAAAAATAGTGGGTTATGCTGGGCCTGGTGGCGCACGCTGTAATCCCAGCACTTGGGAGGCTGAGGCAGGAGGATCGTGAGTTCAAAGCCAGCTTCAGCAATGGCAAGGCACTTAGCAACTCAGTGAGGCCCTGTCTCTAATAAAATACAAAAAAAGGGATGTGGATGTGTCCCAGTGGTCGAGTGTCCCTGAGTTCAATCCCCGGTACCAAAAAAAAAAAAAAAAAAAAAAAAAAATAGTGGGTTATTTTCTAACAGTTTTAAAGATTTCCTTTTTGATTCCCATCATAAGGAGATTTGTATGATGTTCCTAGGTGTAAGATTGTTTTGTTATTGTTCACTTCTTGGAGTTTGCTAAAATTCTAGAATCTTTGACTTAAACTCTTCCTTTAGTTTTAGAAAAATCCACATTCAATGTCACATTAATATTGATCCTGTCCATGCTATGTTTCCTCTATTTTGTGATTTTGTAAAGACAGACTATGGGCTGTATCAAGAAGGGGTAGTTTATTCCTTGAATTTAAGGATTAAAAGTTTGAAGTGTTTACTGGGATCTCTTACTTGGCAAAAACCTGAATCCAATTACTCTCTTCCTAGAGCCATGAGACCACAGCATTGTCTACTTAGATCTTTAGCTGCTTAGCAGCTGCTTGTTGTTCAGTTCTGTGTATTCAGCTCAGGAGTCAGTAAATGCCTTTAGAGAACAGCTAATTTATTTTAAGAACATGAATGAATGTTGGGCTGTGCAGTTCTTTTGTCTCAGGGATCTTGGACCCTCAAGTTCTAACTGTGTTATAGCCCTGAGCCCCATTTCTGTGTGTGACTGCTCTATTTATCCCCTTACCTGTAGGAAATTGGCAAGTATCCCAAGGAGGAGCAGTGGTGGGTAAATTCAAGTTTCACATCCATGAGTTTCCTTCTCCCTGGGATGTTAGATTCTCAGGTCCTGACTGTTTGGTTTTTCTCCAGTGCTTTTGAGCAGCTGTTGTATGTATGGTTTCCAGCTTTTATAATTGTTCTCAGTGGGATAGTTAGACCAATATCAGCTATTCTGGTACAGCCAGAAACAGAAATCTCCTCTCTTATTTTATAAGAGTAACATTATATGACAAGAATATGGGCTTGTTACATTTCTCAACATATTGAAAAAATGTCTCAATGAAAGTGCCAAGAATAAGGATATACTGTTCCTCTAAACCCCATGAATTATTTCTATGTTAATTTAATCATAAATTATCACTTTTCCCTGCATTGCAAGTGATGAAAGCAACAAATGTAATATTTTTTTCCTACAGGCTACATTTTAACCAATAATTGAGTTTACCACTCCTTTTTTTTTTTTTCTTATCAGCAATTAAAGGAGCAGAATAAAATGTATTCACACTGACAGATAAATGAGGTTCTAGGAGTAATTTGTTGTTGTTGTTGTTGCAACTATTCAATTCTATGGAAGATATAAAACTGACCTAAAGTAAGAATGTAGGGCCAAGCATTATGAATCATTGTTTCATGTCCCTCAGAGCCAAGACCTGAGGTCCTTCTCTTGGCTTCCCTCCAGGGATGTTCCAAGACTTCAGCGCAGTGGGGAGCCAGTATGGATCTGTTCAGGTTACCAAAACCTGGGATGTATTTTCACGGGTGTATATTTCACTATTCTAAGTTAGTGTTCTCTTGTTTAAGTTGCAGGTGACAATCCTATTTTCCAATAATGAATTATAAAAACGTCATGAGTGGTAGCAGGGAAGATGAAGTTTTGATTAGGAGTCAGTAAAACTACAACCCACAGGCAAATGGTGTTTTTTTTTTCTTTTTCTAATGGAAACATGAGATTAATAAAATAATGATCGAAGGGCTGGTTTCCTACTATCATTCAGTCAGTCAACACATCTAATAACATTTGTCATCAGATGGATACATTTTTCCCACATCAAGCAATTCTGCAGTGTATTCTCCAGCGGACACTCCTGGGTTATTTTCAATCCAATTCAATTCCTACTGCAATGTCAGATCTCACAGGCTAAGAGCTGGGTCCCATAATTTCAGATTTCAGTCACAAAAAGTGGGTTGTCACCTCCACTTCTGACCAGATAGCTAAACACCCCCTCCTCAGGTTTGATTAATTTAGTAGAGCAGCTCTGAGAGCTTAGGAAAATATTTTACATGTATTTACCAGTTTTTAAATAATAGATATAACAGAGGATACAGTCCAGCAGCCAGATGAAGAGATAGGGAAGATGAGGTTTCTACCGCAGGAGCTTGTGTCCCCACAGAGTTGGGCTGTACCACCCTCTGGTGAATGTGTTCACCAACCTGGAGGTTCTCTGAACTCCATAGTTCAATGGAGACTATGGAGACTTTATCCCATAGAAATGATCAATTATTAGCTCCATTTCCATACCCTAGTTCCTCTTCAAAGAATGGGGGGCTGAGGCTAAATCAGCAAGTCTGTTATTGAAGGGCAAGAACCACACCGGGACCGCCTTGTAGAAAAGGGGGGGTTTATTAAGGGAAGGGGAGAAAGGGGGGGAAAGGGAAAGGGAAAAGGGAACGGGGCAGGGGAGAGCTGGTGAGAAGATGACGGCGAAAAGAGAAGAGGGAGAGAGTTCTGGACAAGCCGGGGCTTAAGTACAGAGGGGTGGGAGCGTGACTTGTATGGTCCGGATTGGTTCAGAAAGAGAGAGCCCGCCCAGGGTTGAATTCCAGGGAGAGGTGAGTATTCCCAGGATCAGGAAGGGCGGGGACTCAGAGCCCGCCAAAGGTGAATTCTAGCGAGAGTTGGGCACTTCCGGGAAGGTGCCTGGGGGCATGGCCTGCCAGCCTGAATCTTATCCAACAGTTATCATGGCTTAGTACTACTGCTGGTGGCCAGCCCTCATCTGAGCCCCTCATTAGAACATAAGTCTCTCCTATCACCTGGGAAATTCCAAGGGATTTAGGACCTCTATATCAGGAACCTGGGCAAAACCCAAATATTAGAATGGAAGATTCTCTTAGAAATGATGAAGATTTTCAGAGCTCTGTGAGAGGAAGTGGGGCAGATAACAAGATGTGTATTTCTTTTTATTTCTCAGGAACACAGCTGCAAACATATTTGCATGTTATGTATGGTTGCTTTTATGTCTTATCTGGAAGACTGACTAGTTACAACATAGAACATTGTGGTCTGCAAAGCCAAGCATATTTCATTCCAGAATCTTCACAGAAAAGTTTATCGACTTCTGCTTTGGATTAAAATATTAGACTTTAAATCCCTAAATAGAAATATCTGGAACAGTTCATTACTTTGCATATCACCCTTACTCAGGGGTTATCCTAATATCTATATCATTCCAGATTTAGTATATGCATTGAAAAGCGAGTAATATAGACACCCTCATCTAAAGGCAGGAAAAGGGTAACTCAAGAAAAAAATTAGGGGACATAATTTCTAGGTATGATAGATACAATTGAACCCCAAAACAGTTTAAGTTCAAAGATAGAAGAATCTGTTTCTTTGAGTGGTTTCTGATGTTATGTCCTTGCCTTGCCTACTTGAAGTCTCAGTCTTCTCAACTGTATAGGACAATAATAAAACTGGCTTCATGTGAGGACTCATTAAATTGTACCTGTAAAATGCTTCTGTCCATGTTCAATAGAGTAAATACTATATAACTTCTTATGTTTTATTTCTCAAAAGATTTTTAAGGGGCCAAAGGAAACTTTCCTAGGGAGATAGGTAATAAAGAATATTAATTAGTTGATTTTCACTTGGAGAAATACCTTCTTTTAGTACGTTCTCTCTAGATATCAAAACCTGCTCCTTCAGCCCTGCTTAAGACTCTTACTGGTCAATGGAGAAACATTAGTATCTTTTTCACTTTTAATGCCAATTATAAAAGGAGTTATGTTGCAAAATAATTTGTCCTAAAATACAAATACAAATATGTCCTAGATTATGAAGGTTGAATTTTACGTCTCCCCAAAATTGAACAAATATTTATCAATCTCCTTTATTACATTCAGCAAATGAGAAAATTTAAACCCAAAGACAATGAACAACTTTTTCATAGGCAAGTAGGGAGCTGGGCATGTGCCATATGATTCCTAGGCTATTCATTGTTGTTCCCTCTCCTGCCTGTCACACTCCCATAGCTCATGTAGACAAATTCTTGCAATTTCTTCTCTTTGCATCCAACAATTTTTTTGTTGTTATTTTGACCAATTATCCCTGAGATTCATGAGAATATTGCTTAGAAGCATACAATTATATCTTGATTGCAATTTGTTTGTTTGAGTGCAATAATGCTTTTTAGTCTTTTAAAATTCAACTGTTCCATTTCAATTGGTTTAGTTCATAATTGACAGCAATTACTCATTTTTATTCAGAGAATCTAATATAAAAGATGTGATTAAATTCTCTACTGTAGTGACGTGACATTCCTTTGATCATTCCTAATTATTTTCTCTGTTTACATGAAGAATCTTCATAGATGGCTGTAAATACTAGTGTCAAACAGTATTATAGGATGACTGAGGCCTGAGGAGGAAATTAGCATATAAGTATAAAATACTACTAGTTTCATGGTAAATGCTATTTATTTATTTATTTATTTATTTATTTATTTATTTATGTGACTGTGGTACTTAGATTGAACCTGAGACCTTGTGCATGCTAGGTGAGTGCTGTACCACTGAGCCACATCCCCAGTCCATGGTAAATATTTATTTTATTTTTTAAAATTTGTTCTTTTTAGATACATGTGACAGTGGAGTATATTTTCACACATTTTATATATACATGGAGTATAACTTATTCTAATTAGGATCCCGTTCTTTTGGTTGTACCTGATGGGGAATTACAGTGGTCATGTATTCATTTATATATGAACATTGGAAAGTTATGTCCAATTCATTCTACTGTTTTTCCTATTCCCATTTCTCCTCCCTTCCCTTTTTTCCCCTTTATCTAATGCAATGAACTTATATTCTTCCCTCCCCCACCTGTTATTGAGTGTTAGTATCCATATATTGCAGACAACATTCAGCCTTTGGTTTTGGGAAATTGGCTTATTTCACTTAGCATGATAGTCTCCAGTTCCATCCATTTACCAGCAAATGCCATAATTTCATTCTTCTTTACAGCCAAATAATATTCCATTGTGTATATATACCATTATTTTTATTCATTCATCTGTTGAAGGGCACCTAGTTTGGTACATAACTTGGCTATTGTGAATTGAGCTGCTATAAATATTGATGTGGCTGTATCACTGTAGTGTGTTGATTTTAAGTCCTTTGGGTATATATGGAGGAGTAGGATAACTGGGTCAAATGTTGGTTCCATTTCAAGTTTCCTTAGGAATCTTGATACTGTTTTCCATAGTGGTAGCAACAATTTGCATCCCCACCAGCAATGTGTAAATATACCCTTTCTCCCACATCATTGCCAACGTTTATTGTTGCTTGTATTCTTGATAATTGCCCATTCTTACTGGAATGAGATGAAATATCAGTGTAGTTTTAATTTGCAGTGAATGCTTTTTAATTGAGTTAGTTTTACAAAGTTTTCTGGTAATCTGAGGCATTCAACTGAGTCTCCCTGTGGGCCACTGGTTAATATTACCAGTCTCTATTGACTATAGACCAAAATAATGCTTTTGAGATATGTGTTTCTGTATTCAAGGGGTCATAAGTAGGAGCTGTTTATCAAGATATGTATGACTCCAATGAATTAGGTGAAACATCACTGTAATTCAAAGTGGTCGGGGTACAGATTTACATTCTCACCTATGAGCCTATTCCACTAGTTCATGAAAAGCATAGGCCAGATGTCTAGCCTGGCTTCTGGAGCCCAATATCTGAGGCTCTAAATCCTGCTGCTTTATATGTTAGTGGCAGTGGGGAAATCATTAATCTGCTAGAAATTTTCTTCATCTATAAATCATGAAGGGTAGCTAGTAGCTACCCAGGAAGGGTAGTTATCATGAATAAATTGCAAATTCATGTAAAACACTTGGCCAGTGACCAGCACATAGAAGTTACACAGGAAATGTTATTTATAATGATGATGATTGTCTTTATGACAGTTATTGTAAGTTCATTTTTTGCCCCCTCTTCTAACAGAATCACACAGTATACAAGTATCTTAGATCAAACTTTCATTCAGTGAGCAAATGTGAACTACTGTGCTGGACACTTGGCTGGACACCATAAATACACAAATATTGAAAGATCACAACCAAACCAAACCAGTACAGGAGAGCCATCTGCAGTGTTCAAGACAGGTAGACCTATAGTCCCAACCCCATAACTTACACTGATGGAAATTTATGACTTCTGACCCATTTGTAATTTTTTATTCAATGGATTTTATTTAAAAATTTTTAACTCAGTTTATCACAGCAGTTGCAACAGCAATGAAGCAATCAAACAAACAGCATTTGATCATATCTGTAACATGTGATCATTTTAGTTATTATCATCAGATAATAAACTACTCCAAATGTAGTGATCTATAGCAACAGCCATTTTATTTTACTTATGAATTCTTTGGTAGAACCAGGGAAGTGAGCAGTAAAGATGACTTTTCTTTTCACAATGTCTGAAAACCCGAGTAGGAAGACTTTTGGATGGAGACAATTAATGGTTTCAGGATTGAGACTTCTGAAGTCCCATTCACTGAAATGTCTGGTAAATGTTACTTTTTATTAGTTAGGACTGGAGCTGACCCTGTTGGTTATAATACGTACATAGAACTTCTGTATGTCACTCTTTGAACTCTATTGAAAGTTGACAGTTGATTCCAAGAGAATATACTGAACAGAATATGATGGAAACTCTATCACCTATTTTGACCTCACCTTGAAAATGACATAGAATTATTTTTGCCAGAATCATAGAGCGGGAACCACCCAGAACCATGGAGAGGGAATATAGACCATACTTCTTGACAGAAAAATACCAAAGTTATATTTTAAAGGAAACATGTGGGATGAAAGAAATCATGGCATCAATTTTTAGAACATACACTCTTTGTCATATAAGAAAATACAACCTAAGATTTGGACAAATTTTAGACTTCATCTAGTAAGATTTGCTGATGAAGAAACAGAGAATAGAGAGATAAATAATGCCATTTATCCTATCAAAACATCACTTGATATTTGCACATTTGGAAATTATTCTTTTTTTTATCTTTAAAGATCTCTTTATTTTTTTCTTTTTTTATTTATAATAGTAGTATGTATTACAATTCATAATGTACATATATAGCATCTTTTTATATACAAATGTTTGTATACAAAGTATATAAGTACCATTCAGATCTTCAATCATGCATTTAGGATAATGATATCCATCTCATTCAACCACCAAATTTCCCCCCCCCCCCCTTGTTCCCTCCCTTTCCTTTGACCATTCTAGTGTTTCTCTAATCCTCCTATGTACCCCCATCCAGCAACATTGTGAACTAGCCTCCTTATATCAGGAAAAACATTTGGTATTTGGATTTTTGAGATTGACTAATTTCACTTAGCATTATATTATCCAACTTCATCCATTTACCTGCAAATGCCATTATTTTATTCTCTTTTATTGCTGAGTAAAATTCCATTTTGTATATATACCACATTTTCTTTATCCACTCATCTACTGAGGGACATCTAGGTTGGTTCCACAACCTAGCTATTGTGAATTGTGCTGCTATAAACACTGAAGTGGCTGTGTCACTGTAATATGCTGCTTTTAAGTTCTTTGGGAATAGACCCAGGAGTGGGATAGCTGGGTCATAGGGTGGTTCCATTCCCAGTTTTCCAAAAAATCTCCATACTGCTTTCTATAGCGGTTGCACCATTTTGCAGTCCCACCAGCAATGGATGAGTGTGCCTTTTCCCCCACATCCTCTCCAACATTTATTGTTGTTTGTGTTCTTGATAGCTGCCATTCTGACTGGAGTGAAATGAAATCTTAGAGTAGTTTTGATTTGCATTTCTCTAATTGCCAGCGATGTTGAGCATTTTTTCATGTATTTGTTGAATAAATGTGTATCTTCTTCTGAGAAGTGTCTTTTCAATTCCTTATCCCATTTATTGATTGGGTTATTTGCTTTTTTGGTGTTAAGTTTTTTGAGTTTTTTATATATTCTAGAAATTAGTGCTCTATCTGATGTGCACGTATTAAATATTTGTTCCCAATTAGTTGGCTCTCTATTGAACTCAGAAGATGGAAAGACCTACCTTGCTCTTGGATAGGTAGAATCAATATTGTCAAAATGTCCATACTACCAAAAGCATCCAATCAAAATCCCAATGTCATTCTTCAAAGAAATAGAAAAAGCAGTCATGAAATTCATCCGGAAAAATAAGAGACCCAGAATAGCCAAAGCAATCCTGAGCAAGAAAAGTGAATCAGGAGGCATCACCATACCAGACTTTAAATTATACTATAGTGCAATAGTAACAAAAACAGCATGGTATTGGCACCAAAACAGACTGGTGGACCAATGGTACAGAATTGAGGACACAGAGACTAATACATAAAATTTCAGCTATCTTATATTAGACAAAGGCACCAAAAATGTACAGTGGAGAAAGGATAGCCTCTTCAACAAATGGTGCTAGGAAAACTGGAAATCCATATGCAACAAAATGAAATTAAACCCTTGTCTCTCACCATGCACAAAACTCAATTTAAAGTGGATCAAGGGCCTAGGAATTAGATCAGAGACAATATGCCTAATAGAAGAAAAAGTAAGCTCCAATTTCCAACATGTCGGATTAGGCCCCAAGTTCCTTAATAAGAATCCTGTAGTGCAAGAATTATTACCAAGAATTAATGAATGGGATAGATTCAAACGAAAAAGCTTCTTCTCAGCAAATGGAAATTATTCTTTAAACCTGCACTATGCACATACCTAATTCCCTATCCTCATTACTACCTCCATCTTAGTTTGCTCTCACTGCCATAATACAATATAACAGACTGGCTGGGATGGATCAAACAATAAATATATTTTCCCATCTTTTTTTCTTCTTTTTTTTTTTCTATTTATTTATTTTTGAAACCAGGGCCTGTGAGTGCTAGGTAAGCACCATACCACTGAGCTACATTCCCAGCCCTGGAACTTTTTTCCCCTCACAGTTCTTCTGAAGGCTGGGAAGGCCAAAATCCAGGTGCTGCCAGATAAGTTTCTTTCTGAAGCCTCTTCTCTTGTCTTGTACGTAGTGAGTTTAGAGCACTTTTACTCACGTGACATCTTTGTGGATGTTTGGAGAAAAAAGACTGATAAAGTAACTGTGGTGTACTTTTTAATAAGATAACTAATTCTATGGAATCAGGGGCTTGTCTCATTTAACCTTAGTTACTTCCCTGGAAGTTCCATGTCTAAACAAAGCCCATATTGGGATTTGGAATTCAACATATGAATTTTGGGAAGATTAAAAGCATTCAGTCCATAAGATCTCCATAAAACACTCTATAGCAGAGGCCAAAAATGTTTGTAATTGTATCTTGGTGGTCAAAATTCTCCTGGAGAGTTGTCAGAAGAGCTTTCATTAATCTTAATTATTCCATCCTGGCCGGGTCTTCCCTAAACACGTTGTTGTCCGTGACTTCAACAGATGACACAGCTTTGCCCATAAGCAGACTGCCATCACTTTTACTTTTATCGTGTAGTCACTACAATTGAGCATGTCATTGCCTGCTTGTCACTTTTCTCTAACAAATACCCCAAATATCTCTGCAAACTGAACCTTTTCAAGCACAAAAGCTGAGCTATTTTTATCAGAGCCTACATTATATTTATGATTCACATAAAACATAACGTTGCATATAAACAAGGAATTAGAAATAAAACCATGAAGAAATGAAGAGAACTGAAATGTAAATGCAAGGGCATAACTGGAGGTTTTTCCTTTTGATGAGCTTCATTGTTTGGATGTTGTATAATTCTTTTTTATGTTTTAGAATAAGACTTTATTCTCTGTCACATGGGAATATAGTGATCAATTTTTTTTTAAATTTATTTATTTGCTTTAGTTGTACACAATGTGTTTTATTTTTATGTGGCACTGAGGATCGAACCCGGGCTGCACTTATTCTAGGCGAGCACTTTACTGCTGAACCGCAACTCTAGCCCCTATAGTGATCAATTTTAAGATAGTTGGTTCTGTTAGTTTACTATTTGAATTAGAGGAATATTATGCTCTCATTTAAAATTTTATTGTTGGTTGAAGTCCATTTTCTTCATGTGCTGGTAGAAAAACATCTTTACATACTGTTTCAGCACCTAGTATAGAAATACATGAATGACCAGAAGGTTTTGGAAGGGCCAAAGGCATAAGAGAACTGAATCTACATCCCTTGGTGAATGGAATCTGTGCTCAACTACGAGGTTGATATGGGAATCTTGGTGAAAATTATTGCCTTTAAGAAAACAAACTGTGCCTCTTAATATAGAAAAAAAATCTTAATTTAAAACATTAATCCATGATCTAAGATCACCAAGCCCTGATGGTTTGGCCGGGGAATTCTTTTTATTGAACATCTGTGTTTTCTTTTGTTGTTACTGATGGGCTTGGGGGACATATTAGCCACTTAGTCACCATGTTTAGTGGTTAGAAAACATGAAGGTTTCTGAATCATTCCCAACTCATTAGTCACAAAAAAATGTAGACCACCAGAGGAAATTTATGTTAGAGTGAGACAGGAATATATAATCAGAGTGGGAATTGATAATTTGCAAATTAGGCATAGTTGTTTTTTCTACTTCTATATGAAATTTTTTTTGCCATTTTTTCCCCTACCAGGACCAAATTTAATTTCATTTGAGTTATTTGACACTGCAAGGCTGAGTGCCAGATGCAATGAGAAATAATGAGGTTTATGGGAAAACAGCCTATGACCTGAAGAAACTTCCCACTCAGAGCAGAATGTAATCAAGAACCTAAATTTAAATGTTGGTACATAGTAAATTCTATAAAGACATAAAAGCCACATTCTCTAAGTACTTAGCCTAATGGAAAATGTAGTGCCTAAATTTAAGGGATGGAGAAACTTCAACATGAAGAAATGCCAAAGTAAGTGTATTAGGTGCGTGGAAAAATATGAACAAAGTGTAGAGGTGTGTCTTTACTTGTTGCAAACATCTACTGATCAGAACACCAATTGGGCATGTAAACAGCTTTGTCATATTTATTCACCAAGAATTACTTTATGTATAGTGAATGCCCCACTATCATAGAGTAAGTGCATAAATAGTGAGACATTTTTGTATAAGGATGCTCTAACATTCATCCACTACACCATAGTTTAAAATTGCTATTCTGCCTTCATGAATAAATTGTTCTTGCACGAAGTTTATAGCAGCTAATTATGCTTTCACATGTGACTAAGCATGAGACAGCCAGACATAAATGAAGCATTTAAATGTGCACAGTTCGCACCTCTGTGTGGAGATGCGTGAGATGTCCTTAGGGAGACATGGTGACACCACATTGAATTTCCCAAAGTGCAACATGGGGACATGTGGGGAAAGGAAAGACTGATGCCAAGAGTTGAATCACAATATGCAGAAAAAGCAGGAACAATATGAGAGTGTAAAGACTTCTATAAAAATGAAAATTTGGGGTCAAAATAATTAACAGGACCAGGCTTGGAGGACAAGAATAAAACCTCTGTGCACCAGATTAAAAATCTTTGCCTGCGAATTACATCATTCTCTTCCTTTATCTATTTACAAGGATGTGGTCCTCAGTTGAGCAATAGATTCCTCACCAAAGGTATTTTCAGATGAGGAGTTGTTCTTATTAACTTAAATATTTTCCATATAACAAAAGCCAAAAGCTGACTCTACTGTTAAAATATACTTTCTTTAAACAAAAGGAAAAGTCATCACTCTTATAGCGATATATTCTGGCTATGAATGCCTTCATTACTAAATGATTTGCAAATATTTTCTCCCAATCCATATGCTACTTTTTCATTTTGTTGATTACTTCCTTTGCTTTGCAAAAGATCTTTAAGTTGGATGTAGTCCGACTTATTTATTTTTCCTTTCATTGCCTGATCTTTTGGCACTATGCCCTCAAAATCATTTCTAGGCCAAAGAGATTTTCCTCTATATGGTACTCACCAAATTTAATAATAATAAATAACCCTAAAAATTAAAATGAATAACTAAAAATGGGCAAAGGACTTGATAATTCTTAAATTCAAACCTAAAAATGACCAACAAACAAAAGAAAGATGTCCAATATTACTATTCATCAGGAAATACAAATCATAACATGTAACAATATCACTTCATGCCTGTTAGAATGGCTATTATCAAAAAGTTAAGAAATAACAGTGTGCCAAAGGTGTGGAAGAAAAAGAACACTTACATGTGGTGGAAAAAAATGTAAATTTATATCGTCATTATGGAAAAATATAGCAGAGGATCCTCAAAAAAATTAAAAATAGAACTCCCATATACCCACAAATCCCACTTTTGGGTACATAGCTAAAGGAAATGAAATAAAATAAGCACCTCATGGAGATGTCTGCATTCCCATGTTTATTGCAGTATTATTTACAGTGGTTAAGACTTGGAAATGATCCAAGTCACCATTGACAGATAAAAGGAGCAAGAAATTGACATAGGTGTGTGTGTGTATGTGTGTGTGCGTGTGCATGCATGCACGTGCTATGGGTTTATAATATTGTATACAATGAAATATTATTCACCACTCAAAAAGTATATTGCTATTTGCAGCAAGACACATGAATCCAGAGTTCATTAAACTAACTAAAGTAAGCCAGACATGGAACAAAAAAATCCATGATTGTACTTATACATAAGATTTTTAATATGAAAAATAAATAAAAAAAGAGAGAGGAACAGTGGTTACCAGGGGTGGAGTAGGGTACAATGGAAAACTGTAGGTCAAAGGGTATATGATTATAGTCTTGTAGTATAAAGATCTGTTGTACAGAATAAGGGCTATAATTAATAACAATATAATTATACTTAATTATGCATACTAGAAATTTGCTAAGAAAGTAAACTTTTGGCTTTCTTACTCTCCACACACACTGTAACCATGTGAAATGACTGAGATGTTAATTTGCTTCACTGTACAAATTATTTTCCTAGGCATATACATATCAGAATATCATGTTGTGCACCTAAAATAGATGCAGTAGAATGTTGGAAACAGTTAAAAATATAAATAAATACTTTGCTATTAACAATATATGTACAATATGTAAAAACCAACAGCTGTTAAAGATATCATTTAATTCATTATTAATGATGGAATTGATAAAATACATCAGTTCATTGGCCCCTTTATTGATTGGGCTATTTGTTTTTTTTTTGGTGTTGAGATTTTTGAGTTCTTTATATATTCTAGAGATTAGTGCTCTATCTGACATGCATGTGGTAAAAATTTGTTCCCAATTAGTAGCCTCTCTATTCACCTCACTGATTGTTTCTTGTACTGAGAAAAAGCTTTGTAATTTGGATTCTATCTCATTTATTGATTCTTGGTATTAATTCTTGTGCTACAGGAGTCTTAGTAAGGAACTTGGGGCCTAATCCAACATGTTGGAGATTAGAGCTTACTTTTTCTTCTATCAGGTGTAGTGTCTCTGGTCTAATTCCTAGATCCTTGATCCACTTTGAGTTGAATTTTGTGCATGGTGAGAGATAGAGGTTTAATTTCATTTTGTTGCATATGGATTTCCAGTTTTCCCAGCACCATTTATTGAAGAGGCTATCTTTTCTCCAATGTACATTTTTGGTGCCTTTTTATATAAGATAACTGAAATTATATGCGTTAGTCTCTGTGTCCTCTACTCTGTACCATTGGTCTACCAGCCTATTTTGGTGCCAATACCATGCTGTTTTTGTTACTATTGCTCTGTAAGGAACTGAACAGACACTTCTCAGAAGAAGATATACAATCAACAAATACTTGAAAAAATGTTCAACATCTCTGGCAATTAGAGAAATGCAAATCAAAACCACTCTAAGATTTTATCTCACACCAGTCATAATGGCAGCTATTAAGAACACAAACAACAATAAATGTTGGTGAGGATGTGGAGAAAAAGGCACACTTATACATTGTTGGTGGGACTGCAAAATGGTGCAGCCAATATGGAAAGCAATATGGAGATTCCTTGGAAAACTTGGAATGGAACCACCTTATGACCCAGCTATCCCACTCCTCGGTCTATACCCAAGGACTTAAAAATAGCATACTACAGGGACACAGCCACATCAATGTTATAGCAGCACAATTCACAATAGCTAAACTGTGGAACTAGCCTAGATGCCCTTCAGTAGATAAATGGATAAAGAAAATATGGTATACATACACAATGGAGTATTACTTAGCAATAAGAGAATAAAATCATGGTATTTGCAGGTAAATGGATGAAGTTATAGAATATAGTGCTAAGTGAAGTTAGTCAATCCCCAAAAGCCAAATGCTGAATGTTTTCTCTGATATAAGGAGGCTGATTCACAGTCGGGTTGGGATGGGGAGCATAGGAGTATTAGAGGAATACTAGAATGGCCAATAGGGAGGAAAGAGAAGAGAGGGGGCAGAAGGGTGAATTAAAAAAAAAACATGGTAGAATGAGATGGATATCATTACCGTAAGTGCATATATGAAGTCACGAATGGTGTGAATATACTTTGTATACGAGAGATATGTAAAAATGTGTTCTATACGTATAATATGAAATGTAATACATTCCGCTGTCATTTCTAACAACTTAGAATAAAAAATAAATAAATTTGAAAAAAAAAAGATAAGAACTTAGGCAAGAAACTAAAATAAAAGTTACATCAGGAAAATTTAAGAAAAACATATGCTCCTTTAAATCAGGAATGTTGAAATTAACTTGCTAATGGACCCCAAACGAGTTTTGCTGGTAGACGAGGCTATCCTTCCATTGAATGAAATTAATTTTAAAGAATTATATTGCACTGTTATTATTATCTGCAACATGCAGAATTGTAAGATAGAACAAAGAAAAATCAAAGTCCAGAAGAAGATAACCCAAAAGAGTATGATATACTATGCATACATTTCTATTGAAGACACTAGAAAATTTGTTGTTGTTTATTCCAAATGTTCTTACACTAATGTAAGTAAAATGAGTATTTGATCCTAAGGTTTGCTAGAATGTCTCATGAGACCCAAGGACACAACTCAAGAGAATAATATAAACCAGGGTTTCGAAGCTACCCTGAATCTTCACATTCATTTCTTCTCTCTTGGCATAATCTTAGTATCATCTTTCTCTTTATCAATTGCTCAATTGCCTTTGTCTCTTCCTTAGTCTCTATGACAACAATATGAAAGCAAACACTTACTAGGGCTTTTTTCCTTTCTTTGTTTCTTTCTTACCCATGGTAAGTTGACAAAATTTCCTGGGTCTCATGGTGAGACTAACTTGCTGGATATTTAAGATCAGGACTTAGAGATTAAAAGAGTAAAGGGGCCAAGAAAACCAATAATTAGCTCTTTCCCTCTGAGTCAGTCTGAATCCAGGGAACTTCTCTAAAGAGCTTTGCAACCCTGGGACACCTAACCTCCTGATCAGGGATATTAATGAGACCACTGGAGAACAGGAAGCCAATCAGTGCACTTGCTATGAAGAGGAGGGTCATTGGAGAAGGGAGACATCCCTGATGCTTCCAAGGGAAGTCTCATGGTCAGTGAGACCTTGACCCATCCTAGTGCAAATAGCACTAGCAGAGCACAGAACCTGATTTCAAGTTCCCCAAGAGTGACTCCCATGGGAACTCAGCTGACTTAACAGCAGATACGAACAAATTCAATTTTGACCAACTTGATATTGAACATCTAGCAAAAACAGTTAAACCAAAATACAGCCCTTCCTAGGCATTGAAAAAAAAAAGAATAATTAAATTTAACTTAAGATATACACTTGTGTTATCCCCCAAGAATAAGTAAGGCTGGAAGCTACAAAAGAGAAATTCTAGGCAGGAATGCCTGATAACTATCAAGAGAAACTGCCAGAGTCAGAAGTTTTTAGTTAGGTTAAGGCCTACAGATCTTCCTACCCTACACAAGTAGGCTTAATATTAGCTAGTATGATTATCTAGCCTTAAGTTACAGAAATAAAGCGATCTCTACTAGACACAGAAGTCATACCAGTATAAATATTTTACAAAATCAGATGACATTAAATAGCTTAACTACATCTTAAGAGGATGGACATCTGTGACATTAAAAGTTAAATGTTGGGCTAGGGTTGTGGCTCAGTGGTAGAGCACTCGCCAAGCATGTGCACAGCTGGGGTTTGATCCTCAGCACCATGTAAAAATAAAATGCATTGTGTACAAATAAGCAAATAAAGAATTTTTTTTTTTTTTTTTTTTTTTTTTTTTTTTTTGTGGTACCGGGGATTGAACTCAGGGGCACTTGTCTACTGGGTCACATCCCCAGCCCTTTTTTGTATTTTATTAAAGACAGGGTCTTACTGAGTTGCTAAGTGCCTCACCATTGCTGAGGCTGGCTTTGAACTCGCAATCCTTCTGCCTCAGCCTCCCAAAGTGCTGGGATTACAGGCATGCGCCACCGCACCCGGCAAATAAATATTTTTTTAAAAAGGTAAATGTTATGTTTACATTACTGACAACTTTGGCAATATTAAAGATTTATATTCCCAAATAAAGGCCTTGTCCACTCCAGCTTTGTTATAGGGACAACTTAGCCCACACACCTCCTGGTGAGAACTTCTATCATCTTCATGATATTTATTGGTATGTTCCAGATGCTGCAACACTTACTTTATACTCAGGTCTTTTTGTTTATCTCTCATAGAAGCAGCCATCCTCAGATGACTTTACAACCTATTCTTCCCCAGCTAGACAATTACCAATCTGACCCAACTTCCAAAAGCACTCCAAAATTGCTTGCCACACCTTTATTGCCCCCTCTCAGCTTGAAGCTGCCAGAGTGGTCATTTGTCATTGCCCCTTCTCCTTACAGCAGTAAGGAGTTCCTAAATTAGAGAGGGGAATGAAACCAGAATTAGACAGGCAGAAAGGCAAGAGTCTGTTCCAGAGAACGGAGGAATTGAAATGTTAATTCCTTCAGAGCCCTTCCTCCATCCTTATCAAGAGAATATACTTTGTATACAAACAGTTGTATGTAAAATTATGCTATATATGTGCACTACAAATTGTAATTATTATAAATAAAAAATAAAAAAAAAGATAACCTGTTGCTAAGGTAACCTGTCCCAGGGATTGTCCCTCCCTATAGGGAGTTGTTAATTACACCCCCTTCCTGCCTGGATTACTCCTCCATGGCCCCTTCAGCCCACTTGTTTCCCACCTTTTGGCCATCCTGCAGAGCATCTCGTGGGCCTAGTCATGGCACACAGGAAGGACAGACATAAGGGGAAGAGAGCAGGAGAACAAAGGAAGACTAGGACATATAAAAAAGGCAAAACACCCTCGCTTCTTGGGATATCAGGATACCAGCTATGGCCCCCTTCTCCCTCTCAGGAGAAGTATATGTTACCTCTTTTTAAACCCTACTTTATTAAAAAATATTTCCTGGGAAGAATTCTAATTTGTTCCCACTTGGGTTAGGTATCATATCCTGTGTCTATGGATTTATATAGTAAGAAGATAGGTCAGGTTATGCTAATTGAACAGTTTGTTCAGTGAACAGAAGAGGCAGAAACAGCCACAACTCCACAAAAAGTAGGTAAGTCTGAGCTGTTAAAGCAATTGGTATCCACTGTACAATCTAGTCCAGATGAGAAAAATCTTCAAGTCAATTTTTATAGAATATAGATACTTATAAAACATGTAGGGTGTTATGTCAGTAGCTTTCAATCTGCAACACATAGTTCTAGTTTTCAAACTGCAAGACTAATAGGGGATATGTTATGGCCAATGAAACAAAAGTCTCCTGAAGTAATAATAAAAATATCCCTACTACATAAAGATACATTCTCATCCATGTGCATTTATTGTGTTCTCCTATGTTCTATTCTCTTGTATTCACTTCAGGAAATCTTAGTCAATTTATTTCTACTCAATTTATTTCATGATTCTAAGTAAGCCATAAGCAACAGTTCAAAACCCCTGAGTACGCTGAGGCAAAAAAAGAAAGGCTCCTGAAAATCAAATATGAAATCAAATATAAAGAAATTTTGTATTGTTTTTTTTTTTTATAATTTTTAATATGTACAACTCATAGTGCATATATTTAGTATCTTTTTACATACAACTGTTTGTATACAAAGTATATTCGTACAATTTAGGTCTTCAATCATGCATTAAGGAAAATGATATCTGTCTCATTCAACCACCTTTTTTTTCCCCCCCTCCCTCCCCTCTTGCTCCCTCCCTTACCCTCCCTTCCCTTGACCATTCTAGTGTTCCTCTAATCCTCCTATGTACCCCATCCAACAATACTTTGAAATAGCCTCCTTATATAAGAGAGAACATTTGGTACTTGGATTTTTGAGACTAACTAACTTCACTTAGCATTATGTCTTCCAACTTCATCCATTTACCTGCAAATGCCATTAATTTATTTTCTTTTATTGCTGAGTAAAATTCCATTGTGCGTATATACCACATTTTCTTAATCCACTCATTTACTGAGGGACATCTAGGTTGATTCCACAACCTAGCTATTGTGAATTGTGCAGCTACAAACTTGAGATAGCTGTGTCACTGTAATATGCTGTTTTTAAGTCCTTTGGGAATAGACCCAAGAGTGGGATGGCTGTGTCATAGGATGGTTCCATTCCCAGTTTTCCAAGAAATCTCCATACTGCTTTCCATAACGGTTGCACCATTTTGCAGTCCCACCAGCAATGTATGAGTGTGCCTTTTTCTCCACATCCTCTCCAACATTTATTGTTGCTTGTGTTCTTGATGGCTGCCATTCTGACTGGAGTGAAGTGAAATCTTAGAGTAGTTTTGATTTGCATTTCTCTAATTGCCAGCGATGTTGAACATTTTTTCATGTATTTGTTGATTAATCGTGTATCTTCTTCTGAGAGGTGTCTTCTCAATTCCTTAGCCCATTTATTGATTGGGTTATTTGTTTTTTTTAGTGTAAAGTTTTTTGAGTTCTTTATATATTCTAGAGATTAGTGCTCTATCTGATGTGCATGTATTAAATATTTGTTCCCAATTAGTTGGCTCTCTATTCACCTCACTGATTGTTTCTTTTGCTGAAAAGAAGCTTTTTAGTTTAAATCTATCCCATTCTTTAATTCTTGGTAGTAATTCTTGCGCTACAGGATTCTTATTAAGGAACTTGGGGCCTAATCCAACATGTTGGAAATTGGAGCTTACTTTTTCTTCTATTAGGTGTATTGTCTCTGATCTAATTCCTAGGTCTTTGATCCACTTTGAATTGAGTTTTGTGCATGGTGAGAGATAAAGGTTTAATTTCATTTTGTTGCATATGGATTTCCAGTTTTCCCAGCACCATTTGTTGAAGAGGCTATCCTTTCTCCACTGTACATTTTTGGCACCTTTGTCTAATATAAGATAGCTGTAATTAAATGTATTAGTCTCTGTATCCTCAATTCTGTACCATTGGTCCACCAGTCTGTTTTGGTGCCAATACCATGCTGTTTTTGTTACTATTGCTCTATAGTATAATTTAAAGTCTGGTATGGTGATGCCCCCTGCTTCACTTTTCTTGCTCAGGATTGCTTTGGCTATTCTGGGTCTCTTATTTTTCCAGATGAATTTCATGACTGCTATTTCTATTTCTTTGAAGAATGTCATTGGGATTTTGATAGGAATTGCATTAAATCTGTATAATGCTTTTGGTAGTATGGACATTTTGACAATATTAATTCTACCTATCCAAGAGCAAGGTAGGTCTTTCCATCTTCTGAGTTCATCTATAATTTCTTTCTTTAGTGTTCTATAATTTTCGTTATACAGGTCTTTCACCTCTTTCATTAGGTTGATTCCCAGGTATTTTATTTTTTTTGATGCTATTGCAAATGGGGTATTTTTCATCATTTCCCTTTCAGAGTCTTTGTCGCTGATGTACACAAATGCCTTTGACTTATGTGTATTGATTTTGTATCCTGCAACTTTGCCAAATTCGTTTACTAGTTGTAAAAGTTTTCTGGTAGAGTTTTTTGGGTCTTCTAGGTAGATTATCATGTCATCAGCAAATAGTGCTAATTTGAGCTCTTCTTTTCCTATCTTGATCCCTTTAATTTCTTTCCTCTGTATAATTGCTCTGGCCAGAGTTTCCAGTACTATGTTAAATAGCAGTGGTGAAAGGGGACATCCCTGTCTTGTTCCAGTTTTTAGAGGGAATGCTTTCAATTTTTCTCCATTTAAGATAATGTTAGCTCGGGGCCTTGCATAAATAGCTTTTATTATGTTAAGATATGTTCCTGATATTCCTAGTTTTTCTAGTGTTTTGAACATAAAGGGGTGTTGTATTTTGTCAAATGCTTTTTCTGCGTCAATTGAGATGATCATATGATTTTTGTCTTTAAGTCTATTGATGTGATGTATTATGTTTATTGATTTCCGAATATTGAACCAGCCTTGCATCCCTGGGATAAACCCCACTTGATCGTGGTGCACTATCTTTTTGATATGTTTTTGTATCCGATTTGCCAGGATTTTGTTGAGGATTTTTGCATCTATGTTCATTAAAGATATGGGCCTGAAGTTTTCTTTTTTGGATGTGTCTTTGCCTGGCTTTGGAATTAATGTAATATTGGCCTCATAGAAAGAGTCTGGAAGAGCTCCCTCTTTTTCTATTTCTTGAAATAGTTTGAAGAGCATTGGTATTAGTTCTTCTTTGAAAGTCTTATAGAACTCGGCTGTAAACCCATCAGGTCCTGGACTTTTCCTTGTTGGTAGCTTTTTGATGACATCTTCCATTTCTTCGCTTGTAATTGATCTATTTAAATTATGTATAGCCTCCACATCCAGTTTAGGCAAATCATATGACTCTAGAAATCTGTCAATGCATTCAGTATTTTCTATTTTATTAGAGTACAAGTTTTCAAAGTAATTTCTAATTATATTCTGTATATCTGAGGTGTTTGTTGTGATATTCCCTTTTTCATCACGAATGTTAGTAATTTGAGTTTTTTCTCTTCTTCTTTTCGTTAGCATTGCTAAGGGTCTGTCAATTTTGTTTATTTTTTCAAAGAACCAACTTTTAGTTTTGTCAATTCTTTGAATGGTTTCCTTACTCTCAATTTCATTAATTTCTGCTCTGATTTTAATTATTTCCTGTCTTCTACTGCTCTTGGTGTTGGTCTGTTCTTCTTTTTCTAATGCTTTGAGGTGTGATGTTAAGTCATTCATTTGTTGGTTTTTTTTCCTCTTAAGGAATGAACTCAGTGCAATGAATTTTCCTCTTACTACTGCCTTCATAGTGTCCCAGAGATTTCTATATGATGTATCTGTGTTCTCATTTACCTCTAGGAATTTTTTGATCTCCTCTTTGATGTCTTCTTCAACCCCTTGTTCATTCAGTAGCATGTTGTTTAGCTTCCAGTTGATGGAGTAGTTTTTCTTATTCCTTGTTTTGTCGTTGATTTCCAATTTCATCCCTTTATGGTCCGATAGCATGCAGGGTAGTATCTCTATTTTTTTATATTTGCTGAGAGTTGCCTTGTGACATAATATATGGTCTATTTTGGAGAAGGAGCCATGTGCTGCTGAGAAAAATGTGTATTCGTTTACTGAGGGATGAAATATTCTATATATGTCTGTTAGGTCTAAATTGTTAATTGTTTTGAGGAGGCTTAAAGTTTCTTTGTTTAGCTTTTGTTTGGATGATCTATCCATTGGTGAGAGAGGTGTGTTGAAGTCCCCTAGAATAACTGTGTTGTGGTCTATTTTACTCTTGAACTTAAGAAGCGTTTGTTTGATGAATGTAGGTGCTCCATTATTTGGGGCATACAGATTTATGATTGTTATATCCTGTTGATGGATGGTTCCCTTAAGTAATAAGAAATATCATCTTTGTCCCTCTTGATTAATTTTGGTTTGAAGTCTACCTTATTTGATATGAGAATGGAAACCCCTGCTTGCTTCCGCTGGCCATGTGAGTGATAAGACTTTTCCCAGCCTTTCACTTTCAGTCTGTTGATGTCTTTTTCTATGAGGTGTGTTTCTTGGAGACAGCAAATTGTTGGGTCATTTCTTTTAATCCATTCTGATAATCTGTGTCTTTTGATTGGCGAGTTTAGGCCATTAACATTCAGGGTTATTATTGAGATGTGATTTTTATTCCCATCCATTTTTATTTGACTTATGGTCTTTAGCTTGATTTGGTTTCTCTTCTGGTTGGTATTTCCTTTAATTTAATATCTCCCTTTGTTGATTTTCGTTATCATCTTTCTCTTCTTCTTCATGAAAAATGTTGCCCAGGATGTTCAGAAGTGCTGGCTTTCGAGTTGTGAAATCTTTTAACTTTTGCTTGTCGTGGAAGGTTTTTATTTCATCTTCGAATCTAAAGCTCAATTTTGCTGGATATAAGATTCTTGGTTGACATCCCTTTTCTTTCAGAGCTTGAAATATGCTATTCCAGGATCTTCTTGCTTTTAAGGTCTGGGTTGAAAAATCTGAACATAATCTGATTGGTTTCCCCCTATATGTAATTTGCTTCCTTTCTCTTGTGGCTTTTAGTATTCTCTCCTTGCTCAGTGTATTAGGCATTTTCATTATAATGTGTCTAGGTGTGGCTCTGTTGAGATTTTGTTTGTTTGGTGTTCGGTATGCCTCTTGAACTTGGTTTTCCATTTCATTCCTCAAGCTTGGAAAATTTTCTGTAATTATTTCATTAAATAGATTACTCATTCCTTTGGCTTGAAACTCTGCCCCTTCCTCTATGCCAATCACTCTTAAGTTTGGTCTTTTTATGCTGTCCCATAATTCCTGGATGTTATGTTCATGATTATTAACAAGTTTTGCTGTATGGTTTAAATTCTTCTCTAAGACATATATTTTGTCTTCATTGTCTGAGGTTCTATCTTCCAGATGGTCTATTCTGTTGGAGATGTTTTCAATTGAGCTTTTATTTTGGTTTATTGCTTCTTTCATTTCTGGAATTTCTGTTTGGATTCTCTTTAGAGCCTCTATTTCCCTATTGAAGTAATCTTTTACTTCTTGTATTTGTTTTTGGAGTTCTTTGTCAAAATGATCTTTTGCCTCCTGTACCTGCTCCCTCATCTCATTTTTGAGTTCATTCTTAAGTTCCATAAACATTTGGCATATGTAATTTCTAAATTCCATCTCTGGCATTTGACTAACTGTGCTTGCCATGACATCTGCCGATGAGGTATCTTGATTTGTTTGTGTCATTTTCTTTCCTTGTTTTTTCATGTTGCTTGTGTGTCTATTCTTCCTGCACTGTGGGACCTTGACTGTTTCGATTTTACCTTAAAGCCTTATGTTGTTCCTGTAGTACAATGCTATCAGATCACCTTATAATTCCTTTATACTTTTAAAACCTAACACTTTCTATTCAGAAAATCCAAGTTTGGTCACAATGTACAGATTTTGTTATCCCAGATATTATTTCCAATTTACTCTGTACGTTTCTGATAGGGTTTTATAGCTTCAAGTATTGGATACAGAGGTGTTATGTTTAGGAAGAAGGAAGTGTCTTGAATTGTTCTTTCTTGGAAAGTATGAAAAGAGATATCTATTGAAATGGTTTAGTGGAAGTGGTTTAGTATCAGTAGACGATGGAAGAAAGAGAATGGGGTTGACAATTAGGTAAAAAGATCAATTTATATATATAGTAAGTTGGAAAAGAAAAAAATGATAAAGAGTAGGAATTGGTGTAAGAGAGAGGAGAGAGAGAATCAAGGAAATAGAGAGTAAACTATATATAACACCACTTTGCTACCCAGTTCAATTGTGCCGGTTCTAGAAATCCCAAGTTTTGCGTATAACTTGTTTTTGGCTCTGTTTAGTATGCACTGGCAGGATGTAAACATGAAAGATGAAGGAGGAAGAAAAGATACAAGGGTGAGAAGGAATAAAAGAATGAAAGAAAAAAGGGAGCGGAAGCAGATAAACACACTAACAATCAATGCGGAAGGAAAAAAAAAAAAAAAAGCAGAACAAAACAAAGCCAAAAAAAGAAAAAGAAAAATAAACAAACAAACATACAAACAACAACAACAAAAAAGACCCCTCCCTGCAATCCAGAAAATCAAGCAGACCAATAAAAAGAAAGGAAAAAAAAAAAAAAAAAAGTCAAACCCCAAGTCTCAGACAAAACGGGCCCTGGGAAGCCCCCCTCTT
Source organism: Tamias sibiricus (assembly GCA_025594165.1). Lineage (NCBI taxonomy): Eukaryota > Metazoa > Chordata > Mammalia > Rodentia > Sciuridae > Tamias > Tamias sibiricus. The sequence goes on from CM046671.1 coordinate 40,227,967, forward strand.
TTTTTCCTTTCCAGTTCAAACCAATTGCTATTGGATCACAGTCTGTGATCCTGTCAGTGAAATCAAGGCTGCATCCTAGGCCAGCGGCTGCACGGTTCAGTGAAGGAGTGGCCCAGGGGGACTGTGTGTGTCAGCAGATGAATGGCACCAGGAAGGGGGATCTTCCAGAAGGCACCCCCTCCCCAAGCCCACCCACAGTTGCAGTCCCCTGTGGCCGCTGTGCCAGCCTCAGAAACGCCTTCCCCTGCTGACCAACCAAGTCTCACCCAATTGTGCGTTGTCTTCAGAGAGCTGGAGAGTCCCTGGGTGGATGCAGCAGTCACTCTCCGTCTCCTCCCCTTTGTCAGGACCAGCCCTGCAGCTTTCAAAGATGGCGGCGCTCTCCTTCCAGTCAACAGCAGCTCCGCAGACTCCCAGACTCCCGTATCCTTGCCGATCGCACCGGGAAGCCACACCGAGGGTCGCGTCAGGCGGAGTGTGGATTCGAACTGGTGTGTGGACCCGTGGTCTCCCCGTGGCTCCCCAGCACCAATCCCGCAGGCTGTTATCGCTGGTTTTTATCGCCGGTTTCACGCTGGTGTGCCGTGAGTTTGGCTGGGGTTGCAGCAGTAGCGCGGTCTCCTCACACTGACCTTGTTTCGCACGGCCTGTGCACCGCCCAGGCGGTTTTGCAGGAGCCTCGCGGCTCCAGCCGCCGCAGACAGCTTGTCTCTTTCTCTCTCTGGTAGTGGTAATCAAACCATCCAGGATATCGGTATTTTCAGTCTATATATATATAATGAAAGGCAATTTATCTGCTTTGTTGGATTCTTTCTACGGAACTGTCCTGAAGTGCGGCTTCCTCTAATCCGCCATCTTGGATCTCACTCTTGTATTGTTAATACAGGAAAAAGAAGGACCCATGGATTAGCCATTCAGTGTGGAACTCAACTGAGGTCTGCAAATAGGGATGGAGGTGGCCAAGGATCCTTAGCAATGAAGGAAAGCTTGCGGTGGAAACTTTGGTACGAACTACTCAAGGCAACCTGAAACTTTAGTTCTGGGGACTTTCATTTAGGTTTTCTTAAAAGGCAATCTTCTTTTTGTCACTTTTTATTATTTCTTTAGTGTGTCCTTGGCTACTTCTTTCATATTCACTAAAATATGAAGGATATCTTTTTCTCCATTTTTTGGTAAGGTATATGCATGAGATTGAAAACTGTCCACGACCAGCACTTCTCAAAGTTTTATATGCATTTGAGAAACATACAAGTCTTGTTAAATGACATTCCAATATAGCAGCTGCAAATGAACCTGAGCCTCTGAATTTTCAAGTCTTCCATCAACTCAGATGCTATTTGAGGACAACTAATTGAGTAGCAAAGTCCTAGATTCATGATTGTATAGTTATAGCTTTGTTTAGACAATTATTTCTAACTCTCACCATCTGCTTTGTTCTATGACCTTTTTAAGGATATAGAGTAAAAGGTAAATATCTGGAAGATCACAATTATTTGAGGTCTTAAATTATTATTTTTGAGCAGTGGCTTTATACCACTTGCAGGTTTAATTAAGAGTAAAGAAATAAAATCCTTATTTTTAATTTGGTAGGCACATATTAAAATTGATAAAGCAGAAAGTACTCCTGCACAGCCTGTTTTTAATGAGATTTCAATGTTCTCATCAACACAGATTTTTCACTGCTTTATTAACCCATTCATAAAACATTTGTGTGTATATCCATTGTGTGCTGAGCATTAGAGATACACAGGTCTTGAACTCTAGAACTTTAATTTTAATAAAGATATAGGGGTATAGGCAGAAAAGTATAAAGCAATGTGGTGAAATAAGTTTTGCACAGGAAATTAAGTGTGATTCATATATCATTTCTTAGAATGAAAATGCCTAATCACTAAGAAAGGACAATCTGAAACTGTACTGTAGGACCATGAAGATGGGGTGGGAAGTTGGATTTACCTTTCAATATGCCTGGAATGACTTGCCTTCTCTTGAAATAAAGAGAATAAAGTGACCCCCTTTTCTGTGCCTCAAAACTAATTTAACCTGGGTACAATTAAGATTACTTAGATCAGTAAATCACCATCATCTCTTTGAAGGACACAAACAACTGAAACGCACAGTAGCTAATTAGAGGATAGGAAATCATGTAAAACAATAATACATGAAACAATAATAGACTTTGAGTATATGTGACTGATGAAATCATTCATAATAAGCCAAGTCAATTGGGGAATAAGAAGGTAGTCACTAAGTAATTAAATTTTATAGTTTGCAAAAGGTACCAAATTGCAGAAGGTACCTGTATTGTTGCAAAGATTTTTTTTTACAATAGTGGTCACGTTACCATACAGAGATTTGAATTTTGTATAGGTTCAAATTCTGAGAGATGTCCTTTCAGTGTGTTCAACCACATCTTTAGGTGTTCAAATGAATACCTACTATTTTTAGTTTCTTTAACTTTTTTTCCTACCATTTGAGTAATTTTTTCTCCTTTCACTGAAAAATAAAATGACAAATTGACTCTATATGTGTTGGTTATAATTATGTGTTTCAAAATTGACTTAATTATTTGTACAAGGTAATGCAATTTGGGAAACTGAAGGGGCTATGAATAACAAATGTTCTGATCATTAAAGGTTTATGGAGCAGTCTGCTACTACCTGCCTACTTCCCTGTACAAATGCAAATTCCTTTCTCTTAGCTGTCCTACCTGGCTCCCTAAACTCATTCTCACTTCTGATTTTTCTTCATTCTGAGAAATTTATATCTAGAGGATCTGAGGCCAAATTTTCCCAACTTTTCCCAACTTTTCCTCTCTCCCAGGGCAATGTCTTAATGGAGTGGATATGGGAGTATGTGTGAGGTGGCAAAAATTCCTAAGAGAAGTCTTTGCCTATCAGGAACCTGCAGTCTAAAGCAGCTATTGTTGGGAGATGGTAGTTCTGGAGGCTGAAGTTAATGTACAGTAACATTTAAACTAATGCTTTGTCACATTGGCCGAGGCCAGGAAAGCAAAAGAACTCAAGGACATGTGCCCCCAATTTCATTCGCTATCAGTATGTATTACTCCAGCCATTGAAAGCAGAGTTTAGCCAGGGAGGAATGTATACAGGCCAGAAATGGAGTAGAAAACAGATAATTGATTCCTCAAAAAATGCAGAACTTTGAGATATAGGCAGCTTTCTATATGAAAGTGACTCCATATGCACATTATGGTATGGAACAAGTTTGAGTAAATCTTATTCCCAACGGGTTTTTCTTTTAGCCACTAAGAAATAAGATCTAAAACCAACACCCACATGATTCCTTGACATCTGAAACAAGGGGGTTCCCAAAGAGTCTTACTAAAGTTCCCCTTTCTACTCTGCTCCCACAGCTAAGAACCCTGTGCCCCAAATCCCTCCATATTGAGGGTACCAGACAAAGTTCCTGCTTGTTCCATAGTAGCAGGTTTTAGTGCCTGCCAGCCCACTGAATTCAGAGACATCAATCAGTCTATCTTCCAGTGGGAACCAGCGATCACCTCATACTTGTGGTACCACAAATCCTGCCTCTCTGGCCCCTGGCTGTTCATTAAGCTCCTGAGTCCAAGCCCTCTGTGGCCCTACCTGATACGACATCTTCCTATTTTGACTAAAGAGACAACTAAAATAAAAAACTAGGGAAGTTATTCTATGATTTGGCTCATATGTGACTTCTTCCTATTTTCAGTTAAAGGCAAAAATCAATGCTTAATCTATACATAAGAGCTTGTATTTGGTAATCCATTGGATGTGCTGAGAAAAGTCAATGACCAGATAAGTTTCCTTTCTCCTTTTGCAATGTGGTTTGTCTGAAGTCACTAAGATAGTAAATGTACCCATTTCCTGTGTCAAGACAATATCAGCAAATAGAAAGCACAATTCCCATCCTTTAGTGTAGTCCTTTTAATGAAAATGACAAAGACAGACTCTTTTCTTTCAAATCTTCATTTGGTCCTGAGGTATAACTGGTTCTAGTTCATCCCATAATTTTTCTGATTATGTGTTTCTTCTTTGATATTTTGCAAGATGAATTTAACCATATATTTTTGTGAGACACTGTATTAACAAACTGCCTAATAAGAACATGTTATGAATTACCAGTAAAGTCTTGAATGTTGACAGCAGTGCTGTGTATACATATATGTCTTGTATGCACAGACAGTGCCTGTCTGTGCTTATGGAGGACTTTCTGTTTACTGCTTCCAGAGCAGAGGGATCACACTGCAGGTCAGGTTAATGGGTAGATCATTTTATTTAACTTTTTTTCTTTAAAAATTTCTTTTGTGGCTAGAGGTGTAGTTCAGTGGTATAGCATTTGCCAGCATGCACTAGAGCCTGGATTCAATACCCAGTACTGCCAAAAAGCAATCTACTTTTTAATTTAGGATGATTGCACGTTCCCGTGGAGTTGTTATAAGAAATAATAGAGACCCATGGACTCTTCACTCAGTTACCTCAATTGGTGACTTTTTCCAAAATTTGTAAAGTATCAAAACCAGTGTATACACATTGACTCAGTCAAAATATAGAACATTTCCATCAGATAAGAATCCCTCAGATTACTTTTTTATGGTCAAACTATCATAACTTCTGTCCTTACCCAATTCTTCATCTCCGGCAACTTCTAGTCTGTACTCCATTTATGTCACTGTTTCTTTTCAAGAATAATATATAAGGGAGATCATATATTATTCAAACATTCAGTAATGACTTTTAAAATTTAGTTTAAAATTTTCCAGATGCTGTTTTTTCTTGTTTCAATTACTCGTTTATTTTTCATGTTTGAGTAGTATTTCTTAATATAGATGAACTTCAATTCATAACCATTTTCTCATTAAAGGACATCTGGGTTATTTCTTTTGGGGCTGTTATGAATAAAGCTATTATAAATATTCATTAGAGTTTTGTGTGAAAATCATTCTTAAATTCTCTAGAAAAATGCCTAGTAGTTTGTTTCCTTTACCTGGTTTATTACATGCTTACTTATATTTTATCTTTTTTCAGTGAAGGGGAAATTTTCTTAATTTATAACCTTATTGTCCAATTATCCATTACTATGATATAGAAATATAATTGATTTTTGTAAGTCATTTTATAACATCACTTTACAGAATTCACTTATCAGGTATATAAGAGCTTACTGTAGATTCCTTGTTTTTTCTCTGTAGATAAACATTAATCTCTAAACAGACTCAATTTTCTTCTTTTTCATTTCTGAATTTTATTCCTAATGCCTTAGATTTCTCACTCTTTAATTTATCATTGATGCATTTGGAAACAATTAACTAAAACAATGAATTATTTACATATACCACATGCTCTTTAAATATCACTACTTTAATCCTTTCCTCCTTTTACAATGACAGCAAAGTACATAAGTAACAGAAAATGAATAATGTCTAATCACCATTTGTCACATTATCTGGACAGGGCTATAAGAATATGAGAGAAAACACTTTGAAAGCCCCAGATACCTAGACACACGTGATCTTCTTAACCTGAGATTTTTACTACATCTTCTGTATCAAAGTAACTTAATGAAATTACTCTTATAATAAATTGCACAAGTTAAACAATTCTATCCTCTAGTGAAAACAATATTGGCCAAAAGATACTGATCTCAAACTGGAGAATGCTTAAAATTGTATATGAAATTTGACTTGAGAGCTAAAAATTTAGAATTATCTGGTTGAAAATTTCTTAAATTCTCACTGACTAAAAACAGAAAAAAACTCTAAGATATCTATTTTTAAAAACAATTTAACTATGTAGTACTAAAAATTCAAACTCAAAAAGCCTTAGAAAATGTCAAAATAGTAATATGAGCAAAGATAAACCTTGTATATACAAACAAAACCTAGGCAGGGCTGCAATATTAATAAGAAGGAAAATAGAATTCAAGGTAAAATGAGCTAAATAGGACAAAGAAGGTCATGTTTTATTGGTAAAATGTAAAATCTACAATGATAATGTGAATGTCACAAACCTTTATGTGCTGAGTAGCATAGCATTAAAATGTATTAAGTGAAAACTCATATAAATCAAGAGAAATTGAAAGGGCATAAGTAATGGAGCTTTAGCAATACCTTTGGGTCCCAATCAGATTAAGATTTAACTTAGATAAGAACAAAAGCACCTAGGTGATATAATTAGCAAGGTTATTGAATAATTACAGTGCATATTAAATTTCATACTCCACACAAATGAAATGTAGTCTCTTTAACATGTTCACAGAATACTCTAGAAAGAAGTGATTATGCATTAGGCACAAAGAATACATTTAAGAATGGAGACAACAAAATGTGGATCATGTTTTAATCATAAAACAATAAATACAAATTTAGTAAAAAATTTCAAAAATAAAGATTACAGCTTAATTTCCCAAATCTAGTAAATTGGACTGTTGGGACCAAATACAAAATCAAAACTAAACTGAAAATAGTTGGAAAATAACTAAGGAAAGGCAAACAACCACATACAATTAAGTATATGTAATTGTCAGAAAGTAGAGTATATAAATATATATTAAATTAAAAATGTGGTAGAGCCAGGCATGATGGGGATGCCTGCAATCTCATCTTGTGAAGATGAGGCAGGATGGTTGCAAGTTTGATGCCAGCCTCATCAACTTAGGGAGACTCTGCCTCAAAATAAAAATTAAAGAGGACTGGAGATATAGTTCAGTGGTAGAGTGTCTTTGGGTTCAATCCTCAGCATTGAAAAAAAATATTTTTAAAAACATGAAAGAGAGAAAGAAAGAGGGAAAGGATAGGGGGAGTCAGAGAGAGAGAGAGAGAGAGGAGAAGAAGAAGAAGGAGGAGGAGGAGAAGGAAGAGAAGAAGGAGGAGGAGGAGGAGGGAGAGGAGGCCAAATATATTACTTTCAAGGGTTGTTGAGACTCCAATATGAAATAAGTGAGTTCATACCACTTTGAAGCAGGCATTTCTTCAGGTGATATAACGTCACATTAAAATAACTTCTAATAAGAAGCTTGGTTTCTTGTACTATCAAAACAAGGTATTGTCTTCAAACTCTTAAGCATAGTTTTGTAGTACCTTCTTATGCAATTTCTCCCTAATTTTGTGCACAGAAGAAACAGAAAGCAGATAATAGCATGGATCTTTTCATGATACCTTCCTTTTTTCCTGCTTTGCATCAAATTCTATGTTTCCAGAATCAAATATATTCTTAACTACTCCAAAGATGTAAAATTATTCAGTGCTAAAACTAATTAGATGAGTAATTTAAACAGATGAGTTTCAAAAGTTGTGATATAGCAATAACAACAAAAGAATAGACTTCATATTAGAAAAGCCAATTAAATCACAGTTAGGGATTCAGAAAACTCTGAAATAAAAGCTCTAATGCATCTAAATTTTCTTTTTCACCTAAAACTGATTTGTGGGTTTCTACTGCATGTAATAACTTATGTGATTTAAATATCAGAAATTTACATGAAACTTGTTTGTATTCCATGAAAAATAAAAAAAAAAATAGTTCTTTTAATTGTTTCACAAGGGTGAAAACATTTGTGACAGTAGAGAACTTTTTTTCCTCTATTTTTTTGTTGCATAGATCAGATCTGGCATATTATTAGAATTAAATGTTTGGTGAATATAGGTGTTGTGGTTTGTATATGAAGTGTTCCCCCAAGCACCTGTGTTAGTGCAAGAATATTTATTTGTAAAATGATTGAATTGTGAGAGCTGTAACCTAATCAGTCCATCTTAGTTGGAATGGACTAACTGGCTGGTAACTGCAGGCAGGTAAGGAATGACTGGAGAAGGTCAAACAATGGGTGTGTCCAGGAAGGCTTAATCTTCCCTGCCTTCCCCCGCCAGCACCCCAGTCTTTGCTTGCTGGTGTCCAGGAGCAAAGTAGCACTCTTCCATATGCCCTTCCACCATGATGTTCTTCCTCACCTTAGGCCCAATGCAATGGAGACGGCCTACCATGAACCAAACCTCTGAAATCTTGAACCAAAACCAAACTTTTCCTCCTTTATGTTGTTCTTGTCAGGCATTTTGGTCACAGTGATGAAAATCTGACTAACAAAATAGGAGAGAGTAAATAAACCTTTACCTTCAGAGGACAAGATGACAATAAGACCTCAACAGTGAGGAGTGACGCACAGAACAGGAGTCCCTTATGTAAACAGGTGAATCGACAATATCAAAATCACATGCGGTGAGTCAAATTCCATCCAGAATTTTGGCAGGATAAAGAGATGAGTGTTCTATTTCATCTTACCATCCTCTAATAGCTATAAGAGGATGAAAAAAAGGGTATTTATTCTAAATGACAAGGGTCAGTTCTTTGTGCTCAGAATTTCCTCATAAAAGGTATGATTCACATTCAATTAATTCCTACCTCTCAGAAGGCCTTTTCAGATTTATATTGAGTCTCCTTATGAATTTTTATATATAACTAATAAGAATAAGATAATCAGCTAAGTAAAATAGTCAAGATGTCTGTTTTTGGTCTGTTAATTGTGTATTAGATACCCACAAAAGCAGCATTAGCAATGTTGGTCTTTGATTTGGTCTGTCTTTTCTATAGATGCTGTACAGATATTGTCTATATTAAGTGGAGAGAAGAAAATAGACTTAACTTTAAAATTCGAGTTAATGAGTAGGCTACCAATAAGGGGCATGTGATTAGATCTGCTCTGGTGAAATAAAGATCCCCACAGGTGTTCAAGTCAGTGTCACTAGGTAGGGTAGCAAGTCCATGGGCTAGACTCTCTACTCAGGCTTCCACCAAGATCCTCAGATCTGAAATTTTTTCCAGGAATTTAGACCAAGAATTTATGCCTAAGTTATAATCCCCTTCAGAAAGCAAGGGGGACCACCTGTTCTTGGTGTTTTGAAAGATACAACTTCAGTGACATAGAGCATCTACTGCCTGTTACTCTGGCTCACTCACTTCCTTGTATTTTTTCTCTGCTCACTACATCATGTATAAAGGATGCTAACTTCATTTTGATTTTCCCTTGTTTTATTTTTTTATTTTATTTTTTTCCATGCTAGCATTTATTATTTTTTGTCTTCCTGTTAATAGCCATTCTAATGAGGATGAGGTGATATTATATTTTTTTTTTTTTCGATTTGCATTTCTCTGATAATTAGTGACACTGAGCATCTTGCAATATACCTGTTGGCCATTTTGGTCATTTTGCCCATTTTTTTTTTTAATTCAGATTTTTATTTTTTTGTATTTATTTTTTTAATTTATTTATTTTTTATTCTAAGTTGTTATAAATGACAGCAGAATGCATTACATTTCATATTACACATATAGACACATTTTTACAAATCTCTGGTTGTATGCAAAGTAAATTCACACCATTCGTGACTTCATACATGCAATTAGGGTAATGATATCCATCTCATTTTACCTCTTTTTTTTTTTCTTCACCCTTTTGCCCCCTTTCTCCCCCTCCCTCCCCATTGGCCATTCTAGTGTTCCTCTAATACTCATATGCTCCCCATCCCAACCCGACTGTGAATTGGCCTCCTTATAAAAGAGAAAACATTTGGCATTTGGCTTTTTGGGATTGGCTAACTTCACTTAGCATTATATTCTCTAACTCCATCCATTTTCCTGCAAATGCCATGATTTTATTCTCTCTTATTGCTGAGTAATACTCCATTGTGTGTATATACCACATCTTCTTTATCCATTCATCTACTGAAGGGCATCTAGGTTGTTCCCACAGTTTAGCTATTGTGAGTTGTGCTGCTATAAACACTGATGTGGCTGTGTCCCTGTAGTATGCTGTTTTCAGGTCTTTTGGGTAAAGACCAAGGAGTGGGATAGCTGGGTCATAAGGTGGTTCCATTCCCAGTTTTCCAAGGTATCCACACTGCTTTCCATATTGGCTGCACCATTTTGCAGTCCCACCAACAATGTATGAGTGTGCCTTTTTCTCCACATCCTCTCCAACATTTATTGTTGTTTGTGTTCTTAATAGCTGCCATTCTGACGGGTGTAAGATGAAATCTTAGAGTGGGTTTGATTTGCATTTCTCTAATTAACAGAGAGGTTGAGCATTTTATCATGTATTTGTTGATTGATTGTATATCTTCTTCTGAGAAGTGTCTGTTCAGTTCCTTGGCCCACTTACTAATTGGGTTATTTGGTTTTTTTTTTGGTGTTAAGATTTTTGAGTTCTTTATATATTCTAGAGATTAGTGCTCTATCTGACGTGCATGTAGTAAAAATTTGTTCCCAATTAGTAGGCTCTCTGTTCACCTCACTGATTGTTTCTTTTGCTGAGAAGAAGCTTTGTAATTTGAGTCTATCCCATTTATTGATTCTTGGTATTAATTCTTGTGCTACAGGAGTCTTAGTAAGGAACTTGGGGCCTAACCCAACATGTTGGAGATTAGAGCTTACTTTTTCTTCTATTAGGTGTAGTGTCTCTGGTCTAATTCCTAGATCCTTGATCCACTTTGAGTTGAATTTTGTGCATGGTGAGAGATAGAGGTTTAATTTCATTTTGTTGCATATGGATTTCCAGTTTTCCCAGCACCATTTGTTTAAGAGGCTATCTTTTCTCCAATGTACATTTTTGGCGCCTTTGTCTAATATCAGATAACTGAAATTATATGTGTTAGTCTCTGTGTCCTCTATTCTGTACCATTGGTCTACTGGCCTATTTTTGGTGCCAATACCATGCTGTTTTTGTTACTATTGCTCTGTAGTATAATTTAAGGTCTGGTATAGTGATGCTACCTGCTTCACTCCTCTTACTAAGGATTGCTTTAGCTAGTCTCGGTCTCTTATTTTTCCAGATGAATTTCATGACTGCTTTTTCTATTTCTAAGAGGAATGTCATTGAGATTTTGATTGGCATTGCATTAAATTTGTATAGTGCTTTTGGTAGTATGGTCATTTTGACAATATTAGTTCTGCCTATCCAAGAACAGGGTAGATCTTTCCATCTTCTAAGGTCTTCCATAATTTCTTTCTTTAGTGTTCTGTAGTTTTCATTATAGATGTCTTTCATGTTTTTGTTTAAGTTGATTCCCAAGGTTTTTTTTTTTTTTTTTTTTTTGATGCTATTGTAAACGGGGTAGTTTTCCTCATTTCCCTTTCAGAGGATTTGTCACTGACATATAGAAATGCCTTAGATTTATGGGTGTTGATTTTGTATCTTGCTACTTTGCTGAATTCATTTATGAGTTCTAGAAGTTTTCTGGTGGAATTTTTTGGGTCTTCTAGGTATAAAATCATATCATCAGCAAATAATGATAATTTGAGTTCTACTTTACCTATCTGTATCCCTTAATTTTTTTTCGTCTGTCTTATTGCTCTGGCCAGCATTTCAATTACTATGTTGAATAGAAGTGGTAAAAGAGGGCATCCCTGTCTTGTTCCAGTTTTTAGAGGGAATGCTTTCAATTTTTCTCCATTTAGAATAATGTTGGCCTGGGGATTAGCATATATAGCTTTTATGATGTTAAGATGTGTTCCTGTTATCCCTAGTTTTTCTAGTGTTTTGAGCATGAAGGGGTGCTGTATTTTGTCAAATGCTTTCTCTGCATCTATTGAGATAATCATATGGTTCTTATCTTTGAGTCTATTGATGTGATGAATTACATTTATTGTTTTCCGTATGTTGAACCATCCTTGCATCCCTGGAATGAACCCCACTTGATCGTGGTGTATTATATTTTTGATACGTTTCTGTATCCATTTTGCTAGAATTTTATTAAGAATTTTTGCATCTATGTTCATTAAAGATATGGGTCTGAAGTTTTCTTTTTTGGATGTGTCTTTGCCTGGTTTGGGGATCAGGGTGATGTTGGCCTCATAGAATGAATTTGGAAGTGCTCCCTCTTTTTCTATTTCCTGAAATAGATTGAAGAGTATTGGTATCACTTCTTCTTTGAAGGTCTTGTAGAACTCAGCTGTGTATCCATCTGGTCCTGGGCTTTTCTTGGTTGGTAGGCTTCTGATGGCATCTTCTATTTCATCGCTTGAAATTGGTCTGTTCAAATTGTGTATATCATCCTGCTTAATTTTGGGCACATCATACAACTCTAGAAATTTGTCGATGTCTTTGGTGTTTTGTATTTTGTTGGAGTACAAGTTTTCAAAATAATTTCAAATTATTTCCTGTATTTCCATAGTTTTTGTTGTGATATTTCCTTTTTCATCACATATGTTAGTAATTTGAGTTATCTCTCTCCTTCTCTTTGTTAGCCTGGATAAGGGTCTGTCAATTTTATATATTTTTTCAAAGAACCAACTTTTTGTTTTGTCAATTTTTTCAATTGTTTCTTTGGTTTCAATTTCATTAATTTCAGCTCTGATTTTAATTATTTCCTATCTTCTACCACTTTTGGTGTTGGATTTGTCTTCTTTTTCTAGAGCTTTGAGATGTAATGTTAAGTCATTTATTTGTTGACTTTTTCTTCTTTTGAGGAATGAACTCAATGCAATGAACTTTCCTCTTAGAACTGCCTTTATAGTGTCCCAGAGATTTCGATATGTTGTGTCTGTGTTCTCATTCACCTCTAAGAATTTTTAATCTCCTCTTTGATGTTATCTGCAACCCATTGTTTATTCAGTAGTATATTATTTAGTCTCCAGGTGTTGGAGTAGCTTTTACTTCTTATTTTATCATTGATTTCTAATTTCATTCCATTATGGTTGGATAGAATGCAGGGTAGAATCTCAACCTTTTTTTTTTATTTGCTCAGAGTTGTTTTGTGGCCTAGTATATGGTCTATATTAGAGAAGGTTCCATGTGCTGCTGAGAAGAAAGTGTATTCACTTGTTGAAGGATGAAATATTCTATATAAATCAGTTAAGTCTAAGTTGTTTATTGTATTTTTGAGTTCTATAGTTTCTTTGTTCAGCTTTTGTTTGAAAGATCTATCCAGTGGTAAAAGGGGTGTATTAAAGTCACCCAGAATTATTGAGTTGTGATCAATTTGACTCTTAAACTTGAGGAGAGTTTCTTTGATGAACATGGATGGTCCATTGTTTGGGGCATAAATATTTATAATTGTTAAGTCTTGTTGGTGTATGGTTCCCTTGAACAGTATATAATGTCCTTCTTTATCCCTTTTGTTTGACTTTAGCTTGAGGTCTACTTTATTTGATATGAGGATGGAAACTCCTGCTTGTTTCCTCTGTCCATATGAGTGGTAGGATTTCTCCCAACCTTTTACCCTCAGCCTATGGATGTCTTCCAATGAGATGAGTCTCTTGGAGGCAGCGTATTGTTGGGTCTATATTTTTTTATCCAATCTGCTAGTCTATGTCTTTTGCTTGGTAAGTTTAGGCCATTAACATTCAGAGTTATTACTGAGATGTGTTTTATATTCCCAACCATTTTTATTTCTGGTATTTACCTTGACATGATTTCTCTTCTGATTGTTTTTTTCCTTTAATGTACTACCTCCCTCTGTTGATTTTCATCATTGTTTTGATTTTCCTCTTCATGGAATATTTTTCCAAGGATGTTCTGTAGTGATGGCTTTCTACTTGTAAATTCTTTTAACTTTTGTTTATCATGGAAGGTTTTTATTTTGTCCTCAAATCTAAAGCTTAATTTTGCTGGGTATAAGATTCTTGGTTGCCATCCCTTTTCCTTCAGAGCTTGGAATACGTTGTTCCATGATCACCTAGCTTTGAGTGTCTGAATTGAAAAATCTGCTGTAATACAAATTGGTCTCCCCCTATATGTAATCTGATTCCTCTTTTATGCTGCCTTTAAAATTCTATCCTTGTTCTGTATGCTAGGCATTTTCATTATAATGTGTCTTGGTGTAGATCTGTTGTAATTTTGTACATTTGGTGTCCTATAGGCCTCTTGTATTTGGTTTTCCAATTCATTCTTCATGCTTGGGAAATTTTCTGATATTATCTCATTAAAGAGGTTGTGCATTCCTTTGGTTTGAAACTCTGTGCCTTCCTCTATCCCAATTATTCTTAGATTTGGTCTTTTGATGCTGTCCCATACTTCTTGGATGTTCTGTTCATGGTTTCTTACTATCTTCATTGTGTGGTCAACTTTATTTTCAAGATTATATACTTTGTCTTCATTGTCTGAAGTTCTTTCTTCCAGTTGATCTAGTCTGTTGGTGATGCCTTCAATTGTGTTTTTTATTTGGTTTATTGTTTCCTTCATTTCAAGGATTTCTGACTGGTTTTTCTTCAGAGTTTCGATCTCTTTTTTGAAGTAATCTTTTGCTACGTGTATTTGCTCTCTTATATCTTTGTTGTAGTGGTCAATTTTTGCCTGTGTTTGCTCATTTAGGTCATTCTTTGATTCACAGATCATTTTAATTATGAACCTTCTGAACTCCTTCTTTGACATTTCTTCAACTTCGCTGAGTATGGGTTCTGTTATTGTAGAATCCTGGTTTGTTTGGGGTATTTTCCTCCCATGTTTTTTCATGATGTCTATCTGCTTTACTTTTTTGCACTGTAGATCTGAGTTATTACAGATTCTTCCCTATATTTTTATAATACCCTTGCAGGCTGTCTGTGCCTCCCCTTAGTGCTGGACTATCAGAACCTGCCAGTGACCCTCAAAGTATGCTACCTGGGGCTGGTTTCACACTGGTTGGTGTGGGCCGAACTGGTTGAGTCTGAGCTCCTGTGGTGGTCTGGGGCTAACTGCAATGGGGTGAAGGTCAGTGGGACTGCCCTGGGCCTGCGTGGGCTCAAGTAGAGTTGGCAGGTCTGTCCTTGCTGTCTCCTTCTCTGGGGCGGAGGTCAGTGGGACTGGATGGAGCCTGGGCCTGGTGGCACTCTGATGTAGGACCCCGGGACTGCCCTGGGCCCACCTGCACTCTAAGCAGAGTTGGCAGGTTTGTCCTTGCTGTCTCCTGCTCTGGGGTGTAGGTTGGAGGGACTGTTGTTTTAAATCACTATAACTCTAGGCTGAGCTGCCTTATTAGGACTTACCTTAAACACTTAGCAAAGCATATAAACTTATACAACTCAAGAAGCATTAAGGTTGTCCTCAATTAATTGTATTATTTCCTTTATTTGTAAGCACTAGAAGTTGTTAATTTCAATGTTCATGGAAAGAAGTAATGATTTCTGCAACTTAGCAACCATTTCATTCACATATTTTAGAACTTTTACTGGAAGATTGAAGAAAGCCACATTGACACATCAATCCCTTTAAGACAGTTTATAATGACTTGGATTATCACCTATTCTGTTTAATTCTGAGCCACATAGATTGACCTTATGCTCTAGAAAATTTGCCTAGATTTCTGAAGATAAGTGGGCATGTGTGATTTCTTACAAATATGGATTTTACTTTATAAACAAAATTTACAATTAAGAAAACAGAATTGTTACCAGATAAGATATGGTAGCACTGCTTCTGTTATCTTTTGCAGTATAGTTACAGTCACTTAGGACATCTTAGATGGAGCCAGTGGAAATCTTGTTAGCTTTTTTCCTTCCTTCCTTCCTTCCTTCCTTCCTTCCTTATTTCCTTTCTTCCTTCATTCTTTACTTCCTTCCTTTTTTCATTCCTTTCCTCCTCCTTCCTTTACTGTGCAGGTTCAGACACTTGACACTGAGTACCATGTTTCATGGACTTTTAATCATCTAGGAATTTAACAACTTAAGGTTATTGCTTTAACACATTCATTGGCAGATTAGCCCTTCAGAAAATTTTAACATTCAATTTAAATACCTCATCTCACTGTATCACAGTATGACTTTTTTGTATGCTGAACTCACAGACCCTGAAAACCTATATGTGGCAATCCATCATCATCTATAAGGGTTATCAATCTTGTCTTCTTCATATTACTACTTTGTACATTGTCCCTTATATATGTAACAGAAACATTTAAAGTGTTCCAATATTATACATATATTATATGTTCCACAATGCCTGGTGAAACTTTGTGCACTTAGGTGCTTGTGGCCTGGGATGATTGAATGGTTCTGTGCAGCTGGCTGGCTTGCATATTAGCAACATTTGCTCAGAAGAAAATGAAACGGAATGCTGAGCCAAGATTTTACACTTCTTTGGGGATACCATTAGCAGTTAGAAAGCTGAGAAGACCATAAGGGAAAAGATTGATAGACTTAATTTTGTAAAATTTAAAAAGCAATCTTTGCCAAAATAATAATAATTGAAAGTCAAATTATGAGCAGAAAAATTTGCTATATGTAAGACAAATAACTATCACATCATGTATGTGTAAAGAATTTTATACATCATTTAGTAATAAATATTGGGCTTCTCTTCCATCTCTGGAACACATAAATGAGCAAAAAAGACAAAGATCAATATACTCATTTTTGCTTAGCATCTGGTAAAGGGGTGCAGAATACATTTCAAAAATAAGTAAATTCTACGATGTTCTGGTCTTCTAGCAGTAGTCCTGTGGTCTAAGTATGTTAGAACTAAACTATTTGCTTACAAAACAAATATTCTGTTTGCTTTTACATTATACATGTGTACATGAGAAGACATCTGGAAGTGGTATCTCACAGGTGAGCAGTGGAAAGTGCTGGGCAGTAGTGGGCACTTCAGGGGCAGCCAGTTATTATCATCACCGGGTACCACCACCTTTCCTGGGGACAGGATGGTCAGGCTGAGACGTGCAACACAATTACACTTTTGAAACTTCTTTTACCTCTTCAGTGGAGGAAAATCATTAGGGTCAGGGCACATGGGAGGAGCAGGTAAATTTTATTTTGGCGGGGGAAGAGTAAATTACTGCTCTATTTTTATTTGAGATAATTATAGCTTTTGGTGTACAATATGTTCACAATAGCTATATTTTTCCTTTTTGAATTCCTGGAGAAATGGCAATCTGCAAATACCACACACAGAAAATTTCAGTTCATGAAACAAGTTTGTGGATCCACGAGAGACAAAGATATGTTTTGCTGTAACGTGTATAGTTTAGAACCTAAAACATACAAAACCTCTGCCAAAACAAAACTTCTTTTGACACAAAGATGAATTTTCAAGTTTAAAATTAAATGATGCCATTTTGGTTATACAATGCCAGCATTTCACGAAATCAACACGTCAAAAGAGTCTGTGAGAGTGGGCTGGCTAGGGACAATTTGCTATGGACAACCCAAGTAAAGGGCATGTGGTTAAGATCTGTCCTTACCTAAAAGTCTCAGTAACAGTTATGAGAAAGTGAGATCCCACTCTGTGATATTTCTAAGGTGGCAACATGGAATATTTTCATAAAAGGATTTATCTGTGTTTCAAAGGAAATTTCTTCTCTTGAAATCGAAGGCAAAGTGCTTGAGGCTTTCCATAAGTGCAGCATGTGGAACAGTAATACCTTCCCATCAACTCTGCTTTTTACTGTAGTCAGATGCAGAGAAGAATCTCATTTTAGAGGAATCAACCAAGTTTTTAAAAAGAGGCAGATGATTTTCTTTGACATATTTAGATTTGTTCAAAGTCCTCTCATTACTGCTAGGTGAAATAGTTAAATACCAGCAGCTCTCATATGAACATCAGATGTAGTTCTAAAAACCCTTTGGCAAAGCTCAGAGTCCAGAAAGACTCCAATTTTATTAACATTTATGTCTGTGACACTATTTTTATGGGGAAAGCAATATTATGATTTTGATTTCTGTCTACTTAATAGACATTAGGCAGGTAAAGAACCAAGGATTTTCCAGGTATTCATGTTTCCTACCAGAGGGCACATGAAACTTTCAGAGCAATCATTCTCAAATGGCACAAATGAGTGACCTACAAGATTGAGGTTAAGTGACCAACCCATTTAATGACCCATGACCTGCTAGAGAATCATAAAATCAATTTTGTGAATTATAATTCTGTATTTCTTTTTTATTAGAATGTGGTAGAAGCTGAAGGAATGGAATAGAATAGAAAGGACAGGACAAAATAGAGTAGAATAGATCAGAATGTATCATAGAGCTGGGAGTATTGGTGCACACTTATAATCCCAGCAACTAAGGTGGCTGAAGCAGGAAGATCTGGAGTTCAAAGCCAGCCTCAGTAACTGTGAGGAGCTAAGCAACTCATTGAGACTCTGTCTCTAAAATAAAATAGAAAATAGGGTTGGGGATGTGACTCAGTGGTTGACTGCCTCTGAGTCCAATTCCTGGTACCAAAAAAAAAAAAAAAAAAAGAATGTATCATAGATGGGATAATTGCCATCTTATGAAATATGTGTGAGGGGCAGGGGAAAGATGGCATATAGATTCTAAGTGTGTGCCAGGTGACAAATGCTTGTTCAAAGGTAATAAATGCAAGAAAAACCAAATATATTTCTAAACATTCCAGGATATGGTGTTATTTTAAAGGAGAAGATTAAAACAAGTACTTATGTGAACACAAGCAGAGCTGACTGCCTACATTCAACTTGTAAGAAATGGGAGTCTTGCTATGTGCTAGGCCTTCTGCTGCTGCTAGATTTGCAGGCAGGACATTGTCTAATACCATCTCCTCCCATAGTAATGGAAGAGTTCTGACTCTTTTGTCCTCTTGAGCATCCTTCCTTCTCTTTTTCTTTCCTTCTTGTTGTTTCTGCTTTTTTCCCCTCCAGCACCTGGTATCTACAGGGTTTCTTTCTTAGCACCCTCATTCTAAACATATTGTTTTGACTTTTTTCAGTTGTTTGAAACCAACTTCTAATGGTAACTAAAGGAAAAAATATCATTCTATTCTCTTTGGAAAGCTCACTGTTTAAATGATACAATCTTACCTGAAAAAAATTAATTCTTATAGTGCATTTTCATGCATAAAACATGAATTAATGGAAGAGATATTTTCAAAGATGGGGAAAGGGGCTTCCTGGTGTACCTCGGTATGTACCGTAGAAAGAAATATCTTACAGCATCAATAAAATGGGAGCCATTATAACTTTGCATTGGCCTTGGCATATTTATGTTTATAATCATTTTGGATGAAACTAAGATTATCTTGAGATAGTGGTATTCAGAAAGTCTCAGGACAGAATATGGAATTCATATGTGATTAATTAAAATTTTGTCATAAACATAAGTATTTAAGGAGTTAGTATCACTATATACAACTTTTTAAACAATCCAAAGATTGTCAGGCATGGTGGCACATGACTGTAATCCCAGCAACTTGGGAGGATGAGGCAGGAGGATCACAAGTTTGAAGACAGATTCAGCAATTCAGCGAGGCCCTAAAGCAATTTAGCAAGAACCTGTTTCAAAATAAAAAATAAAAAAGGCTGGAGTTGTAGCTCAGCTGTAAAGTGCCCCGAGTTCAATTCCCAGTAACCCCCCCAAATAAAAACAAATAAATTAATAAATAACTCAAAGATTTCATCCATTTTGATAAAGGGAAAATAAGTCCCTAGGATGGTAGAAGCATTCACAAGTTTCACATTTCACTGAGGAAAATGTCATTCTTGCCTAGGTGTGAGCATTTCTCATATATTTTAGGTATTGCTTATGACAAAGTTAGTAATAATAAAGCAAACATCAGATTCTGAGATATTTGATATTAATCTCTCTTTCTATTTGTTTTAGTCAGTTTTCTCCCTGCTGTGACTAAAGGATCTGACCAGCACAACTGTAGAGGAGGAAAAGTTCATTAGAGGGCTCATGGTTTCAGAGGTCCTAGTCCATAGAAGGCTGGCTCCATTCCTCAGGGATGGAGGTGAAGCAGGGCATCATGGTGGGAGAGGATGGTAGAGGGAAGCTGTTCACATCATGGTGACCAGGAGGCAGAGAAAGAAACTCTGCTCTCCAGATACAAATATATACCCAAAGCCACACCCAATTCCCACCTTCAGTCATACCCTACCACTTCATTTAACCCCCTCAGGGATTAATTCACTAATTAGGCTAAGGCTATAACCCAATCACTTCTCCCCCAAACTTTTTTGCATTGCCTCACATCTGAGAATTTGGAGGCCACCACACACCCAAACCATAACGCCATTGTAATATAGAAAAGGAACAAAATGATTGTTCTTAAACCTGTGCTTCATGTCAAGATCAGGATGAGCAGCTGAAAAGATTTTCGACCAAGGTGACAGAATTGTAGATATGCAAATGTGTGCTCATCTAGTCCCCCTCCCAGCAGGAGACCCTGGAGAAATACATGGGCAGAGGACACTAATGCTGGTGATATCTTAGTTACCCCTCTACACCAACGTTTCAAAATTTCTACCTGCTTAGTATCTGGAGAAGCTGATGAGTACAGAAAACATCAATCCATACTGTAGGCTTGCTGATTGCTTATTGAGTCCAGTCAATGAAAATTACTAATTAGAGTTTTAAAGATGATAAGATAAACCAGTATATTTCCTGCTCTAATTTCCTCCTTATTTTTCTATGCTTTGGAGTCTCATTCTGTTTGTCTATGACCACAGCTCTTTTGCATTGCTTCAATCCCATGACCACACCTGTCACTGGATTTGGTAAATATGTACCTTCTGTTATTTATGCCTTCAGGTCTAGAATTTATAGCAACTTCTTATGTTTCCTGGCCCCTGTGTACTTCACCAGCCCTCTTAGTTCCCTTAAACCATCTTTGTAAAGAGTCCCTCATTAAACTCTATCATACTTTGGACCATTGGCTCCCTTCCAGGCAATAGACTGAAACAATAATGTTCAAGCAGAAAGAAATATCCATTGCTTTAAAGATTTAACTTCAATTTCAAAAATACTTCTTGCCAGGCATGGTGGCACACGCCTGTAATCCCAGCACTTAGGAGGCTGAGGCAGGAGGATGGCAGGAGGATAGCGAGTTCAAAGCCAGCCTCAGCAATGGTGAGGCACTTAGCAAGTCAGTGAGACCCTGTCTCTAATAAAACACACACACAAAAAAAAAAATGGCAGGGGATATGGCCTGGTGGTCGAGTGCCCTTGAGTTCAATCCCCGGTACCAAAAAAAAAAAAAAAAAAAAAAAAAAAAAAAAAAAAGAAAGGAGAAAACAAACAAACAACCTCTCTAATGAAGGAATATTTGGGTTTTATTCTGGTAATAAACACACTCAGAGAAAGCTGAAGTGCTTTCTTTGTCTCATCCATCGAAGCCCTCATAAACAAGTCAGCTTTGAATCTCTGGGGTTAGAGAAAGTCAGTCCAGACTGGGTCAATCAGCAAGAAGAGTTACCAAAGCTAAATTAGTAAGTGCTGATTCCAAAACCCAAAGAAGAGTGGTCTCAATCAGGAACCCACAAAATGCCATTTTTAAAGCATATGCCAATATGGCTTGAAATGGGGATAGAGAGTGAATCCTGTACCTTAATATATCTACCTTACTTAATGTAAAGACACAGGAAATAGTGTGTGTTGTAGACATTTATGGAAGATATCCAAAGACTAGAAATGAAAGAAGGAAAGAAAAAACTAAACTAAAGCCTAAGGTAAATGGAAGCTCTATTTTTTTTCTTCAATGCTTCAGTGGTTTGTCCTGTGCTTTTACTTCTGAGAACCCTGGCTGATATAGGTTTGCTACCGAAAATGAGACAAGAGCACCTACTGGTCAGACAAGAAGTATCTGGAGAAGACCAGCTACATCCATTGTCCTGGACATGAACCTCTTTATTCATTACATTGATAATGTAGCCATGAACAAACACCCATGGCAAAAAGCAACATTTCTCTTTGTTGTTGGATGCATGAAAACCCTTGACCCTGACCCAGAAGAAGTCATCAATCCACATGAATATAAAATTTTATCTATACCATTTACCCTTACAGATAGTATTTTTGAAATGCTCCACCTTCCAATGGTACTTAGGTTACATAAGGTTATGGAGACCCCCTATAGTATTAAGGAAGATAATAGAACATTGGTTTTCTTGCCTATGCCAGAGAAAGGAGGGGGACAAGGAAGATATACAAAGGTAAAAAGTATACAAAGTGGAAGAAAAGAGAATTTGTTCTCTCCGCCTGACTGCTTGAAGTAAAACTTTGTCTTCACCACAGGGATTCATTCCATCAGTACTCAAGTTCTTTGAACCACACCACCCATCTTCCTGGGTCTCCAGTTTGCCGAGAGATGGCAGACTGAAGGACTTTGCCTCCATAATTATGAAAGCCAAATCTTTATAATAGCTCATATGTATATCTTATTGATTCTGTTTTACTGAAGAAGGCTGATTAATGCAACTTTGCTGAATAAATATGTGTATTTTGAGAAATAGCTATGAGTCTCATTTGAAAGAGAAGATCAGTACTCAGAAGTCAGGTGAGTATCCTAAATCACACAACCATTAAGGGGCACATTCAGGACCTGAACTTGGGCATGCTTTTTAGTTATATATTGTTTGCTCTTGAAGTTACCCCAGAGTGTAATTTCATTTTATTTCTCATTTATTGTCTAAACAAATAACATTTTTCTTCCTTTCATTATAATTTCTTCCTGTGTCTCAAGATTTTATTACACATTAAGGTTTTACCTCAAATATCAATAATTTCATAAAACATTGATTCTCATTCTTAGTGGTATATTTAAAACACCAAGGAAGATTTTAAAACTCCTGATCTACCTTAATAAACCCATGCCAATTCAGTCAGTGTCTGCCATGGAGACTAAATATCAGAATTTCTTAATGTTTCCATATGATTCCAGTATACAACCAAGATACAGCATCACTGCCCTAGAATCTCTCCTTATTTTATTACAACCATTTTTTAATAAATTTCCCCTATTAGATTTTTATAATGGAACTATATTTCACTCTTTTGTATTCACCCCAGCCCATCTCCATCAAATATAAAGCTTTATTAGTTCAGTCACTCAGTAATAAGTTACTCAACTGAAATAAATCAGATCACTTGAAGGAGTATAGGGAGGAAAGGGTTGGTTCTAGAATCATCTAGAATCATTCATTCTTCAGGAGATTTATTTATTTATTTAGTCTGGAAAAAAATAACTAAACTCTTGGCCCAAAGATATCCATTAAGTAAAAGCATAATTTACATATATGTCTCTGTCTTAGATTTTCCTTGATGTTTTCTGGCTTATTCTTTCAGTTGAAAGACTTTAAAGGTAATGCATACTTATTGGAATTTGCCACTTAAAGAAATTACCCATTTGTACTGTAGTTTCTCTTATCTTAAAGACAATATCATAATGGACTGGAACTATATAACTGTCATGCATTAGGTATTTATATTTCCAAGAAAGCCAGACAAGGATAATTTATTCTGATTTGCTTTATATCTCTCTCATTGCAATGGCCTTTGCTTTTTGGTACCTCGAGAATGCTCTCATACTGATATATGTATGATTAATACCACCCTCAGCAGCACCGGCATTCTCCTCCTCCTCATTATCAGTTCCTTGTTATTGACCTCATGATGTCATTGCTGCACACTTTGACTTTTGCTGTAGTTTCATACCAAATCACCTGTACTTCTATTTTTTTAAACTTCTTCACTGTGTCATTTGCTTAGTTTAAAATGCACTAAAACCCCATCAGTATCTCCATATACCTGTCAGTTCAAGACAACATCCAGCATCCCAATTCCCATCAAATAGGTCTTCTACATAAAATTTGCAGTAATTGCAGTGTACTTCATAAAATAAAATGTACCTTTTAACCTTACAGTCTGTAGAGTTCCAGTTGCCTTCTTCTGAACATAATAAAAACATATTCTGTTATTCCCAATATTGCTGAGAAAATCCTAAAAATCTCTGAGATGATATTAAGTCTATTCCATTACAAAACCTTTTGTTTTTCAACCACTGGACCACATACCCAGCCCATTTTTGTATTTTATTTAGAGACAGGGTCTCACTGAGTTGCTAAGTGCATCACTATTGCTGAGGCTGACTTTGAACTTGCAATCCTCCTGCCTCAGCCTCCCAAGTGCTGGGATTGGGCCACTGTGCCCAGCACAATACCTTTTTATACTCTGCTTGATGTAATTAATATAGGTCTATTCTGATCATTGGCCTTTCTTTGGTTCTTTCAATACAGAATCATGAATGGTACCAAATATTCCATTGATGGAATATTACGTTTTGTACATAACTATGTGAATTTATGCATTTTCTGTATACCTATCTTTTATCAGCATCTCAAATGTGAGTGACCCTAAAAGTGGCCAAGAGCAAATGATCCCAAGATAGCATTTACTAGTATGCCTCCCAAATTCCTGGTCCATATCTTCATTCAGACCCTACCACCCTAATCACCAAGTTGAGTCTTAGTTATCTTTGTATTGCCCATAGAATTGAGCCTCAAATAAAGCATATGGATAATATAGAAACAAATGAAACTTGAGTTTGCCTACAAAATATTGTATAGTTATTTGCCTTGGACAATTTAAAAATTGTGTACCTTTTCTTCAGCTGGTTGGTCCATGTACATGTATAGGAATGAGGTAGCCACACCAGGTGAACAATATCATAAGGGAATTTTTAAAGAAATACTGAATTCAGTAATTATCTAGATACTTATTTCCAGAAACAAACAACCAACATATTATTAAAAAAAAAAACCTGTGGCATTTGTCATCAAAACAAGTATGAATGTGGTAGAAGTAAATTGCAGAAACTGGCAACCTGATGAATTGGTCTTCTTTAGCTAAGAAACATTTAGAAGTTATTTCATTTTGCCATATTGCATGATAATCAATGTGTCACTTTTATAAATTATACATTATTACAGTCAAAATAGTGGATCTCAAATAGCTAATATTGCAGATCTACTAATAGCTGAAATGTAATTTATTGAGGCTGTATTACCTGTGAGTTGTGGTAAAGCATAGGTAATAGATATAAAGTCAGACATGAATATGATAATATGACTTTGAATCAATATTAAGGTCCAACATTTAGGACTTTGAGATCTTCTGATTCTTTACTCATCCCTCTGCTGAAAATATAAAAGATAAACTTTGTTACCCAAACTTGTCACAACCACTGTGGATATTAATCATTACTCAAATAGGTGAAAGTGGATTTTATGACACTGTTTGATGTCCAAGTTTCCTCTTTACTATTACTAATATTTCACAGATTGACATAACAGCACAGTATGATGAACAGGGAATTTTGAGTTGCAGTTTTGAGAAAACTAGTCTTCCACACCATTTGACACCCAGAGGAAGGAAAAGGAAGATGAATTTTCCAAATTTAGGAAGTGTTTGTTACACATTTTCTATACCCTCAAATGTGCAGGGTTTATGGGTTTGGGGTTGCCCACAGGCTGTTCCTGCTCTAGGAACAGCAATAAAATCTAGGTCATAGTTAGAGGGGGCTGTTACAAACAGTTTCTGAAGAGGATAAAAGTCACCCTAGATTCGTCAACGTGATATATGGCAAATTTTAAGGGTAGCTAGAAAATGTACCTATTGAACGAGTACATTTGGTGTTGTTAAACACAAATTGGGCGAAGCTATTATTTTGGGCTAAACCCCTAAATTATGCCTCAGTGGCCCAGATGAAACCAGAATGGAGTCACTTATGCTGAGTGCTACAGAATCAACCTGAGACTTCCTTAAAAACAGGATGTTCACTTCAAGCAGTCAAAAGGGGCCCAGTTTACTTGAATCTGCATGATAAGGAAGCCCCCTTTGCTTTCATCTATGAGAAAAATAACTTGTAGATCATCAATCTACCTTTCTTTTACCCTTAGTTTTTGTCTTCTTCAGTCCCTTTCTGTGTGGTTCTGCCTCTGTTCTGCTTATTGGAACAAATATTGGATTTTATGTAACAAAGGCATTGTCTGATTCAAAAATTGCAAATAAAGCCAATATGTCTTTAAAGTGAATTTGTTGTAATTTTGACTTTTGAAGCTACAGAGGCAGAATTGGAAGGCTTCATCTGGTCACCTCCAGGGAAATCTTTATCCCAGTGGCTGTGATCATCCAATTACTAGAACAGCAGGAAGATGGCTGATGGCTTATAGCAGAGCCTGTCACATTAGCCTAGGATGGGCCAGAGATCACTGCCGTTCACATGGCCTGAGCATGCTTACATGTGCTTGTTAGAAAAAATGTGGGCCTTGATCAGGTTTAGAGCCTATTAATATCTGCTATTGCACCAAAATTTCAGATGTTTGTGAAGAATAATTCCTCTAATTTGAAGCAGAATAAATAAATGTTCTTTAAATATTTTCCTAGTTCCTTTGTGACCAATTTAAGATATGGAATACATGAATTATTATGGTTGTTGCTAAAATATCTTTTATTTAGCTATTTTGACCTAATTTTTCTATAAAATGACCATTTCTCTTAAATATTGCCACACTATGGGGGTCATTAGTACTTCAGAAAGAAGGAGCATCTCTGTTTTGTTTGGCAGTGGTTCTCAAACTTGAGTGTGCATCAGAGTCTTCTCAAGGGGCTATTAAAATGCAGACCACTGGACTCCACTGTAAGAGTTTCTGCTTCAGTGAGTCTGGAGTAAGGACTAAGAATTTTCACCTCTAACAGTTTCCCAGGTGATATTGTTTCTGTGGGTCCGGGGATCGTACTTTGAGAAACACTCATATGAGGGATTTGGGATCCTGTTTAGAAATGATGGTAAAGGTTATAAAAACACTTGTGCCATTTCTAAGGTATTATGTTATTTTCGTGGGTGGTTACCATGCTGTTTGTGGAACATACTCAGCTTTGGTGCTCATTTGTTCTTCCATGTTTGATTTACTTCCAAGAGTGGAGTAATCTCATTCCATTGTGACCACTCTTTACCTGATTCTATCCCCAGGGCCAGAAGTTGAAAATCATCCCAAAGGTTACTCATGTTTGGAAGACTGCTGATTCAGGTCAGCTCAAGGAATAAAATAGGAAGTGAGTAAATTATGCTTTCTACTATTTTCACCTCAAGATGATCAGTTTCCTGTTTCTCTGTCCCTCTCCCTCTACCTTTTCTTTTTCTCCCTCTCTCGTTCTCTCATTCATTCTTATTAACTTTTGGGTTTACAAGTTAAGCAAAAGACCATCTTCATTTCTCTTTCTGAGAATGTGCTTATATTTTACACTTGGTAAGAAGTATTCCTAGATTATGGGTTAAGGGAATGACAAAAGGACTTCAACTCTAGACAAAGCAGGTAAGCAACAACAACAATAGCACACACATACACACACACACACACACAGAGGCATTGAAAATCACCCTCAAATAGAAAAATAGAAATCTGATCTATTTGTTTTGTGCTTATTTTAAATATAAGTAATATTTACCTTCACCATTGATGAGTACGTTCCTTTGGGAAAGACACCATTTCTGTTGCTTTAAGTCTTCTGTCGTGTAATTCATATGGTTTAGAGAAACAGGTAAAGTTAGCTTCTTGGTCCCTTGAAACTTCCCACTACTTACTTTATGGATATGTGAACTTGGGCTGAAATTACATGGCTACATAATTTCATATCCTATTATTAAAGAACTATATGAGTGTTTACTGCCTCTGTCTTCAGACCTTCCTTTAGGAAAAAACTAAAACTAAAAAAAAAAACATACATCTGCATAAATGACCACACACACACACACACACACACACACACACACACACACACTCTACTGAATTGAACTAGATTTTTCTTATTTGGTCCTATTTAAACTTCTTTTTGATAAGGGTGCTTCTTTTTTCTTATTTATTTGGTTTAATAACTTAGCTAAGGTAAGTCTAAACTTATTCTCTCAATAAGCCAAGATTCACCTTTGTTTATAATACAAACATGATAATTTTTAAACCTCAGTTTCTAGAATTTTCTCTGAAAAGATAAAAAAATATATAATTGATGAATGCATTATTAACATAGAACTGGAAATTTTGGCAAGTTTAAAACAATCTTACATATTTTTCCTTGTAAATAGTTTACAATTGAGAGATTTAGCGTGATAAAAATGAATGAATCACTAGCAAGTTCCAGAGATTTATGAAAGTTACATCTTGAGAAATGTTTCTGTTTTTCATTATGTCTCCTAAAGAATGGTGACCTTTTCAATAACTAACTTCTAAAAGAGACACTGTTAGAAATATTAGCTAAAGACATGACCATTCTGAAGGGGTTTTCAGTGGCTGATTTGTTCTTTTTCTCACTGTATCTCTGGGAAAACTGTTGTTAGGTATTGGGAGATAAAATAAAAATTTGAATATAGTTTGGTCACTTGTAGAAAAATAGTAGGGTCAAAATGTTTGCTTGTTCCTTGATGAGAACTATTGGTGAAAGATGAGGAGGTACAGGGAGACAGAACTGGGAGGAATAAAATAAAAGGCATGAAATTAGATCACATTTGTTTGTACCATTCACTTTTGATATATCAGGTGATTTCCAACCAACAATTTAATTCTTCCTCTGTTAAAACTAAATTTTAGTAATGCACCATTACTTCCTTCAGAAACTTCTAAGAACAATGAAAAACTGATGTATGATTTATGTAATTAACATT
The DNA here is from genome assembly GCA_025594165.1 of Tamias sibiricus. NCBI lineage: Eukaryota > Metazoa > Chordata > Mammalia > Rodentia > Sciuridae > Tamias > Tamias sibiricus. Next base: position 40,256,320 of record CM046671.1, read on the forward strand.
TATTTTCCATAAAACAACATTAAAAAAGTATGCAGCTCTTTGTCCAGGTGGGGAAACAGCTTTCTGTTGGTGCTAGAGGAGAAAAGGTGATAACCAAAATCTGAACAAGCAAACAGAGGGGACCTGGATTTTCAATTCTTGTCATCATTATTGCTAGTGATTAATTGCATGGTATTACACAGATATTTGTTGAGCATATACTTAGTGTCAAACAAAGTAAGAGGCAATGGAGATATGGCAGTCAAAAGCGAACCATTTTCAAGTCAGCAAACATAATTGTATAAGTTACAACTGAATACAAATAAAATAAATAGAACCATAACGAATGATGGAAATGTGAAATATTCCAGAGTCATTGGTTAGAAAAGGTCTCTGATGATATCTCCATTTTATGATATATTGTGACATAATCACAAAAACATGGAATATTTTAAATGAGGTGAACATTTAACTGATGCCCAGGATGAAGGCACTAGCACGAGACTTCTTCCCTGGCTTCTTACTTAATCCCAGTGGAAGATGTTCCATTTCTGTGTTTTGTCCGAGGCAAGCTGACAATTTTGCCAAATAGATAAAACTTTCCTCTTCCATTGTATTTTATATTCTTTCATTGTACTAAAAACCAGTATCATTTTTTTCCTATAAACTCATAGCAATCTCCAGGTTACTCTGTATCAATAATATAGTGTTAATTTATCAATTTCCTACTACCACCCCCCAGCAAATCCTAATAGTATTTTAAGAGCTTTCTGATGGACAATCACCTGATTTATATGCTACTCAATTCTCAGAATATCCAATTCTTCTGCTTTTCCTTTTGCTTTCACCAATGCTTATGCTCCTTCAGTGGCTCTTCCTCAGGCTGCCTTTCATATTCTGTTTCTCTGTGAGCATGTAAGACCAGCCCTAAAAAACTGAAGGACTAAATTTGTTCCATTGTAATCCACTGTTTTATTTTACTTCAGTAAGGATTAAGAGTTGCTCTTTTCTTCTGACAGTTATAAAAACAATAGCGGATGGAAACAGCATTAATTACTTGGCAACTTCTATCCAGTACTACCTTATTAGGAATGAGAATTACCATCTTAAAGCCATCGAAACGATATTAATAAATTATATCAATTATCAAGGATAGCAAGAAGTGGCAACTAAGAAATTGCCTACTGGACTAACATTTCCAGTATTTCAATTATAACAAGCTATTGCACATATAAATGCAATGAACCTTGTAACGTATGAATTATGTTCTGGCTATGGAGAACACCATCGTAATATCTCCACTTGGTTGAGTAAATAGCATCCCATTCATTAATAAATGCTAAATGCTAAATGCTAAATGGCTGTTAGTGTGTGCAGATAGCCTTCATCAACAGTATGTTGGTCTCTTAGGCCAGGTTGTCTTTTGCCTTTATCTCTTTATTATGCTTCAATGTCAAATGATTCCTTTGTGAGGAAGAGTCATTTCCTGCTGCTTTCCTTCCTAACATCAACCAATGACTAGACAATGATTATTTACATTTGGAAAATCCATTTTTATTCCTCCAATATCTGTTATCCTTGCTTCCTCAGAATAAAATACATGGAAAATTTCAACCCATAGTCATGAAGATAAACTGTGAAGTTTATGTGAAAATAGGATACACAACACATTTGTCAATAATTTAGTATATATCTGTATGTGTGAGTCATTCTATTTTCCCCTAAATGGGTTTAACATTTTAATATAATTTTACTTTTTATGATAAGTGTTATATAACAATATATTATAATTTCTCACCTTCTCTTTCTTGTGGTTTTGATCATTAACATACTATATGAATATTCTTTGGACAAGTTCAAGATGGCAAAGATAATACATGGTAGTAAAAGAAATCTCTACTGTAACAAAGTGTATAAAAAGAGGAGTAAACATGACTTGAGCTGCTTTTCTCATTTGTTTGTGCTTTCATCTATCTAAAGTGACTTCTTGCTAAGTCTTAGTCTAAAGTTCATGTTTTCTTCCTAAATAAAAATGTTATTAAACTAACTCTTAACCCACATATGTCATGTATCTCTCTGCAGTGGTAGTGGAGGGTCTACTCAGTGGCAGGTGGACCTGTACTGTAGGCATTACTGTAGCCCACCCCAGACCTGTGAGAGTTTGACTGTCTTGTGTGAGATCAAGAAATCCTTATTTTAACTAGGTCTCCAAGCCATTCTCATGCACAATAAGAAGTCCTTGTTTGATTTATCTTTGTGCCATTGACTGTTTCTGGAAATATTTACTGAACTTTTCCAGACTACTTTGAATGGGTCAGACATGAATATTCTCACAAACTAGTACACTGTTCAGTAAAGATGATAAGTAGTACAAATAACATTGATAAATGTTTGAATTGATCTATTCATAAGCAATTCAGACAAAGCACTATGGACAATTACATGTGTTAGAGATTCTAACTGAAATGCTTTGTGTATGGTGTAGAGGAGCAGGATTGCATCAGGACTCTGACAGAAGACTGGGCTATGAAACTATGGATGTAGGAAATGAAAAGCCAATGGTGGAAGGCAGATAAGACAGAAAAGACAATGTGGGAACATATGGCCCTGGTAGAAAATGCCAAGTGATTGAATCTGGGTGAAGCATGTTGTATTAATGCTTATGGGTGGAAATAGGAATTCAAAGAGAAGCATGGGGGCTGGGGTGTAGCTCAGTGGTAGAGTACTTTTGTGGCATGTGTGAGCCACTGGGCTTGATCCTCAGCACTACATAAAAATAAACAAAGAAAATAAAGGTATTGTGGCCAACTAAAAAGAGAGAGAGAAAAAAAAAGAAAGCTTGGGTCATGCCAGAGAGAGCTTTGGAAAAGTCTAATATCTGCTTATTCTTGGTTGTTTTTTTTTTTTTTGCATTTTGAAGTTAATCTCTGAAAAATGTTCTCAAAGACACACTCCAAAAGTTCTTCAAAACTTGACATTTTTGCATGTGTATGCACAGCACAGTTACTAACACATTGTAGGCTCAATATACCTGATTAAGTGAAGAGGAAAAATCTTTCATTCATAGCTTCGAAACAAATGAACTAAGACCATATACTTAAACTTGTATATGACTTTGCACATCTGTTTGAAAAATTAAGATTCCCCAAGAGATGGTTAAATATGGCATGGCAAAATAATGGTGGTTTTGTCAAAATATTGAATTGTTGTTCAGATTTATAAAAATGTAACTGCAATGAAATAATTTTTGGAGGGTAGCAAGGATTGAATTCAGGGGCATATAACCACTGAGCCATGTCCCCAGTCCTTTTTTATGTTTTATTCTGAGACAGGGTCTTGCTACATTGCTTAGGGCTCTCTAAGTTGCTGAGGCTGGTCTTAAATATGTAATCCTCCTGCCTCATCCTCCTGAGCCACTGGGATTATAGGTGTGCACAACTGTGCTTAAAAAGCTATTTTTAGAGAAATAAAAAAAATGAATTATTGTGCTTTACAGTTTTTAACAAGGCTAATATTGGATTCTCATTGACTTCTTTTGGACAACAGGCAATTATAATTTTGGAAAAATTCTAAAGCTATTCAGAAATTCAAGGTTGTAAGCTTTTCTAAACCAGAGACCATGCTTGTCTCTATTCCTTTGTCCCTATGTTTTCACATAGTAAGTAATAAAAAAAATTTTTTTGTAGTTGTAGATGGACAGAATGCCTTTATTTTATTTGTTTATTTGTATGTGGTACTGAGGATTAAACCCAGTGCCTCACACATGCTAGGCAAGTGCTCTGTCACTGAGCTACAGCCCCAGCCAAACTAACATTTCTTTTTTGTTATTGAATAAATTCACAGGAAAGAATTTGGAACATCTCCTATTTTAGAAGATTTTAAAGATTTTACAAAATAATAATAGCCCTACCCTAACAGAAATAAAAAAAAAATATTCTGTATTGAACAGGATACATTTGCAGTTGTAGATGGGACAGGGATTTGATTACTATGCAGGAAAAGACAGTTAGGCCTGCTGGGAAGTCAGAAGGTTGGCAGAATGACCCAAGCATATCCATAATCATAATTTTATTGTTGCTCTGGGATTTAGACACCAAATGGAGACAGTAATAAAGCCTCATTTTGTGAACACAATATCTACATATTCAATGAGCTAGTGTAAGTGCAGTCATGGTCCTTCCTTTCTCAGGAAGGGCTCAGGTTCTGCTGAGGGTTCCAAAATAGAAAATGAACACATACTAAAAAAAAAAAAAAAAAAATGAACACATACTGAACTGGTGTTTCTTCTCCTTTCCAACTGGGGCTCAGTAATGTGAGAAAGTTTGTGGATTTATTAACCCTGTATGAATCTCCTAGGGGGGACTCTTTTCACCCTAAAGCTTCTAAAAGAAATGAAAATAGAAGTAATGTCAAACTCATCCACTTTTTTGTGGAGGAGAATAAGAAATGAATAGCCACCTCAGCCTGTCAAGTTGCTAACAGGCAAATCTGTTCCATATGATGAGGGAAGAATTTCATAGTCTGGAAAAGAAAACCATGGTTTGAGGGGAAAATGAACAAATGAACAAATCTTTCATGCATTTCCTTTTTTTTTTTTTCTATTTTCTTCTGAAAATGATTGACAGATCTATTAAATATCCCTTTGGCTAACCAGAAAGACAAATGTTGTGTCACCAGAGATTTCTTATCCCAGAAGACATTAAACCTTTGTCTACTAGGCTGCATGAGTTGTCAGTGAGACCAAGGAAGATGACAGGTTAGAGTCCAGATCCCTTCCTCCTTCCTGTACATAGCTATAGAGCTCCTTTTCATATGGTAGGGCTAGCTAACTCTAGACCCTCAGATCTTTCCTTGAGGACTTTGAAGCAAGCATACATGGTAAAAGTTGTCATTCAAATTGTTTGTAGGCTATGATTTAAAGCAGTGTGCCTTTTTAATGATTTGAAAACCACTTTATGTAGTGGCGTATAAGAACACTTTGAACTTCTTAGAATTGAAATACTCTGCTCCCCATTAATGTTCCAAATTACAATTTCAAAATATAAAACATGATCTAAGTCCCTATTATATGCAAGGGGAATGCTAATTAATTATATAATATTTCTCTCATTCTCTTTCTCTGTTTCCTTTTTAGGATATCCTTTAAATATCATCTTTCATTAATAACTTCATCTCTACCACCTTATCTCCCAACCAACTACCATCACTCAGATTATAAACTCTAAGAGACTGGACTTTATGTCTGATTTATCAACAGCTACTTACCTACTCAGTGTTAAGGTTGGAGCTCAGCACATAAAAAGTGAAAGCATTTTGAAAAATGGTTCACATATTATTAATATAGAGTAGGTTGCACCCCACTCCTTTCTGGGCTGAGTGAGATTCCTCTGCCTTCCTCCCCATCACCACCATGCATTACTTAACAGCAGAGATGTATTGTGAGAAGTGTTTTTCTTAAGTAATTTTGTCATTGTGTGGATATCATAGAGTATATTCACATAAATTAAGATGGCTATGACATCACTGGATGATAAAATCTTATGGGACCACTTTCATGCATGCAGTCTGTTATTGTTTGAAATAACACTATGCAGAACGTCACTGTGTATTAAAGCTACATGTGTACTATTGAGCCTATGATTCAGTTCAGAGGTGTATGGAAGTAAGGGTGGTGGCAGTTCTTTGAGAAACTAATCCAAATGTGTACTGTCTTCAGACACACACACACACACACACACACACACACACACACGAATACATACACACAATTGTGAACACAATTTGAAGGCATTCACATGGGGGCCTGAGTCAAAGATTAAGAATCTAAGGTTTTATGCAATCTTTTATTTCACCTGTTGTGAGCTGATTTGAAAATGATGTTAGAGCATCCACTTCTCTGATGAGCATCCATGCTTTATTTTTAAAGTAGAGTTAGAAAATAAAGTTATTTTTTTTTCTCACCAGCTCCAAAAGCCTTAAGTGTTGGAGTTCTAGTTTCTATTACACCCTTTTCCCCTAATCAGCTCCTGGTGCTCTTATCCTCTCAAAACTAGCACCAAGAAATGTACTTGTGAAGGACAAATTATATCCATCAGAGAATCCTCACTTTTTAGGGGTTATTCCTTTAGCTAACAAGGCATATCCATGACATCTGCATTCTGATAGTTGGTCTGAAACATAGATAGGCATTATTGCTAAATTGGAGGATATGCACCTAATTCTAATATGTGAGTATGATTTAAATTTCAGTAGCAAATTTTAACATTAGAAAATAAAATTTATCCATGAATATATCATCTCTTAAAATCGAACATTCTGCTTTTATTTCTTGGAATCTAAGATACTTAAATTAAAACAAGTTTAAAAAATCAGGAAGCATTAATGAGCTAGATGGTAGATTTTAAGGACTGACTTACTGATCTCCTATTAGGTCAGAAATACTTATAGTCAAGGAACATGCTTTTGATCCAGAAAGAAAATAGGGATTTTTGCTATAGAACCTCACAGTGCCATGAGAAGATTTTCTCCAATGGTGAAAGACATCATGAAGAAAATACTTCCTGTCAAAGAAAAAATTGCAACAAATTTAATTATAGATAGAATTGCCTTCTACTTTCAATTTGTGAATTAGTCCATTTTCCATTCCCCAAAATTAAATGAGAGCTCCGCCTATACAATGAGAGGCAGTGTTCCTTTGTAAGTTGAGAGGAAGGAAACATGAAAAGAATAAAAACTGGTTAGCATCCAGTTACAGCAGGTGGTAGTTGTTATTATTATTAATATTTTACACATAAAAGGAAGGGACTTCTTCATCACACTAACTCATGTACACTGGAATCTGCTGTTCTCAGGAAGACCTGGTATGTTTTAGGATCTATATGCTTCTTTTACATTTCTGTTTCAATGTGTGGCATATAACATGAATGACTCCATTTTAGTTGGTTTGATCAGTTGGGACCTAGTGCTGGAGATCAGTCTGCAACAATATGGTCTTATAATTTTTATTTAATATTACTTAGTAAGCCATCAGATATTTATCAGTGCAATTTTTTTCAACATATTTTGAAAGCCTGATGTTCACTGAAAAAGAGCATTATAATAAGAACTTGCTAAGCAAGATTTGTTGAGATTCAAGATAAATGATTACTTTCATGGTGACATTTTTAGGACAGTTTCATCAGACCCACATGTAAGAGTCATTTCCTGAACAATATTACTTAATTTGCTTATATCTTAAATGGCTCATGGATTTTTTCTCTTCATATTTAAATCTCTTAAAAGCAAAGTTGTGATACAGAGCATAAATGAGATGAGAATGAGGTTATTAGCAAAGTATTTTCTACTAACAACTATAATGATAATGTGTTTTTTGTTCATTTGTTATATAAATCCTGATTGCATTTCCACCCTGAAACTTGACACAGTAACATGTATTTCAATGCATTTTTAATTTAAGCCTTAAAAATAAAGGCATTTTAAAAAACAATAATCTGGTTTTGGTTCTTGAATAAAAAATACCATGATTATAATTAGGGACCAAAGCTGATGAGGTTTTCTTATTATAGTGATAGATAGATTCTATAACTATACCATTGGCTCCTAAATTAAGTGTAATAAGCCCTGTCAGCAGAAGATGCTTCTTTTATAGATACCAATGCATTCAGTCCTGTAAAACCAAAAATTAATTTTGCTTCTATGAATTTCTTAATTATTTATTATACAGATCTATTTTAGCCATGCTCTGAAACTGGAGCTTCAATTTGTATGCATTCTTGGATCCCAAAGAATTCTCCTTCTCTATCAATGCATGACAAGTCAGACAACAGAAATCAAATCAATTAGAGTATTAAGGAAAAGCCTAGGAGATAATTGTGAGAGAATGGCTATTGGTCCTTGTACTTGAGTGGTGAGAATCATCTCATCTCATCTCTTAATTTGTTAATGTGCTGATTTTGTTCATTTCCTGATATGTAGAGTGGAGTGATAACTTGCCCATATAGAGATGAAATAATTATAAAAACAATCTCTTTTGGCTATAGTATAATTCATCACTAATTTAAAAGTAATATCCAAATAGGCAGTCCAATCATTGGTTCAAGGATATTTTACCTCAAAGTGATATGCAGTCCTTGCTTCTGTGTTGAGACCTCTTTTCCTATAGCAGGCCCTTGGGAGTATCATGGGGCCATTGATTTTCAGTTTGCTTTTACAGCAAGTTTCCTCATGCTCATAAAGAAGGAATTGTGCTTTGTGCCCTTTAGTAATTCAGTTCTTTGTGTTTGGGATTGAGGGCAGGGGAATACATTGTAATGCACTTAAATTCAATCAATATTTATTGCTTATACAATATGGTAAGGTACGGGTTGGTTGCGATTAAGCTGTAGGATACTAAAATTCTTTCCAAATTCTTGTATATTAGCAACTGGAGGAAAAATATGAGAAAAGGTGCAATTAACCTCACACCTTAGGGTTTCTTTATGGAGATCAAATGGGAGCTCTTTGAAAACATCTGTGTTACCACTGCCTATTTTTCTTCCAAATTCTCTGTCCTCTATATTCAGATACATACAGTCACAGCTTTCTAGGCAATATGTAATCTATACATCAGTGCAGATTGCACACAACTTCAGCAAAAAATTATGGCTGCAGAGAGAAAATTTTGAACACCCTTGTAGCTGAAAAACTATTTACCGTAGTAGCGTTAGTTGGTTTGAGCAATGGAGATTCAAGTCAGATGCACTCTCCTTATTTGCATGCCAGAAGGCAGAACCCACTCAAAGCCTCCCAGGCCCCAGCTGTTTCAGAGGACTACTTTTCTGCTTCTGAATGCAGAGGTGGGGCCATCTGCACTGCTTGAGGTTTTCTTGTGGGCACATTCAGTACTCTGCTACAGGCTTTTTAATTAACTGCAATCTAGCTAAAGGAATGTTCAGCTATTGAAACTAGAGACTAAGAAAAATAAAATCAAACAAAATGAAGACTATGCACATTTTTAATTATTATTGGATGACTCATATTCTGCAACAATACCCTGGATACAGGCCCAATATTTTGAACCAGCTACCAGGGAATAAGAACAATTGCATAATGACAAAAACATTTATTCTGTATTAAGAAATATTGCAAAGTAGGCCAAGATGAGGCTATAGGACCTTATCTATAAAACATAAGTGTTTGATAATTATCAGAAATGTGAAAAAATTCACTAAAATATAATGCCCTGGCAAGTGTAATGCAGCACACAATTTACTTTGAGGTTTTCCGTAGGTGTTTTCTAAGTAGCTCGGTTTAAATAATTTTCTCCACTTACAGTTTAAATCCATATAAGTACAAATCTGTGCACATAATGGCATAATATAAGCCTACATTCATATCTAAGTGCCTAGGAATATATTTCATAATTCTGTTTCTTAATGAATTTGCCAACCCCCTGCTCTGTTCTGTGATCCTCCTTCTCAATATTCTCTTGTTACTCCCTCTCCTGCAGTTCTTACTCCCTCTTCTCTTCTGTGATGTTTTCTCTGGTCTTGTGGATGAAAGGTTTATTGTTTTTCTCTGCACAGTAACAAAAGCTATTCAGAGGTAAGTTTCAATGGAATTCTAATAAATAAAGACAGAGTTCTCAGCCCTCATTAATAATTATAATGGCTTTTTGTCAAACCTGTACCATAAGTGAAATAGAAAAAATATCCATAGATGGTCTGATATTACTTCTGAGGTGACCAAGGTGAATTTTCTTTTGATGAGAGAAAGGACAGAGAGAGAGGTAGAGAGAGAGAGATTAGTTTATTAAGGGAAGTACTATGGTCAAGCATACTGTGTATAAATAATGCTTAGTTTGTATTTTAGAAAAGATTTCACAGGAAGAAAGGATTTCAGAGTCCATCAATTGACTCAGTAGCCTTGGCTCATGTATACACCTGAAACTGAACAGTATAATCCCTACTTCCTCAAGAATTTTTATCCTGAGCTCCATCTTCAAACCTGGATTACAAATCTGTCTTTCTTAAGGTTTACTGAATATCTCTGCTTGTACTTAATGCTGCTCTATAACACCCAGTGCTACCTTTACTACTGTAACTACCCTTATGACTAGCATTAATCTCATTTCTGTCATTAATGGGCTGAGTATATCAGCAACCAATATTCAAAATTTTGATGTTTTCCCTCTCCCACTGCTTCCTACATTAAATTGCTGCATTTTGCTTTATTTATAACTTTAATATACATATATTATTACATATATGTATTATTATATATTCATATGTTTAGATTAAGAGAAAAATGTATATTCTTGAGTGTTTGCCTTGCTGTCACCTCAAAGCATTATCCTCAACTCTTGCAAATATAAATTTTAATTTTCTAAAGTGCAGTCATGTCCACAGTTTCTTCATCATGTATAATAATAGCCAATGTCTTTTCATTCCTAACATTAAAAAAAAATCTTGCCTTACCTGTACTTTAGGCATTGGCTACTAGGTGGTTTTCTTTCTCCTGCATTTATGAATGGATATTGCAGTCACTCCAGAGAAGGATGAAGTTTACTGTTTTTATTTTTTTCAAAGCATGTATTTTAAATTAACTAAAGTGGCAATAGAATTTTAAAACCCTTTATTTGTCAGTTTTAGGAGAAAGGCTATCCTGCTCTCAAAATAATTAAAATTCTATGGCCTGAGAGTAAAACATAACAATTTTTTCCCATTTCAGTATTATATCTTTTGGTTAAATTTCTCTCTGGTACTTTGTATATTTTGTACATTGTCATGCAAGAGTTTTAAAATTACTTTTTAAAAATATTGTGAATAAATGTTCATTTGCTATTGGTGCTTGTTTCATGATACAGTTGTTGAACACTGATACTTGTTATAAACATTTGACCTACATATTCTAATGTTTGCCTTCATCCTTTTTTATAAATACTCCAGTTTTCAATCTGGGAGAACATATTAATGCTGCACTTTTCACCTGTTTGAAGTTTGGGATATTTCTGACATGTTTTGGCCAACAAAATGTGAATGAAAATGCCACTTACTAGTTTGGGGTGGAAAAATTTAATTGCTAGTAACCAGTTTTGACTTTCATCCCCATTCTCATAGCAAGGATGAAAGCAAGTTATTAATAGGTCCACCATTATCCTGAATCCCTGAGAGAATTCCCATGCTGGACATGTAACTTAGAAAAAGAAAAGTATTTTTGCTATTTTTAAGTTTCTGAAATTTTATAGTTCTTTGCTTTCATAAAATAACTTAACCCCTTCAAAATAATGCAAGTCAGCTAAAACTTTACATGCACAAGAAAAATCACAATGTAATGTTTTCCTTTTCAATAATTATATTCCTATAGGTTTTTCATGACACAGAACACTAGCCAAGAGCTCTAGTATGTTAGTGAATAAATGAGGACATAATGGATTCTTGTCTTGTTCATGATAATAAAAAAAAAAACTTGGCCATTTGGTATGAGGTTTACTTTTGGGAGATTTTGTAGATAATGTTTCATCTCCTTTAAATATGTTTGTCTTCCATTCCTAGTGTGCTATAAAAGGAATTTAGAATGTTTTTAATTATCAGTAGTTTTTTTGAATTTTATCAAATGCCTTTTCTATAAATGGATTTGAAGATATAGTTTTTCTCTCCTGATTCTTTAATGTGGTGAATTACATTACTTGATTTTTCTAATATTAAGCCAAATTTACATTTCTCAGTTTAACTCAACTTTATCATCTTTTAAAATGTATCACTAGAATCAATTCATTAACATTTTGAGTTTTATTATTTTGTCATTTATGTTCTTGATAAAGATTAATTCAGAATTTTCTTTTCTCATAATTTCCTGGAGAAGTTCATGTACCAAGATGATAAAATTAGTTGAAAAGTGTTCCTTATTTTTCTGGACTCTGAAGACGTATATGTAAGATTGAATGCATTTGTTCTCATCTTTTTCCAGATGAATTTATCTGGGTGTGAGAAGGTTGAACTAATTCTCCAAAATACTATGAAAAAGAACTCACCGCTTAAATCCTAATGTTCTATCAGAGATTGTTTCTGACCCCTTCACCCACTGTCCCTCAGAAAAAATTCTCACCCTGTATTGTTACAGTACACTATAACAAACTCACCTCCACTTGGAACACATGACTTCTTCAAACAACATAATGTTTAGTACCTTCATTTTTATTTTAAATATGAAAATGTACTGCAGTTGCAGAGTAAATGCCCATGGATTAGATACACTATTTACTACGTCTTTGTTTTCTATTAGTTTGTAAATTTCCTGAAAATATATTTGACACATGGAAAATAATGTACAGATGTTAAACTGTGGAATGCCTGGAATAATCCACTGCTCAAATTATCTCATGTTTTTCTTCTGTTTTATCTTGCTACCTTGTAATTGAAGGGCATAGACTCTCAATTAATACACATAGCAAACACCTCACAATAATTTTCTGATATGAAGTTTATTGTGTCCAAGGAGTTATTAGGAGAAGGAATTTTTTCATGAAAATAGCTTGTGTTGAAAGGCTAACTTGGGAGTTGTGACACTAACTAGTCACTGTAAAATGCTAGACAATGTGGCCTGTAGTTTGACCTTCAAAAACACTTTCTTATTTGTGTGTGTGTGTGTGTGTGTGCTCGCGCACGCATGCACACACTGTGAGTTTGTGTGGAGCAAGGTACAATACAAATACAAACAAACAAACAAATAAATAAGTATTTTCCAAATAAAATCAAAAGTGACATATGATTCTGTATGTGTGGACCATGAGCCATGCAAAAAACAAAACAAAAGAAAACAAAAACCCTCATGGTGTTCTTTACTTAAGCAATTACATATAAATAGCATAACCCAAACCATTCTTTTTTTTTATTCATTCTTTTTTAAAAATTAGAACTTTAAAAATTAGAGAAGCTAAGGTGCGCTTTGATTTTTATTTATCCACTTTTTTCATAGTGGCTATTTGAGTATTAAGTCTAAAAATGCCATTTCAACATTTATCTGAAATGTAGTAACTCTTGTTTTATAGACGAGACAGACGCTGACAAATTTCATGTATCTGGTTGTGGTTCTGGTTATCATCCGGTTCTGAGTAAATTATGCAGATATCTTCCAGCACATTGCGAGCCACATGTTCCCAGGCTGTCAGGAGAACACTTGAGAGGCTGAAGACATAGGATGATCCAGTATTATTTGGAAGTCATTTTTATTTCAAGCGAATGAGTTTGAATTTTATTCAAGAAGTGAATAAGGATGGGCAAGAATAATTGCAAGTTATACAATTATTCAGACAATTTTCATTACAGCACATAGATAAGAATGGCAGTATTAGGTAATAGAGGAGTGTAGGTTGTACAATGAGACTTAACAGTGCATACCTATATAACTATTTATAAACTGCATGACCCTAAAGGAGTGGCATGTGTCAGATTTTTGTTTTTTGTATTGGGGATTCAACCCAGAGACACTTTACTACTACATCCTCAGCCCTTTTAAAATTTGAAACAGGATCTTCCTAAGTTGCTTATGGCTTTTGCTAAGTTTCTCAGGTTGGTCTTGAACTTGTGATCACACTGCTTCAGCATCCCCAGTAGCTGGGATTACAGGTGTGTGTCACCATGCTTAATCTTGTTTCCTCATCTCTTAACAAGGACAGTAATAGCAAATACTTTATTAGTTTGCTTTGGAGTGTCAGTGATTAAAAATACATACAGTATTTATAATAATGCTAGGGATTTTGAAAAAGCATATAATTATTAGTTTTGTTATCATTGTTATTTTAATTAAAGGCATAATATCAAAACAGAATGATAGTGAGCTGCAGAGATGGGGATGTGTAATTGCAGAAACAAAATTTTACATTAAGAAAAAAAGGGTTTCAAAGTTTTTCAAATATGTTCACTTACTCCTTGTCTCTTTTCTGTGTTTTCCCAGCTGATGTAATAGGGACCAGACATAACCCTTGTTGAACAAAGATGTTAGAAGATAATGTAACTGGAACATGAAATATTGAATTTAGATTATTGATATATGAATGAACAAGAAAATGTGATGTTGTCATAGCAACTTCTCCTGAAAATTTATTTTATTTTCTCCTATCAAAAGAGTTAGGAGTTATAATGTATTCCAAAAAGATAATGCTATCTAAGGAAGGAGACTTGCAATGTTAACTTGTTAAAAATCTTTGTGAAAGACTCTTTGTTTTAGTTAGTGTTGGTTCTAAATATCATTTGATTCTCTTGTGATGGCAAGCAATGTGCTTTTTTGAATATTCCAAATGGTTGCTACCAAATCTGGAATCTTACATGACTGTTGGGGGTGGAGTGTCAAGGCCTGAATAGTTCTAAGTGTTCAATGCAGCTAGTGATTTCAATAAGATCACTCTGGAGTGGTGGAGAGCATGAACGTGAGTGGGGAGATCCTGGGCAGAGTTGTCCAGCTCAGATGTTCAACCACCAAAAGCAAGAGATGAAATCATGGATTGTCAGTAGATGGAGACATACTTAGGGGAGGCAACCTCCTGGGATTGCCTAGGACTGTGAGAAAGGAGGAAGAAAACACTGGGTTATGGTTGACAGTGTGTATACTCCTTCAGAATTCTAAGGATAATGGTGTGATTTGGTTAAGAATAACAAGATGAGTGTCATAGCTTTTAAGTTTGTGTTGTCTGGAATTATTCCTTTTTTAATCACTGGAAATATGTTAGAATTTTAAAAACTCATTTTAGAAGTTTTATGAACTTGGAGCCAAAAGTTTAAATGAATATACATGTGAAAGAATGACATTTAAAATGACACACACACACACACACACACACACACAAATGAAACAAAGAAAAAATAGGAAGAAAGAAAAAGAATGAATGGAAGAAGAAAAAAAATAAAAACAAAAGGAAAAATGATAGGATCCTGGAAAACCTGTCTTCAAAAGGAAGATGGAAAAAGTAATAAGAAAGGAAAGTAACGCAAGTTTTCCTCCAAGTCCTGTCTTCTCTCACCTCCCTTCCTGTGTTGGTATTTCCAGAGTTCCACGCTCAGACCACTGTTTCTTAATGGGTGCATCTTTCTCTTTAGCTCAGAAGGCAAACAACCAACAACCTACTTGGACATTTCCATTTCAAAATCATACAGGCAGTTTAAACTCAACATCTCCTAAGTGGAGTTCAACCTTACCCTACTAAACCCAGCATAACTTTTATGTACTTATTTTTGGTAAAGTGTGCCAGCATTCACCCAGGGGCTCAAGTATAAATGAAACCTTCGTGGTGGATCCTTTCTCTTGATTCTCCTATTCCTTCAAATTCACTTCCTGCTGGGTCTTTTACACCCTTGGGTCATTCTAATTTGCTCCTGCTCTTAGTAACTACAACGAGAACTTCATTTTTTTTTTTTTTTTTTTTTTTTGTACCAGAGATTGAACTCAGAGACACTCGACTACTGGGCCACATCCCTAGCCCTTTTTGTATTTTATTTAGAGACAGGGTCTCACTGAGTTGCTAAGTTGCTAAGTGCCTCGTCATTGCTGAGGCTGGCTTTGAACTCGCAATCCTCCTGCCTCAGCCTCCCAAGTGCTGGGATTACAGGCATGCGCCACCACGCCTGGCTAAGAACTTTATATTTTATTAGCCTGTTGCTACACCATATTTTCTTTGTTCTTCAGCTTCACCTCCATTTCTCTGCCCATAAGATGCTTCTGTAAGTATGGTTGCTTGCACTGATGTCCCTCATTTCATCAGCAGTAAGTTTCTATGGATCTAATTCACATTCTCTGCAGGTGAACATAATGATACTCCAGAACTTTGGCTGCCTATTGAGCATCATTTTTCACAATTCCTTAAATATGAAAACCCCTATATACCACACTAGCTTGAAATTCTAATTGGTCATGAGTTTGTATTTGATTATTTGAAATGTCTACTGACTATTTTAATGGTCACAAAGCTACAAACTATAATTTGAGGACCAAATCCAAGTTCTCACCTAGTTTTATTAGTGATGGTTTGAAATACAGTCGTGCCTCTTCATTTACATAGTATATATGCTTGCTTTCAGACAGGGAGGCAGAGTTCAGTAATTGTGATAGACACCATTTGGTCCCCCAAATTTGCAGTAGTTATATTTTGGCCGTGTATGATGAAGCTTCCATACGTCTGGTTCAAAATGATGTTATAAATACTAGAGAAATCTGATCCACAACAGGATTTCAAGAGGCAAGAGATGCTGTTTAATAGGGAGCTATTCATCAACATTGTAAGTATTGTATAAAAAATCCTTTGGTTGACATTTATTATAGGCAATTTTAAAATATTTTAAAAGTCTTCTTTATTTACAAAAACTGAGATATTCATGTCATCTTCCAAAGTCCCACTCTGATCACTTTATTCTACATTTTGAAAATCTATACTTTTCCCCTATAGCATTGATTAAATCCAGAATCTCCCACATACTGGGCAGGTGCTCAACCACTTAGCAGTACTCTCAACCCTTATTTTATTTTGACATATGGTCTTCCAAAATTGTCCAGGCTAGTCTTGAAGTTGGACTCCTTCTTCCTCAGCCACCCTAACAACTGAGATTATAGGTGTGTACCACTAAGCCCCAGATAAAATGTTCACCATTGCTTAACAAGGCATCTGAAACACAAGCAACCTGAGGATGATGGCAGACATTAGAATGGGCTTCACAGACATCCAATTACAGGGGACATAAATAACTGAGGCTCTGATACCCATAGCTATATTTACACTGAGGCCAGTCCTGCCATAGGTTGCCCTTAGCCAGTGACTGAGTCCTGTGGAGAAAATAAGGTAGACAGGTTCATAGAGGATATGTGCCATCTGATATTGCTTTTTGCTGAAGTACTCTTGGAAGGCATTATTCCACATTCCTTAGGTTTCCTAAGTGGTCTAGGATGATCATACCCAACTCTTCCTTCCCTTTTTCCTGCACTCAAGAGTCAATTTAGCAGTGTCATCTTATAGTACTGCTAACATGTCATGGTTCCATACCCATGTTTTTCTCACAGGTGTTTTTGTAAATATGATTATCTGTTGCTCTATGTCTGGGAATCCTTTTCCTTTTCTATATAACAGGTCTTGCATTGAAGTTTGGTTCCTTCTTTTCTGATTTCAATCTTTCTTCCAACTACATCCAAACATAAAGTCAAATTTTGCTTTGGCCAGTGTGGTTAAAGGTCCATAGTGGAGGGTTTTCAATGAAATAATATAAAGGGAGTATGGTACAGCTTGTGAGCTCCACAGAGGAATCACACTGTAGAATCCTAGAGTAGGTGAGGTGAGCATCATCTCTGCAATCCAGCCAGGATGCAAAGGCTGGGTCTTTGTGACACAGCTTTAGAAATAACAGGTAATTAGACCAATTAATTTCTAGTTTCACCTTTCAAATTTTCTATTTTGATTAAAAAAGAAGTGAAGAAAACCATATTTTCTTATTCACAAGGGGTACCTTTTTATTTATTCATTAAACAAGTATTTATTGTGTGCCTTCTGTTGTGAGTTTAGTGATGTTCTAGATTGATTCTGAAAGAATTAAGCTCTTATTCCACCAACCTTTTAGAAGTTATTAGCAAGTATCTCCTTGCATCCTCTGTGCCCCTCCGGGAAAGCATGGATGGCTCAGAAATCAGTCAAGAAATTTAGAAAGCACCATTTTCCCAACTCTACTAGCCCAAATATCCTATAGAGTAGAAATGAACTTGTACATTAATTTTGAATTACAAATATACCTTTGAAGAGTTAAGATTAGAATTAGCTCACGACCTATAGTGTTTGATTTGGGTAAGCAATTATACCTCAGCTAAGTGACTCAAGAATACTAGTGACCTACCTATGTGTATGAAGGTTAGCAATGTAAAATAAAACTCAAGAAAACTTCAAAGAAACAAACATAAATGTATGAGAAATAAAATGGCTAATACAATTTTTAAAAGAAACTATGAGATGCCACTGGGGAAAGAATTAACAAACTGAATGATTAGATTTAAAAACTCAACATGTACCACAAATTAAAAGAAAAGAATAAAGAAATGAAAAAATATGGCTAAGATACACATAAGATAGAAAAGTATTAGCATACAGCTAGTCTCCAAAAATGAGGAAAATAAAAATGAAGAGGAAGAAAGACTTGAGTAAAATAATGGATATAGATTGTCTGCATTAAAAAAAAAAGGATGGCATAGTTCAGTTTGAAAGTGCTTATAAAATATCAGTGAGGAAAGGCATTTAGACATAAGAATAGAATCTAAGAATACTACTGACATTGAAAAAAATTTCAAAATCTTAGAGAAATAACAAGTTATATTCAAAGGCACAGACATTTGTAAGATTACACTAGATACAACATGGAATGTATTTTTCAAGGCATTGAAAGGAAAGATGTTATAACCTAGAAATTTTATCTAACAATAATGCCATTGTAAAATAGTCTCAGATATGCAAGTCCTCAGATATTTTAGCCTTCACACTGACAAAGGATTCATTCAAAAATGCATAAAACCTCTAACAAATAAATATAAAAGCATCAATAAATTAACTTTAAAACAGGCAACATAAACGTTTATAGTATACATTGACCAAAATCCAAGCTGAGATCTAAACATTATGACCTGAGATCTAACCATTATCACCTGTATTCAGAGAATTGCAAATCAAGATTGCAATGAGATATTGTTTTAAACCCATTCAATAAGAAAAAAAAAAGTTTAAAAATTCTAAATGGATGTAGAACAACCTATTTTTTGTGTATTGTTGGTAGAAATATGAATTTGTGTAATCATTTTAATATAACATAACATTATAAATAATAATTTGAATTATGTGTTACATTTGACCATTCTTAAATCCATACATTTAACAATCTTGTATCTAAGTACCTATGGAGAAACATATACATGTGCAAAACAGACATACACAAAAATTTTCTGGGACTCATTGCCACATGAACAATAGCATGGCAACAATACAAGCATCTTTCAATGAGAAAGCCGAAGAGTAATCTTAGGTATAGTCACTCAATGAAATAGTACTGCATTAGTTTACAATAGTTAAAATGTATTAGTAACAATAGTTACTGTTACAAATTTCTATAAATATGAAGACTTACAACAATACAAATGTATTATCTTACTGATTTAGGTCTGAAATCAGAAATAGTATCTCTAAGTTCCAGTAAAGGTATAACAGGGCTGGTTTTTTCAAGGAAAGAATCCATTTTCTTGCTATTGGTTAGCTTCTTTGGCTCATTGCCCCCTTCCAGCTTCAAAGCCAGCAATCCTCAGTGGAATCATCTCACACAGAATAACCCTGATGTGCTTTCTCAGGTCTCCCTCTTCCACTTTTAAGCATACTTATCATTACATTGGGCCTGTTATTATAATCCAGGGTTATCTGGATTTTAAACACTTAAACACTTCATTTTAACCTGAAGAACACCTCTCTCTCTCTGCTTCTTTGATGCATTTTAGTTGAACATAATAGTTGGGTATTTGGGTTCATTTTGATACAATCATACATGCATAGAATTTACTTTACTCCATTTCAGTACCCAGTGCCCCCACTTGCTCTCCCCTCCTCCTTCACCTATTCTCTTTATTCTACTTGACTTATATACCTTCCCCTCACTTCTTTCTTTTTTTAAAATTAGTTATACATGACAGTAGAATGCATTTATGCACTTTGATATGTATACATAGATGGGATATAATTTCTCATTTTTCTAAGTATACATGTTGCAGAATCATATTTGTCATGCAGTAACATACATACATAAAGTAATAATGTCTGTTTTATTTCACTATCTTTCCCATCCCCACATCCCCTTCCTCCCCTCCCATCACTTTTCTCCACCTAATCTAAGGTAACACTATTCTTCCCTAGTGCCCCATGCCTTATTGTAAATTAGCATCCGCATATTAGAGAAAACATTTGGCCTTTGGTTTTATGGGATTGGTTTATTTCTCTTAGCATGATATTCTCCAACTTCTATATGTCAGTGATAAATCCAAAAAAAGAGAAATTAGGAAAGCTACTCCATTCACAATAGCCTCAAAAAAATTATTACTTGGAAATCAATCTAACAAAAGAGGTGAAGTGAAAGACCTCTACAATGAAAACTACAGAACACTAAAGGAAGAAATTGAAGAAAACCTCAGAAGATGGAAAAATCTCCCATGCTCCTGGATAGGCAGAATTAATAGTCAAAATGGCCATACTGCCAAAAGTGTTAAACAGATTTAATGCAATTCCTATTAAAATCCAGATGACATTCTTCATAGAAATAGAAAAAAAAAAAAAAACAATCATTTCTTTCTTTTAAAACTGTGTTTTATAGGTATACCTAAAGGTGGGATTCACTGTGATATATTTATACAAGCACATAACATAATTTTCTGAAATTCATTCTTTCCCTTTCTCATCACTCCTCTCTCTCCTTCAATCTCCTTATATTCCACTGAACTTTCCTGTGTAGTTATGATATCTGACACCATCCCCCCATTTCCCTCCTTACTTGCTGCAGCTCCTGAAATGAGAGAGAATGTTTGATCCTTGATTTTTTTTAAGTCTATCCTATTTCACTGAGCATAATATTCTCTAGTTCCATTTATTTACCAGAAAATGTCATGATTTTGTTCTTCTTTATGACTGAGCAAAACTCCACATTTTCTTAATCTCTTCATCAATTGATATGCACCTGGCCTGGTTCCATATCTTTTCTATCATGAGTTGCACTGTTATAAACAATGATGTGACTGTGTCACTAAAGTACACTGACTTTTGTTCTTTGGCCAAATATTGAGGAGTGGGACAGCTGTGTCTTATGGTGGTTCCATTCCTAGTTTTTTGAGGAATCTCCATATTTCTTTCCAGAATGGTTGTACCAATTTGCCATCCCTTGAACAATG
Source organism: Tamias sibiricus (assembly GCA_025594165.1). NCBI lineage: Eukaryota > Metazoa > Chordata > Mammalia > Rodentia > Sciuridae > Tamias > Tamias sibiricus. Next base: position 40,277,215 of record CM046671.1, read on the forward strand.
TATGAGTATACATTTTTTTTTCCCGACAAATTCACCAGCATTTCTTACTTGTATTCTTGATAATTACCATGCTGAATGTAGTGAGATGAAATCCCAGTGTAGTTTTAATTTGCATTTCTTTTATTTTGGGGGATGTTGAACATTTTTTCATGTATTTATTGGCCAACTGTGTTTCTTTTTGAGAAATATCTCTTTAGTTCTTTTGTCCATTTATTGATTGCATTATTTTATTGTTGTTATTGGTGTGTGTTTGTGTGTGTGTGTGTGTGTGTGTGTGTGTGTGTGTGTTAAGCTTTTTGAGTTCTTCATATATTCTGGATTTGTACATTCTGAATATTAATTCCCCATCAGATGAGTAGCTGGCAGAATTTTTTTCTTTTATTCAGTAGGCTCTCTCTTCCTACTCTTTATCATTTCCTTTGCAGTGCAGAGGTTTCTAAAATTAATGCTGTCTCATTTATTGATTTTCGGTTTTCTCTTTTGCATTTTGAGGTTGTTAAAGAAGTCATTGTCTACACCTATATGATGGAGTGTTGAACATGTTTTTTTCTAGCTGTTGCAGAGTTTCTGGTCTAATTCCTAAGTTTTGGATTCATTTTGATTTGATTTTTATTTGTGAGAGAAATCTAATTTCATTTTTCTACACATGAATATCTGATTTTTCCTGCAATAATTGATTAAAAATTATATCTTTTCTCTAATATATATTTTGGCACTTTCGTGAAATATCAGATAACTGGAACTATGTGTGTTTTTCTCTGTGTCTTCCATTTTGTTCCCTTGGTCTTCTTGTCCATTTTGATGCCAATGCCATGCTGGATTTGTCACTACAGCTCTGTAGAATAATTTAACATATGGTACTGTGATGCCTCCTGCATCCGTCTTCTTGTTAAAGATTTCTTTGGCTATTCTGGGTCTTCTATTCTGCCAAATGAATTTTAGGACATATTTTTTCCTAGTTCCATGGAGAATGTCATTGGTATTTTGATGGGGATTGCATTGAATCTGTGTAACATTTTTGGTAGTATGGCCATTTTGACAATATTAGTTCTTCCTATCCAAAAACATGAGATGTCTTTCCATCTTCTAAGGTCTTCTTCAGTTTCCTTCTTCAGTGTTCTATAGGTTTCACAGTAAAGGTCTTCCACCCCCTTTTGGTTAGATTAATTCACAGATTCTTTTTTTTTTTTTTTTTTTTTGAGGTTATTGTGAGTGAGATGGTTTTCCTGATTTCTTTCTTAGCAGAACTGCTATTGGAGTATAGAAAAGTTATTGATTTTTGAAGATTTTTCTTGTATCCTGCTACTATGCTGAATTTATTAATCAACTTTAGAAGTTTTCTGGTGGAATATATGTAAATATATATGTAAATATATATATTAATATACACACATATATTATATATATATATATATATTTGTAGATGGACACAATACCTTTATTTTGTTTATTTTTATGTGGTGCTGAGGATCAAACCCAGTGCCTCACACATGTGAGGAAAGTGCTCTACCACTGAGCCATAACCCTAGCCCCCTCTGGTGGAATTTTTAAAAATCTTCTATGTATGGGATCATTTCATCAGCAAATGAAGATAATTTGACTTCTTTCTTTTTTTATGTGTATTCTTTTAATTTTCTTCTCTTGCATGTTTGATTTGGATGGAGTTTCAAGGACTATATTGAAGAGGAGATAGGTATCCCTGTCTTATTCATGATTGTAGAGGAAATATTTCAGTTTTTCTCCATTCAGTATGTTGTTGACTTTGGGTCTGATGTATGTAGCCTTTATAATGTTGAGGTCAATTTCCTTCTATCCCTTCTTTCTCAAGCATTTTTAACATGAATGCATGGTGGATTTTATCAAACAACCAATTCCAATAGATAGTTTTGCTGGATATTGCAATCTTGGCTGGCACTTGTTTTATTCTCTAGTGTTTCATACCCTCCTTAATTTTAGGGTCTAAGGTGAGAAGTCAGAAGTAAGCCTTGCCAGTTTGCCCCTAAATGTGCCCTGATTTTTTTTCAAGCTTTTAAATTCCTTTCTTAGATTTTTTTTTAGTTCGGTGAACACTGTAAAGATAAATTTTTACAGTCTTTCACTGGAATTTATTCCACTTCCATATCTGTGTGTTCCTTTGTTGGATTATTGGAAATTTGGGGGCAAGATTTGTTTGCAGAGGACTTGGGCTTTTGCATCCATTGCATTGGATTTCTCTTCCTCTTTTATACCTGTCCTTTGGTGTGTAGTTATCTTTTCTGTTCTAGGAACTTCTCTCTGCTTTTGGTATATGCATAGATGTCCAGGAGTGTGACTTGTGGTTCACTCTAGTGTTTGGTTTGGGATCTGGTTGTTGGTTTAGCATTTTCTTCCCATTTTATATGTGTTGAAGTACTGTTGGGGTTCAAGTGGGGATAGATCATGTATGGAGTGAAATTCTCTTCCTTAGCTGATTTCTGACCACTGCTTATAAGAATCTCTACTCTGTGTGCTTGAAAAGTCCCAATCACTTGCAAATGCTGTTAACAGCTGTTAGAGAAAGTGTCAGCAAGGACTAGCAATGATGTTAACAACTGATGTTCACCCTTAAAATAAATGTTCAGTGTCTACTTTGACATCTATATCTCTAATCACCATCCTTAGAGGAATGGTGAGGTCAGAATTTAAATCAGTGCCAACATAAACAACCAAGAATTAGATCAGACATTAACCAGCTGGCACCTACTTTGTGGTACACTGTATTAATAATCACAACAACAAAAATAGATAGTGTTATGGTTTAAATATTAGGTGTCCCCCAAAAGTCAAGGTGTGAGACAATTCAAGAAGGTTCAGAGGTGAAATGACCAGGTAATGAGAGTATTAACCCAATAAGTGAATTAATTTTCTGATAAGAATTAACTGAGAGGTAACTGAAGGCAGGTAGGGTGTGCCTGGTGGTGGTGGGTCATTGGGAGCATACTTTTGGGGTATATATATTTTTTAATTAATTTTTTATTTTAATTAGTTATAAATGATAGTATACTGCATTTATGCACTTTGATATATCATGCATAAATGGGACATAATTTCTCATTTTTCTGAGTGTGTGTGTGTTGTAGAATCATATTGGTCACTCAGTCACATATATACATAAAGTAATAATGTCTGTTTTATTCTAACCCCACATCCCTTCACCTCCCCTCCCTTCACTTCCCTCTGCCTAATCTAAAGTAATGCTACTCTTCTCTAGTGCCCCCCCCCCCCCATCTTATTGTATCTCATGAGTGGAGTCTCTCTCTGTTTCTTGATCTTCATGTCTTGAACTGCTTCCCTCCACCATCAGCCATGATAGTTGGCCTCACCTCAACCCCTGAGGAATAGAGTCAGCTGTCTATGAACTGAGACCTCTGAAACCATGAGCCCGCAAATAACCTTTTCCTCCTAAAATTGTTCTTGCCAGATGTTTTAATCATAGCAACAATGAAAGCTGACTAAAACAGGTAGGAATTATGTAAACTATATAATTCTATCAGATAGTAGAATCACAGATCCTGAAGTGAAGAGAAAATGTTAGGAAGGCAAACAAAGCTTGAAATATTTAAAAAGCGATCAGAGAAGAAGTAGGAGGTATTTACCTCAATGAAAAGAAGATACGAAGTCATCCTTATGATGGCTGTATAGGTAAAGGAGTAAACATAATTAAAAGTAATAAAAGAAAGGAAGAGGAAATAGAAAAATGTGATTATTATTGAGGAAAAAGAGTGAAGAAGGGGTAACAAAGGTCTGAACAAAGAAACAAGTTAAAGATAAAAATGAAACAAACCCATGTAAAATTTTACCACAACAAAGTCAAACCAGGCTAAAAGCAATAAACAGGTGAAGAAGAGAGCAATTAAAATAAAAAATTATACAAATATACACACTATAATTTATATATATATATTTCAAATTATCATTCACACAGTGAGAACACACAGCAATACACATATTCACACATACATATTCACGCATATACACAATCATGCAGAATGGAAAAAAGTGCTAAGTAAATACATAAATATGAAGTAAAAATAATAATAAAAATTAAAACTAATTTTTTAAAGAGGAAAGGGAATGGGGAATACGAAGGTATTCTTTTTTAAATATTTATTTTTAGTTGTAGTTGGACACAATATCTTTAATTTATTTATTTATTTTTATGTGGTGCTGAGGCTCTAACCCAGGGCCATGCAGGTGCTAGGCAGGCTCTCTACTGCTGAGCCATAACCCCAGCCCCAGGAAAAATATTTTTAATAAGAAAAAAGAAACAGACCTTCCTTCCACTGAGTAATCAAAACTGTTCATAAGGATGGATATTCACTGCTCTGCTGATATGCAGTTCTTTGTATTTATGTTGGGCGACTCTATTACCCTTCGGTCAAGGGCTTAGAGTTGTTAAGTCCCATGTCTTTGGGTTTCCCCTGACCTACAATCTACTGTGGCCTGGCATCAAAACTGGTTATGGTAGTTCTCAGACTTCCATCTCCCAATATAGGATGGGATAGACTGGAGAGTCCATACTCATAGTGGGGCTAGGGCAGAGTTCTCAATTGGAGTTTCCAGTAGCTAAAGTTTAGTCTTGATTGACCCTTGGAATTTTTTTGGTGGGTATATAAATTTGCCTTCACACCCCATTGCTGAGATGATGCTAATGTGTGTTGGACATCTGGGTCTCAGGGGCCTCTGTGAATTTCCACATTTTAGGTAAGGAATCTAAACCGTTACACACTTCATATATTCCACCCCTATGGCTGTGAATTACCCAGGATCTGACTTGGAACATAGAAATGCCTGTCTGATGCATCCCAAATGTTCATGTGGAATTCCAGCAAGACAGGGAGCTCTCTCAACTTGGTATCCCTGCATGTATCACCCTAGGCACCTATTTCAATCATTCTGGTTCAGTTATACTCTGGATTCCACAATTAGTGACTGCTGGGTCAGGCTGGCAACTTCCGTTATGAATTCCCAGTCTCCAGATTGTGTTCACTATATGTGTACACTGGAAAACGGTTCCCGCCATTTCTGTGCTGATTCTTGTTGGACTCTCTGATCCTGGCAGATTGATTTCAATCACTTTTCAAACAACAACTTCCCCCACCATCTATCTCTAGGCTATTAGTTAAGGTCAATTTCTCTCTGTATTCCACAGGTTACCCCAAGAAAATTTTATCTGCTGTATCTTACTCTACTCTGCTGTGTCCCCCTTTCCCTCCACAGTGGCTGTGTATATCTCTAACATAGTATCTCTTAGGAACAAAGGCTCTGACTTTTTGTGTCTTTGATTATTTTGCTGTCCAGTGTTGAATTTCAGTGAATTCCCTTAATCAACCACCTTGATTTAGAGTAGTCTTCCTGATTTTTAAATTTTGAGCTGAGGAACTGATGGGAAGGGTATCCTTCCTCTAATCCCCCATCTTACACTCACTTTAATTTTCCTGTGACATGCAATTTAATATATTGCCAGGTTCTGGGGATTAGAACAAGGTTATCTTTGGTTTCTGTTATCCTGCCTGCCACAGTACACAACCATCAAGACAAATAAACTAAAGGAGTAGCATCATATGAAGAAAACCTTGCAATGAAATTTTACCTGGAAACAGCCATCCCCAAAAGATTATATACATCATGATTTATTTTTAAAAGTTATATATAGTGTACATATATAAATTAAAACAATGCAGTATTATATTGAAATGGGATTTTGGGTTACTACTGGTGTATTATTGAACATGATGGATGGCAAATGGGGACTGGGATGAGGTAGATGCAATTTCAGAACATGTAACTTGGCATATTAGGTACACACTATTTTGTAGGGAAATAATGCATCATATTCTGTGATTTAATTTTTAACTGTGGGTTTTTAATCTGATAATTTTTGATATGAAAAATTTTATACATCTCACAAATAATTAAATCAACATTGCAGTTTTTTAGGCTAAAATATATAACTTTACATATAAAATTCTACATATATAAACAATTATTAGAAGAAAGGGAAAAGTGAGGAGTACTCACATCACATTTTTGTGTGTTTTTCATTTATATGTCTACCACATGCAGTGAGATTAATGCAATTTCAGCCTGAGTGAAGTTATAGATTAGATTATTATTGACCTTTATTTTTAATTTAGTGCTTTCACTTTGAGCAATCATGCACTGGGGAGTATCTCCGTACTGTGGTTGAGAGACAGGGCTGTATGGAACCATGTGCTAACTCTCTTTGGAACATCATGATGTTCCATCTATACTAATTAAAATTTCAGAAGCTGAGTAGGAAATTATTCATATGTAGAGGAAGAAAGACCTGTTTTTCACTGAGTGGATATATGAATGCAATTTACTGGTCACTTGAGAGACTTGGGCATCCCAAATTATTTTATAGTGCCTTGAACTTGTATCATGTGTCAGGCCTTGCTGTGTCTTCTCTGAGCCATTATATTATTAAGACTCTCTTGTGGTCTTCTAGGATAGGTTGGAAGAGCATCATTAGCGTCATTGTACAGATGAGGATGCTGAGATACAGTAAAATTAAATACTTCATCTGAGTTTAAAACACATTATCATTTGATGGTAGAGGCCATAACTAAATTCAAATCCTCTGAATTCTGGCTGTATGAATTTTAAAAGTAATGCTGCTTGTTGCAACAATGTCAAAATGTGTAATCACTAAAATATGACTGATGCTTATCATTCATATGTAGTTTAAAGTGGGTGATCGTCATTCGTGAGTAATTTCTCAAGAATGATTCAATTAAATAAACTTTTCACAGATTGAAAATCATTGTCCCTAGGTGCATCAAGCCAGTATAAAAGAGAAGAATGAGATAGAACTTTATAGGCCAGGTCCAGAATATATATTTCTTTCATTGGTATATATATTTCATTTATATATTTCTTTCATTGGTACAGTTCAGTCTCATGGCAAGAAAATCTTGGGGTGTCTTTTAATTGTGTTTCAGGAAAAAGAAACAGTTCACACGTTTGGGGAATAGGTGATCAGATTCAACCACACAAACCAAGCTCTCTCCACTGTGCCTAGTTACTACATAGAGTTATTTATATCCACTTCCTCCTCCAAAGTTAGGAAACCCTGAAGATCTAGAAGGTTATTCTCTATAAGAGGTAAAATAGGGGCTGGGGCTACTATGGCTCAGTGGTAGAGCAATCCTCTCGCATGTGTGAGGCCCTGGGTTTGATCCTCAGCGCCACATAAATAAAATAAAGGTATTGTGTCTACCTACATCTAGAAAATACCTACATCTAGAAAATATATTTTAAAAACAGGTGAAATAACCATGTTCAATGTATATCAGTAATGTGCCTTTCAACACAGATTTAGTTGGAGGTTTCTAATAAGAGAACAAAGTGAATTTATGCCAACCTTGCTGCAGTGGACTGAATGCCTATGTTCTCCTAAACGCTGAAACACTAAGTCCAAGGCAGTGGTATCAGGAAGTCGGATCCTTGGAAAATGACTGACTGGGCCACAAGGACGGAGACCACATAAATGTAACTAGTGTGACCTTATAAAAGAATGCAAAATATATCTCCCTCCCTTTCTGCCATAGGAGTTTCCAGTGAGAAAACAGGCATCTATGAGGAAGAAGACCCTCCCACAAGCAAAATCTGCCTGTGCTTTAGACTTGAACTTCTAGCTTTATTGCGATACATAATCTTCTGTTTTTTTGTTTTTGTTGTCATTGTTTGTTTTTTGTTTTTTTCTCTCATTTTGTTTTGTTTTTGAGCCACGCAGTAGAGTCTATAATTTGTTATAGTGGTCTGAATTGGTAAACACTGGTCGTGGCTAGCATCTCAATGGCCTCTGGATAAAGACATAGACAGCACACTCCCATTTTCAAGTGCTGTGAATTCAAGAGTTGGTTAATGTGAAATGTCTGCAAGAGACTTTTTCATAATACTACATACCTTTAACAACCATGTCCATTTTTATTGAACACATTTTTATGTACCAGGTACTGAATTTCAGTACTGAACTGCTTTTAGTACCCTTTTTTTCCCCGAGTGAAGCAGATAGATTCAACTCTTGTTATTCATGGTAGTGATATTCTATAAAGTTGCCATTAGCACTGAATTATCAATCATTGAAATGCCACTTCTAGGGGAAGTACAAAGTTAGGTTCCTACACCTTTCTGTTCTCAACATTTTCATCAATCACTCAATACATGGATTTGTCTTATGAACACTTCTGTTGAAAGAAACCATATTTAATAGGTATACAATAGATGCATTTAATATATAAGATTAATATATAATGAGTTTAATATGAACTCTTGACCAACAGCACAAAAGATAATGGTGAATGAAGTTTATTCAACACATATTTACTCCATAAATCATATCACAGCCTTCTTGTGCATAGAAATACTAGATTGTACTTCAATACTATAATTGGGTCAATTTTAAGTGATAAGCAGAAAAAAACACTAAAATGCATAAAACATGGTATGCAATGTAAAGAACAACTATGTATAAAAGAGCTGAAGTGAAAAAGGAGATTTCCATCTTGTTTGATCTCAGCTGGGGGTGGGTACACACTGAGCAACTCTAAGTTTCTCTTTCTGAGTGTATGACCCACAGATGCACACGAAATTACCATGTATTGATTTTTGAATTGCAAACAAAGTTTAGGAAGTAAGAGAATTGAATCCTTGAACAATGAGGATCATGTGTACTGTTATTATGCCCATATTCCAAATGCAGAAACCAAAGCTTAGAGAGGTCAAGTCAATTGCCAGAGTTATACAATTGGTAAGGGACCTGCTTGGCTCCAGAAGCCAAGCTTTTAATCAGAATGCTGTTTACCTCATGATTCCCCTGGATGTGTTCAGAGACCAATGACCTCTACAGGCGATCCTATTGTGGATATTTAAACACAGTGTTACTAGGGTAAAAGACCTTTAAAATTTCTTCATATCTTGACATTCAGTTATTTGAAGAGTATTTCGTTAATTTGCCAAATTTCTAAAGCATTTTGAAGCAAAAATTTTAACAATGTATCTAATGACATAGCATGTTTTTCTATAAGCTCTCAACATTTTAAACTAAATTTCATTATATGACCTACTAGTTTATTATAAGTTCTTTATCTTGCACTGTAATGCAAACACATGAGCTTTGGCCAATTTTAATATTTCTCTTTTACAAAAATCCATATTAAGAATCTCTCTTGCTGTTATCATGCACTGAGAGATACTGGTCAGACAATGGTTTGCTGTTCATTCATATCACATATCTCTGGTGACCCTCTGGAGCCATGCACAATGACATGGTCAGGAATTACAAATACTGAGTTGGCCATTTTCAAGAACTCAATTTGACCTCATCCCTCAAATACAGGTTTAAAATTTCTTTATTAGATATGATTTTTTAAAATATATTTTCTAAGTTTAATTGCACACATGAAATTATAATACTTCTAATTGGATAAACTACCCGGTTCTTTCCATTAACCTGTCTATGAACCTCCTTCCTAAGACAATCATAACTTCAAAAGGATCTTCTTGAGTCAGAGAGTAAAGGGATAAGAATCAGAGAGGAAATTTGATGCAATCCCTCAAAAAGATATTTACTGTACCTTAAAATACAAATTCCTCAAATCCCTACTCCTACATGATTATAAACAGTAGGAATTTGTGCAAATTATTTTAGTACAGGGGATTCGGTCACGTGATGTAAGGTTACCCAAAAGGACTTGTATAATGATAAATGTATCCTATTCTTTGACATCTGTTTGAAACAACATAATTATAATTTCTGTGTAGCAGCAAGGTCCTGGCTAAATTTATGATTTTTCTATGATAAATGTATCATCTTTTCAGATTCTCTGCCAGAATCTTTTTTTGGGGGGAATACATGGGTGACCTTTAGACAAGTTTGCCCCACTGCAATTATGTCATTGTTCTTGACTTTTCTTAAGGTATACTTGAATGAGTGAATATTTCATGAACAGCTGTAGCTACAATTATCTATAGTTCAAGAATCATATACAAAGAAAATAGTACAGAAATATGTGATGTTTTCAACTTCTTCTTGGAAATTGAATTCAATTAACAGATTGAATGAAAAACCCATGCAATTTTCCTTGTGAAATCAGAGGTCTAAGAAAACACTCTGTAACTGGCAGAGGTCACATAGAGGAATCTGTCTTTCAACTTCAGTCCCTGAGGGCATCACAGATACTGACCTTTGTACCTAACCCGCTCATCACTCTAGTGCAGTGTTCTATGCATCTCAGCTGCTCCTGCTTTATCCTGTTCCATCTCTTTTTTTCTAGACAGATCTCTCTACAGGGGCTAGCTCAGTTCCTGAGTCTTTCACAACAGCAACAGAGGCTTAGTGCCATCATTCACCCTGGCAGGTAAACCATGATGCTCATCTGAGCAGGACTAAGGTCTGGCTTTTGAGATGATATATTGCTATCATCCTTGTGGTATCATTCAATGTATGTAATATATTTATATATGATTGAACACTTTCTTTAAATGAAAACTTTCATGGAAGTTTATTATTTCCTATACAAAATAGATAAAATGAATAAAAGCTGATTTGGAATGCATAGATTGCCCTCTCTAGGCAACCTCCTTGCACGTGATGCTGATACATTTTTGTGACTTTCTAGTATGGGGTTTAGATGTACTGGTTCAGCTCGGAGTCCTGAGTTTATACATTTATTTCCTTCTACTCTAGAAATTCTTTGCTTTCTTCCTGATGTCTCAGGCTGACTGCAGACTATGTTCTTACGCAGATCAGTAATAACTTGGATGAAGTTCTTGCGTTTGCCACGTGTCCCTCTTTCCATGAGGTTAGGGTCTTGTTGTGAAGGGACAAATCATGAAGGACTACAATGCAACTTGAAGTTTCCTGTCTCCATCCCTCTTTTGCTCTTGAGATCTTGCAGTGGCCAACTGTGGTTTTGCTTTCACTGATATGACTCCTCCAGTTTGGATTCTACCAACGTACCCATCAACTTCACCTGAATAGAACTAACCAATGATGTGAATATAGTGATTCAAACAAGTTATAGTCAGTGGTTTGAGATTGCAGAGAGACTGCTCCTAACCTCTCATGCTCCACCTCAGTTTCACTTTGATTTGAATGCAGTGCTCTTTGTATCTGGCCCAGATGTTCCATCATTTCCTTAGGATCCTTGCTCATGAGGGCTATTAGCACTTTGTTACTGACTGTTGAATTGGGTGCCTGGGTGATAGAACACTTCTGGGTTGCACTGTGATCAATAAGATGAGGTAGCAAACATGGATTTCACCCAGTATTTGTTGAAGTGGGGATCTTGTGCTGAAACACAAAATCCAGTCTAAAGAGCCCTGGATGAGGCTCCTTGATGGAGGAAAGGATGGCCTAGGAGATCAGAGCCCAGCCTCGGAACAGAAGGACTGAGGGGCCTCAGACATCTGATGAGTGTCACTATGCACACAGCTGACCCAGACAGAGGAGTCAAAGAACAGTCAGCTGTACGGCATCTGGTAACATATTTCCATACTGGACTGAAGCAGTCTGTTGAGGAATCAGTAAGTATACAGAGGTACTTTACGCCCTGGTGATGACAGTGGTAGATTCTTTTAACAGTAGCCATGGTAGTTAATTCCACATTCACTTCAGAATCTTTCCAAAAGCTGGACATAGTGGAGCATGGCTATAATCCCAACTATTCAGGGGGTTGAGTCAGGAGGTTTACAAACTCAAGGACAATATAACAAATTTAGTGAAGTCTCAAAATAAAATAAAAAGTGTTGGGGATGTTGCTGCGTGATAGAGCTCATGCCTGGCATGTGTGAGGCTCTGTGTTCAATCTTCAGTACCATGAATAAATAAATAAGCACACAAATACATAAATAATATGAAGAAAGAAAAAGAAAACAAAATATCTCTTAATTAAATAGAGGAAAGCAATCTATATTATCTATACATTAAGCCCCCCCAACACACACACAGGTATACCTGTTCTCTGAAGAAAGAATTTACCTAATTATTTGGCACTTGTTATTTTTTGTTGTTGTTGTTGTTGAACTATCTTTTGTTTTAAATGTCTAAGGCTAATCAGTCTGACATCAGTCATTATTATTCATGAGATACATTTAGGGTGAGGAGTTTTACTGAAAAATTTCTTGGGGTCTGATTATGATACAGAAACCCAGTTCACCATCACATAGTTCTGATCACTGTGCCTTAGCTCAGAAAATAGTGGCTACTGATACCATGGGGATTAAAGAGAGACAGAAATGTCAGTAGTTTAGGGGTACAAGAAAACCAATTTTTCCATCTGGGAGACTCAATCAATGGTGCATTATGTTTGTACCAAGAGTGAAAGGAGGACAGCTACAGAACCATTTCTACCACCAGATGGTGTTTCTCTGTTTCTGTATACTAATTGCTATCAATAATTAAACACAGGTCTCTGATTCATATGCACAGAGGCAGTGATTCTTAAATTAAACATTTTAGAATCATTATAGTACATTTTATAGGTTCAGCTAAACACAGCACTCTGGCTGATTATGATTAAACATACTGATGCTAAATTACATATTGATCCCATAAATATCAATGCATATAGAGAAGCAATGAGAAGAATGCTTATAACTAGAAGGGATGTTTTCATTTTAGAAAATAATAGGGATAGTTTTTAATATAATGTCATACAGAAGTTGGAGTTATCCTTGCTGAATTTTATCACACAGGACATAAGTTTTAGTTTTCCTTTCATAATACTAAACATTAATTTTAGACTTTTATTTTTATGAAGTATATAGGCAGCAAGAGTACACTGAAATATCTTAAAAACAAACAAACAAAAACAGATTTGGGTTTTGCTGACTTGCCATGGCTGGCCTCAAACTTGTGATCCTCTTGCCTCAGCCTCTCAAGTCTCTGGTATTACAGACAGGCATGCACCACTGTGCTTGGCTATTTTCTCAGAACACTGAAGATAGTAATATAAAGCTGTTTATACTCCTTGAATGTCTCTATATAAGGGACAGATGAAGTCTGGTGTGGTGGCGCATGCCTGTAATCAAGGCCCTGAGCAACTTAGCAACAATAACAAAAACAACAAAAAGGTTGGGGACATGGCTCAGTGATTAAGGGTCCCTAGACTCAATCCCTGGTATAAAAGTGAGGTGGACAGATGAAGGTTGGAGATACAGTTCAGTTGTAGGCCACTAACCTAACATGAATAAGGTCTTGGATTTGATCCCCAACATTGCCAAAAAAAAAAAGGGGGGGGGGGGGGGCGGATGAACTGCATTGCATTCATCAGATACAAAAACTGTAAAAGTTATTTTGAAATGGGTATAACATCAATTGTTTTTATTAAAAGGATTATGGTTTGAGCTGGCCACTACCATGCCATGTCACCTTGTACTGAAATTCTTAACTGGATAAAGTATTCATGTCCTCACCTAGATTTAAAGAAAAGGATTCAAAGTTGTCTGAGTTCTCTAAAAGCTCAATAATTACATGATTCTATTACATTATTAAAATCCACAGCTATTTGGGAGGGAGGAAGCTGCATTAATATAAGTGGAAAATGTGATTGCTCATAGAGTACAGAAGCCACTCTTGATAATTCATTTATTTCCAGTCACTGCAGTCCATTGACTGATTTGGATACTTTACACATTCTGCCCATCATCCTCAATCACCGAAGATGGTGTGACCTGCATAAAAAAACAGTCTCTCAATGATGAGTCATTTGTTTAATTGTTCCTGAGAAGACAATAAATAATGAAAACATTTATATTAGAAGAAAAAGGACATTTTTTATAGAAATAGATAAGTTAATATTTCTTATTGCTAAATTATTAACTGCTTTGAAAGTACTATGTCTGGTATTACTAAACTGATTAGAAATCTTTGGGAAATTACAGTGTGTTATCGACATAAAGAACAGATAATCCTTTCCTAGCACTTTTGCCTTTGTGGGGTTCCAAACATTCTGCAGATTTTAAATGTCACATTTGATTCATTCTCCTTTCTTTCCTATCACATCAGTTTGCTACTAGAGTGCCTGTGCCAGCCTAGAGATGAGTCCAAGAGCAGGATAACACAGCACGTGGTTTCAGCGAGGTCAGAGGATTAGGAAAATTAATTTGGTTGTAATCACAATGTGACTCACTCAATTTTATCAGGTTTTTGCAGTGTGGCCTCAGGAGATTTATCAGTTCCTTCATCCTCTGTGAAACTCATTTTTTAGGGATAAGGTAAGTCAGCAACAAAAGGGCAAGCCTTTGCTACTCTTCATGCTGGGCCTTACTATTCTCATCTATGAAATGGAATTATTAATATTTTCATTGAAACATTAAGCATGATGAAGAGTAAGTCTTGCCAATTAATGCCATTAGATCAATTTACAGTTGAAGTCCACTTGGAGCATTGCATTTTATCCCAATTCTGCTTTATTTAGCTTCATTGTGTCCACTATGCTAAGTGGGCTTTCAAACTCTTTTTAACATCTCATTGCAATAAAAATGCTTTCATGATTTGGAATTCTTTTCCAATGTACATGAAATGATGGTTATCATATTAGGTTGATGAAAACATCACAGATAAGTATATTAGGTTTTAATATAAATGGGAGATTATTTTAGATTACTTTCTTAGTGGATTAAGAAAAACAATGGCAGTGTAAGATCTTTACTATGTTGATCTGCAATGCATTTTACAGGTTATAAAAAAGTACAATTCATCACAAATTTTTTTACAAAGTACAATAGCAGGAGTAAGTGAGGACCATAATTGGTCTATACGTATAGGAAAGGTCAAGAATGCAATGCAAGCACCATGCATACTGAGTTTAGTGATGCAGAAAAATAAGCATATTTGGAACAGACAGTATATTTTTATTTTTCTAACACCATGCAAGGAAGTGAAATTCCAATGAATAATGACACAAAGTAAATAAGAGAAAACATCACAACAACAGAAGAAGCTGTAAAAATGGTACAAAGATCAGAGCAAAGAAAATGCAGCTCATGGCACATGCAGAGATACAAAGAACCACATTATACATATAAGTTCCTGTGAAGGAAGACAAAGAAACAATTTATAAGCTCACAAAGGCCACTGGAAATGTAGAAATCGCCAAAATGCAAGATGGCATAGGGCAATCATGCTGTGAGACAAATAGGCATGTGCAGATGTGCTTTGGAAAGAAATAATTTTCATCAACTACCTTTCCAAGTTCAAAATGTACTTTTGAGTAGATAAAAGAATATCACTAGCTTTTGCATCTCCATGTAAGAACACTCTCATGTATATGGGGAATTAGTGTCAAATGTGAAAGATAAGGAACTCATGACTAGAGAATACTTGGATATCAATCCTGAAACATGCTCAGGAGAAGTCACAGGCATTGTGAGGTTGAAAGGATGTGGGTATTGCCTTCCTGAAATGTGTACTGTAATCATTTAATAATCTACTTCTGAATGGTATCAATGCCTTGTCATCCCCATAGTAAAGGGAGTCACTCCAAAAGATACTTCATTTGTTGTACATCATACTTCAAACCCAGTGACATTTATTTAGTTAGGCCAAAGTATTTTCTATTGTACATAGAAAATTACAGAACCACATTGCACATTTCAAGTAGCACAATAGATTTTTGTTTTGTTTTGTTTTGTTTTTTTTTCTCATTCTGGGTACAAATTCCTAATTTATGTCTGGGAATGTATTATCAGGTATCTATTCTAAGGTTTTAATTTTGATTTAAGTATTACTGATGTTATTTCAAAAGCAACAAAGAAAAAAATACCTTCTTGCTTGCATTCTTAAAGAAATCTTTGTTTTCAAGGTTTATCTCATTTTTTTTTCTAGCTGCTCCTTGATATTAAAATGCCTTGACATTAAAAAAAAAAGTGTCTGTGATTATACAGGTCATTGAAAGACAAATTCTGAGAATGTTCTAGGCAGGGTCAATCTTTATTCAAACAATTACCAATATAAAACTTTAAAAGCTCAGAATATGGGCTGAGGCTGTAGCTCAGTGGAAGAACACTTGCTTAGTATGTAACACCCTGGGTTCAATTCCCAATACTATATAAATAAATAAATTAATTAAATAAATCAGACCACAAAATCAGGAGAAGTAATTTATATAATTATTGTCCTCTATTCTCTATTTTCCTCCGTTCTATAAATACCTGAAACAATTTTAATTGAGAATGCAGTAACAAGCCTATGTATTGGCTAAAATGCCAGTTTCTTAAAGACAAGGATCATCATTCACAATTTTTATATATTACCCTACATCTCCTAAAACATATTTATTTTGTTGCATGCGTTACATTGGTACATGTTGATTCCTTTTGTTAACCCCCCAAAGCAGAAAAGAGTTCATCCAATTTGATAATTCTAGAAATGGCCTTAAGTTTTAGATTCAAACAGGGTGAAAAAGTTTGGTGATGACTTGATCCAAACTTAAGATACCCTAAAATAGGTTAATATTCTCTTGGTAGAGAAGATATTATTGATGAAAAATTGGATTTGGAAGGATATTAAAATCAGACTGAAATAAAACTCACTTTTATAAAAGGAATAGAGGAACTTAGAACTACTTTAGACACATCCATATTTTATTATTATAATTAGTAGTAAGTGTTAATTATATGGAATATGGGTTTCAGTTTGGCATTTTCACACATACATATAATGTACCTTTATCATATCCACTACCTTATAACCATTTTTACCCCTTCCCCCATTCCTTCTTATTCCCTGACATTATTATTTTTATTTACATGTCATCTTCTTTTTCCCTAGATTGAATAGAGAAAACATGTTTTAATTTTCTTTCCAAACATGGCTTATTTTACTTAACATAATGATCTTGCATTCCATTAATTTTCCTGTGAATCATATGTTGTTCTTATGTGTAATTGAATAATACTCTGTTTACATGTTACTCTTTACCTTTTCAAATCATCAAAGATTTTCAGATCAATAGGTTAGAATGAGTAGTTGTGCATGTCCATTTAGAGCCTATCACATGTAATTGTGCTTTTTGTTATTTGTAACTTTTTCTTTCTCAATAGAATATAATCTCCTTGAGTGTAGATTCAACTGCTTTAATTCATCCCTTTTAGCTTCAGTTATTTACAATAGTGGAGAGTAAAGAGATAATCATTAAATGCTTATTGAATTAACAGCTCCAACAAGTACAAACCAATTAAGTTCTTGTTCAAGCTATACTATAAAATCTTCTCAAGTTCTTTCCAATACTTCAGCCACTACTTTCCTGTATAAACTACTAAGACCTAACTTCCTTACTCAATGCACCTGCTTAAATCTTTCCTTTTCAGGGAAACTTCTGTTTATTCAGGTATCTTTATTTTTTATTTATTTATTTATTTATTTTATTTTTTTTTTTTTTTTTTTTTGGTACCGGGGATTGAACTCAGGGGCACTCGACCACTGGGCCACATCCCCAGTCCTTTTTTGTATTTTATTAGAGACAGGGTCTCACTGAGTTGCTAAGTGCCTCGCCATTGCTGAGGCTGGCTTTGAACTCATGATCCTCCTGCCTCAGCCTCCCAAGTGCTGGGATTACAGGCGTGCGCCACCGCGCCCGGCTAGGTATCTTTATTTTTATATGATGCAAAGTACTTGTACATTTAACTTTTATTCTTCTTATAAAATCAAAACACTGATGAAAATTTATAATTGTGATTAACATATAAAAATGGACCTTTGTCCTACCTTACTACAAGAAAACTTAGAAATTTTTGCCTGACATTAGTGCATATCTCTCTTGATAATAATTTTCAATTTATGTATAAAATAGAAAGTTAATACATATGGCATTTTAATGCAGAAAATTCCAGAGAATAACAAAAAATAAACTTCCCAGAACTAATAAGTAAGTTTAGGAAGTTAATAATATGTAAGATCAATGTAGAAAACTCAAGTGTATGTTTATATACACATGAACAAAGAACATTTAGAAATCAAAATTTAAAACCACAATTTCGTTTATATGAGCTCCATGATAGGAAATGCTTAGGCCTTAATTAAAAAAAAAAAACATGCATAGGAACTATATGCTAAATATTACCAAGTATGGATAGAAGAAAGCAAATAAGATTTAAATAAATGGAGATACTTGCCAAGTTCAATGTTTAGAAGACTTTTATATGATCCAAATATACTCCATTGGATGAATAAAAAAAAAAAAAAAAACATATTGCAATACTACTCAGAAATGAAAGGATAAAACTATTAATTCATTTGACATCTTGGGTAGTTCTCAGAAGATGCTATGTTCAGTTAAAGAAGGTTTTCATAAAAGATACATACAAATGACAACTTTTATAACTTTCAAAAATTCCCAAATTATAGTGATGGAGAACAAATCAATGGTTGCCATGGATTATGCATAGTTTATGTGGGGAAGAGTTAACTCTAATGGAGAGAAAAGGGAAGTTTATTAGGGTAATGAACTGTATTATGGTTATAGTAGAGGCTACATGAACACATACATGTGTTTAGAATTCATATAACCATGCATGAATGGAAATGATGTCATTTTACTACATGATATTTAAAAATATTATTTATACAAATATTCACAAAATTAATTTCAGGATAGAAATGGTAATAAACAAAAAGGAAGGAAGAAGAAAAATGAGACAACAAACCAAAACAGAAAAAAATTATACTAACCAGACATTTGTTGGTAAAATACTAAATTATATGTTAAATATGAAGTGTCCCTCCAAACCTCATATGTATAAGAAAATGCAGAAATGTTCAAATGTTAAATAATGAGGCTATGAGAGCTATAACCAGCTCAGTCCATCCTAATTAAAATTGACTAACTGGGTAGTAACTTTTGGCAGGTGGAGCATGACTGGAATAGGTGAGTCACTGGGGACATACACTGAATGAATTCTTCCCTGTAGCCCTTTAAACCTTTTCTCTGCTTTCTGACTCTCATGAGTGCAGCAGTAATCCTCCACCATGCCCTCCTGCTATGATGTTCTGCCTCACCTTGAGCCCACAATAATTGAGTTGGGGGCCTGGGTCTGTACCTCAGTGGTAGAGTGTTTGCCCAGCACATGTGGGCACAGGGTTCAATACTCAGCACCCTATAAAAATAAATAAATAAAATAAAGGCATTGTGTACATCAACAACTAAAAAACAACAACAACAACAACAACAACAACAACAACAAAATATGGATTCAGCCAGCCATAAATTTAACCTGAACCTCTGAAACCATGAGGACAAATAAACTTTTCCTTTTCTGAGTTACATTGTCAGGTGTTTTTTATTACTAGCACAGAAATTGATACAAGGAGTCAGGATGCTGTGACTATCCTGATCATATGGTTCAAAAGGCTTTTGAACTGATTTGCAGAAAAATCTTGAAAAATTTGGACATGCAGTATGGCTATGCCTTAGAATTCTGTAAGCAGAGATTAACGGGCAATTCAGGTGTAAACTCAGAAGATCAGAATGCTAGGAGGACAGTAAAGACTGTGCTCATGAGGTTTAAAAGGGGAATAAGGACTCTACTGGAAATTGGACTAGAGGCCATTTGTGTTACAATCTGGCAAAGATCTTGTCTAAATTTTGCCCATGTCATGAGAACTTCTATGAAGCTGAATTAATTAATTAATTACTTTATTTATTTATTTATTTTGTTGTTGCTTTTAAGTTCTTTATCAAATATTTGGGTTTAAGAAATGTCTTGTTACAAATTAATGTATCAGTCTGGTGTATATCTAGACTTATTTTCAGATGTCATTTACCTTATTTATTTATTTAAATTATGTATTTATGACAACAAAATGCATTTTGTTCATTGTACACAATTGCAGCACAATTATTCATTTCTCTGTTTGTACACAAAGTAGCATCACACCCTATGTGTACCTATTGTAAGGATGTCCATCGCATTTCACCATCTTTCCTGCCCCCCACCCCCGCACCCTCCCCACCCTCCCTCCCTTTGCCCAAAGTTTCTCTATTTTTTCCCATGCCTCCCGCTTCCCTGTTTTGGATTAGCATCCAGTTATCAGAGAGAATATTCAGTCTTTGGTTTTTGGGGGATTAGCTTACTTTACTTAGCATGATATTCTCCAACTCCATCCATTTACCTGCAAATGCCATGATTTTATTCTCTTTTAATGCTGAGTAATATTCAATTGTGTATATATATACCAAGTTTCTTTATCCATTCATCTGTTAAAGGGCATCTAGTTTGCTTCCACTGTTTAGCTATTTTGAATTAAGCTGCTATAAACATTGATGTGGCTGCATTACTATAGTAAGCTGATTTTAAATCCTTTGACCAAGGAGTGGCATAACTGGGTCAAATGATGGTTCCATTCCAAGTTTTCTAAGGAATCTCCATACTACTTTCCAGATTGGTTGCACCAATTTACAGTCCTACCAGCAATGAATTAGTGTGCCTTTTCCCCCCACATCCTTGCCAATATTTATTGTTGTCTGTATTCTTGATAATTGCCATTCTCACTGGAGTGAGATGAAATCTTAGAGTAGTTTTGATTTGCATTTCTCTAATTACTAGAGATGTTGAACATTTTTTCATATATTTGTTGACTGAATGTATATGTTCTTCTGAGAAGCATCCATTCAGCTCCTTAGCCTATTTATTGCTTGGGTTGTTTGTCTTTTTGGTGTTAAGTTTTTGAGTTCTTTATGTATCCTGGAGATTAGTGCTCTATCTGAAGTATGTATGGCAAAAATATGTTCCCAAAATGTAGGCTCTCTGTTCATGTCATTGATTGTTTCTTTTGCTAAGTAGAAGCTTTTTAGTTTGAGTCCATCCCACTTGTTAATTCTTGATTTTATTTCTTGTGCTTTAGGACTCTTGTTAAGGAAGTTGGGGCCTAATAAGGATGAAAATTTAGGCCTACTTTTTCCTCTATTAAGTTCAGGGTCTCTGGACTAATTCCTAGGTCCTTGATCCACTTTGATTTGAGTGTTGTACATGGTGAGAGATAGGGGTTTATTTTCATTTTGATGCATATGGATTTCCAGTTCTCCCAGCACAATTTGTTGAAGAGGCTATCTTTCTTCTACTACATGTTTTTGGTGCCTTTGACTAGTATGAGATAACTGTATTTATGTGAGTTTGTCTTTATGTCTTCTAGTCTATACCATTGGTCTACATGTCTATTGTGATGCCAATACCATGCCATTTTTGTTACTATAGCTTTGTAGTATAGTTTAAGGTCTGGTATTGTGATGCCTCCTGCTTCACTTTTCTTGATAAGGATTGCTTTGGCTATTCTGGGGCTCTTACTTTTCCAAATGAATTTTATGATTACCTTCTCTATTTCTATAAAGAATGACATTGAAATTTTAATTGGAATTGCATTGAATCTGTATAGTGCTTTAAGTAGTATGGCCATTTTGACAATATTAATTTTGCCTATCCAAGAGCACGGGAGATCTTTCCATCTTCTATGGTCTTCTTCAATTTCTTTCTTTAGTGATCTGTAGTGTTCATTGCGGAGGTCTTTAACTTATTTTGTTGATACCCGCTTTTTTTTTTTTTTTTTTGAGTGCATTGTAAATTGGTAGTTTTCCTTATTTCTCTTTCAAAGGATTCATCACTGGTGTATAGAAATGCATTTGGTTTATGGGTATTAATTTTATATCCTGCTACTTTGCTGAATTCATTTATTAATTCTAGAAGTTTTCTGGTGGAGTTTTTGGGATCCTTTAAATATAGAATCATGTAGTCAGCAAATAATGGTACTCTTTGGTAAAGTTCTTCTTTCCTATTTTTAATCCTTTTAATTTCTTTCATCTGTCTAATTGCTTTGGCTTGAATTTCAAGGACTCTGTTAAATAGAATTGGTGAAAGAGGGAATCCCTGTCTTGTTCCAGTTTTTAGAGGGAATGCTTCCAACTTGTCACCATTTAGAATGATGTTAGCCTTGGGTTTAGGAGAGATAGCTTTTCAATGTTGTGGTATGTTCCTACTATTTCTAGTCTTTGTTTTCTCTTCTTTCTTTCTTTTTTTCCTTTTTTTTTTTTTTTTTTTTTTTTTTTTTTTTTTTTTTTTAGTACTAGGGATTGAATTCAGGGGCTCTCAAGCACTGAGCCACATCCCCAGCCCTTTTTTGTGTGTATTTTATTAGAGACAGGGCCTCACTGAGTTGCTAAGTGCCTCCCATTGCTGAGGCTGGCTTTGAATTCAAGATCCTCCTGCCTCAGCCTCCCAATTGCTTGGATTATAGTCATGCTCCAACACACCTGGCTTATTCCTAGTCTTTATAGTGTTTTGAACATGAAAGGGTGCTGTGTTTTGTCAAATACTTTCTCTGCATCAATTGATATAATCATATGATTCTTATCTTTAAGTCTATTGATGTGATGAATTATTATTTTTTTTAATATCTGTATGTTGAACCAAACTTGCATCCTAGAATGAACCTACTTGATCATGGTGCACTATTTTTTTAAATGTTTTTCTATGCTATTTTCTAGAATTTTATTGAGTATTGCATCAATGTTCATCAGGGATATTGGTCTGAAATTTTCTTTCCTTGATGTGTCTCTGCCTGGTTTTGGTATTAGGATGATACTAGCTTCATAGAATGAGTTTGGAACAGTTGCTTCATTTTATATTTCATGGAATAATTTGAGGAATATTGGTATTAATTCTTCCTTGTAGTTCTTGCAGAAGTCAGCTGTGAATCCATCTGGTCCTGGGATTTTCTTGGTTGGTAGGCTTTTGATACCGTCTTCTTTTTCCTTGCTTGGAATTGATCTGTTTTAATTGTGTATGTCCTCTTGACTCAGTTTGGGTTGATCATATGCCTCTAGAAATTTTTCATGTCTTCTAGGTTTTCTATTTTATTGGTGTATAAATTTTTAAATAATTTCTAATTGTCTTCTCTAATTTAATAGTGCCTGTTGTGATATTTCCTTTTTCAATGCAAATTTTAGTAATTTGAGCTTTCTCCCTCCTTCTTTTTGCTAGAGTGGCTAAGGGTTTGTCAATTTTATTTATTATTTTAAAGAACCAGCTTTTTGTCTTGTCAATTTTTTAAATTATTTCTTTAGTTTCAATTTCATTGATTTCCACCTGACTTTAATTTAATTTCCTGTCTTCTACTACTTTTGGTGTTGGTTTGTTCTTCCTTTTCTAGGGCTTTGAACTGTAAATGTCAGATCATTTATTTGTTTACTTTTTCTTCTTTTAATGAATAAAATCCATGTGATGAACTTTCCTCTTAGCATTGCCTTCACTGTGTCCCAGATTTTGATAAGTTGTATTGGAGTTCTTATTTACCTCTAAGAATTTTTTTTTTTTATCTCCTCTTGAATGTCTCCTGATATACATGATCCATTCAAGAGCCTACCAATTAGTCTCCAAGTGTTGGAGTAACTTCTCTTTTAAATTTTATCATTGGTTTCTAATTTCAGTTCATTATAGTCAGATGGAATGCAGGGTAGTAGCTCTATTTTTTTTTTTTTAATATTTGCTAAGACTTGCTTTGTGGCATAACATATGGTCTATTTTCGAAAAAGATCCATGCAAAGAAGGCATATTTGCTTGTTGATGGATGGAATATTTTATATGTCTATTACATCCAAATTATTGATTATATTATCAAGTTCTGTAATTTCTTTGTTTAGTTTTATTTTGGAAGATCTATCAAGTGGTGAGAGAGGTGTATTAAAGTCACCCAATATTATTGTGTTGTGGTCTGTTTGGTTCTTGTATTTAAGAAGGGTTTGTTTGACATACATAGATGACCCATTTAGGGGGCAGAGATATTTTTGATTGTTATGTTTTGTTGATGTATAAATCCCTTAAGCAGTATGAAATGTCCTTCTTTACCCATTTTCACTAGCTTTGGTTTGAAGTCTACTTTATCTGATATGAGGATGGAAACCCCTACTTGTTTACAAGGTCCATGTGAGTGGTACGTTTTTTTCCCAACGTTTCACCTTCAGTCTGTGGATGTCTTTTCCTATGAGATGAATCTCTTGAAGGCAACATATTGTTGGGTCATTTTTTAAAATCCAATCTGTCAGTCTATTTCTTTTAATAATGAGTTTAGGCCATTCACTTTCAGGGTTATTATGGAAATATGCTTTGTAATCCTGGATATATTGGTTTATTTTTGATTTTTAACATAACTTGGTTTTTACTTTGATTAGGTTTTCCTTTAGTATAGTTCCTCCCTTTGCTGATTTTCATTGTTGTTTTTTATTTCCTCCTTCTGGAATATTTTGCTGAAGATGCTCTGTAGTGCAGCCTTTCTTGCTGTAAATTCTTTTAACTATTGTTTATCATGAAAGATTTTAATTTTGTCATCAAATCTGAAGCTTAATTTTGCTGGATATAAGATTCTTGGTTGGAATCCATTTTCTTTCAGAGCTTGGTATATGTTGTTCCAGGATCTCCTGGCTTCGAGGGTCTAGGTTGAAAAATCTGCTGAGATATGAATTGGTCTCCCCCTATATGTGATCTGATTCCTCTCTCTTGTGGCCTTTAAAATTGTATCCTTGTTCTGTATGCTAGGCATTTTCATTATAATGTGCCTTGGTGTAGATCTGTTGTAATTTTGTACATTTGGTGTCCTATATGCCTCTTGTATTTGATTTTCCAATTCATTCTTCATGTTTGGGAAATTTTCTGTTATTATCTCATTGAAGAGATTGTGCATTCTTTTGGTTTGAAACTCTGTGCCTTCCTTTATCCCAGCAACTCTTAGATTTGGTCTTTTGATGTTATCCCATAATTCTTGGAGGTTCAGTTCATGGTTTATTACTGTCTTCACTGTGTAGTCAACTTTATTTTCCGATTGTATACTTTGTCTTCATTATCTGACATTCTGTCTTCCAAGTGATATAGTCTGTTGGTGATGCTTTCTATTGAGTTACTTATTTGGTTTATTGTTTTCCTCATTTCAAGGATTTCTGATTGGTCTTTCTTGAAATAATCTTTTGCTACCTGTATTTGTTCCCTTATCTCTTTGTTGGAGTGATCAACTTTTGCCTGTATTTGCTCATTTAGGTCATTCTTTAACTCACAGATCATTTTAATTATGTACATTCTGAAATCTTTCCCTGACATTTCATCAACTGCATTGTTCATCAGTTCTATTATTGTAGTATCCAAGTTTGTTTGGGGCACTTTCCTCCCTTGTTTTTTCATGTTGTCTATGTGTCTTCCTTTCTTCAAGTGTGGATCTGAGGTATAGGTT
Source organism: Tamias sibiricus (assembly GCA_025594165.1). NCBI lineage: Eukaryota > Metazoa > Chordata > Mammalia > Rodentia > Sciuridae > Tamias > Tamias sibiricus. The sequence goes on from CM046671.1 coordinate 40,302,470, forward strand.
TTTACCCTATAATCTTGTAGTATCCATGCAGATTATCTGTACTTCACCTTGGTGTTGAACTTCCAGACCCTGCAGGTGTCTTGTGATGAATGCTACTGATACCGCTGGTTCCCAGTGATGAGTTTTGCTCTCTCACACGTTGAAGTATAACATTGGAGAAGCATGCCAAGGCAAACATTTAAAGCAGGGTTAATTTTAAAAAAGGTGTAACATAGAGTTCTCCCAGGAGGGAGAAGAAGGCCATAACTGGTATCCTGGTATCCCAAGAAGCAAGGCATTCAGCCTTTTTTATATGTCCTAGGCTTCCTTTGTTCTCCTCTCTTCCCCTTATCTCCCTCCTTCTTGCTTACCTAAGCCCAGGAAATGCTAGGTGGGATGGTCAAAAGGTGGGAAACAGGTGGGCTAAAGGGGGAAGGGCAGGATGGAGCAGCCCAGGACGCATAAACAACTTTTACAACTCAATGAAGGGAGGGGCAATTTCTGAGACAGGTTACCTTAGCAACAGGTTGGAGCAGGGGCAGGTTGTCTTGATAGGGTGGAAGAAGGGCTCTGAAGGCATTTCAATCCCTCAGGGGGCAGTCTCCAACTTCCCAGACTCATTCAAATTGGCCTCCTTGATCTGACCTGACTCAATTTACCTGTCTATACTGACTGCCAGTCTAATTCTGGTTTTAGTACTGCAAGTATAGGTGGTGGTGGCAGTAGCAGAGGTAACTGGAGATAGTAGTGGAGGTGTCTCAAGGTGGATACAACCACTTTCAGAGAGGGGGCTGAAAGGGTGGGCACTAGCTTTGGGATGCCTCTTCCCAGATGCAGCTGCTTCTAGGTCCTATCTGTTGTTTCCAGGTGAAGACTACTATATGAGGAAGGCTATGGCAATGGCTACAGTGTCCCTCAGGCCTGGGCTCCCAGGTGGTGGGGGCCAATGGATCTGGTCCTTCCTTGGGCCTGTGCTCCTGAGGTCCTGGGCCAGAGCATGAGCTCCGAGGTGGGTCTTCTGGTCCATGGAGAGGACCTGGGCTTACCCTGGACCAGGGCTACCACACAGGTTGGCAGGGGCTGTCCTGGTCCTGAAGCTGAATTTAACTGTAGTGGACTAATTAATCCGGTGGAGGAAATTTCAAGGCACAACAACACTCATGCACTAACATGGATATTTCTGGCGGCTTTTATCTAGGTTTAACTAGGAGAAGAAAGCAGAGCAGAAGAATTTTAAAAATTGCAATTGGGCCAGAAAAGTGCATGTAAAATTGGCATAAAAAAATTGTGATTATTGAAAGATTGCATCACCTTAGAGATGCTAATTACAGAGATAATAGAAAAGATACCTTTAGGGCTTCTCAGGAATTGACAAGACCACACTCATTGCAGGCTTAAGGATATTAAAGTAAAAATTTATTTGAGAAGAGACCATGGGGGCATGCTGCTTGCATAGGAGGTGGGGGGGGGGGATGGTCTAGGAAGTTGCTTTACTGTACTCAGCCACACAGAAACCCACAGGCTGTAGCAGCTATTGTCCCAGGAGGTACCCAACTACTGCTTTAACTGATGGCAGAACTTGGGATCATTCGCATGGTATTGGTTCTGCAAGAATGCAGGATGTTGAAGTTAGGGGATCATGAAAGATTCCATCAAGATTTAAAAGGAAAGACTGGGTGGCCAGAGTGTAGCAGGATCAGAATTCTTGTAGATAACTCCTGAGAGGGTAATACATGAAGCCCTGAAGGTAAAGCCGAAGCTATAATGGAGACCCCTGAAAATAAAAAAAATGCCAGTAATGTGGACTGTCTGTCAAAGAAATCTACTGCCTGTGGAGAAAGTCAGGCCAAAATAGAGGCCATGAGCACTGCAAACTACAAGGCCAAAGGGTTGGGGGTGCCCAAGCCTTTTGGAACTCACATCTCCCTGCTAGGTGCCCAGTAGCTCAACAGGAAGGTTCATTGCTTATTTGCCTAATTGGATTTCAGTTTTATCTTGTTCTTTTCCTTCTTTCTATCCCCTATTCCTCCCTTTTGAAATGGCAATATTTACTCTGTAGGTATAGTGGATATATGTAATTTGCTTTTGATTTTCACAGGGGCTCATAGACAACAGTTTGCCTAGAGTCTCAGATGAGACTTTGGACTTGGTCATTTGGGCAAAACAGGAACTGTCAAGACTCTGGGGACTGTTGAAGATGGACTAAATGCATTTTATCTTGTGAGATGGAGATGAGACTTTGGGGACCTGAGGCAGAATGTTATGTTTCAGATATAAGGTGTCACCATAAAAGTTCACAAATGTTCAGAGGTGAAATAATTAGGTTATAGAAGATATAACATGATTAATTCATCCTAATTTGAATGGACTAACTGGGTGGTCACTGCAGGCAGGTGGAGTGTAGCCAGAGGGTCACTGAGGGTTTGCTCTGGAAGGGTTGATCTTCCCTTTGGCCCTCTTTGCTTCCAGACCACTATAAATAGAGGGGCACTCCTCCAATCTGCCCTTCTGCCATGATGATTCTGCCTCACCTTAACCTTAGGACAATGAAGTGAGTGAATCATAAACTGAATCTCTGAAACCAAATAAATGTTTCCTCCTCTAAATTATTCTTTTCAGATATTTTGGTCACAATGACAAAAACCTATTACACACACAACACACACACACACACACACACACACACACTTAATTTCTGTATTCAAAAGACAGTCTTTTTTTATCTTCCTTGCCATATTTCTCTTTTCCTCCCTCTCTAAATATTCCTCTCTATTTCCCTCATTTCTCTCTTCTCTTCTCCCTTCTTTATTGTTTTCTTTTCCTCTTCCTTCCTAACTCCCTCCCTTTTCCTTCCTTCTCTCCTCTATTAGATCTTTGCCTCATTTTCCTTTGTCTCTAATTTTGCTATCTTGCTCCTACTTCCAATGCTTTACCATCTCCTCCTCCTCTTTTTCTTCCTCCTCCTCCTCCTCCTCCTGCTCCTCCTCCTTCTCCTTCTTCTTTTCTCACTTTCTCTCTCTCTAGGCCCACAGTATATATCCTGGATATTGACAACAACTCAGTAATAGACAACAATTAAGCCATATGACAACTCACAAATTTCTACAAGTAGACATAATTGGCTATTTTGGCAGTCATGGTGGCACATCAAATGGGCTAAATGTGATTGAATGTCAATAGGTAATAAGTAGGTTACAGTCTAATTAGAAAAATAGTAATTCTAGGATGGGGGTGTGCACGAGGCACTGGGTTTGATCCTCAGCACCACATAAAAAAATAAATAAATAAAGGTATTGTGTCCACCTACAACTAAAGAGATATACTAAAGCAAAAAACAAAACAATACTGATTCCAGTAAAGGTTAGAAGGAATCAGGAAAATGAACAAAACAGATTAAATAAACTTCAGTAATGTCTAACTAATATTATGCACTATCATCTAAAATTATAACATTTAAATAGTTGCAATTTGATTCACTAAGCTCTCATTAACTTTTCTCCTCTGAAGGCTTTTTAGGCATCAAATAATTTTGTAATATAAACTTTTCATGTTCTTCTGTTTTTTTTTTTCCTACTTGACACCATTATATTGATACTTTTAAAACTTGATCTTAATTTCTTCAATGTTGCTTAATTGTATGTTATGGTTTATAAATAGAGATGTTCTGAAGAGAGACAAAACAGTATACTCATTAAATGATTTTGGAGGTTCAGGTAGGGAGACAGCTGATTTTCACTCTTCCTTAACTTCCTGGTGTAAGAATAAAAGCATTTGACTATATTCATAGATGTGAGCCTTCAAAATACACATCTCCTCTGGAGAAGTCACAACAGGATTTTATTTCAGGGTGTAGTATGAACAACTGTTACTAGATGTTCACTTGAAAGGTAGGTATGGGTTTGTGAAAAGAACAGATGGAAAAGTTAAGCAGGTAACAGCAATTGTATAAAGAGTGTTATAGGTACGAAAAGTCATGTAAAGTGAAGGTGAGTAAATCAAAGGCATATTTCAGGGATTATTTTGGAGGGAGATTAAGGGCATCTTCATTGCTGCATGTGGACTTTTGGCATAGGAAGTGATATTCGTTGCAGAGTAGGTTCAACAATGTGAAGATTGGAGCCATTAGTTTTGGGTAAATAACTAATGTTTAACACTGATTCACTGAAAGTAACATCAGGGGTCATAGAGTTTTGTACCTTCTCATCTTTACAACTAAAATCTGAGACTTCATAATGATTCCAGTTCCCTCAACTTTTCTCCTAACTGCATTATATACATAATTAAACTCTTCACATGCCATGTAACTTCTTGGATTGTCAGGTGAAATATATTATTTTTTATCTTCTTACATTTCACTTGGTAACGTTGAGACCATGGGGAAGAAGATCTAAAAAATGCATATTCATCTTATGTGGAAGTTCAAAAATTTCTCATTTCACTATATAGAGTTTCTTTATGTAATCTTTATGCTGTGCTGATTCTTACTTCTTTCTATTCTCCCACTAGCCATCTATTTTTATAACATTGATACCTGGATAAGATACAGCTCAGAGGCAAAATGTTAAAAAGGGAAATACAGACCATCAATTCTGAAATAGGATTCAAAATCTATGGACAGCTGAAAGTAATGATTTTTCAGAAAATATATTTTTGAAGAAAAAAGCTAACTTATACACAATTCATCTCCAATTTGATTTATTTTTCTCTTTTTATACCCCATTGCCATTCATATTCTTCTTCCTTATAGCCATCTATCTTAATATATGTTTGCATGTCCTTAAAAATTTATTAAAACTTCTAAATTATGCAGCAATTAAACAAAATATTTGGTGAAATTTGTTTGACATAACTTACATAAAGGAGTCTATATAAGTTATAACTGAATGACTCACTAAATCATAAATAAATCCCTATAGTAACTACTGCTCTGATAAAGATATAGAATATTGATACCTCAGAAAACTATTAGGTGCTCTACCTCAGTTAACGCCCTCTATAAATATAATTGCATTGTGACTTCTATCAGCACTGACTAATTTTTCTTGTTTTTTGACATTTGAACAAGTAGATTCAATGTGGACTTGCTTAGTCTTATTTTCTCTATTTAATTATGTTTTTTGAAATATTACTATATATAACAGTATTTTATTCTTTTCCATTTCCATATACTATTCTACTACATACACCTATTTAGTCAATCTAGCATTCATAGGAACAGTAAGTTACTTCCAATTTGGCAACAGTAAATTGTAATATTGTGAACATTTCTGTACATATGTAAAGTCACTTCAATTTAGAAATTTAGCAAAGAGTGGAATTGCAGGGCCAACAAATATGTCTATTTTCTACCTTAGTAGACACAGGCAAATATTTTTTCAAGATATTCATACTAATATAAACACTTAAAATCCAGTGAATAAGACCTTTTGCTGATCAATTGTTATTAATACCTGGTTTTTCAACCATACCCAAACTCTTGTAGTGGGAGTGAGTTACCACCCCTTGTGGTGGTTTTAATTTGCAATTCTCCAACACTACTAACACTGAGCTCCTTTTGAATGATAATTCACCACTGAGATATTATTATTTTTTTTTAGTGAAGTATCTCTGTCAGGCTTTTTTTTTTTTTTTTTTTTCGTTTTTCATTAACCTAGATGTTTTAGGCATTGTTTTTCCTTAACCTATTTTAGTATATAATTCCTATATCAGAAATACGGGTTGCAAAGCATTCTCTATCTATTCTATACCTTGCCTATTTTGCTTTCTGTTTCATTTGTGATTTGTATAGTTCCCTCTTCTTTCTTCTTCTGTTGCCAGGATATATTAATGGGTTAATCTTCTTAAATAAGCAATTTTAGATTCATTGGTTCTCTCTATGGTAGTGTTTTTAAACAATTATATTAATGTATTTTTCTTTCATTTTTACTTCTCTCTATACTTTGAGTTGACTTCCCCATTTATTTTTCTATCTTTATAATAAATCATGTGATAATTGTTTTTCAAATGCTTTTTAAATATTTTCATTTAAAGATGGACACAATACCTTTACTGAATATATATATATATATATATATATATATATATATATTTTTTTTTTTTTTTTTTTTTTTTTTTTGGTGCTGAGGATCAAACCCAGGGCCTCACATGTGCTAGGTAAGTGCTCTACCAGTGAGCCACAATTCCAACCTTTCAAATGCTTTTATACTCTAGTGTGTGCATCCAAGACCGTACTCTCTGAGCACATTTGCAAATATATCCCATGGACATTAGTGTGACATCATTATCACTTAGTTCACACATTTTTCTAATTTTCATTGAAATTCTTCTGTGACCATAAATTATTTATATTTTTCCCTTAGTTTTCAAGCAATAGGAGTTTTCAAACAATAACTTTTTGTATTAATTTCTTGCTTAATGTCTCCATGGTTATAGTACAAGTTAATTATTTCAGTACTATGAAATATTTTCAAACTTGTCTAGCAGAAGTATAGTTTTGCTTCATGATCCATGTTCACTTCCAAATATTACTGGGTATTATATTTGATAATTAATTCAGATTTATTAATTTGCTTAGATGTTCTCTATCTGTACTGATTTTTGCTTGATTCTTCTATAAGGTGTGTGTGAAGATTGGGATAAAATTTCTTACTGAAGTGAATATATTCATTTCTCATATACATAAACAACTTTGGTTTAATATATTGTGAAGCTATGTTAGTGAACATATTGCTTATTTATTTTAAGATTTTGGTTTTAGTCATTTAACTATGATATTCCATGTGAGCTTACTTTAGTCCTACTTGGAGTTAGGGCTTTTTGAATACATGGGTTGTTATTTTTCATTGACTTGGGAAATCATTTACTCTTCAAATATTGCTTTTACCTCACTGTCTTTCTCTCACCATTTTTCATATCCCACACATCTCATAAGCTCTTTTTCAAATTATCCCTACTTTTCTAGTTCTGTCCTTTGGTCTCAATACTATCTATTCATCTTTATCCTTTTCCTTCTTCCTCTTCCTCCTCTCCTTCTCTTTCTCCTTCTTCTTCACTAACCCTCTCAACTATTTTATTTAATCATCTGTTTATTACATGCATTTATTTCTTGACTTCATAGAACTGTATATTGGGGTCTTCTAAAAATTCTAATTCTTTGATCAGTAACTCCATCTTATAATCACTGTTACCAAAATATTAGGGTCAGTTATCAATGTCATTTATTTATGGCCTTGGTTCAATTTCTTTATAGGGCTGGTATTTTGTGACCCTACTGCATATTGTCTATGAAAAACTGTAGCAGCTTGGATGGTATTCTGTTCTTTAGATTTAGTTCAAATATCTTATAGCACCCTGCCTTTGGACTGGGGGGGGGGGTACATCACATTTATCTATTCAGGAACTAAGCTAAATGGAGCCTGGTTATGTTACTATGAGTATCATTCTATTTCTGATCTTCCTTTTCTCCTTGATGTAGTTCTTCATTTGCCCCAACTAGCATCTGTGGTGATTGCTAAGAATCCTTCCATTGGTAACTAATAAGTCATAATTTTTATATCCTCATCCCCATGAGTCGCTGAAACCATCATTGTGTGTGTGTGTGTGTGTGTGTGTGTGTGTGTGTGTGTGTGTGTGTGTCTCTTCCAAGTTTTTAAACATGCTTGCAAAATTGAACTGAGCGTTTTTTGGGGTGTAAAGTGACCCAGGGCAAAAACTATTTCTTCATATCTTCTTCCTTTTCAGCATCCCAGTCCTCCTCCCTGCCTAGGTATTCCATAACTCCATTGCTTTCTTCTCTAGTCCTGTGAGATAGCTTAAAAATATGTTTGTGTTTTTGCTTCTCAACTTTGTTTCTTTGCCTGATTTCTCAGTTTCTTTTCATCTTTAGGAGTAAGAAAGTTATCTGAGAAGAAAAACAACTTAAAAAACATTAATTCACCTCTCTATTCTTTGTCTTGTATCTTTGGGAAGCTTTAGCTGCCTCATCAATTTATAAATGCAATAAAACAAACTTTTAAATACAGATTTATGTGACTTTTCTAATTATTTTTGGAAGCCTGCTACAAATGAATCCATTAAAATCTGGAGGAAAAACCTTTATATGTTCTTTATTGTTAAGGGTTATACAGTGTTTTTTTTTTTTTTTTTTTTTTTTTTTTTTTTTTGTGTGTGTGTGTGTGTGTGTGTGTGTATGTGTTTATTTTGCACAAATGAAATTTTCCTGTAATTCTAATTCTACTTAAGAAAACATATCACCTATACACAATGGAATACTCTTTGGCTGTGATAAAAAAACCAGAAGTATCATTTGCAACAATATGGATGGAGCTGGACATGATGATTTTTTTTTTAAATGAAATAAGCTAGGCACAGAAAAATAAGTACTACCTGATTTCACTCATATGTGGAAAAAATTTTTAAAGATGATTTTGTAGAAGTTGAGAGTAGAATGATCATTACTAGAATCTGGGAAGAATAGAAGGAAAGGAAGGGATGAGGAAAGGTTAGTCAATGAGTACTAAGTTATTATTAGATAGGAATGAGATGTTGTGTATGTTATTAAACAGTAAGGTGATTGTTGGTAACAATAATGTATTTTAAAAAGCTATAAGAAAGATGTTTCAATGTTTTCATCGTAAAGAAATGATATATGTTTGAGGACATAAATGTGTAACATCATTTAAGCATTTCACAAAGTTTACATGGTATCAAAACATATGAGACTTGCACGATTTTATATTTTTTAGGTATCAATTAAAATACTTTTAAAAATTTCTTTTAAATTTAAAAGTACTTCCTAATTCTGTTTGTAACATAAAATTTTATAAAATATCATATTCTGGAATATATATATGTATGTACATATATATGTGATATACATACATTATATATACATATATATATATATATATTATATATATATATATATATATACATACACACAGTTTCTTGCTTTTAACTGTTAAATTCTACCATTTTTTTTCATTTTAATTGAGGTGGAGATTTTTATTGTGCCTTCAACTCTTTGCTACCACAACAATTTTGCTGTGTATATTATCCTATGTACTACCTCCTGTCTCATATAAGAATTTCTCTGCTCTGTATATGTAATGACATGGAAATTGTTGATTTACTGAACAAACACATATATTTATTTATTTACTTCTTTCAATAGTTTTCTAATATACTACCTTTGAAATCTTTGAAAATTATGGTTTCTTGATATGAGGTTCTTATCGTTTAGCATACAATTATGATTCATATTGTAATATTATATCTTCTCATTTTTCTTTAAGTTTGTAGTATTCCTACATTAAATATTTGAGGAATTTTGTCTGTTCTCTAAAAATTTATATGCTTAGAAAATTATTTGATTTTTATAGTTTGGAAGAAGAAAAGAAAAACATCCAGTCCAACTGCTTCACCTCAGATAAATTGTCCAAAGCTGAAATTAAGGTGATCTGCAAGTGGCTAGAAAAATAATACCTCTATTCAGGTCTTATAATTTTTAGAATTTCTTTTAATTATGTACCACAGTTTTACTTTATTAATTTGAATTTAAGTTATTTGACACATAAGTCTTAAAAGCTGTTGGCTACTTTATTTTTAATGCATACATTTACAAAATTACATATTTAAATCCTTTTGATATTCTTTACTTTTTAACTTTAATTTTTTCATTTCTATATTTTTAGAAAACTTTGAATTTTGAGTTATTTTTATTTAAGCATTTTTGCTGTGAGCAAGCATATATTTAAACTATATTTCAACCCAATATGAAACTTATTTCTTTGGAGTTAATAAAATTTTTATGGTACCTTAGATGATTAAATTGTAGTTACTTTATCTGTTTGGGTATTTTTTCTGTATTCCATTTATCATAATTTTAACTTTATTCCTGTTTTGTTATGGCAATTTTATTTTATGATATATACTATTCTGTGATTTATTGTACACTAATCCTTGTAGATATTACAAGTATTTGTTTTGAAAATAAATATTAACAAATAATAAAAATATTTGTTCAAACTCCAGTATCTAGGATGGAAATTTTCATATAATTTTACAGTTTTCTCACTTCCCATCATACATAAAATATATCTTTATTTTATTGTTTATAGAATGCCAAGAGAAATATCATTTAGGAACATATTGAATGAGGGATGCAAGTGTGTCATGAGGCACTGGCAAGAAACATCTTTGGGGTAAACTGTAAGAGGGAAGGCTTATAGAATGGTCCTAGACTAGTTTGTTGCTGAGATGCCAATATTTAAGAATTAGAAAAGTTGATTTAAAGAATCTCTCAAGACAGGCCAGAACTCTGTGGAATATTCAGGGTTTAATATTAGTGAGGGTTTTGGCTTATCTTTTGGGGTAATTGTGGGTGTAAAGATCAAGAATGTGTCCAGCTGGTAAAATATTTTAGTAAGGATATTGCCATAAGAATTTCAATTATAAGAAATCCATGAGTGTGTATAAGTCAGAAGCTTCTATAGCATAAATGAAACTTCAACTGACTCTTAAAGGAGAGATAAGTTGTAATAGATAAATGCAATGGAAGAATGCAAGCTGTGTACAGAAACATTATGTGTCCATAATCATGAAGACAGGGTCAATATGAATAGGCTGAATGTTACAAACATGGTGGTTGTCAACTAGTGTTGACCAGTCTTTCTAGAAAATACCAGGCCAAAGACATATGGATGCAATTGTTATCTAACTTATTTTTTTCTTTTCTTTTCTAGCTCTAAAAGAACAACTGTCAATTTTTCCTCTAGTCAGGAAGTGCCAAGAAGGATCATTTCTATAATTTTGATTAATATAAATCCCTCTTTTCCTGCCCTTAGCAAGAATATGGAAGAACTACACATTTGATAAGTATGTGTTGAAAGAAAGATGTCAGGAAAGTAAAGGTTTCATTCAGCATGCCTTAAAAGCACATAGCACATGGTGAATATGTTGAAGAAAACAAATGTAGAAATGGTGGATAGTGAAGGAATTTCTGTGATACCATCTGGAAAAGCATTTGTCATACAGGATTTCAACTTGAATATGCTTGTAATATAAATCTATTCCACCAGCATTGGAGTCAACATTCTCAGTAGTATGATATGGAACATTGAAACAATTATCCATTTTCCATTATCGGATACTTCCATCTACTCTACCCACATACCAGTAAAACGCTTTTTGTAGTAGTTATCTGGGAATTATTAAAGATCACTGAAACATTTTCAAAACCTTTTGAAAAGTCTTTTGTTTTATGGAAAGTTCTAAATATACACAAAATTGTTTTTAAAGAAGCTAATGCTGAAAATATAGCTAAACTATAATTACTAAACTATATAAAATAAACTATGAATCAATCTACATAGTAAATCAAACAACGTAAACTAAACGAATACAATAAATAAGAATATATGTGATGAGTTATCAATAGTCTTTAAATTCAACTGCATTTCTTAAAACTAAATTGAATTCAAGAGTTTTGTGAATTGTTTCTCAAAGTGTATGCATATATTTGCAATTAGGATAAAAGTAGGTAAAAATGGAACCAGTTCAACAATGAAAGAATCATCTTGAAGTAAACACTGCCGCCTGTACAGAGCAGTCTATGGTTCCCAGGGCAGGAACTTGTGTGAGGCTGTGTTTTGGGTGGTGAAAAAGCAGTTACCTAGCAACAACCCCTCCTCCCAAGTCTCTGCTTCCAGTCAGATTGAACACGTCAGTGAATTGATTACGAGTTTGCTAGATGGAAAAAGAACAATGCAATAATGTGGTAGGGTATGATTCTCAATCATAAGAAACTTCCAGGTTTTTCTCTCTGAGGGGCACACTCCTTACCTGGTACTGTTAGAAGCTTGTCTAAAGAAATAGGATAATGACGAATGTGTTCATCATCAAAAGAAAATGAGAAAACTTCATATACTCTAATTAATAACATTTATTTTCAGTTTGCTTATAAAGCAAGCAATGAAATAGTTACTACAAGAGCATTGGCTCTGGGCAAGAGGTAATCTTATCACAATGTGTCCTCAGAAATGAAACAGCATAGGATAGGTTTAGCTTCTGGAGAAATAGTTTAAACAATCTAAACAGGTTTTATACAGCATTTAACCATCTGAAGGTATAATCAATGGCATACTAATTTATATATAACATACACATAATGTACTTATGTTTATAACAAGTGAGCTTAACCATATGTTAGCAATAACTTAACTAGAAAACATACACTTTAATAAAGCTCACACTAGATATTTGGTTTGCCTGTGATATGCATCACAAATAAATGCCAACCTCTCTTTCATCTAATGGATGTTTATTCCCAGGGAGCATTCTTCCAGGTAGATGCATAAATGAGAAAATAGGTAATCTGAATAAAATGGAATGATAAGGACTGTAACAAGCCCTGCCGAAGGAAAAATTAAATACAGCAAATTAGTGTGTGTTTTCATAGCATGAAGATGTAAGGTTTTTTAAAAATCTGTTAGAAGAATGCTAAAATGCCAAGTGTGTGGGAGCAAGTTAGGAAGGGAAATAAAAGAGACTTTGGTTTATAAAATTTTCCATGATGCAAAGGACTGAAGCCAATATCTCCCCAGACACAGTGCTGACGCTCAGGGCCGCTGCTTGCCAATGTGCAGGAAACTGTCATTTGTACAGTAGCTTTCTGAGACTTCCCCGGCATCCCCTCCTTTCTCATCCCAGCACAAACTGAATGTCATTTACCCACTGAGTTCCAGAGCAAAGTAATTCTTTGTAAAGAAATAAGTGACAGTTGGACTCACAGCCCAAGTTAGCTCCTTTAGAAAATTGCTAAACTTTAGTTTTAAAAATGTACATTTTCACATTCAAATTAATCACCATGTGAAACCATATTGTTTACTAATTCTTTCATCCCAAGAATATCATCAGTTCAGAAAAACATCTAGTTGCCTCTGAAAATAACAATAATAAATATTATTTCAGATTTTTGTCAAAGTTTTGTAATTATTTTGCACAAACCTCTTAGAAGTCAGGGCTTTTAACCATAAATGTCATCTCAGAAGCAGTCTTATTATAAGCAAAATTCATATCTGAGAGTGAGTCTGAATACAGAATAAATTATGCCCATCTATTTCTGAGTACTTTAGCTGGTCAAATGTCAGATATTAAAGGGAAGAGACCTGACAGATCAGAAGGAGCAACAGCATCAGCAAAATGTTTAGACTAATAATTTCATTAGAATATAAGAAACTGTAGTGGGAAAATAGTTATTTTATTTCAAATGGATTAATTTGTAGTGGATTTCCCCCCAGCTGTACAGGGTATCATGTATTTGTGTAATTTGGGAAGCAAGAAAATATATTCTTATATTTTATGGTGGGTGGTTTGATGCAGAATGTTCTCTCTTCTTACTCTTATTTAATTGCCTCTGTGAATCAGATAATCCTGATAACTCAGAGACACATTTTCATTCGTCTAAGTGATCAGAAGATCTTTATATTCGGAACTGACAAGAATCAGTTTCAGGACGTATCTCAGTGTTGCCTCTGAACCCCCGCACAACAGCAAAGCTAATATCTAGTCGTCCAACAGTTAAAATAATTGATGAGTGTGCGCTGAATCCTCAAGAGAGGAGGGAGGAAGCAAGAAGGAGGGCGAGAAGGAGAGGCTGGAAGGGAGGGGGGAGGAGGGCAGGTGCTGATTTCAGCCCTGTAGCGTCAGGATTGCGTCAATTCGGGTTTCAGCCACGTCTGGAGTCTCGGAGACGAGCTTTTCAGAAGAGCCAAAACAGGAACAGGGGTGGCAAATCATTGTGCGAGGGCGAGTGGACCTCCCTCTTCGCCTCCTCCCTGCTCCAGGCGCGGGTCCCTTGGGCTCTCCGCTGCTGTTTTCAGCACTCGGGAAAGCCGGCGCTCAGATCCAGGCAAGTCAATCTTGCCCGGGAGTTTTCCGTTCAGCACCTCGGACAGAACACGCAGCAAAAAATGGCTCCGATCGCTACCAGCAGGGAAGAATTTGGTAAGCAAGTTACTCAACTTATGGCTGTGGTTGTTCCTTGAATACTCTGGGGTGGGCAATGTCTCCCACCCGCAAATGGATATTGAATGCAGATTTTGAGGTAGTGAATTGGAAAGAAACATGAGAACAGCAAACGGTTAATCGTGGCTTATTTCTGTGATTTCTCCCGTTTTGCTATCTGACTCCTTAAAATTCTCTTCAGTTAGGGCGATTCTACCTTCCAGAAGTTCCTGAACATTCAGGTAGCTCTGAAAATGCAGCATGCACTGGTGGTAAGGGAAAAGGAGTCTGTTGTTCGCCTGCTCTTTACATTTATCTTGTAGGCGATTTTTATTCGCAGGCAAATCTGTATTTTATTAGGAGGAGCCAAATATGCCTGTGGTTACATAAGAGTTTGATCTGGTATAAAAACAACTTGCATGTTGAGGGCCTGACATGTACATTTTATTACAGAATGTACCATAATTTTCTCTGCTCTCTATTCTTGTATCCTTGAAATATGTTATTAGTGCAAGACAGAATCCTATGATACTAGGGATACTGGGACTTTCAAAACCAACTGGCTCAGCCTATTCCATTTCACTGGTGAGATAACTAAAGCCAGGGAGATATGGGAAGTGTTTGCAGTTGCACACTTAGCTAAAAGCTGCTCGAAACTTGAATTAAGGCTCTGGTTTGGGGGTTTAGTTTTCTTTTTTCCTGTACCAAATTTTTGGTCCCATAGATCACCTTCTCGGTTTCAGTCAATTTAGTTAGATCTATTTCTTAGAATAACCACTTAGTATTTTTATATCTAATTATACTCCAAAAGCAAGAGATCAGAATTTTACTTACTTTACAAGTTTTTTCTCTCTTTCTTGTTTTAATCAGGAAATTTTGTAGAAGTTTGAGTGAGTGATATCTATGTATGAGTGGTGATTGTTATTAAACTGAGTGCAAGGACTACAATCTTAGCTCCCCAAAGCTTAAGATGTTATCAAAAGAGAATGCACTGTTACTGAGTCCATGTTATCTTGAATGTTTTGCATTTGATGTATTAAATAGACAATTTTTGATTTAATTACATAAACGATTTTTCAGTCTTTCATTTAGGTGATTGAAGAGTGAATGTGTGTGTGTGTGTGTGTGTGTGTGTGTGTGTGTGTGTGTTTGTTGTGATATGTATATCCAAGTTTTGATTTGAAATCAGAAAATTTCTAATTTTGAGGCATTTTCAGGGACCGTGGGAGTGAAATATGTTCTAGCATGGACTATCAGTCTACTTAGAAGGGAATCATTTTCAGTTGCTTTTATTGTTTTACCTGACACTCTCTGAAGAATTGCCTTAGTTCATGACTTTGCTTTTACTCTCTGGTCTTAGAGTATTAATGTCCAAGAGTGGGGACTTCTTTTTTATTTTTTTTAAATCCACAAAGACTTGAATAGGTGGAAAAACTCAAAAGCTAATACTAAGTTAAGCTGATTATCTTTAGCTCTTTCCTTACTCTTTCTCCTCAGCTTTCAGGGATTTTTTTTTTTCTTATTCTCTTATTTGGGGAATTCAGAGATTTGTTTCATATTTACATAATTCAATTTCTTAACACAATCAAGCTACAGAAATTTCTATTAATCTTGTTTTATTTGCTTTTAAATTTTAGATACTCGTTTATCTCATATTTCCCAATCTTTGAGTTCAGTTTTGCAATTATAAAGTAGGTAGGCAAAATATTTGGGGGGATGGGGAAGGTGAATAACAAAAGATTGGTCTTCTTGGGATTAAACAAGACTTAACCCATTCCTGACTGAGACTTTTCAATTCATCATTCCCTATTTGAAGTAAAATATGGACTAGAAGAGAAGTAAATGTATAAAATGTTACATTAGTTATATTCACTTTGATTGTATGAAACATTGACTCTGTCCAGATGTAGCAGTACAGCTTTTACTTAAACAACATTCCTAATGATTTGAGAAATATGCTTACATATGAAATATGATAAGCTTCATGCACAATCAATATCACCTAAGGTAAGTGATTTAATGTGCCCTCATTGAAGTAAATAATGCCAATTTCAATTTGATTACCACTTACATGTGAAAATATCCTAGGGAAAAATCTGTTTGATGAATAAAATTGAACTCTAAATTATCAATGCTCACTCTTTTCATTACATGTTAAGGAAAGATGATTCATCTATAACTTCTGATTTTATCCTTTAAATTAATTTCTACTTTGGATAATTTAGTGTTTGCATACAAGTGGGTTGCAGCATTACAGATTTTCCAAAATAGTATCCTATTCATTTTCTTTTTTCTTCCTTTTTCCCCTTAACAAACAACCATTCCTTTAATTACTATTCTATAATTGAGGTGAAAATTTTTAGTGAGTTTGTGGCAAAGGCAGATAATATTTCACCATTTTTTAAAACTGTGTGGACCACTGAGTCCCTAATATTTTCTATTTGAATACTGGATTAAGAAGTATAAAATAAAATACATAATTTTTTAGCATTTGAAGAATGTCCATTTAGTGTTTTATAGTCAATAAGAATTGATGATTTTGGAAAGTTTTGAAATGTCAATGAAAAGATAATGAAATCATTATTGACCCATCGTGGTGGAGTTGACTCATGTTATCTGAGAAAACAAAGATAAGGCAATGTTATTAAGAACACAGCCCCCATATCTGTCCCAGGCCCAGATTCATCTTTTCATTTAAAAGCTACTGAAGTGAAGGAGTTTTTAGCACACTAATTTTTCCCTGTGTGTCACACAGGGAATATGTTTATATCTGAAGTCTATGTGAACTGGGTATAACTTATATCCAGAACTGTTGAAAAGGAATTCAATCTGTCCAACCTGCAGCAGTCATCAGCTCTGTTATTCTTTCCCAATAGGCTTATATCTCCATTCTGCTCCTTTAATATATGTTATTGGTCACTTGATTTTTCAGATGAAATCCCCACAGTGGTGGGGATCTTCAGTGCATTTGGACTCGTCTTCACTGTCTCTCTCTTTGCATGGATCTGTTGTCAGAGAAAATCATCCAAGTCTAACAAGACCCCTCCATACAAGTTTGTTCATGTGCTTAAAGGAGTCGATATTTATCCTGAAAACCTAAATAGCAAAAAGAAGTTTGGAGGAGATGACAAGAATGAAGTAAAGAATAAACCAGCTGTGCCAAAGAATTCATTGCATCTTGATCTTGAGAAGAGAGATCTCAATGGCAATTTCCCCAAAACAAACCTCAAAGTTGGCAGCCCTTCTGATCCAGAGAATGTGACCCCAAAGCTCTTATTAGAAGGAGAAAAAGAAGCAGTTTCCCCTGATAGCTTAAAATCCAGCACTTCCCTCACTTCAGAAGAAAAGCAAGAGAAGCTGGGAACCCTCTTCTTCTTCTCCTAGAGTACAACTTTGAGAAGAAGGCATTCGTGGTGAACATCAAGGAGGCCCGGGGCTTGCCAGCCATGGATGAGCAGTCTATGACCTCTGACCCGTACATCAAAATGACCATCCTCCCAGAGAAGAAGCATAAAGTGAAAACCAGAGTGCTGAGGAAGACCTTGGACCCAGCTTTTGATGAGACTTTCACATTCTATGGCATTCCCTACACCCAAATCCAAGAGCTGGCCTTGCACTTCACAATCTTGAGTTTTGACAGGTTTTCAAGAGATGATATCATTGGAGAAGTCCTTATTCCTCTTTCAGGAATTGAATTATCTGATGGAAAAATGTTAATGAACAGAGAGATCATCAAAAGAAATGTTAGGGTAATACATTTTGAGTCCTTATTTATAAACAACCTTTAAAGTAGATTTTATTTTTAAGGAATCTTCACTAAAATGATGTTTATATACATTATTCTTACCATGTTTAATTATTATTCATTGTAGTCAAATAGACAGCAAGAGAACAGAGCAAATTAAAATTTAACCCATGTCTGAAGTGCTCAAAGTAGTTTAATGATATAAATAAATAGTTTCCTTTATGAGTATTTAAATATCATCTACATAAATTTTTGTTGATTTCTATTGTAAGTATTGTAAAAATATTGTGACTTTAAAATTCATATGGCTACTTCTTAATCCTAAGCAAGTTAACAAAGTTGTTTCAAGGTCAGCATAATTGAATTTGAAACTGAAATTGAAATTGAAAATCAAATCAATTCTATCTGAGGATTTGGAATTCGTATTGACTTTTTATGGAATTGCTTTTCAAGGAGGAGACATCACATCATACTGAGTAATAAATGCTCATCTCTATATTGTATAACAGGAAATGAGTTACTCTGTCTTTGTAGGTATATTACTTTGATAGTTATGGGATGATTAAAAAAGATATGCTACAGTGAAACACAGTTTATCTTATTTCCACTTTAAATACAGAATTAAACTGATTCTAGTAGTTGTATTTCAGAATAACATCTTTATGATGTCAGGATTTCAAAAATTTAGTTAACATACTAATTTTATTAATTTATGTTCTTTAAAAATAAACTAGTGTTTTAGAACCAAAACAACTTTAGAACTTATTCTGACCACCTCCACTTCCTTTCCTTTCATTTGTTGAAATTAATATAAATAAAGGTCCAGAGATTGTATAAATTTACTTGAGATAGCCACCTGTTCATTGGCACAGTGGAGTTAACAATCTGTCTCCATTTCTCTTAGAGCATTTATTCATACAGCTTCCCCATTCAGCTTTTGTTTAAATACATTGCTTTTTTAAGAATGTTGTCCCAGCCATCATTTGGCTACACAGAAACCACAAATCAGCATTTTTCTACTTTCAGTTAACATTTGGAGTTTGAGTTCTTGGTCCTATCACCTAATTTCTTTAAGTACAAACCAAATCTAAGAAATTTACAGAGAAGAACTCCATGGCACTGTCCAAATATAATGTATTAAAAATCCTGAGATACTTCTCTTCAATACTTAAATTCAATTTGTTTCTTAGTTTAAATAGAGAATTAAAGGCAAGGAAGAGGCAAAGACTTTTAACTCCATCACCACTCGAGACAGGAGAATGGTGGAGGTCAGAATAATCCTCATTTGATCTGAATTCAAATTCTGACAATATTAGTGCTAATGAATTTTAAATCAAATCAAAATTGGGTCATCGGATCCTACACACACCCATTCAAAAGATTAGGTAAGTTTCATGACTATTAATAACTTAAAAGAGAATAGTTATCAGTAAAACAAAACCAAAACCAAAAAATGTATATCTTTCTGTGAAGTATAATGTAAATATCCTTTAAAACATTTCTAAAGAAATGGGCGTGGCCAACTCTGCAATTTTAACTTGCTGCAGTACCTAAATAGACCACAAGATGGCAGGCAATGTTGTTTAGGCCATGTGGCACTGCACAAAAGTTTTTAGTTACTCCCAGATTCCTTAGCACATTATAATAAAGATAAATATCAACATTACATTTAAATGACCATGCTATTATACTTGATGTACATTTTCTGATTAAAAACAAAGATTATAACTAAGAAAAATGTGTGAAAATACTTATACTGCCCTTCTTTTTGTTCAGAAGTCTTCAGGACGGGGTGAACTACTGATCTCCCTCTGCTATCAGTCTACCACAAATACTCTTACTGTGGTTGTCTTAAAAGCTCGACACCTTCCTAAATCTGATGTTTCTGGACTTTCAGGTAAGAATGCATCTGAAATATTAGGTTCAGTATAAAAATGAGTAGTACATTAAATGAAATAGCTACCGACTAACATTAGCCTCTGATTTTGATTTACTTCACAATCACAAGTTATAGGATTGTTTTACTTTTTCTCGTTTTCTGAAATAATGTGACCTAATGCTACCCACAATAAGGAGAAACCTACATAGTACTAAGTACTAACACAAAGCCAGTACCTGCTAAATACCTAATTGAATGGAGTTGAAGTACAAAGCACTGATAAATGCAGCAGTGAGGGGCCATTACTAAAAGTACACAATTGGAAATATAATTAGGGTTCAGGAGAAGTGTTTTTAATTTCAACATTTTTAATAAGCCCATTGAACCCATTCTTTTATTCTTTTATTACTTTTTTCTAATATGTTTTAAGAATTAGCTTTTTGTTTTATAACTAATTTTACAAAAACAAAACCCCAAACTCTTTTGCATAGCAGAATGAAAAAGAACTTGAACTATGGATTAAAACAATCTGAATTCAAGAACTAATCTTTCAATTTCTTAACTTAGTTATTCTTGAGCATATTTCTTAAACCTTGTAAAAATTGGACGTAATAATACCTTAAGAAGCACTGTAAAACATAGAAATATATACTTTATTAGAATCATCTAGTCAGGTGCGGTGGTGCAAGCTTATAATCCCAGTGACTTGATAGGCTGAGGCAGGAGGATTGTGAGTTCAAATGCAGCCTCAGCAAAAGCGAGGCACTAAGCAATTCAGTGAGACCTTATCTCTAAAGAAAATACAAACTAGGGCTAGAGATATGGCTCAGTGATTGAGGGCCCCTGAGATCCATCCCTGGTACCCCCACCCCCCCAAAAAAAAATCTAATTTTGATATTATCATTGTTGTTGCTGTTGTTGTTGTTGTTATTATTATTATTTGATGCTGGAAGTTAAAACATGGTCCTAAAGTTTCAGATCAAGAAGTTAAAATTAAATTAGGTGCAACAATAAAAAAGTTAAAAAATAATATAATTAAATATGTGGTAAAATAACATCATCTTAATATTAACACACTAAGGATGGCAGGGCAAAAGTCACTACTGGGCAACAGAAAGAAAACCCAGCAAATGATTAAAGAACCACAGAAGGGGCTGGGATTGTGGCTCAGTGATAGAGCGCTCACCTAGCATGTGGGCAACCCGGGTCAATCCTCAGTACCACGTACAAATAAAATGCATTGAATAAAATGCATTGTGTACAACTAAAGCAAATAAATAAAAATATTAAAAAAAAGAACCACAGAAAAGTTAAAGCCAGTGATATTCCAGATTCCAAATCCCCATTCAACAGAAAGTCAGCCCAAATTCTGATGTAGACTTACCCCAAATCCTACAACTTTCTAAAGTTGAATGTTGTGTAAATTATTTTTTTGCCTTCTATCTCATTTTCTGGAATGAGTTATTAGCAATCAGAATGTGCCCATAGAACATTCTCCTTTCTTCCCTTTCATGTTATCTCCTTTTTCTGCCATTGTAATTCCTTCTCTAGCCTCCAGTCTGGAACTGCTTTTTTAATTTCAATTTTGTGCATAAGAGAAAAGCCACACTTCACTCACGCTTTCTGTTTGTTCTTACTCATTTCATTGTAAAGACCTTGCATTGGTGTGCTGGGATCTCAGAAAGCTCCATTACTTTGCAATCAGTTCTGCATCTGATCTTTGCATGGTTATGTACCTTTGCAGATCCCTATGTCAAAGTGAACCTGTACCACGCCAAAAAGAGAATCTCCAAAAAGAAGACTCACGTGAAGAAATGTACCCCCAATGCAGTGTTCAATGAACTGTTTGTCTTTGATATTCCTTGTGAGGGTCTTGAAGAAATAAGTGTTGAATTTCTGGTTTTGGATTCTGAAAGGGGGTCCCGAAATGAGGTGATTGGGCGGTTGGTCCTGGGTGCAACAGCTGAAGGAACCGGTGGGGAGCACTGGAAGGAGATCTGTGACTTCCCCAGGAGACAAATTGCCAAGTGGCACATGCTCTGTGATGGTTAGCATCCTAGCCATGAGTTGGAACTTAAGGGTTTTTACTAGGCAAGGAGCAATTTTTTTTCTTATATGTGATTGTAAGCTTGTGACACAACAAGCCACCTTTTGTTGGTTAGAAATGGATTGAATTAGCAGACCAGAAAATAACTGTAAATGTGCATCATGATAATTTCCCCCTTTAGTAGAGAAGTTGGATAAATTTTCATAAGATTTTCAATTTCCCCTGAAGTTTGTCAGTGACATAATGGTCTATTCTGTTGTGAACACTACACTACAATCTGAGTCATGGGTCGGATCATCTAGAGTTGATGATTTCATTAGAATGTCACTGAAAGTCCAGGTGATTTTTAAGATTTAAAAACTGAAAATCATGCCTTCACTTATGAAAATTCATCCGTTTTTCTTCAGGTTGGGGAAATCAAATTTTCTTTAAATCCAAAGATATTAAAGAAATGTTTTCTAGTTTGTTTTCATTAATTATGTCAAGTGCAAGTGATTGTCCTGCATATCAAAGTATCTGGTCATTTCTCTTTGGTTTGTAATTATTTGATACAATTTTATCATAAGAGAAATAACAGGTTCATTTCCAAAGGACAATGAACAAGCTAAGAAGTTATTTTATCAAAGGGCTGAGTTGAGAACACTGTGGCTGAAATATGATTTCTTTTTCTCTCATTTAAGGTTACATGTGAGTCAAAATGTAAAATAGAACCTCACATAAGAACCACGGCCTTGAATTATTCACTGCCTGTCACAAGCCTCAGTGTGACCTAAGAAACCCCTGTTTACCTTTGTGAAATTGTCAAATTAGCTAGTGGATAAAGAAATAAATAAGCTTCAGGTAGAGATTCAACTAGAAACATGGTTTTCTTGTAGGAGATATGTACAGCGTGCAAATATACCTTCAAGGCCATCCTTTGTACCTAGGTGGGCATAGACCCCTGAGTGTTTGCTTAATTTATTCTCCCCCAGAAAGGGTTAAGCTATTTGAAAAGGAAGGAAAGGAAGGGAAGGGAACAAAGGGGAGAGAAGAAGGAAGGGTGAGGATGGATGGAAGGAAAGAATGAAGAAAAAAGGACTGTGAAGATTTTATACATTTCCAGATTGGAACCAACAAATCAAGTAACAAGTCGGAAAAAATAACTAGAGTAAGCCTGACATAATTTACATGTTCACAAAATATACTTAGGCTGTCAAATTAGCAAAACAAAGTGTGCTTTTCACTATGTTTCTAGGCTACTAGGTCTTGAGCTGTTGTCTGTAAAGCAGTTTAGAGACTTGACTTGTGTCTGAAATACCATTTTCCAGTGCCAGGGTTCTGAAATTCACTCAAAACCTGTTAGGGGAAAGCAGCGCCCTGCGATTATCTGGAAAGAATTCACTGGAGGGTAATGTCACAATATTTGAGTTTTTAGAGAAGTATGAATGAAACTTGGGTACGGCTGAATTATTAAATATGCAAGTTAGAAATAAAGTCTACTGAAAAATTTACATTTTGAGTCAGATTTTGTGTCAGTACTTTAACAGTTTTTGAGAGTGTGTTTGATATCCCAGTGTTTGTAAATTCTATGAACATGCATTTTCCTAACAACTTATACATGCTTTTTATGACAATGCCTAATGTAAAGAAAATGTATTACATTCTGTATGTACAAAGATCGAAAATCAATCATGTTTTGTGCTTTAAGATGACTTTGAGACTCAAAATGAACATTTCCCCGCCATGGTCTTCATTCCATACAAAGTCATTCCACAGCATCTTGATCCACTCAGCTTTTCTGTGAAAGCAACATGAACTTCAGACAGTGTGGAGTTTGGGGAAGCCCAATGGCCTTTTTATGTATGTATGTTTGGTATCATGGGCCATGGAATATGAGGTATTTTGGAGCTCTGAAAAGTTGTGATGAGTCCATTTCCAGTATCCTACACAGCAGCCAATGGTAGTACCAACCTTCAGTATGATTATTGGAAGACGGCTTTTTTCTTTTTTTTTTTTTTTTAAGTGGAACAACAATGAATGAACAATTGAAATTACAATGGATGTTTTGTAAATAGTTTTTAGTTTTTAAAATTTAAAGTGTTTTAGAGTGTGAAAAGTTGAATAAAACTATTTACAACGGGTTATAAGAAAAGAAAGGAGAAAAGCAAGAAAGGAATCAAAACAGGCAGGGAGATATGTGATCTCATCATTTTTGAAACTTGTACTGTTTTATAATGTATTACAATATCAATGTGAATATCTTGAATTCTGTTACAAATCCTGCACTGTATTAAACATGTAAATTAATCGTTTGTCTGATTAGCCAATCTAACCACCCTCATGGGGAGGTATCCATGTTTGAAGAACTGTGTAACTCAGTAACTGACTTGTTCTGATGTTGTAGCTCAATAGAAGTGATTTGGAAGGAAGCATGGTTTACAAGATGGTGTCTGTTCTTTTGTGCCAGCTCTGTATGATGTTTGTAAGACCATGTTTGTAAGACATGAATAAACTGCTGCTTTTGCCCAACCCATTTCAACTCAGACTTTCTGACAATGGACTCTGTAGTGAGCCTTCTCTTACTGCTAGATGAGCTTTCAAGCATCTTTCAAGGTCACCTGTGATGCTTTAGGGAAATTTAGGGACCAAGCAACAAGATCTGCCATATATTTTTATTTTGCTTAATGCTTATTACAATCATCTGGAGCAGATATAATCATACCTAAAATAAAGAAACAAATTCAGGGTATGATGGCACATGCCTGGCAACTTGGGAGGCTGAGGCAGGAATATCACAAGTTTGAGGTCAGGCTTATCAACTTAGAAAGGTCCTATCTCTAAGTAAAAAAAAAAAAAAAATTGAAAGATGAGGGTGCTGGGGATGTAGTGCAGTAGTAGAGCATCACTGAGTTCAATCCCCAGAAATGCAATGAATGGATGAATAAATAAATAAATAAATAAATAAATAAATAAGAAATGACTTGTACATAAACTTAAACAGTAGTTTTATTTTTAAGAGCAAAACATGGGAATAAACTCAAAATTCATCAACAAGTGAATGGATGAATAAATGTGGTACATCTATGCAATGCAACATTACTCAGCAATGAATGAAACTTTGATACACACAGCAACATTTTCAAATCTGACAGTAATTATATGAGTGAAGAGGGCTGGCCATCCATGCACCCCCTTGAAAATGTACAATATATAATATAATTCTATTTATACAAATTGTACACAATGGAAACTAATCTGTAGTGATGAAAAACATATCTGTTTGGGGATGAAGGAGGCAGCATGGAAAGGTCTGAGTGAAAGATTGAAAAAGGTTAGGAAAATGAATCTGGGATAATAGATATGCTAATTTCCTTGATTGTGGTGGTGATGTTATAGGTGTATATTAGGACCAAAATTTATCAAACAGAACACTTTCACGCATGCAATTTATTATATGTAAATTATACCTCCACAAATTTGTTAAGGGGAAAAACATATGGAATAAGCCAATTATATTCAAATCACAAAAGAAATATCAGTACCAACATTACCACCAGAATTGTGATTTCTGAAGATTAAATTACATAACATCTTTTAGGTCAGTTCTATTTGTTCTTAAAGTACATCCTCCTAGAAATGTGTATTTATATGACAATTTCTTAAAAGCATTTAAGACAGTAAGTTTGTTATGATGCTATCAAGTCATTTTTTTAAATTTAAATACAACTTGTGTTATGTTTTTATCTCTATTTTTAAGAAATTTCTATTTAAATCCAATTTTGTTTTGTGGTTTGTGAAATGTGTACATTGTTCCAACGTTACATTTACGAATAAAATATGTTAATGGATCCCATATTCTATTTATATTCTCAACCTTTTCTCTCCTCTTCCATACCTAATAATGTTTAAAAGATTTAGGCTAGTCCTTCCACCAGTTAATAAAAGCATATATCTATGTTCACAATTCTTTCTTCACTATATGAGCAAAAGAATGAAACACACATTTTTGCCTGAATGCTCCTTTTCACTTAACAGGCTTTCTTGGACATCGTTCTCTGCCTACAAATAGACATGCTCTCCAGTCCTGCTTTATAGCTGTATAATATTACCTTACAGCATCAATTTCCAATGTATCGTGTTATAAATTTAAGTGTAGTAATGATTCAAAACGTGTGTACTCTCTCATAAAATAATGTCCTTAGGGTTCTCATGGATCTTTACATTTCCAAAGTATCTAGGCCAGGGTTCTGTGTATAGAGAGCTAAATGAATATTAATTTAACTAAAGAAAGTTTTGAGCCATGATTAACACCATTTTTGAAGTAAATTTATGTACTTTTAAAAAATTAGCCAGATGTGGTGGTACACACCTGTAATCCCAAAGGTTTGGGATGCTGAAGAAGGAGGATTGTGAATTCAAAGCCAGCCTCAGCAACTTAGTGAAGCATTAAGCAACTTAGGGGGAACTTATCTCTAAAAAAGCTCTACAAAGGGATAGGGATGTGACCTAGTGGTTCAATCCTATAAAAAGCAAAACAACAAACAACAACAACAAATCTTACAAGCTTCTGGAAAAGAAGATAGGAGGACACTGAAAGTATGATCTTTGCCTCTGCTATATCAGTAGGCCATTTACCCAATGGAGAATCCACAAAGACACATGATCCTTGCATGGGAAATACACCTAAGTTCCATCCCCAAATTGTTCCCCTGACCCAGCCTGCAGATCATACAAATGATTCTAATGCTGCTGCTGCTGTATTACCTCTAGCACTAATACCACCACTTTATATTGAGATGACTTATTTAAGTTTCTACTTTGCTTACTGGGGTTCTTTCTGTGACATTCATTGATACACCCCCCACCCCCAAGATCTGTTTTTAGTGGTAGCTGACTGAAATATTTGCTGAATGAAAATGTAAAACTCAATAGTAGAATGCATTTTCTAATTTATATCTTCTAACTTCATAACACAAGATATAGATAACATTTCTTTAAATTTACTGATAATGAAAATAAATCTCAGTATACCATCTAATTTTAAAACACTCAGTGGCAAAGATGAGAGGGAACCTGGAGTTTCCTGAGTTCAAAATCGTTGCTTCGTGCACAGTATCAGACAAACCTGCTTCTAAGCAAGCGCAGTATCATATGTTTTACTTCTGTCATCTAAATTCTTATGATAATGTCACATATAGAGCAAATACTGAACATACTGAAAAATAATGGTTGAAATAATCCTGTAGATTGTTGTTGTTTTTGTTTTGTTTGTTGTTGTCTGGTTTTTTTAAACACAGATCAGTAACAAGCAAGTCATAGAAACAGGAGCTAAATATGCACGGACTCTCCACTACAAGCTTTTCACAACTGTTATCTGTTTCCTTGAACAAACATATTTGAGAGTCTATCTAAACAACAACTCAATGCCATCTTGAATATCTTGAATATCAGTGCCAATCCAGTGGTAATAACTGTGCAAGACCAAATCATAGCTTAGCAGAAAAGGGATGGGCAAGACTGTCTGTAAAATGAGAAGCTTTCCCCAGCCTAATAGGAACACTGCTATTCATTTTCTGGTAAGCAAAATTACACAGATCTTGAATTGTTATGTTGGTGACATGTGAATTGATAAAAACAATTTTTAAGTTGGCTTGTCTTTTTTTAAAAATAATATTTTCGTTTTCTCTATACCTTAATGGATAAAAGCATGAGCTCCTTATTCAGACTCCCATAGTGTTAGTCTTGGCTTCATCCTTTATTAGCTGTGTGTGGTATGTTTCATTATTAAACAATTCTGTGTCTCCGTTTCTTCTTCTCTTAGAAAGGGCTGGTATTAGTGCTCTATCTGATGTGCATGTATTAAATATTTGTTCCCAATTAGTTGGCTCAAAATGGAATTTTACTCAGCAATAAGAGAGAATAAAATAATGGCATTTGCAGGTAAATGGATGAAGTTGGAGAATATAATGCTAAGTGAAATTAGTCAATCTCAAAAATCCAAGTACCGAATGTTTTCTCTGATATAAGGAGGCTGGTTCACAGAGTTGTTGGAAGGGGGTACATAGGATCAGAGGAACACTAGAATGGTCAACGGAAAGGGAGGGGAGGGAGGGAGTAAGGGGGGAGTTGGAAAAAAATTGGTGGTTGAATGAGATGGATATCATTATCCTAAATGCATGATTGAAGATCTGAATGGTACTTATATACTTTGTATACAAGCAGTTGTATGTAAAAAGATACTATACTTGTGCATGATGAATAAGTAAATAAATAATAAAAAAATTAAAAAAAAAAAAAGAAAGGGCTGGTATTAATTCCACAGTTGCAAAATATCCCAAATACACAGAAGGAGAGGAGGGAATATCATTAGTTCAGTGTAGAGATGGGCTTTTAGAAAATGTGTATTGAATTTCTTTGGATCTAAACGAGCAAAACAGAAAATCTAGTAAATTAAACTCTGAGGCTTTTAAAATGGGTATTGATATCTGTTAGTAGTTCAACTGCATTTAGATGCTTACAGCTGTATTTTACATCTTAGGACATGTTCATTTTAATATTTAATCTTCACAAAAAAATCCATGAAGAAGTTTGGAAATACATTCTTTTTATGCTATTTGAGATTTAGGTGATTTATCAGAAGTTAGCATCTGCATTTTATAAATGGAAGCAAGACAGAGATGGGATAAAAGTCTAGCCCTGGAGGGAACAAGCATTTGAGAAGAGTGTAAGGTTTAAGGTAGGACAGAGCTGAAACACCCAGAGAAGAGAAAATCCATGTTGAATTAGGAAAACTGATGACCTGGCATGAATGATGGGGAGTCGATCTGGGGTTTGGGGTGCAAGTAGATAATATCACTGGTATGAAAAATGCTTTATTTTTGAGGAATTGAAACATGAAATATTTGTTTATTCATCTGCTTTATTGTTATGTTGACACCTCAGCCTTTATTGATGCATATTAATATCTAAAAGCAGCATCCTAGAGTTTTGTATACAAATAAACATCAAACATGTTATTAGCTACAAAGGGAACATTTTCAACCTATTTTCAAAAGTTTTTAAAAGAATCACACTAAGGCAAAATTTGCTGAAATATTTGTAAATATACAGGTCACTAAATATAATTAGTGTAGCACAATAATTTTATTCAAACAGTTACAATGAAAACACACAGAAAACAAGATAGAAGATGACAAAGTGACAATATAAAAATATATATAAGCTCATGCTTTGAGAAATGTAAAAAATATACTTAGATGTGCAGTTTCCTAAAATAAATACCATAGTCTGAGTGGCTTAATTAAGAAACATTTATTATTTTTACAATTCTGAAGGCTAGACATCTGAGAGTAAAGTGTCACCAGGGTTGATTTCTTTTCTGGCTCCTCCCCTTTGCTTGCAGATAGCCATCTTTTTATGGTGTCTTCATATGGTCTTTGTATGTACTTAATCTCTTAATACAGACACTAGTCACATTGGATTGGGCCCACTTGTATGACCTCATTTTAACTTTAATTACTGTTTTAAAAACTCTATATCCAACTATATTTTCATTCGAAAGTACTAGGGGTCAGAACTTTAATCAATGGAATTTTGTGGGATGCAATTCAGTACATGATCAATGGAGATCATGAGAAATATATTCCCCCAAATGCATGCAGAAATGCTAGTTTATATTCCATACAAAACTTTAGGTTACTACTTTATGAAGTTGTTGAATGCTTGACATCAATGTTTTCTTATTCTGTTTGTTCCTACTCTTCCTATATGTGGACAACATACAATATTTATATTTTCCCAAAATCAAGCCATAGAAATAACCATGCTTATCCAGAATAAAATAGAGAAAGAGAATGAGCATTATAATCTTACTCCAAAGACATAATTTTTGGAAATAGATGTATATATATATATATATATATATATATATATATATATATATATGTATATATATATACACACACACATATATATGTGTAAATACACACACATATATTAATATATATAAATTTATATAAACATATTTTATAGATACACATATATACATACCTATAACTATATTAATGAAATGCTCTGTAATAACTATATTTTATTAAATAAAAACTAATCTTTTCAGGAATCATAGACCTAACTTTTTCCTTAAAAGTTAAAATGAATTAGTTATAAAATATATAAAAATACCTTTCATTATTTTAACTTGTTAACTATTGTATGAACATAAGCATTGCAAAAAAAATATGAAGAGACAGGATAAACCAGTGCTATATTGAAATACACATGGCACTTTGGTTATCAAGGCCCCACTCTAAACTCTGCTGTGAGCATAGGCAAGTCAATCTCACTCTAGTATTTTAAGGTTCTATTATTCTGTATGACCCAATGTACCTTAGTTCTATTTTGATATCATGTGGTAATGAGCTTAATAAATTCAATTCTACATTTTTCATGAAGGACAGCATGCACAAAAAGAAATTTCAGAAAAGAATGTTCAAACCAAGACCTGTATTTGGTTAATGTGGTCCTCTTTTTTTTTTTTTTTTTTCCTTTCCATATTTGCTCTTCCTCAACTTTTTTCAAACTTGCCTTCACAGAATCATGCCAGATGTAAAATAAAAGAATCAGGTGACTGGTCACCTGACTGACATGGGACCTCTGCTGCTGCTATGTTCCCTGAGTAGCTTCTTCCATATTGATGGAGACCTATCATTTTTGAAAGGTGAAAGAGACTGATTTCCAAGTAACATGATATGACATGGTAAGAATTTACAAAGTCTATTCTATTCATTTAAAGGTCCATCTGGAACAGCTTCATGTTTATTGTGCATCCTTTAATATGCAGTATTTCCTTTCCAAATGTCAAGAATATGCTACAGTTTTACTTAAGATATTTAGAAAGAAAAATGCATTAAATGCAGTTAAGAACCTAGTTAAATGCATGCAATTTCATTGGGTTAGTTTGGACAGAAAGACCTGTGAATGGAAGCTGGTCAAACATAATGAACAGAGTCTTAAAAGTATAAGGAGATGGAAGTTGGGGACTTGATATTTTAGATCACTAGGTTAACAAGTCCTATTCTTGAAGTTTCTGTGTCAGTAGAGTTCAGATGGTGTCATATGAGTATTAAAAGAAATATACAAATAAACAACAAACCAAAATGAAAACTAAACTATACTAGATAATTCTGATTATAAGCACCTTTTCAGCAATATTTAGTAAGGGATTATAAAGTAATTTTACCTATTTTAAATTTATTATATTTTTGAAAATTGTCATATGTACTATTTGGAAACGTTATTTTTGAAACCATTTTACAAATGAGGGTATTGAGGCTTCTTAGGTGCCTTTCTGATCACATCTGCTCTCTTTTCTCTTTCACTTTACTGGAGCATCAGGTACATCAATCATGTTACTGTGTACTAGACCTTCACAAGGACTACCTTCGATCTTGGACAATGCTCCCACCATGATTTCAGCAAACTGCTCTTTCATTTCCTCTAGATATCAACCCAGTATTCCTCCATCAGTTTGGCTGTCTTTGAACTCCATCTCCTGCCCCAGGCACTTTCACTCCCCTGCCATAGCTACTATTCCTTCTGGAGAAAACTTACTTTATGTGTTTATTTCATGTCTTCCACCACTAAAATGCAGATTCCATCAGAACAATGAACTCTGGTTTTTATTTTCATATCTTAGAACAATGTTTAATACATTCTGAGTACTTAATCAATATTTCTTAAATTGATGTATGAATGAATTTTCTGAAATTGTGCTAGACATTTATGGATTATACCTTTTTATTCTACATCCCTTCATTTCTGTGGCATAGAATAAAAAGTAAAAGGTCTAGAATATAGGATTCCATAGAACTTTATGGAAAATTATTGGGCTGTTGTGCTGTCCAATAAAGACTAGGAAGAACAAGTCACCTCATTATTTTGTCATTATGTCATCATGTTTCCAACCTCCTTCTGAGATGATTTTCATAAATACATGCAATAATTCAGTAGCTGGGCATTTCAAGGCCTGTATCCTGAGTCAGTCACCATCAGAAAGACTACCAAAATTTGTACTCATTAATGTTAGCTTTCATCCAATTTTTTTTTTTTTTTTTATTTTCTGAAGGTCCAATGAGAGAGAAAATAGCTTAAAGAAAATGATACAGATAAATTTCTCTCTTGACTGAAACATAAAATACTCTCAGAAAGTGTGTTTGACCTTTGCAATGTGACGGCCATCTCCTTTAAATTGACAACTCCCCCTTCACCATGAACGTGAAAAGGCTAAATCTGTCATGGGTGTGCTAGAAGCAAAGTGGGTCACCATGAAATTCCACCAGAACACAAGACTGATCCTTTCTGCTCTGTTGTGATTTGACATAACTTCTAAGAGATGAAAATGTCACCAACAACATGATAGGTTTCATTTAGGTTTACACATCAACAGAGGGTTTCAGGTCTGTGAGCTTAAGGATTGCTAAGTATAAAACATATTCCTCTACTATAAATGATGACCATTCCCCACATTATTATTAGACTATTTAGAAATTTCCAAGAGTGGTAAGACATTCAGGGATGTCTTACAAAACTTCAAACTTTAATGAAAATATGAATAATAGAATTTTAAAACTTACAGAGATCTTGGAGATCTAGTCTAACATCCTCATTGTATAGATAACAAAATTTTGATGTGGTGGCTAGTAAATAGCTGTCATATTAGAGACAATTGACATAAAGATGAGAACATTATATGCCACTTCAAAGAGCTGGATTGCTGCATAGGCAGTGTTCAGATAGTTTTCTGGCATTTCACATTTCAAATCATCTGAACATCTTATCTGTTGTCCTTTCCATTATCACAAATAAAGAGTTTGGCTTGGTGGTTCATTTTGATGTAATTCAGAAATGGATGCATTAATTAGAATCTGAAATCAAGCCCCTGGTTAGACGAAGAGCAGCATAAGGGTGACTGACACTTTATAAAAGTGAGGGTGGAAAACAGAGCTCTAGAAAATAATGCTAAAAGACTAGGAAGGAAAAAGGAGCATCTACTTTCACTTACTTGTCATATAAAAATTCATTGCTCTGGACCTATGTTTTCTCATATCTCAGAGCTATTATTTTTCTGGTGATACTAATCAGACAGGATGTGTAGTATACTTTTAGTCATAATTAGTAGTCATTGAATTCTATCACAAGTGGTTCTAATTCTAGCATTCTCAATTGATCGCTCATCCACCCATTCTCAGCACCACACAACATTTTATATCCAACACATCCCAAAGAGCAACACCCATCTGCACACGAGAATGCTCTTTTCAATGTTCTAGCCCTTTCTTTCACATAGGCTTGAAACACCAGTGTTAGGAGTGGTCATGATTGTAATGTATTCCAGAGCTCAAATTTCATACTGCAATTCTCTTTTTCACAGAACTGGGAAAATTCCGCTAACTTTTGAATTTGTGTCAAATCTTGTGAGTCCTAGAAATTCTCCCTCTGTTGGCAAACAAGATTTTTTTTTTTTTCCTTTCCAAAGTCCTTTAAGTTTGCACTGTGCCATTTACACAGAGGAGTTACATGTGCCATGGCTCATAGTTGCTAAATGAGTTGTAGTACTAACAATCTTCATGTACCCACCTCTCTCCTGCATGGCTGATACATTTCCTTAGGATTAAGCTCTTATGCCCATTGTTTGTTCTCTGAGTGAATTTTCTCCCTGATGATTCTATGGTAGCATATGAAAAGAACAAAGGCAGAACCTTTAAAAGACCTGTACATGTTTTCCAATATCCTGAATCTCTAGAGAGACTAGAGCCTGGCTTTGTTCTTGATAGACTATTGTTGCCTAGAGCAATGGAAGAATGGATCAGATGATCTGGAATTGCCTCCCAGAATTAAAACACTGGCTTAGGTTTAAATATTGGCCAGAAGAACTACTGTAGCATTATAAGTCATCAGAATTCTGATCTCAGAAAAACTAAACCAAAACTCTGACATTTTGAAATTGTTCAGTTGCCTAGATATAAATGGTTTGGTCTTTTAAAGATTCAGGAATGTTTTGAATACTAATTTGTGTATTGCAAGAATACTTTTGAGGCAAGAGCAATGGGAATTTATTTTAAATCAGGAAAAGTATTAGGCCTGTGAATGCTTGTAGAATTTGTAACTGAAAGAAATAAGAGCTCAATGCTTTCCCCTGCCACCACTGCACTCAAAAACACAATGTACAAGACTACAAGAAGTTAGGTACAAGACAAATGAATTATGCCACAATGGTGATATGAAGTAAGCTAGTATTATAGAAATGAAGATAGTAATTCTAGCAATAAATTGATTTTCATCACAAATGTGACTTTAAGATGACCTTAAGTGTTTGGATATCAATAGGCATTTATACAAGGACAAATATTACTAAAGGAAAATAGAAGACATGGCTTGTCAAAAATGATTAGGCAAGCCAGGTGCGGTGGCGTATGCCTGTAATCCCAGCACTTGGAGGCTGAGGCAGGAGGATCGTGAGTTCAAAGCCACCCTCAGCAATGTCGAGGCACTTCAGCAACTCAGTGAGACCCTGTCTCTAATAAAATACAAAAAAGGGCTGGGGACGTGGCCCAGTGGTCGAGTGACCCTGAGTTCAATCCCTGGTACAAAAAAAAAAAAAAAAAAAAAAAAAAAAAAAAAAACCACACACAAATTCTTGAAGAGATAGAGTTATAAATGTATGCTTTGACTACATTCTTGAAGGCTATGAATGAATATTCTGATAAGGCATTTGAATATTGATCTCTACATACTAAGTTGAAAGTTGTTTGTTGTTGTTTTCTAATCCCTTTGGGTTCTGAACTGAAGAAAGAAGATATGGAGTTTAGAATACCAGGTGGGTTTATTTATGTATGTATGTGTACATGTATAGGTAAAGTTATTCTTTGGGTTTCCACGGGGAATTTATTCCAGGATCCTGTTTGGATACCAAAATGCATGAATGCTCAAGTCTCTTATATAAATCATCATAGTATTTACATGTAATGTATGCATATCTTTACATAAAATTCATGACCCTTATATATCTTACAATACCTAATAATATTAAATTACATGTAAATAATCATTAAACTGTAATGTTTAGGATATCACAGCTTTAAAATGGTTACCGTATTACTCAGCATAGATGCAAACACAATAGACATAACAAAATTTTCAGTCCTTTATGGTTGAATCTACAGATGAGGGAACGTGCAGATACAGAGGATCTACTTGTGTGTATGTAGGTATGCTTTCCCTCAATAGGACATAATGTTGGTAGATTGCTGAAATATTATCTTTCTGTTTAAATATGCATCTCTCATGCTAAGCATATGAAAAGAAAAGTTGAAACTGAAAAATTAACTTTCATATCATAATTTTTCAGGCTCAGTTATAAATTTAGAGTGGTGCAGTGGGACTACATCCTGATGAATGGCTGCTGTTTAAATCACCGAAATTTTCCTTCCATTCTCCCCTTTAGGAGGTGTATGTCTTAGTTCTTTACTTCCTGTGTATGCGAAGTATATTGATTCTTAGGGGTATAACAGACATGAATCATATGTAATTCAGCATTTCTAAGATTTCTCATGAAAGTGATTTATTTAATCTCACATAATTTATCTTAATGGTCTAATAAGAAATATAACTGCATAAATTTTCAAATGTAGAATTATAATTATCATCATGATTAGTTGTCACTGCCTGAAGCGGAAGTCGCTTGGAGCAGCGAACGCCACAGGAAAATTCGGAGGCAGGATGAAAATGAAAAAAGGTCTTTTATTCTTCTCCTCTCTCCAGCTCCAGCAATCACTCCAAATGCTCTAACTCCAACCACCACCTTCTTCTTCCCCACACACACTAACGAACCTCACCCAGTTATATACATATAGCTTTAACA
Source organism: Tamias sibiricus (assembly GCA_025594165.1). NCBI lineage: Eukaryota > Metazoa > Chordata > Mammalia > Rodentia > Sciuridae > Tamias > Tamias sibiricus. The sequence continues at coordinate 40,338,021 of CM046671.1, forward strand.
AGGACACGTGCTTACAGCTCGAGCTTACAGGTGCGTCACGCAGTGTTCACGGGCATACAAAGATTCTTTGAATAATGTATCAACGTCAGGTGGAAACTAGAACATCTTTTATGGCTCTCAGCTAACCGCAATCTTTAGCTATCTCCTTGATTATAGGCTCCTTCATTTCCCCCTTTTAGTTTTAAAAGAGGGGATGTTCTAGGACGTCCATGTGCAACCGACATTCTTACCCGTCATGGGAGTCTAGGCTGTCCTGACTCCTGGCTTAGGTTGACATGCCGGCCACATTAGACTGTCCCGTGCGACTGTGCCGTGTCTTAGGTTGTCCCCCTCTGGGGATCTTACCCGTCATAGGCTAACCAGCCATCCAATAGAGCCCTTCAGGATCGACTGTGTGTTGACTAACAGCCGTCCAATTTTTAGGAGATGCTGTGGCTTTAAGGCGGCAAGCCTACTGCTGACGAGCCAAGTTTCCATAGCGTATCAAGTTCTTTAAGCCAATCAGCTGCCCTTAGTTTCATCAAGTAACGCACTGAGTTCTCTTAGACAAATACCCGCAAGGCATTGTCCCGCAATGTCCCAAAATAATGGAAAATCAAAATGTCCATAAGTTATAACACATAGATTCAGGAGGCCCCATGCATGCAGAGCAGAGGCCACACTGCTGGTGAGGTTGTTGATGCTTGAGCAGCAGGGATGCTTGCAGCGACCGCGGTCCCTGCAGTTGTAGCAGCAGCCGTCTTTTTTATGTCTAGACATTTCTACCGGCAAATCTTCAGGGCCCGCTACCTAAAAACTCAAGCATCCATTATTAAGGGAAAGGCAGTGCTATTCCAGCACTGAGATCAAAAGGTGAGCTATCAAACTAAAAAAAGAATTATTAGAGTAGAAAATAAAAGTTGATCTCTGCTCACACACATTGCTGCTTAAGCTCCCACAAACATAAGCTGGCAAAATATCACATTCAGAAATAATCAAAGAGAAACTGAGGGTGTTTACTGCATTAAAGATAAAGAAAAGCTAAAGGCATTTTGGAAAAATAATTTGTTAGCTGGAATCCTCGAGTCTCTATATACACAGCAATCCTATACCTGTTGAAATAATTCAAATTAATCAGCTACTAAACAAATGAAGTCAATAACAAATAAATGATCCTCCAAAATATCAGGTTATATAACATTAAACATATTCACAGCTGAAGAGAAGTCCCGGAGACAACTATAAATCAAAATTGATTATCATTATAATTGATTATCTAAAAATATTCTGAACTTATATAAATATCTATTTATCTATCTATCTATTGATTATCAAATTAGAATATTCTAAGCTTAAATTAATTAACGTTATTTGTTATTTGGATCTATATCTATCTACCTTTTTTTTTTTTTTTTTTAAGCGCTTAATTATTTGTGACGTCACACTAGACAGACGCACATATAAACATATTTGTGACATCACATTAACATGAAATTTAGACAAATGCACAGACATAAAGACATATATAAAAGAGAAAAAAAAAATTACAATTGTGTATACACTGAAGAGAGATCTTCTTGTCCCGGCCGGGAAGAATGAAATTTAAGTTGTAAATTTAATGGAGAACTCTTTTAAGGGAATCACTCCATACCTTCATTTTGGTCCTCTTGACCTTGCACTTGTTTATTCAATCTAGACTCCTCAATAACTTCGTCTTGATCCCTTTGACTTTGTACCTGCTTTATCAATCTAGATGGTATCCATATTGGAGAGGATTCGTGCTTTGGAAAAACACAAACAGATCCTCTCCCCCAAATTAATACTGGGTCTGGACCCTTCCATGTACCTGAGAGAACATCCTTCCAGTAAACCAAAGGTTTATGTTGTTGGTGTGGGTTCCAGTGTCTATCTCCAGCCGAATGTCCATTAGAATCTAAAGTTAAGAAATTTAGGGTAAACAGGGCAACTGCCAATCTGTCCTTAGGATTTTTCCAGTTTCCATCTTTTTGCTTTAGTAACATATTTTTAAGTGTCCGATTTGCTCTTTCAATTATTCCTTGTCCCTGAGGATTATAAGCGATACCTGTTTTGTGGATAATATTGAACTTTGTACAAAATTGTTTGAAGGATGTGGATGTATATGCAGGGCCATTATCTGTTTTAAGCATTTTGGGGATGCCCAATGCAGCAAAAGCTTGCAGACAATGAGATATAGTATCTTTAACTTTTTCTCCGGAATGTAAAGAAGCAAAAATCATGCCTGAGCATGTATCTATGGTGACATGAATAAATCGTAATTTTCCAAAACTTGGCTCATGTGTGACATCCATCTGCCACAAATGATTGGGCATCAAACCTCGTGGGTTAACCCCATAATGTGGATTGGGCAAAAGTGTTACACAAGATGGACATTCTTTTACAATTCTACGAGCTTGTTCTTTTGTGATTTTAAATTTTTGTCTTAAGGTAGTGCTGTTAACGTGGAACTGGGAATGAAATAAAGTAGCTTGTTGTACTGTAGTAAATATAAATATTGTTTTAGTGAGGGCGTCAGCTTTTTGATTACCTTCATGGAGAGGACCAGGCAGATTAGTGTGAGCTCTTATGTGACCTATAAATAAAGGTTCTTTTCGTTGCCATAGGAGATTTTGGATTTGAGAAAACAATTTAAAAGCTGGAGTATGTGGTGCTATTGGACCTGCTAGCTCCAATTTTGGGACAGCATGTACAATATAATGGCTGTCTGAAAAAATATTCATAGGCTGTTCTTTAAAATTTTCCAGAGCTATTATTATAGCTTCGAGTTCCACTAATTGAGCTGATTTTTGATTAGTGATATGAATCATTTTTTCATTTTGAGTGACTACTGCAGCAGTACCGTTAGAGGATCCATCTGTAAATACATTAAATGCTTTAGGAATGGGTTGATTTTTTATTACCTGTGGGAATATGATAGGATGATTGATACAAAAGGACAGTATAGGAGATTTAGGAATATGATTGTCAAAATTTGCAGAAGTAGAGCATCTAGCTACAGCCCAATCATTATCATTGAAGCACAAATATTCAACCTGTGACGATGAATAAGGAGTAATAATAGTAGCGGGATGAATTCCAAATATTTTAGTAGAGGTTTTAAGTCCTTGAAGAATAAGTTTAGCCACCATGGAGGTATAAGACTCAATTGTACTTTTAGGAGAGACAGGCAAATGTATCCATAATATAGGTCCCTGTTGCCAAAATACTCCTGTTGGAGTATATTGTGAAGGAATAATAATCAATATTAGTGGTTGTGCAAAATCAAATCTATCGCAATGGGATCTTTCAATGGCCTGTTCTACTAATTTTAGAGCTCTCCTGGCCTCAGGAGTTAATGTTCGAGGTGAGGATGGGTCAGGGTTCCCACGAAGGATGTCAAATAAGGGTTTTAATTGTCCAGTAGTGAGGCTTAGTGTAGGGCGAAGCCAATTAATGTCACCCAGTAATTTTTGGAAATCATTGAGGGTGGTCAAATGTTCTTTACTTATTAGAATTTTTTGGGGTTTAACAAAAGTATCCATGATTTTAAAGCCTAAATATAGTATAGGTGATCTGCTTTGAACTTTTTCTTCTGCTATATATAATCCATATTTTTTTAGATTTTTTGTTATTTCACTAAATATATTAAATAAGATTTGTTGATTAGGGTGAGCTAATAAAAACATCGTCCATGTAGTGTAGACACATAAGGTCTTGATATTTGTTTTTAATGGGCTGTATAGCTCTGTCCACATATAGTTGGCACAGTGTAGGGGCTATTTGCCATTCCCTGCGGCAATACTTTCCAATGATATCTTTTATCAGGGCCATTATTATTAATAGAAGGAATTGAAAAAGCAAACCTGGGGGCATCCAGAGGATGTAGGGGAATGGAAAAGAAACAGTCCTTTATATCAAGGGTTATAAGGTAATAGTTTTTTGGAATAGCTACAGGATTAGGAAGTCCAGGTTGAGTAGGGCCCATAATTTGCATTGTTTTGTTAATTTGTCTTAGATCTTGTAATAGTCTCCATTTACCTGATTTTTTCTTAATTACAAATATGGGAGAATTCCAGGGAGAGGTGGAAGGCTCTATGTGTCCTGCTTCTAATTGTTCTTTAATTAATTGATGGGCCGCTTGCAATTTTTCTTTGGATAGGGGCCACTGAGGGACCCAAACTGGCTTATTAGAGAGCCATGGTATTTTTAAAATTGTTTTCTCAGTGGCCCCTAGAGAAAAAAATGTCCTTTGCCTTTTTATTATGAGTAGGATTTTTTATTCTTAACACCTGCAGGCTTGGTCGCTAGGTGTAGCCCCATTTGATGTAAAATATCTCTTCCCCATAGGGTAACTGGCAAGCTGTTTAAAATAGGGTTTGAATGTTCCTGTATGGCCTTCATTGTCTTGCCAATTTAAGATTACAGCACTTTGAGCTGGGGTATTACTGTATCCCAAGCCTCTTAAACTGGTTGAGGCTTTCTGTAGAGGCCAGTGCTTAGGCCATTGTTGTAGATTTATGATGGAAGAGTCAGCTCCTGTATCAATCAGCCCCTCCATCTCTATACCTTGAATTTTTAATTTGCACATAGGCCTCCGTGAACAGTCCTGGACCCAGAAAGCCATAGGTCCTGAACCAGTGGAACCGAATGCTCTGCTATTTCTATTTTGTGGCATGCTTTTAAAAGAATTATGGAGACTGGGAATGAGGAGCAGCTGTGCGATTCTGTCTCCTTGATTTACGGAGATGATGCCCCTGTGTGTACTTAGCATTATTTTAATCTCTCCCATTATAATCTGAATCAATAACCCCTGGTATAACATTAAAGCCTAATAAACTTTTGGAACTACGCCCAAGGATTAGTCCCACAGTTCCTGAAGGGAGAGGTCCCCTGATTCCCGTAGGAATCAGCTGAACCCCCATTTCAGGTGTCAGGACCATCCGGGCAGTAGAACAGAGATCTAATCCTGCACTTCCTCTTGTCCCTCTGATAAGGGAGTTAATGGGTAGGAGGGACTGTGACGAGGAATCATTTGAATCTGAGGGCCTTCCTCCTCTAGTGCCTCGTACATTTGTGGGCCCCCGGGGCATTGGGCCCCGTGCCCCGTTTTTTGAATCCTTGATAAATCATTTCCATATATATCATATCTAGAATGGCATTGATTGGCCCAATGTATACCTTTTTTGCATCTGGGGCATCGGCCTGGAGCACGGTATGAATTTGATTTTATTACCCTTGGGGGATATTGCTTAGCATATCTTGGTTGATTATAATAATTTTGTCTGGAATATCCTGTTCTAGGTTGAAACCTTTGGGAATTTTGAGGGGAGGAATTTTTCATCACTGCAGCAATTACGTTGCCTGTGATAACAGCCTCGTTAATGTCTTTGCACAGTCTGATATAAATTGATAAGTCTTTTTTACTTCTCCATGGCCTTATTGCATCCTGGCAATATTTATTAGCGTTCTCGTATGCTAATTGGATAACTAGGGGCATAGCTTGCTCGACTTCTCCAAAAACTCTAGATGTTGTTTTTAAGAGCCTATCTACAAAATCAGCGTAAGGTTCGTTAGGCCCTTGTATAACTTTTGATAGGCTGCCTTGCAGATCCCCTGTGCCTGAGATTGTCTTCCAGGCTTTCACAGCTGCAGTGTGTACCTGGGCATACACACCTGGATCGTATTGTAGCTGATTTTGTAGTTCGGCGAACTCACCCTCCCCTGTGAGCATATCTATATTGCGATGAGGGAAACCTGCTGCAGCATTTCTCTTTGCTATTTCTGAACAAAGTTCCTGGAATTGAGTTTTCCAGATTAGGTATTGTCCCCCACTTAGTACCGCTCTGCATAGACTTTTCCAATCTGAGGGGGCTAAGGTTAGGGTGTTAAGTGACTCTATCATACTTAATGTGAACGGAGCTTGAGTCCCATAGGTCATTACCGCCTCTTTAAAATTCTTTATTGTTTTAAAGTCTAGGAACTCATGATATCTTTGTCCCTGTTCATTTTGAAATACTGGCAGTTCTAGGTGCTCCTGCGGTCTATGTTGTTCGAGAGCGTATAAGCGCTTTGAAAGGCCGCCAATTTCTACCTCAAGGGCACGTATACTCTGATCCATACTCTTTATTGTTTCTGTTAGGGATTCTATCCATGAAGGAGCAGAGGGCGCTAGTGGTTCCTCTATTTGACGGTCTTTTCTCTTTTTTAATTTCTTTTTGTTCTTTTTATTGGAGACTGTGCTCTCCGAATCGCTTTTTGATTCCTCTTCACTACTAGCTTCATAATTCCTAACCGGCTCAGTAGAGGAGACTGTACTTTCATGGTTTGGCTCCTTGTTACTATTATTACTTTCACTAGTATCCTGAGTTTCAGTTTCTAAGGAGAGTACATACTCCTCAGCTAATTTTATTAAGCTTCTGATGGCTTTTGCAGATCTTACTTTTGAATTTACATTCCTACTCTCCTTGCTGGTCTCCACTGAGTCAGAGGATATGCTTTCTTGTTCACTTTTCTCACTATCCTCTGAGTTCTCAATATCAAAAATTTCATTCATGGCTTTTATAAACCGACTTTTTGTTATATTTGCTCCCATCTTTTTAAATTTTCTTTTTTCTTACCTTGCCGCCGAATTCCCCGTACGGGCCGCCACCTGTCACTGCCTGAAGCGGAAGTCGCTTGGAGCAGCGAACGCCACAGGAAAATTCGGAGGCAGGATGAAAATGAAAAAAGGTCTTTTATTCTTCTCCTCTCTCCAGCTCCAGCAATCACTCCAAATGCTCTAACTCCAACCACCACCTTCTTCTTCCCCACACACACACTAACGAACCTCACCCAGTTATATACATATAGCTTTAACAAGGACACGTGCTTACAGCTCGAGCTTACAGGTGCGTCACGCAGTGTTCACGGGCATACAAAGATTCTTTGAATAATGTATCAACGTCAGGTGGAAACTAGAACATCTTTTATGGCTCTCAGCTAACCGCAATCTTTAGCTATCTCCTTGATTATAGGCTCCTTCAATTAGTAATAATATCAATAATAATATTGAGTTCATCTCAAAAAGAAGAGAATCCTGCCATTTGAAACAATGTGGATGCTGCTGGAGGACATCATGTTAATTAAATAAGATACACAAGAACAGATACTGCGTAATTTCAGGTATATGAAGTATCTGTAATAGTCACACTCATAGACACAGAGGATACAATGGTGGTTTACAGGGCCTTTTGGAGCAGGAAATGGATATTTTGTTCAATGAATATAAAATTTAAGTTAGGCTAGATGAGTTTATTCTTGAGATGGACAATATAGAGTTCCTCCACTTAACAATAGGATATTGTACCCTTAAAAGTTTCTTAAAATGTTAACTCATGTTAAATGTTCTCACCACATTTTTTTTTTAAAAGGAAAGTCATAAGCAAAAACAAAGGAACACAAAGAAACTTTGGGAGGTGTTGGACAGGGCTATTACTTGATTTTAGTGATGGTTTCATGGGGGTTCACACAGGTACAAACTAAATTGTGCACATAATTATGTGTAATACCCATCAAAACAGATATTCAGAAAAAAAAAAAAAAAGAAAAAATCACTGGATGAATGGCATGAAGAGGTACTGAATCCCCAGACATTGATTCCCAGTGCTGATACATTATTTCCCCCCTCCTGTGAAAACAGACCTTGTTGTGGCTTATTAAGACTGGGCTATATTTTTTGGTGGGGTGAATATAGGCATTAATATATTAATTGGGTAATCTAAACTATTCAATTTTATTGTATGGTTTTCACTACTTTCCTAAGGTTCTTGCATAAATGGTGGCCCCAAACAGCATTTTAAACCACAAATTCAGAACAATGTATTTGTATAAGTTAATGATGAAAGGAACACTGGGAATTCTGAAATCATGAGTTAGAAAACACAATCATCAACAAGCTCAGGAGGTATCCTGACAAGAACACCTATTTTCAGGTCACCTGGCTTGCTACCCAAATTTTACATATTTCACTCATATGTATTCAAGAGAAAAAGTATATGTTGCATATTTCTCTAAGAATTCAAAAGAATCTAGAAAAGAATGAATTAGTCAAAATTTTGTTATAGGGGAATAAATTGATGTTTTAGTTATTTCTAGACATATTTCTGGTTATATTTGTTACAGTGATGCTGCTTCCAATGATTTACAAGCAAAATTTTCATATATTAGTAACTGGCATCACACTTTGAGTCAATGAATAGCATCATAGATTTCTGAAACTTAAATCTGTTATTCTATCTTTTGAGAGGGTCAGGGTCGTCTTGCTATGTTGGCGACTCCCTTACTACATGAAAGCATTTTTGTCATATTTTTTTCCCTTTAATTCAAGTTCTTATCAATTTCATAAAATGATAACCAATCATTTAACTAAATGCTTACCCACCAAGAGGCAGCATGGACTAGATTGGCTTAACCAATATGGTAGCTCTTAAGTCATGTTTCTTTTTTTTTTTTCCTATTTGAACCGAAATTTTTGAGCTTTTAACTAATTTGTAACTTCTGAAGTCATGTCAACTTTACACACATTTCCCTGAAACCTTGAACATTAAATGTCAGCCAGAGATCCATGTCTATTTCATTCTGTATTTACTTCCTTAATGCTAACAATAACGTAGCACTGATCTTGAGAAATAAATAATGTGGCCTTAAAGTCATGGATACTCAACTAATGCTACAGAATCATAAATAAATTATCATTAAAGATGAACCAGGTGAATTAAATCAGTAAGTCATTTTCTCTCACGTTATATATTTAGAGACCCATACTACAACAGTTCCCATCCACAAATGTGTAGATGACTTAACATAATTTTGTTCCTAGTTCTTTCCTGGAATTGATTCAAATGAGATGTAGGGTACTGTAAGCTGAGCACTTGCATCAGCTTTCCCATCTAAGAACAGTCAGAGAAGCCCTGAAAATATTTTAAGAAGCTGCACTCTGTCTCACTTACCAGCTTCATGATGGCAGAACATTTGAATAAGTAATTTTTTTTGAGGTTGAGTTCCTGACCTATGGGAGTTCATCAATATCTGTAATGTCAGAAAAGACACTACAATCATGGTATGCCTAGCACACAGACATAGGACCTGGTTTCTATGGAGACTTCAATGAAAATGCTCTAGCTTTGCATTAAATTTTCATTCATCAATTGATTCATTGTTTCTCTTTTAGTCAAATTCAGTCATGGAATCTGTTTAATTTAAAGCCATTAGGTACATTTCTGTGTAAAAAGGAATTATGTTTAATGTTACACTAAACATTTGGAGATGCATTTGAAACTAAAAACATCTAATTTCAGGATGTTTTGAGGGGCAACTGGTTGACTAGTGCATTCACCACTTCTCCTTGGGAAGTCTGGACCTCCAGTTTCATGAGGATGCCTGTGTGTGTGTGTGTGTGTGTGTGTGTGTGTGTGTGTATAGTGAGGGAATTAATAAATATCTATTAAATATGTGGATCTAATGTAATAGGTTATAGGAGAAGTACAGAATTAGAAAGTTTATAGGATTAGCCCTTTGTACATATATCCCTAATCACTGGTGAGCATGTTTTACACTTGTCTGTTAGAATAAAACCAAGCCTTGAAACGAGAAGAAATTGATTTCGAAGCTTAGATTTGGTTTTCCTAATTGTGGGAGTTTCAATAACGCATTTAAACTCTCTGAGTTTCAGTTTTCTCATTTGTAAGATAGGATAGTAATATTCTACCTTTCCTTTCTATTGGAAAATCAATGAGATGATATGCTAAAGTGAGTTTTCAAGCCATTGTTGAGATTAAGGAAAATAATTCTGTAAAATGAGCAATTGTCCTTGCAATTTCCATTTGCACTCAAATGGATCCCACAGGTCACGACATTTTCTCATGCATGATAAACTCAACTTGATTCTGTTCAATTCACATCTACTTGTTGAGCACTAACTAAATTTACTGGACAATTTTTAATGTACTATTTTTACTCAGATCAAAGGAGAAGATAAGATACAAAAATTATGTAGAATATAGTGTATAAGTTTAAAAGACATGAGGAATGTAATATGTCAATGTAGGCATATTAAAAATTGAGCCATTATTTCCAGCTAGGAAGATCCAAAGAACAGAACAATTGTAAACCAAGGCTAGCCTTGGAATGCTGGACTAATTTATAGGTGGGAAGGTAGAAATGGCATTCTGAGCAGAATCATCAAAAGCAAGTGTGTTCTACAAGAGAGAGCCTACAGAATGGGAGAAAAGTTTTACCACACACACCTCAAATAGAGCATTAATCTCCAGGATATATAAAGAACTCAAAAAACTTAACACAAACAAAACAAAAAACCCAATCAATAAATGGGCTAAAGAAATGAATAGACATTTCACATAAGAAGAAACACAATCAATCAGCAATATATGAAAAAGTGTTCATTATCTCTAGCAAGTAGAGAAATGCTAATCAAAACTACTCTAAGATTTCATCTCACTCCAGTCAGAATGGCAATTATCAAAAATACAAGCAATAATAAATGTTGGCAAGGATGTGGGGAAGAAAGTAGTCTCATATTGGTGGAACTGCAAATTGGTGCAACCCTTATGAAAAGCAGTATGGATATTCCTCAGAAAACTTGGAGTGGAACCACCATTTGACCCAGCTATCCCACTCCTCAGTTTATACCCCAAAGACTTAAAATCTGCATACTACAGTGATGCAACCACATCAATGTTTATAGCAGCTTAATTCACAATAACAAAACTATGGAACCAACCATCAAGAAAATGTGGTATATATACAAAATGGAATATTACTCATGCTTAAAAAGAATGAAATGAAATTATAGCATTTGGAGGTAAATATCATGCTATGTGAAATAATCAAATCCTCCAAAACCAAAGGCCAAATGCTTTCTCTGATATGCGGATACTAATTCACAATAAGGAGGTGGGGGCTAGGGAAAAATAGAGGTTCTTTAGGATTGACAGAGGGGAATGAGGGGAGGGAGGGGATATAGGGGTGGGAATCATGGTAGATGAATTTGCCACTATTATCCTATGTGCATATGTGATTACACAACAGGTGTGATTCTACATCATGTACAACTAGAAGAGTAAGAATTTGTACTCCATTTATGTATGATATGTCAAAGTGCATTCTACTGTCATGTATAATTAGTTAGAATTAAAAAAGAGTATTAGATTAAATCAAAGGCCAGAAAAAGTGAGGAAATAAGAAATATTTTGAGAAGGCTAGGTTAAAAGTAGATATTTGAGGATATTGAATACCAGGATGAGAACTATGAACATCATTCTGTAACCAATGGAAATATTTAAGAGTCAGAAACTTAGACAATCAAATTCTTCAATAAAGATAGATTAAAAATTAAAATTATAAAAAGTAATAGGATACAGATTGTGGGGTTATTATTTCTCTCTCTCTCTCTCTCTCTCTCTCTCTCTCTCTCTCTCTCTCTCTCCCCCCCTTCATTAAGGTGAAAATTCAAAATGACGAAGAATTATATAATTTGATAATAAGACTGCATGTAAAACGCTTAACTTTGTGTCTGCAACAATATATTGGCTTCCATTTTGTTATTAGTTGCGGACATTTATCTCTTAATTTTGGCACACAATTGGCATTTGTTATATTTGTGTTTGTATTCTGCCCGGTAGGCTCTACTGTCTTTCTTCCCTTATAAACTGAACACATCCCTTCAACATCAGGTCTAGACCTGCCATGCTATACAGCCATGACTGGCTCTTGCAGGTCCTTATGTTCATGCAATTTGAGTCTATTCTTAATTTTTAATCTGATGCACATAAATAAATATGTAGCTATGTTCATGTTGTATGGTTCGGAAATTTATTGTGTGTTCATCTTATATCTCTGATTCTCTCTCACACTTCTGTGAATATGTTTTGTAATTTACACTTATTTTTATTTTGAGACTTCAATATGTACTCAAGAAAGATGTGCAGATGGATGACTTGGTTGAGTTGTAGTAATCCCCTTGGGAAACAACACCTATTCTCATTCACTAGGACTTGAAAAGGAGTAAACCTGTACACATAGAAAAGAACTGCATAAACATAAAGAGATGTTTAACTTCAAGTATCCAATTTTATAGGCAAAACTAGAAAATGGGGACAGATCAGGCAAACCACCACTAATTGCCTGCAGTGTTCGTACTACTTGAAACAGAGCTTCAGATGCCAGGAAAAAAAAAAAAATGGACTTTTGAATGTGTGTTTAATCACTGCATTTCTTATGCTTTGGTGATATAGGCAAAAGGCATTTCTTCTCAGGGGCAACAAAATAGTTATTCTTTTTCAAATTTTGGAGGGAGACCACAGAAAAGGTAAAATTAATCAGCTGCTACAATTGTTCTCATAAATAAAACACCTAAAGAGAAATTCATTTGAGTTTATGATTGGGTTTTCCAGATCCATGACATGGATAATTAAACCGGTTTTAAAGACTATTTTAGATCTTACCAAGTGTAAGAAAATTTAAAAAAAGGAATATTAATACTGGAGCCAATTAAATCTAATCTACTCCAATAATTAACATAAAAGAACTATACAAAGTTAGCATTAATGAAAATATTGGGGCTCTGAGATATTAGGTGATTCATTCACCACCACTATTTAAAATATTACCAAAATATAAGAAACCAAATATATTTAATTTAATGAAGTGATATATTCTTTCTTCTTCATTTTGTGCTCATTTGATGTGGCACTATCATTTCAGGTTTAAATAATTTTAAACCACTTTGAGATGGTAAATGAATTGAAAAGAAAATCAATTGCACATGTACAGATGAAGGAAGCAAAAATGTATTTTTGTCACGATTTTCTGTACCAAAGTAAGGAAACCTGCTTTATACATTGCAAACGTTGAAATGACAAATTTGCTTAGTTCTTGAATTCATAATAGTGGGGTAGATATTCAAGTAAATTGGTGTACTAGTAGAATATCCACAATAAGGATGGCAGCATATTTTTCAAGTTTTCCAATTTACTTTAAATTCTAAATTAATTTAGATTTTATTCATTTTCTGAGGAATTTCTGATGATGTCAAGCAAATTTAATAGTTGAATTTAGTGATGATATTCAAGCACCAGAAATATCCAAGAAAGATAAAATTTGACCAGGTCAGTGTGGGCTATTTATAGATCAGTCTTCTATTACCAAAGAAGTTCATATGCTTTCTTCAAATAGTGACAATGAAAGTCAGATATAGAAGAGCAGAAGCAGTTGAACTGAAATTTAAGAAAACATTTGATAGAGTACCATACCAAATACAAGAGAGCGTTATGTCAGTCTCACAGGCACAAGGTCTTGATACAATAGTGAACTGGGTAACAATTTGCTTGGGATAAGGATACCATATGATGGCCTTCCAAATGAAAACAGCAGAAGTGCCAACACCAAGGTCATTTTCAATAGACTTGGTCAAAATATAAGAAAATGTTTTCTGATAACAATATTGGGAGAGATGGAGTGGAATTTTAATAGGTTTTTCTTTTCTTTATTTTGGATTCCAAGTAGCTAGGAATCAAGAAAGAAACTGACAAGATGAATATCAATGAGAATAATTTCTGAGTAGAAGTCTATTTACATAAGATGAAGTGAGCATCAGAGAAAAATATTACTAAATCCTATCTCATGAGGCAGGTAATGACACGATTTATTAATCATTTTAAACTTAAGGAGACCAGGGAAAATTGGTAAATTTGAAGTCAGTATTAAAAAAAAAAAGAATAAGAAATCTCTTCTATCAAGTTTATCACTTTAAATATATTTAACTTTATTGATTCCTCAGTAATTTTTAATATAATTCTTTCATTGGGCTTTGTATTCTCACTTCCTAGAATACTTTCAGATTTTGAATAGGTATTAAAATTTCTTGATGAATTGATTATAATCATTTAGTGCATGTCACTCTTGGACCATGGTATATTAAGCAATAGAAGAAAACAGGGCTAGCAAAAATATATCTGCATATAATGCAAAAAAATTTTTAAGCTACAGTGAAAATTGAAAGTATTAATTAGAATGGGATGTAAAGAGAATAAATTAACATCTCATCTGGAAATTTGGAAAGCCTTCTTGAAGGGTCATGATCAAGATGAACAAAATTTTAATAATCTAGGAGAAAGAAAATGTCTATGAAAAACATTCATGAGAAGAGCAAACAAGTGGAAAGACTGTGTATGGACAGTAGAGAGAGGTTGAATTATGTTGGTTTTAGGTGTGCTTAGAGAAATAAGAAAAGATAATCTGACAGAAGAAATTTATGAGTAAAATTAATGAGAAAAATATGGAATTCTAGTGGAATTATCAGTGACAAAATGATATTGGATGAGGAAATCATAAGGTAGAGGTGATTCTAACATGGTTCATACATTTATGGATATTTCTTACTTTCCAATATAGTATTTCAAGAAATTTTAAAATTAAAATAAAAGTTGACATGGAATCCCAATGTAGTTTTTGATTTGCATTTTCCTGATAGCTAAAGATGTTGAATATTTTTTCATATAATTATTGACCATTTGTACTTCTTCTTTTGAGAAATGTCTATTCCATTCATCTGTCCATTTATCAAGTAGGTGTTTGTTAGAATTTTTTGGTATTTTGTATTTTGAGTTCTTCAGATATTTTGTATATTAATTCTTTGAAAAATAGCTGTAAAAGATTTTCTCCCATTCTATACACTGTTTCCTCACTAGGTCAATTGTTTCCTTTGCTGTGCAGATGTTATTTGATGTCATCTCATTTATCAACTCTTGCTATTATTTCCTGAGCTATAGAAGTCCTATGGATCACAGTTTTATTTATACTTATTTGAAAAGGGAGATAAGGTGAAGTGATTAAGGCAATGCATATCATTACTGCGGAAAGTCCAACAAATATCAGAAAATGGAACTATTTAAAGCAGAGTGTGTGTTTTCAAAGTAGAGGAAAGGACTTAGCAATCTGTAACTCCTCTGTATGTCATATTTCAGGCCTAATTACTGTGAACTTAAACCCCACTATCTCCATACAAACACACACACACACACACTCTCCAACTTCCCTTTCTCTCTATGCACACTTATCTCTCTGAGATAGCACTGAGAGTTAATGTAAACATAATAAGGAAAAATAAATGAGAAAGTGGTTTGCAAACAATACATGGTACTTTAGAAAAGCTTGCAAATAATTGAGAACAATTAAGTATTTTGCAATAAAACCACATGCTTACAGGTTGGTAATTGCATTTTTAAAAACTCTTATTTAAATCCAATTAGGTGAATTTTCCAGAAGTTGCCATTGCAATTTTTGTATGTATGGTAAACTGTGAGAAGAAGAAAAAATGACAGCTTTGTGTTTTTCTGTCCTCATATTTAAGGAATTTTTGGAATGTGTATGTTTTTAGTTGTGAGAACTGCAGTAAGTTAGGGAGTGCTTTTCTATAGCAGGGAATTGTGTCCCTAAGGGATGAAGGGTTATGATAAAGGCAAGTGCTACTGAAATTATTGGCACCAAGAAGAGAGGTAACCCAATCCACCCTATCCTTGAATATGGCCAGTTGCAGCTAATAGAGATGCCATGACATCCTGCTTTTTGACCTAAGAGTAACCAAGGCAAAGAGGAAGATGGTGAGGTGAAAATTGCCTTCCATATTCTCACTGAACTTTGCTCTATGTGGCTTGAGCACACAGTATTCCACAGTGTTTGGCTGGATGTTGACTTGTCTTGTCAAGGATGATAGGAGAGCCTTGCCCATATGCAGCCATTCTTTTCCAGTGTGCAGAATAAAACATCATCTGTCATCCCACTAATACATGTAGTTTTATGTATAGGTTAAAATAAATTCAGTAAAAAACAATAGCAACAAAAACAACAAAAAGACAAGTTTCTGATATACTATTGTTAATTTTGATCACAATTTCTGTTTATACCAGAGTAGTGAAGTCTGTTAAAGGTATGAACAAGATGGGACTTTGGAGATCTGATTATGATTATAATTTTATTTCTTTTATGTTTTTCCATTTTCAACATTTTATTTATTTATTCATTCTAAGTTGTTACATATGACATCAGAATGCATTGCAATTCATATTACACATATAGAGCAGAGCACATTTTTACATATCTCTGGCTGAATACAAAATATATTCACTCAATTAGTGTCTTCATACATGCACTTAGCATAATGATATCCATCTCATTCTATCATCTCTTTTTTTTTTTTTTTTTTTACCCTCTAGACCCCTCTCTTCCCTTCCCTCCTCACTGACCTTTCTAGTGTTCCTCTAATCCTCCTATCTTCCCAGTTCAAACCCCACTGTGAATGAGCCTCCTTGTATCAGGGAAAACATTCAGAATTTGGATTTCTCAGATTGGCTAAATTCACTTAGCATTATATTCTCCAACTTCATCCATTTACCTGCAAATGCCATTATTTTATTCTCTTTTATTGCTAAGTAATATTTCATTGTGTATATATACCACATTTTCTTTATCCATCCATCTACTGAAGGGCATCTAGGTTGATTCCACAGTTTAGGTGTTGTGAATTGTGCTGCTATAAACATTGATGTGGCTGTGTCCCTGTGGTATTCTGTTTTTAAGTCCTTTGGATATATACCAAGTAGTGGGATAGCTGGGTCATAAGGTGATTCCATTCCTGGTTTTCCAAGGAATATCCATACTGCTTTCTAAAGTGGATCAAGGACCTAGGAATTAAACCAGAGACCATGTGTCTAATAGAAAAATAAGTAAGCCCAAATCTCCATAATATCGTATTAAGCCCCTACTTCCTTAAAAAAACTCCTGTAGCACAAGCATTAAAATATAGAACTAATGAAAGGGATGGATTCAAATTAAAAAGCTTCTTCTAAGCAAAAGAAATAGTCAGTGAGGTAAATAGAAAGCCTACTAATTGGGGAAAAAATTTACCACACGATTATAATTTTATCATTGAGTGCAGAACGGATGGCAATGTCTAAGGAGTCAGCCTTAAAGAGAGAAAATGACAGTTTTAACATTTAAACAACTAATCAATGGAAAACCTCTTAATGCTTTTAATCATATTGTTACATCTACAACATTCTTGCAATGATACAAATATACAAAAGCTCTTATAGGATCAAAATAACATTCCTTGCATGTATTGGTTATTTTTCTCACAGTTGAGCATGAACATGCATTGATTCATGCCTGATTAGAATTTCTGGTTCAACTGCATTTTAATTCTCTAACAATTATTTGGAATTTAATTTTATCTTGAACTGCATCATTTAATTTTCCACCTGCAAATTACTTTGAGCTCCCTAGAGATAATGCTAACTAAGCAAAGGACATCGTTAGTGCTCCTACTACTTGACAGCTACAGATACTGATGAACTGTAGACATGGAGCTACTCATTTTCTACATGATGTTTGATATTGGAAGTTCTCCAATGGTCTAATGTCAGAAGTTCCATTTAGTGATGTGAGAGAGAGGAGCATATGTTCTTCTTTCCTATATAGATTGAAATATCCTTGAGGGAATGCACCATTTCCTATGTATGTACAATTCTTCAATGTCTAGTATTAATAGCTAGCATTTGTTAAATCTCTATGTTATGGACTTTAAAAACATCTCTAATCCCCATGTCAATCCTACAAAGATGATATTATTAGCCATCTATCTCCACACTTCCTTTTTATTGCAGATAAGGATGCTAATGAACAAAGCAGTTAAGTAATTTATGCAAAGTCTCACAGCTAATACATAGTAGAACAGATTGAAAACTAGGTCTTTAAGAATCTATGTTGCCCACCTTTCCCATTACACACACACACACACACACACACACACACACACACACACACACAGAATTTCATTCCATGTAATACATTTTCAGTATTTTTTTGGTGTGCAGTGTATTCTATTAAAGTTAAGTCTTATGTGTGATGAAGGGATGCTAAAAGAAAATAGAAGGCCTAGTCAATTCCATAAAGAATTTTGCAATAATAATTTAACATTCTCAAAAGTATTCTTTGAATTATAATAATTTCACAGTAATTTCATTTTTAACCTTATGTTAATAAAAGTTATTATCTATTTTATTTGAAACAGTGAAGTGGCAGAGAAAAAATAAATAATGTATAATCCATGTCTTCTACTCTATAAAGGTGACTTTAGGGTATTAGGAACAAGTATATCAATTAACAACTAGTAATGATGGGGAGCATTTGCTCATTACTCATGGCACGCTCACTACTATGTCACACATGATAGAAGTTTTGTCATTATTTTTTTTCACCTCATCCCTGAGAGGTGATGACGCACGAGGTTAGAACAGTTAAGCGCCATACTTGAGATTCCTAATAAGCTAGAAGCTAAGTAAATATGAAGAGTTTCCCTCACACTTGTATTCAAGCCTCTTAATGCTTAACTCTCCATTATGCCATTTCAAGAATGCTTACTTATCACCCAAGTTGTGGACACTTCCTTCATTCTAGTGAAGTTTTCCCTAGGCCTACCCTTGTGGTTTAGAATGTGAACACAATAAGAAGAACAACAACAAAGCCTGTAATATCAGTGTGGATTCCTACAGCCTTTGGGTCCCAGGGAACACTTTTTCCCATGGCTGATTGGACCACAGAATAATCTCAAAATCACACTTTCAAGCACTCTCACCAAAGACCATGTGTTTATTCAAGCAGGGTGATTTACTATTTTCTTCATCATTGGTAATGATACAAATATCTCTTGTAGTTATCGCAGCAGAGAAGTCATGCTTCCTCATAGCTCTATTTCCCAGATTGATATCAATGAACTTGAAAACATGATATGAAACACGACATTTCCCTACTTCAAATCGTTCTCTGTGTTTCCATTACAATAGAATCTGATCTCCTTTCCCTAAGGATTCACAGTTTCTGTGAATTTTTCCCCTTCCTTTGTTGGGAATCTACCCTTTCTTTCATCACATCCCATGCCTTGGGGTGGGGCTGACTTTATCCCCAGCACCTTTTGGTCATGTATCATCAGATCTTGCTAGCTTCATGGCCAAAAGAAGTATTTTATCAACATACTTGTGAACAAAGTGGAAACAGTGAACATCTTCATTAAAAATGGAAAAAGGAATCAATTTCTCATTTGAGAATGCAAAGAGGATTTAAGATTAGAGTTGCTCAAAGACCAGTGATTGTTTTACCTCATCATGTCAAATTTTGTTTCAATTGTATCATAATCAATGTCACTCGTATTTGCATTAAGAATGAACGTAGATTTGGATACCATGTAAGGATTTCAGCTGATGGGGTACTTAATGAAAATGGTCTATGCTAATTAAAGGGGCCTCTATGGCATCTTAGTCCCCATTCTTGCATACAAATTCCTCTGAATTAGCCTTCATAATTGAAGTGAACTAACTCCCATCTCACTGTCTTTACTCTTAACACCCTTCTCCCCAGCCTTCCTGCCCCTTTTCTCTGACTAACCAAATCCTATACAGGACCCAGGAACCACTTCTGGCAGGACAGTTCACTTGGCTGCAGCAGCCCACAATGGTTTGTTCCTCAGAGCCAGCTCACATGAGTATCATTACTAATCATAAAGTTGGCCTTGCTTTTAATTTTCTTCCAGTTCACGGAGATCACCTCAAAGAAGGGGATGCGTTTTTATTCTGTGATAGCTTCTACAATGCTGAGCATATAAACCCTTAACAACTATTTTTGTTGGTATTGTTTTTCATGTATCGATTTCTTGGCCTCTCATTAAACCTAGTCCTGATAACCAAGTTTATGGAGTTTATAGTAAAATCCAGGGATAATCTGAAAATACATATTAGAGTTTTATGCCTTAACCTCCAATAGAAATATTGATAAACACAATCATCTCATCAATTAAATTTCACCTTTCCAGTGATGACATGATCAGGGACCAAAGAAAGAGACACAATCCTTCTCAAGATAGTTAAAACCCCTTATGGAGGCCAGGGAAGGAGTTCTATATAAAGCTTTTGGCAACTGTGATGTTCCCAGTGCTGGAGTTTTATATTGTGCACCACCACCATGCTTAGTGGTCTTTCTTCTGATATCAGAGATAATTTCCAGTGTCTAAGGACAAAGACCAAACAACACATCAAAATAAAACCCACATGATTGGAGATTAAGAGGAGCTGTCGGCAGCTGCAATATTAAAATAATCATCCTTCAATCAGTACGAATGGTTTTACTCAGAGGATCTATTATTCAATAGTGACTGTTTGGAATAAAAGTTTTATTGGAGCAGAAGGGAAAAAAATTAAGCAATAAATAGACTGTCAGGAACACTGGCGTCTATCTGATTAGTGCTGCATTATGAGAACGTCATGATATAGACAAGGAAATAATCTTCAGGATATTTCCACCCAAGGCTCATAAAAACAATTGCTTCTGATTGAGTTCTTTTATTTTTATGGACACAATATTGAAGGATGAATTATTTATTGAATATATGAGACAAAAATTCTGCCGAAGACTTTCTAGGTGCTATTATTAAAAGGCAAACAAAGCCCACCAAACCATTCATGCTGCAACAGGAAATTTAGTGCTTCCTGGAAAAGAAATGTTGATGGACCCCAGTGTAAACTCAGTATTTTGCTCATTAACCCAGTTATATATCACAAAAGAAAGGACATTTATCATTTCAATTTTTCCGTAGAATCTAGTTTGATCTCTGACCCTAGTGGTCAGAGTAGTGGGTGACTTATTAGACAAAGAAAAGTATGTCCCAAAGTAGGTCTACTTTTATTGGACTCACAATGACAATTTAAGCCACACTTGTTATAATTTCATTATACAAACTTATTCTCCTCAAGTGTCCATTGAAGAAAAACTATCTATATTTTCCATGTGAATTGGGTTGTAATATATGCCTGTCCCTTCGTGCTATCCTCAATGTCCTTGCTATCTCGTTCTGAGATGTTTTAATACTTTATAATTAATATAAAACATATTTTCCACTTAAAGGAATCCTTGCTACCATTGCTATTTTTTTCTCATAAATTCATAGAACGATAGAATTAATATTTGAAAAATAAACTTTCTGTCTGCAGTGAACCAACATGACTTTATTACCTCTACTTAGAAATAAAATTGGGAAAGACAAGTAGTAAAATATATTTAATGGAATTCAGACTCTGAAACAGACTCTGAAGATTGATAATAGTGACTGCAAATATCCCAAAGAAATATTTTACTACAGGAGGAAGAAGACAGGCCTGAGAGTTAAGAAAGAAAGTTTGAGTACAAATACTTAGTGAGATAGTTCTAAACCAAGTATTTCATATACATTATCAATTCACAACATTTTTAGGTGGTAGATGTTTATGTATTCTTATTTGAAGATGGGAAAGCTGTGGTTCCCAGCAACTAAATAACTCTTAAAAAATCACATAGTTCCTAATCAGGGCTCCATTCTGGATTCAAGCACCATCTAACCCACTTCAGATGTCATTTCATGGTCTCAACCCACCAACTCTCTTTTAAATCTCATTGGTAATTACTAGGACCCCAGATTACCTTTTCTAGTAATCACGTATTCTTTTACATAAAAGGCATAGTTGAGACATCAGCTCTCTTTTGACTGATTTTAACTACATACTTGTTTGTTGAGAATATCTTTAAGCTTTTCAAGATGGTGGAAAATGATAAAAGTTGTATCATTTTTTCAGGGAAGCAATCAGAACATATTTATTACTGCCTGTTCTGCCTATTCAGTGCATGCATTTCTCACACATGGAAACCTGACTGTTTCTGTAAGTGATTTGCCTTTTTCAGCACTACTTCTGCTATAGTGCTCCAAATATGGAAGTAAGGGACTGGGACAAAGAAAAGAGGGGAATCTTCTGTATGTGTATAGTGCAACTGCCAGTCTAGACAATTTCAAATCATTCCTCAAAAATGAAACATTTTACCCTGTGTGTGTACTCCACCAGATGAAGGGGTCCTGGGAGTATTCAGAGGATGAGCAACAGCATGGCATCAATGAAGAGATACTGGTATGAAGTGGAAACAAAGCTCATTAAATAGCTATGCATCTTGCAAACTATTTAAACTTGCTGAGCCCCAGGATGTCTGTAGGTGAAAAAACTTATTTGATCTATATCAGATTTGATGTATTTGGGCACATGTGAATAGTAATAAATAATGCTTCTCTTGTTCACCCCTATAGTCCATTGTAGGAAATTCTGCTTATCGTCCATCTGCCAATCTTGCTACTATTTTTAAGAAAGTGCTCTGTAGGAGCATCCCATGTGTGTCCACAGTTTTTCTCTCCTCTTTTCTCTTCACACTTCTATTTATCTTTTGCTCATGAGGCTATGAAGAAATGGTAATCACTGGAGCCTGTTATTACAGGTGTCCACTTCCATGAAAATGGTGCTTATCAGTCTTGCTCTTTGAGGCCAAAATAAATCTTTTCCCACAGAATAAAGTGTGCTAAATTTACTGAATGTCTTTATGTGAGAACATCTGTTGGAACATGGTAAAATGAGGTGGATCTCAATCCTCCTATTTACAATCTATTTATGAAAATAGCACTTGTGGAGAAATTTGCAAATAAGATAATTGCAGAATAACATGAACTTTATGCAAGTGACTATTTAAAGACAAATCCTTGCTGAAGGTAAGTTAGGATCTGGCTTGTGAAAGCATTTGACCATGATAATGTACAGAATCAAGGAATATCAAAAATAAATGAAAAATATAGACTGTGTCTATGGATAGAGAGGACCAAATAGTTGGATACTGAATAACAACTTGGTTTACTTTATAATTTGACCTAGAGCAGCCCCAGAAAATTGAAAGTTCTTCATGGACAGAAAATTGAAGTTGAAGGAATTTGAAAGATTAATGCAGTATGAATAATGTATGAAGATTCAAGGTGATGAGAGAGAAATCCATATATACATATGTGTTATGTGACATTAAAACCTCTGAGACCTCTAACTCAGAAAAGGGTCAATTTGGAATAAGACAACAGGCTGAGGAAAAGCAAGAGAATGTGTAGGCCAAAGGGTGGAGAAAGGAGAAAATGCTTGAAAAAATGTGAGCCAACAACTAATGAATGAGTTACTAGGGTAAAAATGAACTCTGAATAATTCCAAATATTCACATGACCACAATGAAAGCAAGTCTTTTAAGAAGAAAATGCACCTGCAATTGTGTTCAGAGAAAATAGTCATAATGGAATGCTAAGTTATTGCTGAACTCTTGCACATCATATACTTCTGAGGAAGAAAATTAGGAAGTTCCAAAAGAAATGGTTATAAAATAAAATAATAAAAAAAACTATTTCCCAAAGGTGCTGAAGAAACCTCAGTGAAACCTCATTTATAGAAGGTGTTGTAGGGCAGTATCTTAGAGACAGTTATATATAAAAACAAATAAAAGAAAAATTCTGACAGATTTGTGAAATAGGCAACCTCCCATATAGTTAATAAACATTAGTACATATCACAGTTTCTGGGACCTCTTTCCTCCACGTGTTTATAAATGGCTCAAGGACATCTTGATATGATAATATGCCAATAGGATACTATTGTGGTTGAAAGGAGAATTAAGGTAATATAAATAAACCACTGAAGATTTTATAAATTATTTTCTATGTGACATACATACATGAGATTTAAAAACGGGAGCCAATTACTATACAAAGCCAAGGTATCCGTATACAAAATAAGCAGTTTACTAAGGAAAATGGTGGAGAGAGGTATTTATGGTAGGAGAAAACCCAGCTCTGTTGTAGTCAAATCAGGTCATTTATTCTTTGAGCATGTGGGACATACATATGGTGCTTCCTTGCTTTTGAGACTGGATGACATAACTCATTCCAGCCAGGGGATTGTGGTTGGATAGAATGTAAGTCAATTCCCTTCTCTTGAGTGCTTCCTTCTTGTTAGAGTCTCTGAAAAGGTCAGCTGGAGTTCTTGAAAAATTATAGGGAAGAGTGCCCCTTCAGAACCTGTCACCCCTGTCACATGGTGATGTCAAAAACTTTGTTAAGTTCGGTCAGGAGTTGGAGTTTATTTTCTATCGCTACATAGCTTATTAGACATACATTATCTAAGAATATTTTGTAGTTGTCTTTTATTTCAGAATCTAACATGTGTTTTAATATCTCTCCCAAGAAAAAAAGGCAATTATATTTGTGGCACAGTCTGAAGTTTTAACTCAGTGGCTCTAGAGTTTTATAATTCATTTTTTTTTCTCTTTCTTTTTCTGACATGAGCAACTTGGCATAATTATGTGAAAATACAGAAAGAAACTCAAAGTGATAAACTTCCCCTCTGATTTCATTAGCACAGATTGTATTTTAAGTATTATCTGCTTTAATATTGGACCAACATCTTCAATTAATGATATCTAAAAATCAATTTGACATTTTTAGCTCTTGCTGATACATTTCTGTTTGACACATGTTAGTTTTGTATTAAAGTCTGAGGATGTGGCCCAATATTATTTATACAGTGTGCTGAAAAGAGATTTTACGTAATGGTCTCTGGATATTTTTACTTATTTATTTTGAACAATTATAACATTTTTTAAAAAAAAACAGACTTTTTTTTTAATATTTTCAGACTGACAACAAAGGTGCACAGAAAATATAGAAATCTCCCTTGTAAAGTCCTCTCCCTCCACCAACATTGCACACCAGAGAGCTACATTTGTTGTGTCCTCTGAATGTGCATTGATATATCATCAGCATTGCTCAAAGC
This sequence comes from Tamias sibiricus, assembly GCA_025594165.1. Taxonomy (NCBI): domain Eukaryota; kingdom Metazoa; phylum Chordata; class Mammalia; order Rodentia; family Sciuridae; genus Tamias; species Tamias sibiricus. The sequence continues at coordinate 40,362,773 of CM046671.1, forward strand.
CACAGTTTACAATAGAATTCATTTCATGGATTATGGCAAATGTGTGTATCCACCATTATACTATCATTCAGAATATTTTCCCTACCCTAACACCTCTTTGTATTTCACCTCCTCATCTCCCTTCTCCTGAACACTTGACAACCACTGATCTTTTTTATTGTCCCCATAGTTTTATTTTTTCCAGAATTTCATACAGTTGGAATCACAAAGAATGCAACTTTCTTTCACTTGATAACATATGTTGAAGGTCCCCCTATATCTTTTCATATGCTAGATAGGTCGTTTATTTTAAGCATTCAATAATATTCCATTGTACATGTGTTCCAAAGTTCATTCATTCACCAACTGTGAGACATGTTGCTGTTTACAAGTTTGGCAATTATGAATAAAGCTGCTACAAATGTTTTCATGCAGGTTTTTGTGTAAACATATATTTTAAAAAATTTATTTAGGTAAATCACATTCTTTGATAAAGAAAGAGTAAACTGGAGTCCGGGAAACACCACAGGAAAGAGAGTGGTGATAAAGTGGCCCACATTTTATATAATGAAGGTGATTTCTGTATTATTATTAATTATTTATGAGGGATTGAACCCAGAGGCACTTAACCAATGAGCCACATCCTCAACTTTAAAAAATAATTTTTTTTTGAGACAAAGTCTTGTTAAGTTGCCAGCAATGAATAGGAGTTTCTATTTTTCCTCATCTTTACCAGCATCTGGTTCTCTCAGTGTTTTAGATTTTTGGTTCTTTTAATAGTATGCAGTGGTATGTCATTATTTTATCTTCTAATTCTCTAAAGATGTATGATGTTGAATAGCTTTAATACGCTCAATTTGTTTTTTGTATATCTCTTTGATGAGGTGTATGCTCAGATCTTTTGCTTATTTTTATAAAATTGTTGAGTTTAAATTATCTTTTGTGTGTTTGGGTAACAGTCTTTCATCACATATGTATTTTGCATATACTTTGTCCAAGTCTGTGACTTGTCTTCTATTTCTTTTGACAGTATTTTTCGCGTAACAGAAGTTTTTCATTTCGGCAAAGTCCGATCATACTATTAGTATGGTTTCAGTAAAGGACACAACCAAACCCAATGTAATCAACATGTTTGCCTATTATCTGTTAGAAGTTTTACAGTCTTGTGTTTTACATTCAGGTTGATGATTGATTTTAATTTCATATTCATGCAGAGTCTGAGATCTGTGTCTGTTTTATTTTATCTTGCTTATTTTGCACGTACATATCTAGTTGTTCCAACACCCTTGGTTGAAAATAATGTCTTATCTCCATTAAATTCCCTTAGTTGCTTTGTCAAAGACCACTGGACTCTACTGGTGTGACTCTGTTTATGGGCATCCTACTTTGTGTCCTTGATTTGTCTATTCTTTTGCTTAGTCCAGGTTTGAACTGATTTCTATTGTAGGGTAAAATTAAATCCAAACATTTGCCAAAGGAGGTGGGGCCTGATTTCCAACTTTCCAAAGACTAACATTTTTAAAGTCTTAGTGTTTTTCCACTGTGAACTTTCATTCTAATGGTATTTAAGTATTAAATTCAGATCTTACAAAGAATAGTGATCATGTTACTTATATACTATGATTACTCAAAAGTTAAACAGCAGGAGATATGCCCACTTGTCAATTTTCTTGAAATTTATTTATTTACTTATTTTTGGTACTGGGGATTTAATTCAAGGGTGCTTTACCACTGAGTTATATTCCCAGCCATTTTTATTTATTTATGTTTTTAATTTTCAGACACACTCTTGCTAAGTTACAAAGGCTGGCCTCAAACTTGGATTCTACTACCTCACTTCCCTAGTCTCTGGAGTTATGCAGGAGCCCTAATTAAGGAGATAGCTAAGATCGCGGTTAGCTGTGAGCCATAAGCATTACCACCTTCCATGGTCTCATGAGACTTGGCCCGGGACATTGTGGATCGGGTCGGCACCATTTGCATGATCTCGCGAGACTTGGCCCCGGGAGTTGTGGGTCGTTGTCGGTGCCATTTTGTGGTTGTTGGAAGAGCGTGGACGGTGTGTCGGGGTGTTGTTGGAGCTGGAGAGAGAAGCTGGCAGAATAAAGAGCCTGTTTGTTTCCAGTCTCCCTTTGAACTTATTCCCGCGGCTTTGCTCCTCCAAGCGGCCATCGCTTCAGGTGGCAACAGGTGTCGGCCCGTACAGGGACTTTGGAGCAGACAGGTAAGAACTGAAAGGTCTCTAAAGATGGGTTCGAATATAACTGAATCCCAAGTGATAGAGGCTATAGAAAGAATCCTTGAAATACCTGACTCCGTTGTCAGTGAGGAGGATTTAGAAAAAAGTAAAAGTGAACAAGAAAGCGTAGCTTCCACTGGGTCAACTAAGACCAGTAAAGAGAGTATTAGAAGAGTCCCAAAAATGACAAAAATCCAAGCTATTAGAGCTATTTAGGAGTTATTGGTGATAGCTGAAGGATACTTGCTCTTCATGGAACCTGGGACTCAGGATATTGCTGTCAGTGAAATTAGCAGTAGTGAGAAATCTAGTAAAAGTGATCCTGAGAAAATGAGGAAAAAGAAACTAAAAAAGACCAAGAAAAAGGACCATCAAGTAGAGAAACCACATGTGTCCTCTACTCCCCCATGGGTGGAATCCATTAGAGAAAATATGAAGGGTATTACTAGGCATTTGCATACCCTAGAAACAGAAATAAAAAGTCTTTCTGAGCGCTTATGCACTCTCGAGTGTAATTCACAGATACATTGGGAACTGCCAGCATTTGAAAAGAAAAATGGACAGAGGGTCCATCAGTCAGTAGATTTCAAAACAATAAAAAATCTCAAAGAGGCAGTAATGACTTATGGGGCCCAAGCTCCTTTCAAGTTGAGTATGCTGGAGTCCCTTAACACCTTTAGTTTAACCCCCTCAGACTGGAAAAGTCTATGTAAAGCAGCATTAAGCGGGGGGCAATACTTGGTTTGGCGATCACAATTCCAAGAACTTTGTATAGAAACGGCTAAAAGAAACGCAGCTGCAGGGTTTGTAGACTATAATATAGAAATGCTCACAGGAGAAGGGCAATTCACAGACTTACAGGTTCAAAAAGATTATGACCCAGGTGTATATGCTCAGATAAACGCAACTGCCTTAGAGGCATGGAAAACTGTACAAGGACCTGGGGATCTACAAGGTAGCTGGTCAAAAGTGATTCCAGGACCTAATGAGCCATATGCTGACTTTGCTGATCGACTTTTGAAAACTGCAGGTAGAGTGTTTGCAGATGTTGATCAAGCTATGCCATTAGTTGTTCAATTAGCATACCAAAATGCTAATAAATACTGCCAGGAAGCCATCAGGCCATGGAAAAATAAAAAGGATCTTTCCGTATATGTACAACTATGTAAAGATATAAATGACACCTTTGTCACAGGAAATGTGATTGCAGCCTCAATGAGAGGTGCTTCCCCTCGAAATTTCACAAAGGCTCAACCTACACATTATAATCAATCAGGATATTGCAGGCAAAATTGTCATAATCAATCAGGCTATTCTAGGCAAAATCCCAAAAGAGAAATAAGACCAAGCTCATACCGTGCCCCAGGCCACTGCCCCAGGTGTAAAAAGGGAAATCATTGGGCCAATAAATGCCATTCAAAATTTGACATTTATGGAAATCATTTGTTCAGGAATTCAAAAAACGGGGCACGGGGTCCAATGCCCTGGGGCCCACAAATGTTCGAGGCATTGGAGGAGGAGTATCCTCAAGCATCCACTCAGATACTTCCCGACACAATCCCTACTACCTATCCACTCCCTCGCCAGAGGAACAGGAGGAAATGCAGGATTAGACCCCTGTTCCACCGCCCGAATAGTGTTAACACCTGAAATGGGGGTTCAACTGATTCCCACAGGAGTCAGGGGACCTCTTCCCTCTGGGACTATAGGACTTATTCTCGGGCGAAGTCCTAAAAGCTTATTAGGTTTGCAAGTGACCCCAGGTGTAATAAACTCAGACTACAAAGGGGAAATAAAAATAATGTTTAGCTCACCCCAAAGTATAAGTTCTGTTAATCAAGGAGATAGAATTGCTCAGTTGCTTTTCCTTCCCAATTTACATAATTCATTTAAAATGAGTATGCCTCAAAAAAGGAACAATAGAGGATTTTTTTCCACTGACTCAGGACTTATGGCTTGCTGGGTTCGGGATTGTTCAAGGAGGCCTATGTGTAAAATAAAAATCCAAGGAATAGAGATGGAAGGACTGATAGATACTGGAGCTGACTCTTCCATCATTAATCTATGGCAATGGCCCAAGCACTGGCTTCTGCAAAAAGCTTCAACCAGTTTAAGAGGCTTGGGATATAATAACCTCCCAGAGAAAAGTGTGGTAATTTTAAAATGGGAGGATGATGAAGGGCATAAAAGAACATTTCAGCCTTATGTTTTACCTAACCTACCAGTTACTTTATGGGGAAGAGATATTTTGCAACAAAAGGGAGTACACCTTGCAACCAAGCCTGCAGGTGTTAAATGTGAAAATCTACAAGGTAATCTTAACCCTAAAAGAAATCATTATCAAAAAGTACAGGGTAAGCTTAACCCTAAAAGAAATCATTATCATAAAGGAAAAAGATATTTTTCTTCGGAGCAATTGAGAAAATAATTTTGAAAATACCATGGCTTTCTGATAAGCCAGTGTGGGTCCCTCAGTGGCCCCTATCTAAAGAGAAATTACAAGCGGCCCACCTACTAGTTCAGGAACAACTAGATGCAGAACATATAGAACCTTCCACCTCTCCCTGGAATTCCCCCATATTTGTGATCAAGAAAAAATCAGGAAAATGGCAATTGTTACATGATCTTAGAGAAATTAATAAAACCATGCAAATCATGGGCCCTACTTAATCTGAACTTCCTAATCCTGTAGCTATTCCAAAAATTTTCCATCTTATTACTCTTGATATAAAGGATTGTTTCTTTTCCATTCCCCTACATCCTCTGGATGCCCCCAGGTTTGCTTTTTCAGATCATTCTATCAATAATAATGGCCCTGATAAAAGATATGAATGGAAAGTGCTACCACAGGGAATGGTAATAGCCCCACCATATGCCAAATATATGTGGACAAAGCAATCCAACCCATTAAAAATAAATATCCAAACTTCATATGTTTACATTACATGGATGATGTTTTACTGGCTCACCCTAATAAAAAAAATCTTATTTAATATATTCAGTGATGTGGCAGAAAATTTAAAAAAATATGGATTATATATTGCAGAAGAAAAAGTTCAAAGCAGATCACCCATATTATATTTAGGATTTAAAATCATGGATACCTTTGTTAGACCCCCCCAAAATTTTAATAAATAAAGAACATTTGACTACCCTCAATGATTTCCAAAAACTACTGGGAGACATTAATTGGCTTTGCCCTACACTAAACCTCACTACTGGCCAACTAAAACCATTATTTGACATCCTTCGTGGGGACTGATCCATCTTCACCGGGAACATTGACTCCTGATGCTAGGAAAGCTTTAAAGTTAGTAGAAAAAGCCATCGAAGGAGCTCATTGTGATAGATTTGATTTAACTCAACCGCTGATATTGATTATAATTTCTTCACAATATACACCCACAGGAGTATTTTGGCAACAAGGGCCTTTATTATGGATACATTTGCCCGTCTCTCCTAAAAGTATAATTGAGTCTTATACCTCCATGGTGGCTAAACTTATTCTTCAAGGACTTAAGACTTCTACTAAAATATTTGGCATTCACCCCGCTACTGTTATTACTTCCTATTCATCTTCACAGATTGAATATTTATGCTTCAATGATAATGATTGGGCTATAGCTAGATGCTCTACTTCTGCAAATTTTGATAATCATCTTCCTAAGTCTCCTATATTATCTTTTGTATCAATCATCCTATTATATTTCCACAGGTAATAAAAAATCAACCTATTCCTAAGGCATTAAATGTATTCACAGATGGGTCCTCAAATGGTACTGCTGCAGTAGTCACTAAAAAAGAAAATATTACTTACATAACTGCACACAAATCAGCTCAATTAGTGGAACTGGAAGCTGTGGTAAGAGCTCTGGAAAATTTTAGAGAGATGCCCATGAACATTTTTTCAGATAGCCACTATATTGTACATGCCATCCCAAAATTAGAGCTAGCAGGACCAATAGCACCTCATACTCCAGCCTTTAAATTGTTTTATCAAATACAAAAACTCTTGTGGGCAAGAAAAGAACCTCTATTTGTAGGCCATAATAGAGCACATACCAACTTGCCTGGTCCCCTCCATGAAGGTAATCAAAAGGCTGATGACCTTACCCAAACAATCTTTATACTTTCAGCCCTCCAGCAAGCTACTTTATTTCACTCCCAGTTTCACTCACGTCAATAGCACCACCTTGCAGCGTAGGTTTAAAATCACAAAGGAGCAAGCCAGAACAATTGTAAAAGATTGTAAATCTTGTATGACACATTTGCCCAATCCTCATTATGGTGTTAACCCTCGAGGATTAATGCCCAATCATTTGTGGCAGATGGATGTTACTCATGAGCCAAGTTTTGGAAAATTGTGATTTATTCATGTGACCATAGATACATGCTCAGGCATGATTTTTGCTTCCTTACATTCTGAAGAAAAAGTTAAAGATGTTACATCTCATTGTTTGCAAGCTTTTGCTGCATTGGACATCCCCAAAATGCTTAAAACATATAATGGCCCTACATATACGTCCTCATCTTTCAAACAGTTTTGCGCAAAATTCAATATATCCCATAAAACAGGCATCCCATACAATCCTCAGGGTCAGGGCATTATTGAAAGAGCAAACTGCACACTGAAAATTATGTTATTAAAACAAAAGGAAGGAAATTGGAAAAGTCCTAGGGACAGATTGGCAGTGGCCCTGTTTACCTTAAATTTTTTAACTTTAGACTCTAATGGTTATTCTGCTGGAGACAGACATTGGAACCCACACCAACAACATAAACCTTTGGTTTACTGGAAGGATGTTCTTTCAGGTACATGGAAGTTTCCAGATCTAGTATTAATTTGGGGGAGAGGATCTGTTTGTGTTTTTCCAAAGCACGAATCCTCTCCAATATGGATACCATCTAGATTAATAAAGCAGGTACCACATCAAAAGGATCAAGATGAAATTGTTGAGGAATCAAGATTAATTAAAACAAGTACAAAATCAAGAGGACTAAGATGAAGGTATGGAATGATTCCCTTAAAAGAGTCCTTCAAAATATTTCACAACTTAAGTGTCATTCCTCCCGGCCGGGACGAGGAGATCTCTCTTTAGTGTGCACACAATTGTTTTTTTTTTCTTTTTATGCATGTCTTTATGTCTGTGCATTTGTCTACGTTTCATGTTAATGTGACGTCACAAATATATGTTTGTATGTTTGTGCGTCTGTCCAGTGTGATGTCACAAATAACAAAGCGCTTATGAAAAAAAATATATATATATGGATCCAAATAACTTTAATTCATTTTAGTTTAAGAGTATTCAATTTAGGTAAATAATTTTATAAGTGAAGGTACTTTCGATTTTGATTTATAGGTGTCCCTGGAACTTCTCTTTAGTGAAGAATATGACTACTGCTGTATAACCTGATATTTTGGTATTTTGACATAGGATTGTTTATTTGTTATTAACTTCATTTATTTAATAGCTGATTAATTTGAATTATTTCAACAGGTAAAGGATTGCTGTGTATGCAGAGACTCGACGATTCCAGCTAATAAATTATTTTTCCAAAGTGCCTTTAGCTTTTCTTTAAATGCAATAAATGCCCTCGCTTTCTTTGTTTGTTCTGAATATGATATTTTGCCAGCTTATGTTTGTGGGAGCTCAAGCAGCAATGTGTGTGAGCAGAAATCAACTTTAATCTTCTAATCTAATAATTCTATTTTTTAGTTTGACAACTTGTCTCTTGCCTCAGTACTGGAATAGCACTGCCTTTCCTTTAAGAATTGATGCCTAGGTAGCGGGCCCTTTTGGCATTGTCTAACATAAAAAAGATGGCTGCTGCTACAGCTTCAACCATTCCTGCAAGTATCAAACAACCTCACCAGCAGTGTGGCCTCTGCATGCATGGGGCCTCTTTCAACATTTTTTTTCAAGTGGCCATTTTGATCTTTCATTGTTTGGGACTTTACAGAACAATGCCTTGCGGGTATTTGTCTAGAGAACTCAGTGTGTTACTTGATAGAACTCAGTGCAGCTGATTTGTTTAAAGAATTTGATATGCTATGCAACTTGGCTCGTCAGCAGAAGGCTTTTTGCCTTAAAGCCGCAGCATCTCCCCACAACTGGACGGCTGTTAGTCATCATACACAGTCGATCCTGAAGGGCTCCATTGGATGGCTGGTAGCCAATGATGGGTAAGATCCCCACAGGGGGAGAACCTAAGACAGACACAGTTTCATGGGACAGTCTCATGTGGCCGACATATCAACCTAAGACAGGAGTCAAGGGCACAGCCTTGATTATCCAATGATGGGTAAGAATGTTGGTTGCACATGGACGTCTTAGAGCATCCCCTCTTTTAAAACAAAAAAGGGGGAAATGCAGGAGCCCTAATTAAGGTGATAGCTAAGATTGTGGTTAGCTGTGAGCCATAAGCATTACCACCTTCCATGGTCTCGTGAGACTTGGCCCGGGACACTGTGGATCAGGTTGGCACCGTTTGCATGATCTCGCAAGACTTGGCCCGGGGGATTGTGGGTCGTTGTCGGTGCCATTTTGTGGTTGTTGGAAGGGCGTGGATGGTGTGTCGGGGTGTTGTTGGAGCTGGAGAGAGAAGCTGGCAGAATAAAAAGAGCCTGTTTGTTTCCAGTCTGCCTCTGAACTTATTCCCGCGGCTTTGCTGCTCCAAGCGTCCATCGCTTCATGTGGCAACAGAGTTACAGGCAGATACCACCATGCCTGAATCAGAAATCATATTTTAATTCTTGAAACTGAAACATTCTAATATTTTATTTCAAGTTTATTTATTATTTAGCATTGAATGTAATTAGAAAGTGCTAATACATGTCCTACATTTGACATACTTTAGGTAATTTGCTTAATATTAACATAAAATTATTTACATCAACATAGTGTATTGGAATAATTTTAAATATATTTAAAGTTGATTTTTTATTGAAATATTTGCTGTTGAAGAAAGAATTTTACATGTTTTCAGCCTAGGGATATAACAGCAACAACAGTGGCAAAATCTTTCTATATAGTGCTTTGTGACCTAGATGCTAATTTCCTTACATATAAATAATTTAGGTAGAGCTTTCTTTATTGACAGTCTACTTTCAGGTATGAATCCAGGTGCAAAAATATCTCATGATTGTACTACTGGGTAAAGTAGGCTGAATTACTATGATTATGAGGACATTCTTCTTCTATTCCATTATAAGAGCACTTGAGTAACTGGGGAATTATCTTCTTCAACCTCTTAGATATAATGTCTTCTGAATAATCACCTAAATACTAAATGGTGATATTACTAGCAGGAAATTTTATAAATTTTTAAAGTACTTATTCTTCAATTATTATCTTTAGATAGAAATTTCAAGGAGTAGCAATGTGTTATTTTGGCTAACATTTTATATATGTTCATTATATATGTTTGTGAATAGTTTATTATTTAAAAATATTTTTATACAAACCCATTAAGCCCTGATAAACCTGGAAGACAAATGTTAAACATGCAAACGACACACACTATGTATTCCAGATTCATGGAATATTAGAACGGGAAAGAACTTAGAGATGAACCAATATTCAATCTTTTATTTTTGATATTTGCAAACCAGTACTAGAGAAGAAAAGCCAAGGTTACAGTAAACAGAGTAAGATTAGAAACCCTGAGAGATGGGAAACTGAATAGATAAGTCCCTAAATTGTCCCAGCTCTATGCTTAGGGAAAGCTGACTGACTTCAACATAGTAAACTAGAATCCAAGTATAACAGCTGTCATGCTGGGATGAGAAGGCATAGATAAGAATGAGGGTAAGCCAAAGCAGATGGATATGCAGTGCAGCAGAAAGGAGGGAATCAACCAAGGGGCTCTCCAGGAAACTGTTTGTGTCCCATGTGAGTGCTTAGGTGAGGACGGAGAAACACAGGTGCAGAGATGGATTACTTGAAGGTTGCCAAAGAATAGATTACAGTGTTGAAAACAAAACAGAGACACTAGAGGTCTAGTGATGCCAGAACATTGAATTTTCAAACAATTGGAGTGAAGAGAACTAGGTGGTTTCTAACTAAGGTACTTTTTTTTTAGCTTCTCAGGCATCCAGCTGAGACAACAGAAAATTCTTCTGTCAGGAGCAGGTACTGTACCCTACAAGAGGACATATTCTAGATGTATTAAGGAAAAAAAATATAGAGCGAGACCAATGTTGCTGCCTGTAGCAGAAGCCGCTTGGAGCAATGAACGCCGCAGGAAAATTCGGAGGCAGGATGAAAATGAAAAAAGGTCTTTTCTTCTTCTTCTCTCTCTGGCTCCAGCAATCACTCCAAATGTTCTAACTCCAACCACCACCTTCTTCTTCTTCCCACACTCACTAACCAACCTCACCCAGTTATATACATATAGCTTTAACAAGGACAAGTGCTTACAGCTCGAGCTTACAGGTGCGTCACAGAGTGTTTATGGGCATACAAAGATTCTTTAAATAATGTATTAATATCAGGTGGAAACTAGAACATCTTTTATGGCTCTCAGCTAACCGCAATCTTTAGCTATCTCCTTGATTATAGGCTCCTTCAGACCAAGCCCTGAGAGGATGCAGAATAAAGACAGAGATTGAGTATTGTGTTAGTTAACTTTTCATCACTATGACAAAATACTTGAGATAATCAACTTACAAATATAAAAATTCACTTAGCCTCATGGATTTGAAGTTTCAGTCTAAGATCAGTTGAGCCTTTGAAACACATTGTGGCCAGAATGTATGGTGATACAAAATTGGTTAAATTATCATCCAGTGACCAAGGAGAAAGAGAAAGGGTCATGAATCCCACAATCTGTTCAATGCCATGCCTTAGTGACCTAAAGACCTCTCCCAAGGCCCCACCCTCCTAAAGGTTCCATTGCTCCTCTATAGCACCATCCTGGGTACACAGTCTTCATCATATGGGCCTTTGTGGACAGTCAGTGTGCAAACTACGAGAAGTACCACATTTTAGGATTTCCAGCGAACTGTCCAGGATACATTATGTGATGCCTAAGAAGCTAAGATAATTACTTAGTATTTATACTACCTAAAATAACGATTAGCATTATTCAGAAGAAGGTAGCAGAATTAAAAAACAAATTCTCAAAACATATGGTTTTCATTGCTGATTATACATTGTTCAACATGCAAAGAAACTGATAAATCTCACCCATAGTTCAGATAGACATAAATAAAAAATAAACAACCTTCAACTGATCCAGATACTAGCAAGCACCCTAAAGTTGCTATTATAATATGCGTTCACATCATTAAAGGGAAATACAATTTGATTAAGGAAATAGGAAGGTGAAGCAAGGAAATAAACTTATAAGAAAAACCCAAACTGGATATTTTAGAACTGAAAATTGCTTTAACTAAAAAACAATACTAAATGTGAGCACAAAGTAAAAGAAATTTCAAGACATATATTTACAGAAATTTAAAAATGATTAAATTCACACAGCAATAGGTATATATGTCAATGGAACAAATAAGAGCCCAGAAATGGATTCACATCTGTATGCTTGATTGTTTTTGGCCATTGCACTTTGGTAATTCAGTGGCAGAAATGACACATTTTTAAAAAGAAAGAGGGTAGACATAACTGAATATTTCTATAGAAATGTGAATTTTAAACTCAGCACATGAAACAATAAAAAAAAATGGAAAATAGACCTAAATTTCAAAGTGAAAATATAAAACTGCTGGAAAAAAATATAAGCAAACAATGTTTTGTTAGAATTCATCAAAATAAAAATCTTCTTTCAAAACACACTATTGTAAATATAAAAGCATTTCATAGAGGAGGGGAAATATTTTAATACATATCTGTTACAGGATTTTAATTCAGAATCTATGAAGCACTTTCAGACCTCAATAATAGAAAACAATTGAGTTTTAAAATGAACCAAAACATTAGAGAGATACTTAACAAAAAAACATGTATGGATAATACGTCAAGGAGAAAAATATCATTATTTGCCTAGGAATTTCAAACTAAAGTGTCGTTAGATGACTGTACATCATAGGAATAACTGATTTTAAAAATAATTTAAAAGAAAAAATGTTGGGGGCTGGGGTAGTAGCTCAGGGGCAAAGAATTTGCCTAGCATGTGCTAGGCACTGGGTTTGATTCCCAGCACCACATATAAATAAATAAGAGTCCACTGACAATGTGAATATATATATATATATATATATATATATATATATATATATATATTTTTACATTACATAAAGCATTCAAGGGCAAGGTATTAGACATAAAAGTATACCCCCAGAAAGAACCTATCAAAATTATTAAAACCCACAAATCCCTCCTCACCTGTTCCTCCTGCAGAAACAACAATCACAGGGGTTTCTATGAGGACTCTTTTGCCACTCTTTCCCCTATATATTCCCATATATACATGTAGGTATATATACATGCATATACACATATATATGTACATATATTAATATATAATGTATATATATATTAAAATGTTGGTGGGAATTTGGAAGAATTAATGGTTTTATACATTGCTGGGGCAAAATGATAAAATTAAACAACCAAAATGGAAAACATGGCAGTTACTTTTAAGGTTACACATATATTTACCACATGAAAGAGTAATTTTTCTTCTGGATATTTACCAAAAAAGAAAATAATTTCCCTCTAATATTTGTTTGTAAATTTTCATAGTAAATCTATCATAATGTCAAAATCTGGAAACAAACCACATACCCACTGATAGAAAATGGAAATGCAAACTTTGATATATCCATACCACATTATAGCAACATGGATGGAACTCACAAACATTAAAATGAATTAAAATAATTCTCTAAGTCATTAATAACTAAATAAATTCTATTCTATGGCAGGCTAAATTAATTATCAGTGGTTGGCTAGACCCCATGTGAGTTTGGGTGGGTAACAGGACCAAGGATAGACTGAAAGTCATACGTGTACCATTTTTGTTTAACTAAGTGTGGAAAGAGTGTATTTTGTATAAGAAATAGTTACAAGGAGGTGTACATTTGTCAAAACTCATCCAACTGTACCTTTCAAATGGATGTCTTTAATTTATGCAAATTATATCTAAATAAAGTTGATTAAAAACAAACACTAAATTTGAATAAAGCAAGCAAGCGGTGGGCATTTCTTCACTACTCATTTCCTTTCTCAGGAAGCTCTGAAAAGCGCAAATCTAAGCAATGAATAAAAATAAATATAAAAAGAAACATTAATCACAGGAAATATGAGTCTGTGAATTTTAAATCAATGTCAAAAGGATAGAAGTTTGATTGAATGAGAGCTTATACATGGTAGGTAAGACATTCAAAATAATTTTTAATCTCTGCTTAGAGAAAAGAGAATAATAAAAAAAGATCATAAAATATAGAAAAGATGGAGTGGTGTCAGCTTATTAAGACTCCACTACAAGATTACAGAATTTTTTATCCATTTACCCTAAGATAGATGATGAAAGTGGATTTTAAAAAATGGGTTAAAAATTCCAGTGAGCAGAGATAAGAAATGGAATACAAAGTTATTAACAAGTTTTTAACATTATGTACTATTACATAATAGTCCCAGTATATTTTATTTAAATTATTTTCATCTATAAATAATTAAACTATTTTAGGAATATAAAATAATATTAAAACAAATAGAGTTATTATTTCTCACAGTAAGTTTATAAACATAAGATTCTTTTATATCAATTAGTACAATGTCATTAAATATCAACAAGATTTCTAAAATTCTAAAAGAAAATCTAAATTTCATTGTGCATAACATACATGTGAAAGTTGAAGGGCAAAAATCACACCAGAGGCAACCAACTGTGCAGCCAAGAGATTTATTCACCAGCCTTTATGGCTGGTCGGAGGTAGAAGAAGGATGGGGAGAGAGGAGTCAGGGAGAGGGGGAGTGTGCAAGCTCTGGTGGGAGAGAGGAGTTAGGGAGAAGGGAGTGTGCGAGCTCTGAATGGTAGGTGGGTGCCTGGTTGCACTGCCTGTGGTCTCTGGAGCTGTTGGCTAAGGCAGCTGCTGTCAGGCTGCAGACAGTGGGTCTGGAGCTATCACAGTGGCTGCCTCCTCTCAGCAGGGACAAGCTGTTGTGTCTGAGCTCTGGTCAGGAAGGGACTTAAGCAGGGATTTCTGGTGGGGGGGGGTGTGTGTGCCAGAATGACCTTTAACACTATTGGATCTTTGCCCAGGGAATAGGGTGACCTTTAAGCCTATTGGCTCCTGCCCAGGGAACAGAGCGACCTTTAAGCTGATTGGCTCCTGCCCAGGGAAAATGAAACCAGGTTGGTTCTCATGGAAATTTCCATGGGGGAGGTGGCCCATTGGCCCAAGCCTATCTATCAAAAGTATCCAGATATTTTGAGTAAGAATATAACCCTATCGTTCAAAACATAATCTTTAACATGATCTTTGGAAGATAAATTGGTATCACCTACCAAAATTATCTGAAAATACCCTTTGACTAGAATTAATTCTAAAATTTCTCTGCTCCCCACACATCAAGTTCTCCTTTCATTTTAGACTGTGGTAGAATTATAATTCTACACCCCTTGGTACTTAGGCAAACTCAGCAACTAGTTCTGGCTAGCAGATTGGGAGGAATGATCAAGTGTAATTTCCATGCTGAGTTGTTTAGTTGCTTTTATGCTTGTGTTTGTTTTCATTTTCTGTAGTGATCATGGAATTGGACTATAGCTACTCTAAAAGAATTGAAAGCTGACTATAGGAGAGTCATTGTGCCACCACATGGAGGACCTACTGAGCAGAGTCCTAGGAACTGCAGTCTTTTTTTTTTTTTTTTTTTCCCATACCAGGCATTGAAACCAGGGGCACTTACTTAAGCACTGAGCCACAACCCCAGCACTTCAAATATTTTATTTAGATACAGGGCCTCCTGAGTCACTTAGGGCCTCTCTAATTTGTTGAGGCTGGCTTTGAACTCATGATCCTCCTGCTCAGCCTCCCAAGCCACTGGGATTACAAGTATGCACTACCGCCTGGGCCCTGCAGTCAGTTTGGTGAGTGTAAAATCAACAGCTCCTCAGACCACTGAGTTTGTAGATTTATTTGTGACCATAGCACAACACCCCCGACAAAGCACTTCCTCTTTTTATAATTAGTTTTATCATAAATAGTAACTAAAACTTATAAAAATATATTCACTCATCAAATACCTATGTTCTTATGCATCATGCCCCTGCATAGTGTTTTGTTTGCCTAAATGGTTTCCCTAATGAAAATGATCATGATGGATCATTTCCAACACTAAGATTCAATGATTCTATGATCATTTTCTAATAATTATAAGCTAGAGTTGGTAATGTTCATCAATCTATTTAACACCTGACACATTAAGTATACCTCTTCAACAGAGCTGAAATCAGAAAATTATTACCTTTTTTGATCCTAGAAGAAGAAGATACTTGATGCAGAAATTGCTCAGTGCTGAAATAAATCACTCAGTGAAGAGAATGGAAAAAAAGAACATTTGACAGGTTTTTAAAAAGCAGTCTTTAGGGGCAATACCCTGTTTATATTCATTTGTGAAGTTCCTAGTGATAATAGCGTCACTTAAAATACTACCAATTGTTTAACAAGGGAATCATCACCAATCTGCAGACAGCTTAAAGTTAAAATAACTCCTTGCAACTATTCTTGAAGTATTATGTTCATTTTACACAGTTTTTATTGGAGTCTAATTTCAAAGAAACTTAAACATTGTATAAAAGTCCCAATTTACAGACTCAAAGCATTCACTACTTGGCTTATAAAGTGCATTTTATTGGACAACAAAAGCATGCCATTTTAAGATGTGATTTTCTTGGTAAATTACTGACCCAATAATGTTTCTGTTCTCCCATAAATTATATTATACTCTATCATTGCAACCATATTTTATTTCAGAAACCTCCTTTGTGTCAACACAGTACTTGCCATGAAAAATGATTGGATCAGCTTTCTACCATTTTAAACTCACTGTTTAGTCTGTTATTCTGTTCTCTCTCCTTCTGTTGCTTTTGCTCTTTCCTATACAGACCTACACAAATATATACACATGTACACACAAGCATGCACACACCCACATACTCACACTATTGCATATAAGACTGTATCCCTATAGAAATTTATTATTCACATTTGCAGAGGTTCATTCTCTCATCATTCATTTTCTTTTTATTATTTTTAATTTTAGTTTTTCATTTTCAACATTCTTTCACATAGAGAGACTTGTTGAATGCTGCTTAAGAAAGATATGGCTTCCACTGACAGAGCACATTAGTTTATCATTCTGTTCCTTAATTCAGTGATGGGAAGTTTATAGGAGGATAAATGTCTGAGATTGTTCTCAATGGCACCAATGAGTTATTGGGGAGCCTTCAACTAATTTGGTCTCTGAAATCAGCCAGAGGCCTCTGAAATGAGTGCAAATTATTATGATTATTATGATGGATTTTTAGGAAATGCTTATAGTATATCTCTTTTTCTCTTTTATAAGCTGCTATGCATGCACACACAGATCATATTTACTTTATCAACCTCCACTTCTTATTTATGTTAATTATCTCAAGTATCAAAACTAATAAATGTCAGAAATTTGTTGAATACTATTACCTGGTATGGTGAATTACAATGTTTTAGTTCTTACTCAAATGCTCATGTTTTCTTCATTCTTTCCTTTTCTGTTTTATTGTTAGTAGTGCTTTCAAAGCAGAAAATATAAAACTATAAGTTTGAGAGCATTCAGGAACATTTAGAAATTATGCAAAAATGCCATCCAAAGTTTTACCAAGGATTTGAGTTTAACCAGGGTGAAATTCTAGCCTGAGATGCTAACTGAATTTTAATGATATCATTTGGTTCCTAACTTAGGTCTCAGGCAGAGAAGTCTGAAAAAATGCAAAATACCTGGAGAAATAAAGATGACAGAGCTTCACCTCACCTGTCTTCTCATGTAGTTCTGAAGCATTTGTCAGTTTTACCTGCATGGTGCATCTCTTTTTGTTATCATCTCATAGTAGTTAAGATTTTAGTTCTATTCTGTCTTCTTGCTCAAATTAAAATTTTTCTTTTGAAGAGCATCATCAGTAAGTTAGAATACTGTAAAATGCATAAATAAGCTCTACTTAAGTTCAGGTCTCTAGTGTAATAAAAATTAGAATAAATGTAAAAACAAAATTGTTACTTTTTATATACTGTTACCAGAGGAAAATGATACTTTAAATAGGCATACCAAATTAAACTAAAATAAATGTAAGCCTTCAGAAAAATTCCATTTTAGTTAAGTATAATTATAGTTTTGGGTTGCTTTCTCTATACCCACTTGCGAGGAATCCTTGGAGAGTATATTTAAAATAAGACTGCAAAATATATAAGAAAGATTAATCTAATTTATTTAGATTGCTGTTTTTTTCTCAGGCATATTAGAAATGTATCCCAGCTTGATTGGCCACTAATTAAGTAACAAAAATTATTTTGAATGTACCACACACCAGCCTTATCTGGAGAGGATATAAAAATAAATAAATTTTAAAAAACAGTCCTGATGAACATTCTGGATGTCTTGTTCCCATAAGAAATAAAGTTACAATAAATCTTACATTGCATTGGCAGACATGTATGTTAATTAATCAGAAAAATAAGCCCTATACTTCTTTTGGGACAAATCCGATAAAGAATAGTACATGATGTTATGAAAGTAAATAGGTAGACCTAATGTAGAATGAGGAAATTGATATTTTATTTGCAATGCTGACAATAACATTGTAGTGTGGGAACTAACAAGGGATTAAAAAATGTCAACTAGATGGTAAATCAAATAAAAATTGCTGTATGTTATGGTTTGGATGTGTAATATCCCCCAAAAGCTCATGTTGAAGGCTTGTTCCCCAATACGGAAATGTTACTGGGTGGAGCTCTTGAGAAGTGACTGGATCATAAAGGCTCCGACAGCATCAATGGATTAATCCATGGATGGGTTAATAATCTAATGACATTATTAGGATCTGGTGGAAACCGTATGAAGTAGGGCCTCATTGGAGAAAGTAGATCAGTGGAGCATGCTGTAGGAGGCTGTTTCCTGTTCCAGGCCCCTTTCTGCTTCCTGGATGCCTTGAGGGAAGTATCTTCCACTCCACCATGGCATTCTGCCATTATGTTCTCTGCTTCAGGTCTGAAGCAATAGAGCCATTTGCCCTTGGCCCAAGACCTCTGAAACTGAGCCAAAAAGAAAAAAAAAAAAAATCTTTTCTCCTTCAAGTTTTTCACTTAGATATTATGTCACCATAATGAAAAACTGACTAACACAAATGTCCATTTTGAATAGTATTGCATAATCAAGAAGCTAAAGTATATCCTGGAGCTACCTTGTAAGCTACGTTAAGAACAATGATTTTTCTCCTGTTATCACTCACATACCAAAGGTCAGAGAAAAAAAGAAAAGGTTTGCTGAGCCCATGTGTTTGATGCCCACCTGACAGTGGTTTTAGTTCCACACTTCATATTCCTTCACCTGCTTAAGGTAACATTCATTTAATTTTATCTGCTTCTGCAAATATTTGTCCCCCCAAATGGGCAGGCTGCATCTAGGGAGGAAGATTTTGTTTCAAAACTGGGGTGAGGCTGAGGTAATGTAGGTTTGAAAATAAAAGAAGAATCAAATGTATATTCTGTTCCTAAATGAATTATGGTTTGGGATAAAAATGACATATACTTATGTAATAATATTTGGTGAAACTTGATTCGCTATATGCTTGCTGTATTATTTGCAAGCATTTTGCTCAGCTTTAGTCAAAAAAGAAACAATAAAATAGATGAAAATTGATAAGAATAGATAGTAAGTAGGTTAGTAACTTGTAAGACATACTAGCATAGATAGAAGAATTGGAGCTTATATATTTTGAACATAGATAAAAAGGATGGAATAATCAAGAATGTCCTATAAACAGACAGGGATAGAAACACCAATCTTAAATATAGGGAACGTATCATGACAGCTCCAGATTGACAACTTTTCTAAGCCCAATTGACACCCACTGATGTAAGGTGCCAAATTTAGCAAATGAGAACAGAGGGCATCCAATTAAAATCGAACTTCAGAAAAAAAAAAGTTTTTTAACATAAATAGTACAATCCATGTGATATTTGGGACACACTTAACATTTTATGTGTGTATGTATATGTAAGTATATAGTGCTTGTATTTTATTTGGAAAAGACATACTCATGAACCATATTGGTCTTATTCTGGCCCCATGCAGACAAATTATAGAGCTAATAAGCACACTAATCCATGAACTACAAGTGTAGCAGGTGTAGCAAGTATTGTTCATAGCTTTTTTCTGCAAGAGGGCAAGGTGAATCCTGTAGCTCTGGATAATTTCCATGTGCTGAGAGTCCTGTCTTAAACTTCAACTCTGGTCTTCAATACCCATTGCAAGGAATGCTGATGTGCTGTTAATGACAGGACATATGACCACTTTATGACAGAGGATTCAGGTGTGCCTTAGTCTCCTTGAGCCACTATAAGAAAATGCCACAAATTGTGTTGTTTGCACAATAAATATCTATTTCTCATATTTTTCAGGCTGAGGAGTCCACTATCAAGTTGCCACTTATGTGATGCCTGGTGTGGACTCTTCCAGGCCTGCAGATGACTGTCTGCACATTGTGTCCTAAAGTGACTTTTCTTTGGCAGTGTGTTGTGGAAAGAGAATGCTAATATCTCTGTTTTAAGGACACTTATCCTGTTGTATTTAGGCCTCACCTACCCTTATGACCTCCTTTAATATTTGCTACTTCCTTAGATATCTCAAGTTCAAATGCAGCTACCACAGTGGTTAGAGGTTTGACATAAGAATTTTAGATGGACAAAAACAGTCCAAAACAGAGGGTACTTTTTCAACCAAGCATGTGCATGAAGCCAAGATTATTTACCTTATATATTACTTCTTGCTCTATGTCCTAAATACATTTAATAAGCAGGTGTGATTTGAGTATCTTAATTTGATAATTGGATAGATAACTTGCTAGGAAGGAGCTGTTGGCTAGCATTACATCAATACAACTTTTCCCACAGAACTGGTGTAAAATTGAAAAGACGCTTTTATCAGGGAATTTTGAAGTTCTACCTCTGAAAATTCATCCAAAGAAAATAATAATAAATATACTAAAGGAAATATGTTCATTGCATTATGTTTAAGTAATAAAAATGAAACCATCCTAAAATGTACACTAACATATTTATTAAAAGAATTATGAAATATCCAAAAAGTGAGACTTTATGAAGTCATTATATTTGATGTACAGCAATAGGAATGAAAGGAAAATGACACATTCTCAAGGTGAAACACCAAATTGAAATGTGAATGAAGTTGTAAATTGCCACAGTCTTTTGAAAAAGAATATTCTATAAATTCAGTTTGCATATACATATCTAATAATCTATCTTTTGGATTTCACAGAATGAAATGAGCCCAAATGCTAGGACATATGTTTTCAGAATAGCTTCTGTTTCCTCCCCTAGAGTCACGCTGTCCCTTCTCTACCATACTTTCTACGCCACAAGGCTGACCCGAAGAGAATATTTTAGGGCTCCTCTGTGCCATCTGACTTTGAGAAAATGCAGTAAGAGAATGTTTAATCCCTTGACTCTGTTGGAAAGGAACAAGGGACTGGCTATATTTTCCCACAAGGGGTCATTTATCATCTTAAAGCAGACTTCTTTGTGAGAGTTTCCTTTTCTCTCTC
Organism: Tamias sibiricus; assembly: GCA_025594165.1. Classification (NCBI taxonomy): domain Eukaryota; kingdom Metazoa; phylum Chordata; class Mammalia; order Rodentia; family Sciuridae; genus Tamias; species Tamias sibiricus. Next base: position 40,383,771 of record CM046671.1, read on the forward strand.
TACTAACATCTTTCTATTTTGTGTTTATTCTGAGGATGGGAAAAGCTGCATAATACTGGTTATTTCTATATCCTTTTTGACTTCCCTACAATTTACTTTTGAAATTGTTTTTGAGACCTGATTGCTTCAATGTATAAGAATATCTATTTGCAGTATTTGCAAACAATTCGAAGCCAGGAGGAATCAAAATTATACCATTGTCTTATAATGCAATGCAATCATTATGTAGAATGAATTTGGACCCATGTTAGTTAAGGCAAGTAGATATTCATATCATGCTGTTAAGTTAGAAAAGCAAGTTTTAAAATACAATCCCATCCTTCTGTAAACAACAAACAATGGGTCCCATAATTATTTGTGTATTCCTATGTATATTTAATTTTTTTTTACCTTTATACACATATTTTGTATAAACTGAATTTTGGGAGGCATTGTTTTATAGGTTGCAGTGAGGATATGTCATTTTTTTAATTTTTAAAGTGTAATATAATATGAAAACATAAAAATATGTGCATACTATGTTACCATTTGTGTATACTTTTTAAAATACTGAATGGATACATCAAAGTCTTACAGCATTTCTTTTTGTGTGCTGGTATTTCAGGTTCTTATTTTCTTACTTGAGTTGCTTCTAATTTTTCTTGTTTCTCCTTCACCTCTATTAAACATTTAGCTATATGTTTAATTAATATATATTTTATTTTAAAAACATATTATATATAACACATATTATATATTAAAACACATACAGACTAAGTTACACATTATTTTTTACTGAGTCACAAATGGATCTAAAAATTCTAAAAAAAATCTGTGAAAAATTAAGACATGGATCATTGGAACACATAGCAGGTAGAACGAACAGTTTGGGTGAAATGTTATATTTATAAAGGAGGATTCATATCTCTCTTGGTAAGTCATTTGCTTGACTGGAATACAGAGTATAAGGATTGGGAACTGAAGTTTAAAAATCAGGTAGTAATGAATTCATTGGAGGCCATGTCAAGGAAAGATTTACAGAATAAATGGAATGTAATGAAGGCCTATCTGGAGCACTTTTATTACTGCAGTAGAATATCAGGAGTGGTATTTTGGAAGAAGACTCTGACACCATTGTACTGAACAGATTAAGATATGTGGCTAAACTGTAGAAAACACAAAGGGCAAGAGAGGAGGCTGCTTTAATGTTCTGGGAAGAAGAGGAGAGGTCTGTACAAGATGGACAGCATCAGCAAAGAAAATGAAGGGTAGACATAAGAAGTACTGAAATTAGCAATGCATTTCCAAATGATTGCTGGGTTTTCCCCCAAAACACATTTCTTGAAAGAACTATGAAAAATGTGAGGGAAGAGTAAAGGACAGGGACAGGTTTGAATGTGGGTGCCTAAGAGCACCTGATATTAAAGCAGAGAATTATAGGCGAGGAATGGATGTTACTGGTTTTAGGGTCATCATTTTGAGTAGTAAAGGGGCTTCCTGCATTAGCATTTCTCCTTTAAATTGGTTGCTCCTGACATTTAATATTAAGAACTCTTGATTAAACTCTATTGTAGCTGTTGTACATCTGAACTGTAATGGAAGGAAGTAGAATGTCAGAAATGGGACCAAAACTATTGAAATAGACATAAGATTTCCCACGCAAAGTGGATATCTGACCCAGGAGAATTGGCTGAGATTGTCATTAGAACAAACATAGTAAGAAGATTCAAATAGAAGCAGTGACTATTCAAAGTCAGAGTGAGAAAAGGAGCCAACTCTCATGTGAGCCATTGTCTCAGACATTACGGACTATTTAAAAGACGGGAACTTTATAAGAGGAGGAAACTTTTCAGATCAATCAATATTTACTCAGGATAGTGCTTCTCACACAGAAGCCTGCATTGGAAGTTCCAACAGAGCTTCTTAAAGTATAGATTGTCAAGCTCCACCCCAGATTTTCTGATTTTGCAGATGTTCAAAGGAACCCAGAGATTTGGATTTCTTCCAAGCTCCTAGGTGATGTTCATGTTGCAGATCTGGGAACACACTTTAGTAGTGACTGTGTTAAGAGATTAAAACTGCTTTTAAAACAACTGAGATTAATAAAGAGTCATGAACTTTGAGTGATTTGAGGACATCAGATTTTTACTGAGCTTTTTAAAAAGTATTTGACATACATCTTAAATATTATTTTAGTTGTAGATGGACACAATGCCTTTATTTTATTTACTTATTTTTATTTGGTGCTGAGGTTCGAACCCAGTGCCTCATGCGTGAGGCAAGCTCTCCACCACTGAGCCACAATCTCAGCCCCAACACCAGCCCGTTTTTACTTATCTTAATATTAACCAGCTATGTGCAAATGAATGGATTTATTATGACCTATCCAATGTGTGACCACTATGGACTACCAAATTTTAGCATTAAAAGGAATTATTACTTTTATTTCCCCTCAGAAAATCAGTGAGTAGAATATTTTCCAATTGGTGAGCATCTCCTTCCTGGTCGGTCATCAAAATCAAAGGTGAAATGTTTCATCTCTAGTTATTTTTATTGTGTTATTTGATAAACTCATGATCCTTTTAGAAAAATGGTGATACTGGAAGTTCTTCAGTGAAGTCCACTGGGATGGTCATTACTAAGGGAAACCTTGTTTACATAACTAATCATCTCTCCTGATCTGTTCTACAAGGCACAGTCACTACCAAAATGTTATTATTTTCAGTGTAATTTTGTGCTTAAGATGTTTGCTCTTTATAATTAAACAAGGAAATATTGTTATCTGGTTTTGTGTGTTTAGTCATTAATATTCATGCATAATTTCCTGTTTCCCCTCTCTAGGAAAGCAAAGTCCTTACCTACTTTAGAATCAATGAGCTCCCAGTAACTGGTGTTTAGAATATTCTATCACAGCATGAATGGATGAATGGACGCTTGCTCTAATATTTTTTTTTCTTTGTGAGAGGAAAATGGTAAATGATAAACTTATACAATATGGAAATTTTTCTATAGGCTTCCTCTGTCACTTTACTCTGTGCTTGTGTAAGATATCACCCTTCTCTGTTAGGTGTTTTCTTGAATTCTCTCATCTCAGTAAAATGAATTTCATAATATGTCTAAAAATGAGCACTTATTATTTTGAGATTCCATGCTAAGCTTCTTACCTGTGTTAAAAATGTAATACCATAGCTTTATGAGGTAGGTCTTAATACTATCTGTCTTTAGAGAGGAGAAAACTAGAAATTGAAAGATGAATTCACAAGAAAAAAAAAAACAGGTATCTCAGGGAGGAAATAAACTCAGAAAGTGTGCCTCTTACCAGTCAGGAACAGAATTACTCTTCCTTTAAAAATTTATCATAGAAACAATAATTGATTTTTTATTCACTGTTATTAAAGTTCATATAAACTTGACAGTCTGATGCATGAGTTAATATAAAATTAACTCATCATAATACTTACCATTTATAAAAGTAATACTCATAGATGGTATGCTTAGCCTAATCTGTTGTTTCATGCACCCCCTTAATACTTTCATGTATGACCAATTATTTTTATTATAGCTGAAAAACGTGACTATATGGGACTTGAATAAAATCTCTTTATGGATGCTTATGACCTCATCATTGTTTTTCAGAAAAAAATTGGGAAGAGAAATCATCTATAAATTAATAAGAACACAGTGATACAAAGTACAGAGGATCAAAGGTGGGAACTCAGCAAAAATTTACTTTATGTAGTTTCCCCCTTACCTGAATTTGGTGGCACTGCCATCGGTGTGTGGCATCTGCCTTCTTAACCAGGACTTGGATGAGAATTGAGTGTGTAGGCATGCATTTTGAAGTTTTGTTCCTTTAACTGAGGGTATAGTTCTTCCTGAATGTAAAAGCTATAAAAGCAGTATCTGAAAATCAACAGCAGTGATGACAGTGGTGAAGAAGATAAGAATAATGGTGTTTTCCATGATGTCCGAATGCTTTCATTGGCACCTTCTCCTTTCGTGATCCTCTCTATTCATTATCAGTTGATTTTTTTCCATTCAACTCTAAAATCTTTAGTTGTATGATTCAAAAATTGATTTCACCATGTGCTGGGAATAAGAAGTGGTCATTTTATAAAATTCCACATAATAAATCTTAATGGACAATTGCTTTGGAATTGTACTTGATTCCTTTTATTTATGCAACAGCATGACTTTGATACTTACATACTAATGAAAGATCTAAGCTTATTTCTACAGGAGATGACATGATTCCATAAACATGTATAATTCAAATTGTATAATTAGCAAGATGTCTAGATGTTTGCTTTAATTCTTTGGGCAGTAGGCAAAACTCAATGTCAAAATACCCATTTCCAATGAAAGCAGGTGCTTTGAGGATGTCAGTTCCATGATTCTATGGTTAGGGTTTGGTTGTGATCTAAGTTGTAATTTTAATCCTTTACATTTATCATAACCCCATCCCCATTCCTTCGTATATCTGAATTTAAGAAAACAAACCATAATTTTAAAATTTGGGCATATACAAAAGAAACGAATTTAAATGACTTGAAAGGGACAAAGAAACTAAGTAGGTTTAAAGTCCCTTTAAAGACGTAAGTTTAGCTACTTCAAGGGAAAAGGAAAACCCCCAAACTCTATTAAGTTATTCCATGACCATTTAATTGTAATAATTTGCTTTTATGTATACATGTGTCTCAGGGAGCATATGAAAATGTAGCTACTTTTCAGCAAAATTATTTTGAATTTAAATTATCTCTCATTTAAATTGATCTTCTCTCTCCATGGTCTCAAATAGTTTGGATGTAACTTGAGTCCACACTGGCAGATGGCGGAGTTGGTTCAAAAGAGGAATGCCATTGTGAGTGGTTCCAGTTCCTAACATGAAAATGAAATTCTCAGAACAGTAATATTTGCTAATGTTTGGCCCATTTCAATATAATAATCCAATTTGCTTGTTTGAAAATAGAGTGACTAGTGAGCTGAACAAATGATGAGAACCAGCTGTGGAAAGGTTCATATAAAAGTCATTTTACAGCTTTGTTGGTAGGCTTTTCCTCGGGGCTCATCTCTGGCACACTAATGATCAAGTTTAAAGTGGTGAATTAGTTTCAGAGCCCAAGTTTGGTGGAAATGGCACTGATACGTTTCTACTGGGCCTAGTTGTTATTGGTTCTGAAAGTAAATCTGCAGAAACTAGGTAAGAACTCCATAATAATCGTTATCATAAAAACATAGGCAGAGTTAAGTTCATAATCTCTACCACCTTATCAGAGCAAAATAAGACATATTGTAATACCATTAGCCATATTAACTTTTAATTTCAATTAATTTTATTACAGATAATCTGAAAATGTTTTACACAGAGAAAATAAAGAATCAAAATCCCAATTCATATCAAAGAACCATTCCCCAGCACCCCTGAGAAAACACAGAGAATAAGGATAAATATATTTGCCCACAATGAACTCAACTTCAGTTCATAAAGCAACTAATATGAAAGATTTATTTCTATTTTTTTCTGTTTTTTTTTGTTTTGTTTTGTTTTGTGCAATGTACAAAATATATTATTTCCCAATAAATCTATGCCATGTGGGGAAAGAGGTATATTTCTGAGGTCAGTCCCCTGGCTATCATCCCTTTAGCTCTTTGACTTAATTAATTTTTTAATAGCTTAGAAAATGGTAAGGACATCTATTTTAAAATATCTGGAAAATAATTACACAATGTATGACACAGAATGGATGATGTTAATACTGGTTAGTTTTCTTAGTTTTACTTTTTTGTGAGGTTTAAGGATGAATAATATATGGTCTTTATCCACAAAAAGGTAATCAACTAGGATATGATATGAACATAAAAACATACAGGAGAACCTTATAAATAATAATTTTTTGAGATGATTCTTAAGGCAAGACATAGGGGAGTCTTGCTATTTAATACACATATATATCTATATATTATAACTGATACATGTATAATGCCTATATGTCATATATATATATATACACATATATATATATCATAACTATACATATGTAATTATGGTTTGTATGTGAATTGTCCACCCAAAACACCTGTGTTAATGCAGGAATATTCAGAAGTGAAATGGTTGGATTGTGAGAGCTGTAACCTAACCAGTCCATTCTAATTAATATGGACTGACTGGGTGGTGGCTGTAGGTAGGCAGGTGGGCCTGGCTGGAGGAGGTGGTCCCTAGGGGTTGCCCTGGAAGGATTTAACTTCCCTGCAGCCACTTTAACTTTCTTTTTCTTTTTCCTTGCAGAGAAGCACTTCCCTGCAATGACCTTCTGCCATCATATTCGGTCTCCCCCAAATCCTAGAGCAAAGCAATTGGTTCACCTTGGACTGAACCTCTGAAACCTTGAACCAAAATAAACTTTTTCTACTATAAGTTGTTCTTATCAGGTATTTTGGTCACAGTGATGAAAAGCTGACTAAAATATGTGTGTGTGGGGTGTGCATTGTATGTATGTTCTTTCTTAATTTCAGAGTGGATACAAAATACATATCACCAAGTACACTATATGATATGGACCAACATATGGGAGATGATAACAGTGATGATGATGATGATGATGAAGAGAAGACATGGCTAGCATTGTGATAAATGCTTGACATTAATTTGAATGTACTCAAGATTGCAAAATAAAGTTTTTATTATTGCTGTTATTGTCCAAGAAGACATTAAATATTAGAAATGTAAAGTTACTTTCCCTAAATCACACAATTAGTGAATAAAGTAAAAAGGACTAAACTCAGCTCATATTCATAAAAAAACAAATATTTTCTCTACATTGTAGTACAAGCCTACTGTTACTTTCTCCATTCTATATTGTTATTTGTTTATTTATGATCTAAACTTAAAAGAGAGCCAACTCTTAATTTTTCAATATTGCTTTACTAAAATATAAGCAGGAAAAAAAACCCAGATGATAAATACACATTTTCATCAAAATATACACTTCCTCAATTTTGAAAAACTTTTTTTTATTCAACCAAGATTGTTGTTATTTTAATTGGTAAGGCATCCCTCACACACAATGTTTCCTTAGTGTGTGAGACAGCTTAAAATAACCTAAAGTACACATACATCTATCTTGGAATAACCTAGAAATCATAGAACTCGGCCAACTAGAGACCTTCCAGCTGTTTTCATATATAAACTAATCTGACTTTCATTTCTTTCCTACTGACTTTCTTATATGAGGTGTATTTTTTCATGATATTATATTGTTTTTGTCCTCCCGAGGCACCAGCAATAATACATTCTTTATTCTCTGAGAGCACACATTTCAAACAATATCTTTTTGTCATTAACTTTCATTTTATCAATTTAACAAATTTTGAAACTGCTACTAAACTAAAATGTTTAAAATCATATGTCTTATACATATTTTCATGTAAAATAATCATTAAGTGATGAATATAATATAAGTTTTTACTCTATGAAATACAGAGTAAGAAGAATAGTTTTGTAAAATGATCTGCATAAATAAACTCCAATTGTTTATTGTCCTGGGAAACCAAGACTGGTTAAAAAAATGAAATATACAGCTAATCCCAGAGGAGAAATAAATAATTTTAGGAAGTTATATAACAATATAAATAAAAAATAATGTGGGCTTGAATTAGCCCAGAGGCAGTAAGATTGAGAGGCAGTCAAGAAACATTGTGAATTTGAAATTTATCACATTTTAGAGATATTTGTGTATCTGAGTATGGAAGAGGAGGGTGACTAAAACAATCTGGAAGTTCTGAGCTGAGTGACCCAGGGCACGACAAATCCACTGTAGTGCAGCAATAGGAAGGCTGAGAGATAACCAAGCTTCAAAATTCAGACCCAGATAGTTGGCAGTTGAATGACTGGCTTAATGGTTCCAATTTATCTAAAGAAAATGATTCAGGTTACTAGAGCAAAACCCCCCAGCTGCCAGATATTCATTCGAGTGTTCTTTTTGATAGCTTTGATTTATAAATCAAGTAAAATTGGGAGAATCAGCAGGTAGGGATGTGTGTGTGTGTGTGTGTGTGTGTGTGTGTGTGTGTGTGTGTGTGTGGTGTGATGCATGCATATTGAGGGGGGCTGGTGAGGTTAACACAGCAGATTATAAGCACATTTATGTCTTTTCCAGTCTTCTCTGTTTCAAAAACTGAAATATATGATGTACTCTAGAAAAGTTTGATCTGTTTACCATCACTTCATTTTACATTGACATACAGAATAGTTAATTTTTGAAGAATCTTCTTTCACATGGTGCAGATGACATGTCTCACAATATTGTACAGGTGTCATTGTTAATAAAAACCCATTACCATTGTGGTTTCTATACACTTTCTAAAATAGAAACAAAGAAAGTGGACTGGAATTCAGAAATCTGACTTAAAATTTTAGCATTTAGCTCTGCATGTCAGAGTATTGATACTACAACTCCTGATAGGCACCACTAACATAGCAGTTCTAGTCCTCCAAAGTTTGCTTTGATTATATCTCCAAAGTATCCAAGTACAGTCTATGAGACTATTGATATCAGCATTGTTTTTAGAACAAAAGGTTAGAATCATTGCAATACTTTAATATAGTTTTAAAAATATAAAAGAATAGTGAATATCTACCACTTAATAGAGAGGTAAGTAAGTGCATTGCTAAGTAAAAACAATGAGACACAAAAATAGTATTTAACATCTTTACACAGATGCATGCACACAAGCACACACAGAGGCTTGCATATGCATAAAAATTCTGAAAACATTAACAAACACTAGTAACAGTCATTTACATATTGGGGAATGGGAACTGGGTTGATAGAAAAGAATGTGTGGGGAATTTTCAATGAAAACTTTTTTTGTATCTTCAGACATTTAAAGATGTGAATGTATTATCTGTTAATTAAACAAGTAAACAAAATTTAGTTTTTTACTTGCTAGATGAGGTTTTTTTTTTTCCTACTTTAAAGGAAACTTTTAATCTGCTCAATTTTTCCTTTGTTTCTTAAAACTTTTAAGAACTTTGTAAAAGTCACTCATACTAGCTCTACTTAAGATACTATTAATAGACACATCAGACTTTGTCTTCTAAGCAGTTACCCAGTAAGGTTGTGCCTGCTTATACTTTGTACTGTATGCAGTTCTGGAACCAAATAATGTAATTTGATTTATTTCTCTGCTAGGTTTACCATTTATGATATATTAAAAACTCTTTCTTCTCCTGTAGCATCTGATCTGTATTACAGTCAAAAGTGACAGTACTTGAAGCAAAACGTCATGTAAGAAGGCAAGATTCATGCAATAATAATTAATGTCTTTAACATGCTTCAGAATTGACAAGAAATGCATATTGCTTATGTATCTCAAGTAAATTATATTATGCATTTTTCCAGATAGAAAACAATTTGTTTTACTTCATTTAGCTGTTTGAAATCATAAAGATAACAAATTAAAGACTGAAGGTGAAAAATTAGATCCAATTTCAAGTCAGTTTCCTACTGCCTTTATAAGATAGTTACAAGCCTAATTATACAAGCAGGGCATTTTCAAGAACCTAAAATGGGTGGGAAAAAATTTAAAAAGCACCAAGGCCTTGCAGCTTTTAAACAGAGCTTCATTCCATTCAGGTGGAGATAGAAAATGGACATACAATACCTTCCAAGCAAGACTCTTTTCTTGGATTCATTTTCACCCTGTTGACCTCATATGTCCATAGGTGTTCCTTTCACCCTGACCTCTGTCAATATACTTTCTATTTCATTAACTGGTATCTCATTTTCTCTTTTATTCTACCTACATTTGACTTTGGAGGCCAAGTCTCATCTCATTGACAGCACCCACCTGGAAGACAGTTCCTAAGTAGGAGGGTGGGGGAAGAAGAGTTTTGCATATCAAGTAATATATATTACAAACTAATCAGACATTAAGTGTTTTATTTTATTTCTTGGTATTTGCCCCAAATTTAATGTCTTTATTAAAGGTATTTGCATCCTACCTCCTGAAACTGAACTTTTTAAACTTAAGCAGATAAAAGCATGTGGAATGATATACATCTGAAACAAAAGTATTTGGGGGAAAAACATTTCTGGAAAGAAACATGTTCCCATTGTTGAATCCTGTGAGTTTCTTGTTGAGTTACATGAAGGTGTCATCTGAAGAGCACGCTATCAATTCTTCTTAGCTTCCATTTCTCTGGCAGCACAGTAAAGTGGCTTGAGATAGATTCTAGAACCACTCACCAGCCATGTGAATCTGGACCAGACATTCCAACCTTGGCCAATCAATGGCCAATAAGAGGAAACAGAAATGCCCACCTCATAGGGCGATTGGGTGGATTAAGAAGATTTAAAAGGTGCCTGGCACAAAGTGTGATAGAAGTTAGCATTCAGAACCATTCTCACTGTTTCTTCTGCCTTCTCATTTCTTACTATTGTCTCAAATTTGCTTCAGAGCATGCCCTGTTCATTGAAGGAAACAAGAAATTTCAACTGTGTTGTTGCAACTTCTGTGGCTGTATTGTTTACCTCATATCTTTTATGGAATAAATTGGTAAATGCATGAGGAGTAAAGGTAACTGTATTGTACATCATGCAACAGTTAGAGAACAGTTATCCACAAAGCTTAGTGGGTCAGATTTCCTCCTGACAGTTCCTTATCCTCATCAGTTACACAAACTGTTAGATCTGAAGAAACATGCCAAATCATGTAGCATAATCACAAATACAGAAGAGAACACTGAGGCTGTCTAGTGATCCATTGATGTTAGAAAACGATGACACTTTGTTCAGAGCCAAAGAACTTTTCTGTTAGCACAAATAAAATACAAAGAGCTGGACTTGATTCTTGACTCTAATCCAAACTATAAATATCCCTCAGAAAATTGTTTGTTTTCCTGAAACAATTTCTTTACATCTAAAACACATTTGAGGGTGAGGTAAGGTGGGATGCAAAGTCAGGATTCCTTATTAAAAATGTCCTAAAATCAGCTGGGCTTAGTGGCACATGCCTCTAATCCCAGCAACTCTGGAGGTTGAGGAAGGAGGATCCCAAGTTCAAATTCAGTGTCAGCAATTTAGGGAGGCCCCAAGCAACTTAGTGAGGCCCTGTCTCAAAATAAAAAATGAAAAAGGACTTAGCTCAGTGGTAAAGCATCTCTAGGTTTAATTTCCAGTACAAAAAAAAAAAAAAAAAAAAAAAAAAAAAAAAAAAAAAAAAAAAAGAAAAAGAAAAAGAAAGAAAAGAAAAGAAGAAAAAAGTCCTGAAGTTAAATCTTGCAAATAGTAATGTATTAGTTAGAATAAGCAAAGTTGTAGCAAACAAGACAAAATACTGCTGCAGCTGATTTTATTGTTCTTTTTTTTTTCAATTATTCACTTGCTCCTTCTTTCCTTCCTTCCTTGAGTGAAAATGTCATAGCCCCACCCCACCCCCATGCACTCACCTAGGCTTTGGGCTTGTTCTTTTCTCTTTAGCCAACAAAGCAAGAGAGGAAGTGGTGGTAACACAGAGCTATAAATGTGTGGCCTCAATTGCCTAGACTCTTGCATCTTTCCCACTGTCATGAGAGCAGCTTGCTCAGAAAGAGTCTTTTCCTGCAGTCTTAGCCCCCACAGTGTGAAGTCAAGTGCAAAAAACCCCAAGTTAACCAAGATTGTGTAGCAAAGCAACCACTGAACCTCAGTCCCAAATTTATGTGATTAAAATATAAATGTTTACAGTTGTAAAACACTAATATTTTAGAGTTCCCAACTCCCAAATTCTGAAAAATCCATTGAACAAAAATTCCAGTAGTCAGATTCTTTCTTATCACATAATCAGAAACAGGATTTTCTGATTAGTGAGCAGCTCTTCTCCAAGTAGGGCTTCCAGAGTTATTGCCTTGTGAGTCCAACTTTTCAATATATGGTATGCACCCCCCCCCCCCCTTAAAATTTAAAAACCTACAAAATTAGGAAGAGCATGAAGCATTAAGAATGGGGAGATTTCACTGCCAGATTTAAATGGGAGCACAGCTTCAACTTACTCCTTTGGCTGGAACATAACCCCATGGCCACATCTCACTGATGCTGTAGTCTCTACAAATAAAAGAGAAAGTGAGAGAGTGAATGGCTTGCCAGGTTCTGCCATGATAGACTTGTAAATAAGTACCAATTTCCTGTCTTTCCTGTCTTTTTTTTTTAATTTTTAAAAATTAAAAAAAAAAATTCCTCCTTTACATTTTAAGAACCAAATCATCCTACAGATTGCTAGTAGGGTAGCTTTCCCAAGGTTTGGAGAGGTCTTTCACATTATCTGCCAGTTCACACAAAAGCTGCCTAATACCAATGATACATACATAAATCCTCCAACTGCCGTGACATGGTATCTCTGTAGCTGTTCAATGCCAGCTTCAATTTTTCAGCATATATAGCCTCAAGTTCATGTATCATTTGCTTAATTTAAATAGAACATTAAAACTTTTGTGTAAAGACATCTTTCATGCTATCTTACAGTTTGGTCCAAGTATCACATCCATAGAGACTTTTTATTCCTTAGTTCTAATTAGTAAAATATTAGTTTAGATATTCCTAGTGGGCCGGCAAGCCTGAGTATATACTACAGCTTAGATGTGAGTCACCTCCACCTCTGGCTGTGGTGTGTCATACTGAGGATATGTTACTAAAAGAACAGGTGCAAAAGCAAAATCAGGAAAGAACCCGAGACACCCCACTGATCTTGGTTACTGAATTCAAGCAGTAAGGTACATATGATAAGCTGAAGGGCCACATAAATTGGTATACTAGTAAAAGAAAAGAAGGTTAGAAGACTAAGGAAAGGCAGTCGTCAGCAAATGCTCTGATCCCAGGCATTGATTGCTGTTGCTGCATTTTCTCAGGTTGTTCAGGTCCAAATATGAACAGGCAGGACTACTTGGAGCTGTTAAAGGAAGCATATGCTCACCATCCTAGAGCAAAGAGACCAATGTTTCCACTTCTATGGAACTTTCCGAGGGAAATCTCCTTCCACTGAAAATTAATCTTTTTCTTTTGAGTTCACTTTTACCAAAGAGTTCCCATATATGGTTTGATATGTATTATACTTTATACTGTTCTTATTTGTATATGTGCCATACTTCTATTAAGTCACTTATTTTGTAAGATAACAAATATTTAAAATATCAAACACAGTGCTGAGTGTAGAGTAGTACCTCAATAAATAGTGATCCTATCCCCAAGAGCATACCAAACTCTTTTCTTTGTTCATTTCTTATAAAAGAGTTGTTAGCATACTATTTTTTGGACAAATCATTGAATAATGTGGTAGGAAAGATTAGAAGACCAGTAGAAAATGGAATCACTATAAACTATGAATATAAAATGCAAATGTTCAACTTCCCTCCTAGCTTAATTTCCTTATGAATTAATGAGAGTGTTAAACATGAAGCTCTCTAAGATCTTGTATATTCCTAGAATATATTGTTCTTACATTAGTTTTACAAAATTCCCACAAACTTAGTAGCCTACACAAACACCCCACAATAAGTAATAACTTCACAACTTCGTGCATCAAAAGTACAAGCATAAACCAGGGGCTGTGGCTCATTTCTGCTCTACTCCCATCTACTTGGGAGACTGGGAGCATCCTTATCCTGAAGCCAGCCTCAGCAACTTACCAAGATCCTGTCTCAAAATAAAAAGGTTTGGAGATGTAGGTCAGTGGTATTGTTCCCCTGTGTTCAACGTATAGTACAAAATAAAAGAAAATGTACATAGAATGATTCAAATGGATTCTCTGCTCAGTGTCTCCAAGACTGAAATTGTGTGGCTAACTGGATTCATATCTCATTTGAAAGCTTAGTCAAAGAATCAACTCATTTCAATTCTACTTTAAGGTGCTGGAAAATTTTAGTTTCTTGTGGTTATACAGTTGAGTGTGTTAGAGATGTGTTCCCTTGACACATCCTATTGAACTTTTTTTTTTTTTTTTTGTCAATTGACAAATAAAAACTGCATATATTTATGGTGCACAGCAGGATGTCCAGAAATAAGTGGCACACTGAACTTCTCTCATGTTTTTGATCTCTGACTTCCCTCTCCTGCTTTTAATTTCATGCCAAGTTCCTTTTGCCATGTAATATAACCACAGGGGTAAAACTAAGAAGTAAAGATTTTGGGTGTCAAAATTCCACCTGCCAAAGATATGAAATTCAAAGAACAAACTACAGCTGCACAGACAGAATGAGTAGCTTTCAAAAATAATGATTGACCAATAATTGGAGGTTTTCAAAGCAGAGATATTTTTGAGAGACAGTGTTGAAGCAAATGTTATTAACAACACTAAAAATGAACTATTATCTGTTACATAATTATGACTTAAGCTACTAGCTGATTGAATTTTTTTATTGCCCAAGTTGACTCATAGATATGTACTGTTATAAACAGCCTAGGAAAGGTTAAAAAAAAAAAAAAAAAAAAAAAAAAAAAAAAAAAAGGTTAACCTGGGAAAGGTGGACCAATGTGGGAAGAACTCACTTTCCTCACTTTCTTTTGTCTATGTCCAAAGCTAAGGAGCCCTAACAACATGTCTTTTATAGAGTAACACAAAAAATGTGTGCTTAATTTATGCCTTTTACTTAATTCATATATCTAAGCCTGACATAAGCTTAAATATTAATGTATGTATTTCAATATAGCTAGCAACTTTGGAAAGGTATGTGAAATGTATTTAGAAATAATGCAAATTAGAAAAAGAAACTCTTCAAAAATATCTGGAATGCCACTGAATGCAGAATGAGCATCCTCTGGGAATGTTCCAATTTCACCTGCTGTCATCTCTCTCCAAATTACTTCAGAAATGTCATGCCTGGTTGAGTGCTGTATACACAGGTGGCTCTGTATCAATGGAGTTTAATGATGGCATGCATGAGGAAGAGATAGGAGAAGGAAAGTATCATCTTGGTATATGTGAGTTTTAGTAGAACTACATTAGCAAATATAAAGCACATTATAATAAAACCTCTATCATCTAGAGAGCTATGAAGAAGAAAAAGTATTCCAGGCACATGAATTTCCTGGTCTGTGGATGTAAAATTAACCTAGACTTTCCTTGCTTTCACATTTGCTGAAATACTTCCTAAACTGTATGTGTTAATTTTCTTAGATTAAAAAGTTCATCATAAAAATTATTGAATCATTGTTTGAGGAATTCTATCAAACAGCTTTGTTGAGATCAGATATAGAAATGAGATATGCTGTACCTGACTAGATCCAACTGCTTGGAATCTAACACATGTCATGAAAATTGTGTATGCAAAAGTCATGCACCAAGTAGCAAATGCATTTGTAATATTGACCTATGATGGGGCCATTTAGTTTCAACATTGAAATGTGATCACTTCAATTCATCAAAGATACTGGTAAGTAAAAGTTTATTTTTCTGTGTCGGTGTACTCTTTCAAGGTGAAAATCAATGTTGATGTTTTCCTTATGTACTTTTAAACTTTCTCAGATATCTGAAAAGTTGTTGAGAGATATATGCATTGTGGATATATGAAAATACTTTTTATAACTCTATGGGGACAGAGACATTGAAGAAATTAATTCGGAAAACAAAACACTAAGTGGCAGACTGGTTACTAAAGAGCAACAAAATTTGGAAAGTCAGTTCTTTTTCATCTTCAAAACAAACAGACTGGACTAAATTTATGATTTCCAAGCTTGAATTATACATGATAAATGACCACACATCCCAATTTTCACAGAAAATACTTGATTTATGCCTGGACTCACCAAGTAATTAGCATTTGTCTTCCCTTTTACTTTCAGAAATGTCCCAGTGGGATAGCAAATTTTATATATATATATATATATATATATATATATATATATGAGCTGTTGAGAGGAAAATACTTATTCCTGGATTCTCATTATGCAAACATAAAGTAAATCATATATATATATATATATATATATATATTAATTTGCATAATATATTATATGTATAATATATATATGCTTATGATTCCTATTAGAATTTAAAAAAGGAGTTTATAAATAAGATAAAAACCAATCCACAAAATAAATTCTAATAACCAATTTTAACTTTCTGTCAAAGATTTCCTGTTTTATTTATATTAAATCACAGCTGTTGAATCTAATGGCATAAAAATACAGCTTTGAAACAGATTCTACATGCATCTGTAATTTTATTGTTATATTTCTTAATTTATCAGTACTACTTGTTCTTAGAATCATTGTTCATCTCCTTTTCTATATAGCCTTTACCAATAATTTCATGACTTTGCTTGATTGTTGAGGAAAATCAGATTTCTGACTGCTTTCAGATTTTTTTCACATTCAATTCCTGAATCCAATTTGAAATTAAAATTTACTTAAAAACTCTATCAATTTTTCTACTAATATTCAACTCTGTAATAAATCAGTCATGAAATTCATCTGGAAAAATAAGAGACCCAGAATAGCTAAAGCAATCCTTAGCAAGAGGAGTGAAGCAGGTGGCATCACTATACCAGACCTTAAATTATACTACAGAGCAATAGTAACAAAAACAGCATGGTATTGGCACCAAAATAGGCTGGTAGACCAATGGTACAGAATAGAGGACACAGAGTCTAACACATATAATTTCAGTTATCTTATATTAGACAAAGGCACCAAAAATGTACATTGGAGAAAAGATAGCCTCTTCAAAAAATGGTGCTGGGAAAATTGGAAATCCATATGCAAAAAAATGAAATTAAACCTATATCTCTCACCATGCACAAAATTCAACTCAAAGTGGATCAAGGATGTAGGAATTAGACCAGAGACACTACACCTAATAGAAGAAAAAGTAAGCTCTAATCTCCAACATGTTGGATTAGGCCCCAAGTTCCTTAATAAAAATCCTGTAGCACAAGAATTAATACCAAGAATCAATAAATGGGATAGACTCAAATTACAAAGCTTCTTCTCAGCAAAAGAAACAATCAGTGAGGTGAACAGAGAGCCTACTAATTGGGAACAAATTTTTACCACATGCATGTCAGATAGAGCACTAATCTCTAGAACATATAAAGAACTCAAAAAGCTTAACACCCAAAAAATAAAAAAATAAAAAATAAAACAACAAATAACCCAATCAATAAATGGGCCAAGGAACTGAACAGACTCTTCTCAGAAGAAGATATGCAATCAATCAACAAATACATGAAAAAATTCTCAACCTCTCTGGCAATTAGAGAAATGCAAATCAAAACCACTCTAAGATTTCATCTCACACCAGTCAGAATGGCAGCTATTAAGAACACAAACAACAATAAATGTTAGAGAGGATGTGGAGAAAAAGGCACACTCATACATCCTTGGTGGGACTGCAAAATTGTGCAGCCAATATAGAAAGCAGTATGGAGATACCTTGGAAAACTTGGAATGGAACCACCTTATGACCCAGCTATCCCACTCCTTGGTCTTTACCCAAAAGACCTGAAAACAGCATACTACAGGGACACAGCCACATCAATGTTTATAGCAGCACAATTCACAATAGCTAAACTGTGGAACCAACCTAGATGCCCTTCAGTAGATGAATGGATAAAGAAAATGTGGTATATACTCACAATGGAATATTACTCAGCAATAAGAGAGAATAAAATCATGGCTTTTGCAGGAAAATGGATGGAGTTAGAGAATATAATGCTAAGTGAAGTTAGCCAATCCCAAAAAGCCAAATGACAAATGTTTTCTCTGATATAAGGAGGCCAATTCACAGTGGGGTTGGGGTGGGGAGCATAGGAGGATTAGAGGAACACTAGAATGGCCAATGGGAGGGAGAGGAAGGGAGGGGGGCAAAAGGGTGAATGAAAAAATAAAAGATGGTAGAATGAGATGGATATCATTACCCTAAGTGTATGTATGAAGTCACGAATGGTGTGAATATACTTTGCATACAACCAGAGATTTGTAAAAAAGTGCTCTATATGTGTAATATGAAATGTAATGCATTCTGCTGTCATTTATAACATCTTAGAGTAAAAAATAAATAAATTTTAAAAAATTAAAAAAAAAAACAAGAAAAAATCATTGGAAGAACAACATCCATTACTAAGTGTTCATGACCTATTGCTAAAAATTGTGACAAGGTGTCTTGTCTAAAACATGACTCTGGTCCCCTGACCTCTGTACACTGTTACTATGGTGAGCTATGCCATACTGCTCACTTCAGTTCTCCTTCTATGTTCAGTGGAACCACCATACATCCAGTGTACTATGACATGACAGACTTTCTTTTAGTGGAAATATTATCTCAGGCCCATATGCAAATGAATGCTCTAAAGGGAGTGCCTTATTGGGTTATAAACGTATCCTGACAAAGCAGAATATGCTCATAATATAGACTATCATTGCAAATAAGAGCACTTGACTAAAACTTCCCACTAATGACCTCAATAACCTGTCCTAAAAGGCTTGGGTGACCCCCTTGGTTGCAAGGGTTGAGAAGCAATCCCATTATAAATTTCAGTTATGGTTTAGTGAAATAATTTAACCTGTGGAAAGTGAATTACAGAACATTTTTCCATATAAGAAAATCACCGGCTTTCAATTGTTTAAAAAATGATTTGGGGATTATTAATATTAAAGAAAATGATTTGAAGTTTGTTTCCTCTCATACTAATAGAAGGTGAATTTTTTTAGGTACTATTTCTTAATGCTCTTGACTTTTTTTTTTTTTCTTCAGCAAGTGAGACTTTGGAAGGATTTAAAAAAAAAAAAAAAACAGAAAAGTTGCAGAACAACGTTAGGTAAAATAATGATTATTTTTGACAATATTTGGGAAAATAGAAGGTGTTAAGGAAAGTCTCACACACACACACACACACACACACACACACACACACACTCACACTCACACATCCTCTAGTCCAGCAGTTTAGGGAACCTAAGTTAGCCCTGTCCTTGTTTTCTATTTATGAAACTGCTTTTGACATGTCATATTGTGTGGTGTCAAACACACCATGCAGTGCAAGAAAAGTTGATATAATCAAGAAAATACAGCTTGAAATGCAAAGTGATTTGACAGCTTATATTTTTCAAATGAGTCTTACTCCATTTATTTTCTCTTTCCTATGTATTTGCTTTATTCACCCTTTCAGAGGCAAATCAAAGTTTTGAGTTATAAATAGAACTGCTGTCTCTTTCCAATAATCATCCTTGGAATTTTAATCCCTGCATGTGTGTCTCTCTTGGTCTGTTGAGACCCAATTGAATAGGATAGTCAGTCCTCTTACTTATAATAAAAATTATGACCTTAGAGTCTTTCTCAATCCAAAATTGAAGAGCCTGTTTATCATAAAAAACTGGGGGAGTTAATAAGTGTCTGAACATAATATGGTGTTTACAAAATTTTCAATATATTCTGAGAAAAGAACAAAAATATAAATTAGAAAAATATATCCCCTATAAGTAAACCTTAATTATAATCTCCTTGTATGGCATATAAAGTGAAAAATTTATATTATATCAGATAATAGACCACTGTGGGGCTAGAAAATTTTGTGGATATAGATGTTTATGCATATGTACATGTACATGTATTTATGTGTATATATGTAAAATGTACATATATTTATGTATCATTTTGAGGTCTACCATCATAATATTCTCAAAATTTAAAAAGAATAAAGATTGGATCTCACAGGGAAATCTTCCTAGGGTATGTAATACCTCAGTTGATCTTGAAAGAAAAGTAAAATTCTCAATAGCCAAAGAGCCATTTCAAACCAATTATTGAACAGTAGCTCTTTCATACACAGCATGATTAGATCAAATGTCAAAGAATCAATCCTTGGAAAATTGGGAAGAAAAGTATACATAGTGGAACACATATCTTATCCATATTATAAATATTGCAATTATTCTATTATTGTAACTATAATCATACCTTATATACTCTCAGAGTCACTGACTGTGTTCATTGCCTTTTCATCACTGTGACAAAATGGCTGAGAAAATCAATGTAAAGATGGAAGGATTTATTTTGGTTCACGGTTTCAGAGGTTTCAGTACATAGTTGCTTGGCTCCATTTCTGTGGTCTTGCGGTGAATGGGGGACATTATGGCAGGGAGCATGTGGCAGAGCAAAACTGCTCACCTCATGGTTGTAGAGAGGGAGAAAAGGGATGAGGCCACAGCAGGATTTGGTTCCCAAGGGCATGTCCCTGAGGACCTACTCCCTTCCTAGGTCTCCTTCCCCAACTTCTACCACCTCTCAATTATTCATTCAGCTATGAACCTCTCAATGGATGAATTCCCTGATGAAGTCAGAGCTCTCACCATTCAATCACTACATAAATCTCCCACCTGTGAACTTTGATGCTTTGGGACCAACACTTCAACACACAAGCCTTTGGGGGACACATCAGATCAAAAACATAACAATGATGGAACACACAAAATTAAAATGCATCAACGAGGAGGATGTAAAATTCAGTAGCACAGAAATAAGCACAGCCTTTCAATCAGTAATTTGTCAAGTCAATTAAAACAAATAAAGCTTCCTCAGATGCTATGATGAAAATGTCTTTCAATTACCAACCTATTATTTATTTTGTAAAGAGAGTTTATTTAATTCACTGTGCTCTCATCTGAACGTGGTGTATATTATAAACAGGAGGGATTAGTGATTTATAAGGCACAGTTGTTTTTTTTTTTTTTTGTTTTGTTTTGTTTTGTTTTGTTTTTTTTCCATGGGAGCAGCTGAACTATTCTTTCAACGAGTCTCTGGCAAACCACAGAGCACTGATCTTTTCTTTCTCTGCCCTTGTTAGAACAGTTGAATCACTCTGTTCCATTCAGTTTGACAGGTTCCTAAGTTTAACCAGTACTAAAAGCAAAATCTGGCTTTCATGAAGCATTTTGGGAAGAAATTTCTCTCTTTTTGGAAGTGTTGAAAATAGGAGCGAAGAGAGGAGAAAGGTGAGAACCAAGCTATGTGAAAACATGTATGTATCAACCGGCTATGTTCACAGCAGCAGCAAGAAAGCTTTCTGTAACTCATAATTCACTATAATCTTAATGATAAGGGTGCACAAACAATTCTACTTTCAGACTTAATTCACGGTCCATTGCCAGCTCAAAGTCAAATTGGCATTATTAGCATCTTGGGGGAAAACATCTAGATCCAGTGACGTTCAGAGCAATTCAGGGTTGGTTGGTTACTTTTATAAACACTAGCAGATAATCCAATCTTCATGCCTCCATTGGCCACCACCAGTTTTGTTCCGCTGCAAGGAGGCCATACTTTTCCTTTTCATTTGATGTTATAACATTCTCATAATCTCTCCTGAATTCTAATCAATCACAACACAGCTGGCTGTCAAAAAGCACTTCCTCAAATCTGAATCAAAATTATACTGTCATAGGCTAAGAAAATCATAACACACAGTTAACCTTTTGTGTCTGTATCTGTGTATTTAACCAACCACAGGTAGAAAATATCTGGGAAAAAATATTGCATCTGTACTGAATATGTACAGATATTTTTGTTTTGTTTTCATTATGGCCTAAATTATACAGTATTCCAACTATAGCATTGGCCTCATATTAATTATGATTGTAATCTAGGGAGGATTTAGAGTAGAGGATATACATAAGTTATGTGCAAATATTACATCATAATACATAAGAGATTATAGTTTCTGCAGATCTGGGTATCTGCAGGGATCCTGGAATGAATTCCCCTTAAATACTGAAGGATGACTTTATATACAATTTTTAATGTTTTTAGCTTCATATCTATTTTCAATCACATGCCAATAAGTGAATATATGATGACAAGAAAAAATTTGATGAACAGATTTCACTGAATGAAAAGATTCAGCAAAATGATATTACTTGTTCAGAATGTGTATTCTCATATTATGAAATAATTTTTTTAAAAATTTTCCTCAGTTTTAAAATTAACATGTGTTTTGTTTTAAAATTAACATGTGTTCATGCTGGGCACTTTGCTTGCTATGACCAAAATACACAACAAGAACAACTTAGAGGAGGCAAAGCTTATCTGTGGCACACAGTTTCAGAGGTCTCAGTCCATAGATGGCTTACTCCATTGCTCTGGGTCCAAAGTGAGCAAAGTAAGGCAGTATATCATGGGGAAAGGGCGTGGCAAAGGAAAGCTGTGCTCTTCAGGGGTCAGGAAAGGGCTGGTGGGACATGTGCACAGGCAAGTGCATCCTCCAGGTCACTGCCTCACTGACCTATCTCCTCCAACTGCCAGCAGTTACCATCAGTCCATTGAAACTTGGATAGACTGATTAGGTTATAGCTCTTATAATTTATCATCCTCTGAATATTCCTGCCAAAGCACAGGAGTTTTGGGGGACACCTCATATTATAACCATAGTAATATACAAATATAGAAAACATATTCTTTAAATAAAATATGAGAATCTGAAGTGAGGTAGATGGGTTTAAATGTGTGTCTAAGTCCTTTGCCACATTACTTAATAGGATCCTGTCATCATGAGCAGGGGGAACTTACAAAATCCCTTGAAACCAGAATCATTCTGGTGACTTGCATTAGCTAAAAGGAAGTAGAAGTCTTGACCCAAGCAGAGGTTGGAATGGGCTTCCGTACTGGGACTTTTCTCTTCACATGTGCTGTCACCATGGCAGCATCCTGAGACTAGCGTTTTATATATAGAAATATGTGTTACCAAAGTGCCCTACAGTTAATCTGTGACTTGTATGGGCTTCTAGGACTTTGTTGCTAAATATTCACAATTTCGTTATTCAACCACTGGTGGTATGAAACTTTTCATTTGTTAATTTTTTGTGTGTATATACAGAAATGAGCAAACACTATAAATCAAGGCTCTCCATTCCCTCTGTTTCCATGAAAAGCAGCTTATGAACATAACACTACAGTTGGGTGCCCCTCACAGCAGCCTAGGAATAGGCAAACATGTGAGCAGACCCAGCCAAGGTCAGCTGACCTGCCTAGCCATTTCTCACCTGATCCAACATTTGAGCAATGTGCTCATTATATGTCACTGAGATTTTGAGGCTGATTTTTCACATTATGGCAATAGGTAGCTAATATTGCATGAAAGTGATTTTAAAAAATAAATATAGGTACTCACTGTTACAAAATGAGTTTTTTGGTGTTTCTTGAGATTGGATCAAGTTTTAGCAAGATGAGTGTTCATAATGAATGAATAATTATTCCATTGCCTATTAAAGAGACAAGTGATTGATATTTATTGGGTAGTGATAGCATTTCAGGAATTTTATATTTACCACCTATAACAAATGCAGTACTATTATTTACCATGAAATGGCCAAGTGAGGCACATCCTTATTCTAAGATGTCTACAAGATTTCTTGTCCCCCACACTTTTAAATGTGACATTGACTCTTTCCTATTGAGAAGAGTATCCGTCTCTCTTGAATCTATAATTGTGGCTTTGTGACTTCCAAGGAGAGGCCATAAAATGCAGCACAGCTTCCACAAAACTTTACTATGGAAACCAGTTATTCTCTTGTCACCCTAGCCATAGGCTCATGTCCCAAGAGGTGGTCTTCAGCATCCTATCTCCTTTCCTGTTTAGAAATCATTACTTATTCCATGTGGTCAGAACTTGTATGTGTTGCCTTATTTAATGTCCATCAAAATGTAATGAAGCAGGTGTTGTGGTTCCTATTTCACAAACAAAGAAACAAAGACTTGGAGAAGGCCAGTGACTTCCCCAATGTTCTCAAGTAGAAATGATGAAGGTTCTCCTTGAACTTTCTTATCACTTATTCAAAAGCAAATCCTCAGCCTTTTTTTCCTTCCTTCTCTGTGGCTTTCATTATTTCATAAAATAATTGTGTTTAATGCCCTTCAAAACAATCTAAGAAATCTCAACTTCACTACACTCAATCCTTCAAAATATCCATATTAGATTAAAGTTGTGTAAATATCTTAGTCTTATCAAAATCCACCTCATTTTCTCTTAACCAACCACAAGAAAGCATACAATTTCTTAACTTTATGGTAAGAGTCTTCATTCTTTAGCCCTAAATTTTCCCTTAAATTTTACTTCTCAGCAATTGTTTATCCTATCTGATCTATCCTGGATGATGTCTGCTTGTGTCTTTGAAAATACTTTGTGTGTTCTTTATACATTACATCATTCTTTTATTTATTTACTTATTCTAATTCGTTATATATAACAACAGAATGCGTTACAATTCATATTACACACATAGAACACAATTTTTCATCTCTCTCATTGTATATAAAGTATGTTCACACCATTCATGTCTTCATACATGTACTTAGGGTAATGATGTCCATCTCATTCCACCATCTTTTTTACTCCCATGCCCCCTTCCTTTCTGTCCCACCCCTTTTCCCTATTTAGAGTTCATCAAATCCTCCCATGTTCCCCCTTCCAACCTCACTATGAATCAGCCTCCTTATATAAGAGACAACATTCAGCATTTGGATTTTTGTGATTGGCTAACTTCAGTTAGCATTATATTCTCCAACTTCATCCATTTACCTGCCAATGCCATGATTTTATTCTCTTTTATTGCTGAGTAATATTCCATTGTGTATATAAACCACATTTTCTTTATCCATTCATCTACTGAGGGATATCTAGGTTGGTTCCACAGATAGCTATTGTGAACTGTGCTGCTATAAACATTGATGTGGCTGTGTCCCTTTAGTGTGCTGCTTTTAAGTCCTTTGGGTATAGACTGAGTATATTACATCATTCTAAATTCATAATATGTATATTATTTACTATATTCTTGTATATTTTATAATATTTAAAATATTTTTATTATACATATGTTGAAAAAGATATAGGTAAAATTCAGTAGTATATAACATCAATAGACTGTGCATTTTATTTGCTGTTAATTATATCTCAACAAAAAAGTTAAAAAATTAAGAGCATGAAGAGAATGACTACAGAATGGGAGATCTATGTAAACTGTTCCTTAGATAGGAATTAATATCCAGAAAATATAAAAAACTAAAAAACTTAACACCAAAAAACCAAACAACTCTATCAATAAATGGTCAAAATGACTCGACAGACTTTTCTCAAAAGAAAATGATCAATCAATGGTCAATAAATATATGAAAAAATGTTCAACATCTCCAGCAATCAGAGAAATGCAAATCAAAATTACCTTGGGGTTTCATCTCACTCCAGTTAGAATTGCAATTATCAAGAACACAAATAAGAATAAATATTGGTGGGGATGTGGGTAAACAGATGCACTCAGATATCCTTGGTGGGACTGAAAATTAGTACAACCACTCTGGAAAACAATGAAGAGTTTCTAAAAAAGCTGGGACTGGAATCACCATATGAGTAAACTATCCCACTCCTTGGTATATTTCCAAAAGATCTAAATTCAGCATGTTAGAAGGATACAACCACATCAATGTTCATGCCCCCACAATTCATTGTAGCTAAGAGATGGAACTAAACTAAGTGTCCATGAACAGATGAATGGATAAAGAGAATTTGGTATATATTCACAGTGGAATATTACTCAGCTATAAAAAAGAATGAAATTATGCCAGTTGCCAGTAAATGAATGGAAATGGAAGACATCATGCTAACTAAAATATGCTAGACCCCAAAAATCAAAGGTAGAGGGTTTTCTCTGATTTGCAGAAGCTAGACTTAAATAAGAAAAGGAGAAAGAAAGAAAAAAAAGGAAGGAAGGAAGGAAGGAAGGGAGGAAGGAAGGAAGGAAGGGAAGGAGGGAGGGAGGGAGGGAGGGAAGGAGGGAGGGAGGGAGGAAGGAAAGAAGAAGGAAGGAAGGAGAAAAGGGGGATTTCATCAAAATACAAGGGAGATCAGTAGAATGGGTGTAGGAGGTTGAGGGGACAGGGAGGAGGAGCAGGAATAGGGAGAAAGGTGGAATGATTCTGACCGAACTTTCCTATGTACATATATGAATATATCACAGGGACTCTCATCTTCATGTATATCCACAAGACACTAGTTAAAAAAAATAACTACAAATAAATAGAAGAAAGATTAAGAGTAGAGGAAAGGGAACAGTGGGGAGGGAGAAGGGGAGGAAGAGCACAAGTACTGGGGACTGAATTAGAGCAAATTGTATTCCATGTTGGTATATTATGCCAAAATGAAGCCCAATATTAAGCATAACTAAAATGAACTAATTTTTTTTAAAAGTTAAAAAGGAAACAAAACAAAAATATCAATATGTTTTACATTTCTTTGTCCCGTCCATTGTGTTCTTCCAGATTTCTCAAAATTATAGGTGTAGAAGTTGAAATGGTTGAAAAACAGCCACAGCAAATACAGTGTTGGGTAAGCTCTTACACATTAAGGTTCCTTTTCAAATAAGAGAAGGCCACTTTCTCCATCTGTACTACTGTTTCCTGAACAGCTTGACCTTCCTCTACCACATTGTTCTAACACTTACAGAAGAAGAAACTCTATAAAATTGTCCCAGCATTGTTTTGGAAGTCTTGGGATCAAGTCAGTAGAAAGTATAAATCGTATCTGGTAGTATACTGCTTTGGAAATTATATGGTATTTAAATTAGATGTAAGCCGGGCTCGGTGGCGTACACCTGTAATCCCAGCACTTTGGGAGGCTGAGGCAGGAGGATCTCGAGTTCAAAGCCAGCCTCAGCAATGGCGAGGCACTTAGCAACTCAGTGAGACCCTGTCTCTAATAAAATACAAAAAAAGGGCTGGGGATGTGGCCCAGTGGTCGAGTGCCCCTGAGCTCAATCCCTGGTACCAATAAATAAATAAATAAATAAATAAATTAGATGTAATAGTAAATCGTTCTAACAATGATGTCCCAACATGTGGTATTAATAATGCCAGATACGTTGATATTCTTTCTTTATTGCACTTTATATTACATTATTTTCTTTTATGAAATAGTTTTATTATTCTTCATGTATTAAGTTCGAATGAGCTCTTTATTTTAAATCTTATCATTTGGAAGCAGCTATCTTTAGGGTGTTTTAGTTGATATTAAGACACCAGACTGAAATTATTCTGATTTCAGTTATGCTGAATTTCCTGAGATAACCTATCGTATTGCTGTTCAAAAATAAAATTTGAATTCTGATGAGTCTTCCCTGCAGTCACTGCCTGCATAGTTAAGGGTGTGACATTGCTGACAGCTGCTTAGAATACCTCATTGTTCTCTGTTAACAGACTTACAGCCAGAAACACGACTGCTTGAATAAGCTAAATGAATGAGGAAGAAAAAATATATAGGTTTGTTTGATTTATAGAGTATTTGGATGCCAAAAATATAATGCGGTTAGATTTCTGCTCTTTATAGGTGAATATGTGACAAAGTAAAGGGAATTTCCCCACTCTCACTCAAGACTTGTAATGGTGTCAAATAAAAACAAATCCTGACCGAGGTGAAGCAGCAATTTTATGTTAAAAGGTTGTTGCAATTGGAAGGACACTCCAAACTCAGGATTTGCAAGCATGTCAAAATCAAACAGAGAGGCTTTTCTATACAGAAAGGAGCGAGCAGAGTTAGCAGGAACCTTTGACAGGAAATTGGGAAAGTGATGGAGGCGAACAGATAGCATGGTCAGAGTAGTCTGACAGGAAATATTTTTAGCAATGCTCAGCTAATCCTTAAAATGAGATCTTAATAGGGGTTGTTCAGTATTTTATTGCTTGCTCAGGCCAGGGGGAAAGCTGAAGTTCAGGGACCTGTGGGGAACTAAGAAGCCTGACTAAAGTTTGGCCAAGCCAAACCAGTGGGTAACTAATGGGCAGTTGTGAGCATTTAGTCAATAGTGTGCTAAAAATCCTATTTTTAAATGAAAATGAAATCAAATCCACAGGTATATTTGAGTGCCTACCAGGTACAGGACACTATACACTGTAAAAAATGACCCATCCTGTCATAATCTTATCAACCATGACACTCTCTCATCAGAGCTGACCATGGGGAACATGTCTCCACTGTACCTTGACCACACTTGTTTCCTGCTCTTGGAAGTTTCAGTGGGTGAATGGTGAGAAGGCGATATGAATAAAACAGTTAAGATATATGAGTTCACAAAAATGCCTAAGGGTATTGATAAGTGTTCTGTGACAGTGAGTTCATTTTTCTTGGCTCAATTTATGAATGTTAATTTATGGCAGTAAGATATTATGGTGCAGGTGGGTGCGGGTATGCATTCACGCATGTGCATGTTTTTGTTATGCATGCTTGAAATGATGAGATGGGCCTGAAAGAGGCAAAGAGGCAAAATTGTGGGGCAAGGACAAATGCTTGAGGGTAGCATTGAGCATTCCTTGAGAACTCAGTAAGTTGAACTAATTGCCAAGCTCATATATATTCAGCCAAAGAAATGACAGGAAAGAACATAAACCAAGAAGCTGGATATCCACTTCCTTCTTAGAACATCATGAAATAATGGGCACGATGTTATGCAACTCATGTTGAACATCATTGTAGTATGGAGGTAACTGATGATTTTTAGGGTTGTTTTTCCAGGAAGTGTAACAAAATAAACTATACTTCTCTTTGTGGAGATATGGGGAAATTTAAAGAACACTTTATTTGGTTAGAGACAACATCATATGTCAAACACTACATGTAATTAATTATCAAAGAAATGCTAAATATATTTGCTTAATAGCAATTCATAGAAGAATGAGAAAACTTCCAAAACACATGAAAAAAAATTCAGAGCTATTCAAATTTGTTATTTAGTTAGGTTTTTTAAAAAAAATTTAAATTATATTAGGTATTTCAATTGTTCTGTGTTTGCAAAGCTAGTAGATGAGACAAAAGGCATAAAACCAGTTGGTTCTTTGGTGAAAATTTAAGCGAATGGTTTGGGAAATATTGTCTCACATTAATCCATGTGTTTATTTATTTGAATTGAATATTAAGCATGTTTTCCTTGCATACATGCAATTTTATTTAATATTTATATTATTTATATAAGTTAAAATTACAGAAAGGTGATGTGATTTTTTTGACAATAAAATATGGAACTTGGGTAATAGTAATATCAACTTTCAAAACCTAAGAAAATGAAAAATGAAACTTGATAGCTTTCTGATGTTATCAAACCTAGAGATAAAAAGTGGATTATTAGTTTTGGTTTAGCTTCATGTTGAGCTAAATTTCTTTACGCTTTTAATAGAATCTGTTAAATATGTCGGTAAAAACACAAATTTGCCAACCCAAGTAAATAAGCTGTAATTATAACTCATTTTGATGTACTAAAGTCTAATATGCTGCAGTCTTATTAAAGTGGTTTTCAAATGTAACATTCAAAACAGGATGTAGTTATTATAGCTGCAGTAAGAATGAGAGGAGCAGCCGTGGATGGTGAAAGAGTATTAGTCTATATTTTATAGAGAAAGTCTGACATGTGTGGACTAATATTTGGTGTAGGAGAAGATGGGCATTACATGATATGCTGTGAAGCAGCAAACAGAATTAATCTCTGCTCATCTATCAGGAAGACTGATGGCCCCCATTTGCTGGTTAATTCAGGGTCCTTTTTCAAGTATCAAATGTCTTTGGATGTGTGCTTTATGGCTCAACAACTTTCCAAGGTTACTCTATGGTAAAGAGTCATTTGCCAACTCAACCACTGTTGCTTGGAATAACATTCATCCTGATCTCCAACTATAAGTTTATATTTATTGTGAAATGTGATGGATTATCTGTCACTGTTGAGTGAAGACCAGAAAGTTTACTGTGGTGACTGAAAAGCCATCAGAGCTCAGTTCATATCATTCTTTGGAGTTAAAATATAAATAAGCTTATGTTCACATGAGTAGCCATCTAATTCTCACCTTGCATTAGTCAGCTTTCTGTCATTATAACAAAATACCTGACATTATCAACTTATAAAGGGAAAAAGTTTATTTAGACTCACAATTTTGGAGGTTTCAGTCCATGATTGATTGAACCCTTGGCTTGTGGGCAAGTGGCAAGGCAGAATATTACTTTGGAGCATTTGGCAGAGTAGTACAACTTATTTGAAGCAAGGCTGGTGCTACACCCCATAATCCCAGCCACACGCAAGGCTGAGGCAGGAGGATTGCAAGTTCAAGGCCAGTCTCTGCTACTTGAAGATACTCTGTCTCAAAACTAAAAAACGGGCTGGGGACATAACTCAATGGTAGACTTTCCCTGGGTTCAATCCTCAGTACCGCAAACAGACAATAAAACAGCTCAATTCATGGCTCAAAAATGAAAGAGAACAAAGAGACAGGGACAGGGACCTACAACTTCCTTCAAAGTCACACCCCTGATAACCAAACTACCTCCCACTAGACCTCACATATTAAAGGCTCAATAAATTCTCAAGAGCACCACTCTGAGGGTCCACTTTTTGACACATAGGCTTTAGGGGACATGCAACGTGCAAACTATAGCATATACGTCTTACCCCTTTACACTACAGAATTTCTAAAAAACTCTGTTCTGCTCTTTGTTACAACTGGTGAAATTAGAGTATTTTCTAGAAATTCCCTTGGAAATTTATATTATAATACAGTAAGTTTAAATTATGCTTTATAAAATACACTTGATCTAGAAGGGGAGCCAAAGCTAAGCATACAGCTTAACATCTATTGAGAGTTTCCTATGTCCTGAGCAGAGTGTCGTATATTATGCTTCATTTAAATAAAACTGTGATATTGCTATGAATATTTTATGAGTAGTTCTAAGATACAAGGGTGAATTTTGTTTTCTTTTGTTTTTAGAGAAAGTGAAAATAAAATGCATCTATGTCTCAAACACAAGGCATTTCCACAGCTAAACTGCAAAAATGCTTAGATTTAATTATGAGCAGTAGTACCAGCCAATTCAGAAAACTGAAGACATACAGAGGGGTTTATAAATTTAACAATTACTTACAAAATGTTGCTGAGTGTGCAGAAGAATCAAAGCGTGAAAACTCAAAGAGATGATCTAAGAACCAAGGGAAGTGAGAGTTCAGGGCACCACGGGATGAAGTGGTTTAAGAACATGAACGAGCAGAGTGGCTGGGAATAGCAGAGGGGAGATATGGTTCTTAGATCAGGACAGAGAGATTGATATAATCTGGTTAAATATGTTCTTTTCTCTTGGGTCTTACTAAACTGGTAATTTTTTTTCGGTCAATCTTTTGTTTTCCAATGAAATATTTCTGGAACACCATTACTTAATTATGTCTTTTTATTTCACACTCTGTAAAAGCTAAGGTAGTGTTACTGTTTGGATGTGAGATATTCCCCAAAAGCTCATGTGTGGGACAATGGAAGAAGATTTAAGGGAGAAATTGTTGTATTATAAGAGCCTTAATCCAATCAGTGAATTAACCCTCTGATGGCAATTAATTTTTAGTGGTAACTGAAGACAGGTAGGATGTAACTGGAGGAGGTGGGTCCCTGGGGGCATGGCCTTGGGGTATAAATTTTGTACCTGGCACATGGTGTCTCACTCTGCTTTCCGATCATCATGTGAGCTGCTTCCCTCTGCTGCACTCTTTTGCCATGATGTTCAGCCTCGCCTTAAGCCCCGAGGAAGGGAGTCTGCTGTCTATTGATTGAGACTTCTGAAATTGTGAGGTTCCAAATAAATTTTTCCTCTTTTACAATTGTTCTGGTTGGGTCTTTTAGTCACAGTGATGAGAAAGCTGACTAAAACAGATAGATTATGGGCCTTTCCTTGGGAACAAAGTAGTGGACAGTGATTTTCATACTCAACATTGTTCACTACATTGATATCCAGGATTTCACTATTTCATCATAGAGGAAGCCTAATTATTTTCAGAACTTTTCTGTTACAATCTAGAAGTGCAAGGCTTTCTTTATATGAAACTATAAACTGAACAAAAAGACAAAAATGACACAATAAAAAGACATTAAGTGATTAAATTGTTTGGAAATGATTTAAAATGTAACAGACTTCATAGAGAAAGTGCAAGGTAAATTGGCCTGTTTTTTTTTTTTTTAACTAAAGTGAGTTTCTTGTTTTTCTGTTCTATGGCATATATATATATATATATATATATATATATATATATGTATATATATATATGTATACACACATACATACACACACATATATATATATATGAATATGATATATTCATAAATAAAGTTAACTCAGCAAAGAAAATAACCACAGAGGAAGTAAAAGTCACCCAATATCCATCACACAATTGCTGAATAATTTTCCAGGCAACAGTTTCTCTCTTTCATATGCATGAATTTGTGTACACATGTGAGCATGTAAAATTATGTAAACAGTATTAGATATGTTTTGTTTTGATGTGCTTATTTTTTTTCTAATGCATGTCTTGGAGATGTCCTTTCAATACCAATAAAAGAATATAGAGATAATTTTTAAATTATTTTTTCTTCACTATTAGAGATACAAATCTCTCATTTAAATGAAGGGTATATTATAAACAACACCTATATCAATGTCTATACTTGTAAAGTTATATTATTCTCTGGGAATACATACCTGAGATGGCACTTTTCTGGATAAAATATTATGTACAATTTCAAACACAGGCGCATTTTGTTTTTGCAAGTTTTGATTGAACAAATACAAGTGCTAGGCATCTTCTACTCAAGGATAGCAATAAACACAATATGGTCAAACTCCTAGCTCTTGTGACATTTACATCACAATGGTGGTAAGAAAATGAACAAATAAATCAAAAGTCAAACAAGGAAATATAAACCATGAAAATAAACAGGCTATAGGAAAAAAAAAATGTGACAAGGGGGTCTCTATTGTAGGCAAATTTGAAGCAATGGTCTGAGTGGTGGGAAGACTAAAGTATCTAGTGGTGTAAGAAGATCAGCTCTGGCAGAGGTACCTGAAAGTGTAAATGCTGAGACTCAGAGCACCATGGCTCATCAGAGTTAAGACTATGCAAGGTATAGACAGAGGCAGAGATAGACTTAAACCAGACCACACAAGGCTGGCAGAAGAACACATATACTACTTGTTTCCAAGAGCCTTTTCATCCATGAAGGATTTTCATTTTTATATAATCCAATCTTCTTCCAATGAATTGTCACTGATTTCTACTCACCAATGATGTGTGAACTGCACCCTTTTCTGGAGAATTACCTTTGATTCATAGGAGTGTCTGACTAGAACTTTAAGCCTCCCCTCAAATTCACTTTCTGTTCCCAGTAGCTCATTCTTATTCTGCACCTTTTCCTTTTCCATTCTGCCTTCCACCCTCCCTTGAAGCTTTGTTTCCCTTGCACCCAAATACCTGACTCAGGCTCAGCATCAAGGAAATCAAATTTAAGACAAGAAAATCTTCTAGCACTGGGTTAGCAAATTGAGGGTGGGTCACAAAGATTCAGATGCTTATTTTAGTAAATAAAGTTTTATTGGAACACACAATATATTCAGATAGATTGATAGTTGCTTCCATGCTACATTAACAGATTTGCCCAGATGTTACAGAGACCAAGTGTTCTATGAAGCTGAAAATATTTATTCTCTGACCTTTGACAAAAAAGTAAAAAAGAAAAAGCTTACTGACCCAATGTTCTAGAACAGCCCACTGGGGATTTTATTTTTTACTGTAGTTCATCTATATATCAAGCAACTAATTTCTCTACTTAGTAAGATATATAAATTTGGATATAATTCTATCCATTTGCTGATTTACAATATAGCATGGGACAAATACACATAAATATAAACACTAAGGTCAATGAGAGCAAATGTTATGCTTCCTCCTCAAGAGTTGTGCCCAGGTTTAGCCATTACTTGTCATGCTAAGTAACTGTATACTTGTATTAATTAATAGGAAGCAGTAAATAAAAATATCATCTTCTGTTAAACATTAAATTATTTTTAAGTGTGAGAAATTCTTATAAAGAAGGCAGTTTTGATCTGGATTTTGAATAGAAAGGAAGATTTTACAATCAGAATGGTGATGACAGATGAGAATAAAAAAGAGAATAAAAAAGAAATTAGCTAAAATACAAAAGTGAAAATGCACATAGCAGGTTTGGACACCATGCATTAGCAGTATTCTAGGTCTTTTATTTTTTTTTTTTATCCCTTTCTTCCCTTCATCTTTTTCTATTTTTCTCCTCCTTCCTACTTCTTCCTTACTATAGATTAATAAACTAAAATTATAAAGAAATGGATGGGAAATTATGTTTAGGTTAGGGATAATCCCAGAATAGGCTGGGATTATTGTAAACAAAATTATGATTTAGTTTATTCTGTAGATATTTAGGAGGTAGCTAATCGATTGCATACAAGTTATTTGTAAGTCTATAACCAAACAGACTCTCAAAGTAAACTTAATAAGCATAGGACTTGTATATTCTTGAAAGAATTTTTTAATGAAATCAAGCAAGGAATACCACTGAACTTTCTCCTCTAATTAACTATGCCCTGAGAAATCCATACAATTATTGAAGCTAATATCCATCGAAATGTTTGGTTACACTAGCAACCATTTCATAGTATTTTTGCATGCCTTAAAACATAGATGTTACTGATATTCTTCCTTCTTGAAAAGTGTGGACATAAGAATTCTTCATCTTTAAAATATAAATCTCTTTGGACATTTTGATGGGTATTTGGTAAGTTCTTAGCCTTATATATCTCCTTTTTTAGCCATTCTACCTCATTATTCCTCCTTGCAGAGCATGGCCATGAAATTACTCCAAAACTTGTTTAGTGAGAATGTAATCCTTACCCCTGTAGTCACATTCATCATTTAAATGATGGGTAAAATTTCAGTAAGGAATTTTAGAAGCAAGATACCTTTAAAAATGAGCAAGGAAAGTGTCAAGGAAGGATATTAATAAAAAATGAATCTCCAAATTTCAGTACATCTAGTTTTCTTGTTTCCACTGAGGCACAGTCATTGCAATCTTGTGTGGCTATTTTCCCAGTGAGATACAGACATTATTTTTTTTGAAAAGTATGATATGATGTAATAGTTAATAAAGCATAGCACATATTGGACTGATTATGGATGGTTAATCTGGAAAAGACTAGAAAATGGAAGATCACATGGATTGCAGATAAACAGGAAGCTGATCATTTGGTGGAGACACTGAGTCAAAAAGCCCATGTGAAAACCAAATATCTCATGATTGTTGTTGTTTCTATCTAAAATTAAGAAGAAGTTCCTCAAAAGTTAGGTCACAATCATGCCCAAATAAATGCAACCTAACAAACTTTTCTATACCATCATAAGATAACAGCTACTCTAGGTTGAAAAGCTTAGCATGGTCACAGTGTTGAGTAGCTGTTACATCAAAGACACAAGACATTGATAAATGCCAAGAGGTTATTTTAGTTCAGATTAAAACAAATCCACAAAGGCAGAACTTGAAGGGAAGATGGTTTACCAGAAAGTGGGGGGACTTGTAAATAAATGTACAGTTATGAGGTTTCAGTAGGTCTGAGTTTTCCACTTCAGGTACTGAGAAACTATTTCTAAGCTGGACTGGAATGTTGGAAGAGTGATCAGTTGAAAAGTTGTGTTCACTCTTTTCCTCCTGCTGCCCAAGAGATGGGCAGTGGTTATTGAGAAAATGTCTCAGATATTAAAAACCTTCCCTGGATTTTAATATCCTTCATGGAGGAAGTTTTAGATGTTTTATTTCCATAAACCCAATAAGTTCAGAATTTTGCACAAAGTAGCAGGTAAACATGTTTTTAGACAATCATTATATGTTCATTTTTAAGTGAATTTTTAGGGTGTTAAGGAAGTTTTCAGGGAGGAAAGTAATGAAAACATTTCTCAGTAAAACAACAGCAATAAGTCTTATATCCAAATCAACTTGACTCTGTTGAGCTCTAAATTTAGTCACTCTCTTTCAGGGGAAATCTGATGGTTCATATGTCTCTCGCAACTTGGCTACAAATGATTTAGGTTTCTTGGCTGGCTTAGACAAAGGGAATCTAATGTTTTGGACATCTTAGAATATTTTATGCCTTTCCCCTCTAGTGGTCATAACTCTTACAGATCACTTATTTCTAATGCTATAAGCCAGAGGCAAAATTGAAATAGTAAAAAGTAATTTGTGAAAGTCAGGCCTGTTTCACAGGGGCCCTGGGTTAATGTGAACCATTAAGAACAAGTATGTTAATATATTCACTTGCATTTTTCCCTGTATTTTATGGTTTCCTTTTTTTTTTT
Source organism: Tamias sibiricus (assembly GCA_025594165.1). NCBI lineage: Eukaryota > Metazoa > Chordata > Mammalia > Rodentia > Sciuridae > Tamias > Tamias sibiricus. The sequence goes on from CM046671.1 coordinate 40,419,923, forward strand.
TTTTTTTCCTTTTCATTTGACTTTCTACTTTATCTTAAAATCCTTCAGTACATGGTGTAAGATGAGGTGATAACAACTTGATCATTTTCACTGAGTAATGTGCTAGGTATTAAGTAATGTAATGTTTCTCTTACTGTATATGTATTTGGTAATCTCAAACATATATAAAACAAAATCACCTCTTTTATTTCTTTTATAAATGAATGTTTCTATAAATTCTTACCAGAGGACTACATTGATGACTACACTGATATAATTATGGAAATACAAAATATGTGAATATTGCATGAAAATATCACCTTTTATTAATTTTCATTATTTTCAAAATGTTTTAGCTGCTCATTCATCCAGAAAAATGCTTAGAGTTTATTTTAATCTAAATATAATATTTACTGAAGATATACAAGTGCTCAGCACAGCAAACAGCACATACCTGGTCTTTGTTCTCATCAAGCTCGGAGTGAAGTATAGTATATTTCCTGGATAAGACTTCTGTCCAAATTCTCATTTGTATATCTCCTGAGGTGAACTAGACAAGACCTTGAAGAACTCTCATAAATATTATTTTATCCCTCTCCCTTCAAGCCTTAATCAGAGTTAGAACTTATCTACTTCATCTTTTTCACCTTGTCTAGTCATCAATAACTTTTAGCTATGTAGAGTTGAGGACTTTGCAAAACAAGTTGTGCCTACACAGTACAATATTCATGAAGGCAGGAGTTTTATTTTTCTTGTTCAGACATCATCTTTAGCTTATGAAACTGTTCCTAGCACATAGTAGACAGGAAGTATTTGTTTAACACAGAAGACTTGTTATTGCTGTCTTGTCACCTCTTATGAATATAAAACTTTATTACCAGGTTGGTGTTCTTTTTAGGTATCCTCAATTCAGAATCTATTTAGTCACCTGACAAAAGGTTCATCAGCTGCTTACCATTTGCAAGTGTTTTTGCACCTCCACCAAAATCCCTATTCTTATGGCCGGTAAAAGGGAGCTGTTTGTCTGTAGTAGCTTCACTCTGTGTATCCCTCTGTTCCATTCGTTTACTTCTTTTTTTTTTTTTTTTTTTTCACTCTTTACAATACCTTTATTTTATTTATTTATTTTTATGTGGTGCTGAGGATTGAACCCAGTGCCTCACACATGCTAGGCAAGCACTCTACCACTGAGGCACAACCACAGCCCCCATTCATTTACTTCTTGATACAGCCTACAGAACTTTCTCCAGAGGCATTGAATAGGGTAGGAAATAGTAGGTGAATACAGCTATTAATCTCTTTTTCCTCTATACCAACCTCTATTTCCACTAAATAACCAAATTCCATTTCCATCCAATGTTCCTCTACTTTATTTCTTGCTGGTGACAATATCCTGGATAGGTGGACCTCTAATTTGTGCCTTCTTCCCTATCTGCCCCCCACTGCTAAGTGATCTCCATTCTGATATCTCATCTCCTTTAAATAGTCTAAAACATTGCTACTAGCCTGTTATTCTAAATCATTACTCTGATCTTGCTCCAAGTTAAAAATCATAAGAGAAAAAATGTTCTTATGTTAAGCTGATTTACTTATAAAATAACATCAAAATCTCATCAAATTTCTAATTTTCCAGAATGCTTTGAACTAAGATCCATGTCCAATTTCAACAAGTATTCTGAGCTGGTATTTTCTGTGGCAATTACCACACCCACTTCAGTTTTGGCTTTCGTTATCTGTCCTTTCTGCAACTTGATGCTATTGTTAAATATAAAATCCCTCTATGTGACTTGGTGGGTTACAATAACAGCAACAACAATGAAACAAAAAAGCCTTGAAATTAAAATGGACAAAAAGAGTCTTCTTCAGCTAATTAAATTTAAATGTCAAATGGAGTTGATTTTTAGGTTAAGCTATTGCTTTTTTTCTCAGAAAGCCTCTTAACAGAGTCATGCTTCTGTGGTCCTTACCCTTGTTAGGGAACAGGAAGCTGCATCTGCTGAGATCTGCAATGTCTTTTTGTGATAAGGTGGCTATTGTTCATACCAAGTTTAGCACTATGGTGGACACTGTTGCTGCTCTAGATCCTGCCTTCCTTTAATACTGACCATGACACACTTAACTAACTTTGTCCTCTTGTCCTTTGTTTGTTATTGAGTTCAACCAAGGGGATGCATCAACAAGAGCTCGGTAGGGAGGTGAGAGAATCTGGAATATTTGCTCCCTCAGCTCTCTCCATGTTGATGGATGGTGGTACACTCATGGCTGAGTTTCTGTCCTCTGATTGGTGAGCATCTTCTGCACCTCTGGGCTCACTAGGTTCATATCTGAATTCTCTACTTACAGTGTCTTCCTTGCTATCTCTAGCCTTGCCATTCCCTCTTGGAGTCCTTTAATCTTGTTTAATTTTTTTTTCATGGTAGAGTAACTGGGGATTGAACTCAGGGGAATTTTAACATTGAGCTACATACATCCCCAATCCATTTATTTATTTATTTATTTTGAGACAGGGTTTCCCTAAGTTTCTGGGACTGCACTCAAACTTGTAATCCTTCTGGTTTAGCCTCCCAAGTTGCTGGGATTACAGGTATACACCAGCTAATCTTGTCTAACTTTGAAAATGGTTTCTCTATTAAATTCTTGTTCATTATATTTTTATAAGTTTGCCACCGCTTTCTTGGCTGTGGCTGGCCAATATATGTGAGCCTTGTTCGTTTCAGAACAAAAAATAGAGTTGACATTGTTGTCCTTCAGATTCCAGTCCATCCTGGGCATCAAAAAGCATGATCTTTATCTCACATAGGATAAGCATCAGAAAAAGTAGCTGGCTTGGACAAATAATGTGCTGTATTATAAAACTCATTAATTTATTAGTGCTGAAGATAATATACTATTATATTTTGTTGTAACTAAATTGTCCTAATGAATGTTATAGGCTGATAAGATAACACTGCGAGAATAGAAATTTCTACTGTTTATCATTAGCAGGAAGAATAAATTCCATAAAAGGAATCAAGAACGTAGGGTATATTCTTTATAAGGGTGAGGAAGAAACATTCTCTAAGACATTAAATCTTTGGGCCTGAATCATTGGGTGTGCTACATCTTGAGCATTTTGAGTGAGGGTTTCAAGTGAGCTTATATGGAATACAGTATTATTTGGGAAGGCAGCTGTGGAAAGTCCAAATTCCATCATTTCATTGAACAATAGTTTTCTATTTCATACCCGCTATGGTGAGCAAGGTTTTTTTTTACCTTAAATTGAGGTTGATTCTGGTGTTGGCATTTCATTGGTGATAACTGAAGGGTATCTGTGTCCAGGAAATGGTAATTTTAAGAAGTTCATCATCCAAACAGGCAGTAATGAAATAACAAAGACACCAGGAGCCCGGCACTCTGGGAAGCTTAGGAAACATTAGAGGTGGGCTAATGTCAGCTGAATGTCTGCCGATAAGGCTAAAGTGCTCAGGCACACAACAGTTGGCTCCTGGAAGAATCTTTAACACTATTTTATAATCAGTTATTGATAAAGTCAAATCATTGGGTTTATAATTATCTAAAGTCCAACCATATCAAGTTTTTGTTTTTGTTTTTGTTTTTCATTCACCGTTGGCTGCTGTCTCACATTTGTTCAAATCCTTTTGGCTATTAGACTATGAAGAAGAATAAATGATTATGTAATTCTTAATAAATGCTTCAAAAAGGAGAAAATATTGCAGGAGGTAGTGTTGTGTAGTCATGAGTTTGAATACCTATATGACCACAGACAAATTGCCTAATCCTTCTCTGACTCAATTTCCTTCTTGAATTGGGCCTAATAAATGTTCATAGCACATGAAGTTGCTGTGAAGAATTAAATCTTAATATGAGTAAAACCCTTAAAGTGTGCCAATCACATAAAATGCTCCAAACACATCATCTGTTAATATTACAGCTGTAATTATTTCCATTGCTACAATATTAAGGGAAATAATTATTTAAAAGTTGGATAAAAATTAGATAGTAGTGACAGCTGAATTCTTGTCTTGTAAGAACTTCCAATTAATTCTAATTGTTTTAGTTCATAATCATATCTTCTATGTTGGAGCTACTCTGTTTTTTTCTGTACACTTACACAATAGATATGCACACATATAATATACCCAGAAATCATGTACAAAATAATATGCTATCTTTGTTTTAAGTCTGTCTCTTGTATTTTAATCTAAAAAAAAGAGTTCCCATATTTGTCATTTCCTTGAAGATTAGATATTTTATCATGCTTCCTTTGCATTTCTTCTTGTTTCTCTTACATCATGAAATATAGCTTGGGCACAAATGGTACTTGTGAATTCACAGGAAGATATTAGACAGGAAATTATTATGAACATTTAAAAAATTAGCATATATCTATGCATGATTAATTTAGGTTTAGTAATCAGAAAACATACCACTGCATTAATATTATTTAAGGGACACATAGAGAAATTATTTTTTCTTTACATATGGAAGTTTCTCTTTCATTCTATTATTTTAGGTAAAGCCAAAACGCAGGAGCTAGAAAGCCAGAAAGTACCTAATGGCTTTGAAAGAAAGAATGGTAATCATGATATATATGTTTTACACTTTTTGTTAAAGTGTTCAAGCTCCAAGGGCAGAGAAACCCAGTTTGCTTCTGTAGCATTATTGTCATCTTGCACACTCCCTGCCTTTATATTAGCAGAGTAGGCAGTTATTTGTATTTTTATATAACTTATGATATTTTAGAGAGAAAGGTGTTATTTGAACAAAGCATCTCCTCAATAATTATAAAACCTAAAATTCTATTGATATTTTTTCCAGGAGATGATGAATTCCTTTCCTCCCTGTTAAAGTGCAAAGAATAAGGAACATGGGGAAATTGAAGAATGATTTGGGTTAAGAAGTTCTTGTGTCCTTCTCCAAATTGACCAGGAAGTGAGATGTGATGGAGGGAGGTAATGAAGGAAAAGGAATTGAAAGAGAAGGAATCTGGACTCATGAGTGAGGTGACCTGGTTTCTAATTCTGCATCTCCCTTGTCCTTTCATAAATTTGTTCACCATTCTTAGTGTCATTTGTTCACTCAGAGAACACCTCTGTGTACAGAACTGTACAGGGTCAGCATGGTGTTCAGTCTTCCGAATATAACTGTGCATTCAAGGAAACAGGGTGGGCCCATGTCAAAAGTCAAATACCTGAGTGATATGGAATATCATCTTCAAATGGCTGATATAGACATATGATAGTTAAAAGGCTAGGGGATCATTGTGGCCTCAGGAGTAAGGGAAGTAGGCTTTGAGAAGCCTGTTCAGGATGAGATACCCTGAGGTCTGGGAATTGTGCAGGGTGAGCTTGTGAAATACATTACATTAGGTAAGACTTTGGGTATAAACTTTGGATGCAAACTTTTTACAACCAATTCGAAATAATAATAATGAGGGCATTTAGTTTTATGATCTCATTAAAATTCTTGATAGCTTAAGTAGAATCTATACTTCTATCTTCATTCAGTTTGTTAGCCAAGAATTAGCATTCCCTGTGTAACTCAGATTTACGTGAGAAGGAACAATTGGGAAACCAGGTTGGTTTAATAAAATAAATAAATAAATAAATACAAGTTTGTTTTAAAACAATGACTATAGGAGCCATCGATTTTTATTTCAAACTAAGCAACTATAGTCTATTCTCTGATAAAAATGAAGAATTCCCTTTTCAGCTGATAAGGCCCAGAGTATTTATCTTTGGCTGATCATGGAAAGAAGTTGGCCTGGGCTATCCATCTGCTTTTATGAGGCTTTGTTAACACAAGGGACAATGAGGCTGAAATTGGCTTTTGACTTAGCAGATCCTTATCATATCTGGCACCTCTTCATGAAAGAAAACAAAAGTCAGGTGGCACTTAAATTAGATGAACATTCCTAAAACAAAAACAGATATGGAAAATGGTAGGTTTCTCCTCTCCTTCTCAAGAGCTCTATGAGAATGAATGTTGTTTGTGATTTCAAAGGATAAAGTTCACTTTATCTGCCTGGCCTTGATGGCATGTGCTTAGCACAGCATGTGAACAAGGAAAGAAACATGGGCATTAATCCCACAGAGATCCATTTTAAAAATCTCCTTAACGATTATCTCAGTGGTCCAGGTTGCCATCTGTAGCTGTAGATTGTGATATAGTTATTGTATGGGGAGGTCAAACACACCACAGGAAAAAATATTATTTCTGTTCTGATAGTTTGTTCTATGTTGTGCATGAGTCCCAACAAAGAATTTTCTACATATTAAAAATCAGAATATTTCAAGAGCAGTAACTGTTCTAAAGATAACTTTGGGCTATATTTTTGGCAGCAAAATCCACATTCTCATTCTCTCATTGTTGCATCTATATCTCAGAAACAACCTCAATGTAACATAAGAATCCCTTCTAAGGATCCTAACTGATATATTTCCAACATGCATTTTAAGACCTCTACTAAAGGGGCTCCTGCCTCCAAAATCATCTGATCCCATTGTGTACAACTCTATTTGTGAAGCTAACTCACTTAGGCTGAAACTTCTCTTCCTATATACAGATTGGCAATAGCTTTCACAACACAAACACTCTTCTCTCCATATATTAGTGGTTCAAATATTTGAAGAACTACTCTTTATTTTATTTTCTTGCTCTCTCTTTTATTGACATTCTTACCTGCCACAACTCTCAATCATATGACTTAGTTTCTAGACTTTGTATTATCAGAGCAATTGCTCTGTGGATTTGCCTTGATATATCAACATTCCTTTTAAAAAAATTGTTTATTTGATTTAATTAGTTACACATGACAGTAGGATGCATCTATGCACTTTGGTATATCATATATAAATGGGATATAATTTCTCATTTTTCTGATTGTACATGTTGTAGAATCACATCAGTCATGTAGTCATATATGTACATAGGGTAATAACGTCAGTTTCATTCTACTATCCTTCCTATTCCCATATCCCCTCACCTCCTTTACTCTCCTCTACCTAATCTAAAGGAACTCCATTCTTGCCTAGGACCCACACCCTTATTATGAATTAGCATTCGCATATCAGAGAAAACATTAGGCCTTTGATTTTTAGGGATTGGCTTATTTTGCTCAGCATTTACCAACAAATGCCATAATTTCATTCTTTCTAATGTTGAGTAATAGTCCATTCAATATATATACTCACATTGTTTCTATCCAATCATCTGTTGAAGGGCACCTAGGTTGGTTCCATAGTTTAGCTATTGTGAATTGAGCTGCTATAAACATTGATGTTGCCACATCACTGTAGTATGCTGATTTTAAGTCCCTACATGAAACTCAAATCAAAATGGATCAAAGAGTTAGGCACTACAACAGAGACCCTGTGCTTACCAAAAGAAAAAAATAGGCCCAAATCTTCACATGTCATCCTAGGATCTGGATTCCTTAATAAGACCTTTAAAGTGCAAGAAGTAAAATCAAGAATCAATAAGTGGGATGGATTCAAATTAAAAAAAAAATTCTTCTCAGCAAAAGAAACAATCAGTAATGTGAAGATAGAGCCAATAGATTGGGAGAAAATCTTTACCACATGCACATAAGATAAAGCTTTAATCTCTAGAATAATATAACAAACTCAAAAAACTTAATACCAAAATAACCCCAAATAACCCAATCAATAAATGAGCTAAAGAACTGAACAGGAATTTCACAGAAGAAATAAATTTTGTTAACAAATACATGAAAAACTGTTCAACATTTCTAGCAATTAGAGAAATGCAAATAAAAACTAATATTTCATCTCACTCCAGTCAGAATGGTGATCATCAAGACAACAGACCACAATAAATGTTGGTGAGGATGTGTGGAAATTGTGTACTCATACATTCCTGGTGGGACTGAAAATTGGTGTATCCACTGCAGAAAACAGTATGGAGATTCCTCAGAAAACTAAGAATGGAACTACCATTTGACCCAGCTATTCCACTCCTTGGTTTATACTCAATATCCCTTTATTTCCACATGTTTTATTGGTGCATTATAGTTGTACATATTGATGGGCTTTTTAGTATATGCATATAATAAAACAATATAATTTAGCCAACATTACTCCTCAGCATCTCCCTCCTCCCTCCCCTCCTCCCTCCCCCTCCTCTTGCCTCCTGGTCCCTTTGATTTTTATGAGACACACCTTCACCTCTCGTTTCATTTTTCCTCTCTGGCTTCCATATATGAGAGAAAACATAAGACCCTTTACCTGACTTTGACTAGTTTAGATTATCATAATGCTCTCAAGTTCCATCTCTTTTCCTGAAAATGACATAATTTCATTTTTCCTCATGGCTGAATAAAATTCCATTGTGTATATATATTACACATTTTTTATCCATTCATCCTCAAGGGACAGGTAGGCTGGTTCTATAGTTTGGCTATTGTGAATTGTGCTGCTATATACATGGGTATGCATGTATCACTGTAGTAAGATGACTTTAATCCTTCAGGATAAATACTGAGGAATAAAATAGCTGGGTCATATGGTGGTTCCATGCCTAGTCTTTTGAAGAAACTCCATACTTATTTACACAGTGTTTGTACTAATTTACAATTCCACCAATAGTGTTCCTTTTTCGCCACATCCTTTCCGGCTTTTACTATTATTTGTCTTCACCATTTATGATTATTTTATTCTTGATGACTGCCATTCTGACTGGTGTGAGATGCAATCTCAGTGCAGTTTTGATTTGCATTTAGGACTGATGACTGTACTCCGGGAATGGGCAAGATGAGTGCAGAATACAGAAAAGTGTGACTCAGGCCATATTTTTTATTATTGTAAACTAATGCTTACTTTTATAGCAGTCAGATTGTGCCACTTAATCTTGAGATTTGTTTTCATTCTGTTCTGCTGACACATGGTTTGTGATGGATGCTTCCAAATTTTTTTAAGGTCTAAGTGCAATAGTGACCATTGTTTCTGATAAATTTCAATTTGTCTTCTAGGCTCTATATTTGCTATTCACAGGAGTTGTATACTTATGATCCTGTATTCTAGATCTTTAATTAAGATACTGATTATAGTATCACAGGCAATGGTCATGGGCAGAATTTTCAAGTCAAGCCAGGTGTAGTAAGTGGTGCAAACTTGTAATCTCAGCCACGTAGGAGGCTCAGGCAGAAGGATCAAAAGTTCAAGGCCAGCCACAGCAACTTAGCAAAACCCTGTCTCAAAATTTAAAAAAATAAAAATAAAAAGCCTGGGAATGAAGCTTAGTAGTAAAGTGCCCCTGAGTTCATTCCTTAGTACCGAAAATACATAAATAAATAAACAAATAGATAAATAAATTCAAATCAGTTGAGGCCCTCCAGTACTTCCTTGTCAATAGTCATGGAAATTTGTTAGCCTCTCTCATGGAATTATTCTATTCTGCTATTCCCTAAACTTCCTAGAAGACTTCAGGCCTCCTCAGTCATGCTTCAGTTCAAGTCCTGTACATACTAAAGGGAAACTTCAGAAACAAAGGTCTGTCTCATACTTCCAAACCCAGATAATTGGACGAGAATTCTACGTGTTCAAATAGAAGATAAAGAAAGCAAGGATATGAATAAAAATACAGTAATTTTAGAAAGGGATTTTTATAACTGCAGGATAAGTAAATCCATATAAGGAATTCCCACCAAAATAATCAAAGAGTAACTAACTGTTAAGCCTGCTGGTGACCTAGGACATCTAAAGAGGTGCTGCACAAGAGTTACACTTGGAATGCGCATTCTAATCTGAGGCCTCAAGGAGGTAGGACAAACAAGTGACCAAACTGTGTATATTCAGACTTTTAAATATTTCAGCTGACAAGTAGCAGAAGTTATTGGTAAGTAGATGAATTATTGTAAAATGAGTGTCATAGAAAATAACTGAGGTGGTTGCAGGTGGCATGGTCCTCAAAACTCTGATAGGAGGAAACTGAAAGCCTCCTGGGTTTTTAAGATGAGGATGGAGGACGGCTTCTGAACAGAAGGACATCATGAACTGTCTTCCTTGACACCTGCTTGGTTCATATTCTGACATATTTAGCCCTGCTGTTCATATGGTCAGGATCAAATTTATTTGGGATAATTGAGTATAATTCTGTCACATCTCATGAGAAAGGAAATTATTAATGACTCGAAGTAAGGTGTTTGCGTTTTAAACAAACATTGGAATTATGTATCTCAAATGAAATTATGGGATCATTTTTTCAGAATGAGGAAGGCTGCCTATCACTTCTGCAGTAGTGGGAGGGACACCAGAAGAGCAGTGGGCTAGAGCAGCTTCTGCACAAGGGAGACAGGCTGTGTGCAATCACAGAGGCCCAATCTGAGAAGGGCCAGAAGCTGTTGCGATATCTGAGCACCTGACAAATAGCCATAATAACTGCAACAGTGTCCTACGGGGAACTACTTTAAAGAATAATGCTCACCTGAGTGACTGAGTTTTAATCTACTTACAAAAATGTCAATCCAATTAATTTACAATCATATTGGATATTGTGATTATCAGCCTATAAAATCAAAAGACAGGTAATTATATTTAAAAAATAATAATTTCTCTTTTATTTTCAATTTAAAAATCATTTCCCACCCCACCCATCTCCAAAGACTAATGTTGTATTCATGGACTTCTTTTAACTATGGCAATTGCAATTTTAAAACACCTAAATGTGTCGAATTTAGCTGCAACATCCAAATGCCAAAGTTCTACAGATCAAAATTTCCAATTTCTACAAGGTGCTACACTTACAAAACTCTCCTGGGACTGAGAATGGTTGGGGGAGGACAGGAGATAGAGAAATCATGGGGTTCACTTTTTAGGTATCCTCATCCTGATCTCTAAGCACCTTCTAATTTCAGTAATTTCTACTTCCATCAACAGTGTGGAGAAAATGGAATTTGGAAGAATGGAGTGGGATTTGACCATAATGGGACTCTGCACTTGGTGACTGCATAGACATTTTTCCTTGGCATTGTTCCTCAGCCTCAGCACTGACATTTTTTTACTAACTCAGACTTGAAAGTAATTATTTTAATTTTTGAGCTTTTCATTCCTCATAAACTTTATATTGAGCACCTCTTTTCCTTAATACAATGACATGATGTATACTTTGTGAGTTTACTTGCATTTAAATGAGCAGCAGCAAAGTGAGTGATAGCACGAAAATTGGTTGTGACAGAAGAATAGATGTACTAAAGTATTTAACAATAAACTTTCTATTGGTTAAGGAAATGGGAGTTGTTCTCAGCAATGAGTGTCAGTCTTATGAGACAGAATTGTGTCTTTGCAAATGGAAAGATCTATGCAATGGAGTAATTTTGGCTTCCCTTCCAAGTGCTTGGCAAAGGTACTCAAGGAATATACCCTGTAATATTGTTGCTCCCTATCACCATGCCTCAGCCCAGAGCAGAGCACCTTGGAATACATACTGTCTTTGTTTTGTTTTGTTTTGATGCTATGCCTGTATAGAAAGGAATGAGGTGTCCTAAGGCATAATTATCTCAAGCACTGTGGCCTTGGTGTGTTGCTAAGCATCTGTGGATTTCCAATTCCTCATTGTCAAATGGTGATGTGAATCCTGACCTCATGCACACTTCAGTGTGGTTTAAATGAGACAACAGATTCAGTATCTGGAGATTCTGGTTGGAGAGGTGCATGGTTTTAGTAGAGGCAAAAGCTAGCTCTCAAGCCTCATATGCATCACATCACCACGTTTTTCAAGTTCTGTACCTGAACGAACTTTCCTTTAGTTTCTCTCTAAATGTGCATGTCCCCAATCAATTACATGTTCTTCTATAAGCGTATCTTTGGTTTCCTAAAGTATAACATGTTCTCTCTTAGGAAACCAATCAATGCTCCCCTCATAGTGTTGTTTAAGTTTATTTGACTTTGTTACTTATTTTCCTAGATATCTTCCCTTCTAGGCTGTTAATTTCCTGGGAATATGACCCAGGCACACTACCTATACTCACAGGCAGCTTCTCCTCCTAATCACACTCTTAGCCAGTCCCTAGTCACTTCTCCATTAGCTGAATTTCTACCTTGGTAAAATGTAGATTGGAGAGGTGCAAACTTTTAATAAAGGCAAAGCTAATTCATAACAAATTTATTTAAATTCCCATTTTTTTTCTTTTCTTTTTTAAATTTTTTCCCTTAGTTCCTCAATCTTCTTATTTCTTTTTTTCTTTTCAGAATTTTGCCCTCTGGACACAGCCAGTGCATTTGTCATCCAAGTCAATTTTGTCTCTAATCAATCAACTTGATTTTGGGTCTGTCAAATCAACTGAGTCACTATCCTGTTTACACTGGTCAGGCATATGTTTTATATTAAATAGTCACAAAAGAGTCACAGTCACAATTATCCTGCACTTAATACAATTAAGGGAAGAATCTCTTCATTATCAAAACCTGGAAAACATATCTGATAGGTCTGTGTTAGCACCCCTGCCATCTCCCTCCAGACTACCCTTCAGCTTGCAGGAAACTCATTTCCACTGGACTAGGCATGTGAATGGAATGAGATTTTGCAATTTGATATTCATGTTCATTATAACACTTTTTCTAGCAACTGGAAAGCCAGTAACAGCAGGGGGGTAATCAACAGGAAATAGCATTATATGCTAGAACACCATGTTGAGAGAGCTACAGTGGCTTCAATAGTTGGTTTGATATTTTCTCATTAGCTACTGCAACTTTACAGTGTGGTTAGATAGCACAATTCAACGTGCTTCAGTGTCTTTCCACACTCATTCCCTTTTCTGGTTGTGCCATCTTTCAATTTCCAAGCCACTTCTGGCTCCGTCTGGATCCCAACAGCAAGCTCTAGAATAGGAAAACAGCAAAGGAAAATAAACTCTGATTCTGTGTTGGAACCTAACTTGTTTCTGAATAGATCCGATTTGAAAAGCAGAGTTTTGAGAAGGGCAAAGTGGTACAGTAGTCATTTTGCTGGGAACTAAGGTACCTGGAGCCTAGATCTCTCGCCATCTACGACCAAGATGGGTCATGATCCTGATAGGTCACTTCTCTCTCTGGATTTTTCTTCTTTAATGTTTAAAATGAGGAGGTATAAATAAGTCATTTCCAACAATTCCTCTCGCTTAATCTTGTTTTGAGTTATGAGACACCCAACATCACAGCACAATGATGCCATGTGAAATAGAAATATCCTTATCAAATACATCAAAAAGATGAGGTTTGTGTAAGACCAGTTTATACAGGATTCCCACACAGTTGCAGCTAATAGTCCTGAGCAATCACACACACTAATGCACAAATTTATCTGCATGTATAAGTGACCACAGGTTGATGGCTTTAGTGATATCACTGAAAAAAAAAAAAATGTGTTTTGCACAAAGTGTCTGAGAAATGTTTTAATAATTATAATTTTTTAAAAATCAGAAAATCAGAAACAGTACTTGACTTATTTTAATTTGCAGATTGGCTATCAAAACTTGGCATACTTTATACAGCACAGTAAAATATTCTTATTTTCCATTCAAAATTTCCTGTTTTCCACTCAAATTAAAATGTGTTTTCATCGACATGTTAGTTAGGAATGGTAATGATTTTTTTTTTTTTTAATTGAAAACAGATCATTCACCTGTGGCCTGTGCAACCATGAAGTGAGAGGTGGACTTTAGTCTTTCTCTCTGCTTTGCCATTCAGTGCTACTGATTCACAAAGTCTTCTTCTAAATCTAAGTTTTTGTATTGCTTGAGTTTTTGCTTTTATTTTAGACTTTCTGGACTTATTAGAATCTACAAGCTGTGTACAGAAAATTTTTGATTATTTTTAAGAAAACCAGTATTTTTATTTAGAGAAAAAGGACAGGGATGGAGAAGTTTAATTAAACCTGTTTGCACATAGGGTTGATTTCTTATCTTTCTTTCTTCCTTCCTTTTTTAAAAAACAACAGGACCAGAGAGAGAATAGCATGCAGATGTTTTCATTTTGTGAAAATCAAATGTTCTTGACTAAAAATGTGAAAACTTTTCATTGCTGTGTCTTCCCCCAAAGCATTCTGTTCTCAGCTAGAAATGGCAGGCTGGTTTCTGTTACTGTGACAGGCTGGCCCATAGACAGCTATGCTCTCAGAAGCCCAGTTTCCTGATATGAAGAATATTTTCCTATCTCCAAAATCATCTTCAGTAGAGCATCCTGTAGGGCTTATTACTCTCAAAATCACAATCCGGAGAATCCAGCCTGACCCTTTGCCTCAGAAGGATACCTGCTCCTTCACCTGCCTTGGCAGCCCAGTGCTGCTCTGGGGCTGAATCCCAAGTGCTTTCCTGGTCACAGCCCATGCACCAGGGAAACCAGGTGAATTCTTAGACATCTTAGGGCTGTGCTCCACCATCTCACTCTCTAGACCTTTCTCAGTTGAAAATATAAAACTTTAAAAACAATTCCTTGATCAGACAGAAATGTCAAAAATTGTGCTCCAGAGGTTTGCACATTTTCCTAAAATATTTTCAAAAGAAAAGAAAATTCTGGTGATTCGTAATATATGGATTTAATATTGTTGAGAAGAAAATAAACTAAGGAAGGAAAGAGAAAATGTGAGAATTAAGTCTTGTGGTATGTGGTATGTATTTTATACAGAGGATAGTGTAAAAGAAATATTATCTATGGAAAGAATGGGTGGGATGTAGGGGAATGAGCACCCTCAACCCCTGAACTGGCTTCTCTTACATACCCATCCCGGCAACAGGGACAGTTTTACAAGTTACACCTTTTCTTGCCCCTGACTTAGGTTTTTATTTCTTGATGCTGAGTGTTGTTCTGATTTAACTTCAATTAATACTGGCTCTAAATCCTGTAGCTTTAATGTTTACTTGCTCTTTCTCCCTATTCCCCTTAGTCTCTCAATCATATAGCTGATGATCTGGAAACTGGAAAACTGAATGCTATGAAGAGGCGCTTTGCAAGGTGGATCTTTTAAAGGAAATAGTAGTTTGCCAATAGATTAAATTTGAATCAAGGTGAATCAGTTTTCTTCATCAGAGAGTATCATGCCCTAAGCCTTCACCTGGTATAATGAGGAATGGTATCCTGTGTTTTACATGGAAACTATGAACATTCACAATGCAGCCTCACACTGAACTGAACTGAAGTGAGTTGCTCTGAAGAGGGGTGATCTTTGCCCTCTCCAATCCCTGCTTTTCTGTCTGTGGTTTTAATTATCTTATGTGAAAAAAAAATCTTCACATAATACACTTAGGAGGCTGCTGGGACATTAGCTAGTTTTGTCTGTTGGAGTTTCAAGTACAGTTTAATTAGAATGAAGTTAACACATCATCTCTTTGAGCACCAAACTCAGCCCAGTACTAGCAAAGTGTTCTTAAGGGCTCCAAGGAATTAGCTCTACTCATCCATTTAGAAAAATAAGGCTGTCACAAAATAAATAATAGAAGGGAGATTTGAACAGACATATAAATGCATAAAACAAAAATGGAAAATGGTTTATCTTAATGAATGCATAGCTGAGCATACTAAAGGTATGTAAATAAAAGCATATTACCCTGGCTCCTAGAAGAGTCACCTCATATGAAGGAGAGCTCAGTGATTCCAGAAGTGTCATGCTCACTTCCTGCCCACCACTCCAAGGGCATCAATGACAACTTGGAGTTGGGATTCACAGAGAGAGGTAAGCAGTGTTGCAGGGAGGGTGTCTTGCAAGAGGAAATCTGGTCATAACTGAGGGCACTAGATCACCAAGATGGAAAAAAAAAGCTGGAAGAATATAACTGTCTCCAATGATTGAACATTTTTTCTTTGTTTAAGAACAAAGATTGTATTTATTCTCAATTGCTGTGTAGAGTAAAATAAAAATAAAATGTGAAGAAATGACAGAAAAAAGCAATTTTACTTCAATATATTATAATCTTTTCAAAAAGCTATGATTCATAGACTACGTGTTTGTTTACATTTTGGAATGAATAAAGTTCAGCAATGTTTTTATTGTCTGTGGTGAATATTAGTCCTATTTTATGGGTTTAAAATATATATGTATGCATATATTTTTTTATAGTGGGAGTTCTAAAATACAGTGCTTTATCTTTGTAGTAAATGGCAAGCTAAGAATTAAAGCACATCTTCTGATGCTAAGTCTTTAGTGGAGATATAGCTGGTGCCTTGGATGCAGACTGAAGACTAAGTTTGCTGTCTATCAAGGAAGCAATTTCAGCAGACACCGCAGGATCATCCATGGGGAGCCCTCATTAGAAAGGAAATTTTGCTGGGACAAACTTTCAAAACTCCTGAAGCTCTAGGACTTTGTTAAAGACTTTTCAAAGTGATATCTAAGACAGTTTCTATCAAAGTTGTTCATGTCTGAGAAGTTAGATGAGTTACTTTCAACTGATCCTTTTCCTATTTGAAACTTCAAGTTTTTCAGTGTTGAAGTCTATAATGGTGGGATTCTCTATTGTAAGTGTCTTGCAGATGATACTTAACGATATTTCTGCCTCAGCCTTAGCCAATCTCATTTCTTTCAGAGACAGAAGAGAAGTGAAGGCTGTAATTCTTAGGGAATAGTAATTTTTTCCCTCTGGTATCTTAATCTTTCTTCTGCAAACCTGATAATGCCTCAGCAGCATTTTTGATGCTTTAAAAGGCTTAACGTGTGTACTTAGACTCACAATTAATCAATACCTACCAATCTCAATAAGGACTTTGTCTTAACTTTTTAATTTGTCTAACACTTAACCCACATTATTTTCTTAGAGTTGCCAATGTTTTCTCCCATTGGAGACTGAGATTAACCACCAAAATCCACTACACTTTACATTCCTGGTCTATTTTGGGGGGTTTATGGAATGCACTAAGTGCAGCAGAGAGCAAGAAGAAATGAACAGCTACTGAATATTTCATGGCTTCTGCTGTCTAGGAAGTTGGTGAGAGGTATTTCTGCATCCAAGTACAATCCTACATTTGGGAAAAAAAATGTAGGCTGTGATCATACATATGTAAAGCAGCAGTTCAACCCAGGAATCATTGCAGTTGGGATTGGGGCCACATAGGACAGCAGGCTGCTCATCGTATATTGATTACAGGTGAACCTGATTCTTTAGTCTGACTGCTAGATAGATCATGCTTAGATTAGTTATCAGGGTTTTCTAGGCAATAACAACAAGATGAATATAGACGACTTATGTGAGGGTAATCAAGATACTGAAAATTCTTAATCTGTGCAATGAAACTGACAGAAACTGGCATTCATCTACTTAGGAAGAATTTTGAAAGAAGATGTAGTAACTGTGCCAAATGATGCAAAGGTCTTTCTCATCAGAGTGGGGCTGTATTCTTTCCATCTCACTTCAGAAGCTGGATACAAGAGAAAAGTTAGGAAAAAGAACAGATTTCATCTCAAAATAAATTGATTTTTTATAATTATCAAGATGGTAAAACACAATTAGTTCACCCTGGTCTACCAGTTTCTGAAGATACAAGCCAAAGCAGGATGTAAGTAAATTTAGAATATAGAAGGAGATATGGCCAAGATGGAAATGCTGAGATGACTATCAAAGCCTTTCTGTCTAGGAGCCAAAGATGTACATTATCTTCCTGGAAGGTAAATGTAAACAGAAGTCCGTTTGAGGGGTCACAATTAACATCATTCATTTGCTAAAGGTAAAAACAGGGTCTGATTATTTGTAGACTGTTCCCCAGAAGAGAAGACTATTCAAATCAATATAGCAACTCCTTATGTGACTTGGTCGAACCCGGGAAATTCTTTCTCCAAAGACTCTCTTTAAATTTTCAAGTTCATTGCTGACTGGCCATCTTTCTTTAGATTAGCACACTCTTTCTTAAGCATCTTAAGGATCTATACTCAGTAACAAAATAAGACCTCATGTGTGGACTCAAACCCTAGCTGACACATAAATTAATTATTCAGAATGAGATAAATAACATTTTCTGGAAATCAGATCTTTTCCAGCCAAGGTTGGCTCTTTGAAGGGGTGTCTCTGACATAACAAATGAATGCACCTAATTAAACATGGGCATTTCCCAATTCAGAAAATTTCTACTGGCTTAGTCATCCTAATGTCTGATTCATGGTCTTATATTTTTGCTAAGATTCCATTGTTTCCATATTTTTGGTGTCTTTAGATTTCATAAACATACAATTCCCTTCAAAGCTTCTGTTCTGATTTCTTTGCAAGATGCTCTTCCCTATACTTATTTCTTAAGGAACACATAAAGTAGGAAAATGTAGGGAAAATAATTTCCTGTTCTCCTTGAGACCTGATCCTGTGACAATAGGCTTCTGACCTGGTGATTTTCACTGGTACTCTGCATCAATTCCAGCATTAATGCCCAACTTATGCAACTGCCTCTTCCCTAAGGGTAACAGGGAAAGAAGGGTAACTGTTGTTAGTCATTTAGTACGCAGTCCAATGTCCAAATCTGTCACTGCTTTTGTGCTTGTGACTGACTTATCTTTTCCTCTGAATTCTGGGAACGTTCTTAAGTTTCTCATTCACACCACTGATTTAGTTTTCGACAATGTCGACTTTGATTTTGCCATTTTGATTTAAACTCCATTATTATTAGTATAGAAGCATTTATGGGTAATTCTTTACATTTACCCATTATAATCTTTACTTCTTTTTGTTAGTTCATTGTGATTACATAAACCATCTGATAATTCACTGATAACCTGCTGTTGTGCCGATCATGGCACCTAATATTAAAATGAAACATGCACTACTTTATGATTGTTACACTGTATCCAAACACTCTACTTTTATGTGCTCTATATATTTTCCACTTTTTTATAGAGACATTTCTTTTCTACAAGTTTACACCTTTTTATTTTGGCATACTATTTAGAATGCATACATAACTTTTGCAAAAAAAATTACTTAATTTAAAGAGATTTATAAAAGACCTCTGTCCCCTCTTTCTCATCATGATAGTGTTTCTCTTTAAACCATAGTATATTCAGACTCTTCTTTTTAGCTGCTCATCCATAAATTTTTCCCAGGCTACTTGATCCTCACTCTTAGTTCTCTGAACAGAAATACTTTGATAATCTGTATAATATCTTGTATGTCTTTTGTGATATTCATTATTCAATTTTTGTTGAAATTAATCTTTCAAAATACAATATGTAACTATTCACACTCCCCTCATGTATTCAAGTCATTGCCATTCTCTGTGAGTTGCCATTATAAATAATATTTTTAAAAAAAGATGTTGGGAATGTGGCCTGCTGACCATTTAAAAATTCAGCACCTACAAAAGTGAAATAATCCATACCCAGTTTTCTGGAATGAACTGAAAGTGCAAGGATTTCATATGCCTCCCTGTATTTGGAAGAACAGATTTGGTAGAATTCACCAACCCATGAACAGAAATGTCATTGATATTTTTTCCCCTTTAGGATAGTTTTTATTTCCTTTGGTTTTGTCCTCAGTGTAATTGTATTTCTTTTTTTCTCTAACTTCATAGGTATTGTGGTTAGAAAGGTATGTCTTCGCTTTTTGCAGGATATCATTTCAAGCCATTTCCTTTTCACTCTAATTTCTCTATGCTGTACAGAAAAGCTGTAGAATTGAGTTGAGAAAAATATATCAGAAGGTCAACAAAATATATCTCTGGATTAGAAAATGAGACATAAGAGATAAAATTTATACAGTCTACAAAAGAGAGGTCTCCAGGGTAGACACTCTATGACATGATCTATAAATATTATCAAGGTAACAAAATAAACAAAGCAAACTATTTACAGTCACAAAAGATAATAGAACAAGAATGATTGTCTGGAGCTAAGTGAGGGAAAGTTTACAATAATATATAAAAGAGAAAGTTTTTTAGATGAAAGCAAAACCAAGCAATAAAACAAAGAAACAAAAGTTAAGATCTATCAAAACCCTGTAATAAAACAATTTCAGAAAATTTACAGGAAGAGACAAGAAATATATATGTATATTTTTAAAAGTGAATGATTATTCAATATTTATGGTAAAAATTAGGATTCAGTCTTAGTATTTTGATAATCTATTTGTAAATATGTATAATTCAAATAACATTAATTATTTCATGTGAATTCTGTGCCTGACATATTCTAAAAATGATATTTCATTGACTCTGTGACATTGTCATCCTCAATAATGACAGCATGTGATCTCATCACCCTCTTTTATGTTATGACCAAATTTCACATTGAAAAGTATATATGTCTGAGCTTAACACCTTAGCACCTTCTCCTTGCTCATCTCATTTTTTTCTGATTTTCATTTTCATTTTTCTACCAAGATTGCTCTGTGTTCAGCAGTGAGCTCTAGGTTTTCAAATAGAATGACACATGGTCACTGGTATTCTGACATGACCAATCTGATGCATTTCATAGCACTGACCAACACTTGCTTCTTCAGGGCTCTTCTTGCTTGTATTCTCTCTCCTAATGACTTTCTGAAGTCTGCATATTTCTTCTTTTGCCTTTTAATAACATGGATATAGGCCTCAAAATATTATTGTGTGAATTCATTAAACATGCACAAACATTCATAGGAAGTACCCTGCATAGAGAATTCTATAAATATTACTTTGCCATTTTATAGTTCATCCATAAAGTTGTACATTGTTCTCTCCTCTTTATAACAAACACTCATAGAGAATCTCATCTCTTGCTGTGTTTTCATTTACCATTAATACACTGAAGATTTCCTAATCCATAATCCTTATCTCTAAATTTCAACCTCTCCTTGGAGCTCCAAATATATGATTTGAAATTGCTTTTTTGCATATATAACTAGATATTCCAAAAGTACCTCAATCTTAATGCAATAAAAATATAACTCATTATTTACATCTTCCCCTTTACTTCACCCCTGCCTAATCTTTCTAAATTCTGTATCTTATAATATTACCTATCTAGAATTAACAGCAATGCAAGCAAAACTTTCACCCAACTTCTATTTTGATTCTTCTTATTTCCATCTGTGAAGCACCAACACCTGCCAGTTTTTCTCCACTAATATGGCACATGTCATGTTCTCCTTTCTCAGTTTCTCAGTCACAGGACTAGTTTGCGTACCTGACATTATAATCTTCTTTCCTGAATGACTAATAGAACCACCCAACCATTCGATTGGCCCTAGCTTCTTAGATTTTAATCCACTCTCCATACTATCTAGAGAGAGAGCTTTGTAAGCTTTGTAAATCACACACCTGTTTATATTGCACCTCTGACTTAAAACCATTCCTGACTTCACATCACCCACTTCTCAGAGACGCAAGGGAAGAAAAGCCATCATAGCTTCCAGCTATTTTTCCCCTCTTCCACTACCCCACATCATTGTTCCCAAATGTTACATGCTTTTGGGAACAATTATGCCCCTTCCACACTGACCTGTCCCTGGCTCAATTTAGTACTATGATCATGTGGAGCTGGAATGTCAGAGAGTCCCAGACCCATTTTCTCTTTCATGGAAGCAGTTTGATGAATGAATGAATTTTCTAATATCTAAGTTTCTACTATTAATGAGCATTCCCAGGTACTGAGAGTGTTCTGTTTTGCAGATGAGGGAACTAAAGTCTAAGAGGTGAAAATATTTGCCCGTTATCACACAGTTAGTAAGTTGTTTAGAGATGGGATTCACAATGAGGCCTCTCTCACTCTAGAATCTGAGTATCTCTCAACAATTTCATGTGGTCATATTGGCCATTTTTGTGAAGTAGTGAACTCTCTGATACTTACTATTCAAAGAGACCTATAACCATTAATTATGGGACATCTTCCTCAAACAAAATTCTATACTAACTATATCTAAAGCAGTTTCTAATTCTAATTTTCTTCTCAAGGAATACTCAAGACTAACTTAGGGGAAAATGTAATATTCTCTCAAATTTTAGGCTAGAAAACAATAATTTTATTGCTTTTAGTAAGGCTGTGTGGTTGTGTTTGCAACAGTATATGGAATTATCCAAGCACAATATTCAAAAGCTTGATTATATATTCAGTGAGATTTAGTGCCATTTTGTGCACTGAGGTGGTTATAATAGCTATTTAGTCATTCACAGTTTGAACATAATAATATAATTTGAATAGTCAACAATTTGAATTAATAATTAACTGATGACATCTAGTATAATATAAAAATTTGTGTAAATTATATACATTTATAAAGAATAAATTAAATATTTCTTACGTGTTATTTTAGAGAATCTGCCATGGTCTCAAAGTCATCATTGCATACCTTAATTGTAATTATATCCTAATCATATTAAAGTAAAAGATGATTGCAGTCTTTGGTCAATAAAAAGAAAATAAAAAATTGAATAAAAAATTGTATAATGATCAGAGACATGTAAAAATGTGCTCCATAAGTATAATATGAAATGTAATGCATTCTGCTGTCATTTATAACAACTTAGAATAAAAAATAAATAAATTAAAAAATGTATGATATGCTGAAATTTACCACTAGAAAATGTTTTATTTTCATGTGGTTTAAATGCCCGTACTAATATCTTGTCCATATCTTTTAATAATTTTAGCCTAATATAGTTCCTGTATGAGGTAAAGTCAACTTTGATTGAATATAAGAAAGACAAATCAGTAGTAGCCACAACAAATTTTACTATGAAGCATATGGATCAAAAAAATTATAAATAATTTTTTAAATTGATGTTTGTAACATACCAGAATCTTGGCCTAGAACTATAAGAAAAATAAAGGAAAAAGAAATGGCAGTTTCTTTCTCAATAAGCTACAGTTTAGTAAATTGTAGAATGCTAAGAATTAAATTAGTGACTTCATAAGGTAATAAACACAGAAAGTAAGCTAAGTTTTAAATCACTAGGAACTGAAAAAGTCAAAAAGATTAATATAAGGAAAGTATTTTGAGCCAGATTTTGGTTTTCCTCTAGTCAGAATCCTGTCCTATTTCAAAGGGGCACTACTGCACTTTGAATACAGAAAAAGGAGCAAAAATAAATAAATAAATAAAATAAAGAGCTGGGTACAGTGATGGATACCCACAGACCCAGTGACTCAAAAGGTGAAGTAGGAGTGCTGGAGCCCAGCCTGAGGGATCAAATGAGACCAGCCTGAACATCACCATCACAGAAAATAAAATACAAAAAGATAAAATAAGAACTCTGAGATCTATATGCTGTAATTTAAATATTTTTGTGATTTTATCTACAAACCAATTTTTGAATTCTTTTCCTATTTTCTTAGGGACTGACAGTGCTACATCTTACAATTCACTAAATTCATCCCATTTCTAAATTCTAAATGCCCTTCTTATTGTAGTCTGTTTAAAGTCCCAATTTATGTATAAGCCAAGGCAATCTTCTTCCTTAACATCTTACTCTGTCCACCTTTTTGGAGTCATTCTCTCCACTACCTGAGATCTTCTTACACATTTATCATTATCTATTTAATTACTTGCCACATTCTGGCTTATCCCAGATCCTGGTATGTAGGTGACCAGGGTTGACAACCCTTAACTTGTGGACTATATGGTGTTTATCCACATTTTACCCAAAAGCTTAGAACAGTTGTAGAATAAATTACTTTGAATATCAGCAAGATAAACCATGCTTAATGAATGAAACAATGATGAGTGAATAAATGTGTTAATGTAGCTTATTTATATCAACAATAAGAACTTTTATCCATGTTTTTCAACCTTAATAAGACTTCAGGATAGAAACATCTAATAGTCCCACAACTAGAAATACATACTTACTTTGAATTTTACTGCATGAGCTTGTGAGTTTGTCAGAGTGAGATAGAAGTCTGTGCTCCTCAGATCAAACTTTGCCCATTATTAGCAAAGTTAACTTTTCCTCTGGCTTCACATATAGAGGTATTTTTGTTGTTGTTGTTGTTGTTGTTGTTTTTTTTTCTTTTTGGCCCAGGCAGTAGTGATATCTTCTAGTTTACAATATTTTTCCACTTGAGGGTGAGAATACACATAATGAACATTTATTTATCCATAGGTTATCAATTCAGTTGCTAACTCTCTTTTATTTTCATGATTTATTTTTTCATTAGGGTGTAAGTAGTAAATGATATGCTTTGAAAGGTAATTCTGTTAAAAGCATACAATCTATCACTTGGTACAATTAATTTTTTAACTAAAAAATGTCTTAGTGATCTAACACATGCCAGGCACTGTGCTTTGCTGTTGAATAAAATGTTTGGGAGGCTACTGATATGGACTGAGGACCTACACTAGGCCCAATAGGTCAACGACAAATGGAGTCACTTACACTGTTTCCATGTTCTAAAACTAAAACCTAAACTGTTTACTTGTAGGAGTTGAGCTTCCAAGAAATCAAAAGAGAAAGGAAAACCAAATCCCCAAGCAGTCCAGTTTTCTGAAAATAGCAGATTCACAGCAACCTATCACAAGAGGCCCCCAAAACCAGACCAGCAGGGTAAGAAGGTCCTCTTTGCTTTAACCCAAACAAGGAAAATGATCTTAAGGAATATAATTTCAACCAGTCTGCTTTTTGCACTATGCCATTTTCTTGTTTCTGTTCAAGATACCCAACAAGAACCAATTGTACTGCCACCTCCAGTGGAGCTTCTCTCTGGTCCCCACCCCCCCCCCCCCACACACACACTGGATGCTGCTCAGATCATGAATTACTAATAGAAGCCAACTGGATCTTTAAGTCTCAATTTGTTGAAATTGTGTCCTTGACAGTGCTAAACCCTAGAGAGATCAAAATGAATACAGAAGAGATCACAACATTTTAATAAGGTGAATTGAAAAGTAAAAACATCTTTGCAATAAATGTAACAAATTCTTTAACAAAGAGAAGAATGACATTGCAGACCAGGGCATGTGTAACTCTCCTCATCAATGACTAGAGAGGTGAAAAAAGAATTATCAGCATTCCAACTTCTCTCCTCCAGAACTATCACAGCAACTGGCTGTCTCAGTGGCTCCTAAAGGAGTTAAGGATGATATCCACACAAATAGAAGTAATGCATTCCTTTTGAGTAAATTGCTTGTCAAATTAGTTTCCCCTTTTGTACTTTAAGAAAGACTGGAGTGGTGAGCAGCAGCACACAGAGATGCTTAGAGTGTACTTGGACCCTGCTCAGAGAGTCAAGTGGTTCTGAATGAACACAGAGCACCTGGTCTTCATTTGATAAAAATGAGCACTTAGAGGGAATGATGTGCCACCCTAAGAAGATGGCAACTGCCAAGGTAAGTCTAGGGAGCAAATGCAAACTCCAATTATTTAATAGTTTCCCCAAGTTCAAGACTTTGTTTACTTAACAGTTTCATTTCAATCAGCATTTACATATTTGGGAGATATTTCCCTGACACTGTCCATCTACACACATAAGCACACACACACACACACACACACACACACACATAAAAAAAACCAACTCCGGCTTTTGACTGTTCTGAGATGCAAACTTACAAAGCCACTAGCAAAAGCTGAAAGTCAGGAGCATTAGAATGTTGCAAAAGTCAATCATTGTTAATCATATTTTATGGAATTTAGGATTTCAGGGAAAGGATTTTGGGTGGAGTACCTAAGAATTTCAAAGATGCAATAGACCAAGAAAGCTATAGCTAGGAAAATCTCCTTGCATGTGTGTGTGTGGTATGTGTGTGTTGGGGGGGGGGGTTCTTCCATATTAATAGGAAAAAAAATCCTATTGACTTCCAAGGGAGGAATATGAATAGATAACAGTAACAATTGAAAAGCAGGTCAATTCACTAGCTAAAATTCCCCTCTCATTTTACCCACTTACATTTGGCAAGTCATTAATTTATTTACTGTGAAGACATTTCCATGTATTATTTTCTCTTAACTAATGTCAAATTAACTGTGCCAGTGAAACAACAGGACCAAGGACACAGCTGGCATGACAATTCCTGTGCTTTACCACAAAATCAGAATGGCTGACATGGAAAACAGAGTAACAGATGGTGGGACCAATAGCTAGAAAAGCATGCAATTTGCTCAAGGTCATAAGAATTTTAGCAGAAGTAGAAACAAAACTCAGGAAGACCTTGAAGCTAAATGCTATTGTTTATATGTATCCTTTCATAGAACACAAATGTTTCAATTAAAAATCACAGGATAATTACAATATAGCTATAGGTTATGTTAGATGCAATGATGGAAATGATAGTTTTGTTACAGGGAAGATGAGCAGCTCATATCCCCTGCCTCTACTCTGTGCAGCATAAAGGCCACCCTGGAACCTGAGACTGGAACAAATGCTTGGTATCTCTATATGACATTTAAGCCATTGACTTGTGTTATTTGGGCATTTGATATATGATTGTGTGTGCATCAGGTTCAGGTAGGTTGACATTTTAGGTGGATTTCCCTGACATCAGTGTACAGGATAAATTGAGCTGTCTTGTCTGAAAGGGGGAAAGGGCAGGAGCTTGTGATCAGGGTGGATAAGTTATGGAATTGTTTCAGTAATGGAGGTTTCAGAAGAGGAAGAACTGAAACTAGGACATGGAGGTGGTGATGCTCCTGCAGATTGAGAGCCATGCTGACTTCCTTTGTTGGGGATAAGGGTGGTGTCTGAAGAAATACCCAGATTAAGATCCAAGCAAGGTTATGCTGGAAACATCCAGAAGGCAGTGAGATTCATTTCTGTAACTCAGGAGGAAAATTAACTCCAGATTCACAAACTGGACAGTTACCTATATAAAGGTGACAGATAGATCCATAGACATGAGGGGATTTGCAATGAAATGGTCAAGAAAATTTGTAATAGAATCACTGGGAAAGGTTTCATTTAAAGTCCAATAGAAGATTCACAAAATCTTAAAAAATCACAACAAACTAGACTCTAGTACAATGTGAAACTCATGCTTTTTAAAAGATTGTTAAAAAAATGCCACAGACTAGGGGAAAACATTTGCAGAATATTTATATGATAAAAGACCTATGCCAAAAATATACAATGAAGTCTCAAAACTCAATAATAAAATCATGAAAATCTTTATATAAAAAATAGATAATAAAGATTTTAACAGCTACTTTAGCAAAGAAGATACACAGAAGTCAATAAATACATGAAAAGGTGACTTCCTCTCAGGTGAATTCTTATTAACAGTAGACTAATAGCACCATTGCCTCAAAATAATAATTATAATACTACATGAAGTGCTTAAAATATGCTGGACACTGTTTTAAGCATTTGTAAAAAAATTAACTTAATGAGTTAATAAAGTATGGGTTTCATACACCCTTTTATTGATAAAAATACTGAGACACAGAGACATAAAATAATTTCCCCAAGATCACACAGCTGAATCCAGGTTTGAACACAAGCAGTCTGGCTCTAGAGCCTTTCCTCCTGGTTAGGATAATTTACAGTCTCTCCAATGACCAGGAAGAATATATTGAACACCTACTCTGTGCCCAGCACTTCATTGTACAATAGAGAGTCATACAGAATTAAGTATAGCTCCTTATCTTCATAGAAGAACAAGCCTAGGTGCATGAAGCAGTTGATGGCTTCATAGTCAAACTTTTATAGTCAGAAAATAGACAATAAGCATACAGAATATCACCCTATTGATTAAAGTACAGGACCTGACTGGGGCAATAGTTAAGGGTGTTGAAAATATCCTAAGCTGTTTCAGAGAAACGTGAAGATCTTAAAGCTTTAGGAGAATTCAAACAGGAGCAGGACTTTGGACGTCTGAAAAATATTCTTTTATGATCCTTTATGCTACTATAATTGTCAGCAAAAATATTTATCATGTATCTCTTTCATGCTTGACAGGGTCCTTATGTTCTAGCTTGTTTCTAATAACTGAGTGTAAACAAGGATAATCCGTGTTCAAACATGACAATGACCTAATTCAATTACCTCCCAGTGTTGGAACTACAACTGTCAAGTGAGCCAAAAGAATCCATGTTAGCCAGGTATTACTTCAACAACACTGAAGACTCATCCTTAAATGCCCTGAAT
This sequence comes from Tamias sibiricus, assembly GCA_025594165.1. Lineage (NCBI taxonomy): Eukaryota > Metazoa > Chordata > Mammalia > Rodentia > Sciuridae > Tamias > Tamias sibiricus. The sequence continues at coordinate 40,447,856 of CM046671.1, forward strand.
TACTGTTTCGTTTTTTGTTTCTTTGTCTTGCCTTACAAAACAGTGGCATCCCTTTTGCAGAATGACAACTGTGCAGAAGTATTGTGATAAACAGCAAGGATACACGTAGAGGAAATTCTTTCTAATTAACTGGCTGATTAAAAAAGAAAATAGTGTCTTTGTAGCTCTAGCTACAGAAGTCAGCCTGTGAGACAGCATCTTCCATTAACTCGCGATTCACTTCTTTCTAGCAGCGCAGTTAGGAAGGTACTTATATGCGTGTGCATCTAACACGTGCGACTGGCAGGGGCGGGCAGGAACAAGAAAGGAGAGAGTGAGAACGGAAGATGGAGAAAAATAAAAGTGTGTGTGGGGGTGGGGTGGATACAGAGAGAGCGCGCCAGAGAGATCGTGGGAGACGTGAAAGAGTGAAGGATCAGAAGGAGGGGGAATGCAAAAGCCAGGTTTTTATTGGAAGCAATTGAAGTGGTTGCTATGAGACCCGCTCCAGCAGAGGACCAGCAACCAGCCCGATGCTGATGGTTCTTAGCTCGTACTAAACCTTTCCTCTGACACAGTTTTAGAGTTGTTTAATATCTGAGCAAGCACCTGACACGGGTGACTTTTTCCTTCTTTTTTTTTTTTTTTTTTCCCTCCTCCAATCCCTCGGGTAAGATGGAGGTAGAAAATGAAGCCAGCTGCTCCCAGGGCAGCGCCACAGGCGGGTCCAGAGAGTACAAGGTGGTAATGCTGGGAGCAGGGGGAGTTGGTAAAAGCGGTAAGTTTTAACACCAAATGCTGGGGAAGGAGGGACCTCTGTGGAGGAAACTCTAGAGTGAAAATAATGATCATAATGCTGGTGCTGTTAGGGGCTGACTGCAGCAGGGGGTGTCTGGCAGGATGTTTAGAAGTGTCAAGATTTTTAACTGGATGCTGATGAGTCAGGAGATTGGAGAGACAGTCATGATAGGTAGAACTTTAAGATGTTGATTTTCTCCTTTTATCTCACGTGGGTGATATTTGCTCTTATAGTTTTTTAAAAAATAATAGTGATACTTAATAAACAGCCAAGGTCTAGGAAAAATGTGCTTCTATTCTAGAAAGAAGGAAAGAAAGAAAGAGAGAGTGAGGAGAGAGAGAGAGAGAGAGAAATATTCACATCAGCAAAGAAGTGCTGTAATATTCAACTAATCACAGAGCACAGAGTCACAGGTTCCGGATTCTCATTGATGATTGTAGTCTTTTTTTCACTAGGAGCTTCCTAGTCTCCTTTTACTAGTCTGTGACTGACATAGTATGTGTGGGTTGTGAACCAAGAGGAAAGTTGGTGTTTTGAAAATGACTGTGGTTTAACGAATAGTGGGACACATGCAGGGTGATCAAACCAGGCATTTTGGTTAACTGAACTAAAAGGAAAAGCTACAAGAATTAAAGGATGTGGGATGATAATGAGGTGATGACAAGACTGACTGGTAAATTTATTTTGGTACAGAAAGAACAGGAGTCATCAGTGATTTGGTTTCATGAGGAAGTTAAAAGTCCAATATAACAAATTAAAGAAATAGCTATTCAGTAATGTTTGAGGATGAATATATGTTAGATAGCTTGGGCCTGTGGATATCATTAGAACACAAATATATATAGTTATTCATATAAACATAACATTCCCTGCTGGGAATACATGTTTGGGGATGTTAAAGGACAAAAGAAATATGAGGTTAGCATGGACAAACTTTATCAAAACAATTCAATACTTAAGTCCTTGACACAGAGATTCAAAGTTAAGGAAAACACTCTTGCAGAAGAAATCTAAAAGCTAATAATTGTGATGGTGGTTCCACAAGTATTAAAAAAGTTTAGCAATGAGGAAATGAGGGAAAGACAGTAACTTTAGTGGACAGAAAAGGCTGAGAAAAAATTACCAGGAGACATGGAATCAAGCCTCCCCAATTGCCTCCTTCTGCACCAAAAGGAATTACCATATAAAGGAGAAGGAAAAAAAAAAAATAGGTGGATTTGGATGTGATAGTAGCTAAGAGCTTGCCTAAGTGAGAAAAATTATTCGTCTCTTCTAGGAAAGAAATGTGAAGTGAAAGGCTTTGTAATAATGTATGAACAAGAAATGAAAAAAAATACTTTTTTAAAAAATATAATGGCTTGGGAGGGAATAAATCAAAGCAGATGATGATTTTCAAGGGATGAAGTAAACAAGAAGGATAAGGGAAAATAATCTATGGAAAAGAAGTTATGCTTTAAAAACATAGTCAGATACAATGAGAAAGTAATTATGTGGGAATAAAATGAGAAAAGAAACAGATTAAGGAAAAAAAAAAAATTCTGAAAGCCATCAACCAAACCTGTGGCTGGTGCTGGTGAGGTGAGAAAGTCTACAGTAGTCCCTGTGCCACTGGGTCCCCTTTGCTGGCTGGCAGGGTGTTTTCTTATTTCACCAGGATGTGGGGGATGTGGGAACTGAGTGATTGGTCTTTACACACCTCATTTTATTCCATGGATGCAGACTTGGAAAGTGGAGGTGTTGCTCGGGAGCACCCTCCAGCAAAACCCTTGTGCTGTGATATTAGTATGTTAGAATACTAATATTACATCTTCTGGTTTGACCTCACCCACTATTATTTGTAATGACTATTCATTGTTACCATTGCAATATCTAGATGTTTTCAAGATAACACAATGGTTGAAGGAGTGGCTTGGTTACTTTCACCTTCACTTTATATAAAAGAAGCCAGTTCCTCATTAAATACTTGAATGAAACTTTTCCTTTGGGAGAAAGACAGGAGTAACCGGTAGCTTACCCTCAGAGAAGGTTAAGAATAAAAGAAAGTAAATAGTTTGGTTGTGCTGATCATATAAATAGCGTCCTTAGCTATTTCTCCAGAGAACTTTATTCATATTACAATTTCACTCCTGGAAAATATTGTCCTTAGGGCCAAGTGTTTGGAATCACTGTGATAGAATCACATCTTGCACTTGGACTTTCTCCTTATGATTTATCTGGTGTTATCAGTATGTAAATATTCAGGTACTGACCTCAATACTAACCTTGTCTTGAAGGTTAAAGTGTTTGCTTTCAAGTGAACTAAAATATTTTTTTAGAAGTCACTTTTCTATGATGAATGCCATTGGGATTTTAATAGGAGTTGCATTAAAACTGTATAATGCTTTTGGTAGTATGGCCATTTTGACAATATTAATTCTGCCTATCCAGGAGCACAGGAGATCTTTCCATCTTCTGAGGTTTTCTTCAATTTCTTTCTTTAGTGTTCTGTAGTTTTCATTATAGACATCTTTCACCTCTTTTGTTAGATTAATTCCTAGGTGTTTTATTTCATTTGAGACTATTGTAAATGGGATAGTTTTTCTAATTTCTCTTTCAGTGGATCCATCACTGATGTATAGGAATGTGTTTGATTTATGAGTGTTGATTTTACATCGTGCTTCTTTCTTGAATTCATTTATTAGTTCTAGAAGCTTTCTTGTGGAATTTTTTGGATCTTCTAGATATAGAATCATGTCATCAAATAGTGATAGTTTGAGTTCTTCTTTACCTATTTGTATCACTTTAACTTATTTCTTCTGTCTAGTTGCTCTGGCTAGAGTTTCAAGAACGATGTTGAATAGACATGGTGAAAGAGAACATCCTTGCCTTGTTCCAGTTTTTAGAGGGAATGCTTTCAATTTTTATCCATTTAGAATGATGCTGGCTTTGGGTTTAGCATATATAGCTTTTATAATGTTGAGGTATGTTGCTACTATCCCTAGTTTTTCTAGTTTTTCTTTTTGTTATTGTTAACAAGAAGGTGTGCTGTATTTTATCAAATGTTTTTTCTGCATCTATTGAGATGATCATATGATTCTTGTTTTTAAGTCTGCTAATATGATGCATTACATTTATTGATTTCCATATGTTGTACCAACTCTGCATCCCTGGGATGGTAGAAATACAAAAAACACAGTCACAAAATTTATTTGGGAAAGTAAGAGACCCAAAATAGCCAAAGCAATCCTTAGCAAGAAAGGTGAAGCAGGAGGCATCACAATACCAGACCTTAAGCTATACTACAGAGCTCTAGTAACATAAACAGCATGGTATTGGCACCAAAATAGACTTGTAGACCAAAGGTACAGAATAGAGGACACAGAGACAAAACCACATAAATATGGTTATCTCATACTAGATAAAGGTATCAAAAACATTTACTGGAGAAAAGATAGCCTATTCAACAAGTGGTGCTGGCAAAACTGGAAATTCATATGTAGTAAAATGAAATTAAACCTCTCTCTCTCATCCTGCACAAAAATCAACTCAAAATGGATCAAAGACAGGAACTAGAACAGAGACCCTGCACCTAATAGAAGAAAAAATAGGCCCAAATCTTCACCATGTCAGCCTAGGATACGACTTCCATAACAAGACTCTTAAAGCTCAAGAAGTAAAATCAATGATCAATAAATGGGATGGTTTCAAATTAAAAAAAAAAAAAACAAAACTTCTTCTTAGCAAAGGAAACAATAATGTGAGAAGAGAGCCAACAGATTGGAATAAAATCTTTACCACATGCACCTCGGATAAAGTATTAATCTCTAGGATACATAAAGAACTCAAAACACTTAACACCAAAATAAAAAAACAAAATAAGCCAATCAATAAATGGGCTAAGGAACTGAAAAGACACTTCACAGAAGAAGAAATACAATCAATCAACAAATATATGAAAAAATGTTCAACATCTCTTGCAGTTAGAGAATTGCAAATCAAAACTACAAGATTTCATCACACTATAGTCAGAATGGCAATCATCAAGAATACAGACAACAATAAATGTTGGCAAGGATGTGGGGGAAAAGGTACACTCATACATTGCTGGTGGGACTGCAAATTGGTACAACCTCTATGGAAAGCAGTATGGAGTTTCTTCAGAAAACTTGGAATGGAGCCATTATTTGACCCAGCTATCCCACTCCTTGGTTTATACCCAAAGGACTTAAAATCAACATACTACAGTAATGCAACCAAGTCAATGTTTATAGCAGCTCAATTCACAATAGCTAACTATGGAACCAACCTAGGTGTCCTTCAATAGATGAATGGATAAAGAAAATGTGTTATATATATTTGATGGAATATTTATTACTCAGCTTTAAAGAAGAATGAAATTATGGCATTTTCAAGTAAATGGATGGAGTTGGAGAATATCATGCTAAGTGAAATAAATCAAACCCAAAAAACCAAAGGCTAAATATTTTCTCTAATATGCAGATGCTAATTCACAATAAATGGCATGAGTCCCTAGAGAAGAATAGATTTACCTTAGATTAGGTAGAGGGAAGTGAAGGGAGGGAAAGAGAGGGAATGTGGGGATAAGAAGGATAGTAGAATGGAACGGGCATTATTACTTTATGTATATATGTGACTACATGACAAATGTGATTCTACAACATGTACACTTAGAAAAATGAGAAATTATATCCCATCTATGTATAATATATCAAAATGCATAAATGCATTCTACTGTTATGTATGTATAGATAATCAAAACAAATATATATTTTTAAAAAGTCACTTTTCATATTTCTGAAGACCTGGATCAGCAGAGAAATGTCAAGATATTGAGCAGGCAAGTGGGTTTTATGAAAGGATTTTCCGAAGATGTCTGCTCTTCTTTAGGAGCTAAGGAAGATGCACAAGTCTCATCTGTTTTAGTTCTGAGAGGCAAGTCTGAGTCAGCCTTGAATATACATGTGAAACTCAATTTACATAACCATAATTTTATACACCAATTTGTAACCAGATTTTTTAAATGAACAAAATCTTGGAAATTTTCTATGCTTAGGGAAAATTAGATTATTATTTTTCTATTCATATTTTACCATAATGTAGTAGTGAGTAGGACTTGTACCTATTGAAATAGAAATTTTGAAAGGACTTATAACTATCGAAATAGAAATTCCCAAAAGATTTGAAATATATGGATGAATAAATGCACTATGTATGAGAAATTTCAAGCCATGAATAAGCAGTGAAGTTTATTGAGTGTATACTATGCACAAGCCTATACTAGTTACTGTAGAGGGAATGAATGTGAAGGAAGTGAACCTTGCAAATCAACCAGTAGTGGCAGATAAGGACTTTGTGCATTTCATGCTTATTTGTACCCTTTATCAGAATCTGAGTCAGTGTCTCTATTTTACAGAAATAAAAGCTGAGGCCCAGTGAAATAACTTGTGCCCCATCACTAGGAATAATAATTCGTGGAGTTTTGAGGCATTTTATCCAACTCCACTATATTATGCTTTTCAATATTTTGAGGAAGAAGAGTGAGGAGATCTACCACTCACAGTTCAGAAGTAGCAATGCATTGTTTTCACTTTGAGTATATTTAGAGATCTCAGCAATCTAAACAAAAACTCTTGTCTATGCATCTTTGCCTCTTTTATCTTTAAATTAACATAATTAAATACTATCCATAATATTTCTATTCTGTACATATTTAAAGATATTTTATGCTTATATAATTAAAAACTATCCCTAAGGTGATCCAAGAATGTTGTCAACTGTACAGAAAACCGGGATAACTGACAAATAGTTCCCACCCTGTTTGAAAGCTGGAGAAACAGGACTTGAGAGTAAAAGGAAGCTTGTCAAGTTCATGTGCACAGTTGTGAATGAATAACATCTTGAAGGCAGCCCTCCTGACTGCAAGTAATGAGGCTTTTCACCATTATAATTTTTACAAATAATAATCTGAATCAAAATAGGGCCATCCAGGAGAACTGTGCCTTCAAAGCCAGCCTCAGCAAAAGCGAGGCGCTAAGCAACTCAGTAGAGACCCTGTCTCTAAATAAAATACAAACTAAGGCTGTGGATGTTCCCCTGAAAAACAGGGCCATACAAAATAGCAGATATGTATACAAATGAGAAAATAATGTAAGGTGAACTAGTGTAGAGATCTAAAGTGCAATATGAGGTTATAGCTAATAATATTGTATCATATTGGGAATTTTTGTGAAATGAGTAATAATAGCTTCTCTTGACACATACACACATGATATCTGTTGAGAAGATGGGCATTCTATTTTTCTTCACTAAGATATAACTGTTTACTACCTATATGTGTTTCATAAGCATCATATTACAAACCTTAAATGAAGGCCTGTGCTGTATCACATCTTGGTCAGTAATGGACCACAAATGTGATACTGGTTCCATATGATTACAATGCCATGAAGCAGTTCCAGCCACCTAATGATGTTGAAGCCACCCTAACATCAGAGCACATGTAGAACTCACATCTTTGTGCTCATGCTGGTGTGAAAAATCTACTATGCCACCAATTATATGCAAATATGGCACATATAGCCAGGCGAGGTGGAGCACACCTGTAATCCCAGCACTTGGGAGGCTGAGGCAGGAGGATTGCGAGTTCAAAGCCAGCCTCAGCAATGGCGAGGCACTTAGCAACTCAGTGAGACCCTGTGTCTAATACTCTAATAAAATACAAAAAAGGGCTGGGGATGTGGCCCAGTGGTCAACTGCCCTTGAGTTCAATCCCTGGTACCAAAATATATATATACTTATATATATAGTACAATTATGTACTATTTTTAATACTTGAGAGTGACAATATATGACTGTTATCATTTTATGTATTTACAAAATTATACTTTTGTTATTTTAGAATATACTTCTCTTTACTTGGTAAAGTATACTGTAAAACAATTTTCCCTAATATGCCAGTTCATCTCATGCATCTTCTGTGCATTTATTTTATCTTTTAATCTTATGCTTGGCTGAATCTTTGATTGTTGATCATGGTTTTAAGAGGAATAGAAGATACGTGTGTGTATGCATGTGTATGTGTACACACATCTATACACATACATACTACTATAGTAATTGACTTCTCCCCCCATATATATGTATATATATATATGTAAATATACATGTATGTCTCTTCAAGAAGTGATTGAAAGCATTATTCTGGCAAAAGGTGTTGACTGACAAGATTATACTCAGTGTAATATTAAACTGGTGAAATAGTACAGCTCTACATTGTTCTGAGGAAAAAGGGGGCAGTAGATGAATGAGCTGTGTTTATGCTTAAACTACCTGCGTGTTCTGGGGTCCTTCCACTCACATATTCACTGCTGTCCCAGTGGCCAATGGCCTATCACCATCACCTGCCCCATTTACTCCTTGCCTTGATCTTGTGAAGCTGCATTACAGTCTGCATTTTATGGCTGAGAAAGCTGAGTCCCACAGGGGAGAAAATTCTACAGCCCAGAGACATAGAAATATTAAATGATAAATCTAAGGTGCAAACACATATATGTCTAATTTCAATGTTACAGTATTTTCATTTTCCCCACATGAGGGGTTTAACTGTTTTCTTGGGAGAGATTGTACTATGAACCTGAGTTCCAGCTTCAGCTGCATCTTCACAGATGTAGTTTGGATATTTAAAAAAATATCATGTACATCAAAATACTTGAAAACCTTAATTTTCTGCCCAAACAACATGGAGTATTAACTTTATGGGACGGAGCAAGGAGAGGTGTGGAGATTCTGACCAAAATTGCAACATGGAGGCAACAAAAGCAATGTTCTCATACATTGAGAGACTCCTGGGTGCCTTCCCCACATAGAAAAAGGATGATAATTCCCTTGACTTTAGGAGAGAAATTAAAAGAATTTATTGAAAACTTGAACAATGCAAGTGGACAAAATAAACCTTGTGCTGAATATATCAGGTAGATTTTCAAAATCTATTAGGTGCCAGTCTGTCTAAGGAAGTGTGTTTTCTTTAAATATACATTATTGAATAATGGATAGAAACCACAAGTCATAAATGGAAAATACCTACCTTGTCCATTTATTTAATAGGAACCAAAGGTATGGTTTTATGTGTATGTGTCCCTAGTCCAGTGAAAAACCTTAAATTGTTAGCAAGAATTAGCCACAAACTCAACTCTCTCTACTCAGCCCTATGTACTGGGATTTTAAAAAAATGTATAAACAAAATAGAGATGCTGTGCTATAGGTACAATGATAGCGCAGTACTCATGGTGTTTTGAAAGTAATAGGAGCTATAGGAAGTTAGAGTGATCTATTCTGTAGGTTGTTTAGCTGCTCAGCTGTAGCCTTGGGACTATTTTTCCAATAGACCACGTAACCTTCCATCAACCAGCATGAAATATGAAATATCCTTTTTTTTTTTTTTTTTTTTTTTTTTTTTTTTTACTAGAGAGCTGGCTACTGCCAATGACTGTGTGTGTGTGCATGTGTATGTGTGTGTGTGTGTGTATCCTTGCCGTGTGGTGGAATTGTAATAGTGTGCAATGACGGATGGAAGTCCTCTGCTCTGGTTAAACACATGGAGGGAATTCTTATCACTGAATTTGGCTGTTATTTGCAAAGCCTGACAATGAACTCAATTTAATCACTTGGGCTTTGCTCATAAACACTAGCTGTCTGATGACTGTGACCAAGCAGTGCCATCTGTTCTTCTGGTCCTTCAGTAGGCATCAGCTGATTGCTCTAGCTGGCTACTGTACCAGGTCATCACTTCTGCCCTTTCTGTCTGCCATCGCCCACACTCCAGCTGACAGCATATCATCAGCAGGGGGATGTTTACCTGTTCTAGTCTCTACACACACTCAGGAACTTCAATGCCTGCCAATGCCAAGTGTATTGCAGCAATAGAAGTGTGTGTCTGATTCTCCCTGCAGTATGTATGAGGGATGGGAAGCTGAAGGGTAGGGTAGGACTTCTGGGGATGTTGTCCTGAGAGGGAAGTGAAAGAAAACACAATGTTTACAGTCCCAGGAGAATATCTTTAATTGAACTATAATGATATGGTGCAGAATATTTGTGATCTCATGATGGAACCTCCCACAAAGATTTTTAACAAGTTACGAAAGTTGTAATGGTAGTGGCAAGGAAGTCTTTGATTATAAAACTGCTTTTTATAGGAAATCCATGTTTGTGTAGTCATTTAATAAATAGATAATAAACCCGCAGTTTTCCAGCCCATGGTTCCTCTTAATCTGCTTTAAAATGAACAACAAAAATATTAAAAAAAAAAAAAAAAATGGATATATGTGTCCATAAATGTGCACGCATTCTCGAAAAAGGAATGATGGACTTTTTGTCCAAGTTCTTATTTTCTCTCTTTATAGCATGAGTTCCAACCCTTTTGAGTTTCAAGTAGGCCCTGTTCACAGTGCACTCTTCACTAATCCATCTAACAACCCTGGAGTATAGATGTAGAAATTATCCCTTATTTGTAGATGAGAGTAGTGAGGATTGAAAAGGTTGAGTAATTCTCTCAAGAACCCAGAACCTATAGGGCAGTGGAGGATAACCCCTACCAGAGCTGAGGCCCTTAACCACTGTCTGGTCCACAGAACACCAGCCATGTTCTTGCTCTGCCCCTGGTGGGCAGGATGAGGTTTCAAAATCAAAGTGAAAACGGAGTCTTCTGAAGTAGAGGATTTGGCATCCTAGGAAACCCCAGCTGTGGTTTCTCATCTGTAGAATGGGACAACTACTGCAATGATGCTCACAGAAGTTTTTTTATTCAAAGTTGTTGTATTTATAATAGTAGTATGCATTATAATTCATAATAAACATATAGAGCATCATTTTACAAAACACTGTATACAATGTATTTTCATACAATTCAAATCTTCAATCATGCATTTAGGATAATGACATCCATCTTATTTAACCACCTTTTCTTTTTTACCCTCCATCCCCTCTTGCTCCCTTCCTGCACCTACCTCCCCTTTGACCTTTCTAGTGTTCCTCTAATCCTCCTATGTACCCTGACCCAACACCACTGTGAATCAGCCTCCTTATATCAGAGAAAACATTTGGTATTCGGATTTTTGAGATTGACTAACTTCACTTAGCAAGATATTCTCCAATTTCATCCATTTACCTGTGAATGCCATTATTTTATTTTCTTTTATTGCTGAGTAAAATTCCATTGTATATATGTACCACATTTTCTTTATCCATTCGTCTACTGAGGGGGATCTAGGTTGGTTCCACAATCTAGCTATTGTGAATTGTGCTGCTATAAACATTGAAGTGGCTGTGTCACTGTAATATGCTGTTTTTAAGTGCTTTGGAAATAGACCCAGGAGGGGGATGGCTGGGTCATAGGGTGGTTCCATTCCCATTTTTCCAAGAAATCTCCATACTGCCTTCCATAACGGTTGCACCGTTTTGCAGTCCCACCAGCAATGTATGAGTGTGCCTTTTTCCCCACATCCTCTCCAACATTTATTGTTGTTTGTGTTCTTAATAGCTGTCATTCTGACTGGAGTGAAATTAAATCTTAGAGTTGTTTTGATTTGCATTTCTCTAATTGCCAGCGATGTTGAACATTTTTTCATGTATTTGTTAATTGTGTATCTTCTTCTGAGAAATGTCTTTTCAATTCCTTAGCCCATTTATTGATTGGGTTATTTGTTTTTTTGGAGTTAAGTTTTTTGAGTTCTTTATATATTCTAGAAATTAGTGCTCTATCTGATGTGCATGTATTTAATATTTGTTCCCAATTAGTTGGCTCATTATTCACCTCACTGATTGTTTCTTTTGCTGAGAAGAAGCTTTTTAGTTTGAATTTATCCCATTCATTGCTGATATTAATTCTTGAAGGATACATAGGAAGCACTTTCAACGGAAAGGGAGGGGAGGGAGGGAGTTAAAAAAATTGGTTTGAATGAGATGGATATCATTATCCTATTGCATGATTCTCTGAATACTTATATTCTTTGTATACAAGCAGTTGTATGTAAAAAGATACTATACTTGTGCATGATGAATAAGTAAATAAATAATAAAAAAATTAAAAAAAAAAAAAAAAAAAAAAAAAGAAAGTTGGGGCCTATTCCGACATGTTGGAAATTGGAGCTTACTTTTTCTTCTACTAGGTATATTGTCTCTGGTCTAATTCCTAGGTTCTTGATCCACTTTGAATTTAATTTTGTGCATGGTGAGAGATAAAGTTTTAATTTCATTTTGTTGCATATGGATTTCCAATTTTCCTAGCACCATTTGTTGAAGAGGCTATCGTTTCTCCACTATACATTTTTGGCGCCTTTGTCTAATATAAGATAGCTGAAATTATATGTATTAGTCTCTGTGTCCTCAATTCTGTACCATTGGTCCACCAGTCTGTTTTGGTGCCAATACCATGCTGTTTTTGTTATTATTGCTCTATAGTATAATTTAAAGTCTGGTATGGTGATACCACCTGCTTCACTTTTCTTGCTCAGGATTGCTTTGGCTATTCTGGGTGTTTTATTTTTCCAGATGAATTTAATGACTGCTTTTTCTATTTCTTTGAGGACTGTCATTGGAATTTTGATTGGAATTGCATTAAAACAGTATAATGCTTTTGGTCATATGGACATTTGACAATATTAATTCTACATATCCAAGAACAAGGTAGGTCTTTCCATCTTCTGAGGTCTTCTATAATTTCTTTTTTTAGTGTTCTATAATTTTTGTTATAGAGGTCCTTCACCTCTTTCATTGATTCCCAGATTTTTTTTTTATTTAGCATTTTTTTGAGCTCTTCTTTTCCTATCTGGATCCCTTTAATTTCTTTAATCTGTCTAATTGCTCTAGCCAGAGTTTCAAGTGTTATGTTAAATAGCAGTGGTGAAAGGGGGCATCCCTATCTTGTTTCAGTTTTTAGTGAAAATGCATTCAATTTTTCTCCATTTAAGATAATGTTAGCTTGGGGCTTTGCATAAATAGCTTTTAAGATGTTGAGATATGTTCCTGTTATTCCTAGTTTTTCTAGGGTTTTGAACTTAAAGGGGTATTGCGTTTTGTCAAATGCTTTTTCTGTGTCTATTGAGATGATCATGATGATCATATGGTTCTTATCTTTAAGTCTATTGATGTGATGTATTATGTTTATTGATTTCCAAATGTTGAACCAACCTTGCATCCCTGGGATAAATCCCACTTGATTGTGGTGCACTATCTTTTTGATATGTTTTTATATTCGATTTGCCACAATTTTTTTTTTGAGGATTTTTGCACCTATTTTCATTAAAGATATTGGCCTGAAGTTTTCTTTTTTGGCTGTGTCTTTGCCTGGCTTTGGAATTAATGCAATATTGGCCTAATAGAAAAAATCTGGGAGAGCTCCCTCTTTTTCTATTTCTTTAAATAAGTTGAAGAGCATTGGTATTAGTTCTTCTTTGAAGGTCCTGTAGAACTCGGCAGTAAACCCATCAGGACCTGGACTTTTTCTTGATGGTAGCTTTTTGATGGCATCTTCTATTTCCTTAATTGAAATTGATTTGTTTAAATTGTGTATAGCCTCCAGTTCTAGTTTGGGCAATTCATACGACTCTAGGAATCTGTCAATGCATTCAGTATTTTCTATTTTATTACAGTAAAAGTTTTCAAAGCAACTTCTAATTATCTTCTGTATATCTGAGGTATTTGTTGTGATATTTCCTTTTTCATCATGGATGTTAGTAATTTGAGTTTTTTCTCTTCTTTTTGTTAGCATTGCTAAGGGTCTGTCAATTTTATTTATTTTTTCAAAGAACCAACTTTTAGTTTTGTCAATTCTTTGAATTGTTGCTTTACTCTCAACTTCATTAATTTCACCTCTGATTTTAATTATTTCCTGTCTACTACTACTATTAGTGTTGATTTGTTCCTCTTTTTCTAGTGCCTTGAGGTGTGATGTTACATCATTTATTTGTTTTTCTTTTTTTTTTTTTTTTTTAGGAATGAACTCAGTCCAATGAATTTTCCTCTTACTACTGCTTTCATAGTGTCCCAGAGATTTCTATATGATGTATCTGCATTTTCATTTACCTCTAGGAATTTTTTAAACTCCTTCTTATGTTATGTCTTCTTCAACCCCTTGTTCATTCAGTAGCATGTTGTTTAGCTTCCAGTTGTTAGAAGAGTTTTTTTTTTTGTTTGTTTGTTTGTTTGTTTTGTTTCTTGTTTTGTCATTGATTTCCAATTTCATCCCATTATGGTCTGATAGAACGCAGGGTAGTATCTCTACTTTTATATATTTGCTGAGATTTGCCTTGTGGCATAATATATGGTCTATTTTGGAGAAGGAGCCATGTGCTGCTGAGAAGAAAGTGTATTCACTCACTGAGGGATGCAATATTCTGTATATGTCCATTAGGTCTAAGTTATTAATTGTTTTAATGAGTCCTACAGTTTCTTTATTTAGCTTTTGTTTGGATGATCTATCCATTGGTGAGAGACGTGTGTTGAAATCCCCTAAAATAATTGTGTTGTGGTCTATTTTACTCTTGAACATGTGAAGGGTTTGTTTGATGAATGTAGGTACCCAATTTTGGGGGGCATATTGATTTATAATTGTTATATCTTGTTGATGAATGTTTCCCTTAAGTAGTAAGAAATATCTATCTTTGTCCCTTTTGATTAGCTTTGGCTTGAAGTCTACCTTATTTGATATGAGAATGGAAACCCCTGCTTGGTTCTGCAGCCCATGTGAGTGATAAGACTTTTCCCAGCCTTTCACCTTCAGTCTATTGATGTCTTTTTCTATGAGGAGGGTTTCTTGGAGACAGCAAATTGTCTGGTTGTTTTTTTTAATCCAGTCTGACAATCTGTGTCTTTTGAATGGTGAGTTTAGGCCATTAACATTCAGGGTAATTACTGAGATGTGATTCTTATTCCCATCCATTTTTATTTGTTTATGGTATTTAACTCGATTTGTTTTCTCCTCTGGTTGGTATTTCCTTTAGTTTAATATCTCCCTTTGTTGATTTTCATTGTTAATTTTCTTTTTTTCTTCATGGAATATTTTGCCCAGGATATTCAGAAGTGCTGGCTTTTTTTTTTTTTTTTTTTTTTGTGGTACCAGGGACTGAACTCAGGGGCACTCGAGCACTGGGCCACATCCCCAGCCCTTTTTGATATTTTATTTAGAGACAGGGTCTCACTGAGTTGCTAAGTGCCTTGCCATTGCTGAGGCTGGCTTTGAACTCGCAATCCTCCTGCCTCAGCCTCCCAAGTGCTGGGATTACAGGCGTGCGCCACCACGCCCAGCTAAGTGCTGGCTTTTGAGTTGTGAAATCTTTTAACTTTTGTTTGTCATGGAAGGTTTTTATTTTATCTTCAAATCTAAAGCTCAATTTTGTGGGGTATAAGATTCTTGGTTGACATCCCTTTCTTTCAGAGCTTGAAATATGCTATTCCAGGATCTTCCAGCTTTTAAAGTCCGGGTTGAAAAATCTGAACATAATCTGATTGGTTTCCCCCTACATGTAATCTGCTTCCTTTCTCTCACAGCTTTTAATATTCTCTCCTTTCTCATTAGGCATTTTCATTTTAATGTGCCTTGGTGTGGATCTGTTGTGATTTTGTACTTTTGGTGTTTGGTAAGCCTCTTGCACTTGGTTTTCCCATTTATTCCTCAAGTTTGGAAAATTTTCTGCTATTATTTCATTGAATGCATTACTCACTCCTTTGGCTTGGAACTCTGCACCTTCCTCCACCCCAATCACTCTTAAATTTGAATCTACATTTTTCTCTGGGATATGTATTTTGTCTTCGGTATCTGAGGTTCTTTCTTCCAGGTGGTGTAATTTGTTGGTGATGCTTTCAATTGAACATTTAGTTTGATTTATTGCTTCTTTGATTTCCAGAATTTCTGTTTGGTTTCTCTTTAGAACCTCTATCTCCCTATTAAAGTAATCTTTTGTTTCCTGTATTGGTTTTTGAAGTTCTTTGTCAAAATGACCTTTTACCACCTGTATTTGCTCTCTTATATTATTTTTGAGTTTGTTCTTAAGTTCCATAAACATTTGGAATATGTAATTTCTGAATTCCATCTCTGGCATTTGACCAACTTGCCCATGGAACCTTCTGAGGAGATACGTTGATTTGTTTAAGTCACTTTCTTCCCTAGTTTCTTCATATTGCTTGTGTGGTTTTTCTTCTAGCACTGTGGAACCTCAACTATTTCATTTTTGCCTTAAATCCTTATGATGCTCCTGTAGTACAATGCTATCAGATCCCCTTATAAATACTTTACACTTTAAAACCAGACAATTTCTATTCAGATAATCACAGTTTGATCACATTGTACTGATTTAGTTAACTCAGATATTGTCTCCAATTTACTCTGTATGTTTGTGATGGCTTTTGTAGTTTCATGTGTTGGACACAGAGGTGAGAAATTTAGGAAGAAGGAAGTGAAGGTATTGGGTTGATCTTTCTTAGGAAGTGTGAAAATAGAATTCTATGGAAGTTGTTTAATATCAGCAGACAAGAGAGAACAGAGAGTGAAAATTTTAGTGGAAAGACCAATTTATATATATGATATACTTATGCAACCATTGAGAGAAGAAAAAAGAAAGATGGAAAAGAAAAGAAGAAGAAGAAAGAAAAAAAAAATAGATAGATGACAAATAAGTAGGGATTAGTATAAAAGAGAGGAGAGAGAAAGTGAGAAAAAAAAGAGAGAATAAATTATATATAACACCGCTTTGCTGTATAATTTAGTTGCCCCAGCTCTAGAAATCCTAATTTCTGCGTATAACTTGTTTTCACCTCTGTTAAGAATGCAATCACAGGGTGTAAATAGGAAAGGTGAGGGAAGAAGAAAGGAGACAAAAGTGAGAAGGAAGAAAAGAAAGAAAGAAAAGAGGAAAAAAAAGCAAACAAACAAACACACAATCAAACAGCAACAACACCAAAAATGAAAGAAAGAAAGAAAGAAAGAAAGAAAGAAAGAAAGAAAGAAAGAAAGAAAGAAAAGAAAGAAAGAAAAAGAAAGAAGAAAGAAAGAAAGAAAGAAAGGTCAAACCCAGGAACAAATCTCAGGAACAGATCTCAGTCAAACAGTTCCCTGTGAAGTTCTTCTTTTTTTCCCTTCCAGTTTAAGCCTGTTGTCCTGGATCACGTCCAGGCAGTTACTGAAAACCTGGGAAGCTTGCAGACTGGGGCATGTTCTCCTGCTGTCCTGCACTGGGATCACCTTTCTGCAGTTGGTGGGCTGGGAAAGTTCGCTGGTGGGGCCCTACCTGGGAAGCTTGCAGGCCAGGTCTTTTTCCGCTGGGGTCCCGTGCTGGTATCGCCTCTCTGCGGTTGGCGGGCTGGGAAAGTCTGCCCCCTCACAGAATTTTAAGAACAAAACCTAACAATATGGAAGTGCTAAGTAATGCTTGTAAAATAAACAGAAAGTTCCTTTTAATTATTTGCCATTTAACAGCATATAATCTTGCACCAGTCGCTTAATCACTTGGGAATCTCCAGTTTCAACATTAATGGCAGTAAATAAAATGATCTCAAGAGAGTTGCTTGGGTAAACAGTATTGGAAAATACTAAATAATTTTGATGAAAGTAAAAATGAAAATTTTTAATAAAAATGAAAATTAGTCATCAAAATGTTATATCTTTATTAAAACTCTTCTTCCCTTCCTCCCTTTCTTCCTTTTTCCCTTTTACATCTTCACCTAAGATGTTTTATCTCTGTACCATGGGAGAAGAGGACAGATCTTTCAGCTGGGTTTTAGGAACATGATGCACTTTGGTTGACTATTGTAGATGTGCCTTGTGTATGCAGATTTGCTATGTCTTCTCTTACTCTCTATATCCTTGTATTGCTTAGTATCAGCACTGGCCTCTTGAGTGGTAATTTCAGTGATAATAATAATGGTGTTTTTTTAGTTACCTTAATAAACAATCCCTTTATCCAACTTAATTGACCAATAAACACACACACACACACACACACACACACACACACACAAATATACACACAACACTGCCTGTTAGAGAAAGGATTTAGGGACAATATCCTATTACTATGGGCACAAAAAGCCTGTTTAGTAGGACTATGATTTTCATGAAGTGTGCTTGTGCTTGAATCTGGACAGGATGAGTCTTTCCAATATATGTATTTTTAATACAATTTGTTCAATAAGACATTCCCTTAATCATTATAGTAGCATCACTGTGACTTTTCAATAGAAAGTCACATTTAAAGATGGCAGAAAGAAGTGATAATAAGTTACAGTCACACTTATAGATTTTTTTAATGAATAAATCAGACCCTACTTAGAGTCACAGGGAATTTTTTTTACTTGAAATTGTAAAAACTTTAACAAATTGCTCTCCACTACCACCATTTAACACTCCCCTGTATCCCACTCCTCTCTGGTCTCTATACAACTGTCAGTCTGATTGTCCTGAAAAGCTGTTTTGCTTACTTCTCTGCTCACAACCCACCTGTTACCACCAGGCAGACATCAAAAGCCTGCAGAACTTCTGATGTCTGAGCAAGGTCAGACTATCTGTCAATTATCCATGAAGATGGGCATCCCCATGCCAGTCAAACGTGGAGGGCTGCCCTGTTAGAAGGCATCAAGGAGGAATCAAGCCAGAGAGGGCTGAAAGTTGGAAAGAAAGGAACAGAGACATGTCAGGAGCCAAATAGAGTCAGTGAGGGACTGGAATGGAGAGCTAACTGCACCCTGGCAAGGGGAGGACAAATGGGAAGATTGAGAACAGAAGTTACTAAATCTCTGCTGCTGTGGAAGTGTCATTTGAGGTGGGCTTTGGTATAATATAATTTGTTAGATTGTATTTCTCCTTTTTCTGTTTTTCCCTTTCTTTCTCTCTCTCTCTCTCTCTCTCTCTCTCTCTCTCTCTCTCTCTCTTTTTATACCTCTCTCATTGTGAACTACACCTATATCTAGAAAGACTCTAAAAAGACCCCAAATCATCCTCCCAGCTCTGAATCTTTCTTGCAGACATATTCCTTCATTTTTGTTTCCCCAAATCTTGAAACATCTCCCTTATATTATCCACTGCCATTTCAATATAAGCTCTTTCCTGCTCATCCTCAATGTGTCTAATCTGTCTATCCGTATTCTGCACAAGTATTTCCTCCTTCTTTCTACCACAGTCTGACATATATCTCCCCTTTATAATGCTTACAATTCTTTCAGATCATTATTTGTTTCATCATTATTGACAATTGCACAGGTTCTTCTAGTATCAGTTATATGGTCTTGAAATGTCATTTAAAGCTTGAATTTTTATTTAACTTACCATCTCCTTATATTTTATTTTTCCATCTGGATTGCACATTTCTGGTGGGTAGGAAATATATTTCATATTGTTTTTCTTTTCTCATGATACCTCTGGTAGTAAATCCTCAAAAACTTTAATTTCCTTTTCCTTTTCTGTCTTTGAGGAAATGCAGAGTGTAAGATGCCAGGCCTACATACTAAAATAAAACTAAGTGATACTCTCACACTTTATGATTTAAAGAACCAGTGGATATAAAGAAAAAAGCTGTCACAGAGAAGTATCAGGTCTGTGAGCATAGGGAAGGGCTGTGGCTTGGAAATTACTTAGACTCAGACCACATGATTAGTTTTGGTGACAATAAATCTGAAGGTACACAAGCCCACCCTGTATTTAGGATGCTCATTAACACTATTTATAGACCAAGGTGGATCTGTGGACATACTCTAGAAGGCAGTTAAACGCAAGTAAGATACAACTGCCACATTATAAGAAGTGATTCCATCCCATCAGGTGCTCTAGATTCAGGAGCAACAGCTTACACATTTCTTGAAAGCCAAAAGCTGAGACAGCTGGAGGCCAAATACATGAAACACTGGAAATAACTCATCTTTTAGTTCCCAAACTATTTCCCACTGGACAGCAGAACCACAGAGTACTCCCTAAAATAGGGCTTGCTGGGGGGAAGGGAGGAACAGAAGAGTATTTTATGAAATATTCTTGGAAAACCTTAGTGAATGAGCCTGCAGAACATCATTTACCTCTGTGATTTTGAGTTAAAACACGTATTAAGATTTCTGTGAATTGTTATCTTTTGCTCAACTCTGAGAGACACTGAGGTAGACTGTGACTATGACAGTGAACCCTGAATCAACCACAAGAGTTTATGTTTCCTACTACAATAGAACAAAAAACAAACACGTGGCTATGAGTTAATTTTAATTTTGATAACCTCTACTCTAAAACAAAAGGAAGAGGAAGTCTTCTTGAAAAGTGCAAATATTCATAGAATAAGAAGTCATCACTTCCTTCTGAGTCCAGGAAGCTCTAAATTAGATCAGGAAAGTAAAATCTATTATATGGGTTAAAGTTGAGGCTTCTATTTTAAAAAAAAAAAAAAAAAAAAAAAAGCATAGAAACCACATTTTTCTTTAGGATTAAGACATTTTTTCTATGTTTCCTTTTTGTTTACTCATTTACTGCCACTGGCTTGCTTATAATGAAAGAGTTAAACCATCTAACGTCATCAGTTTCCACCATTACTTTGGACCCATCCCCCAGAAGTTTCATATTTTTCTGCCCTTATAAACTGTGTCTCCCACTTGCTTCATCACAGAAAAGCAAATTGAAAACATTTTTGCATAAAGTACTCTTCTCTGACAAGTACACATGTTGTCTGCCTCTCTATACTTATTTGCATTTTTCTTGAGTTTTATCCTGAGACAGCCCAGTATGTTTGAAACAGCTTGGACTTTGAAGATGGATAGACATGTATTGAAATTCAGTTCTGCCACTTCTCAGGCAAGTGACTTTGCTGGCTCTTCCTCTTCTTCCTGATCTCTTACTGCCAACGAACTGGGGCTCATTCTTCTGACCTCTTCTCATCTTTAATTTCCTAGAATATTTCATTCTGTCCCATGGCTTGAATATGATTTATAAACCTTTATCTTTTTCTATCAAATGACATTTTTATCTAGACTAAAATTATAATGAGACATCACTAAAATAACCAAAATTAAAAAGAGTAACAATACTTACTAAATATGGACTAGAATGTGATGAGAGAGTAAATTCATACCACCATCCTTGCAAAATGGTTTGGTACTATGTATGAAGATAAAGAAATGTCTAAGTTCACCATATGATCTAGCAGTTCTACTCCTAGCTATATATATTTAATCAACAGGAATTCACATAAGTGTGAACAAAGACACATGGTCAGAATGTATGCAGCAGCATTATTTCCAATAGCTCCAAGTTGAAACCCTCAGTGTCCATCCATATGAGTGAATAAATCAAATTTACACTTACATATTCTAACATAAAGGAGAGTAAGGAAAGCATATTCATAGATCAGAGTAATTCTGGAAATCTCTCTCTTTTAAAGAGGTTTGAACCACATCATTCATTCCTTTAACATGCAATTTAGATATGCCCAGCTCTAGCTTTCTACTATTGTTCTGGGGACTAGAAACACAACACTGAATTAGCCCCAGGCCCTACCTTCAAACCTATGGCATAGTGGCAAAGAGAGGCAAGTAACCAGGAAAATAGAATCGCCTTACCTCAGAGCTAAGCTTGGTGGTATGAATTTCCATGATTATTTTTCCTTAGATTACTTATCTATTCCTTCCTTCACCATTTGAACCATTCCTATAATGGTCACTTGCCAGTGACATGGGAGATTTCCCTGTGTGCACAGCCCAGATGTTGTCTTCCTGCTTCTCTATTTCATCCCCAATACTGATACTACCAATCACTCCTCCAAGGCTGAGTTTGTTAAGCAATGGTGTGTGCATAACTGCAAAGAGTAACAGGTTTGGGATCCTGCAGCCAGCATTCAAACCTTAGTTCATTTGCTCAGTAGTGGTATGACCTTGGCTCAGTACTCAGCATTTCTGAAAATGGTTCCTCCTCTGTGGAATGAGGATGATATGAGGGTGATTTTTCACTGTGTTCATGTAGAGGCTTCCAATGAATTAATGATAATAAATTGCTGAGAGCAGCACCTGGCACTTCTATATAAGCACTAGTTATTATTGTTATTATTAATTTTTTTAAAAAACTAGTCAGTCCTCAGGCAGAAGATTATGTTTTCTCCATTTTGTCCAAGGCGTAAATGACTTCATTTCCCCTCACAGTAAAGCATTTCTATTTACTTCCCTGCCTATAATAACTACTACCTTTGCGTGCAGGGTAAAAAGCAAAGCAAAACAAAACAAAACAATCCTGAGAAAATGAGCTAGCAGATTGGGGACTAAAGGCAACATCTGCTAAGAAGTTTTCTGGGAAAGAAGGTGACTTCTAATTCATAAGCTTCCAGTTTTTCCCAGAAAGGAGAAGACATGTTTCTGCTCTTTTTTAATCGTATGGTTGCCTATACAGTGTCAATACTTTGAGATATTTTGAACACTCAGAGAAGGACTTTCTAATACATCTTCCACCAGTGTGAGTTTCTGCCTCGTTTCTTATGTGGAAAACATCTTGTACAATGAGATTTTACTATCAGAAGACTTCAGAGGAAAACTGTGGAATCCAGGATAGCTTCACAGTTTTTTTTCCGATGTGAACTTATCATGGAAGGTCACACTTTTCAAATGTCTCTGGGCTGTTCCCATCACTCCAGGCATGTGCAGTCATTTTTAATTTTCAAAGTTTATAGCTAGCACTTGAGCTACACCAGCTAATCTCTATCTAACTAATAAGGTCTTCTGCTTCCACCTTTATTGATTAATCATCTGTAGGAGTTTTTAATATCCATTTGTGTTTAATTTGCTGATATTAAAAATGTCTCGTTCTTGAAAGTGATGAATGGTCTTCCAAGAGACAGGATTTCAGTTTTGATTTATGTAATGGTGAGTTCACTGGAGCCTGGCTGGAAACCCACCCTTGGAGAACGCTATAATAAAGAGCCTGTAACACTTTTTATGTCCTTGAAAGCTTGTTCACTGTCTGGTGGATAAACTTTGTGTGTTCAGACTTCTTTGTAGACCTTCCAGCATTGGCATCCAATAAGAGCCCCCAAAGGGGACTACTGTTTCCTTGTACAAACCCTTTGCTCCAGCCAGAAGAGCCTTCTTATATTCTCCCATACACTTTATTCATCTCAACCTAACTTTCCCATAACTCATCTTATTAATTTTCAATAACCTTCTAGAATTTTCTCTGTTTAATTACATTTTATTTATCCTTTAAGAAATTGGAGGTAAACATTCATACTCAGCATTTTGGTCTTCTTCTCAATATTTCTAGCTTTTACTGTCTGTACTATTTGTATAACACTTAACATATTTTGATTTGTATACTGTATTATGCCTTCTCTATGTCCAGTCTATTCACCATAGTATAAACTCCTTTAAGTGAAAGTCTAGTTTTATATACTCTATATTCCATGCCAACAGTTCTCAAAGTGTGTGGTTCTCTGGTGCTTAGCAAGTGCAGCATCTGGGAAATTGTCAGAAATGTAAATCTTCATGTGCCTTTCCAGAGCATCAGAATCAGAAACTGAGGATGAAGCCCCCAAATTTGTATGATAACAAGCTCTTTTCATGTTACAGAAATAAGCTCAAGCTTGACCACCAAACTCTTCCTCAAACTTGGTTGCTTATTGAAATCACTTGGCGGTAATTTTACAATACTGAAGCCTTGGCACTTAGTTTTAGGTTTGATCTAGTCTGGGGTACAACCTGGGCACTGAGATGTTTTCATGATTCCCATGTGGTTATATTGTGCAGCAATATTTAGGTACTTTAGTTTATACCATCACTGCTTGCTTTATCTCTCAAACTAAAAATACACTACACACTCACATTTTTGTTAAAGTGATTTTTTTCTGATTCTAATAGTATAATCTATTTATAGCAAAAAGACACATCTCTTTCTTAGCACAAAGCTCACTTCTCCATTCTTCCACTACATGCTTCTCTTATTCCATTGGATTTCATCTTTATCATCACACATTCCAAGAGAAATCAAAATTCAAATAACTGTGACACATATGACTTTATCAAATATATTAAGTAATTTTCCTGGGACTTAATTATCTTATGTAATTTTTTAGTTTGAAATACTTGATATGTACAAAATAATGCATGATACCTAGAAGTTATGAATAAAAATACAACAAACACCTCTGAATGGGCCACTCAACATAGTGGGTAATTCTAGTTAAAATATCTTTTATCATCAAAATATGATTTTCTGAAATCAGGTCACATATTATGGTACAAAGAGAGATGTGACAGCAAGGATGTCTTTTCAGCAGTCACTAAAACATAATGTGTACATGACCTGCTCCTATGTGCCTGCTGGCATGTCTCTTTGAAGGGTGAGGAGAGTATAAATGTATATTGTCAATTGAACAGGAGTCTGACATGTTATGAAATAATGTTCACAATCCTTTTGTGATAACCGGAAAATGCTTTTCTCTTCTTGAAAATGTGGAATCATATTTTTAGAATTTAGGAGGCCTGGTCCCTTCTATATCTCAAGCGATTGTACTAATAACCTTACAAGAGAGAACATGGTCCCTGGATGGATTGCATGAATTACTAATATACAGACCATGGAAATTCAAATAGGTCACTTTTTGCTGTTCCATTCAACTCATGTGTGTCTGTTTTGCTGGTGCTGACTCAGACTTCTAGCAAATGTTCTTCCCTAGACCTTGTATCAGACCTTAACTAAACACTCGTTGATGAATGAGTATTTATATTGAGCCCTCCATTTTCTTCTTTCCATTTTCCTCTTCAAGTGAAATATTCTCACTGCTGTAGCTGTGTTGCCTCTTAAACATGCACTCCATGAGATATTTTTTTTTCTGATTGAAAATGCCTCTATGAAATTGTAATTCATGTAGACATTGATGTTTTTAAATGTTCACTGTCTTTGAGAAGCCAGAATCTTCCAACAGAGAGTTAAGGGAGCAAACCTCTCCTGTTCTCACATGTCTCACCTTTAACGTTAGAGGAAGGGAAAGAGATACACTAAATAGCATCCAAATTCTGTACTTTTTTTTCAGAAATAATAATGTTAAAAGTTTGGACCAATCAAATTATCATGGCAATTGAGTTAAATAACTTAGAATCTGCATCTTTAAAATATTGCTCCATTTATCAAATCAGGCAGTCAACAAAGTTATACTGCAGATAAATACACAGATAGATATTACATATATAATCTTCCTTATGCTGTTTGGGCTTAGATAACATGATTACATTGAATTTAAAATGAAGTTCATTTTTTTTTTAACATATGATCCAGAAATTTAAACAAATTTACTCCTAAATACTAAGTTTTACATTTATTTATGTACTTGTCTGTGTTTTTAAACTGAATTTGCCAGTTTGGGTTTTCTAATTAATGTGAACAACAATTTGCTAATTTTATGTCTGATATTTTGAATTTTTATTTCTCATTCTTTGATATTATTCCCCATACATCAGTCCATAATATTGATATTTATTCATTAATTAATTGTGAAGCTTTTATACAATCAAGGAAGTTATAGTCTCAACACAGTTTCCTTAAATGTATTTCCATATGAAGTTCAATGCCATTTTTTCTGTATTATAGAACTCCTGTCAAGGTCATTTTTAGTTCTTCTAATGCCAGTTGACTCAATAAAAAGTAATAAAAATTCCATGATGTTATCAAGAACCAGATAAAAAGGGAAATATGGAACATGATATATGACCAGTACACCACACTATATGATGATTAAAGTAGGAGGGAGGTGAATTTGAAGTTTCTCTATATGCAGGTATTACACATCCTGTTCCAACACAAATCCTGTAAATTCTCATCCTCTATAATCCCACTCCTATAATATCTAGTTCTGTGAATAAACATAATTACTCAAATTTCCTCTGACTTCATTGTTCTTCCATCAGAGCCATACTGAGTCAAATTGGAACCTAAGGCAAAATCAAAAATAACAGCAAAGATAATAGCACTAATACCAATTTGATATGAATTTTTCATGAAAAAATTGCCTTAACTTTACATTTTAAAAACATTTCATTATGGGCTGGGGATATAGCTCAGTTGGTAGAGTGTTTGCCTCACATGCACAAGAAGGCCATGGGTTCAATCCCCAACACCACCAAAAAAAAAAAAAAAAATCATTAAAAGTTTTTCTTTTTTTTTTTTTTTTTCACAGATAACAACAGATTTTATTACAGTTATTGCAGAGCTCGACAGGATTCTCTAAAAAAGATAGAAATCTGGAAGTTACCACCTGTTCTTTTATTTATTTATTTATTTTGTTTATTTAATTATTTATTTACTTATTCATAATGCACAAGTATAGCATCTTTTTACATACAACTGCTTGTACACAAAGTATATAAGTAACATTCAGATCTTCAATCATGCATTTAGAATAATGATATCCAT
Organism: Tamias sibiricus; assembly: GCA_025594165.1. Lineage (NCBI taxonomy): Eukaryota > Metazoa > Chordata > Mammalia > Rodentia > Sciuridae > Tamias > Tamias sibiricus. The sequence goes on from CM046671.1 coordinate 40,474,039, forward strand.
CTCATTCAACCAACAATTTTTTTTTTTCCTCCCTCCCTCCCCCCTTGCTTCCTCCCTTCCCCTCCCTTTCCTTTGACATTCTAGTGTTCCTCTAATCCTATGTACCCCCATCCAACAACATTGTGAACTAGCCTCCTTATATCAGAGAAAATATTCGGTATTTGGATTTTTGAGATTGACTAATTTCACTTAGCATTATATTCTCCAACTTCATCCATTTACTTGCAAATGCCATTATTTTATTCTCTCTTATTGCTAAGTAAAATTCCATTTTGTATATATACCACATTTTCTTTATGCACTCATCTACTGAGGGACATCTAGGTTGGTTCCACAATCTAGCTACTGTGAATTGTGCTGCTATAAACATTGAAGTGGCTGTGTCACTGTAATATGCTGTTTTGAAGTCCTTTGGGAATAGACCCAGGAGTGGGATGGCTGGGTCATAGGGTGGTTCCATTCCCATTTTCCCAAGAAATCTTCATACTGCTTTCCATAGCGGTTGCACCATTTTGCAGTCCCACCAGCAATGTATGAGTGTGCCTTTTTCCCCACATCCTCTCCAACATTTATTGTTGTTTGTGTTCTTGGTAGCTGCCATTCTGACTGGAGTGAAATGAAATCTTAGAGTAGTTTTGATTTGCATTTCTCTAATTGCCAGCGATGTTGAGCATTTTTTCATGTATTTGTTGATTAATTGTGTATCTTCTTCTGAAAAGTGTCTTTTCAATTACTTAGCCCATTTATTGATTGTGTTATTTGCTTTTTTGGTGTTACGTTTTTTGAGTTCTTTATATATACTAGAAATTAGTGGTCTGTCTGATGTGCATGTATTAAATATTTGTTCCCAATTAGTTGGATCTCTATTAACCTCACTGATTGTTTCTTTTGCTGAGAAGAAGCTTCTTAGTTTAAATCTATCCCATTCATTAATTCTTGGTAATAGTTCTTGTGCTACAGGATTCTTATTAAGGAACTTGGGGCCTAATCCGACATGTTGGAAATTGGAGCTTACTTTTTCTTCTATTAGGCATATTGTCTCTGGTCTAATTCCTAGGTCCTTGATCCACTTTGAATTGAGTTTTGTGCATAGTGAGAGATAAGGGTTTAATTTCATTTTGTTGCATATGGATTTCCAGTTTTCCCAGCACCATTTGTTGAAGAGGCTATCCTTTCTCCACTGTACATTTTTGGCACCTTTGTCTAATATAAGATAGCTGAAATTATATGTATTAGTCTCTGTGTCCTCAATTCTGTACCATTGGTCCACCAGTCTGTTTTGGTGCCAATAAAATGTTGTTTTTATATATATTTATTTATTTGCTTTAGTTGTATACAATGTGTTTTTAGTTTTACATGGTGCTGAGAATCAAACCCGGGCTGCACACGTGCTAGGTGAGCACTCTACCACTGAGCCACAATCCCACCCCAAGCATGCTGTTTTTGTTACAATTGCTCTATAGTATAATTTAAAGTCCAGTATGGTGATGCCCCCTGCTTCACTTTTCTTTCTCAGGATTGCTTTGGCTATTCTGGGTCTCTTATTTTTCCAGATGAATTTCATGACTGCTTTTTCTATTTCTTTGAAAAATGACATTGGAATTTTGATTGGAATTGCATTGTATCTGTATAATGCCTTTGGTAGTATGGACATTTTGACAATATTGACTCTACCTATCCAAGAGCAAGGTAGGTCTTTCCATCTTCTGAGTTCTTCTATGATTTCTTTCTTTAGTGTTCTATAATTTTCCTTATAGAGGTCTTTCACCTCTTTCGTTAAGTTGATTTCCAGGTATTTTTTTTTTTTTTTGATGCTATTGTAAATGGGGGTAATTTTTCATCATTTCCCTTTCAGAGGCTTTATCACTGATGTACAAAAATGCCTTTGACTTATGGGTATTGATTTTGTATCTGCTACTTTGCCAAATTCATTTACTAGTTGTAAAAGTTTTCTGGTAGAGTTTTTTGGGTCTTCTAGGTATATTATGATGTCATCAGCAAATAGTGCTAATTTGAGCTCTTCTTTTCCTATCTGGATCCCTTTAATTTCTTTTGTCTGTCTAATTGCTCTGGCCAGAGTTTCCAATACTATGTTAAATAGCAGTGGTGAAAGGGGGGCATCCCTGTCTTGTTCCAGTTTTTAGAGGGAATGCTTTCAATTTTTCTCCATTTAAGATAATGTTAGCTCTGGGCCTTGCATTAATAGCTTTTAAGATGTTGAGATATGTTCCTGAAATACCTAGTTTTTCCAGTGTTTTGAACATAAAGGGGTGTTGTATTTTGTCAAATGCTTTTTCTCCGTCTATTGAGATAATCATATGATTTTTATCTTTAAGTCTATTGATGTGATGTATTGTGTTTATTGATTTCCGAATGTTGAACCAGTGTGGCATCCCTGGAATAAACCCCACTTGATGGTGGTGCACTATCTTTTGATATGTTTTTGTATCCAATTTGCCAGAATTTTGTTGAGGATTTTTGCACCTATGTTCATTAAAGGTATTGGCCTGAAGTTTTCTTTTTTGGATGTGTCTTTGCCTGACTTTGGAATTAATGTAGTATTGGCCTCATAGAAAGAGTCTGGAAGAGCTCCCTCTTTTTATATTTCTTGAAATAGTTTGAAGAGCATTGGTATTAGTTCTTCTTTGAAAGTCTTATAGGACTCAGCTGTAAACCTATCAGGTCCTGGAGTTTTTCTTATTGGTAGATTTTTGATGACATCTTCTATTTCTTTGCTTTTAATCGATCTGTTTAAATTGTGTATAGCCTCCAGATCCATTTTAGGCAAATGATATGACTCTAGAAATCTGTCAATGCATTCAGTATTTTCTATTTTATTAGAGTACAAGTTTTCAAAGTAATTTCTAATTATCTTCTGTATATCTGAGGTGTTGTGATATTCCTTTTTTCATATCAAATGTTAGTAATTTGAGTTTCTTCTCTTCTTCTTTTCATTAGCATCGCTAAGGGTCTGTCAATTTTGTTTATTTTTTCATAGAACCAACTTTTAGTTTTGTTAATTCTTTGAATTGTTTCCTTTGTCCCAATTTCATTAATTTCTGCTCTGATTTTAATTATTTCCTGTCTTCTGCTGCTCTTGGTGTTGATCTGTTCTTCTTTTTCTAGTGCTTTGAGGTGTGATGTTAAGTCATTTATTAGTTTTTTTTGTTTGTTTGTTTGTTTGTTTTCCTTTTAAGGAATGAACTCAGTGCAATGAATTTTTCTCTTACTACTGCCTTCAGAGTGTCCCAGAGATTTCTATACGGTGTATCTGTGTTCTCATTTATCTCTAGAAATTTTTAAATCTCCTCTTTGATGTCTTCTTCAACCCCTTGTTCATTCAGTAGTGTGTTGTTTAGCTTCCAGTTGTTGGGGTAGTTTTTCTTATTCCTTGTTTTGTCATTGATTTCCAATTTCATCCCTTTATGGTCTGATAGCATGCAGGGTAGTATCTTTATTTTTTTATATTTGCTGAGAGTTGCCTTGTGACATAATATATGGTCTGTTTTGGAGAAGGAGCCATGTGCTGCTGAGAAAAAAGTGTATTCTTTTACTGAGGGATGAAATATTCTATATATGTCTGTTAGGTCTAAGTTATTAATTGTTTTAAGGAGGCCTAAGTTTTCTTTGTTTAGCTTTTGCTTGGATGATCTATCCATTGTTGAGAGAGGTGTGTTGAAATCCCCTAGAATAACTGTGTTGTGGTCAATTTTACTCTTGAACTTGAGAAGAGTTTGTTTGATGAATGTAGGTGCTCCATTATTTGGGGCATATAGATTTATGATTGCTATATCCTGTTGATGAATGGTTCCCTTAAGTAGTAAGAAATATCCATCTTTGTCCCTTTTGATTAGCTTTGGATTGAAGTCTACCTTATTTGAAATGAGAATGGAAACCCCTGCTTGCTTCCGCAGGCCATGTGAGTGATAAGACTTTTCCCAGACTTTCACCTTCAGTCTATTGATGTCTTTTTCTATGAGGAGGGTTTCTTGGAGGCAGCAAATTTTCTGGTCATTTTTTTTAAATCCATTCAGATAATCTGTGTCTTTTGAATGGCGAGTTTAGGCCATTAACATTCAGGGTTATTATTGAGATATGATTTTTATTCCCATCCATTTTTATTTGTATTATGATCTTTAGCTTGATTTGGTTTCTCTTCTGGTTGGTATTTCCCTTAGTTTAATATCTCCCTTTGTTGATTTTCATTGTTATTTTTCTCTTCTTCTTCATGAAAAATGTTGCCCACGATGTTCAGAAGTGCTAGTTTGCGAGATGTGAAATCTTTGAACTTTTGCTTGTCCTGGAAGGTTTTTATTTCATCTTCGAATCTAAAGCTTAATTTTGCTGGGTATAAGATTCTTGGTTGACATCCCTTTTCCTTCAGAGCTTGAAATATGCTATTCCAGGATCTCTTGCTTTTAAGGTCTGGGTAGAAAAATCTGAACAGGATCTGATTCGTTTCCCCCTATATGTAATCTGCTTCCTTTCTCTTGTGGCTTTTAATATTCTCTCCTTGCTCAGTATATTAGACATTTTCATTATAATTTGTCTTGGTGTGGATCTGTTGTGATTTTGTATGTTTGGTGTTCGGTAAGCCTCTTGAACTTGGTTTTCCCATTCATTCCTCAAGTTTGGAAAATTTTCTGTAATTATTTCATTAAATAAATTACTCATTCCTTTGGCTTGAAACTCTGCCCCCTCCTCTACCCCAATCACTCTTATGTTTGGTCTTTTTATGTTGTCCCATAATTCTTGAATGTTCTGTTCTTGGTTTCTTACCATTTTTGCTGTGTAATCTAGATTTTTCTCTAGGATATATATTTTGTCTTCATTGTCTGAGGCTCTTTCTTTCAAGTGATCAACTCTGTTGGTGATACTTTCGATTGAGCTTTTATTTTGGTTTATTGCTTCTTTCATTTCTAGAATTTCTGTTTGGTTTCTCTTTAGAGCCCCTATCTCCCTATTGAAGTAATCTTTTACTTCCTGTGTTTGTTTATGGATTTCTTTGTCAAAATGATCTTTTGCCACCTGTATTTGCTATCTCATCTCATTTTTGAGTTCATTCTTAATTTCTGCAAACATTTGGAATATGTAATTTCTAAATTCCATCTCTGGCATTTCACCAACTGTGCATGCCATGGAATCTACTGAGGAGGTGTATTGATTTGTTTGTGTCACTTTCTTCCCTTGTTTCTTCATATTGCTTGTGCGTCTATTCTTCCTGCACTGTGGGACCTTGACTATTTTGATTTTACCTTAAAACCTTACTTTGCTCCTGTAGTACAATGCTATCAGATCCCCTTATATTTCCTTTACACTTTAAAATCAAACACTTTCTATTCAGATAATCCCATTTTGATCACATTGTACAGATTTAGTTAACCCAGATATTGTTTCCAATTACTCTGTACACTTCTGATGGGGTTTTATAGTTTCAAGTAATGGACACAGAGGTGATATGTTTACAAAGAAGGAAGTGAGTGTATTGACTTGTTCTTTCTTAGAAAGTATGAAAAGAGAGTTCTGCAGAAGTGGTTTAGTATCAGCAGATGAGAGAGGAAAGAGAATGGAGTGAATGATTAGGTGGAAAAGACCGATTTATATACAAACCTAACTTATGCAATGGTTAAGAGAAGAAATAAAGAAAGATGGGAAAAAAAAAAAAGAAGAAAAAAATGACTAAGGAGTAGAAATTAGTGTAAGAGAGAGGAGAGAGACAGTGAGTCTAGAAAATAGGGAATAAACTATATATAACACCAGTTTGCTATATATTTCAATTGTACCCATTCTAAAAATCCCAATTTCTGCATATAACTTGTTTTTGCCTCTGGTGAGTATGCAATGGCAGGGTGTAAATAGAGATGATGAAGGAAGAAGAAAAAATACAAAAGTGAGAAGGAAGAAAAGAAAGAAAAGAGGAGCAAAAGCAAACAAACACACTGTCAATCAAAACAAAAACAAAGCAAAAACAAACAAACAAAAAACCCTAAGAAACTACAAAACAAACAAACAAACAAACAAAAAGGAAAACGTTGAACCCAGGAACAAGTCTCAAACAACATGGACCCTTGGAAGCCCTTCTTTTTCCCTTTCCAGTTTAAGCCAATTGACCCGGATCATGTCCAGTCAGCAATCCTGTTAGTGGAGTCAAGGCTGCACCTTTGGCCAGTTGTAGAATGGCACAGTGGAAGAGTGGAGGGGGCTAATCCTCAGGTTGGGCCCTGCGTGCAGCAGCAGGGAGATCAAACTCTGGGCCTTGGAGGCCAGGCAAACTGGCGGCTGGGTCTCTCCTTCCATGTTGGTGGGTGCCTATGTCTTGCTCTGGTTGCAGCTGGGCAGGTCGCACTCCCCCCGGGAGTGGAGGATGCCCTTCCCCAGGTCTGGCCCTCCGTGCAGCCACAAGGAGCTGCCAGTCTGGGCCCTGGAGGCCAGGGAAACTGGCAGCTGGGTCTCTCCTTCCGGGCAAAAGTTTTTCATGATGATGGGATTTTTTTTTTTTTTTTTTCAGTCAACTTTTCTCTCAATGTTGTGCCTCGGTCTTTAAAATGCTTCCAGAACACCCTTAGTTAATATCAAGACTGTAGTTGGGTTTTGCAAACTCGAACATACCCTCTGTCTTTTAGAAGAATATAATCTGCCACTTTTACGTGGTGAGAAAACAAATTTGATTTTTGTTAAACAGATTTTGGTTAAACACAAAATATCTTGAGGTATCTCATTCAAAGCCTACATTGGTGGATTGGTCAGAGAGAGTCATTACTTCATTTTAAACATGAAGAAATAAATCTTAGACTTATGTCTTGTGCAAACAATCTGGATGCTAAATCTAACTATAAGAACCTCATCTTGGGGCATCAAGGAGTTAGATTTGTATGGAGCCCTCGCTAAAACAGTTATTTGTTGTGGGGTGGGGTAAATGCATGAATGTCCCAATTCGAAGAGTCTCTTCTTTGTCTTCTAGCAATTTCATTCAGGTGGGGGAGATGCTAGTACTTTGGAGATCCTAGTATCTTGGAGAGTAGGAAACATTCCTAATACTGTGACTGTAGATGATGCTATATATAGATAGATGAGATAGATGAGTTCTGTGCCTGTTTTGACCACATGTACCATTAAATTCACCCAGGAGTAAGTTGTATGGGCTGACAAATGACTTGAAATATCCATACATAAGTGAGTTCCAGGATTGGATATGTTTTGTTTAGATACACGTAACTTAAGCTTAAAAACTAAGTCGTAGCTAAGATCCAAGGCCAAATTGAACTCATCATATATTTATTAAATATTACTAAAGAAAGAAATGTTAAACAAAAGAGATGAAATCTTGATTCAATTATCAGGGGCAAGGATAGGTCTCGGTAACTTTCAGAATCCTAAACAATAAATAATCCAAAAGGTCATCCTTGTCTTTGAAGCATATAATGTAATTTTTTTTTCTATAGTACATCTTATTTCTTCTGAGTCTCTGAGGCACATGTGGCTCCCAGAAAAATAAGGCTCTCAAGCCCAGTAATAATAAAGGGTCCAAATGAAGATAATCATGGCCTACTGCTGATAGCTACATTTACCAGAAGTTAAAGGAACCATGATAAAAATTGCATTATTCAACACTTTCTCAATGGATTAAATATGCTCATATTTTATATCACCCAAAGCAAATCCACAAAGTGCCAAGAGAGATAATCAAATTTATAGTTAAGAATTTAATGAAGCTTAATGGTCTTGGTGAGGGGAAAAAAATTTAAAAGCATGTTATTGTCTCAAGATTTGCATGTGTGGTGCAGTGTCCCCCAGGAAAGAGGGTACAAACCCTTGAGAGCAAGGACTGCATCTGTGTCTTATTTCACAGCACAGGTCTTTCCTTGAACAGAGTAAATATTTAATTTAAATATGAGAATGCATGGAAATAGATTCTCTTCATTTACCATTAAATTCAGAAGGATGAATTTGGAAACTTCATTTAAAAATACATACAAAATACACAGCGTGGGTGAAGTGCTGATCAACTCTCAGTTAATTATATTTTCAGTGTGCCCTCATTTGTATTTTCCCAAAATAATCAAAGACAAAATCTATGTCATTTTCCACAGCTAACACATTTACATACACCAGTCACATAAAGCTCCTTAGACTGCCACTGTTAAAGAGGAATACTTCATAAAGGAGAACAATGGGCATGGATATGACCCACATTTCCTTTGATTGATTGCTGGGTATCCAGTTAATTCAGTGTGGCTGTTTGATAACAATACAGGAAAAGTGGAAGGAAAACTCTGGAAATTATAATAAATAAACCTGACTAAATGCACTGTGTTCAACAAAGTTCAATTCAAGTTCAAGAAAACATCCATGATCAAATTTCATAAGAAATTCACTGTGAATATTGCTATTAGCATATCGTGAAAATCTTGAAAGAATCTGTGTTAGAATAATTTGCTTCAAATTTGTATACTTTGTTTCTATTCCTGTTCTAAATTTTATCAGTTCTTTTGTGGTGGGGACACATTTATATAATAGAGGTATGCCTTTAGGGTTTATCACCTGTGTTCATGAATGGTAGGGATGAGGTAAATTTTCATTGTTATCTGTTTTTTTTTTTTTTTTCTACATTATTCTTATACTATTGCCTATAAATAAATTCAATTTATTTAAAATATTTAAACATTAGAGAACTTGTAACTAAGCATCATTATTTTATCCAACATGTCAGATGGTAAATCATTAATAGTCATTAATAACATTTTGAAAGTCTTCATAATTTTCATCTTGCTTTTGTAAAGTTCCTCTAAGAGCTATAAAATATAATAATATGCCTATTTCAGAGATGTAGAATTTGAGACAGTTTTGCTCAAGATAAATTACTATTATGTGGCAGATATTGAACTAGAACTCAGCTATTCTGATTTTTTTTTTCTTTTTTTGTACCAGGGATTGAACTCAGGGGCACTTGACCACTGGGCCACATCCCCAGCCCTATTTTGTATTTTATTAGAGACAGGGTCTCACTGAGTTGCTAAGTGCTTCGCCATTGCTGAGGCTGTATTTGAACTCATGATCCTCCTGCCTCAGCTTCCCAAATGCTGGGATTACAGGCGTGTGCCACCATGCCCGGTTCTTCTGATTTTTCGCTCTTGGTTTCATACCTTTTTTTTTCCTCTAGTACTGGGAATCATCCCAGGGCTTTGCACATGTAAGGCAGGAGCTTTACCACTGAGATACATGCCCAGCCCTAAGGCTTTTGCACTTCATAGCACTGACTTTTAGAGGTAGCGCCCATATAATTTTCATTGAGTATGGTTCCAGAAACACAAGTGATTGTAGCAACTTTCTTTCAGGATTGTTAAAAAAATAAAAAGTAAAAAGAAATATCATTCAATAAAACTATGAGTATTATCCATATTATTGGAGCAGTGAGACAGACTGTCCCACATTCTTATCTGAATCTAAGGGGACTGAGATGATATCAGAAATAGGTATGATGAAGGATGCTTGTGTCATACTGTGACCTCTCTTCAGTTACACTCTGATTGAATACAGGTACCTTTCAATCAAAAAGAAGAAATAACCATACTCCTACTTTGGGTAGCATCAAGTAAGGTAAACTCACAAGTAATTAAAGCTAATAAAAATAAAATACTTGAGTTGTGCCAAAGGAAAAAGCAGGTGCTGAGGGAGGTCATAGGATTATGTTGACAATTATTAACATTAATATATGCTCAAAATAGTGCTTGTTAATAAGCAAATACTGAAACACATCCAAGTGTTACCATAATCATTAGGAAGATAAGTGATTTATTTTCATCTGTTTTATGAACACCTACTCAGGGCCCGCTGTTGCACCACCTGCTAGGAAATAATGAGGAGCCCAGGAAAGTCCCTGACCTGAAGGAAGACTGACGCTTTCGTTGAACTTGTTTAATCGTGTTCTTTCTCAGAATTGTCTTTGAGAAGCCACTGAGTGTGCCTTTTTCTTCTTCCTTCCCTACAGCAACGTGCAGACACAGCACCATCATCTCATCTCAGGCTTCCCATTCTGTATCCCCAGTTTTAGCTGGGGCTCTTTTTGCATGTCAATTAACTGGTCAGTGTAGTGCCTGGGCCTGTGTTCTGGGTGGCTCTAAAATACCTTTAGTGGAGAGAGAGGTAGTCTTCAACTCGAGCTTTCATGTTAAAATGTGAATCCTATGTGAGACATGCAGACTGTCAATATCTGTTGCCATTGTCCTCTCCAATGGCATCCAAGCTTTACCTTGGTGGTCATGTGTAAGCCCTACCACCCCCAACCCCAGACATTTCCCTTTTCAAGCAGTCTGTTGGAAGCTGTCCATTATATTTCTTCCTGATTTCATCTTGGTAAGTTGCATGTTTCTAGGAATTTATTTGTTTCTTCTAAGTTATCCAATTTGTTGGTACATAGTTGTTCATAGTAGTCTCTTAGGCTCCTTTGCATTTCGTGGTATCAGCTGTAATATCTACACTGTAAAGAGTTTAATAGTCTTTTTTTTTTTTTTTTTTTTTTTTTTTTAGTTTTTTAGTAATTTGACACAATACCTTTATTTTATTTATTTATTTTTATGTGGTGCTGAGGATCAAACCCAGTGCCTTGCACATTTGCACATGCTAGACAGGCGTGCTACTGCTGAGCCACAACCCCGGACCCACTGTAAAAACTTTTTTAAAAAAGAATTCTGTCATTTGTGAGAACATGAATGGAACTGAAGGATGTTAGGCTGGGCAAAATATGTCAGGCACACATAGACAAATACTGCATGATATCACTTGTTTCTAGAATCTAAAGTCTCAAAGAAACAGAGTGTTTACCAAGGACTGTGGAGAATAGGTAAGCATGAGGAAGGGACAAATATTGATACAAGGATTCTAAGTTTCAATTATAACAAAGAAATAAGTTTTACTAATCTAGTCCACTACATGATAACCATAGGTAATGATAATGTTTTGCATGCTTCAAAATTACTAAAATAATAGATTCTTAACAGTCTTGCCACACAAAAAAGTAATAAGTTGGTAAGGTGATTAACACATTCACTTTTTTATTATATCACATGGCCCCACGTATATATGCTAATTGTTCTTTATCATAAAAGAATAAGTAGATAGATAAGACCTTGTTCTTTCATTCTACATGGCCTCAAGAAAACCTCTTCCTTTCCTTCTTTCTCCCTCCTCCTCCCCTGGCCCCTCTTCCTTCATCCCATCCTCACTGGTAGAGCCAATAGATGCTCCCTGTTCTCCTCACACATCATCATGGTTTAGTTTACAGTAACGTCTGACTCAGCTCTGCATGCTCCAGTGGATTGCAAGTGTCTTAAACAGTTCTGTGTCTAGCCTAGTATTAAGAACAGGCACCCAGAGGATGTTGGCTGTGGAAGTCAGAAAGGACAAGAAAATGAATGGAAATGATGTAGGAAGGAAAGCAAGAAGAAGAACTTAAGGAGCAGAAGCAGTGAGTACAATTGTTACAGGCCTTGAGACTTGGGTTGAAGGTTTTGAGAATGATTCAGTAAGCTACTGTGTTGATTAAAATGAATCTATTATTCATGAAGCACGATGAGGTTAAAGAGTGAACAAAAAGACAGAAAATAAAAGCACCTGAGTTTTAAATATAGCTCATCCACTTATTATCAAGAGACTTTTAGGAAGAACTCAGGCCCTAAGGCCTCCGTTTGTTCACCTGTGAAAGAAACAGGGTGGTTGACATATGACCTGTTTTTCTCAGGCAGGGGAGATAATGCTGCATAGTATTTAAGAGCACATGTGTGGGACTTCACAGCAGCATGACAATAAATTTACAAAAACTCTCTATTCCTCAGTTTTTATCTCTTTATAGACAATAACACTCACTCCTTTTATTGAGAGGACTGAGAGAACACATTTAGACCCTTTAGGATTTAATAGTTGCTCAACAAATATTTGTCATCATTATTATGATCATCATGATAAGTATTACATAGTTTCTAAGAATAAAAGACTATATTAGCTTCTAATCAGAAAGGTAAACTATAAAATGCAATAAAATATTTCCCTAATTATTATTTTAAGTATATATAAAATAAATAAGTTAAATCAAAATCTCAGAGTAACAAAGTTTTTTTTACTATTGTTTATGTATTTCTAATAATAGACATATATATGATAATTATTATACCAATTACTGAAAAAAAAATGGAGTGCTTTTCTTACATAATAGAAGTGGTCATAGTCACCTGAAGTCTTGGAAATTTGCTAATAACAAAGATCATTTTTTTAAAAGAATTGCAAGTTCATTAAGACCAGAGTGACCATCTGCTTTTGTACAGGGTTTATATGAGGATCCTGCTGTATTTCTTTTGTCCTGGATTAACAATTAATGGAATACGCATTCATTGTCAAAGTGTCCTGGTTTGGTCATTAAATTGTATGGCTATCATGTTTCAGCAAAAAGAACCCTCTGAAAAATATGCAGGACATGATCTGAGAAAGAGTCAGTCCTGAGAGCAAAGAAGTAGCAGCAAGTGATGTCAAGCCAGTCACTGAACTACTGCCTTTGATTTCAATTTGCTCTGATATCAATTTGGAGATTTTCAGTCTCCCTTCCCACCTGACTTTTTGAAAGTCTCAAACGTAGTAAGAATAGAATGGGTTTTGAAATAAAATGTAATGAATTCTTTAACTGCAATGCCAATTTTTCAAATATGATGGTAGAAAAGATAAAGCAGTAGGAAATCAGTAAAAAGGAAGAAGTGTAGGGTTCTGGGTAGGGACACAGGTCACTTTGCCATTTAGCTTGATGGTGGCCCAGGCTGGATATTTAGGTCCATGATGTCAAACATCCAAATGTTTCGCAAAGTCCTACTTAGTGGTAAAATTCAGAAACAATAGACAGGAGAGTGTGAAGAACAGGAAGTCTTGTATTCAGAAGGGCAACATGGAGCAAGACTTTAATCCCAATGACTCAGGAGGCTGAGGCAGGAGGATTGCAAGTTTGAACCATGATATAATGAGGTCCTAAACAGCTTAGCAAGACACTGTCTCAAATTAAAAAAATAAAGAGCTATGGGGATGTGGCTCAGTGGCAAAAAACCCTGGGTTCAAGCCTCATTACACACACACACACACACACACACACACACACACAAAAAAAAAAAAAAAAAAAGGGGGGGAATGAAAAGAAAAGAAAGCCTTGGATTCAAATTCAAATATTCAAATAATCATCTCTTACTTACCAAGTGTGTAGCCTGGGGCAAAAGGCCTAGAACTTTTACTGACCTCATCCTTCCCATCAGTAGAATGGGAACAGCAGTACCTGTCTTTGCAGAGTGGAGGTGAGAGATTAGGTGATGTGCATGTCTTAATTAAAGGATGAAGGTATCCTGGTACTGAATGAAGGTTAGTGGCCTGAAAGTCATTAGAACCAGAGACCTTAGTCCCTAACACATAAAAAGAAAGATACGAACTGAAGGAGATGAATACTGAATGAAATATAAGGATTCAATGCTTTAATTCTGTTGTATTGATTAGTTTTTGAAAATGGAAATTTATGAACACCTTAATAAAAACTATTAACAGTAATTTTTATCAATGCTAAAACAGTGAATGGGATTTGCAATCTTTGTGAAAGGACCCAAGTGATGACAGAGGTGACTCCAGGTGGAGTGGCACACTGATGCTCAGGAGTGTCTCATATTGACAAGAGCTCTGAAGCTCAAAGGAGGGAGAGAACTCTTTCTTTGTAATGATAGATTCACTGACCTACAAAGAGCCTGATGAAACCAGAATTGTAGACTGGAAACTTGATTTCAAACGTATAGAGTGTCTCTAGTCAGCTCAGAAGTGCTGCTGGAAATGAGAATACAAAATGGAAAATTGGCGCTGACTTCAGATATGTCAAAGGAAAATTCCTTTTGGGCTCAACTTTCATAAATCAGATTACCCTCACCTAGGGTTACTTCAGGGAACTCATTTTATGGCTTACTTAACGATGGCCTTTGGGCCTCCTGCCAATCTTATAGAAAGAACTAGAAATTCTCTACTCACAAATTATTTTATCCTAATACAGATGAAAAATATCAGGACAATATATATTTTCCTGGTGGCTGATCACTTGGTCACATAAATTTTCCTAGTGGATACAAATATTAATTTTATTGCATCCAATAAATGTTTCATTGCTCTTTTCATGTTTATTTTATTTCCAGTCTTTTTATATCTATCTATCTATCTATCTATCCATCCATCCATGGTCGACACACTCACATACCCACATGTGTATAAAACAAAAGTCAAAGTATGTCTCCTCCCCACATTCCCTAATGGAGGAACACACTGAGTTTTATTCATCTCCATGACTTCTGTTTTGATTCTCTCCATTTGAGAAATTGAATGATTCAATTAGCTTACTAATGACTAATGATTCTACATCTAAATGATTCTACAAATCATTTAGATATCACGTGGAACAATATTTATATGGCAACTTTAGGATACTTGTTTGCTTTTTAATGAAACAAATCATCTTGGATATTTTTCCAAGTGAAAAAACAGTATCAGCAACAGAATGTAATTTATATGACATGATCTTGCTGTGTCACTGGAATTATATTTAATTATGATGTGGATCCTGTAGTTTGACTAGGGCACATCCTTTGAAGTGTCCCTGCTCTTTTCTCTGCCCCTTGGGGCTGCATGCTGGCCTTCTTCTGACTCTTGAGTTGTCCTGAACAGATGATTGATTTAGCCATGATGAAAGGTCCATAGTAATAAAAAAACTCAGAATGTTGATATCTATGATGATGCCTTAGGAAATCTAAGATAAGCCTGTAGCTCCTCTGGGCACAAAAGCTCCAAATCTGAGGCCAGGAATGTCCAGAGGAGCAGGAGTCTGGGACACCCCTGTACCTCTCTCCTTGGTGTGCCTCATAGGTATGCTGTGTTCCTTTCCCTTCCTGCTCTTGGAGAAGTTGGAGGATCTAGGTTGTAGGAGGAGCCAGCAATGTTAAGTGTGTATATGATGCAAGGCTCAGTGAGACATAAAGGAACTTACTGGCCACTTTGGGATGTTAGACATGGTCATAGAAACAGATTTTAGTTTTGAAAATTCAGAGGTTATAGATTTTATTTGCAGGTCAGTGGTCATGAAAGGAGACTTTCTTGTAAAGGTGAGAAGATTTACTTGGAAGGAAAAGAGTAGACCCTTCCACCCAGGCCTGGGGACAGATAAGAATGTGCCTGGCACACAGAGAGGTTTGAAGAGACTCAGCACATGGAGAGTTCATGTTTGTGGGGAGTGAGGACACAGTTAGAGAAGTGGGGTGGGGGATTTGAAATCTCAGTCATGGAAGTTAAAATTAGTAAATTAAACATTAAAGGTATGTAGCAATTGCAATAATAACTTAAGAAACAGAAGTAGTAAATGTTGGTGTTGTGTGATATGCTTAGGTTGACTATGGAATTGGATATACATAAGAGAAGGCATCTCATACTTTAGCATCTCCTTAGGAACAAAAGTCATCAGAGGATGCTAGGTGTGTCCATTTGAAAGACATAAATTAGAGGATTTGATGGCATTATTACCTTGTGTTAGCTGGTTGGAAGAATCAATACATAGGTTACTTTTGCCTCACACTGAAAACAGAAATACAATAATATTTTGGGGGAAAAAAAGAATTTAAATCCAGCCTCTCTTTAGGTTCCACATGGGAGTGAGAACCCATGGTTTCTGTGTCTGGATTATTTCCCGTTACATAATGTCCTCCAGCTCAACCCATTCTGCTGCAAATGACAGGATTCATTCTTCTTTGTGGCTGAAAATATTCAATTGTGTAAACCATATTTTTACCCATTCATCTATTGATGGGCACCTGGGCTGATTCATATTTTAGCTATTGTGCACAGTGCCACAAAAAGCATGGGTGTATACTGATTTCAGTTCTTTTGAATATACACCCAGAAATTGGATGGCTGAATCATAAGGTAGATCTATTTTTAACTTGTTTGTGTTGAAATATCACACTGAAGTATATTAATACCTACAATCAATATATATTAATAGAATTATAAAATTCAATGTGCTAGAAAAAATGCTTCATACCATTTTCTATGTTCACTGTTGCTAGCTCCGATACAATCTGGTACAGAATACCTAGGTAAAATCATATACAGTTGGTTTGTTCTGACTAGAGAAATAGATATGTTGTGTGGGTAGT
Organism: Tamias sibiricus; assembly: GCA_025594165.1. NCBI lineage: Eukaryota > Metazoa > Chordata > Mammalia > Rodentia > Sciuridae > Tamias > Tamias sibiricus. The sequence continues at coordinate 40,490,241 of CM046671.1, forward strand.
GGGCACAAGAGCTGTCCTATAAGCTATGGTCTGTCCAATAAAAAGAATGAGTTGTTGTATTGCTTAAGTGACAATTTAAATCCAAAAGATCTGACATAAATCATCATGACCACAAAGCTGGTTACTGTTCAATCTTAACTACAACTTGAGTCTCCTAGCATTATAATAGTCTCACTTAAGATGTAAAAAGGAAAACAGACATGATCTCAAATTACAATGGGCTAGCCTCAAATTCAACGTTAGGAAGTATATCCTTGGCTTAGAATCTCTCCTAAAACAAGAGCCACGGAGGAAGTTTTCAAGGAGAGAATGCTTGGCTATGTGTTCAGGGGCTAGAGCCATAAATTTCTTCCCCAAGTGAGAAATTGAACTAGAGATGATTAGTGAACTGAGAGAAGGACACCTTTTGGACAAGGTTGTATAATGAACATCCACACAAGCTAAACAGAATTTTGCCTTTTCAGTAGCTGTCTATGGAAAATGCTCTTAGGCATCCTCTTTATACCATATACTTTGGCTTGCTCTGACAGTGTTTCTGAACAAACAGGAATTGTAGTTCATACTGGATTCAATTGCAAACTTCTAATTTGAGCCTGTTAAAAAGAAGCAACTCCATCTTTGACATTGCTATCTTGGGACAAAACAAACTCCTAGTCTCATAAGATAAAGAAGCAAGGGAGGGGGTAAGCCACCACCATGCAGACTATAGGACACGGAAGTGCTCTGTGGGTGAAGATGCTTGTTCTAGAAGCAGGTGACCCTGGTTGAAAGCCAGTCTGAGACTCATGCAAGGTGTGACCAAAGAAGCTTACAGAACAGCTCTCTGCCTCTGTTTTCTCATCTGTGGGATCAGTTAGTATGTGTATCTACCTTGTACAATTTCTCTCAGTTCACTAATCATCTCTAGTTCAATTTCTCACTTGGGGAAGAAATTTATGGCTCTAGCCCCTGAACACATAGCCAAGCATTCTCTCCTTGAAAACTTCCTCTGTGGCTCTTGTTTTAGGAGAGATTCTAAGCCAAGAATATACTTCCTAACGTTGAATTTGAGGCTAGCCTATTGTAATTTGAGTTCATATCTGTGTTATCTTTTTTACATCTTAGGTGAGACTATTATAATGCTAGGAGACTCAATTTCTCTGAGAACTAAGTAAAGGAGTTAATGAATACAACTAATAAATACAGAATTCTACACATATTTTGTGTTCAGTAAGTATTAGCTGCCATAAGAATCACCAGTAAGTACTATAATTAACATGATTAGTTTCATATTTTTGGGTCTGAAATAAATTGGAGTACCTTTTTAGCATTCCTTCTTGAGTTCCACGGTTTGTATATAAACATTATGGTGCAGGAATTTAATTTTTCTACTGTTATATGTCTATGCATCTGCATGTCGTTAAAAAATCTCATAGGACCCATTTTAATGAACATATTTTAAATATGGAAATTTGATTATATTTGTGACTCTTAACTGTACCTACTCTGACATGTTTGCACTTAAATTTAGATCTAGTGGAATGAGTTAAGGGCTGCACTATCCAAAAGCAAGATTCTAATCAGCAGCCATTGATCATTAGACATTAAAATTGGGGAAAATATTTCCTAATTCTGAGCCTACATTTCTTCATTTGGGAAGTAAGGACATAACTAACTTATGACTTTGATCAGGTGGTTATGAGAGACAAATGAGAAATAAACATGATTTTTTTTAACAGATTAAGTATCTTCTCTTATACAAATGTTATCCATTGTGCATGTTCATAGGCATAGGTCCACACATGCATCTCAGGAAGTGTGAGAATTTGTATGGCCAGCAATGAAGAATTCACAATATGGAAGCTGATGTACACCCAGCTTTGGGTCTAGGTCTCCTTTGGCTTTTCCATTCACAGGCTGAGCACAAGTTTCAGTGTCCTTCCTTCATGAATGAAATGCCCCAGTTTGTTTCATGGATTTCAAGAGAGGATTAAAGAAACACTATTTAAAGAGCTTAAAGTGTCTCACAAGCACTAAGCACTCAAATGGATATGTTTTTTATTGTCACTCAGGGGGAAAAAGTAGTGATAAAATCTAGCTGAGTCTCCTTGTGATATCTGGTAGCTCAGCAAGTTATGCAGAGTTGCCCAAGAAGGAGAGAGAATAGAACTATAAATTCTGAGCTTCCCTTTGTATTTAACTCATGCTTAGCCCACTCTTGTAACATGAATCTTCCCTGCCTTTTTCAGAACTAGGGATTAGAAAGAAATGTCCCTGAAAAAATCTTCAGTGAAGGGATGGAAACAATTAGATAAGGGACAACAAAATAAATTCAGAGAGGTAGGAAGAATTCATTTCAGGGCCCATACCTGGTAAGCTAATTATATTCTACAACATTCTATGATGTATTTCAAAAGTGTCACCTTTTTATTAGACCATCTTGGCAACTGCCCTAATCCCAACACATTCTTCAAATATGTCTTTAGCACTTACTAAAATCTAATTTAGTTCAAATTGTATCCCTTAAGAGAAACAGAGGCACAAATTGGTTAAGAAACAGTTTATTTGGGCTGATCAGAGTTGCCACAGAGGAGAAACAAATTTCATACAGACTGAAATGTGTTCTTACTGATTTTAAACAAGTTTTAAAGGCACATTTGGGAAGAGGGATTGTATCAGTTGTTTGTCAAGAATTAAGATTACTGTAGGAAGGTAATAATCTGTCTTAAAGGAAAAGTATTGGGGAAATTTAAATTATATATATACTATATATCATATATATTATATATATATACATATATACATATATATTATATATACACATATATGTGATCATATGTATACATGAATTAGTTCTTAGAAAGGGAGGGGATGGAAGGACAGGAACCAACATATTCCTGGGAAAGGAAGGAAGTTTGAACTGAAATGATCTTGGTGGACACCTGTGGGATTTCAATGTGCTGCTCCAATGACAACTGTAGCTCTCAGTATGGCAATTATAGAACACAGCAGGTTGCACGAAGCTTAAAGTTTATTTGGAGCTAGAAATAACTGAAGCCTGGTCTTTGGTGTTGTCTAGGAATAATATATTGGGATATTTTAATCTGTCTTTATTTGATTTTAATTTTTTCTTTTTTAAATTTTTTTATTTATAGTAGTAGTATGTATTACAATTCATTCACATATAGAGCATCTTTTTACACAAAACAGTTTGTATACAAAGTATATTGGTAGCATTCAAGTCTTCAATCATGCATTTAGAATAATGGTATCCATCTTATTCAACCACTTTTTCTTTTTATTCCCCTCCATCTCCCCTTGCTCCCTCCCTTCCCCATATTATTTCCCTATTTTCTCCTTCATGCCTTCCCTACATGCTGTGCACCCACTCCAAAACATATTTAGTTACAATATGTGAAGACAGGATTTTTCTCTGTCCACTGCTGTTGTGTCTAAAGCTTGATATGACATAGTAGATGCTCAGTAAATATTTATTGACTGAAAAAATAACGATTTCAGTGAAAGAAGGCTATAACCATGCAGCTGTAGTACAGAAATATGTCATAAATTTTTAATGAACTGTAGAAATTTGAGCGAACACACTTTGGGGACAGCCCTGGTTCTGCCATCATATTTTATATTTAGGTTTTATTACTATTTTAAGCTATTTAGGAGAAAGAAATAATATAGTCTCATAATCCAAATCATATGTAGCTATGGGTACCACAGTATACACCAGTGGAAATTGGATGGAACTTAGATTTTTATCAAAAAAAAAAAAAAAAAAAAAAAAAAAAAAAAAAAAAAAGACAGAATCCTCCTAAGAATGCCAGCAATACTGCAATGCCAGGCCCATGCTTAATTGTCCTCCATCCTAGCTTGTTTCTATTGAATTAGCTCCCCATGTTAAACTGCTAAAAAATGATACTTGGTAATTCAGGATTTTTCAAATATCCTTTCATCCACTAAAGGCAGAAAGGAAATGAGCTTTAGATTCATACAAAATTCAATCATCTTCAAAAAGCCCATTTTTCTCCTCTTTTCCTTTTGTCTAATGCAGTTTGAGAAAAGCTAGGGCATTTGTGCTGGAGGCTGACAGTTCTCAGACAAAGGCAGGGTGTGGGGGGAATAAAACTTTTTGATGAGAGGCAAAATGGCAGCAGTTATGAATGGTGGCTACATCCAGTTCCAATTATGTTTAGATTATGCTGAAAATAATGTGTATGTATATTTAGGCTGAGAGACAAGTAGAATATTTAAGCAAAGTCTACAGATATTGCATGTTTGAAATTGTGTGTCTTAAGCAAGACAGAATTTAATTTTCTATAAAAAGTCATTCTTTAAAAAGCATAAGATATGCATGTATTGAGTATGTTCAGGACAGGCTATGTCTGTCTCTTACAGATTCTGAAGTAATTAAGCATTAACATTTACAAAGGTATCATTTTTTTTTAAACCAAGGAATACATTTGTGGACACAAAAAGAGGAAATGGTAATAAACGTTCTTCACCATTACACTCTTTACATTCTTTCATTGGAGGACAAACTTGTATTATTTCATTAACATTTATATATTTGGGTGTAAAAGACTTTTCTATTGGTAATCCTTGTTGTCTTAGAAATAAAAAAAAAATTTCAGAGCTGCTGATTTAAATTAATACTTAGAAAATATAAGGATTCTTGTTTGGTAAGCATGATAACAGAGCATGATATATTTAAAATTAACAACAATGACAACAAAACTAGGAATGATGAATAATTTAGGACCCATCTTAGTTCTGTGTTTTAAAAAGAAATTTAAGTCACAAAATAAGGGCAAAGCAGAGAGGATAGGATCCTAGTTTGGGCAAATGAGCTATGAAAGACATTTAGGGGAAGTTTAAATATAATCTGAATTTTAGATCATATAAACATTAAGTGAAGTGGAAAAATGGGAACTATTAATTGAAAAAAGTACATTATAAAACATTATATAGTATAATCTCATGTTTGCTTAAAAATACATGTGTATGTGTAAAACACAATAACCCATGCATATAAGCATACATAGTGGAAAAATCCAAAGTCATATGTACAAAAAGAATTAAGGAGGTCTAAGTGTGTTAATTGTTGGTAGTTTCTGATTTTTTTTTTTGCTTAAATATTAAATTAACTAACTTATTATAGTTTCTCTACTTTCTAATTACTGTTATTGTTCTTACAATGATTCTCAATAATGAAAGATAATAAAGATTACTATTGTAATTGTGTATGCCAAAATTAAGGCCTTAATGGGATATTATTCAGCATTAAAAGAGAATGAAATCATGGCATTTTCAGGTAAATGGATGGAGCTGGAGAATATAATGCTAAGTGAAGTGAGCCAATCCCAAAAACACAAATGCTGAAAGATTTCTCTTATTTAAGAATGCTCTGTTGCTGGAGCAGGTGATGGGAGGATTAGATGAACTCTAGATAGAGCAGAAAAGAAAAGGGCAGGGAGAGGAAGGGAAGGGGCATGGGGGTAGGAAAGATGGTGGAATGCAATAGTCATCATTACCCTAAGTACATGTACAAAGACACAAATGATGTGACTCCACTTTGTGTACAACCAGAGATATGAAAAATTGTGCTCTCTATATATGTGAAATATGAATTGTAATGCATTCTGTTGTCATATATAACAAATTAAAATTTAAACGAAAGAAAAAGAAAAAAAGACTTAATTGTAGAATGATTAGAAAAAAAAGGTTGCTTTTGAAGGTATCTATTATTTGATAAAACTACCATCTTTTCACCTTGCCTGACATATGTCATGTTCCAGGTACACCAAATTACTGGACCCACCTGCTCCCCACTCTATGTCAATGAGTGATGACATGTCCTCTCTTTCACTTCATCCAAATACCTTTTCATCTTTCTAGACTCATATCTTTAGATGTCACCTATGGTTGATGGAAGCACAAATTATTTCTAATTTTTCCTATTTTCACCTGAGACCTAAAATGTCATTGGAACACTCCCATATTTTATGGTTGGTGGTGTGTGTTCTGTGGTTAGTGGAAGCCAAATAGTTCTCCCCATCAGCCTGCATTCAGGTGAGTGAGGTTCTGGATTGTGATTACTGAATCAGGATATATATATATATATATATATATATATATATATATATATATATATATATATATAGTTTTTTGCAGTGCTGGGGATTGAAGCCAGGGCCTTGTGCATGCGAGGCAAGCACTCTACCAACTGAGTTATTTCCTCAGCCCCAGGATCCAAATTTTTTTTTGTCTTTGTATATAACTGTAATCTCTAGTTCTGTTCACATAAAATGAGATTATTAAAGCTAATCCATATTTTAAAAAGCAAACTTTCAATGTAAGCTCAGGTGAACCAACTTCAATTATTTTTAAATAAAAGCTTTGAATTCCCTGTTGACAATGGACAGAGAAAGTCAGTAATATTTTATGTGATACACTTGTTTGAAGGTAGCATCAGAAAGAACAATAATGATATTGTGCCTTTTAGTGTTATATGGGACACATCCAAAGGGCAAAATACCAGCAACTTTGAGCTTCTTTAGCATCTTCCTGCTGTTGTGTTGTGACAAAAAAGGACTTACCGAAGCAATCAAAGTCAAAACTCCAGCCTACAACAGTGATTTTCTTTCAAAGAATTGTGTGGCACCTTCTAAAAACTGTCAAAAAGAAAAAAAAAAAAATAAGACTAAACCACAACAACAAATAAGCCAACAAAAAGTATGAAAATTATCTTCAGTGCTCCATGATAACTGACACAAAACAATGAAATAATGAGTTGTCATTCAATTGGGAAAATGGTGTCCATATTAAATTTTTCTGGTTAGGCATTCCTTCTTCTTTTTAGATAGCTAGAATGTGCCTATTGGGGAGTCCTACACTTTACCTTTAAGTCACACTTGTGGTTATACAAAGTGGGTTAGTCTAAGGTCATGAATGCAGATAGTTAAGGATCTGTTAAATCATGCCAAGTAGATTGGTGACAAGACTGGTTGAGAAAGAGGAGGGAGCCAGGAAATGGGGGACAGCCTTGAGGGCAAAGAGGTACTCTGTTCTCTTTTCTTCCCACCTGACCTGTCTCATACCTCTTTCATGCTCAATACATACTAAATGAAAGAGCAAGAAGGCATGAAGAGTTTCTTTCTTTTTTCCTAGTAATTTCAATTTCATTACAAGATTAGTTAATTACCACCTTGGAAAATATGGGAAGTTACAATAATACTGAGGAAAAGGGATTCAGAATAGGCAAATGAAATGTATAGCAGACATTTAAAGAAAAAGAAAAATGTTTGTGGGAGAAACCTGCATGGAGGAAGTCCCTGGTGCTCCCCACAGAGCTGCACCTATGGTTCATTCTAGCTAGTTAGCTGGAGTGATGACTAGCTTGCAAATACATCGTTGTTTTTCACTAAAACATTGGAGTTTAATTTACTGAGCATTTGAATGTTTTCTTTCCATTTATCTCCAAGAGTGATGTTTTGTTTCCTTTATTCTAATGTGTAGTCATTAAAAACTTAAAAGAACTGTTAGCCCTAAATGACTGGCTGAATTGTTAACTCAGTTGAAACAAAGATTAGAAGATAGCTTCCACTTCCAGAATTTTATTAAAGTAAAATACCACAATTTGGAATAGCTACTGAAGTGACAAATTATTCTGAAAATTGACAATTATTTTGCTCATTCTGATTCAGAGAGAAACAAAGTATGTGAACAAAAAAGGAATAAGATGTCTCTATTCCACCTGTCAGGTTTTGAGCATACCTTTGAGAGTTTGGTGTAGTCTGCAGAAACCCTCCTCTTCCAGAGCAATGCTGTTAACCACAAAAACATAGATGAGGGGAACTACAAAGAAAAGCAATTACATTGAAAGACTTTGTCAAAGTATTAATAAATGTGACACAGGAATGTAAAAACTTCTTTAAGAATATATTACATATGATTTATCCAAAGGAAAAATAACTACTGCAATATCCAGTTACTGATAATCATCAGCAACATTGTGAGATATCTATGAAACTTGCAGAATATTCAAAGTAACTGATTTCTACTGGTGACAAAGTAACAGATAGTTTTCATAGTATTCCAGTTGGACAAGCATATTAATAATGGAAGGAAATGTCAATTGCCAATTATGATTCAATAAAAATATGTATTTTTTAGCTCTCAGATTCCAAAATTGAGAACTTATGATCTAGCTGAATTTATATTGGCATATTTAAGAATAATACTATAGATTAGAATTTAAATAAAAAATATAAAACTCTAGTAATTCAGAGTGATCAAAGAAACTTAACACTAAAAATAAGACAATTTTTGTACGTATGTTCTTTTTGAAATTGGTGTATTATGATTATACATTACAATGGTGGATTTATTACACCATACATGCATATAACACAGTTTGATGGATCTCATTCACCTGTACTTTCTTTTTTTTCTCCCCTCCTCCTTCCCTCAATCTGCCTGCTCTACTATAATGATTTCCTTTTGTTTTATTATTATTTTACTTAGTGTAGTCTGAGGATAAAAATGTTTTCATTGTGGTGTGTTTGTACATGAACACAGCATAATTTGGTAGTTTTCATTCCCAAGTACTTCCGTATGCCTTCTTCTCTTCCTCCCTTCTTGGTCCACTTCCCTGACTTTTAGATATATTTACTACCACATTTCAGAGGAACTGAGCCAGTACAGCAATTTTCTAGATTAGACATCTTCGTCTTTCACAGATGCAACAAAATAAAGCCTATAAGATCTCAATGATTCAGGTGGAAGAATTCAGAAAATTATTGGGAAAAATACACATTTCACTTTGAAGTAATAAAAACCTGAAGAAGAAAGCTAATATTCTTGTTTTGTTTCCACACCAAATTGCTACAGAGTCATGTTCTGTACAGTGTAACAAGAAAAGGTTAATTACCAACTCTTTTATGGGGTCTAAGGGGTGATAAAATTGGTGGTATATGGAAAATAAGCTGATAAATATGGGGCTGGCTTAAAATTACAGGAAGCATGTGGATGGTTACAGCAATACCCAAATCTATGGGCAGACATTTAACTGACTGGATTACTGCTGTATTTCTCACAGGCATTATCATGCTATAAAAAGGTTGCTCTGGTAATTTCCAACTGAATGTATTCATTGTGTTGGAGAAATTCACTACATAATAGCTGATGCACTTAATGAACACTGTAGTAAACAGGCAAATCATGTTTTCATATAAATAACAAGATCAATAAAACCTGCTTCCCTGATCCCTTGCTGCATTCATGCTGGATAAAATACACCTTGTGTGACCTGAGAACAAATATGGTTTCATTAGTTTTCTCGTTCTTTTTCTTTCCTCTAAGGGCACTTTGCTGCTGGAATCTAGCACAGTCCTTGGCACTTAAGGACTCATAAGTGTCATAGAGTTTAAGTAAAATCACTGCCTCTTAATTATTTTCTGCATTCTTATAAATGAAGAAATTAGAGGACCAACCACCATATGTTGTGTATCCTGAGCTATTTTTAAGAAAAAGAAGTCAAGAAAAAGAAATTGTGACTATAGCTTTCCTTTGTATTCCTTAAACTCTCAGATGCTGGTGAGGCTATTGTTAATTTATTGAATATCAAGTCCCCTATGTCATGCTCTCTATTTAACCATCTGGCAATATGCTTTCTTAAACAGAGTCAAGGAAAATTATTTCCCAGTTAACAAAAATTTCTGAAGAAAACATGTTGTCTGCCCCCTACCTCTGCCCTCTTCTAACAATGTATCAACATTGCCCTAAACTTTCTTTCCCTACTTTGTTCATTCACTTAGCACATATTTTCTTAAAAAATTTTACTTTGTGCAAGCCTCTGTTCTAGCTGTGGGTACCTACAGAATTTACATTTTAGAATACATATACAATTTAATATACTGCCATAAAGTAATATATTGCCATAAAATAGAATATAAAAGGAAAGACTATTGGGAAGTTATTATCTTATTATCTTACTGTCTTCTATGATGTCCTGTCTCTGAGAAGATAACATGTATTCAGAGACTGCTTTGTGAATATTTAGGGAAAGAATACTACAGAAAGAGACATCATTAAGGCACAAGGTCACAGAGGTAGCAGGGGCCAGGCCAGGTAGGGCAAGAGTCCTTGGTAAAGATATTAACTTCATATTAAGTATTAGAAGAAACTATTGAATAATTTTGAGTGAGAATGTGACATTATTTATGTTTTCCAAGCAGCTCTTCATCTGCTGTACAAATCACAGACTGTGGGTAAGGACAAAAGCGAGAAGTTTGGCTCCATGGTGGATATAGGCCACGAATACATGGAATTCAAGAGATGATGATAACTGGTTGTGTTACAATTAACAGAGATGACCTAACAATTACTGAGTGCACTTCAAATTTAGGAAAGAAAGTTTCAAACTTTGCACAACTATTCAGACTGGTACCAATATCTTCCTGTCTGTTCCTTTTCTGAACTCAGAATAGTTGCAGTCATGTGAATCAATTACTACTTGCCAATTGTAACATCCCTTATATTCCAAAATCTACAGAAGATTCTGTCACAAATTTTTTTTAATTGCTGAAACTGTGATGCCGTTTTACTGGCATCCTCATTACACTTTTACAGTTGACCTTGCTTTCTTCTCTACTATCTTGACCACCATGATTCTATGCCTCCTGTTTTGTCATAAATCTGTCTGATCTTTGTCTTACTAATAGGCCCACTTTCTAATAAAATAATAAAAATGAAGCACTAAAATCTGTTCATCTCTTGAGTTCACAAATCCTCTCATGCCTGCTCCCAGAGAAGTCATATGGTTCTGAGTGGGTTACACTAGTAGTTATGTATGAATTCCCTGGAGTCAGATTCCCTGAGCTTCAGTTTAAGCTCTCAACTAATTAGCTGTGAGACCATGAGCAGTTCTTCTCTTGACATCAATCCTTCATTGACTTATCTGCATCACTTTCATAGATTTGTTGAGTCTTAGGTAAGATAATTCCTTTAAAGAATTTTGTACAGAACCCAGTGCCTTTCAAGTGCTCAATAAATTGTAGCTATATTACACACCATCATCAAATTGTACAATCGTTATGTTTCTAGGCAACAGCATTGTCCTAAGTTGTCACGTATATATTTTGTCTGCCAATAAAGTCTATAATTTGGTATCTCACAGGACCTTCACTTTCAACATTTTAAAAATGAGCTCACCATTTTCTCTTCAATGTTGTCTCTTCTCAGTGTATTTTCATTCTCAATGGATAGATACACACTGGAAAAACATTCATGCTTAAATTCTTCCTTTCAGTCACTTTCATGTGCAATCTGTATCCCACTGATTTAGCTCCTTGGACTTAATTTTCATCCTTCCATTTTCTTTCTCTATCTCCAGTGTTCTATCCCAGGGGCTCATCAACACTTTGAGTAATATTCTTCAATCCTTTTTATCTGCAAACTTGCTTATTCTTTTCCTTAATTATCACGCTAAATGTCAAATCAACTGTATCATTTTTTGCTTCCCACACTCTAAGAGCTCATCAAGGCTTAAAGACCAAGATAGCTACCTGGCACCAATTTATTACAGCCACAGGAATCTAGTTGCTATCTACGTTTTCAATATTGTTTTAAAAAATCCCCTCTTTCAAATTTTTTAAATTAGCAACATCAAAAGAACATTTATTTATGCTTTCTGTTATTCTTTAAACTACTCTCCCCCCCATGCCTACAGATGTACATGCCCTAATATACACTCAAACATTTCTAATCCTTCATTCTCCCATAGCCCAGCCTCTAAGGCTAGTCTTCATATTAGTCTCACTAATCTTAGGACTTCCGAGGTGAGTTAAAGGACACATTTCTGTCAATTTCTATACCATCATATCTCCATATTTTATGTTTCTTATAGGTTAAGAGGATGTTTTCCCTAACTAAACTATAAGCTTCTTTATAGCAAAACCATGTATTTATTTTTGTCTAACACATATCAATTAGGTAGAAACTTGGAACTTAGCTGTACACTATGTGATAGGATCTAATTTAATGACCAAGTTATTTCAAAAGTTCCCCAGTGTCCCTTAAGATAGAAGTCTATGGATTATATCTTCTGTAAGTACCAGTTCAATTGTGCTTTTAAACTCGAATTATTCTACATTGCCTATAAGATAGTGCTTCTTAAATTAGGGCTTATAAACCCTTGCTCTCAGGATATGCAATTGTTCTATGAATTTTCATCTTAACTTTGCGAATTAATTTAAATAGCCAATCTAAAATCAATATAAGCATGTGCTGGATCATTCTGTAAGTCTTCTTTTGTAACCCAGTCTTGTCATTTGGCTAGAAAGCAAGTGCTTTATTACAGTGTTGTTTTATCTAGTGTGTACTTAGGTAACGCTAAACTTTTGATTAGCTGGAATCTATGGCAGTGAGACTACAGACAATTTATTGAAAATTTGCTAAGTCTCAAGTTTGAGAAATATTATTGAAATCCATTGTTATCCAACTAAATTACCATATTGATCTGAACACAATTTTATGGATTAACACAATGGTTACTCACTAAAAGTCCCTCACGATTAATTTTTTCTACATTAGAGCTATTTTTTGAGTTAACCTATCATCTGTATAGCAAAGATTTTCTACCTGACATTTCTACCTTTTAAACTTCTGACTATTGCTCATATCTTCACTCAGATGCTAGGTTATCTGTAAAACTTCTCATGATTGGAGTTAAGTGGAAGCCACCTAGTTCTACTTTATTTGTCCCATTTTGTTATTTATTATATAATTCCTAAAAGCTTTTTTGTCACTGTGACAGAAACCTAAGAAAAACAACTTGGAGGAGGAAAGATGTACTTTGTCTTGTGTTTTCAGGGATTTCAGTCATGGTTGACCAACTCCATTGCTTTGGGCTTGTGGAGAGGCTGGATATCATGGTGGAAAGGTATGAAAGAGTGAAAGATGAAAGTTACCTCATAAAAGCCAGGAAGGGAAGGAGTGGGGGAGAGACTGAATGAGGTGAGGATGGGGCCAGGCAATAATCTATTAGAATTGTTAGTCCATGAAATATTCATAAGGCTACAGTCCTCATAATGCAATCATTTTCTAAAATATCTACTTCTGAACGCTTCTTCAATGCAGACCAAACTTTCAATACATGAGTATTTGGGGATATTTTATATCTAAACTATAACAACATGTAAATGTGTTTAGGTAGTATATTACATATTTTAAAGCCAAAGTGTGGGATGGGTAGATGGGTGTTATGGTTTGGATCTAAAATTGTCCCCCCCAAAGCTCATGTGTTAAATAAATAATGTAGCAATGTTCAGAAGTGAAAAGATTAAATTATGAGAGCTACAACCTGACCAGTGGATTAATCCATTTGAAGGATTAATAATTTGAATGGACTACTGAGTGGAAACTGTAGGCAGGTGGGATGTTGCTGAAAGAAGTGGTTCACTAGGAATATAAGCTTGGACAGTATCTGTCTCTGGTCCCTTCCTCTCTGCTTCCCCTCTGCCATGAACAGAATAGCTTTTCTCCAGCACACCCTTCCTCACCTCAGGTTCAGAGCAATGGAATAGGTTGACCATGGACAAAATGAAAATGTAAGCTCAGAATTGTCATCTCCTATTTAATGTGGTTCTTGTCAGGTATTTTGATTATAGCAACATAAAACTGACTAACACAATGTGACTATAGGTTTTATGAATTTAAGGGAACAAAGAAGATAAACTACTTTGATTGTTATAGTACTTGTGCATGTTCAAAAGGTAGAAGATGTGTCCTTGCATCTCAGAATGTTGTAGTGATTAGCATTCTCCCAAGGAAAGCATAGACAAACAAAAGCAAAACCAGAAAAAAAAAAGTCCAGTTAAAATGGAATCGATTGTTATCTTGTGATTTACTTTGCATGTTTAGGCAAGATAGCTTATGATGAAGAATTCCAGAAGAAAATGAACCCCAAGACCTCTCAATAAAATAAATCTACATGGATTTTGGTGAGGATTGCAAAATATAAAATTACTGGTGAAATTATAAGCACAGTGACAAGGCAAGGCCAATTATCTGGTTTGTTGAGAATAAGATGTTGATGCTCTTTTTTTTTTTTTTTTTTTTTTGAGAGTCTTTATGGAGACCATTGTTCTTTCAGAACTTAATTGTAAAAGGCATTTCTATATTCAAACACCTCACATGAACCCAGAAGAAAATTGCTCTGGATATCATATGGCTAGAGTGCTCTTTAAATGTTTTATGGGGACCTGCCTGCCATCTACAGATCCCAAGTACTGTGTTCTGTCTGAAATTGCATCTCTCTATTTAATTTCCATGTTATTCTGACTGAAATGTGCATTGCTTAGTAATAGGATGTAAAAAGAGATTTGTCACTTCCAAAATGTACATTACTTAGAGCTACTGTAGTCAGGGGAATAAGCAATTCACCAATAATAAATGCACTTAACTCTGCTCTGAAAAAGACATGCATTATTCTAACTTGAATCCAATGCTTCACAAATGTTTTTATAAGTTTATCACATATTCTGGTGTGACTTTTCAATAAGTTGAGATTTATGGAGTTAGGAGGATACTTAACTGTACTTCTCTTCAACAAATTTGATCAAATTCTACTTATTGCTGTTCTAAAATTTGTGACCACCTGATGAGAATATCCATTTATTTAATTTTCAGACTGCATGTTAAGGAAGACGTGGAATCTTATTTGTGCTTCTAGTACTGCCACTGCTGAGTTTATCAGTACTAACCAAATCCCTTAGCCTCACTGGACATAAGTTTTTTTTTTTTTTTTCATCTGTAATGTAAGTGGCTTGTGGGTGTCTAGTACGTATTTTTATCATTCTCATAGCCTACTTTTGACATACTGATATAACATGTCTCTGGCCACTGTTTAGTAATAATAGGTATAGAATGACTACTGATATAACATGTCTGGCCATAAACCTTGATTTTAAGGAAAGTGTTTAGTCCTTATTATTTGTTAATATTCAAAGTTGTCAGTCAAATATCATTTCATGTTACAAGATTTCCAAGGAAAGCTATACCCTAAACAAAACAAAAAATAATGTATGACTGTAAATTGAGGTCTAATGCCATTGGATTGGACTCCTGAATGAAATACATTATTACTGGAGGTTTCATAAATTTTCTCCAACAAACAGAAAATTAATTTCAAAAATAGTAAAATAAATTACTTTTACTAAATGTGCCAGTGGCTCAGGGTTACCAACATACCCAAATCATTTCTTACACAAATGGAAAGACAATGGGCAGGCTTTTTTGTTTTAGTTTCTTGCATATAACCCAGACATTTAGGTCCGAAGGTCAACAATGAAGCCAAGAAAATCAGTAAATGCTGGTCAACAATTTTACCAATTGAATGTGGAGAGTCTGTACTTTTGAAGCCTGGCTAGAAACAAACTATTAGAAATAAACATGGTAACCCTTGATTTAAGCCACTACTTTTCCACATGGATTATACAGCATAATGATTCCAAATTTATAATATATATTACCTTTTTTTCTTTTTTTTACTCAAATCTACATTTACTGAAAAGGACTTTTTTAAAACAAAGACCTGTTTCTAGTCACAAATTGATCTGTATTATTTGACTCAAATCCATTCTCCTGTGATTTAAACCTCTTTCTCTGGTTAAAACTCTTAAAGGTAATATGTACTGCCAGAGCCATCTCATAAGTATGTCTCTATCTTGGCTATATCCCCAACCTTTTCCTTTAACTACAAGTTGCTTATTATTTATTAACAAAGCCCATTTGATTTTTGGTAGCCCTGTGGGTTCTAAGTTATCTATATAATACTTGAATAAAAATACATTTGTATAATCAAAGCTTTAAATGAATTTCTGAATTTCTATTTACATGATAAATGTTACTTCTGGCTTTTTAAGCACTCAGTTGATACTATGTCACTAACCTGCATTTAAACATGTGGTCATTCCATTCCCTCACATAAGATGAATATTTTCAAAAAATATATTCACTTTCCCAGTGATGTTCTAAATACTCTAGATTGATAGAGAGGAAATATAGTTTATGATCTTAGAATCATGGCATTCACCAATTCACAGGTTCTTATGGGGTTGAAGGGTAGATTTTCAAATTCTTTGAGGCTACATATGTAATTTGAAAATGTGTATTTAATTTTACAATGTAATATTTATTTTGAATAGAGTATTCTGGCTCATAATTCTCACATATAATCTATAGAACATAATGTTCAGCAAGATATTTTCAAGGTTTGTACAGAGCTATATAGAACAGTGGTTGAGGATATGCCTCAGTGGTCGAGACATACATAACATATGGGAAAGGTGGAAAAGCAATGGCTTTATTTTTAACCAAAATAGCTAGGCATTTTGAGAAATTTCCTTTTCTTGTTTTGAAGCAAAATATACTGTTTTTAAAATTTTTTGAAGAAATTAGGGATTTTCATAGTATATCACACAGGGAAAAAGTCTTAATTTTTTTCTTCCCCATTCATATCCTCAATATCTGAATAAGAACCCACATAAAACATTAAAGACAGGTGACCCAGTCTGCATATAAAACCTAACAAAATAGTCTGACCTCTCTCACCTGTTATTTTGCTATCATGGAAAAAAGGGTTTTAGATTTTCTGTGAATAGTTAATATATAAGGATAAAAATAGTTTGAGTTTAAGATGTTTTAGATATAATAGTTTACTTTTGTGAATAATGATTACACAAATCTAATAAAAATAGTTGCAAAATTATTATTATAAAAAGATAACAACAGCTTTGAAGTGTCTAGGGAACCAGAAACTAAACCACCATATAAAGTGGTTGAGAGTTCTGGTTTTGGAATCCAGCAAACTTGAGATCAAATTATATATTGATCATTTATAGGTGACACTGTTAACTTACAGCATTTGGGGCCTCAATTTCTTAGTATACAATGTAGGGATTATAATACATTGGTCACAGGGATTGCTGCAATATATTAAAAGAGTGTGTGGTAATATTTGCCATGAGTAGGTCATACTTAACTGTTTGGTTAGCGTTATAATGACTCAAAAAATGCTGGGCAACTTCTCTATATCCTACTGATTTATGGCCCACACAGAATGGTAATGCTTTACTCAGGTTGAAGTTGTTTGGCATTTCTGGTTTTAGATATAGGCTTTATTGAGTGGCATGAGGACTGATTCTGATTACTAGTTTGACACTCATGACATCCTTTTCCTGCCTTATACAACTTCAAGAATGTGGCCACTGCATTTCAGTTCATTCACCTTTTTCCTGAATTATCTTGGTAAGGCCTGGGCTTATTTTATTCTATTTATATATGCCCATATTTAAATGTTTCACATGTTTCTAATCCTCTCCTCTATGGACTCAATATTAGCATCAACCAATGATTGGCACTAGCTTTAGAGTTGGCACTACACCCAGTACCCTTTAGAATATTATAAAGGTACTGCTACTTTTTTAGAAGCAGTTTCTGATCTTACTGTTAATTATGCACATACTACACTACAAATATGATCTTATCTCCTAGATGATTCTGGCATCATTATGACTATATATTGTTGAAAATGGAATCCATTTGCTCATTAAGAGATTAGTGTCCTCTAGACTCCGGCTGAACTAGAAATTTCTATTACTCAGTCATAACATTAAAAGCACTTTGGCTATGGAGACAGCATCATGCATAAGAATGATACTACATATGGCACCAGGAGACCTTGATTCTAGTTTCAATTTTTCTTCCTTGGGTTAACTCACTTATTCTCTATGTATCCTGATTTCAGATTTAGAGAGTTGGACTACTATTCTCCCTAAAGTTATCTCTAGAACTAAGATGCTATTGCTCTCTAAAAAAAAACATAATTTTTGAGTACCCTTTTCATGTTAATTATTAAGTTAGTAAGCTATGTTGTTATGGATAAATTTCAAATAATAAAGAGAATAAAGACTGGGCTTAAATCGCAGTTACCCCTGCTACACACTTGTTGGAACTTCTCTCAGATAGCCTGCTAGCTTCTGAGCTGAGATTACGTGTAGCTGAGATCCCATTGGGGTGCACATGTCTAAAAATGTAGATCTATTCTAGGACATGTAGTAGGACATAAGACATATACTTTAGAATGAAAGAACAAAATTCTAAGAGGAGTTTCTATCCCTGCGAGAGACTCATAGTGCAGCTGGAGAAATTACACATGTTTGTATGTGTGTGGTAGTAGAACAATTCAAGTTAGTAAATGATCAAATTAATTTGAGCTAATAAGTATTTACTTAAGTTCAAAAGGGAACACATAAGGTATTCATCAGTTTAAGAAAAACTTCATGTAGGTGTTGGAACCCCAGTATGCAAGAAGTTGCACTGACCTAGATAAGCTAAGAAGAAAGTGAACTATTAGTGTGATTTGCTGTTCTATTTCTTTCTTTTTTAGTTTTGGTACTGGAGATTGGACCCAAGGGTCTTAAGTACTGAGCCACAGCTCCAGTCCTTTTTATTTTTATTTTTTTTTTATTATAACACAGAACCTCACTAATTTGATGAGGCTGGTCTTGAATTTGCAATCCTCCTGCCTCAGTCTCCTGAGTCTCTGGAATTACAGAGAATGCCCAACATTCTGTCCTATTTCTAAAATAACAATGCTCTCCTAGTCCATTTCTCTGGTATATTTTGTCTATGATAATTTCTATTTACTCCTGATATTACTTGATTTTAATTAAAGCAAAATTCATGTACTTTCCATGCTGCATTTAACACAAAAATAGTGTTTATGTTGTACAAAACCTGGTGGTGCCACATATTAGCTGTGAGACCTTAAGTAATTTACTTTAAGTTTATGAAACTCACAATTGACAAGTATTAACCAGGAGATTAATTATATTTGTGTCATTTTAAAGATAAATAAGATGATATATGTAAAACCTTTGCAAGAAAGGCTTGCACATTTTATGTGCTCTATAAATACAAGCAATCATTCTCATTATCTTGAGAAAATTGTCTTGACCTCCCTCTTTGAAAAAATATATAGAGGGAATTTCATTTCCATATATTCCTCTACCCTCTAGCCCCTGTGTAAGTTTGCCCTTGGTGTGAGGCTGGTAGGTATGAAGACTGGTATATGGAAGACTGGGGGAAGTGGCTCTGTAGGGTCCTGGACAAAGGGAACAGTGTTAGTTAATGTGATTTTTAATGGCAATATGATGTTTTGTGAATGATTCTTATGTGTGTCCTGCATAGACATGTGTGGAAACATGTGCATGTCAAATCCTGAGAATAACAAAGCAGTGCATCTCAATCTTCAACTTGAATTTGAATCTTATGGTTAAAATGTTATTCCAATGCAGTAGTCTGGATAGTCTGGAGGGGTCTGTATTTCTAGGGAGCTCCCAGATGAAGCCAAAGTTGTACCACTCTGAGGAGCAAAGCAATATAGAATCATTATTTTGTAGGCTAATAATTCACACCTGGGATTATTAGTCAGTTATTTACTCTTACTTCTGCAGATCTGAAGGTAAGTTTTTTGTTATTATGCATTCAGGTAAATATTTTGACTTAGTACATCAAAAGCAGAAACAAAAGAATGCCACGCTTTACTATCAATGACATTACTAGTTTGTTGTTCCTTTTTTTTAGCAGGGGAGCATAGTGGATTGAACTCAGGGGTACTTCGCCACTGAGCCATATCCCTAGCCTTATTTTGTATTTTATTTAGAGACAGGATCTCACTGAGTTTCTTAGCACCTTGCTTTTGCTGAGGCTGGCTTTGATCCTTCTGCCTCAGCTTCCCCAGCCACTGGGATTACAGGAATGCGCCACCATGTCCATCTTGTTGTTACTTTTGAATGTAGCATTTAAATTACATGAACTTTGTACTAATCAAACTTAAGCAAATCAAACTTAAGCAAATCAAACTTAAGCAAATAAATAGAAACCATCATAGACAAGATATCACTATACAACCAGCCTTAAGATTCCAAACCATTTTATGTGACAGGGAAATATGTGTTTCCTAAGCAGCTACTTTCTCATTCTAATCACTACTTTAATTCAGGGATAATAAACTGACCACATGCAGTGCCAAAAATAAAATCTCTTTTGATGATGTTTTTGTTAATTTTGCTTGTTTGTTGTGTGTTGCCTCTCTTCTACAGAACCAGAAATCCTAATATCATATTTTGTGTTACCTCAGCAGAACAAACCAAATTTTTCCTCAAGATATTTGGCTTCTACATTATTTTTATTCCTAATTTCTTGGACCAAGCCATTTGCTACATATGGCTATCACTTAGATTTTTTTTTTTTTTTTTTAAAGAATTCTAGGCCCTTGCAGTTTAGCTCCATTGCTAGGGAAGATATCAACAACTGCTGTCCAAAGGTGGTCTGGTGTTCTGGGTGAAATGTAGAAGGGTGCAAAGTACAGGGTGCTTCCACCAGATCTTACACCAATGCTAAAGGTAGTCTGCTTTTCATGCTAAGTAAATGGTGAATGCCAGTTTTACACACACACACACACACACACACACACACACACACACACAAACACACACATGTCCCAGCTCTTCACCCATATAACAATTCAAAATGATCCATGCTTAATATTCCCAATTCCTTTGCATTATTGAGAATGTGTTGAAACATGAGATTCATAAATGCCTAACTTTAATAGAGGCTTGCCCTTTTTCAATGCGAAGTAATAGCAAGAAAGTGTGTAGAGCTATTTGGAAAGAAAATCCTGGAGATGAGGTTGACAGGTTTATGGCACTGGCCCTTGTCTTATTTGCAGTAACTCATTTTATATATAGTGCCTCACAGTGGGAAAGCTAAGGGCTGGAGGCCCCTGTGATTTAACTCAAACAATAAGTAAGATCGTGGTATCAAAGAGGGCAGAAAATAGGTCTGCTGATTAGAACAATATATTAGGGGACAAGAGGAGGCATGGGGAAAAATACTGGCTGTAACAAATCTGAATAAGCATTTCTTACTGTTGGTCATTCTTTCTGATTTAATAAATAGATAACTCAATGTACTATGTCCACAAATAGTCTCCACTGGCACCACACATTTATATAATTCCCTTGGATGGTTAGAATTACTTATGCAACCTCCATCATAAGAACAAGAGCAAGGAATTTATTTTTTCCAGAATTCAGACTAGGGAAAACAAAACCCCATGAATATAATTAAATCAAAGTTTATTTTGGACACTTTTAGCATCAGAGGGCATAAATATAGTAGTGAAACTGGCAGTTTCTTTGTTTGCTGATGGTGACTCAAAGATTTTCACTGTTCTATTAAAGTCAAAAAGCTATTGTCCTGTTCATTCTTCCTGGCAAGGCCTAGGAGACCCATCAGTGCTAGGTCCTTGCTGATGCCTGGGGCAATTCAGATGTGTCCAGTGCCTAGAATTCGTATTCTGATTCTCCTTAGGGTTTAGCTTTTATCCAAAGCCTAGGATTTCAAAAACTCAAGCCACTGTGATTTATTTCTTCAATATGTTCAAGGTATAATAAAATGGCTGTCAAGTGTCAACTTCTTGTTTCATAAGTGCCACCACTTACACTGTCCCCTATCGGTCATTTCTCAGCCTAAAATATGATGGGTGATAGAGTTTCCTTTAAGCCATGGTTCCTGTAAGTACATATTTCCCTGGGAGAAAACAGCTCCAGAAAACTTCCCAATAATCTTTTGCAATAAATGTTTATTAGCTTTGATGACAGGCCCTGCACAGTCTTGGGGGAATATTACTTTTGTTGATTCTCAGATTCAATGTGCTGTGGTGTCTATGGGTTTTACAGTGGTGGTTTGGATTTTCAGAGAGCTCAGGTCATTTTGATACCCTGGACTTTGTTTCTAGCAATAATTTCTTTAACACTTAAACTATTAAATGTATTTCTGTGCAAAAAAAAAAAAAAAAAAAGAAAAAAAGAAAAAAGAGAGACCTGGTAAGCTTATGCTTCTGCGTGTGTAGTAGCAGCTGGTCAGCTATGGCTTGCCCACCAAAAGCAGACTGTGACATGCCATTTAGCAGACCTCATCTGATTCTCACTTTCGTAGTCAGGACATGATTCAATCTCAATGTTAATACTCACTGTTATGTTACCCATAGGCATGATGGAAGCCAATAAAAATCAGGAAAGAGTTGAGGGCTTGCTATAGAATTTACCTTTACTAGATCTCAACTTTTAGGTTGCTGTTCCTAACGCATAACCTTAAAGTCCTTAAAACCTGTCTGATCTGCACTCATGTCCTTGCTCAGTACAGCCATAGTATGCCTGTGAATTTTTAAGCTGCTTTGAATTTACATTCCTCCCTTCTAGACCAACAGCACATACCTCATAACCAGTCCTCCAGAACCATGCCTGAAGGTAAATAATGCCATTAAATAATACCAAATAATCCTTGATTTTCCCCTTCATGCTATATTTTAAAGTATTTTCAAACACAATGGAAAACTCTTTTGTCTTTCTTTTCAAGGAGTTACTAAAAAAGCTTCAAAAAGCGTAGCATGCATCTTCTGTTTATGTGGATAATGATTAGTCTATTTTATTTAATAACTTTTATTCTTTTCTGAAGACTATCATGGGTGCTGTCTTCTGATTTAGAAGCAGATGTGCATGAAGTGGAGAGGCCATCCTAAGTAATTTGTATCCGATGCAGTCTAGGATGCACAGTTGTCAAACACCCACAACTATAATTTCCATTTGGTGTCCTAGTGTTATTTCATCATTGTTTTCATCACCAGACATTCATCAAAAGTTTCCAGAGGACATGGTTCTGGATGCGACCCTATGGTGAGGGCAGAGAGAATTATGCTGCTTGCACAAATTTTCTTTTGTACGATGAAAATGATTATCTCACTTTGTATTTTCTGAGGTTGCTATTTAAATAAATTGCTGAGGAGCAATGACTGATTCATCAGGCAGCTCTTCTCCCAGAAATATGGCCGTATAGAATTTCAGAAGGCATAGTATATGCAGCATCAGAAGCAGCTCAAAAGATTTGTAGATAAGAATGTATCAGCCCCTTGCTGCTTCCATGGGTCTGGAGGAGTACCCATGCATTGATGCATTTAACAGCAACCGAGGTGAATCCAATGCACAGCAAGACTCAACATCTCCAGTGTAGATGAAAATGATTAACAGATTGAAAGCCACAGGTATCACCATGGGGACATCTCCACAGACTCAGGAGCTTCTTAGCCTTGCAGGTACATAACCAACCTTTTATGAATGCCCCATGGGAGTAATAAAATCTGTGAGACTAATTCATCTGAATCAAAAAAAAAAAAAAAAGCATTTAAAGAATAATTTGAGAATGAGAATGACCAAGTTACAAAGGAATAAAATCACCAGAAACACTTTTATATTCAAGGTGCCAAACACATAGACAAGGAAAGCAGATGGGTTTTAGGACTTGAAACAGAATGAGCTGGAAAGGGCTGTGGAAACTTACCCAGCGTATCTTGAGTCTCTCTTTCAGCTTAAAAATGGCTATTTTCCAGATATCATTTATCTTCCTCTTCATAATTGCTGAATGAACTCTGGCAAGTAATTACTCTTCAATTAATTTTCTTGAGTCCATCTAGACCACCTTTCTTTATTATGTCCCTTTAAAAATATACTTCACATCATCCAATTTTGCCCCCAGGAGTCCCTTTCTGAAATTTACCAATCTTTCTAAACTTATTAGTAACACATTTATAAGCTGTCTCAAAGGGACACCTTTGGATTTCATCCTAGAAATCTCTGAGTTCCCAACTGGATGGTGTAGTCATCCTGACTACCTTAAGGTCTTTCCTTTTCTCCAGAGGGGACATATGAGTACTGATCCAGTCGCACACTCTGGACTTGTGATCTTCACTGTGGACACATACGTAGGGAGTCTGGCTGGAATTTGGAAATGGGGAGGAAGTAAAACTAACTTTCAACAAAAGACCAATTCCATGATTTATCAGTTCTTAACAGAGAGCCAATTAATCAGAGAGTTCACTCCAAAGTCTACCAGTTACTTTAGATATCAGAATGTCATGAAGGGGATAATGATAGCAAATGATGGAACAGCGTCCAAAATATATTTAGATCAACATATCATAGGCAAACATGATTAAAGCAAGTGTGGCGTTTGTGTGGTAGATTATATTGATGATTACTGCTGATAAATGGATGCCCAGTGTGAGGAAATTTCTCCCACCATGAGCTCCTGTCTATGTGGTGGCATAAAACAAGGCTGCATCAATTATTATGTTTTAAGTCCAAAATACTTTGATACTATTTAAAGGTATATCAGTGTTTGAGAACAGCTCCTCTTTTCCCGCAAGCATGTCTCTAAACAACTCACATTAAATAATGGAATCAACACATATTTATGATGTAAGAACTGTATTCACCAAACCACTTTTGGGGGAATAAAAATATAGAATCCCTGTCCCCCAGTTTGCTAAATAGCACACTAAAATGCTGAAGATTAACAGAAAAAAAAATTACTTAGTTATTATTATGGGCAAGTAATGCTCACTAATCCCCCACTAATCCCATTTAATCCTCAAACCAACGCACTCCTACACCTATGTTTTTTCTTTTTTCTTTTTCTTTTTCTTTTCTTTCTTTCTTTCTTTTTTTTTTCTTGGTACCAGGATTGAACCCAGAGGTGCTTAACCACTGAACCACATGCCCAGCCTTTCTTTTTCTTTTCTTTTGGATTGATATATAGAGTAAAGCTTTTATTTCTTTTTTTTTTCCTTTTCTTTTTTATTTATAATAGTAGTATGTATTACAATTCATAATGCACATATATAGCATCTTTTTGCATACAACTGTTTGTATACAAAGTATATAAGTACCATTCAGATCTTCAATCATTTAGGATAATTTAGGATTTTAGGATAATGGTACCTTCTTATATTTTATTTACAGACAGGGTCTCACTAAGTTGCTTAGGACCTCACTAAGTAGCTGAGGCTGGTTTAGAACTTACAATCTTTCCACCTCAGCCTCCGGAGTCATTGGGATTACAGGCATGTGCCACTACGCACAGCCACTCACCTATCCTATACACAAGGAAACTATTGATGCTTAAAGGAGTTCCAGTAGTTTCCCATGAAGGCATAATTATTAGTGCAGTGATTTTGAATGCAGACTGACTGCCTGGGATTGACATACAGTTGTATCTCTTGGCAAGTTACCTAAACTCCCTGTGCTTCAGTTTCCTTATTTATAAAGTGAGGATATAAGTTCTAGTACCAAGGGTCTTTGCCTACAACAGTACTGTAATAAGATAAGGAAATTGTTAAGCAAATAATTTAATGTCTAATAAATCAGTCCATGCAGCTTCTGAGGTGCAGCATTGTGATTTAAACCCGAGGCCTCTGCCTTAAGCTCATGACTGCTATACCATGGCCACAGATAAGAACAAACACCAGACAGTACTGGTTTTGTGTCCAGCTCCCCATTAAAAGCATGGGGATTTGGAATTTATTCGAACCACTCTGAATTTAATCATTCACAAATAATAGTATCTATCTAAAAGCAGAATTGGAACTGGAGAAAACACGCAGTGTGCCTCCACTGATGGGAAGCTATAACTTATCTCATGCTCATTCCCTGCTACTCTCTTCACCCTTATGGTCACAGGGCACTTGAGGACTCAATATATGTATATGATGAGTGAGGAGGGAAGCCAGAGAACTAAGTGTTAAAGGTAAGTACAAGTGATGGAAAATGGGAAGTAAGAAGAAAAACTGTACGGAAGAAGAAAAACTGAGTTAAATATAATCTTAGGTAAGAAAGAAAAAATATGTGCAGTTAAGAGATGTTGGGGCAAAGTCACCAGTGTGGAGAGGAGCAGGCTGAGAAGGACACCATTTCTGGGACTAAACAGTTTTATATTTGGTTTCAGGCTAACAGACCAGAAAGACTTTCTGAGTGTCAAATTAGGGAATTTGAAATTGATCCTATATATAGTAGAGATTAGAGAGTCTTATGTGGAAGGCTATATGAGAAATCCCATAAAAAACTGTGAGTTAGAAAATACTTATCTTCTGATTCCAAATTAGATTTTACATCATACAAATTGCCATATATACCATGATAGAAACAAATAAGCTCAATTAATAAATCATTCCTACAAATAACTTCATTCTTCACATAATTGTAATTAAAATTTTCTGAGCATCCATATATCTGTAATGAATTAGGTTCAGGTCTTTTACACATATATCAAGGCTATATTTAACGTTTTAATTATATATGTAATAAAAGTTAATGCAATAATTAAAGGTTGGCATTGTGAGAAGGAAAAGAAGTTGATTATTATTTATTATCCATTGTTGAATTGAAGGGCAATGACACCAAAAGAGAAAAAGTTTAAGATAAATTCATTACAAAATCATTGTTCAGGAAGCTCTTGTCTGGCTCCATTGCCTTGTAAAAACTGGTAGCATCCTGGGTATCCTGTCTCTCTCTGTGTCATAAAAGATATGCACAAGTTTGTGGTGATCTGTTTTAGTCAGCTTTTTCACAGCTGAGACTAAAAGACTGAAAAGAACAATTAGAGGAGGACAAGTTTAATTTGGGGCTCATGGTTTTAGAGGTCTCAACCTATAGACAGCTGGCTCCTTTCCTCGGTGTTCAAGATGAGGCAGAACATCATGGAAGAAGAGTATGGTGGAGGAAAGCACCTCAGGACATGATCAGGAAACAGAGACAGACTTCATTTGCCATGTATAAAATATATACCCCCAAGGCACACCCCCAATGGCCAACTCCTCCAGCCACACACTTAAAGCTCCTGTAACTCAATCATTTCACCTATTAATGTTCTTGCATTGTCTCACACAACTTTTGGGGGCCACCTAGTATCTAAACCATACCATAATTGAAAAAGCCACACAGAAAAGAAATGGAGTCCATAAGAGAGTCCATAGAAACTTATAGGTTGAAAGAGTAGCATTTTCATCTGGAAAAAGGTGGCTGAGGAGTGTCCTTGAGCATTTGAAAAAGTTAAAAGTTGAACATTTATTTTAATATTTCTGATTTCCTACTTTGTATGTTAATTGTTAGACAACTTGGCTTCTATCCTTTCAGAGTTAATGAGCTAACTCAAGGAAGCAATAGCAAAACACAGCAAACACTTAATATTCATTTAGAAAATTAATTTGGATTTAGAATGAAGACTAGCATATAGTTAACACTAAAAAAAGATTATTCTTCATTAAGTTTTTTTTTCCTTTTTTATAAATTATTTCAACATTATTTGAAAGTTTTAAGGAATCATTTTCTGATCTGTAGACACCAAGTTCAATTTCTTCTTAATGGTTCTCTTCCATTTTAAACTCATAGCACATTAAATTGAACCTTTCCTATGTTGAAATTCACCATCTTTTCCAATTTATTCCCATTCATGGGTTCTTTCAGCAAAGGTTACCATCTCATCCACCCAGAAAAATAACCCTTCCACACCTCCTACATTTAGTCTCCAGTTTGTGTAAATTCTCTTCCTTTAGTATTTATCAGTTCTGTCTCCTCTTCCCACCTGTCCTGGTGGAATCTTATGTCAAACCTTCATCATTTCTCACCTACCTATCCCCCCCAAATTTCCTAACAGGCCTCCCTGTGGTTAGTAATGCACTTCACACCTGTTTCTTCATTTTTGCTAGTGGATTTTATTTTCAAAATATAAGTCTGATTTTCTATCCAGTAATGCTCCTTATCAATTACCTATGGCTGTCAGGAGAAACGTTAAATGTTTAACCTAACACAGGGGTCCTCAGTAGCAAGATTTTGGATTCTTTTCTCCAGTCTCCATCTGGCCCCTTCACAACTTACATGGACCCTGGCTTCCGTCTATACTGAATTGCCAGAAATACCCGAATGTCCCAAGCCTTTGGGACTTCTGAACATTCATTCCTTTTGCCTAGAAGACAAAAAAAGGTTTGTACCCCATGTGGATTATTAAAATCAAACATATAAACTACTCAGTATTCATAATGGCGCTGCCAGCTCAGGGAGGTAATTACTCACTTCTGAGATTAGAGTCCACTCTCCTATTCCTTGAGAAACAAAAACACAAAAAAAATGATTAACTATCATAACTTCAGTGCACCAAAATAGAATTATTTATTTCATTTTTGTCCTTCTGTGAGCTTCTGGAAGACAAAGTTTATTTCTTTCAACCCTATGTCCCTAAAACATAACAGAATACCTAGCTCTTGGGTAATTATTAGTTGGATAAAAGTAAAGAAATATATATATATATATATATGACATATAAATAACATATATATATAATATATGTATATATATATGTGTGTGTGTGTGTGTGTGTGTGTGTGTGTGTGTGTGTACATATAAGCCCTTATGGTTTAGAGTTGAGGAAATTGAGCAAGAGCTGTCATTGTGATTTTCTGAATTAATTGAATATGTCAGTATTGCACATTGTGAGAACTCAGCCCCCCTAACACTATTGCTCAATGATCTTTCTATCAAGCTCCAGAAAACTTTAAGAATATTCTTATTATCTCACTGTTTATGAAAAGGAATTATTGCTGTCTTTGGGAATTCATAAGCCAGGACTTGGTATCATTATCATCATGTCTATCAGTGCCAGTTGGCTAGCTGTTCTTCATAATTCACTCAACTTTTGACTCACAGAGCTAGAGACCCATAGCATTAGTGCTACAATTCAGAACAGCAAAATGAGAAAACAACTCTAAGTAAGTAAGCTGAGTGTGTATTCTAGGTTCAACCTGTTTTTCAGTTCAGAGTAACATGTGGTTGAAATGTTTTAGAAATCAGTACATTGATTATATTCATTTTTCTACTAACTCATTAATTCAGCAACAATAAAAAAATAACAACTGGCATTCCCATGATGATATGAGGACTATCAAACAAGGTGTCCTCATGAAAGCCAAGCACCAGTAAATAGAAATGTAACATTCAAACAGATGGGATAGCATCATATGAACATATGTGAGTTGTGGTTTAAAATTTCATATTCTAGTTAATTTGACCTGAGATCCCACTGCAATATTGGAAAAGAGAGAATACTTGAATCATTCTAAATTAAAAATAAAAGATTTAAAACAAGTCTTGATAAACAGTTTCATCAAGAGCTTACAATTGTCCAATCACTGGTTTGAATTTCCTTATGTGTGAAGAACGTAGCTTTTGTAACACTTATTTTAATAACAGCCCAATAGTGTGTACTATTATTAACCTTACTTTACAGATGAGGCAACTGAAAAACAGGACAAGTTATTTGCTAACTCTCCTAAGGCATACAACTTTCAAATGTCCATAAAAATGTCTTAATCTTCTAACACTTGTCATTCCATTGGAATGACACTGAGGTGAAAACTCACAACCAAATATCTAATTATTTGAAATATTAATTTCTCAAATTTTGATGCATTTAGTCATATTAGTGGCTAGACATTCACCCTTCTTTATTAAATACATGTTCTGCTTAATGTCATGTTTAATAATGATATTTTCAATATAGATGCACAAAGTAAACACGAGCCACAGTGCCTGGACTCAGTTTTGAATCCAATAAATGATAAGACTAACCAACAAATATATTAGAGGATAATTAAAGCAGTGGATTAGAAATGAGAGAATCCATCAGTGGAATGGCTCAGGCTCGGCACAATACACCATGTGACAGTCAGTCCTCCTTCCATTTCACATTGATGATTCCAAAGGTGACTTAACTTTCCGTGGTCAGTCCATACCAGTGCTGTCAGATGACTTCACAGGTTTCAAGTTATGCAATGCTTTCAGCTACTGGCAATGAAATTCTCCTTGAAGAGAATGGCAGTTTCTACACCATGTTGAGTTTTAACATTAGACCCCACAATATATATATATATATATATATTATATATACTGTAGATAAAATTCAGGTACACTTTACCACTAGGCTACAACCACAGTCCTTTTTATTTTATTTTTATTTTCACACAGGGTTTTAGTAAGTTACTGAAGTTGGCCTCAAAATTGAGATCCTTCTGCTTCAGCCTCCACAATAGCTGGGATTACAGCCATGCAAAGAATAGAGACAATGTAATTTCTATACCAAACCAAGAACAAACCTCAAATTTGACATCTGTTTACAAATTGGTCCAAATTTTCTGTCCATGCCCCATTGCAGAGAAATTCTGTCTGGCCTAGTTCCTCTCTCTGGGCCCCTGACTTCAGAATTTGTCATAGAAACTTCCTTTTATTTTTTTCATTTTTTTGCTTACTTTCCTCACTCATTTGAAGACTCTTAACCACATGGTCAGTAAATAAAACAATTTTATTTTATTTTTTACTTCATTTCCTCTTAGTATTTCTCTAAAAATTAAAAAAAAACATGTTTATAGAGAAAAATGCAGACATTGGTGTATAATCTAGAAAACTATTTTCAGATTCTTTTGAATTCACCATAATATTAAATTCAACTATCTTAGAATGAGTAACTAAAGGGAATGATACAACAAAATTTACTTAAACTTTATTTATTGAGCAAAGAATAAATTTGAATTCCATAATTTAGTATTGTATACAATTAATGAAAAAAAAATAACAAGTTTTGGAGGAAAGAGGATACGAGGAAGAAATAGAGGGATCATATAGCAAAAAAAACATTGAGTGGAAAAAGGAAAGATGAAAAGGAAAAAGCAAAATACTTAAGTACAATATCCATGAATATATGGCATGGAGAAGAAAAGAGAGAAAAGGAAATGAGAATGAATGATCTGCAAAAATCATACTTAGATAACTTGTTCAAGTAGCTTTCCATTTTCTATAATATTTAATTCTAGACTTTTGAAATACTTGTTGATTTAAGAATAATCATAGATCTTTCCACCTGCTTTAATTTAAAAAGCTTAAATTTTGCTTAGATCAGTGATACTAAAACTTTTGGTCTCAGGATGACCATATATACTTGAATATTATTGAGGTGCCAGAAAGATTTTGGTTTTGTAGGTTATTTCTACTGATATACACCATAATATAAATTAAAACTGAAGGTTTATAGAACTGGATTAATTTATTTAAAAAACTTATTTATTAATAAGTTAAAGTGAATATTAATTTATTAAAATGTATTATAACAAGCCATATGTGGTAGCACACGCCTGTAATCCCAGCAGCTTGGGAAGCTGAGGCAGGAGGGTTGTGAGTTCAAAGCCAGCCTCAGCATTAGGGAGGCACTAAAGAATTCAGTGAGACCTTGTCTCTAAATACAATACAAAAGATGCCTGGGGATGTGTCTCCTCAGTGGTTAAGTGCCCCTGAGTTCAATCCTTGCTATGCTATCCCCCGAAAAAATATTATAACAGGATTTTATAAAGTCTATATTTTCCAAAACTAAACAATGAAAATTACATGAGAAAAATGTCATTGTTTCACTTGTTTTTAAATGTTCAAAGACATCTAATGTAAAAGGCAATTGTGTTCTTCTGTTTTCGTATTAAGTATATTAAAGTATGTTGTGTTGACTGAGTATTTGAAGAAAGTCAAGTTTTATAAAAATATGAAGTTGAAAGAGAGAGACCCTCATTTAACCTGTGAAAGGGTATCTGAAATTCCTAGGGTTGTCCATGTTTTAAGCACCACTGTCATACCAGGTGCAGTGACACACAGTTGTAATCCCCAAGGCTATGAAGGCCGAGGCAGGAGAACTGTGATTTCAAAGCCAGCCTCAGCAAAAGTGAGGTGCTAAGCAACTCAGTGAGACCCTGTCTCTAAAGAAAGTACAAAATAAGGCTGGGGATGTGGCTCAGTGGTTGAGTGCCCTTGAGTTCAATCCCTGGTTACTCCCTGCCCCCTGCAAAAAAAAAAAAAACAAACAAACAAACAAAAAAAACAAAACAAAACAACAACAACAACAACAACAAAACAAAAACCACTGTCATAGAATAAATAGACATGATTCAATTTTCTAAGAATTAAGTGAGCAAGAACCTGTATTTTCTGCCAGCCACCTGTTTCTATTCTCCAGGGACCCAAGGCCATGACCTGTCAGATATGAAGAGGCCAGCAGATGTCCCACTTAGGCAGGCTCCTCGCAGGCTGTTTGGGAGTGAAAGCATGTCTGTCATGGAAGCTGAAAGAAATCTAGCCCAGGGGCTGATCTAACCTGTGGATTTGCTCATGTCACTATAACAAATCCAATTTTGAAACAAGTGGTTCTATATTGAACAACAAGTGGTTTATATTGAAAACTAATAATGTAGCCACCATCACCTTAAATTGTGGATGCCTTTTAAATTCTATATTGTATCAGATAATTGTATAGATTTGACCATGACACCCCTATTTCCTTTTTCATTTGAATAGATACCATATCAGATCAAATCATTTCATACTTTTGAAATTTTAAAATCAATTTTTTGAACTAACATAGATTTTTGCTTTAATTGTTTACTTTTCATCTTTCTGGCTTTGTCCCATCATTCTAGTGTGTCAGAATTGCCCTATATCTTGCTTTTGACATTTACCCATTATGTTTAGATTTATGTCATTTCACTTGTGTTGTGAAAATAAACATAAATTTGAAAAAAAGAGTATAAATTTAAAAAATATCCTCTTAATTTCTTATTGAAATTATTAGCCATATGAATATAAAAAGATATGATCTGAAGAAGACCATGGAAAAAGTATGCCTTTTAGTCAGGGTATGACACATTCCTGTTTTCAACATTTTCCTCCCTGACTGAAGTAGCTATTGAATCATGAATGACTGTGTGAGCTGAGAGAAGATAATGTTTTAAAAAGGAGTCCAAGAACCCAGAAGCATTGAAGGAATAGAATGGAAAATTTTAGACAGGAAGGGAAGAGCAATAATAAGCAATAATAGGGGAAGAAGAAAGTTATATATGTCTTCCATTGTCCTTCCAATAAAAGAAACTTACAAAACAACTGACTAGTTTATGCCTAATTCCACAGAGTTCTTACAAAATCCTTAGAAGTGGGATGGAGAATAATCAAATAAAGAAAAATTCTTAGAGATTATGCAAATATTATAGCAACACATAACTCATAGATATCATGCTTGAGAATAGTTTTCCAAACCTGTGAAAGAAAAACATCCAAGTAGAGAAATATGTTGATGTCCATTAGTTACAAACACAATTCTCTGTAATGCCAGGAAATGTTTTCGCTGCAGGATCAGGGTCTCAAGAAGAAATAAACTCTTCTTTTCACAAATAAAAAGAAAATACATTCATATAGTATAGATTATTAATGTCTGTGATAACTTCTATGATATACTGTACATATTCTAAAATCTGAGAATTTTGGAATAGTTTGCAGTTCCATCACCATTTCATGAGAATGAGGCTCCAATAATTATCTCCATTAATTATGCTCTATAAATGCAGGTAGAGGGAGAAATGTATTTACATATGTTGGTACAGGTATGCAGAGCATTGGCAGTATTTCATTTACCTAAGGAGATGGGGTTTATTGTCAATGATAAAAGACTTGAAGACAAGATTGGTGGAAATGTCTATTTTTCTTCTTTGTTTCATTGAGTACAAAATAAACTGTCAGCATAAAGCAAATAAGTAATGACTGGTAATATTGAGTTTTAATATCCATTCCCTTTTTTGGTATCTCATCAATCACGCTTGAAAATCAGTCAGTGAAGATGAATAGAGTTTTTAAAGTCCTGAAAAGCACAATTTCTATCAGCAGTGGGATTATGGGAGAGAAAGAGAAAACACCAGAGCAAAAGAGAGGATTCCACAGAACCAGACACACTCTGGAAAAACACCAGTCAACTCCTTAATTGAACCTTGTACCCCCAACCAAATTGTGTCATTTTCTATTCCATCCCTCAGTCCCCAACCCACCCCTTCCTCCTCATTCATCCTCATCCCATGTCCACAAACATGTAAGAAGATGGAGACATACCAGGGCTTTACTACTTGTTTCATGACTTATTTAACAAATTAAGTTACATTCTTAGATTTCCAGCATGTCTTTCCACTGTGATGGTTTTGTTCTAAGAAAACTTAACTCTTGGATAAATTGGGCATATGTATGACACATGTGACCTCATAAATCCTGCTGTAAATATGTTGAAGTATGCTTCAGATTTAGAAGGCAGAAAACCACCAGTGATGAATACCCCTTCTAAATGTCAGTGGTTAAAACCTGTAGTACCCTAGATAAAACAGAAGAGAACTCTTTTTATGTTAGAAATGCATTAATTAGAAAAAAAGAAAGATGGCATTAAAGTGGGATTAGATATCTGTCACATCATTTTTTTTTAATTCAGCGTTTTTACAGTCTACCACAGTTTCAACAATTTTCAGTACTAAATTTTTTGAAAATAATTGAAACCTCTTTTTTTTTTTTTTTTTTTTTTTTTTTTTTTTTTTGTTGTGTTGTGTGGTACCGGGGATTGAACTCACAGGGTCTCACTGAGTTGCTAAGTGCCTCGCCATTGCTGAGGCTGGCTTTGAACTCGCGATCATCCTGCCTCAGCCTCCCAAAGTGCTGGGATTACAGGCATGCGCCACCGCACCCGGCATAATTGAAACCTCTTTAACAAGTTCCATGAAACTCTTATTTTATCACCAGTCTTAAACTCTCCCTATTGCCTTAACTTTAGAAGGAATTTCCAACACCTGCTTGGGGTCATTCTTTGTCGATGGCCATCTCAGTCTCACTCAAGGGGCTCACCAAATGATTACAAACCATCACACTGTTGTTTCTTTGGGGCATATGCACCTTGGGAAAAATTCCATGTTATGGATTCTTTTGATGCTATTTATGACCCTCTTTCAATGCATTTCAGAAAAAAATTTATAAATGTAATGCTGATAGAAAAATAAAAGATCATTCATCTTTTGTTTCCTTAATTTGACTTGGAGTCAAAAGATAATTTTAGACATATTCATTAAAAATTATTGTATATACAGGAATATTTTTGGTACACTCATGATTGAGCACAAATTTTCAGTTAAGATAAAAGAATGAATGAGAACTAATCAGCACAACTGAAAGAGTCTGATTTTGGGGTCCCATGACCCATCCACTTTGATTCTTTGGTGGCTTCCTAATCCTGATCAAGATTATATACAGATTTAATCTAAAACATTTTTGTTAAATTTCTCTACAAAATAATTTTTTAAATATCTGGAACCTAATTTTTATGCTTTTAGACTGATACCTAAAAATTTCATCCTAAATTTAAATAGTTTTGAGTATAATTTCCAGCTCATGCTAAATAATGAAGTCTCAAAATAAAATAATTATCAGAAGTATATCCATTGATACATAAAAAAACATAGTAATTCTATATCCACTATTATGCCTTTTTGAAATATGCATTAACAAATCTGTAATAGTGAAAATATACATTTTTCCTATACTATTCAGAAGATGTATGTCCATTCAATTCCTACCACAGAATTTCATCTTACTGTATTTTATGTTTTAATAATGATCTTGTAATACTTGACTTTCTATAGTTTTGTCACCCCCTCACATACTTCTAATGTGTACGCAAATGTGTTTTCTCTCCAAATCCGCATCTTCTTCTAGAATGTAACCCCTAGAAGGCGTAGTCTTTACCTGTGGTGTTCTTTAATTTGCCCCAAGCATCTAAGCAGTGTCTGGGACATAATAAACACTTAGTATTAAATTAATGAATGCATAAGTGAGTGCCAACAAGGGAACATGGGGAATTCCAGGAAGATGAAATGGGTTTTGACTTAAATTCAGTGCTGAGGGTATGTATCCCAAAGAAGGCCCTGTGTGAGTAGTTATTTGAAAGTATAAGAGAGTAAGCCATGCAGATATCTAAGGGAAGAGCATTCTAGGCAGAGGAAATGCACCAGCTGAGACACTTCCCTGGGCAGAAACATGGCTGGAATTTATGGGAAACTCCCAGGCTGCCTGTGTGACTGGATCCCAATGACACAACAGAGAATTGAAGTGGTGGAGAGACAAAAAAAACAGACCCTATATGGATGAGGAATGGATAATGATGGTGATGATGACAATGCGAGGAAGAATTAATCTTAGTGCTTAATCTAGAGGTAACTTCAAGTCACCTTTCCTCTTCCTTCTTATTTTCCAGACAAGAAAATAAAGACAGAGAGTTTAGGTTATTTTTTCTATGATCCCACAAATATAATCATAAGAAGGAAATAGTATTAAACCTTAGTGACCAGTCACAATCTCATCGTTTCTATTTCATCAGCAGGCCATCAATCTCAAAGGGAAAGCCATGATTTGCCATCCTCTGTCACTGTGTTATGAGATTGTATTATTATCCTAAGTGCTTCTGTTTAGTACTTTCCATAAATATCATATTCCTTTTGGAGGAGTGTGTGTGGGTAGGAGAAATAATAACCAGTGGTGTGATTTTATGTAGTACTTCAATTGTTTTGTTTTTTAGTTCATAAAAAAATAACTCCTTTCTTTTTACAATTTATCTTTTTCATAACTGACAGTCTCTGCCTCTGGCCAAATATTACTGACACTCTAAGTAGGATGATATATAATATTGTCAGATTTTTCAGAGAGGTAAATTTGATGGTTTAATACTGAATTATGCAAAACAAGAAGCAGTTGGTTTAAATTTAACTTTAAAATGAAATAATAAATTATGAGAATATCTGAATATTAAAATGAAAATTTAAATAAAAAAAACATGCCCATGGAAGTCTAAACAAAGTGGGTTTGCTTAAAAAAATGATTGTTTTTAATCTCTTACCACTACTATTGCATGGACATTTAAGATTATTTGGACATTATCTATTATACGTACTTAATGAATATTTTATGAAGCCTTGGGAAACATTACATTTACACACCATGTGTAAACGGTATGGCCGACTAATAAAGGAAAAGGCTTTTTGATATGAAAAAATCAGATACTTCATAATGGACTTTCAGTTACTTTCTAGCAAATGTTCATTTCTATGGTGGGAAAGTATTCTCGCCTCCTGTACAACAGTTATGACTAACTATAATAATTCTATAAATCAAATGACCAGGGCTATTCGACTTCACCAAGTATTTTCAGCCCTAATTAACTTTCATTGAGATTAAAATGGGTGACTGAATTTTCTGATCAAATGTCCTCTCTCTACATATAAATGCTTTGTACTTTCTTTGTATCCATTAAGGCAGTAAAAAGACAACTGTCATAAAAAGAAATATTTATGAACACGGAATGGTTCAAACATCCTGTCACTATTTATTTTTTCAACTTTTTTGTGATGGCAGTTGACTTGGAAAAAAAAAAATTATTCATCATTTCAGATATACTCCCGTCTGGAGAACTAATTTTTAAAAGTTACCAAATGGTGCATAGATTTTTAACATGTAGAATGCCACAACCTTGAAAATCTAAACAAGTATTATTTCTTATAATATTTTTGAGCTATTCAGCAAAACTTAAAATATGTTATATTTAGAAAATTCAAAAGGATACTGAATGGAAGCTAGTGAGAAACAGAACACTAACACCTAAGTTAATGTTTTGGGGAATGATTCCTCTTTTGGGGAGGAAGAGTGTGAAATTTTATTTTACTTCATTTGAAACATTCACATTTTCTTTGAACATTCTTTTCCCCATATGTAAATGTCTGCTATGCATTTACCAAACCCATTTTCTTTTTCCTCCTGACATACATCCTTGTCTCATGGCAGTTGGGAGAAGCCAAGTCATTGAATTCTGTTAACTGTGTGTGGTAAAGTAATGCACAATATTTATATCACTTTCCTTAAAAATCCTCTCACATAATCCTCCATGAATTCTCTCTTACTCATATGCCAATTGTTGTAAAGAATTCTGTGGAGACCTTGAATTCTGAGGGGTGGGAGACCCACTTGATGAAAGAATACTAGACCACATAAAGATTCCATGGGACACAGCCACCATATCCATGCCTCTTCCATGCTGCATTTTGACGTGAGTGCAAAATAAAGAATAGTAGCACAGACGTGGAAATTTGGTTTTAGCCTTTTGCATCTTCACTAATAAATTCTCTTTCAGACTTGTAAACTAAGTTTCTTATACTTTCTATTTGTGTTAGGCACCTATTTCCGTCAACCTCTTCCCACCTCATGTTTACACAGCATGCAACCTGATTTTCTAATGTAAGAGGATTGAAATGCATCTTGGATTCAATACATTTGAAATGTTCCACCTATTAATTTGCTATGCCCAATTTCAAGAACACAAAGATTCTCAATGAATGTCTTATGGATGGACTTTTAAGCATAATTTTCTTTGTTTGAAGCAATCTTGACCAAATTATGATTAAGTCATGACCTTTTGTACACTTTTCTTTGCCTTCTTACACAAATGAATTTCTAATCACCTAGTTGAAGTAATTCAATGCACAAATGTCATTAGGAAGAGAAACTAAATATACTATGTTTAGGTCATTTTTAACCTTAAATTATCCATGAGAAAAATTACCTGCTCCTTTCTAGCGTTATGTTTCAAAGACCTACACATCACAAATTTTATTGACTTCTTTTTCCATATCGAAATTTAATGATCAGTGATATACAACTAGGAGTATGTCATTGGCCTCCTAAATCTAAGTTTCTCATATATCTTGCCACAAAGCCAAAATATCAGCAAGGAGTATAAATAAAATCACATATGATCCACACTGTGAATGTCAATCACCTCTAAGGAGAGAAATAAAACTGGATTCCAAGTGGAATTTTGCTGCCCTTACAAGTTTATAGCTGTGTAGTATGAGAAGAAAGACTGAAGTCTCTGAGAAAAAGAGATAAGAGCATGAAGTACACAAATAAACTACAGGTACAATCATACCCCGGAATGGAAATCCAATGCAAACTGACAACAATGCTGACAATCAGCCTGGAACTTTATGTTTCACAGCAGTTAAAAGATATCAGGGCTGGGGTGTGGCTCAGTGGTAGAGTGCTTGCCTATTGTGTGAGGCACTGGGTTTGATTCTCAGCACTTCATATAAATAAGTAAAATAAAGGTCCATTGACAACTAAAAAAGAAAAAAAAAGAAAGAAGGAAAAAGATATCAACATTGAACAGGACAAGAAGTGACCATCTGTCTCAGAGAGACAGGGAATAGAGTAGAAAAGGGTACTTCATTGATGTGGCTGTGTCCCTGTAGTATGCTGTTTTCAGGTCTTTTGGGTAAAGACCAAAGAGTGGGATAGCTGGGTCATAAGGTGATTCCATTCCAAGTTTTCCAAGGTATCTCCATACTGCTTTCCATATTGGCTGCACCATTTTGCAGTCCCACCAACAATGTATGAGTATGCCTTTTTCTCCACATCCTCTCCAACATTTATTGTTGTTTGTGTTCTTAATAGCTGCCATTCTGACAGGTGTAAGATGAAATCTTAGAGTGGTTTTGATTTGCCAGAGAGGTTGAGCATTTTTTCATGTATTTGTTGATTGATTGTATATCTTCTTCTGAGAAATGTCTGTTCAGTTCCTTGACCCATTTATTGATTGGGTTATTTGTTTTTTTTTGTTGTTAAGATTTTTGAGTTCTTTATATATTCTAGAGATTAGTGCTCTATCTGATGTGCATGTGGTAAAAATTTGTTCTCAATTAGTAGGCTCTCTGTTCACCTCACTGATTGTTTCTTTTGCTGAGAAGAAGCTTTGTAATTTGAGTCTATCCCATTTATTGATTCTTGGTATTAATTCTTGTGCTACAGGATTCTTATTAAGGAACTTGGGGCCTAATCCAACATGTTCGAGATTAGAGTTTACTTTTTCTTCTATTAGGTGTAGTGTCTGGTCTAATTTAGAATAGCCAATGGGGAGGGAGGGGAAGAGAGGGGTGCAAAAAGGTGAAGGAAAAAAAAATATGGTAGAATGAGATGGATATCATTACCCTAAGTGCATGTATGAAGTCACAAATGGTGTGAATATACTTTGCATACAACCAGAGATTTGTAAAAATGTGCTCTATATGTGTAATATGAAATGTAATGCATTCTGCTGTCATTAATAACAACTTAGAATAAAAATAAATAAATAAATTTAAAAAAATAAAAATATACTTCATCTCAGAGGTGGGGCAGTGAAGGGGAAGATGGGAGGGCAAAGAAAATTAAAGATCTTATTGAAAAGAAACAAAATTTAGACAAATAAAGGAAGAAACAAGAAATGTAATACTTGTCAGCACCATTGCCATCTGTCAATATTGTGCAAATTTTTAAAAAAATGCACATTAGTAATCTAACAGAAGAAGATATTCTTGATCTAGAAACTCTGGACTTGCAATATCCAGGGACAGAGAGGGAATTAAACAAACATGAAACAAAACTACTATAAGAAGAAAACCAAAAATTCTAAATCAACACTTTGAAAAGAATAACAATTTTTCTTCAAAATACAACAAGTCAGTGAAATGTAACACAAGAATCTTAACTGAAACCAATATCTTCAAATAATTATGTAAAGATAAAAAGCATAAAATCAAAAATTTAAAATTTGAGAACAGAAAATAATGTTTTAAAAAATGTATTGGGAAGAAGGGAATTGAAGGAAAAGGCAAAACCATCTAAAAATAAATACTAAATTATAAGATATCTATGTGAAATTAGTTTGGGATGAAAATCAAGTAAGAGATGTTAAAAGAAGGCAGAAAAACACCTAAAAGAGTGATTATGTGACCAATAATATTTTAAAACAAGTAAATTATGATCACTGAAAGTATGTTAAAAATGATACTCAATTAGAATTAGAATCTTAAAATTAAATTAAAAACAAAAAAGTACTTCCAGTTGAAAATTGAAAAATGATTTCTATTTGTCAATTAATAGATGAAATGTGAAATACAAGTAGGAATTAGAAAACATTTGAAAATAATGTTAAAATATATACAGCACACTCACAGCAGATATCAGAGGGCAATCCATATTAATAAAAGCTTTATCAGTCAAAATTAAAATATGAAACTGAGTTAAGAAAAAAAAAAAACCTAAGGAAACATACATAGAAAAATATTAACACAAAAGCAGTTAGACGGTAAAAGAAAAATCAATGAGTACAATAACCATAATAATAGTTACAGAATAAAAATTAGAATTATTTGAAAAATTCAAAGAAATAGACAAACTTTTAGTTAATTTATATAAATAATATAGGAAAACAGTAAACAAAAATTTATAAATAGGAAATCACTAGTGACACTATGGAAACAAATTCTTGTAAAGTTCCACACATCCTTGAAAGTGTGATTTAAAACCTAAATGAATAAGTTTTTTAGAAATGCAATTGACTAAATTTCTTCTTAGTAGAATTAGAAGGCTTAAAATACCAAATAAGCACAGAATAGATAGAAAAGTTATAAAGGAACTATCACTATACAAAAGAAACATGGTCCATATGGTTTCATAGGAGTACTATTAAAATGAAGTATTAATTAATGAATGAATCGATTAACACATGAGTATGCATAAGATAAATTAACAATGAAGACAAGGATTGGAAACATTTTCTACTTCAGAGTCTATGATACTAAGGAACCTCTAAAAATTATGAAAAATAGCTCAAAATGCTACTTAGCAAGGGAAAGTAGTTTGAAATGAACCTATAAAAATCAACATCCTTCATATAAGAAAACACTAACAACTCTAATGGTTAATTTTGATCTGAAGATTCAGTGGCTAATCCCAGTTATTTACCTGGTTCATACACATAACTATATTTAATCAAGATTGTATGAAATACTTTATATGTCCCAAACAATGCTTGTACTGGTCTCCTATCATCCCATTTCTTCATTAGCATTCTTATTCCTGGCTAATATCCAGGGCCTCCTGCTGTGTTTGAAGATATAGTCTCTGAGATGTCAACTGCACAATATAGATTGGCAATGATTTTGATTGTGGGGGAAGGGTATCTGATTAAAAAAAAAAAAAGCCTGTTTGCCTCCACTTCCTGTCTCCAATGAAGTTTTCCTTTATTTATTACCCCCCCTTCCAACAACTCTGTGATCCTTTATCAGAGAAAACATTCGGTACTTGGATTTTTGAGATTGATAATTTCACTTAGCATTATTATTAGGCGTATTGTCTCTGGTCTAATTCCTAGGTCCTTGATCCACTTTGAATTGAATTTTGTGCATGGTGAGAGACAAGGGTTTAATTTCATTTTGTTTGCATATGGATTTCCAGTTTTCCCAGCACCATTTGTTGAAGAGGCTATCCTTTCTCCACTGTACATTTTTGGCACCTTTGTCTAATATAAGATAGCTGAAATTATATGTATTAGTCTCTGTGTCCTCAATTCTGTACCATTGGTCCACCAGTCTGTTTTGGTGCCAATACCATGCTGTTTTTGTTACTATTGCTCTATAGTATAATTTTAAAGTCCGGTATGGTGATGCCACCTGCTTCACTTTTCTTGCTCAGGATTGCTTTGGCTATTCTGGGTCTCTTATTTCTCCAGATGAATTTCATGACTGCTTTTTCTATTTCTTTGAAGAATGACATTGGGATTTTGATTGGAATTGCATTAAATCTGTATAATGTTTTTGGTAGTATGGACATTTTGACAATATTGATTCTACCTATCCAAGAGCAAGGTAGGTCTTTCCATCTTCTGAGTTCTTCTATGATTTCTTTCTTTAGTGTTCTATAATTTTCCTTATAGAGCTCTTTCACCTCTTTCGTTAAGTTGATTCCCAGGTATTTTATTTTTTTTGATGCTATTGTAAATGGCGTAGTTTTCATCATTTCCCTTTCAGAGGCTTTGTCACTGATGTACAAAAAATGCCTTTGACTTATGGGTATTGATTTTGTATCCTGCTACTTTGCCAAATTCATTTACTAGTTGTAAAAGTTTTCTGGTAGAGTTTTTTGGGTCTTCTAGGTAGATTATCATGTCATCAGCAAATAGTGCTAATTTGAGCTCTTCTTTTCCTATCTGGATCCCTTTAATTTCTTTCGTCTGTCTAATTGCTCTTGCCA
Organism: Tamias sibiricus; assembly: GCA_025594165.1. Taxonomy (NCBI): domain Eukaryota; kingdom Metazoa; phylum Chordata; class Mammalia; order Rodentia; family Sciuridae; genus Tamias; species Tamias sibiricus. The sequence continues at coordinate 40,533,188 of CM046671.1, forward strand.
GAGTTTCCAGTACTATGTTAAATAGCAGTGGTGAGAGGGGGCATCCCTGTCTTGTTCCAGTTTTTAGAGGGAATGCTTTCAATTTTTCTCCATTTTACTCTTGAACTTTTTGTTTGATGAACCAAAGGGTTATATCCTCTTGATGAATGGTTCCCTTAAGTAGTTAAGAAATATCCATCTTTGTCCCTTTTGATTAACTTTGGCAAGTCTACCTTATTTGAAATGAGAATGGAAACCCCTGCTTGCTTCCGCAGGCCATGTGAGTGATAAGACTTTTCCCAGCCTTTTACCTTCAGTCTATTGATGTCTTTTTCTATGAGGTGTGTTTCTTGGAGACAGCAGATTGTTGGGTCATTTCTTTTAATCCATTCAGATAATCTGTGTCTTTTGAATGGCGAGTTTAGGCCGTTAACATTCAGGGTTATTATTGAGATGTGTTTTTTATTTCCCATCCATTTTTATTTGTATGATGATCTTTAGCTTGATTTGGTTTCTCTTCTGGTTGGTATTTCCCTTAGTTTAATATCTCCCTTTGTTGATTTTCATTGTTATTTTTCTCTTCTTCTCCATGGAAAATTTTTGCCCAGGATGTTCAGAAGTGCTGGCTTTCGAGATGTGAAATCTTTTAACTTTTGCTTGTCGTGGAAGGTTTTTATTTCATCTTCAAATCTAAAGCTCAATTTTGCTGGATATAAGATTCTTGGTTGACATCCCTTTTCCTTCAGAGCTTGAAATATGCTATTCCAGGATCTTCTTGCTTTTAAGGTCTGGGTAGAAAAAATCTGAACAAAGTCTGATTGGTTTCCCCCTATATGTAATCTGCTTCCTTTCTCTTGTGGCTTTTAATATTCTCTCCTTTGCTCACATTTTCATTATAATGTGTCTGGGAGGCGGTGGCTGGCCTCTCAGTGTAATTCCCATGCTCTGCTGAGTTCTGAAGTTTCCTTGAATAACCAACTTGAAATATGGTGAACAATTGCATTTGGGGTGAAATATGTTACTATCCTACATAAGTATTTAAGAGAGCTTTTACAAAAATTGTTTTATATATTATCTCCCTAAAAGGAAATGGCTCTTAACTGTCCCATAGGGCAACCATTTTGTAAATCACAAAAGAAACTTTTACAAATAAATCTTTCTAAAATTATCTTTTGAAAATTTGGAACAAAGCTCAGCTAGCTCCTTTTTCTTTGGTTCTGTCTCAGTGGTAGGTCAGAGAATTTGAGAATTGAAGGGCTTTTTTCAATTATCTAATAAACAGCAGGTTTCTATTAAAGCACAAACTCAATCATCTAAATAATATGCTATTTGTTCTTCTAAATAACTATAACAGGTAAGTCTTTGACAATTTATCTATTTTTGATGTTGGTTCTTTGATTCTCGACTTTAATATGCAAATATATTGATCAATTCTTTATATATATATATATATATATATATATATATATATATAATATATATATATTTCCTTAATTTTTTTTTCTGAATTTCTTCAGCCTCCACAATTCCTTCCCAAATATACCATAATAAAATTGATCCACAATTAAAAACAATGTTTGCTATTGCTTCTTGGTAGCTTCCACACCTATTATCTATTAGTGGCTAGTAGATAAAGGGTTAATGGGTGAATTGAAAGGTGTGATACTCAAACAGAGCTACTGGCCATTATTACTATTGCTTTTTATTTTTTTAAAAAGAGCTGTACAGCAATTAAAGAAGTAAAAACACATTTTAAACAGGAACTATTATGATAGAGAAAGGAAGAACCAAGTATAGAAATGGACTCAGTTCCAAATACAACAAGAACTGCTTGGAGACAATAAACAATAAGCAATAAACAAGATAGGGGTCAATAGATGAAAAATTAGCAAGAAACAGCATTTGGGAGAACTAGAAAGGATTCTGGTTAAACTGATTTAGTGAGATTTTCGCTGAAAGTGAGATGTCACCTGGAGAATGGTAAAGTAGAATAATTTGTTCAGATATAGAGAATGGTTAGGGGTTGCTCTCTAAACTGATTAACCAGTATTTTTGCTTAATCTGTGTTATCAAAAAGATGAACACAGAAGCCCCAAAGTTTAAAGGTAGGTGAGAAAAGGGTTTAGAGGAAGTTGAAGAAATGTTGGTCAAGCAGTGAGGTTTGTTAAGTATATCAGCAGAGGCCAGAAAATTAAGGTCATTCTCAGTTGTAGGATTAAGTCTTGGATGGAAAGCACTTCAGAAAGTCTGTACTTTAGATTTCAGTCTGTATTTTTAGACTGAAAAGTAAGGCAAACATGGTTTATGAAAGACCACATATGCCAGCATGTCCTATTAAACACGTATTTATCCTAATAGCTATTGACATGTGACAAGATTTTTTTATGATTATTCTGGTATGATTATGAAAAATCTAATGGGGAAAAAACATATTTCCAAAGAAAACAGTATTGAGTTTAATACAACAGTGGCTTTGAGAAGAAATACAAGATTCTGAACAAGGTAATAGGGAAAGAATCAAGACATATTTGAAAGATATTTTGGAGCAAGGTATAGTAGGAAATTAATTATGTTTGCATGAAGAATGTGAAAGTGAAAGGGTCCAAAGACATCTTTAAGATTTTAGTTTAAATATTTAATTATCATAAGATGAATACAGACTCTTAATCATCTTAGTGAATGGGTATATTTCTCTTTATTTTGAGTGAGATATAGTGAGAACATCCTCATTTTAGTTTTAACTAAATCTAAGACATTGTTGGAGTTGAGATGACTAACTAAGCTAACTGCTCAATAGGAGGCCAGGCCCCTGACCTCTGTGTTTTAATTGAGAAACAAAACAAAACAAAACAAAACAAACAAAAATAAAATACTGGTGACAGAGAGACAGAGGCAACTTTCATTTTAAAGCTTAGGAGATATGTACATGTATGGAAAGATCCCAGTGAGACCCATTAGTTTTCATAATTAATAATTGTTAAAATTATTAATTCTACCAAAACCAAACAAAGTTAAGGAGGAAAACAAATCCAAACGATTTTTTTTTAAAATATACATCTGATATCTGAAACCAACAAAGATGTAGCTTTCAGTTTATATTCCTGAAATTCTCAAACTCCTAAGGTTGTCTGTAAGGAAAGCTGATTTGCATTTCAAAAATTTTTCTCAGAGCTGCCAAATTAACACTTTCTTATATAGACACACTTTGTCAATTCAAAAACAGGAGGAAAACAATCTTTAAAGTATACACAGAAATTCTCTTCCACTGGGTCAGGTTCCATTTCTTTGCATTTCTCAGCAGGGTTAGACAGTGCCTTTTACATGTTTGTTGAATTTAACTGAGTATTGTGTGCTCTGAACATTTGCTAATGTGTGAACATACTGTTAAAGAGAACCAGAGCTAGACAATAGCAAAGGCAGTAAAGATAGATTTTATTCAGGAACTATTGTGTTAGAGAAAAAGGGATTTAAGTATAGAACTGGGCTGAATTCTGAATATAACAGGTCTAGCAGGGATTTAGAGGCAAGAAGCAGAGTGGGAAAGAAAGAGGAGGAGGAGGGGTTGCATCTGTAGATAGAAAGTTACCAAGAGGAGACATCAACAGTAGGAGGATTTTTGCTAAGCTGATTTAACAGGGATTCTTGCTAGGCCAGGGTGATCAGAAATGATTCCCTGTAAATTGACTTAGTAAGGTTCCTGCTACAAATGAACTATGCATATCCTGAAGGGTGGAAACAAGCACAAGGCCGAAGTTGAGGCCAAGTTAAAAAAGAACTCAGCAGATAACTACTTAAGCTTGGTTAAAGAGTCTTTGTCAACATACATATTGCTTTTTGTTTTTCAGTTTGTTATTTAATTCACAGTTCCCTTTGTCTCCTAACAATGAAAAATCACATGAGGAAACTTGAAAACAGAAACATTGCAAATATTTTAGTTTGAAGGGTTTGGAAAGACCATGGAGAATTAAGAATGACAGAATAAGTACTGAAAAAAAACATAGTAAATAACATGAATTAGACAAAATAAAAGTGACTGGGAGCCAGGCGCGGTGGCAAATGCCTGTAATCACAGCAGTTGGGAGGCTGAGGCAGTAGGATCACGAGTTCAAAGCCAGCCTCAGCAATGGTGAGGCACTTAGCAACTCAGTGAAACCCAGTCTCTAAATAAAATACAAAAAAGGGCCAGGAATGTGGCCCAGTGGTAGAGTGCCCCTGAGTCCAATACCTGGTACCCAAAAATAAATAAATAAATAAATAAATAAATAAATAAATAAATAAATAAATAAAAAAAGTGATTGACACGATTTTCACTAAAAAGTTAATTATGGATAAAAATAAATCATCAAGAATATGATCAAAGGATTATAACCATAATACATTATAACTAAAAGGAACTCTAGAGATTATCTTGTTATTTTAAGATAAAATACCTAAGTTCCAGAAAATATACAGATTCTTTAGTGGAAAGATCACCCTGGTCATTACCAATTGTTTAATGAGAACAAACCAAGAGGACCTACAGTTACTTTATATTCTCACTGTACTAAGAGCTTCCTTATTTTCACTCCAATGCAATTGCAGTAGAAATACACTTAAAAGTCAAATATATTTATTCTAGAGAAGTATCTGGCATTATTTGCCTCCTTTCCCCCCTTACGGTCTTTGTCTAATTATTATTGTTTTGGGGCTTACATAATACAATCAGTCACTCACACAAATGCATTTTTCACCACAACCTATTAAAAAAGATTGGTGAAACAAGGTGAATGAGTTATTAGTGAATTGATGAATTTTTATTAAATTTAACCTTATTTTTTTTTTTATTTTCAGCAATGACAATGCAGTTTATCAGTCATCAGTTTCCTGATTATCATGATCCCACTATAGGTAAGTAAAAACCTCTTTTCTCCCTTAGTTCAATTGAATACACTCTAAATAAGTAGTCTGCTGAAGTTGTTGATGATGATGAAGAATAAAAAATGTAACTTATAGTATAACTCTGAACACACACATGCACAAAGTTTTCAAAATATTTGTGTTTACATCTTATAACACACTCTAATAGATTTTTTAAAAATTCTGTTAAATGATGGTTAGAATCCATTAAGTTGATCTTAGGATCCACTAATGGATATTTACCATTAGAGTAACTCATTTGAAAAACTGTTGTCTTGTTAATATAGGTGACATAATTATATAGGGACTTGGTAATTTGCTTCCTGTTTACCAGTCTCTAAATTTTCTGTTGTAGAATTAATTAACCATGTTAATGGCACATTTGGAGAAGTCATTAGATGTAGACATAATTTTATCCAGCATCCTCATTTTACAGATGAGGAAACTAAGACTCAAAGAGTCAAAATATTGTAAAAGCCCCAAATCCAGCCAAATATTATTCCCTTACGCAGTTTTCTATCATAATACAGTACAGAAGCATTGAATTGGTTAAGATTTCTCATTCATTCAAAGTGGAAAAGATGTCTTTAAAATTGCTTTACTTATTTATGAGGCTATTTTAAAGAATAGACTGAAAAATTTCTAGCACAGTTCACCATAGTCATCTTTGCCTAGAAACACATTAGCACTGAAAGCACGTCAAGTGTTATTTCCCATAACACAATATGAGTTCCAGGGACCCTCATGGCTGAATCCTTGACTCTTGGATAGTGAGCTAATGGAGCTTCCCATTACTTACCTCATTTTATTTTTTCAATTTTTATATCTTTTGTCCTTGCCCCCCTGCCTGTGGATAAAATCCTCAAGTTTCTGTTAATCAAGAGATTTTTATTCAAAATATATAAAATATTATCCTACATGTAAAGCTCCTGTATTTCTTCCTGTATGTGCCACAGAATATTTGCTCGAATACTATACTGAAATGAAGAAAATACACAAATTTTTAAATGTCTCATAATTCATTAAGATCTCTTCATTAGGTAAACAGAAAAAATAATATTTAAATGTAATTGATCGGTACATTGTTGACCAGGAAGGTCTTCCCCAAGGAGTTTTTGTGTCTCTGAGAATAATCACTTTATAAAAAGTTTTAGAAGTGTTTTGGTATAACCCTTATTTGATTAATTTCTAAGTCTGTTTTCTAAATTTCTAGAGGACTGGTAGCTTTGTACCATTTAAATATGAGTTATAGAAAAGGAGAATTCTCTGGGCATAAGTTCTGAATCTTGTATCTTGTTGGAAAATTGAATAATATAATATAATTTATGAAATCACAGACCCGCTCTGCTCTTCATTGTTTTCCATGATTTTTTAAATTGTATATGTATCACTGTCTCTAAAAACTGGCCTCTTGCTAACCAGCTTATCATGTCTAATAGCTTGCATAGGACTGTGAATGTGGATTACCCATAAATGGCTCCTTCAAGGGAAAGAAATAAGGATTCTTTAGATAGTCACATGGCCCATCCACCACTTGAGATTAAACTAACTGGACAGCTAACAGGTGGCTAGAATCATATTTTTATCTGACTATAACTAAGGTAGCTGGTCTAAAAGAAAAATAATTAAAAATAGAAAGAGTATTTTATTACTTTCTGTTCAATTTTCTCATCATCTCATTTTTTATCTTCTCTAATGGGAATATTAGTTAACAATTTCCTATCGGTATCCTGCTTGAAGACGGTCAAAGTCCTGAGTAATTTTCCCTTCACCGGCTCTGACTACATAACTGTAACTCAGTCTGGCTGCCTTAATCATCCCTCAGGAGAGAATTCATGTTAGTACATTTTGAAAATCTTACAAACTGAAGAAGAATAACACCTATCAAGAAGAGTTATTTCATGACTGAAATAGTAAATGAATACTCTTCAATCTCTGTTCAGATCTGTTTATCATTCTACTGAGATTTTTGAATATGTTTCCCTGAAATATTTGAGTCATTTTTAGGTTTTTATTTTCTCCACCATCTTCAAATTAGAATCATCCTTTTTTTGAAACTTTATAAACTCTGAAATCTTATATTTTATTTATAACAAGAATCAGGGAAGCCGGGCGCGGTGGCGCACGCCTGTAATCCCAGCACTTTGGGAGGCTGAGGCAGGAGGATCACGAGTTCAAAGCCAGCCTCAGCAATGGCGAGGCACTTAGCAACTCAGTGAGACCCTGTCTCTAAATAAAATACAAAAAAGGGCTGGGGATGTGACCCAGTGGTCGAGTGCCCCTGAGTTCAATCCCTGGTACCACAAAAAAAAAAAAAAAAAAAAAAAAAAAAAGAATCAGGGATATTATTAAGTAACATCCTTTCCAGAGAAATAATTGTTCTTATTTCTTGGCAAGTGTTTTAATTAGTGACCAGTGATTTCAGTTTCTGGAATTCCACAGAGGATGCCTAAGAAAGGGGTATTTAAATTTATTGATTCAATTATTCTAATGGGAGAAGAATTTATGCAAAATTTAAATTATGTTCCTTATAATAGGCTTAAATATGGGTAAATTCAAGTTTCAATTTAATCTTTAAAATGGAACTTCTCTGAGCATTAGACATGGAACTAAGTACAGCTGATTTTTCCACAGTAAACTTATTATAGAAATAATAAGAAGCAATATTTTGACCAATGGACAGTGTCTATCCTTTCATGTTAATAAACCAACGTGCCATATTTTAAGTAATGAGTCATTAGAAATGACCATTGTATGTCATTCACTTGTCAAAAAATTAAATACCTGCTCTTTGGAAAGCAGTCTGTTTGTCCTTCAGAAATAAAATATTGAAATAGTACACCTCGAGTCATGGATGAATTTTTAATTCAACAGAAGGAGTTAAGGCAAATATACAAATATTTGTAATATTTTTGAAGTTAGCTATTAATATAAGAAAGAAGTCAATGCTGATTTTAAAGGGTTTTGAAAAGACTGGGAGGTAGTTGAACAACCCTCTCCTCAACTATATTCACTGTGGACTAGGACCAAGCTCCCAGTACTTTTTCAAAAGCCAAGAAACTCCTGCCATCTTTTCTAGAATTCAGAAATCCTTCTTTAAGGAGACTTCAGGAAAGGCCAGATTTCTTAAATACTTTTGAGAAAATGACTTGTGAATGCTTGTCATGATATGCCTTTTTAGTTTCATTATAACTTGCTTGAAGTTGAAAGTCTGATTGCATAGACTTCTAATAGAATATAAATTAAAAATCAGGTAATTGATTTTTCCTACAATAGATGAGCTCCCTTTCCTTGAAACCAAGAATATAATAAAAGATATCAGGTTCTGCATTTTAGTCCAAATTATTGTTTAATGAAAACTGTGTATGTTGAGAATTGTTTCTGCTGATGTTTATTGTTAATCACAGGAAGACAAACACTGAGCACAGAAAATAGGGTCACCACATTTGCAAATGAATACAGAATGAAACATAATGTTCTCAACCAGTGTACCCTGTAAAAGATACCTAGTATTGAATGGGCAATTCTGAATTCTGAAGGATTTGTGTTTCCCTGCAGTTATATAGTACCCTAACTTTAACTAAGTGACATATGTAACTAGTGATTATCTCTTACTCTCCTCAAAGATGGTAAAGGTAGCACATGCAGAGAGTAAATGCGGTCAGTGCTGTCCAAGCACTGTGAATTTATGAAATAGAAAAGCACAAGGCTCTGCGGAAGTGTAGCATAGGTAAATTCCACTTGACATGAAGGTAGGGAAGTTTTTTGTCAAGACAAAATTACAACAATTCAGTTTTAGATCTAATTGACTTTTGTTCGCTGACAATTCATGAATCTGGGCATCCTTCCTTCTTCAAAATAGAACAAGCGCTCCCACTGGACAATGGCAGAACAGCATGCTTTTTATGGTGGGGACAAGGAAACAGAATGTTTCAGTCAGCTTTTTTTAGCACTATGCACAAAAGACCTGGCAAGAATAACACAGAGAAGGGAAATTTTATTTGGGGCTCATGGTTTCAGAGTCTCAGGCCATAGATGACTCCATAGATCTGTGCCTGAGATGATATAGCATATTATGGTGGAATGGCATGGTGGAAAAAAGCAGTTCAAAGAACTCTGCTCATCAGGGACAAAAGATAAACCCCAAAGGCATGCATCAGTGACCCACCTCCTCCAGCCACTCTTCACTTGTCTAGAGTTACTACATGCTTATAACTTGAATGGTTTAAGTGAGGTTTTCTTTTATATGTATATTTAGTTGTAGATGGACACAGTGTCTTTATTTATTTTATGTGGTGCTGAGGATCAAACCCAGTGACTCACATGTGCAAGAAAAGCGCTCTACCACTGAGCTACAGCCACAGCCCAAATGAGGTTTTTATCAGAGCATTTATTGAAACATGCTTTTGGCATGTTTTTTTTTTTTTTTTTTTTTTTTTTTCACTCTTTTGTCTCTCCTCCTCCTAATCTCACATATGATCTGTGTCCCACACACTTAGGATTCTGAGTTATTGATTTCTGCCTGCTCTTCACTTTGCAGGTTAGCTTCAGGTTTTGTTAATCAGGAGTTTTATGCAATTTCATTGTGAAAATGTCAGTCTTAATCTTGGAAAGTAACCTAGTGGTAAAAGGCATCTGAGCTTTGCCATCCAATGGAAGTGATTTTGAATCCTCTTGCTAGCATTCAAGCAAATTGCTAAGCATCTTTAAGCCATAGCTGACTTATTTGGGAACTATATATTCTTCAGAATACTGTGATAGTTAAAAGCAATGTATGCCAAACTCTTACAGTAGTTCTTGACATATTATAAGTAGGGTTGCCTGATTTAGCTAATAAAAATACAGAATTCACAGTTAAGTTTAAATTTCAGATATAGTTTTTTGGTGTGTTTTAGTCAGCTATTTCACTGCTGCAAACAAAAGACCTGATAAGAACAATTAAAGGAGGAAAAGTTTATTTTGTGACTCACAATTTCAGAGGTGTTAGTCCATAGATTGTTGACTCCATTCCTTGGGGAATGAAGAAGATGAAGAAGATGAAGAAGAACATCATGGAAGAAGAGTGTGGTGACGGAATGCAGCTTCAGACAAGTCCACCAAGATGCAGAGAGAGAGATCTGCTCAACAAAGACAAAATATCGATCTTCAAGGCACACCCCTAATGACCCATGTCCTCCAGCTACACCCTACCTTCTTTGAGTTACAACTTAGTTAAGTCTCTATCAGGGGATTAATTCTCTGATTGAGTTAAGGCTCTTATAACCCAATCACTTCACCTCTAAATCTTCTTACATTGTCTTACATGTGAGCTGACACCTAATGTCTACATCATAACAATAAAAAAAACAACACAAAGTTGACTCATGCTACTGGTTTTGTGGAGTTATTATTAACACTGACTGTGGTAGACTATATATGTCAATGGCTATTTCTTGCCATGAAGAATAACCAGAGGAAAATTTGTTGAAAAATTAAAAACATTATGCTAATGCCAATTATTGTTTCTTCTGATTTATTTTCGTTTGTTTCCTCTGCTCTTCTGTTTCTTCCTTTATTCACTGGTGCACCAAAATAAACAAGGATTCTTTCCTTATTGAACTTTCTTGACTAATTTCATTTCATTATTTTTAAGAGCTGTTTGTATCTTTTCATCTGGAATCCATTCTCCTTTTTTTCCTCATTGCATTATATTATAAACACACAATTTAATTAAGCTAGCCTTATGGACCTCCTCAACTGCTTTGGACTGGTATTCCTACAGAAAGAAAACAACTTTCACAACCCAGAAATCAGTTATAATTTTATGACCCCACTTGCCCATATATTTATTTGGTTCTTGCAGTGCCCAGAAATTCACGAAACCACCAAATTTCCAGCTTTACTTACATATTCTGTTTTCAAGGAACACATACTCTTGTAATTGACTCAACTGTAAATGCTTCTCCTCTTTTACTGTTTTAGACTTCAATTTCACTTGCAAGCCATGAGTGCTGTATAGTATGAACACCCAGAAGATTTATGTTCTTTCTGAGCAATTGGTAAGGACTGTAACAAGCTCTACAGGAAAAATATAAAATACCATATTGTAGTGCAGTCTTCCTGAATGATTTGGAAAGCTTGAAAAACAAGGAGCTCATATAAATGGCAAAGTACATCAAGGATATGACAGGTAGGTCTTCTGCAGAGAGCCTCATGCTCAGTGATTGCTAATGCAGCATGGTGCCCGAGTATGAAAAATATCAATGCAATTAGTCCAGCATGGTGCAAACCTACCACATGAAGTATATATTTCTCATTATCTCTTATGGAATACAAACTTCTTCAGTTATGGAATTTAAGGCAATATTGGGGCTTGGATTACATGAAACTGGCCTGCTTGCCACCTAAAATATGCACTGATAGTGTCAGTTCTTTATGTCACTAGAAAATCTCCGTTAAAATGTAAATGCCCAGGGATGGAGGTAATGCCTAGGGCCATTAGGAGTTGTTTATATATTAGCATATGTAAGCTGCCTGTCATGGCCAGCCACAGCTCCACGGGAGAAAAACTCGGAGGCAGAGTAAAGATACTTCTACTTTTACTTCTACTTTCTTAGAGAGAGCTTAGAGAGAGAAAGAAAGATTTTTCTTCTTCTTAGAAAGAGCTTAGAGAGAAAGATTCTTCTTTCTTCTTTCTTCTTCAGCTTAGAGAGAGAGAAAGAAAGATAGAGCTTAGAGAGAGCTTAGCTTAGAGAAAGCTTCTTTTTTAGAGCTTCTTTCTTCTTTCTTCTTTCTTCGGCAGCCTCGGCCTGACTCTGACCAGCAATTACTTCTTCTATCTGGTTTCTCTTCTGTCCGAACTCTTAACCGCTCTGACTTATTTCTTCTTCTGACTACGTTCTGGCCACTCTGATTCTTTTTTTCTTCTCCGACCCGAACTCTTCTTCTGACTGACCGAGCGACTGCAGGACTGACTGAATGAATTCATTCTTCTCTAGACTCCGACCGCTTTCACCCGGTTATATACCTTTAGCTTTGCGGGTGCCTCACGTGCATTTACAGGTGCGTCACATACATACTTATTATCAGGTGGAACTTATGGCTTCCAGCTAGCCGCAATAGCCCTTCCTAATTGGGGCTCCTTCAAGCATAGATTAATATGTTCAATTATTTTAGAGAGGAAACCGCAGAGCAATGGTCTACAGAGTAGTGCTGAAGAAATAGTTATAAGGTCTGGAAAAGAGAGGATATTACTACTGGGTAGAAAAAGTACTATAGCGTAATTCTTGAAGGAAATCAAGGCAGATAAGCTGAATTTGAAGAATTATATTTATTAATGATTCATGTCTGAACATGATGAAATAGAAAGGTAGTTAGTATAGAAATTGAAATTTGTCTTCATTTTGGCCAGTTCTCTTCCCAGACTCATCTTGTAACAGCCTGTTGCCATTATGCTATGGCTACAAGTTCTTTCTAAATAAGCAAAAACCGGCTCTTCTCTGCCTTTAGGTTTCACCAATATTTTTTCCCATTCCCTGAATATCTTCGTGTGCTTTTTACATAGCAAGTTCCTTTCCATCCTGCATATGCAAGGTCTCAGTTTGCAGATCACCTTCCCAGAGTGGTCTTTGCCACTCTTACCTAAATGAACTATGCAAAATATTAAAACACACATACACATACACACACAAACCGTGTGAAACACACAAATTTAGTCCATGTATTGGTGCGGAACTTATTTACTTTATACTATTTATCAAATTCTAAATAAGAGATAGTGGGGCATTTTTGCTGTTTATTTTTTCATCTGAGATGCAGCCTCCATTGTGTCCAGGAACATATTTGCTTTATTACATAGGACCTAGTGGAATTCACAGTTTATAAGGAATGATCACAACATTTGTTGAATAAAAGAATGCATGAACAACTTTCAGTGTCATCTTCCCTTTTATCTAAGTTAAATTTCTGTGATCAGAATTTTAGACCTTTTGACTGCGTCATTTGATGTAGTAATCTCAGCACCACCAGGATTGAATGCAAACCTTTGATTTTTCTGAAACTGCAGTGGGGCAGCTGAGCATGACCATGCAATCTGGCCTCACTTTAAATGTATTATGCTGGGTCCTCAATGGGATTTTACTGGTGCCTGGAAAATATATTCAGGTCAAAAACTACTCACTTCTCATTCTATTAATACAAGTAGCTTCTACCATTTCCACACTTTCACTGATGACCTTGCTTTCTATTTTATTTAGAAAATAGAAACAACTAGAAGATTAATTCCTAAACACTCCCATCCATAAAATATTTCTGGAATTACCAACCACTTTGAGCCTACAATTGGCCTTCCCACTTATATCCATGTTCCTATGTAAAGCAATTCTGTACCACCACTTTCATTCATCAGAATCAATTCCACCCTCCCACTCAAGAATCTTGCACCATATGCTTTTCTTTTTTATTTATCATTCTCCGTCATCATAAAAACATGCTGTTATTGTGTGCCACCAAAACATTAAAAAAACCAAATATTAAACATTTTTATGACATTCCTTCCTCTGTGAGTGCCTTTGCATTTCTTCACTGCTTTCTGTAAAATTCCTGAAAGTGTTGATTTTTACCACAATGCTCTTACTCCTCTTCTAGTGATATCAAGGTTTTCAAGCCCACTTCTCCTGAAATTGCTGAGACTCTTTAGTGTCTAGCCAATGTCCATTTTCATTCTCTCAATTTTGACATACTGGTAGTGATAGCATTAGATACGATCTACCATTCTTGAATTCCATCTACTTTTTTCACATGTCACCCAGGATTCCACACTCTCTTGTTTCTCTAACCTCTGTAATAACTCTTTGACTCAGACTGGCTTTTCCTCCTCTTCTGGAATTTGAAGTGTCCCTAAGACTCGGTGCTTGGTCCTCTTATTGTCTTTATCCACATTCCCTTTCTTGGTGATTGCCTTAATTGTCATGACTTTAATTGACATTAATAATCTACAACTTCAAAATTTACTTCCCTTTCTCCTATTTATCTCCTAAATTTCATGTTCATATAATTTTTAACCCAATTTCTACATTTGGATATCTAAAATACATCACTAAATTATCCTAACCAAAACTGGATTCCAGTCCTTTTCTCTCTCTCTCTCGGGCACGCTCTCTCTCTCTCTCTCTCTCTCTCTCTCTCTCTCTCTCTCTGTCTCTCACACACACACACACCCACACCCACACATACACACAAACAATCTTTTCTGAGTATTGCATCCTTATTTCTGTGAAAACCCCATCTTTCTGGGTGCTTACACCTGAAACCTCAATTCTTCTTTCCGTCCACACAAGATACCTGCAGGAAATCCTGTTGACTCCATACTCAAAAGATAACCAGAATCTATTTCTCACTATCTCAGATGCTGCCATCTTGATAAAAGCCAGCAGAAGCTCCAGCTGTGGCTACTACTGTAGCTCTTCAGAAGTTTCCCTGCTTCTACCTTTTCCAACTGCCTAATTCACTTTTATCACCAAGGACAGAGTGATCATTTTCAAAACCAAGTTAGATTATGTCACTCTGATCACAGATCCACATAGATTCCTGTTTCATTCGTGGTCAAAGCTACTGTGAAAGGCCTATAAAATCCTCAAAAAGGGCTCAGTGGTAGAATGCTTGCCTAATATGTGCAAGGCCCTGCATTTGATCCCAAGCATAATAAAACAAATAAATAAAATTCTCCAGAATGATGCATCTTGGCCATTTGACTTTATTATTCCATTCTCCCTCATTCATTTGATTTCAATCTCACCAACCCCCATGTTGCTCTTGGAGTATGCCAGATGGTTTCTTATATTAGCATCTTGCACTTGACCCACCATTTCCTGGAACACTATTTCCTCAGGTGTTCACAGAGCTCCCTTCATTACCTCTTCTAAGGTTTTTCTTCAGGGTTCACATGACTTTTAATCAAGCTTCCACTAACAATCACCAGAACTCCTGATTATAGTTACCCTTTCTATTTGTCTTTCAATAGTACATGTTACCTTCATACTCAGCATACAGTTTTGTCTGTCTTCTTTAGCTAGAATATAAATGCTGTGTGAGTAACTGAAATCTAAAAACCTACATCAATATCTGGTTCACAGGAGATGATGAATAAATTGGATTAGTGAATGGCTAAAGTACCTCCTAAAGTACCTTCAACTTTGAGCAAATTAACATATATTGCTGACCCTTTCTTCATCTATAAAAATGAGGTGAAAATATTATTTATCATAATGGTTATGTGAAATAATCTAGATGTAACTGCTTCACACTTTACTCAAGATGAAATGAGAATCATGATTTCTTCAGTGGGTATCAATTGAACTAGAAGAAAAAAATGGTAAAAATGAAGGTTGTCAAGAATAAATCACCTATGCTTTGTGTTCTTTTTATAAGTCCCAGAAAAATTTATCCATAAAGGATGTTAAAGTATCCAAAATGTCAATTTATTAACTTACCATGAGATATTACTATCATTGTTATTGGAATTATTTAAAACTCATGATTACCATAATTTTTCCTGTGGCCAAACTATATAAGGGAGAAAAATCATAATTAAAAATCCCTGAATCAATTTACTCTGTGAAATCTCTATCAGAAAGCTGGATATGAGCTGCACATTATTTTATGACAGGTGTCTTATATGGGAATATGAAATTTGCCTATTAGGTATTGAATCAGTCCAAGGAAGTTAAGAAAATTGAAAGTTTAATAATGCCAGTCTAATAATGTGTGACACAGCCTTCAAAACTTCACTGGTCTTGCACTAAATGCAAAGCATCCTTCTTAGCCCCCAAATAGACCAGGGTTTAGATGAATCCTAGAAATAATCAAAAGAACACATTTTTGATTGTCAGCATTCATGAAAACCTGATTGTTCTAAACAAGACATTCATTATTTAGAGATGCTCATATAGTCTTACTTCTCTTGAGTCCTGTAGTTTATTGAAATTCTGACTGTTTTAGGTTGCTTTACCTCTCAATGTTCTGATTCATATCCATTCATTTTTAATAAATAATTACTAGGCACCTATTATGTACCAAGAACTCTTCTTGGAGCTGGGCTATCCTCATAAACAAAATAAAGTCTTGCCCTCAGAAAATTACATTTCAGTGAGGGAGACAGATAATGCAAACATATATATATATATATATATATATATATATATATATATACATATATATACATATATATAATAGTATATAATATATATATATAACAATTCGTTTGAGTTTGATCATATATATTTATTTAATATGCAATCACTTTCATGTATTGTTAAGTATAGCTCACTCATTTGATATGACTTCCAGAAATAGTAAAAAGTATAAAAACTTTGCATGGAAAGTTAGGTAAACAGCCTTGGAAGGAACCTTTGTTAGTAAGAAGCCTCAGCTATATAAGTGTCACACCCTATTGGCCTCGGAGATGCCATCTTTTTGTTTTCTGGAATTGCCTGTGTCTATCCTGCTTCTTTTTTATATATAAAAAATTGATGCATAACAATTATACAGAATAGGAGTTTCATTAGGCATATTCATATATTTACATAACATAATTAAATCAATTTTATTTCCTAGTATCCTCCCATCCCCTATCTACTGTTCTCTCTTTTGTTTTCATGGAATTTCATTTTTGTCCTCTAGCTTCTGCATATGAGAGAAAACATATGACCCATGACTTTCTGAACATAATACCCTCCAGTTCCATTCATTTTCCTGCAAATGACATAATTTGTTTTTCTTTATGAATGAATAAAATTCCATTGTTTACATACACTATATTTTCTTAATTCATTCATCTATTGATGAACACCTAGACTGGTTCCATGATGTGGCTATTTTGTAATTTGTGCTGCTATAAACATGGGTGTCCATGTATCACTATATTATGCTGGCTTTAATATTTTTTGGATAAATACTATGGAGTAGTATTATTGGGACTTTGGGTGGATTCATTCCTAGTCTTTTGAGAAAGGATTATACTGATTTCAATAGTGGTTTTATTAGTTTACATTGCCTCCAAAAGCATTTATTAATTTATTTTCCTCACATTCTCACCAGAACTTATTGTTATTATATTTTGATGAATGCCAGTCTAACTGAAATGGTATGAAATCTCAATGAAGTTTTGATTTCAGTTACATGATAGTTAAGGATATTGTTGACTTTTTCATATAATTGTTGTCCATCTTTACTTCTTTTGAGAAGTATCTGTTCAGTTCATTTACCCATTTATTGATTTAATTATTTGTGTTTTGTTTTATGGTTTTTTTTAAAGTTCTTTATATATTCTGGATATAAATCCTTTATTAGAAGAGTAACTGGAAAAAAATTGTCCCCTATTCTGTAGGCCCTGTCTTTATGTTCTATATTTGCCCTTTGGTATGCAGAATTAATTTTTATTGGTATTGAGGATTAAACCCAGTGATATTCTACCACTGACCTACATCCCCCGTGCTTTTTATTTTTATTTTTATTTTGAGGTATGGTCATGTAAAGTTGCTTAGGCTGCCCTCAAACTTGTGAGTTGCAGCTTCCCAAGTTGTTGTGACTATAGATAGGCATGGGCCATCACTTCTGGCAGATGATTTTTAGTTTGATGGTAACCCATTTTTTGATTGAAGGATGTCTGCTCTCATAATTCTTATTCACTGTAGCACTTGAAATTTTGGCCTGAACAGTTAGGTAAGAGAAAGAAAGAAAAGGGTTACAAACAGGAAAGTAAGAGGTAAAATTATCCTATTTGAAGATGACATTATTCTATACTTAGAAAAGCTCTTCCATAATATTTTTAGATATGATAAGAAAATTCAGAAAATTAATAGGATAAAAATACAAAAAAGTCAGTAGATTTTCTACACATAGTGAACCCACTAAGAAAGATATCAAGAAAACAGTTTCATTTGTAATAGCCTTAAAAAATTATGTATAAATTTAACCAATGAGGTGAAATACCTTTATAAGAAAAATTACAGAGAATGAAAAAATAAATAAATAGAAGATACTAGAAGATGAAAATCCTGCCTCCATGTTCCATGGATAGGCAGAATTAGTATTTTTAAATGTTCATATTAACAAAATTACTGTGAAGATTCAATGCAATCCCTATCAAAATATCAGTGACATTCTTCACAGATCTTGAAAGATAAGTCCTAAAATTCTCACTTGAACAACGTTATTTCTCTTTTAACATGAAATACTATCTGGATTAAGCCTTGTAGATTTGGTATGCTATGATTTTATCTAAAAGATTAAAAAAAAAACTTTGCAACTTTGTTACAATATATCTCATAGCCATACAACCTATGTGATGGAGAGGGACAGGATTGAATGTCCAAAGATTGAATGTCCAAAGAGCAGAGTCCAAATAAATCATGGCATTCTCTGCAAGTCAGTAATCCAATCTGATCTTCATTTTCTTATCTGTAAAATTATGTCAGCCATGCTTTTCCTAAACATAAAACAAAACTGATTTGAATCTGAAATTAAGTATGTGGAAAATCAATTTAAAAATTATCAAGCACCATGCCAATATGTACAACTATTTTTATATAAGAGAAGTCAGTTTTAAACTTATATTCCTGCCTTTGCTAATTATGTGAGATTATACAAATCAAGTCTTCCAAAGGCATGTTTTATCTGTGAGGACCATAGATAATTGCCAAATTACTTGGGATTACATTATGCACTTTTGTTATGGCTGGATGTGAAAATTTCCCAAAGGCTCCTGTGTTGCAGAGTTGGTCACCAATGTAGCAATGTTCAGAGGTTGAGCTTTAGAGAAGTAATTGGATCATGAGGGCTCTGGCTTTATCAATGGGTTAAGCTATTGATGGATTAATAATCTGGGAGCATTATTTGGATGTGGTAAAAATTCTAGAAATGGGGCCTTGTTGGAGGAAGTAGGTCAACGGGGTAAGACCTGGAAGGTGAATCTTATCCCAGGCCCTTTCCTTACTCTCTCTACTTGGTTATGTGTAGTAAGCAGCTTTAATCTGTTATACACTAGCCACCATGTTGCTCTGCTTCACCTTGGCCCACAACAATGGAGCCAACTCATCTTGGACTGAAACCAATGAAACTGTGAACCATAATCAATCTTTCCTCCCCTGGGCTGGTTTTGTCAGCTATTTTGTCACAGCAACAAAAAGTTGAATAACACACTTATAGAAGAAAAGCTAAGACCTCTTCTTGCTTACCTAAGTATTTGAATCTTTTATGTGCTTAAAGAATACCCTCATTCTTTTTATTAAGAAGCTGAATAATAGCATTTTTAAAAATTACGATTCCTTTGTAAAATGTTCTTAGGAACATATGTGTTTAGGAATATTGAAACTTATCATAATCAAAATCAAATTGACTAACTGAAATCTTCTCAGTAGTGAAATTTGTGGGGCCGAAGTAGGCTGCATACAAAAGGCAGAGGCTGCTGGTATCAGGTAGTGATTGGGGCTTTTACTTTAAACTTCCACATATGGTCATATTCCATTTATGTTCACCTTCTCCCATTTATGTTAATTTTCAACTTGTTTATTTCCATTGAAATGCTCATGTCTCTCAATTCTTCTCTTTGCTCTCACCCTCTTTATGAGTTGTCTGAACTCTAAACCCACTCAGTTTTCAAGTCATGCATATGGAACTTCCATCAACAATACTCGACTAAGGAACTATCACTGTGTTCCAACCCAAAGTGCATTTGCCAGTCTCATTTTACTGAGAAATGGGTAATAATATTACTGATTATGTCCCTTTGGTAGGAAACATTATCTTTCTTTATATCATATAATATCACTGTCTCCTGCTCATTACTTGTTTTTAGTCATTGTTCTACTGCTCTACACAGCTCATGGTGAGTCTTCTGGCAAATAAATATAAGCATCTTTCATGGTTTTGTCTTAGACTCTTTTTCTCAGTCCTGGATCTCTCTCCAGAAATTTCAACTACCATCTTGCTATTAATTGCCATGTATAAGCCAAAGACCCCCAGGTTCATATATATTTCAGACTGGTTTTTTGAATTCTAGACCTACACATCCCACCACTTACTAGACTAATTTGCCTGTCCTAAACATATCTTAAATTTTGCAATTTACTTTACATATAGTTCAATGAAATTTTTTTAAATTTAATAACATAAATTTTCTTTCTAAATAGATAAACTTATTCACACTTTGTTTGCGGGGAGGTGTTATTAAACTATTCGGACTCATTCTTGTGAATTTGTTTTGTGTTTTCTATTTACTATGGTTTTCTATTTTTTCTTATTTTCTCTTTTCCTTTAGGTATTGCTGAAAGTTTCTGATCCATTTAGAGTAGGTTATTCCTGATTATTTATTTATGATATTACAAATGTTTGTTTACTTGGAACTATTTCTAAATGTTGGGGAGAGAAGTAAAGGCCTCTATCTTCAAAAGAGCATTTTCAAAGTGATCTTTAAAGAGTTTCAAATATGGTCCTATCTTCTCATATATTCACCCCAAAACACACACACACACACACACACACACACACACACACACACACACATCTTTCTGCTTAAACTTGCTCAATGACTTCCTTCATGTTTAGGTGAATAAATCTAATTTGTCCTACTAACTGGTACTAGGACTGATGTTTATCAACACTTTAAGTCTCTCGAGAAAGCACTCTCTCTTTTCTCTCTGCACTTAAGGAACACTGTCCTTCTTTTTGCACTAAATCTCAATGCCTTCCCTCCCTCCACTTTGCCTCTCCTTGTAGTGAAGCCTGAAGTATGCTCTTGTTCCTGCTCCACTCCTACTTCCACCTCAACTTTCTCTGCTTAATTACTGCCTATTTTTGCTTCAGCTACACTACTCTCTCTCTCCAAGGACCAGCTCACTGAGAATATGTTTCCCAAGATCCTGAGCAGCCATACCTTCATGAATAGATTACTGATTCCTTGATCATCTTTTCCTCTGAAATTCCAGTGCTTAGCCCAGTAACAGATCCTTGGGGAAACTCAATTTATATTTATTGAATAAATTTAGATGTTATATTTTCGTCCCTCAAGGGACACTTAACAACTCTATCACAGCAAAATTTATCATACCTAGACTAGAGCTAGTAGAACATGAAGAGATCAAGAATTCTGTTTATGACAGCTATTGAAAGGAGAGATTCTTCGCTCATTATGACAGTCAGATTACCTTTTTCCTATCCACCCACAATTTCAATACATTTATTTATCAAGTTTTCAAGCGTATAAAATTAGATAGCCAAAAATTTAGATGATCAATGTGATAGAATCATAAGCAATCACTTCAAAAGGAAAAAAAATTGAATCAAATGAGTCCAAAACTTTGGGACCATAATGCAGAACCAACCAGTTAAGGACAGGAATGTTTAACCAAAAAGCTGAACATCTTTCCTTTAAGAGCAGAAACGTAGTCCTGGTCCCTGGACACTATGATAGGAAACTAAAAACGATCGATACAGATTTACATTCATCACACATATACACACTATGCATCTCATTATATCTCATATTTAATTTGCTTAATATAAAACCACTGGGGGGCAAGGTTTGGTGGTGAACCACTGAAATTCAAGCAGTTCGATGAGACTGAGGCAGAAGGATCTCGAGTTCAAAGCCAGCCTCACATACTTAGCAAAACCCTAAGCAATTCAGAGAGACCCTGTCTCTAAATAAAATATAAAAAGTTGGCTAGGGATGTGGCTGTGGTTAAGCTCCCCTGTATTCAATTCCTGGTACAGAGAGAGAGAGAGAGAGAGAGAGAGAGAGAGAGAGAAAGAAAGAAACCACTGTGGGTGACATACTTAGTTAACAGTAGGTAAACAAAAGTAAGAGAATTATAGGCTTACATAAGATTTTCTTCTTCAAGTCAACCCTTTCAGTACTTGTTTCAGTGATACTGCCACCATTTGAAACATGAGTTTACTGTGCATTTTACACACATGTATGTACACAGAAAATATTCAATTTTTGGAGGATTTGACTTTTGCAAAAATGAAATAAGTTAGGTGATGACAGTGGAGAATAGTGCTCCTGGGAAACAATGGATTCTAACAATTTTTCCTTTGTTTATATGACTTCCTATTAGCTGATATTGAAGTTTAAATAGAGCTTCTAAAATGTTTGTGATATCAATAATATTGGGATAAATATGAAGCCTCTTCATGAGACATTTTTTTCTTTCCAGAAATGTCTGTTATTTAGCATGTCACATTAATTTATTGGTACCAAAATTTCTTCAGTTACAAAATGTGGCTAACACTATCTGCCTTTAAAAAAATGTGGTATTGTGATAAACACTGATTTAAATAATGGATTTGACAGACTTTATAAACTTTTGATTGATAGGTCCTGAATTAAATTTTTTCTCTATAATCATACCATGTAAATATATAGCTTTTATTTGTAGGTAAACTAACATTTAGATACATTAGATGATAGACGAAAAAAGCCAGAAGACAAGTGTAGATAAAAAGGTAGACAAAAAATAAAATAGAAAGTGGATATAAATGAATGTAGATAGCACTCAAAAAGTCAGGAATGGTTGAGATCCAGATGCTACCATGTGCATTTACATAAATTTGACTGAAATGTGAAAATTTATTATTTTCCCTTAGATACTCAGATGTGAAATATACAAATCTCCCAGCATAAATGATCTCTACTATATTTTAAACAAGATAGCTCCATTGTATATCAATTCAGGTTTAAAATGCAGCTTTGAAGAATTCACATATAGAAATTACTTTTCCCATTTGAAAAATATGTGGTTTTGATTTATAGAAGCAAAGGGGAAAAAAAAAAGTAGTATCTGAAAGCACTAAGGTATTTTTTCCAGGGCTTTCTAATCCAGTATATTTAAAACAAATAGTCTTGACCTTTGCACAATAATGCTTAGTCCACAGTAATTCATATGTCTAGGTCACACCATGCAAAGGAGACAAATGAGATGAATGTTGAAGAACATCAAATTTTAATATTAACTCCTTCGCAATTGTGTTGCTCATAGCTCAGCCCTTTCTAATGTTGTCCTGGGTTTCTGAACAAATTTAAGGCAGACACAGTAGAAACTTGATAGGCACTCACTGGAGTAATTTCAAGAATACACAAAGGCTCTTCCAACATTATATAGCATATCATTTGCAATTTATTTATAATATTTTGGTGCCAAAATATTGATGATCTTATTATAAAAAATATGAGTTAGAGGTATATGAGATTATTATTTTATTAAATATTGCAAGGAAATAACATTTATATCTGTTTTTGGATTTTAAAAAGTAAACGAATCCCTTGGGGGTAAAATGTCTCCTAAAGCACAAGAAATACATAAAACTGAGGTTGACCCTGAAACACTCCTAAAAGAAAAGGAATATTTATGAGAGTGGAGGGGGTGGTGCAAAGAGATAAGACTAAAATCCACATCAGTGGAGTTGGATGTAGATTTTTTCTATTCAGCCTAGGGACAGTTTATTTTCAGGATTTAAAAACTCTTATGTGCTCAACTTAAATTTCTCTGTTTTTCCTTTCTATTAAAATCTTCATTAATCTTAATTGCTTGAGATGCTGTCAAATAAGACGTGGACTAAGTGTCTATGCTAGAGATCACACCCCCACAAAAATGCCATTTCTTTCTCTTGTCCCACACTGGTTTTACTCAGCAGCCAGAGGGTCATTCCTGTCTAGTGCTTAGTATTGCACATAGAGTAATGCTGCTGGCTGGCACCTTTGGAGGTGTGATGTGGCAGAGTTCTGTCTCTCTGATCTCAGCATACATTCTGCCCACTCTCCCTACATCCAGTTACTCTCTAGCTAGCATCATCCTTGTGAATTCATTAAACATACCACTGTGCTGGTGTTTCTGTTCCATCTTCTTCACATGACTGACTCCTTTTTGTCATTTTGTGATTTTTTTTTTTTTTCGGGGGTGTGGATCGGGGATTGAACTCATGGGTTCTCGACCACTGAACCACATCCCCAGTCCAATTTTGTGTTTTATTTAGAGAAAGTTTGCTTAGCACCTCACTTTTGCTGAGGCTGGCTTTGAATTTGCAATCCTCCTGCTTCAGCCACCTGAGTTGCTGAGAATTTTCATATCATCTTAAATGTCTACTCTTTATAACTTGTCACTCTATTAGCACCTTTATAAAATTTACTGTAGAGCATTTATCAAGATTCAATATTTTTCTTGGACAGGTATTTATTGTTTCATTATTATCATAGGAATGAAGACATTTGTGTCTACTTCAGTGCTGTGTCCCCAGGATCCAGAATTATATCTTAGAGATAGCTCATGATAGGAATGTGATTGTTCTCTCATATTTCTCAATAGATAATGTAATATAAAGCTTATGGAAACTTTGAAAAAATAGCACAATTACCTCTCTGCATTTTTTTTTTTCTATTTTATTCCTATAAAATTAGTCATGGCCTAGATTTCTGATATATGTGCATGCCAGTACATTTCCAAATAAAAGATCTAAAGTTCTTGGGTTAAACTGATAGCTTACCCATAAATAATTTTGATCCAGAATACTCCATGTTTGTTCTTTGTTAAACAAAAATATAACCTGGGATCTTCATTAGAAACGCAACTATTTTAAAAAGAAATAATTTTATTTTCAAGAGTTTGAAATTATAAATAACTCAGGCCTGAAAAAAATTGTTGCCAAAAAATAGAATATTTTTCTTTTTTGTATGTGTCTTATTCAGAAAAATATCAATTAATGTAGATGATGTATAATGTAGAAAAATATAGAACTTAACTTTTTATATTATAACTAGGTGTTCAAGGGGTAAAACTGTAAAGTTCAATTTGAGCTGCAAAAAGAGAAAAATAATTAAATGCAGTGGTGAGAGAACAATAATGTAAGTCTTAGGTTTCTTCATTATAAAGCAAGTTTTACATTAATTTGCTCTGATAAAGGACTGCAGATTAATTCAAGTTCTACAACAACAGCTTATTATAAGAATTTCCTCATAAATTTGCAGTGTTTCTTTGGGGACTTGGGATGAAAATTGTGGAGTACAAGTTTGTCATGAAATAAATAGTGAATATTGAACACTCGTAAAGCTTGGTTTGTGTAGTGAAGGAAAATTCTTGCTGATACACATTTTAACAATTAATTATGCTTACCAATGGAAAACAATTTCCAAATTGCAATGGATGTGATTGTTTTCTGGAACAAATGAACAAGCATAATTTATACTGTGTGCACTACTTGGCAATAGCTGGGCGAGTTAATTGAGTTGGTGGCAGGAGTAAAGGAAACATGACAGAGTGGATAAAACTGGACACTCTCCAAGATGCTCATTAATCATGTGACTAATCTGAAAATGAATGCATCATGCAAATTAGAGGTGAAGGAGGCTTCCTGGTTTGGAGAGATACCAGCATGTGAAATTGTGTGCTTTCTCAACACTGAATCAGGCAGGGCCAGGGGATGTGTCAATGTCATGCTCTAATTGGAATATGATGGTGGGTGGAACACATTTTAGAATTAAACATAAATTTCCATAAGATTTAGCCTGGTTAAAATGGCATTCAATGATGCAGAAAAGCACTTCTGAAATTGTCTTCAACAAGACCATGGAAATATTCAGACTATTCCAAGAAGTGAAGATGAGTGTGAGAATATTACAGTGGCCTGATTTCTCTAAACTCTACCAACTCTTCCCTTTTTCTTCTCAAGTTGTATTGAAATTGGAAGAATTTTAACCTTGTGAGGGAGATCTGCTCCTTTCTAGTCCCAGAAGGAGAGGATGAGAGTGCAGGAGAATATGTACCAATACCATTTTATCTTCAGGATCTCTTCATTTTCAGCCAGATCTATTAACGAAAAATGTAGCTGTCATTCTCTTGTATTTATTTCCTTCTCTGAAAACAATATTACATTAAAATTTTGAAAGTATTTACAACTGGCTTCTGTATATTTTACTAAAATTTGCTTCCAGTGTTGACATGGGGAATTGGAATAACTTGGGCAATGTTTACATAACTTTTAAATTTCTTACTGGCATGTTTGTTGATTGGTTTCTAACTCATATTTTGGAATAAATACAAGTATTTAAAAAATTTATAATTTGAACATTATTGAGAGTAGTAGTAATAGCTGGCCACATTTCCTTTTTTTTTTTTTTTTTTCCTATTTCATGTTTCAATTGAGTACCTTTTTAAATCTCTAGCACAATCTTAATAAGACAGCATAAATCCATATATTATTAATCAATTAGAAAATAGCTCACAGAGACTATGGAACCCCAGTTTATAGAACTAGAAGATTATCCAAATTTTTTGTGTACTTATAATACAAATAAATATTATTTGTTCCAAAAGAGAAAAAGAGTACATTACCATAGGTAGTAAGAGGCTATACTATTGTTTTAGTCAGATTTTTTTTTTTTTTTTTTTTTTTTTAATGCAGTGACCAGAACACACATGAGAGCAATTTGGATGAGGGAAATTTTACCTGGGGCTTAAGATTTCAGAGCTCTCAGTCCATTTACCAGGATCTCCATGGCTCTGGGCCCAAGGTGAGGCAGGGCATTATGGAGGAAGGAAGGGCCCAGCGGAGGAAACCTGCTCAGCTCATGACAGAGTAGGAAACAGAGGTAAAAGTGGAGAAAGGGCAACAAGGAAGGTATGACTCCAGGAACCCCTCCAGCTGTACCCCACCTGCCCACAGTTACCACCCAGTCAGTCCTTTCAAAATGGGATGAACTAATAAGGTCACAGCTCTCATAATCCAATCACTTTACCTGTGAACTTTCCTTCACTAACACAGGAGCATTATAGGAGACACCTCATGTTCAAACCCAACAACATTGAAAATCAAAACACTTTTCTTGAACAAAAAAAAATTTTACACAAACCTATCCTAACTTTTTTCTTACCACCTATGGACATATACTCAGAGATTTAGTGCTGAATGGTATGGCAGTTTATTTCACAATGAAATAAATGGTCTGAATAAATGGAATAATCATCTCTATTTTTTTCTTTTATTTTTTAGTGTTCTTTATTAATTTCCTAGTAATTAATTAATTGCTAATAAATATACCCTTGTAAAATGCAGAGCTTTCCCTGTCACTTCAAAAGCTTGCTTTACCCCTCTCCAGTACAAGTAATCCCCAGTCTAGAACTTATGAAATGATTTTCTTGCTTTTTTTTATAATATCCTCCAGTTCACTATGACTTACCCTTGCCTTTCCACACACACACACACACACACACACAGACTTTCTACATATGATTATATATGTAGATGTGTAGTCATACATTGGTGTGTGTCTATACATATCTATACATTTATATAAGACTACATGTATAATATAAAATCGGTAAAATCTTTGCATCGATTTGTGTCAGTGCTTTAGTATTACTCATTGTGTAGTTTAATGCATTAGTTGGCTCTTGGAATTTCCTAAAAATGTGTATTTGAATTTTGATATTTAATCAGATCCAGTTTTGATATTTTGATGTAAGACAATTCATACATGGCATTGAATGTAAATGCCATGTTGGACTTAAAGTGTTTGATGTAAAGACATGATACTGGTTGTTTCTCTTGCATGTGGTTAACAGTCATTAAGGGTTGGAAAATGGTGATATTCCAACGTTATCATTTCATATGCTCTTAATTTTTAGAATGTTTTTACAAAGTGAAACGTTCTGTCAAACTCTATTTACTGAGTGATTCAGTTTGTATAGGAATTGCATAAATCTTTCCCGTTATGTACTAGTTTTCAAAATAATGAGTTGATTCTCTAGTTTTTTCCAAGGATGACCAATTAGATTTTTACATCATTATGAGTTTGTTGACCTAAGCATATTCGATGGGTTTTTTCATTGCAGAACATTGTCCTAGTGTTTATATTACCCACCTTTTGCCAGTAGCAGGCATTTAAAATACACTGAGTTCTTTGAACATAACTCTAGCAAACAATGATTGCTTTCTCCTTATCAGATATAATAGTATCTTCTCAGCTTCTCTTGTTCATGTTCCACTACAAACATGGATTTCTTTAAAAGCCATTTCTTTAAAAGCTCTGTTTTTTTTCTTAATGCATAGAGATGTTTTATGACCATTTAATACAATGCTGCTGCTGGGTTGACTTTGTTCACAGTTGTTTTTCATGGTCAGAAGGGGGAAAGAATACTGCTACATCTTAAAAAATAAGCCTGTGCACATGCTGCCCCATTTTCTTCACTTAAATAAAAACAATTATCATGCATTGCTTATCAGAGAACATAGCCATTATGTACTCTCCATCACATAGTCTAATGTTGGCATATAAATATAGATTTAATGCTTATCACCATTTTTGTCAATCTCCCACTTGTTCTGTAATCTCACATTTCTTCAGTATACTTATAATAAAAAGCTTATCAAAACAACATTTCTATATTTTGCATCTTGATGATACTTGTCTTTACATTTGAAAGTTAGATTGCATGATACAAAATCCTTAGTTCACGCTTCTTTTTCCTCAATTCCCTTGAAATTATTCTTCTGTTTTCTTCTAGTGATGAGTATGTTGATGATACAAACTTTTTTTTGCCTGAATGCCTTAAAATTTTTTTGTTTTCCTATAAATCTAATGATTTTGAGATATATTAACTTCATAGTGGTGGTTCTGTTGATTTTCTCAAATACACAATATATTTTCTTGATATGTAATTTCAATCCATTTTATTAATTCCAAGAAATCATCTTGAGTTATAGTTTTTAATATTCGTTCTCTTACTTTGCTCTTCTTCTTTGGAGTATGCTATTATTAATATCTTGGAACTTTTTCTTGTATTTATACTTCTCAAATATTTTTCATTTTTAAATATATTGGGCCTTTTACAATTTTTCTGTTTTATGTTCTGCAACTCTTAAGGCATCAACTACTGTATTTTATTCACTCTTGTCTTCTTTCTATTTGAGCCTTTGTTTCTGACATGATTTTTTCCCCTATGTTCTATCAAATTACTTAAGTTCTAATTCTCATTTATTTTATGTAGTATTGTGTTAGGTTTTTGTTAATGTGAGCAAAATACCTGACAAGAACAACTTAGAGGAAGAAAAGTTTATTTTAGTCCATGGTTTTAGAGCTTCGGTCCATGGTTGGCAAACTCCATTCCTCTGGGCCCCAGGTGAGGCAGAACATCATGGTGGAAGGCCTTGGTGGAGGAAGCTGCTCAGCTCAGGGAAGCCATGAAGGGCTGTGGGGAGGCAGAGGGGAAAGGAGAGACAGAGGAGGAGGCAGGGGATAAAATATAATCTCCCAGAGCATTCTTCCAGAGACTGCTTCCTCCAGCCACACCCCTCCTGCATACATTTACCACCCAATACAGTAGCTCTTTCAAATTATTAAGCTATCAAATTGGCTAATTATTTATTAGGTTACAGCTCATACAATCAGATCCTTTCACCTCTGAACATTCCTGCATTGTCTCTCACATAAGCTTACTGGGGGACACCTCATATGCAAACCATAACAAATGTCATGTATTATGATCTTCATGTGTTTTAACTTACTTAAAAATATTTGGTAACACTTCCAGATGTTTGGTAAACTCTTTTTCCAGAATGCTTTTCTTATCTACAGGGATATTATTTTGCTCTGTATTCTTATTTTTTTTTCCATTTACATTAGCAAAGAAGTTGGTTTTAATCCCACTCTACACTTTTATGTGGAATTAGTTTTCCTAGTGTTTTTAGACAAAAGCACCTTTACAATATGTTTTTCTAATCTTACAACTATATAGCACAATTTTCTGTTGGAGGTTTATTTTTGTGGGAGCTTCTTTGTTTTCTTTCCCCACTCTGATCTAATCCTTCTTTTTCCTTTGTTTTCTATTAAGACTGTCATTCTCAGTTTTTTCCCCAAAAGTTTCTTCTCAGTGTGAACCTTTTTTAAGGAAGAAAGTTTCAGCTTGGTAGCTTTGGAAGAATTTTGGGAGCAGTGTATCCCAGTTCTCACTGCAGATCTCTTGCCATCACTAGCAATTGAAGTTCAGGAATGGCCTCCAGGTGCAGTTGCTGTATGCACTTGATTTTCTGCACTTTTCAGTGAGTACTAGGTCTCAGATTCATCAGATCTCCTGTTGATTTACGTCCATTTCCTGTGGCATAAATGTTAATGCCATGTGACTTGCAGCTTTCCTAATATGTCTCTAGTCCACTCATATTTGGAGTTTGTAGGACACTTTTTCATTTACATGATGGTTTTGCCCTAGGGGACAAAATGTATGCCACCACATGTTTGACTTTGATGTCTACTAACTGGATTTACTTTGTATCATTGCCATGAATTTGGACAACATCACCCCTGCCAACATACAATTTACAAACATATTAGACTAATGGAAATAATTTCTCCTACTGGACGGTGGATGTGCATTTATTGCTGGTAGTATTTTCTCACTATCATTTCATTCAAATTAATTAGCTCACAATCTCAAATAAGAGAACTCTAATCTCAGAGATGTCAAACATATTTATTGTAGATATTTAAATGGTTCACAAACAATTGTTTGTATATGTAGACATGGAAAGAAATGATACTATTTTTTAATAACATCAAGCATTCACTCATTTTATTGGTCAATTTTGACTATCAGGTTTACAAATATTTCATTTTTATAATCTTATTTCATGTTCCCAAATTTTGATTCGTTAGGGTCATTCACAGCAGTCTTTGAAATTAGATTGAAAAAAAAATGAGATACAATTTTCTCCAACACTGGAGAAGAAGAATTGAGCAATGCTGATACTTCATAATTTGTAATTCCATGTCACAGTCCCTATAACTATTTCTTCTGCTTTCTCTTACTCAGAAGCCCTACAGCTTGTCCCTTCCCTCCTATGGAAGGAATATCCAATATTTGGTTAAAAGAAGCCATTTTTATTTCTCTACAGCCTTGGAAGCTACAGAAGGGAAAGTAAAAATATTTTCTGTACTATTTCAATTGAATTGTGGTGGAAAGATGGTTTCTGGTAGGAATATATCTGAGCACTGTGGCAGAAAGAAGCTACCCTTGATTATACAACCAGTTATATTTTATTTAGCTATGAGTAACAGACACCCATAAAAATAGGGTTTAATCAGGAATGGGGAATTGTTCTCATATATCAAGAAATCTTGAGGCATAGAATCAGAAATTATGTGACAACTAAGGGAGGTCTTTGGGTAAATATGAATTCTATTCTACTTTCTCTATTTATGGTTTTTATCCATGTAGATGAAAGGTGAATCTAGAAAATTCAGACATTGCATCAACATTGAAGACAAGCAAAAGAAAGGTGAACAGCAAAGGATGGAACAGATGCAGGAAACTCTTCCTCTTCGCAACACTTTCCTAGCCTCATCTAGGAAATTGACACTATCAGTCATATTTTAATTCCTACCCAAAAGGCAGTAGAAGAGGAGTCATCCATATTGTTTCACTGCTACTCTGAACAAAATTCAACTTCTATTACTATAGGCAATATTTTTAAGAAGATGTTGGCAATGACTCAGATTTTTATATAATCCCTGCCCTTGAATATTTGCAAGACCTATAACTGGCTTGTAATCAATAGAATATGTCAAAGATGATGTGCTGTCACTCTCATGAAATGCAATATTATATGGCAAAGGTGAAGGGATTCTGCAGATGGAATTAGGGTTATTTGACTTTATAATCATTTGAATTTATGTTGACCAAAACAGAGATTAACATGGCTTTGGTTGAGATTGACATTGCATTTGAACCATCAAGATCTAGAGGTCATACACTGAGGAAGTCACAGTTTTTGCTGTTGCCTTTGAAATAGTAAGTGGTTACATTGTAAGAGAGTCATATGGTTAGATTCTGAGAGTAGTCTAGAAGCCTAGAAGAACCCCCAGCTAATAGCCAGCAAGAAAATGACATCTCATTTCTACATTTGCAAGGAAATTGAACATAAAACTGTAAAATCAGAAGTGGATAGTGAGGCTCATGGTATATGGTAAACTAAAGTCACTAGATATTTGAGGTGTGTGTGTGTGTGTGTGTGTGTGTGTTGGGGGGGGAGGGAGAATATATGTACATTTGTATTCCTTTGTAGTTCAGCTCATCTGGATGCAGTTTCCTGAATCCATCTAGTTTTCCTCAAGGACCAACATGTGCCAAAGGAACATGAGATTTACTTACACTCAAATTGTCCCCTAATACATCAATTGCTTTGGGACACACTTGCATTTATAAAATAAGAGTTATGGCAGAAATCATTCTATATGGAAATCAAGTCTCAATGTAACGAAGTGATCTGTTTAAGGGCTCACAGATAAAAAGTCTTTCAGTTTGCACATGTAAATGGCTCTAGATTCTGGCACAATACCTTTTCCTTTCTTTGGTAGTTTGGTTCACATTCAGTCAGTCAGGCATGCGTGCAATGCTATGGAGGTGTGCAAATATGAGTGGTGCATACTCACTGAGCCTGCAGTTCTAACAATCTTATAGGGAGATAGTAACCAATATATTATGATGAAAGTTTAATGCAAATTATCTTCAGAAAAGGATTATCATTGAATGAAAGTAGCAAAGGGCAATTATTGCTTCAATCTCATGAAAGCTCTCCTAAAAGAGGAGGGAATATTGAGCTGAGTCCTGGAAGGTGAGTGTGAAGCAGAGGTGTTCTTTTCAGAATGGAGATCAATATAGAAGTAAAACCCAGACTGAGCACAGTGGACTAATTGTACTTCCCAGGAAACACAGGGCACCCTGGAAGCATTTGAGTTCTCCCAGGAGATTTGACTCTCCTTACTGGGAAGTCTTGTTCTATGGAACATGCTAACAACAACAAAAACAAAAAGTCAAAAATTGTTTTTAAATGCTTATAGCACTTCTTGAGATGATTAGAAATACTCATATGTGCTTTAGGGTAAGGATTGTGACCATGACACCTCTCTGTCTACAGTTCTCAATGAGTTAAGTCCATTCAAATTTTAAAAAGCAGGGAAAACAGATTTGCTGAGAGTGGGTCTCTCTAATAGGCATGTTGGTTCTGGCTTTCAGAACAGTAGTACCCTTTAATAAGTGGATATTTTTACCACAGATCCCATTCCATAAGGGTGTCCCATCCTCAAAGATAGATTTATAAAGAGTAGCATGCAATGAAATCTCTTTTATAGAGACATGATGTTCCACAAAGGAAATATCTGAAACCTAGCCAAAATAGTGAACTCTTCTAGTTATGAAGAAAACAGTTCTGCTCTTGGCAGTTGAAGAAGCCACCCTGGAAAATACAAACAAATAAACAAACAAACCCTGATAGCCATCATACTAGGTCCTTATCCTGATCTGTTGAATGGGGCACAGAAGCAGAGGTGCCATGTAAGGAGGACATAGTGAGTACATTGAGATGCTTACTCCTTTTGAAGTGAGCAGTGAGACACCATTCCAGATCACAATGACTATTCTCCAGAATCTGAGTAGGTCCTCTCATTGAAGACTACCTTGCAGAGAATCCTGCTTGTTTACCCTTTCAGTTTTGTTCCTTTCTCGCCCCTGCCCCCCGAAAAAAGAAAGTTGTGAATAGATGCTCTATTGGTTTTCTATTGCTGCCATAAAAATGACAGTACACATGTTGATTTGGAACAACTTAAAACTTACTTCCCAGTAAGAAGATTCAAAACTTAACAGTTCCTGAATGAACTCTCATAGGAGTCTCACTGGACTACATCAAGATATCAGAAGTCTATATTCCTTTCTGGAGGCTTCTGGAGGAAATCTGTTTCCTTGCTCTTTCCAGTGCCCAGTGGTTGCCTTCATTTCCGATCTTAAGTTCCCTCCTGACTCCATCCTCAACAGCAGCTTAGAATCTCTCTAGACTTGGTGCCCTAGTCACATCTTTCTCTGACTTTCCTCTTCCACCTTTCACTTTTACTTTATAGGTCCAAGTGATTACATTGGGCACACCTGGATAATCCCAGATGCTCTCTGTATTTCTAAGGTCAGAAACTTTAAATTCATTTGTAACCTGAGGATTAAGGCGTAGACATTTTTAGTGAGGGGTGGGGGAGAGCAGGCAGCATTATTCTGCCCATCACAGATGACAGAGTGGATCATAATTTTTCACTCTAAGAAAAGAAATGAAATATCTAAGAACACTTCCTCCTCCTCTGGCTCAGGGATGCCTTGGTGGCTACAAAGGCTCATATGGGAGCTGCAGCCAATTTCTCCTGTCATGTGTCCCTTAAATAGGTCCAACTTCAGGTAGAGAGTAAAAATTGTATCACTAATATGTATTTTTTAAAAGCATTTTCAATGTGGAGGAATACCCTTTGAGTGGTTTCTATCCCTGAAGGTTCTGCAATATCAGTCCTATTGCACAGCTAGACTGGCACACACATATACACCCACAAAGAGGTGGGCATTCTTGATTTTTTTAAATGTGACAGACCAAAACCAGAACTTTTTATAAATATTCAACCCTATGTTAACTGGTGAATGGCTTTTAGATAAAAGATTTTTAACCTATAATCAAAAGGTGTTATATAAAACAAAAAGAAGAAAAAATGCTGAAAAGCAGTAAATAAAGTTTACAGTCTCCTGATAAAAACCCCAATTGCAGTTACAGAATAAAAAAAAAAAATCCTATTCAATTTCTACTCACAAAACTCTCCATGTTTATTTTCTGTTTCTCTTTCTGTAAATCTTCCACAATAAAATAAAAGAAATCTTACAAGATATCCCATCTAATCACTCACCATGTGCTTGGACCTGCTTGCCCACATCTCCTTCAACTATAGCCCATGTTTCCTGCTTCTATTTCCTTTAAAAAAGCCCATCCCATCGTTGGCAATCTCGTCTGTATATGGTTATGCCTTCCTCATATTGAACTAAAATATTAATTATTGAGTTTTCACTACTTTATTATTTTTTTCCTTTTTTAGAGCTACAGGGAAAAAATATCTAATTCTTGTCTACAGAGAAGCTCTCAAAATATTTGAAGAGGTTAAACATCTACTGTATGATTCTTCTTTTCTCAGATTCAACTCCTTTCTTTCCTCTGTAATCACTTCTGCAGGAAGGATCCAAATTCAGATACAGCTCCTGCCTGCCCTATGTCCATTACAGTTTATCAATATCCCTCACAGAGTTTATCCCACTAGAGTAAATGAAATATTCCACCAGTAGCCTGACTAGGAGTGAGTACAGTGGGTCCCTAACTCTCCTGCAGTAAGTGGATGCAGGTATCTCCACCTTCCCAATCCAACCCCTCCCCTCCAGCCAAAGAAAATTGCCTGGTTTTCATGAACACTTTACTTCTTCAAATCATATTAAAAATTTTATCAATAAAAACTCCACCTATGTTTTACCATAACTGTTATTTTGAACTTAGATTTCATTCCCTCAATAGACAAAGCACCCTCAGGCAATTGTGTCAATCACTATCAAGCATTATCCTTTTACAAACAGACCATTGTTTAACATTGTCAAGGAACATTTGGAAACCAGTTATATCTCGTTTTTTAGCCATCTTCCCATATGAAATTGTTTTGTTCTATACTTCCATTAAAATCATTAACAAAAATGGCAAATGGAATAATACTTCTAAACTACTAGCCTACATTTTACATGCTGACAGAAACCTACAATTTATCATGTGGATAGAATAATTCATACATTTACTAAACTCTCAATTGTCTTCAGCGTCAGGTTATACTTCCTATTTTATCAACGGAGATTGAAGGGAAACACCCATCTGAAGTCCATCTTCCTGCACAGTGATGACTCATTCATACATTCCCTTGGAATCCTAAAACATCATTAATCAGAAAAAAGATATTTTCACTCCATTGGAGTAGCCACATACTCCCTTCACATCTAATCACACATCTTGGGATTTCATTCTCTCTTGACAAATGTTGGTTTTATCATTTGATTTTCAATGCGATTCTACTAAAAGAGGAAATAAGAAGTCAAGGAGCTGTGAAATGTTAGCCTTTCATCAGCATCCTACTCCTCCTTTTGTCACCTTCTTTCCAGATACATTGTGTTTTGTATCTTTTGTGAATCTTAACTTCTCTAAAGTGTGAATCTTAACTTCTCTAAAGTTTGAAAGAAAAGAAATTAAAATGTTCAGGTGTCCTGATAAAATCCTCCAAGTACTGGATCCTACCTAACTTCTACACTCAGTTTTCTTTATAATTATCTGGGCCATCTCTGGTTTTTGGAACTGACTTAATTTGTCAAGTTGGACTGTCTCTCCTTTTCTCATAGACAGTCTGTGCTTTTCTCACTTCCAGATAGTTTCTTTTGCATTGGAGTTTAAGGTATAGGTAACTTCTGGGGTTGTAGTTCACATGACCTATATGGTCATAGGTGTTGGTATTTTAAAAAATGTAAACCCACATTTTGAATGTCAGATTAATATATATTGATTAAATTAGTGAAGAATATAATTTTTTATTGTTCAGTACATATGGAAAAATAATAGCATAAACAAAGATCTCTTAGATCTAAAAGAACTAAGTTAAAAATAAAGAACCTTCTGAATTTAGCAAGTAACAGCAAATTTGTGTTTTAAGGATGTTGTAAATTATCTTTTCCTTTGAGAGTTGAGAAAGGGTAAAGAGAGAAATTGAGTTAGGCAATTTTTCTCTTCTTTGATTATAAAAAATCTTTTCAACTATAGACTTTGGTCAAGAAAGTTAGAGTTAGTATGTGGTAGAACTAGACTTCAAGCGAGATGTGTGTGCCCATCAGCCAATTCCTTTCAGTAGCGCAGTTTGCAATAATCTAATATTAACAATCTGTTATCTTGTAAATGTCCTATAAATTCTGTGTTTTATTATAGAATATATGGAATTATTTCTTCCCAAAAAGATGAAGAGAAGTTAGCTATGCATACCACTATAGACTGGCAGAAAGCCTTCTAAGCTGTAGCACATTTGTTTGCAAAATTGCAACTCAGTCTGACTACCCACACTCTGTATGGTTAGCAGTTAGTACCTACTCATTTTTTTCTATATCTCTTGGTTTAAATTCTTGAGACATTGATTATCATCTGTTTGATACAGCCTATGCCATTATTCTTCTAGTTCAGTGATTTAAATCTTTGATTGCATATTAGAATCTCCAAAGAGGATTATTTAAAAAAAATTAAAATCCAGGACCTAATTCCAGAATATCAGATTGAACTCATCACCAAAGAGCATTTGCTTGGTTAAAGTAATGTACCCTGGCCTGGCTTGTGGGACAGAGACAAGACTATGCTCTTGAGCAGTGAGAAGAAAAGAGGCTTGTGTTTAAGAAATGGAGGAGCCAAATTACAGAGGGGTAAGGATAAGGAGAATTCATAGGCATCTCTAAATTTGAGCCAAGTATTCATATATAAGTAAAAAAATCTTAATTTGGAATTATTAAGAAGAAGTATTTTAATTATTCAGAGAAAGCTAAGTCAAACCTTCATGAAGGAGATAATATTTGGGCTGGAACTTAAGGATGAAAGAATACTTTTTTTTTTATGATAGAGACATGGAAAAAATCATTGCTAGATAAAAACAGTGGCATGGGAACATATGTTATTTATTAAGAGAACACAAACCAGACCAGTGTTCTTAGAACATAGGATGAATCCCGGTGAGCAGTTGGAAGGAAGTTTAGAAAATTTACTGTGTTGAAACTGTTGTTCTAAGAATACATTGTATTCTACCTTGGAGGATTGGGAACAGGTTTCAATTGGTTTTCACTGAAATTCTTTCTGCTTTTCTGTCTCTATCTTCCTCTGTCTCTCCTTCTCAATTAGCAGGTGAAGGGTATGGAAAAAGAGTTCCATGTAATGAGCCTTAGAGGTGGTCTTTTTCAGTCTAATTTATAGAGAGCCTGGCCTCATCTTTATTAGTTGAATGTCTCTTGAAGTCACTGCCCATTTTCCAAGAGTTGGTGATTGGATTAATCAAATTGGGTTTCTATGTTTATTACTTGCAATTATTTTAGGTTCTTTTTCTTTAGTTCATAAATATGTAAGGACAGCAGTATGCCCCAGAGCAAACTATGAATAAAAGTTTCAAAATACTTTCTGAATGAGTAATTAAAATCCATGAAGACACATGTGAGATACAGTATTAACATCACTAGCTGTATCTGTCTGGCATAAAAATATGGAAAAAGGAAACAATCAAGCAAAAACTCTAGGTCAGATTATTCATTTATGCATGTATTTAGCTTCTTTAGCATTTTTCCCCCAAATTCAGACATAAATATTAAGAGGGAAGGGAGGCTAGAGAACAGAAATAAAAAATTCAAAAGGTTCACATCTGTGAGGACTTACTGATAGCCACTAATCAAGTATACAGAACATGCAGCAAAGACACAGTCTCCAGATTTGGTGGACACCTCTATTTGGAACTAGAGAAGGGAGCCCAAGAAAATGAAGAGTGAATAATGCACTATAAAAATAATCAGCAGCTGTGTTTCCTTGTCTGCCTTCTGCTCTAGTGCATAGCTGTGAAACACCAGGATGATCCCGCTGATTGGCGGAAAGGTAAATGGAGACCAGATGTTTGAAGGTGACACACAGACTAAAAATGGGAACTGTTGCTGTGGGAAAGGAAGAGAAAACCAAGTGTTACAGAAAAGCCTAAAGAAGGAGGAGGGCATCAGAGATGAATTGGGAAAAAATCTTTCTATGTGGATGACAATTTACTGAGTGGGTAAGCTCAGTTCTCTTTAAAGTGATATGGAAGGGCTGGGAATGGTAGTATATACCTAAACTCCTAGTGACTCAGGAGAGTGAAGCAGAAAGATTGAAAGTTCAAGGCCAGCCTCAGCAACTTAAGAGGAATCTGCCTCCCAATAAAAAATACAAAGGCTGGGGATGTAGCTTAGCGGTGGAGTGCCTCTGGGTTCAATCCCTAGTACCAATAAATAAACGAATAAATAAAAAGTAAAAAAGTATGGAAGGTCATTTCTCTAGGAGATATAAAAGCGCCCAAAGTGGAAAAAAACTTAGGTATATATTGCTTCCATAACCTCCAGTGGATACAGAGAAGTAAGTTTCAAGGGCACACATCTTGAACCAGATCTAAATTATACCGTGGTTTGCTACTAGTGAGCATGGAAGTGGTGTTTGCCATACTTTCTCATCTTTCCAGAAACTTTAACACACTCTGCACAGGCATCCTAATATGACTCACATTTGGATCTAGGGTTTTTCTTGAATTTATCTGATCAGAAAAGCCTGGGTCACACACCTGTGCCCTCCATGTAAGAAAGACTGGAAGAAAAAAGTGCTTTTTCTTTGTTAGTCATGGAATGTAGTGTTCAAAAGATGCCACATGACCACA
The DNA here is from genome assembly GCA_025594165.1 of Tamias sibiricus. Lineage (NCBI taxonomy): Eukaryota > Metazoa > Chordata > Mammalia > Rodentia > Sciuridae > Tamias > Tamias sibiricus. The sequence goes on from CM046671.1 coordinate 40,572,378, forward strand.
AATTTAATAATTGTTCAGGACACTGTTTCTTTTTATTTTTTTTTTTCCTCTTTTGTTAAGGATAGTTTGAGGAAAGATTCAGTTCTCTCTTATTTATATCTGAGCATTGATTTAAACTTGAACCAGATTTGTGAGTTATGTATACACTCACTTTGTTTAAGAAACAGCATCAAATATTCAAAGTTAACCTCTATATTCAGTTGATCAGTTTATAGAAAACAACTTTTATAGGGAATTAAGAAGTGCTTTTTTTCTGGGGTAGGTGTTTGAAGCCAGGGATGCTCTTCCTCTGAGCTATGTCCCTAGCCTGTTCTTTTTTTTTTTTTTTTTTTTTTTTTTTTTTTTTTTTGAGGCAGTATCTCCTTAGGTTGTCAAAGATGGCCTTGAAAGTTGCAATCCTACTACCTCAGCCTTCTGAGTCATGGGGACTACAAGGGTGCACTGTCATGCTCCAGTAAGAGCATCTTTTGAGATCTAATAGAACGAGTTTAGGCTTTCAACCACATTGTACTGGCTTTGTGAATGTAAAGTTTAATATTTTGTATTTAAGGTAGACATATTGTTAAATTAGTCACATTGCATTGTGCAAATTAAATAAGTATCACATTTGCAAAAAATAAGGAGAGTAGCAAAGTGTAATAGGGAAGTAAACTGAATTTATTGACTATTTATTATGCATCTTTTACGTGCTAGAAAATGCACGTATGTACAAAGATAATGAGGCATATTCCATGCTTTCAAATAACCAAGACTAAGACAATTAATACAGATCATGTGGCTTTAATAGAGCTATGCTTAGGATGTTAGAGAAGTATAAGAGAGAGTGTAGCAGTTTCAGAGTGGATGAATTCCATGAGATTTCCTAGGGGTGTGTGATGGCTAACTTTATATAGAAACCAGAGTAGGCCATGAGGTACCTACTCAAACTTTATTCTCAAGTTTCTGGGTGAGGTTAATATTGGAATCTGTAGGCCTGAGTAAGCAGATTGCCCTTGCTAATGTGCATGTGCCCTGCCCAATCAATTGAGATAAGGAGATAGAAATGATGAGTAGGAAGGAACCCTGCTACCCAACTGCAGGAGATAGGACTTCAGTCATCTCCTGTCTGTGGACTGGATCTTAAACCAGTTCTGGTTCTCATGCTTTCAGATTCTATCTGTAACGGCACAACCAATTCTTCTGAGTCTAGCTTGGTAGCTGCAGATTTGGGGATTTTTCAATTTCTGCTGGAGAGTGCTCCTGTAGGTAGTTGACCAGTAGCTTCTTCATGACTTGATAGCTTATTAGAAATAGAGATTCTCCACCTCGGGCCTAGATTGGAATAGGATTTGCCTTTTCACAAGATCCTCAGGATATTTGAGTGCACAGGAAAGATTGTGAAACACTGATCTAACCCATTGTTCAAAAAAAAAAAAAAAAAGAAAGAAAGAAATTCTTCTTCCAACTGTAAAGAAAACTTCATTTCTATACTCCTTAGAGAAACTAACAAATTAAGGATTCACAGAAGGCAAGCCTAGAATTGCATATATCATATTCCTCTATGTTAACATTTGGTAGATATATATATTTATAGTGTTCATTTGTTACAGCTGCAGCACCCTGGGGGGCACACAAAATCACTCCATTTGCTATTAGGTTTGAGGAGGACCCAGAGAAAAGTTCTCTCCCACACATGCATGGCTCTTCTGTGTCCTGCTGGAAGCCCTTTCAAGTCCTTGGAAGCCCAGGCACTTCCTGAACCTCCCATAAACCCTCCCTAATCTCCTGGTCTGCACCCAACACTCTTCTCAGCATGTTCTCTCTCCTACCATTCCTCTTTCATTGCCCTGCTGATCATCCCCTGGGGAACCTGCTTTCTACTTTCTCTCCTGACAGCTAATTTTGTGCAAAAGTAATCTAGTGTAAGGTGTTTGTGGTTGATAATAGCTTAATATTTTACCTCTCCCGTAGTTTTATTACATCTTAATGGGAAGTTCTTGGAAATTAAGCAGCTTATCTTAACCACAGGGAATGAAGGAAGAAGGGGTAGAATTTGGGGCATCATGCCAGGTCAATAAGATATTTGGGACAGAAAGTTCCTTTAACATTATTCTGTATTTGATCTCCATCTCCCATATTCATCAACATTGTCAGAACTGTGTTTATTCAATACAAAGTCTAAGTATCTAGAAGTTATCATTAGGTGACATAAAACTCATAGATAAAACTCATAGGGAAAAAAAAAGAGAAAAATCACTGGAAAATTAGTTGTCATGAATTGAGTTTTGGCAAATATACCATTTCCATTAGAACTGTGAATGATTAGAGAAATGGAACTGGATATTTTCTTTCTTTCAGTTGAGTAATTTATAGCATTTGCTTTTAAAAAGCTTTTCTACAAAGTGAACTGTAATATAAGTACTGAAAAATATACAAAATGATTTAGAACAAATGTCCAAAGAAACTCCATCCTCATTAAAAAAGCATTTTCTGACACACATAACTTAGCTTGGGATGTTTGTTTTTAATTTTTATAAATTAAAATATAAACTATATGCCATGTATTCTCTTATGTCTGACTTGATTGGCTCAATGTTGTGTTTTCAAGATTGAACCATATGTTTGTGTTGTACTTTTTAAATCATATTGAAAAGAATCTGCTGTATGAGTACATTACAGTTTATTACACATCCTACTATAGATACACACTAGATTTGCTTTTAGCTTAGGGACAGTATCATGATGTTAACATAATTATTCTCATTCATACCTTTTAATGCTCATGTGTACTACACATGTATACATATTTATTAATAAATGAAATTATTTGAAATTCAGTACTCTAGTAGACGTCTGCTGTATAACACATTGCTACAAAATATGAGTAGTAACAATAATAGCCTTTATTAGTCCCTCATATACCTGTAGGTGAGTTCTAATGTCTTTGTTTTTTATTGGTATTTAGGTTGCTTATCAAACCAGTGGGCTTCCCAGGGCTTATCCTTCACATGGTAATAGAAGAATTGAAAGGGCCTGGGCCACATCTCACCTGCATATTTCATTCCTGTGCTCAGGCCACATTCATTAGCATACCAATAGGCAAGTTACCCAGTAAGCATTGAAACCAAACTGCGGTTAAGTACACTTCACCTTCCACGAGACCCTGACAAAGTTATAGATAATAGCATTAGTGGTAAAAACAACTTGAACCAGTACCTCAACCTACCACATAGGATATGGGTGTGATCAGCTGTAGCACACAGACCCAAACAGTTTTCTAAGCTGGTTGCACCATTGTATGCTCCACCTATAGTACATGAAAGTTACTATTACTTCAGAAGTGATATTATCAGGGTGTTTTTCTTTTTTTAACATTAAACAATATTTTAGGATTTTAATTTGTTATTCCTTTTTTGTTCCTTCCTTGAAGGACAGAACCAGATATCATTGGTCTTTATGTTCCTAGTGTCTATCATTTTTAATTCATATTCTAGAAACTAAGTATTATAAATTTTTTCAAGTTTTGAGATGACTTTTTTATTTTTTTTTATTTGTTCTTTCTAGATATACAGGACAATGCATGACAGTAGAGTGTATTTTGACATATTATACATACACAGAATAAGTATAACTTGTTCCAATTAGGATCCCATCATTGTTGTTGTATATGATGTAGAGCTATATTGGTTGTGTATTTATACATAAGGGTAAGAAAGATATGTCCAATTCTACTGTCTTGTCCATTCCCATCCCTTCTTTCCCTTAATTTCCCTTTGTCTAATCCAGTGAACTTCTAATCTTCCCCTCCCTTGTTGTGGGTTAGCATCCACATATCAGAGAGAACATTTGGCTTTTTGGTTTTTTGGGACTGGCTTATTTCACTTAGCATGATATTCTCCAGCTTCATCCATTTACTGGCAAATGCCATAATTTCAATTCTTCTTTATGGCTGAGTAATATCCCATTATATATACATATTTTCTTTATCCATTCATCTCTTGTAGGGCACCTACATTGGTTCTATAGATTGGCTATTATGAATTGAACTGCTATAAACATTGAAGTGGCTGCATCACTGTAGTATACTGATTTTAATTCCTTTGATTATATAACGAGGAGTGGGATAAATGGTGGGATAAACTGAGTCAAACAGTGGTTCCATTCCAAGCTTTCTAAAGAATCTCCATATTGTTTTCTAGAGTGATTGGACTAATTTTCAGCCCTACCAGCAATGTAGAAGTGAATGTTTTTCTCCACGTCCTCACCAACATTTATTGTTATTTGTATTCTTGATAATTGCCATTCTGACAGGGGTGAGACTGAATCTCAGTGTAGTTTTGATTTGTGTTTCTCTAATTACTGTAGGTATTGAAATTTTTTTCATATATTTTTTGACTATCCATATTTCTTCTTTGAATTGCCATGCTTGTAATGAACATTAAATGTCATAATGAATGAAAAAGAAATATTTGCACTAGATCAGCCTAATTTCAACTATAAATAATTTAAAGCACAGGCAATCACACACCAAGAATGAAAACAAGCAACAACAACAAAGCTTTCAATATCATGTGTACTTTTTCCTAGAGAACCTTCCCCTTCCTGAAGAATTTGTAGGAATGCTTAACACCGTTTGAATATGAGCCTCTTGTTGTTATACATACTTTATTCTATGATGTGGTTTGCATTTTCATATAGTCAATAAAGTCTTTGATGAATCAATTGTTTCATTTCCATGTAGTCCAATTTTAATGAATAAGTTTTGATTTATCAGTCTCTTACTCTGTAGATTATTTATATTTCTTTGTAAGAAGTCTTACCACTAAAGTAAGTCAGATGTCCTTCTACAGTACCTTTAAGAAGCTTTATTATTTTGCCTTGTATATTTATGTTTGCAATCCAGCTAGAATTTATTTTTTGCATGTGTGCATCCTGTGAGGTAGCAGTCAGATTCCATTATTTTCAATATTTATGTACAATTGACAGATCTACTTATTGAAAATATATACTTTTCTCCCTAAATGCCAACATTATCACGTACAAAAAATATTCACCAGTGTGTGGATTTGCATTCTGTTTATTTTTCTATCCATATGCCAATATCACAGTATCTTAATTGAGGTAGATTGAGAGTAACTCTAAATAAATTATAAAGTTTGCTCTTGTTATTTTTACCCTTTTCATTTCTATATACATTTATAATCAGTTGATGAATATCTACCCCCATACCTAAGTGTGTTTCTATGTAGTTATAGATCAATTAGGGGCAAATGCACATCATTGCAGTGTGGAATTTTCTAATTTATAAATATGACATATATTTCCACTTCTTTAAGTGATCTTTAATTTTTCTCATATCAGGTTACAGTTCCTAAGTAGAAGTCTTGCAAAACTTTTGTAAGATTTGTTCTTTGGTATTTGGTGTTTTTGATGCTAAGGTAAATACTAATATTAGTTAATTTAATTTCCTATTTATTTGCTTGCATATAGAAAATAAAGTAGATTTTCCATTTGATTTTGTTTCAGAAATGTGTGAAGTTCATGTATTTAATCTAATTTTTCTGTATTTTCTTAAATGTGTGAATTTCATGTATCTAATGTAATTTTTCTATACTTCCTTAAATTTTCAACATACTTAAGAGTTTTCATGAATAGTGACATTTTCACTTTTTTTCCTTATCAACCAGTTTCTTGCCTCACTGAACAGGTAAAAGCCACCATCACAGTATGCATAAAATTTTTGAATCCAGTATTGAAGAGAATGATTGTAGTCTTTTCATTGGTGAGAAATGTTTGCTTGAAGTTTCATTTAGAGACCTAGTATTGGATAAAATAAGCTGCCTTCTATGCCTTGTTTCCTAATGTGCTTCCTGGGGTTTTGAAAAAAATTCTAAACACAGTGGATATTAGTCTGTCTAATTAATGTTTCAGTTTCAGATAATTAAAGATTCATATAGAGTTTAGAAAAAATAACACACAGTGATCCTAATCCCTTGGCCCATTTTTCCTCAAATGGTAACCTCTTGAAAACTGTGGTACAGTGTCACAACTAGGATGCTGATACTGATATTCCAGATACAGAACATTTTCATGTCAAGGATCCTTTATGTTGCCTTCTAAGTCACACTCTTCTCCCTCTATGATACCTGGCAACCACTGACATGTTCTCTGTATCTATTATTTCATCATTTAAGGATATTACATAAATACCATCATACAACATTCAACTTGGGGGGAATTGGCTTGTTTCAATTAGAATAATTATTTGAAGATTTACCCAGGTTATGGCAAGTATCAATATTCCATTAAATTTTTATTATGGAGTATGTATTCTATGCATTCTACATTTTGTAAAACCATTCATTCATTAAAAGATACTTGATGTTTCCAGTTTTTATTTTTTCTATTTTGAGTAACACTACTGTAACATTTTGGGGGCCTTATTTTCAGTGTGTATTTGTGGAAGCACGAGTCTTCATTTATCTATAATAAATGCCTAGGGGTAAAATTGCTGCTTTGTGTAGTATGTGCATGAGTAACCTTTTTTTTTTAACAAAAATACCAAACTATTTTTCAGAGAAGCTGTATCATTTATGTTTTGACCAGCAATGTATGAGCAATCCAATTTTCAAAATCTTAAAAAAATTAGGTGTTATTAATATTTTTTCTTTTAGCATTATGCATATATATAATGATATCTCTTTGTGTTTTTAATTTGCACTTATTTAAGGCTAATAATGTTGAACAACTTTTCACGGGATCATTTGTCATCTCTGTGTAGAATTAGATGAAGTATGTTGGGAATTTTTTTTTTTTTTTTTTTTTTTTTTTTTTTGCTTATTTTCTAATTGGACTATTTATTTTTGCTGAAAAGTTTTAAGAGTGCTTTATTTTTCTACTCTAACTTATCTTTTCATTCTATTAATGAAAACTTTCATAAAACAAAACAAGTTCTCTTAACTTTTGCTAAGACTCAATTCTCAATTTTTCATACAGTATGCTTATAAAAGCTTTGCCTAAGTAGATTATGAAGAGTTCCTCCTATGATTTTTCTAAAAGCATTAGAGTTTTAAATTTTTATTGAAATCTGAGATCCATTATAGGTTATTTGTGTAGAAGTTGTCAAACTTAGCTCAAGGTTTGTCCTCCCTCCCCCATGGATGCTTGATTTTTCTTTACAACTGATTCAAAATGCTATTTTTTTCTTCCATTTTGTTGCCTTTGTGACTTTGTCAAAATTTATTTATTTATTTTTTAATTATTTATTTACTTATTCATCATGCACAAGTATAGTATCTTTTTACATACAACTGCTTGTATACAAAGTATATCAGTACCATTCAGATTTAATCTACCACATTTGTGTAGCTTTACATCTATATTTTCTGTTTGTTTTCATTAATTTATGTGTCTATATTTCTGTCATTATTATATTGTATTTATTACTATTGTTATAAATACTTCTGAAATCAGGTAAGTTTATCCCTTCTATTTTTTCTTTTTAAAAATTGCGTTAGTTATTCTATTTCATTTCCCATTTCATAACATTTTTATAAGTCTACTTACATCTACCCAAACTAGTCCTGTGATTTTGATAGGATTTTTGTTAAGACATTACATAAATTTAGAGAGAATCATCATTTTTAATATATTGAATCTTCTAACCCATGAAAATAGTATTTATTTAAATGTAATATGATTTCTTTCACTAATATTGCATTTTAGCACACAAGTACTGCATGTATTTTGTTCAATTTACACCTTACTATTTCATTTTATGAACAATTGTGAATTGGTTCTTCGGGTGATTATAATCTAAATGTTCCCTGTGTTGTCGTATCAACCTGCACTTTATTTTGTTGGGACTTTTATCTTTTTTCTGCCTCTTCCTCTTTCTCCTTTCCCTCTTTTCTTCTGTCCTTCACTTTTTCCACTTTTTCTTCATTCTTATTGTATTCATTGATGTTTCCAGGTTGCTAGATTCTTCAACTCCAAATTTGAAATATATGAGACAAAAAGAAAACTCATGGAATTCACCACCATGTTGTTCTTCAGGTCTTGAAGTTTCCAGATACTTTTTCAGAGTCTTCTTATATTTGTTTTATATATTAAATCCATGGTTTTAAGTTGAATATAGGAGGAACAACAGAGAAAATTACGTCTATTGCTATCTTCCAGAAAAGGCAACATTTTATAAACTAGACGTCTGCCACTAGAGTGTCTCATATTTTATCTATGGACTCCAAAGTACTTTGCAATCGCTGGGTATACATCAGGTGAGGGTAAAGTATCAATAGGACTCTTTAAGTCCCACAATTTTCCTACTATTTTGATTTATGTGAAGACACAGTCTGTATTGAGGCCCATTCTATGTGGTAAAACTCTAGAAGACAAGGACTGCAAAGATCATCTTTTCCATATGCTTTTCCCTGATTCAAGAAGTCATTGTTTGGAATGTTATCTTAACAATGGGCTCTGCACAGGCAAATTTCCTTGTGGAGTCCTGCAGTTGCAAAGGACATGCTCTCACTTGCACCCTATCATTGAATTTAATGTTCACAACCAGGCCTCCTGAAGAAAAAGACCAGGAACACAGGCATTGTGTCAAACATGGTATTAAATGGAACATCTGCAAGGCAGACCCTCCAAAATGTGTGTGACTGGCCACTTTGCCAACAGATTTTCCTGAGCAATGGCATGGGGTATCTCCATCTCCAGAAGACTGCTTGCTGGTAACAAATTTCCAATTATGCCTGTTCACATGCCTAGAGTAAAGGTTAAATTGTTGTGTTCCTCAGGTATTAGGGAGACCCTATTCCTCAAAGTCCTAAATAAACTGGACTATACTCTCAATATTACAGCATAGGAAAAAAACCCATAATTTCTGTGAATTTCCTGGGCTGATGTACATTTGTCTTTAGCATTTATTGTTTATGGTACGGAATCATGTTCTTGTTCTCTCTGAGTCATGCTACAAGCTCAATTCAGCCAACTTTTAAAAACATTTTCACAGTCAACAAGTATGTATGCTCAGAATATTTCACTGACAGTTAGATTTGAGGTGTTGTGGGAATTACATTAGCACTTACACAATATTTTCTCTTCCTAGACATCCCAGTCTTGCTCTTCCAAACTGTTTTCTACCTTATACCTTGGGACTCACTTGGCTCAACATCAGTTCCTGAGTGTCTATTGCCCTCTCTTTAAATAAGCACATTTCTAAGTGCTTCTGATATAGTACTTAGTACAATTGCCTCTTTGTTTTTATATATTCCCCCAAATTGTAAACTAAATGTGGGCAGAAACCAATGATGACCTTTTCAGCCTTGCAGACTCTGCCGTCAGATTTTGCAGCACCTATTGCACATTCAGATGTGTTTTGAATGTGGTTACATATGTTGATAAATACATTAGATTTGTGTCAGTGCTAAGTCAGCCATAGGTTAACTTTTTGTTCAAGAGAAAATGTCCAGTACACTACAGTACACTACGTTGCCAAATACTTCTGCTCTATGCATATGCACAAACACCCATTTGAATGTACAATAGAGATGATTTGTTTAAGTGGACTTCTGAGAAAGGTCTTATAAATATATCATTTTAGTCTTTGTATTATTTATTGTCTTTTAAAAAATTGGGTCAACCGTTAATAGCTTAGACATATATACTAGCTCAGAGTTATAGAAAAATAGCTTCACTGAAATATCAAGTAGGTATTCAGATTATGGAATAAATCATATTAGAAGCATTCATTTGTCTTGAGATTTTTTAAAGTCATCTGGTGAAAATTCTGTAATAACTGTAATAACTTTCTGGCATTTTTCTAGGTTATATGCATTTTGTGGGTTCAAATTACCCCCAATTTCACATTGAAAAGTAAAATGTTTTAAAATAATTTAAATGCATATGGTTGTTCTGGAAATAAATTAAATAAATTGCTTTGGTGGAGAATCAGCCAGAACACCTTGAACATTTTAAATTAATCAAAAATGTGTATATTTTAGGATTATTGCATACACATCCTGTCAAGTCCTCTGTGACTTATTGGTTAGGGAAAATACTTATATATAGGTAAATACAAATGGCCTAAGTGATTGACTTTTATATAGTTTAGCTAATTGGTTTCAATACTAAAAGTCAAACATAACATACTTTGAGTGTGAACTGTGCTTTGTTTTTTCAAAAGCAATATCATATGTATTACATTGGTTTAACCTTATAGAAGTCCTATGTATTCATGTGTATGTGCTATTATCTCCATCTTGCAAATAAGATTAGGTGGCTGGCCAATAGCAACACTTTTTTAAGGGCATATTCAAAGTTTTAATACAGGTCATTAATATTTTCTGTTCGTAAAATTCTGCTGGAGAAAGAAAGTGAGGAAGACATATCCTAAGAGAATCAATGGTCTCAAATTAAACATCAGTATTTTGAGATGAATTTTAAGGTGGTAGATGCCTTCAGGATTGCTGACCCATTGTGCTTTTCTGTGCAAAGAATACAGCAGGCAGCTGCTACCATTTCTGCCTGATAAAGCTTTGTGTACATTTGGCCTCTTTGTGAGGAAAGATAAATGAGCTCACGTCAGGGTTGGGTCTATAGGCAGATGATTGAAATTCAGGAAAGTGTTTATATGCATTCAACAGAGTATTTCTGACAGTACATTTCTGCATGGGTGGCCTCAAAGGGTGTGGATGAATGGAAACTGAAAGAAAGATTGTTTGTGGAAAGGAAATGAAAGGGTTTAGTTTCTATGAAGGCCAGGCAGGTGACCTAGATTTCCCATACTGGAATGTATACTCGTATGGACACTTTTTAAAAGAGAGAAGAAAAAAAAAATTCTTGGATACAGGGACAGACTTTAGTTTCCAGTCAATTCACATCAAGTCTCTTTGAAGGGGTTTTCTGATCTCAAGAGAAGCTTTCATTTAATATATGTTTCAGATGCTGGGCTTATCGAAGGATCAGATAACCACACAGACAGTTCTAGCCTTGATTACTCTGCATGCCCCTGGCCTCAGGAGGCTCTTCTTTGGGGCTTTGAGTTTAAATAAACAAAACTGAAATCTGAAAGACTCACTTGTGATCCTCAGGTCACAGAGCCCTTTTCAGAGTAACTCTTCTTATTTTCCTATGAAATTGAAAAACAACCCAATGCATCTTCCAAAAAAATTGAAAGCAATTCCACATGATTTCCCTTCAATAGGAAGAAGATCAGTGGGACAGAAAATAGAAAAATTGTATGATTGGACATATGTTGAATGGATTTAGAATTGCTAGGTTGCTGAAACCATATTAGATAGACCACTGTCCAAATCACACTTCCCATATTTGTGCCCTCTCAAGCACAGTTATAAGGAATAAATTTCTTTGAGTCTATGGCTTTCTGCCATATACATTTTATAGCCACAAAAATCCATTGTATATAAGTTATTTATACATGTGTCTCTCACCATGATTGAATAAGCACTTTGAGAGTCAAGACCATGATTGTATGGCTCTCTCTCTCTCTCTCTCTCTCTCTCTCTCTCTCTCTCTCTCCTCTCTTTCTCTGTGTGTGTGTTTGAGAGTCTTCCTATCTCTAACAGCTAACAAAGGACTGATTTGTGGGTGGTACTCAGCACTATGTATTGAAAAATGCCTCCTGTGGTTATTACCACTTTCTAAATCAAGAGATTCTGAAAATAATCCATTTGTCTAGTGGTGGCTCAAAATCCACAGTGTGAATAATTATTGTTTTGTGCCCAAATTCAATGGTGTTCTAAAAGCTTTTAGCAGTGATTCCATTTGCTCTTTGCTTATAATAAAAATGGTGGGTAAAGCAAAATACAGACTGCAGCAAAAACCTAGGATTTTTTAAAGTTCAGGCTAAGAAGGTTCAACTGTGCTTGACATATAATATGCATTCACTTTACATATTTAAACATGCAAAAATATGTAAGGTAGGTTTGGCGTGAATAAGAACATATAACTATGTAATGAAGGGACTTAAAGAGCCCTATCCAGAGCTCAGAGCCAAGCAGCTGAGCACCCATTGTCCTCCTCACTTAGATGATCCATAGACAAGGCAAAGTCAATATTTCCCACATTGAACTTGCAGTCATCTTTCTACCTTCCCTGTCTCAGGAAACGTCATAACCATCTGCTCAGCTGCTAATGCCAGAAATCTGAGAGCTTCTCTGGTACTTTCTTTGTTGTTGTTGTTGTTCCCACATATAATCAATTATCAAGTGCTTTAATTTCTTATGTCTAATACCTTGCAAATGTATTAACTTTGTTCCAACTCAAATGCCAATATCTCAGTAAAGTTCTCTATCATCTCTCACCTGAATTTCTAAATATCTATTTAATTTTCTTTCTATGCCACAAGGTGCCACCTTACAATCCACTCACCACACCCCAAACAGTGAGCATTTCAAAAATGCTCTCCTGATGATTATATTATAATAGAGTCCAAATTTCCTAATAACAATGGTCATATTAAATCTTTATTAAACCTTACTCACAAGCACCCTGCTTGAAAACTTCCAGAACTTATCTCATTGAATCCTCTAAACAAATTCATGAATTAAATATAAATATTATTGTAACTTTTTAAAGAGAGATCTACATTATAGAGAGAGAAGGTGATTTTTCTAAAAACAATCATCTGACAGTGGTGGAGCTAGAGTTTAAATCCAGGCAATCTGACCTCACATGACTCAATCAAAAGATGATTCTTTTTAATGTATTCAGAAGTTGGTCCAGCTTATCTCTTAATCAACTTGTCTTCTCTAAAGCTTAGTGTTAAGTTTTGGATGTGAGGTATCCCCCCAAAAGCTCACAGGTGAGACAAAGCAAGATGGTTCAGAGGAGAAATGATTGGGTTGTGAGGGTCTTGACCCAATTAGTGAATTAATCCCCTGATAGGGATTAACTGCGTGGCAACTGAAGTGGGACGGTGTGGCTGGAGGAGGTGGGAGTTAGGGGCACGGCTTTGCATATATATTTGTATCTGGCAAGTAGATACCTTTGTCTCTGCTTCCTGATCATACTGTGAGCTCTTTCCCTATGCCACATTCTTCCGTCATGCTGTTGTGCCTCACCTCAAGACCCCCAAAATAGAGCCTGCTGTCTATGGAATGAGACTTCTGAAACCATGAGCCCTTAAAAATCCTGTCCTCTGGCCGGGCGCGGTAACGCACGCCTGTAATCCCAGCTCTTGTGAGGCTGAGGCAGGAGGATAGCGAGTTCCAAGCCAGCCTCAGCAATGGTGAGGCACTTAGCAACTCAGTGAGACCCTGTCTCTAGTAAAATACACAAAAGGGCTGGGGATGTGACCAGTGGTCGAGTGCCCCTGAGTTCATTCCCCAGTACCAAAAAAACAAAAACAAAACAAAAAAAAAAAAAAAACCTGTCCTCCTCTACCATTGTTCTGGTTAGGTTTTTTAGTCTCAGCAGTGAAAAAGCTCACTAAAACACCTAGTATTTAACAACACTGAAATCATTTAAGTGTTCATGCCTTTAACATACTCTTCTTACCACTTCGTATTCTGGCTTTACTTTTCCTTGTCCTGTCTTGCTTTCATACCTCTTCAACTCAGGTGCACTTCATCCAGAAAATATGTCTTGACCTTCCAAGTGTAAGTAGGAAGTAAGGTTGAAATCATACCAAGTATCGTTATCAATCTCAAAAGAATGACACTAAAATGCTACAGAAAAGGAAATATGACAGATTTACAAATATGTGGAAATTAAAGACTATATTCTCAAACATCTATGGGTCAAGGTGGAAATCACTAGGGAAATGAGAAGGTACTCAGGGATGAATGGAGATGAAAGCACAACAATCCAAAATTTACCTGTAGATGCTTACATTAAAAAAAAGAAAGAAAGAAAGAAAGAAAGAAAGAAAGAAAGAAAGAAAAAGAAAGAAAGAAAGAAAGACCTCAAATTGCAGAGTGTGATGTCAGCAAGATGGACACTAGGGGAGAACCCTGCTCATATCCCCACAGTTACAATAACTTGGCAGTCATTCACAGATGGCTCTTGGAATATTATGCAGTAATAAAAATGAATGGAAAACTGATTATGGTACAGCTGCTGAGGAAACATAAGACTCTTGCTATACTAAGTGAATAAAATCCAGATGCAGATGGTTGCCTATTTTTGTGATTCCATTTATATAAATATTTTGGATTTAAAACCTCAGTCCATTTTCAAATTTTGTCACCAGTACTTTCAGTGTTGTATGTAAGAAATTGTCAAACACAAAATCATAAAGCTTTTTTTATCTTTTCTTCCAAGATTTTTATAGGTTTCATTATTATGTTTAGGTCTTTGATCTATTTTGAGTTAATTTTTATGTGTAGTAAAAGATGAGTCCCACTTCACTATTTTTTTTTTTTTTTTTGTATTTGGATATCCAGATTCCCTTTATCCATTTTTACTTTCATTGACTGGTCATGTTGTTGGTACTATTATTGAAAATCAGTTGACCATGTATTCCACAGTTTATTTCTAGATTCTGTAGTCTGTGATTGGTCTATTATGTCTGTTTTCATGCAAACATCACACTGTTTTGATTACTGTAGTTTTGCATTAAGTTTTGAAATTGGGAAGTATAAAACTCAATTTTTGTCCTTCTTTTTAAAATTATTTGTACTATATTTGTCATAAGTTTCCATATGATTTTTTTTCAATTTCTGCAGATGGAATTTTTATGGAAATTGAATTAAATCTGTAGATTGCTTTGGGTAATATTAATATCTTAGCAGCATTAACATTTTAGTAATATTAAATCTTCAAAACCATAAACACAGAACATCTTTCTACTCTGTCTTTCTGCAACATTTTATAGTTTTCTTTGTTTAAGACTTTACACCTTCGATTATCTGTTTTATCTTTGGAATTGATTTGTTGATTTCAGTCTGTTAACTGTTAATGTACAGAAGCACAACTTTTGTTGTTGGTTTGCATTCTATAACTTAAATTCATTAATTGTGTGTGTGCCTGTGGGTGTGTGTATGTAATCTTTAGGATGTTCTACATGTAAGATCATGTTATCTGTGAAAATATAATTTTACTCCTTTTCCAACTAGAATGCCTTATTTTTCTTCTTTCTTGCCTAAAAGATCTGGCTAGGACTTCCAGTACTGCTGTGTCTTACTCCTGATTTCCTAGGAAAAGCTTTTAGTCTTTTACCATTATGAGGTTAGGATGTGATTCTGTGGTTCACGGTTAGAAAAGAATTGATGGTCTTGTCCCAGTGATTGTTCTCAAAGTAATATCACTAGGTTACCTGAGGTCATGAAATTCTCCTGATGAAGAAAAAAGTCTACCCAACTGCATTCTAACCACAAACCCTTTTTCCTACACATTCCTGCATTACACTTTTCTCAATCTGCTTACTTTATTCGGATAGTATATCTGTTTCTCTTACTAAGTAATATATTTAGAAATTCTTATTATGAAATATAAAAGTTAATCATGGCTTTTCTACTGAACATATTTGAATGTAAACTTTGTCTTGTGTTTTTCAGAAGATGCTTATAAGACCCAGGTTAGGATTGACAATGAGCCAGCTTATCTGGACATCTTGGACACTGCTGGCCAGGTAGGTGATATACTTCAGCTTCTCCAGTCACTGAGACAATTGAAGGCGTCAACCTCATATATTATGAGATGAGTTTATGCAAACAGGAAAACAAATTTGCAATACAAATCAAAAATTAAACATGAAAGGACTTGGTATGAAAATGTGATGTATGGTTGATTACCACCAAGAATATTTTAATATTCTCTCAATTTTGTAAATATAAAAATGTACATGTAAAGTGTTAATGAAATCATAAAATTAATAAAATAGTTCATTATTTTTTCCTCAGATACACACAAAACTCTATTCTAGACCTCACTGTGAAAAATATTTTCAGTAGAGAACATTGGGTGAATATAAAAAAGGAAATTTTGTTTAGCACAGTGTATGGGACGAAGGCTAAGGAGACATTTCAGTGATGTAATCAATTTAACATAACCTAATATGTTTTGTGCAAACCTGTAGGAAAGAGGAGGAGGAGGAGGAAGAGGGAGAGAAATAATTTTTGTGACATAAAGAAAGACAGAATTAAAGCACTACAACAATTATAAGTAAAACACGAGGAAGAGGAACGGTATAATAATTACAATGGGTCCAAGCCCTTTCAGTATTTACAAGGAGGTCAGATGTTTGATTTAACTTCAAATGTTCAAAATAAGCATGCTAAATATTTAAACCCATATATCAAGTGCCATATACATACCATACAACTTAAAAATGAGCTGAAGGAAAAGGGAGGAACACAATAAAAATTTCAGTGCAATAGAAGGCAGAAAAAAAAACAACAAAAAAGTTAGGTAAAATATGTACATGACATGTACATGGAAATATAAACATATCAGATAGAAAATTAAAGGAAATGAATGGATCTCTATTTCCTGGAGTAGAAAAGTATTGTCAATATTGTATTAAGAGAATGAATATGACTAACTTATAGGTGGTTTAAAAGAATCACAAGGGTAACGTGGCAAATTAAATAATGGAACAGTGCTGGGCTTGTAGCTCAGTGGTAGAGCACTTTCCAAGTAAGCACAAGGCCCTGGGTTTGATCCCCAGTCCTAAGAAACCAAAAACAAGCAAACAAAAAAAATAATAATAAGACAAAAAGTAGGTTTAAAAGAGCCAAACCTAAAGCAGGCACACCTGTATTAACATCAGACAAAAGAGATATTAGGCAAATAGCATTATTGTACTGTAAAAGTTCCAGTTTGTAGTGAAGACATCATCAGAAATAGTTTTAAATTATAATCTATAATATTAACAGCAATGCAGAGGACTGTGAAGAACAAAATTATAAATCTAAAATCAAATACAATGGGAAGTATTAATGCAGCTCTGTCGATAAGTGTTAGGTTGTAGAGTTGTGCAACGGAAGATTTGAAAACATATTTAACCCAAATAGAATGTTCTACCAAATACAAGAATAAACATGATTTTCACATTTTTTTTGAACCATATTTCCTTTTTATTAATATCTTACATTAATATGACATATTGGTTAGTGAACAAATACAGATACACTGTTATTAAGTAAAGGTGATTCTTCATATTTCCTTGGATTTTACCTAATGTCCCTTTTATGTTACAGGAACATTTGTGATACCACATTATATTTGGTTGTTGTGTTGCCTTAACCTTCACATGTTGTTTTTATTTTCTATTGATTTCTAATTTTGCAAAGCATGTAGTCTGTACGAGATTGATTATTTGATAAATTTAGAATTTTACATTGTGGCCTAGGATATGATGCATTTTTATAAAATGTTTAAGCTAGTGGTTATCTTTTTGGTTACCACTTTTGGGGAAAGGGAATAATATGGGAAGTTAGGGAAATACAAAATAAACTTCAACTATACCTGCAATGATTTATGTGTTATTGAACTTCTGATTAAATATAAAAAGTTATTAATAGTTGAAAATCACGTACACACAGTTTTTCACTATATTATTTTCCTTTGTCCTTAAAGATCTTAATAATTTTAAACATTTTATGTTTTCCATCTATTTTATGTAACTAATTAAAAATGTAATTGCAGAATTTTAATATTGATAATGTACAAGTCACTAGGAATAAGTAGTCAATTTATATGTTTATGGGTTATACAAAGACTATCTGAAATCAATATATTAACAAACTCATTTGTTTCCAGGGACTTTTGGACAATGAACTTAGGTGAAAAGATTGTTGAAACCATTGGGGGATATTTAGAATAGAAAAATTATTTCAATTATTTGAAAGTCCTGCCTTATTTAAAGCAAAGTACATTTGTTTTTCAAGGGAATTGGGGGCCTAATTGAAGGAACATTAAGAAGGTTAAGTTTCAATAGGTTTTTCCAATGACTGAAATTTTCCACTGAAAAAGGCTATTTTGAGAAAGAGAAAAGTTGAATTACTGGAAATAGCAACTAGAATTAAGCATTTATAGAAAATGAAGTCCTTCACTTATCAAACACTCATTTGGTTTATGGTATTTATGTAGACCTACCTGGTCTTAACCATGGTGCTAATGTAATGGTAATGTAATGTATATCTCTTTCCCATTGACAATTGGCTCAGCCATGTTTTTGCTAAAGCCAATGGAATGTAGGCAATTGAGAAAACATGCTAATTTGGGGCTAAAGTCTGTAGAGGTACGAAGAGTGTTTCTACTTTCCTCAAAGTGCATGCTGCAGGTATCTCTTGGTTTCCAGAAAATGAAGAAACATAGAGCAGACCTAACACTATCTCAAAGAAAGAAGCAAAGCCTAGTATACCCAAGCCTGAGGCAGGTATGTTCCAGCACCACATAGATTGTGAAGTAGAGAAATTATAAGCACCCATTGTTTTAAGACCCTAAGATTGAAGTGGTTTCTCACACAGCATTGTTGTGGAAATAACTGATGAATATGCATAATAGTAGAGTATTTTTTAGTTCAGGATGGCTCAGAGGCTCTACCCACCTATCTATTGGTAAATTGGTAAGTTATGAGAGATAAATTTAAGATAATATGCTCTGGTAATACTGAGAAACTTACAAACACACAATTAAAATGATAAAGGTAGAGATGTTGAACATGTTTTCATATATTTGTTGATTGATTGTATATCTTCTTCTGAGAAGTGCCTTCTCAGTTCCTTGGCCCATTTATTGATTGTATTATTTGTTTCCTTGGTGTTAAGATTTTTGAGTTGTTTTTTTTTTTATATATATATATATATCTAGAGATTAGTGCTCTATCTGACGTGCAATTAGAGAAATGCAAATAAAAACTACTCTAAGATTTCATTTCACTCCAGTTAGAATGGCACCTATTAAGAACACAAACAACAATAAATGTTGGAGAGGATGTGGGGAAAAAGGCACACTCATACATTGCTGGTGGGACTGCAAAATGGTGCAGCCAATATGGAAAGCAGTACAAAGATTCCTTGGAAAACTGGGAATGGAACCACCTTATGACCCAGCTATCCCACTCCTCGGTCTATACCCAAAGGACTTAAACACAGCATACTACAGGGACACAGCCACATCAATGTTTATAGCAGCACAATTCACAATAGCTATTCTGTGGAACCAACCTAGATGCCCTTCAGTAGATGAATGGATAAAGAAAATGTGGTGTATATATAGACAATGGAATATTACTCAGCAATAAAAGAGAATAAAATCATGGTATTCACAGGTAAATGGATGAAATTGGAGAATAAGTGAAGTTAGCCAATCCCCAAAATCCAAATGCTGAATGTTTTCTCTGATATAGGGAGGCTGATTCACAGTGGTGTTGGGACAGGGAGCATAGGAGGATTAGAGGAACACTAGAAAGGCCAATGGGGAGGGAAGGGTAGGGAGGAGGCAAGGGGTAAAAAAGAAAAAAAAAAAAAAGATGGTACAATGAGATGGATATCATTACCCTAAGTGCATGTATGAAGACATGAATGGTGTGACTATACTTGGTATACAACCTGAGAAATGTAAAAATGTGCTCTATAAGTGTAATATGATTGTAATGCATTCTGCTGTCATATATAACCACTTAGAATAAAAGAAAAAGAATAATAAAATTAAAAACTGATAAAGCTATTAAATTTGTTTACCATTAAATATTTTTCAAAATATCAATTACAGCCAAACAGTCAAGAGTACATAAAGCTAAACAGATGGTGATATGATGGCTTCCAAACTATTATTAAACTTACAGTGGGCTGGGGTTGTGGCTTAGTGGCGGAGCGCTCGCCTCGCAAGTGCGCGGCCCTGGTTCGATCCTCAGCACCACGTAAACAAATGCATTGCATTGTGTAAACTAAAGTAAATAAATAAATATTTTTTTAAAAAAAAAAAAAAAACTTACAGAGGAGGGAGGTGGTCTATACAGTTGATTTATCAGAACTTATGAACCTGCAGGGGATAGGAGAGGACACCATTGAAATATTTTTTAATAATAACATCTTTTTTTTTTTTGCTTTTGGTATACTATTGATTTTCATATTAATTGAAGTTTAGCATCCTTACATTAAACCCAAGTGGGAGGTATAAAAGCTACTATTAAAGTCACCACCTAGAATACATATACTGTTATACGAAAAGTGAAGTGACTGTCCTCTTGGAGGCAATAATGGAGGCCAAGTACACACCCATTTCATGTTTATGCTCGTAGGGATGAAAAAGTTTTATCTCTTCCTCACCTATGGCAAGGCTCATGTCTCCTAGAACAAAACTGAAGAAAGATTAAGAAAAGAAAAGCATGTTAAAAAATTTAAAGCAAGATCTTACATGAGCTTCACAGAGTGAAGAAAGATAAATGGTCCAGTCAAAGTTCCCACATTTTCCCCATGCCTCCCCCTTCTCCATTATGGATCAGCATCCACTTATCAGAGAGAACATTTGGCCTTTGGTCTTTTGGGATTGGCTTATTTTGATTAGTATGATGTTGTCCAACTCTATCCATTTATCTGCAAGTGCCATAATTTTATTTTCTTTTAATGCTGAGTAATATTCCACTGTGAGTAGGGAGAGGTCATGGGGGCAGGAAAGACAGTGGAATGAAATGGACATCATTACCTTTGGTACATATGTGACTGCACATATTGTGTGACGCTACATCATGTACAACCATAGAAATGTAAAGTTGTGCTGCAATCACGTACAATGACTATAAATGTATTCTGCTATCATATATACCTAATTAAAATAAATACATTTTTTAGAAGAGCCAGTAAAAATGGTATTTTTATGCTTAAGTTTGATGTGGAATGGGGTGATAAGCACCATTGAAGGTGTAATCAAAGAAATAGACTGGGGTCAATTTAGCTAGGCCAGTTCTTCAGATTCTTCTTGGCCTCTCTGGTGCCACATCCCTTCTCAGTTAATATAGGGCTGGATATCTGCTTTATGAAGGTCTTTAAAACAGGCAATAAGAGAAAGTCAGAAAGACCTTTCTGCTTGTATAATTTTCTCAAGATACCATGTTTAGGGGGAGTGTGCCCTGCACTACCCCATGGACTTGCAATGCCACAATTATTCCATGGAAGAAAGTTTGGGCATCACCAAAACTCAGGGGTTTTACCCTGCCATTCATCCAGGGTTTTCAGTTCTCTCTTTTAGTGCTTAATTCTCCATCCAAATGTTCCTTAAGCTTACATCTGACTACTTCCATTGTTCAGGAATTCTACTGCTGAAAGTAGACAGCCTCTGGAAATCTTTAATTTTTAGAAAGATTTCTCGTCATGGGCTAAAAATTTCTTCTCTGTAGTTTACTCTTGATCCTTGACCAATCTCTTGAAATATTATATTAGTTATTTTACAAATGGAAAAATTAAGTTTTATAGAATTTAAGTGGTGTACATATGGCAGGACAACAAGCTCTAGATCCATCTGTGACTAGAAGCTACCCACGTTTCCACTCAAGCTCTTTCTTTTTTCATTTCTCTTAGGAAATCCCTTAGTATGTACCAAGGACTGTCAAAGATCAAGAAAATGCAAGATAAAATAAAATACAGTGTGTGTACTCAAAATCCTTGTGGTTTGGGGCAGTGTGGACATGCTAATTAAATTTTGCAGCAAATTAGGATGAAAATTATAGAGAAAGTATGCAAATTTTGCTAAGGGATTATCTCAAACTTCTAATATAGCTAAATCTAAAATAGAAGTTGCAAGTGTTCTTAAATGAAACTCTAAGAAAATATGTATATGAAGTTCAATTTAATTATAACCATATTAAATCATACTCATCCACATAAGAAGTACTAAAAGTAGCTCTTCTCCAAACATACCAGTTACCTCTTTGTGACATTCCATGAAATCCAGCCACTTAATCTTCCTAGATTTACACATCATCTCAAACATGGATACTAACTAGATTAAGTCATTCTGGAACAACATAGCTATAATTTATTTTGTTCATCCCCTAACCAACTCTGCAGTCAAAGCAGGTCCCTTAGCCCATCTGAACCTAATTTACTCATCTGTGAAATGAAAGAATTAAACTTGATCTCTAAGGTGTCTCTCAGATTTAAAACTCTGTGATTTTCTGAATTACCTTTGGCCTGATTTGTACATTATTCTTTGAAAGCTTTAATTGCTTTTTATCCTCAAGCTTTTGATTTACTTTTTTATTTATTTTTATTTTCATGTTTGTGGCTTATCCATAAAAGTCTTTAGGACATGACACTTTAGGAATCATCCCATCTTACAAGTGGCTATGAATATTTTAGGGTCTTAGATGATGAAACTTGGGCTAGATTGTCCCATAATGGGCACAAAGCTTTAATATAATCAAGCAGTCCTACAAGAGGGATATTTTAGACAGCTCCTCCTAATTGTATCCCAGTGTAAATAAATGCCATGTGCCAACTCCTCAGTCAGTTTTTATTATGTTTTGATGATTTTGATTATTTGATAGACACTAATTTACCAAAGTCAATAAAGTAACACCATATTAGAACTGAAAAATATGAGAAAGTGGATCTTAATGTTCTCAGTCTTGAATTTGCTAAGAACTTTGTTCAGCTAGATGCTCTGCTAACTGGGTGCTAAGGAAGCCTAGCTATTATCTTTCCATCTGCTTCCCACTCCAATGTACCCACTTTACTGCTGGCTACCCAGCACTGACTCTAAAACAGAGCTCCTTTGACTTCATCTTAAAATGGATATCTCTTTCATGTTTCTCTTAAATGATATCATGCAGGTATGGTCTAGCTCCTCTGGAAATAAGACACATTTTAAAGAACTATTCTAAATCTAGAAATATATCTTTATCTGAATGGCTTGACACATAGTCATAACTCTGTGAGGATAAGTAAAAGACAATTTTTAAAAGATACTTAATAATATGGCTAAATGTTAAAGTACAAGCTATTAAAAACATTGTGATTAAAAGAATCAACAAATCTACATCTAAATATGGAAAGACAGAGTATGTTTACAACCAAACTCATGTCCTAAATTGATAGTTTGATCATTGCTTTTGGTCTTGGGAAAATGGGTCAGGTCATGGTGATCTGTTGTGCTGGATGGAGAGGCCTGGAAACAATCACTATTAACACTAATGCAAATAGAATGGCCATGAATTCTGATTTTTTCAAGGATATTTCAGGTTGGTACTGGCACCTGCTGTACAGCAATTAAAGCTTGTTATTTCTGTCTTTGGCACTGCCTTTCACTCAAAACTGCACTGGTTTGAATAATGATTTATATAGTCATCCAGACTACAAGCAAATTGCTAGCTCTCCTTCTCTAATGAAGAGGCTTTAAAACTTCTTGTGATTTAAATATGCAAACAAGGAAAGCAAACTACTATAAGGAATACAACCAGAAACCAGAAATAAAACAAAAGTGATTTTTTTTTAGTAACCAAATGTAAAAAAAAAAACATAAAATAAAGTTCATATGTTATTTATAAACTCTTTCATGACAAGGGAAACTATCAGTTTCTCGTTATGAGTCTATTTTGTATTAGAGTTAGATATAAGGTGTTGGCTACCTGTTTGTTTGTTTGTCTATAATTTTTAGAATAAGAACTTTAGACGTGTCCTTATAGAAACAAGTATTTTGATAGCCAAATAACCAAACAATTTATAACAGAAGAACAAAAGAAAGTGATTTTAAAATACAAGATGAAGCACAAAGCATGTTTTAGAAGCATGTAAGTATGGTTCCACCTGCTATAATGGCAAACATTTCTAAGCTAAATGCAATAATGACATTTGTGAAAAATACTATGAAACTGTCAAAAAATTATAATTATGATTTGTAGTTTCTGCTAAAGAAGGCAAAAAGCATGCAATTTAAAATTTAAAAAGATGACCATATTTAAGGTGAGTTTTTTAAGGTAAATATTTCCATTGATTCAGGAGAGACAATTAGTCACATCATCAACTGTAGATTTACAGATGCCATTGACAATAGTCTTAGTAATTCAGTGTCTTTGATGATAAACTATATGAGGTTGTATGTCTATCTATACATGCCTAAATGTATGTGGATGTTTCATATTCTTAACACAAATAATTGGACACTTATAGATTTGCATTGCTGCATTATTTTTTATATTAATACAGAAAAATTAAATAAGACTCATGCAGTCCCTGGCTTTGGAGAACTTACACTTTATTTTTGCACACCTTAAAAAAGAAGTTAGACATACAAAGAAATAAATATTAAATTTCATTACCATATTTTTAATTACTTCACCTCTTTAGTTTTCTTATAGTGAATTTCATTACAAAACCATGCTTTAAGCATCTAATTACTCTCTAGTGTGATATGCAGAGCATTAAGATATATATTTATCATACATATTTTTTAGCTGAAACTTGGCAATTTTCAAGACTAAACTTGCCAAATTAAAAAATAAATTGATTTATGCTTGACATAAAAGCACTAAAATGACGACCAAGATTCTCTGAAGTATACACTTGATAGAAATAGCTGAAAAAACAGAATTTCAGTGACTTCATATTTCATCTTTCAGCTTCGTTCTTGCTATTAATTCCTTCAGTAATTTATTTTTGTGGTGGACAACACCAGATCTCTGTACCCTATAATTACTGCTGGGCCACTATGTAAACAGAAGTTTCACTAAGAATAGTCCTTAGAGAAACTCCACAGTCAATTTGTAAATGTTTTCTATTGATTATCCATGATATGACTATAATTATGAATTTCTTTTTTTTATTTTTGAAGGGGCATTAAAGGTAACAAATTATAATTTCCTCAGTTTACTAATAAAGACCCTGTGGCACTAGGGATAACAGGAATGTATCTCAACATTATAAAAGCTATCTATGCGAAACCCCATTTTAAATGGAGAAAAATTGAATCATTCCCTCTAAAATATGGAACAAGACAGGGATGCCCCCTTTCACCACTGTTATTTAACATACTACTTGAAACTCTGGCCAGAGCAATTAGATGAAAGAAATTAAAGGGATCCAGATAGGAAAAGTAGAACTCAAATTAGCACTATTTGCTGATGATATGATTGTATACCTAGAAGACCCAAAAAATTTCACCAGAAAATTTTAGAACTAGTAAATAAATTCAGCAAAGTAGCAGGATACAAAATCAACACCCATAAGTCAAAGGCATTTATGTATATCAGTGACAAATCCTCTGAAAGGGAAATGATGAAAACTACACCATTTGCAATAGCATCAAGAAAAATTAAATATTTGGGAATCAACTTAATGAAAGACGTAAAAGACCGCTATAACGAAAATCACAGAACACTAAAGAAAGAAATTAAGTCAGTATCCAAGGGAAGGGGAATGAGAGGAATGAAGAAACTTTAAGTAGAACAGATCGGGGGAAGATAGGAGAGGAAGAAAGGGAATAGAATAATAATAGAATGAGTTAGACATCATTACCCTAAGTACATGGATGAAGACACAATTGTTGTGAAAATACTTTACGTAAAACCAGTGACTTGAAAAATTGTGCACTTTATATGTAATATGAAATGAATTGAACTCTGCAAAGCATGTATAACAAATTAGAATTTAAAAAAATAAATTAAGGAAGACCTTAGAAGATGGAAAGATCTACCTTGTTTTTGGATAGGAGAATCAATATTGTCAAAATGACTATAATTACCAAAAGCATTATATAGTTTCAATGCAGTTCCAATCAAAATCCCGATGACATTCCTTATAGAAACAGAAAAGGCAGTCATGAAATTCATCTGGAAAAATAAGAGAGCCAGAATAGCTAAAGCAATCCTTAGCAAGAGGAATGAAGCAGGTGGCATCAATATACCAAACCTTAAACTATACTACAGAGCAATAGTAATAAAAACAGCATGGTATTGGTACCAAAATAGACTGGTAGACCAATGGTACAGAATAGAGGACACAGAGACTAATGTGCACAACTACAGCTATCTTATATTAGATAAAGGTGCCAACAACATACACTGGAGAAAAGATAGCCTTTTCAACAAATGGTGCTGGGATAATTGGAAATCCATATGCAACAAAATGAAACTGAACTTCTATCTCTCACCATGCACAAAACTCATCTCAAAGTGGATCAAAGACCTAGGAATTCAACCAGAGACCGTGCATCTTATCGGATTAGGCTCCTACTTCCTTAATAACACTCCTATTGCATAAGAATTAAAATCTAGAATTAATGAGTGGGATGGATTCAAACTAAAAAGCTTCTTGGCAAAAGAAACAATCAGTGAAGTGAATAGAGAACCTAATATTTGGGAACAAATCTTTATGACACACATGTCAGATAGAGCACTGACCTCTAGAATATATAAAGAATTTAAAAATCTTAACACCAAAATAAACAAATAAATAAATAAAACAATCAATAAATGGGCCAAGGAACTTGTCAGACACTTATCAGAAGAAGATATACAATCAATCAACAAATACATGAAAAAATGTTCAACATCTCTGGCAATTAGAGAAACGCAAATCAAAACTACTCTAAGATTTCGTTTCACTCCAGTTAGAATGGCACCTATTAAGAATATAAACAACAATAAATGTTGGAGAGGATGTGGGGGAAAAAGGCACACTCATACATTGCTGGTGGGACTGCAAAATGGTGCAGCCAATATGGAAAGCAGTATGGAGATTCCTTGGAAAACTGGGAATGGAACCACCTTATGACCCAGCCATCCCACTACTGGGTCTATTCCCAAAGGACTTAAAAGCAGCATACTACAGGGACACAGCCACATCAATGTTTATAGCAGCACAATTCACAATAGCTAGATTGTGGAACCAACCTAGATGCCCCTCAGTAGATGAGTGGATAAAGAAAATGGGGTATATATAGACAATGGAATATTACTCAGCAATAAAAGAGAATAAAATCATGGTATTCACAGGTAAATGGATGAAATTGGAGAATATAATGCTAAGTGAAGTTAGCCAATCTCAAAAATGCAAATGCCAAATGCCAAATGTTTTCTCTGATATAAGGAGGCTGATTTACAGTGGGGTTGGGACGGGGAGCATAGGAGGATTAGAGGAACACTAGAAAGGTCAATGGGAAGGGAGGGCAAGAGAGGGAACAAGGAGGTATAAAGGGAAAAAATATGGTAGAATGAGATGGATATCATTACCCTAAGTACATGTATGAAGACAGGAAAGGTGTAAATATACTTTGTATACAACCAGAGATATGTAAAAATGTGCCCTATATGTGTATTACGAATTGTAATACATTCTACTGTCATATAAAACAACTTCAAATAAAAAGAAAAGAAATAAAAAATTCACACAGTCTCAAATAAATATTGGATATGAGATAAGGATCTTATTTCCAACCAGTGATACAGCTGTCTACATTTGGAGAAAAAATAAAAAAATAAATACTGAACTCTTCTCACTCTTTCAATTAAAAAAAAGCTGCTGTATTAAAATATTAAATATAATTATTCAAAGAAAAAAAAAAGACCCTATGGCACAGAAGAGGTAAATGGCTTATCCAGCTTTCCATGGCTTCTAAATGCTGTAGTTGGAGATATCCTAGCACTAGCCTGTGAGTCATTCCTACAATCCTGCAGGGATGCAGCTTTATTACCTCTTCTAAAAGTTACCCTGTGAAAATGAATAGTACTGAACTATCTTTGAGTGGTGATGCCTGCTATTTGTGTATTACCTTTTTGGCAATGGCAATGATATTATGATTAAAGGAGATTTAGTTGGAAACGAGCACAGAATATTGGCAAGCACAATGGATAAAATATTCAAGAGTAGTAAGAATCAAAAAAGAAGAAGAATACTAGAAGTACAAGGGTTCATTTACTACAATCAATTTGACTTTGTACATACTTTGTAATATTTTACACCAAGGGTTTTATCTTTCCTAATTTTAAACATCAGGAGAATTTATTTGTAGGCTTTACATGAGTTACATTGTCCATATATTTATCAACTGGGAAAGCTTTAAGATTATGTATGTGACTAACAATTGTTGCACTCTGTGAAATTTATATGAAGATTTAATGAGCAAGAACAATAGGCGGAACTCTCATATTTGCTATAACCCCAATAATGTCATGAAGGAGGGTCATGGCTAAGTTTGCTATAATACCAAATGAAACATACAGGTCACATGACTTATTTTTTTCTCCTATCTGACATAAGCAGGAAATGCAGTATTAGACAAAATATTGTCTCTGATTTACTTTCTCCTCATGTTCAAAACTGCTTGCATTAAATATTCTTGCATTAAATATTTTTTCTTTCTATCATTCTCCAAACTAGTTTATTCTATTTGACAATGAGCTACTCTATACAGGATACTGATTATGTTCTCTGAACAGTACTAAAAGTTATGACAGATACAAACAAATTTGAATAATATTTTCTGTACTCAAGCAATTTGTAATTTATTGGAAGAGGCAAGATGTAACAGTTAAGAGAAAGTGTCAATTAATATACTACAAAGATACTTCTCAATATAGTTTTAAGAATGACAATCAGCTATTTTTGCTCAGGTAAAATGATAGCCACAAAAGAATAAATCAGGAGGGCTTCTGCCAACATACTCCTCATATACTACATGAATTATATTTACACACACATCTTTCAATATCCTACTGTGTTAAAAAATGTGAAAAATAATGCCTATCATCATAGACATTCTAGCAATAAGACATTTTCAGGACAAAATGAAATTTTTATAAAAATTTCCCTTTGGTATCTCTCTTTACTTCCTTCATAATGCAATGATATGGTATTAAAAATTTCTTTCTGTACTTTTTTTTGTCGTAAAAAGGATTTCTGTACTCTTTTTAGGTTGACAAGAGGGGAGGGGGAGTCATAGTGTGTTTGGATAACTGGCTATCTGGAAAACTTCACGTGGTTAAGAAGGGTTTAGGAAAAAGGAAATGGGAAACCGGATTTTAAGACTAATTTGAGGCTAAAGGAAGAAGTTTTGTACTTCCTTCTAGATAATATTTCTGCATTTTACAACCTTAGGTTCAAGAGGTTGGAAAATATATGGTGCTGTGATTATAGTGTGGTTTCATTACTGAAAGCTTGGTCTTCAGCGTGGTGGTGAATTCTTTAAATGGAGGGAAGGGTCTAGGTGATTATGTCATTGAGACACTGACCTCAGAAAGTTCTATTGCTGGTCTGAGATATTTTGTGATAGCAATAGAAAATAGACTTAAGACATTGATAATAAGTGGTAGAATTCTTATCCATAAAGAAGGACATGAATTTAGCTGGAGTAAACTGTAGACCCTGAGTTGGGGAGACATGCTCCAGTTGAAAACCAAATGAAAAATACTAAAGTCCTTATAGTTGTTAAAAGAGTAAGTGTATGTATGAAGACACGAATAGTGTGAATATACTTTGTATACAACCAGAGATATGTGAAAATGTGCTCTGTAAGCATAATATGAAATGTAATGCATTCTGCTATCATTTATAACAACTTCGAATTAAAAAAAGAAAAAAAAAGACAAAATGGTTACGAATTTAGTGTAAAGGTTTAATTGGTTTTATTTGTAATTTTAGAATTAAGCAATACCACATTCTATCTTATAGAATGAGTATTATGATAAGTTCAGCAGAGTAGACTGGCTTTTTAGTCAGTAAAGGTCTGAAGAAAGTAGAAATATGAAATGAAAAGCAGATTGGTCATTTCAGATAGTTTCCTTACAGGGTTCAAAGGCAACTTCCGTATTTTGCCTTCTCAGGTAAAGCAGGCTCATTCTGATTGGTTTCTATGAATCTGCTTGTATTTCTTTTTGTGTTTTTGAATACTGGCTCATTTCAGAGTTTAGTTCCATTATATGGCACCAAGCAGGAGTGAGTCCACTCTGGTTTGGTGTGGTCTCCTGGGGTCCAGTATAAGAAAAAAAAAGGCTCCTATGACTTTGTTTCATATATTCCATGCTTCATAGCTGATATATTAAAGCTAAACAAGTCTATTTCCTTTATGAAATTCAAAATATCCTGTAAGCAAAGGATTGGCTTCTCTTTTAACGGCATTGCCCATTTCTGGTATCTTGTTAGCTATATAGTAGGTACATCTTAACTACATAACTTTCGTGGGAAGACATGATAAATCCAATTTTTGGTGATTTTTGTTGTTCAAGATGCCTGATGATTTTCATTTATTTATTTATTTTTAGAACTATTCTTCCTAGAAATTTTCAGCAGCCCTGGAAAATAAATGTATTGCACTTCATTTGAAATCTGGGAAAAGATGGAATTTGGGGAGCCAAACCTCTCCTTTAGAAATCAATTCTTCAATTATGCAGCAGAATTGCTGAAACACTCTCATTCAAGAAACTTGTGTTATTTGTTGGACCAACTACCGATAAATAGCGTGCTGATTTTGACTTCAATAAGCAACTGGAGACAAACTGTGACCAAAAGAGCTGGAAAATATATTGCCCCAGAGCAATTAAATGTCTTTAAAATAAGTAAGAAACTTCTTCTAATCAATAAAATTTGATGAGGAGCAACTTTATATAGAACTATCCTGGAGACTGTTAATTCTGAATTCTTTTAAATGCAAATGAAAATGATAATGAATATCTCATTCAGAGACCACTCACAGGAATAGGGGGTACATGTTAGAAGGACAGTTTGAAAATAACTGATGAGTCCACACAAGGATAACAAGTGTCATTGGTATCACTAAGAAATCAAAAGGCAAGCTTTTCCTACCAGGATCCTAAGCCAAAAATTTTGCACCCTGCTTTCTACTTTGAAGCAAAGCTGTTTGACTTTGAAAGCCTCTTCAGATAAACAGGCTTTCATACTCTACATAATACTTTTGTGAGTGGCTTTAGCAGTTATCCGGAATATTCCAGGTTATTATCCCAAAACTTTATCCTCTCATTCTACATCAATTCAAGTTTAAAACGAAAGTTAAAATGTCTAATGGAAATTTGAAATTCATTTCTTTCAGTAATATTTTTAATGGGAACATAAACTGAGTCCCTTACAGGATGAAAATGGTTTTAAAACCATTTTAAATGTGTCTTTTATTTCAATTTCTTATTTTTAAAATTTTTCCTATACTACAGGAAAGCCCTGTTTACAAAACAAAACAAAACAAAACAAAAAAAAAAGTGTCATTGCTTCTCTTTGCAGATAGCCACATTTGATTTCAAAATCAAGTTGGTGTCTGGGAAGCTCAATTGACTTCCTGTAACAAGACTATTATTTCATTTCAGATGAATATAATGGCTGAGTGGGGTAGAGATCTGTTTCTATAGGTACCAATGCTTTCACCCATGAACATTTCTCTCTTCTATTCTAATATCTGAAATTTCAGAGAAATGATTTTGAGTTATGGAACAATTTAAAAAATGGATAATATATAAATAAAAGAGTCATTTATATCTAAAAAAATGTAAATGAGCTATGTTAAGCCAAACATCATCTTCTTACAGAGCTACAGAAAGTCATTAGGAATGATATATTTCTGGGGACAGTGCTATGTAAAATGTACACTATGTCTTCCCTTTGAGATGATACCATTTAAGGAGGTTCTTCTATTGACTGATGTAAAAATGTCAGATAATTCCATTTTAGTAGTTGTGCTTGTTAATGAACAACTGCTTTCTTCACTTTGAGGGCTCTGGTAGGACCATAGAAAATAACAACACATTGATGGCTTGAGGGATATGTTGATAAAATTTAATTGTGCAATCAAGTCACTCATAGGGGTCACTTGTCTTCACAGTAGATCAATGGAATATTTTTGTGGCTGCTCTTTTGATGTGGTCTTATGTACCATGTCTGCTCCTACCTTATCTCGCACTTTAGTTATAGATAAAATTATGGTTACAGGTATGTTATTTATTTGATGCTATTGTAAATGGGGTAGTTTTCATCATTTCCCTTTCAGAGGATTTGTCACTGATGTACAAAAATTCCTTTGACTTGTAGGTATTGATTTTGTATACTGCTACTTTGCCGAATTCATTTACTAGTTGTAAAAGTTTTCTGGTAGAGTTTTTTGGGTCTTCTAGATATATTATTATATCATCAGCAAATAGTGCTAATTTGAGTTCCTCTTTTCCTATCTAGATCCCTTTAATTTCTTTCGTCTGTCTAATTGCTCTGGCCAGAGTTTCAAGTAGTATGTTAAATAACAGTGGTGAAAGGGGGTCATCTCTGTCTTGTTCCTGTTTTTAGAGGGAATGTTTTCAATTTTTCTCCATTTAAGATGAGGTTAGCCTGGAGCTTTGCATAAATAGCTTTTATAATGTTGAGATATGTTCCTGTTATTTCTAGTTTTTCTAGTGTTTTGAACATAAAGCGGTGTTGTATTTTGTCCAATGATTTTTCTGTATCTATTGAGATGATCATATGCTTTTTATCTTTAAGTCTATTGATGTTATGTATTACGTTTATTGATTTCCGTATGTTGAACCAATCTTGCATCCCTGGTATAAACCCTACTTGATCGTGGTGCACTATCTTTTTGATATGTTTTTGTATTCGATTTGTCAGAATTTTGTTGAAGATTTTTGCATCAATGTTCACTAAGGAAATTGGCCTGAAGTTTTCTTTTTTGGCTGTGTCTTTGCCTGGCTTTGAAATCAATGTAATATTGGCCTCATAGAAAGAGTCTGGAAGAGCTCCCTCTTTTTCTATTTCTTGAAATAAGTTGAAGAGTATTGGTATTAGTTCATCTTTGAAAGTCTTGTATAACTCTGCTGTAAACCCATCCAAGTCCTGGACATTTTTAGTTGGTAGCTTTTTTTTTTTTAATATTTATTTATTTGCTTTAGTTGTACACATTGCAATGCATTTATGTTTACTTAGTACTGAGGATGGAACCCCAGCCGCGCACATGCTAGGCGAGTGCTCTACCGCTGAGCCACAACCCCAGCCCCAAGTTGGTAGCTTTTTGATGGCGTCTTCTATTTCTTCACTTAAAACTGATCTGTTTAAATTGTGTATAGCCTCCAGTTCCAGTTTGGGCAATTTATATGACTCTAGAAATCTGTCAATGCCTTCAGTATTTTCTATTTTATTATAGCACAAGTTTTTCAAAGTAATTTTTAATTATCTTCTGTATTTCTGAGGTGTTTATTGTGATATTTCCTTTTTCATCATGGATGCTTGTAATTTGAGGTTTTTTTTCTCCTTTTTTTCATTAGCATTGCTAAGGGTCTGTCAATTTTATTCATTTTTTCAAAGAACCAACTTTTGGATTTGTCAATTCTTTTGTTTCTTTAGTCTTAATTTCATTAATTTCAGCTCTGATTTTAATTATTTCCTGTTTTCTACTGCTCTTAGTGTTGAACTGTTCTTTTTCTAGTGCTTTGAGGTGTGATATTAAGTAGCATCAAAAAAAAAAAAAAAACCTGGGAATCAACTTAACAAAGAGGTGAAAGACCTCTATAACAAAAACTATAGAACACTAAAGAAAGAAATTTTATATAAGACCTTAGAAGATGGAAAGACCTACCTTGTTCTTGGATAGGCAGAATTAATATTGTCAAAATGTCCATGCTACCAAAAGCATTATACAGATTTTTTTTTTTTTTTTTTTTTTTTTTTGCAAATTCAAAGCCAGCCTCAGCAAAAGTGAGGCGCTAAGCAACTCAGTTAGACCCTGTCTCTAAATAAAATACAAAATAGGGCTGGAGTTGTGGCTCAGTGGTTGAGTGACCCTGAGTTCAATCTTTGGTATCCCACCCCCCAAAAAAAATCTTCCCCAGAACTGTATCCTCTGATCATCCCACGAATAACATAGTTTTGAAATATGTATCACATCCACAATCCTACAAATCAGACTCAAGATGCAAAGAGCCATTTAGAAACATAAATAATAAAGAAGAAAAAAATAACAAAAATAATTTTAAGCATTTAAATAAACTTTAAAAGAAAGATGATTAACTAAAATTTGCAATTAGATTTAAGGTTTTGTAGAGTATCGTTAATAATAGGAAGTTGTGTATGTGTTTGTGTGTGTGCGTGCATGCGCACGCACTTTGGAAATCATGAGCAATAGCCTCTCTATGAAAAACAAACAAATGAATGGACATATTCATTGGTCCTAATTGTATGCAATCTTAATGGATATGTGTTCGTCCTCGTAATTGTTATAGGACCTGCTAAGAAAGTGTAAGATAATGTCTTTATATATTATTAAAATTTTAA
The DNA here is from genome assembly GCA_025594165.1 of Tamias sibiricus. Taxonomy (NCBI): domain Eukaryota; kingdom Metazoa; phylum Chordata; class Mammalia; order Rodentia; family Sciuridae; genus Tamias; species Tamias sibiricus. The sequence continues at coordinate 40,606,517 of CM046671.1, forward strand.
AGCTGATGAACCTTCAGCTTGGACTCATGATTATTTGTGAATACTACTGTAAGCACTGGCAATAACTCAAAGAATTCACCCCAATTACACATGTCATTTAGGAGTGTTGCCATGAAAGTATGTTAATGATGCTAAGTAATGTACACATATATGAAAAGTCTCAAAGTTCCTTCTGAGGTAATACTTGGTACAGCAGAACTTTGTGAGGTTCCTGTTTCCTTGAGAATATATCAATGAGTGAAGTTTTGAAAGAGTTTAAGATATTCAAATTAATCTATAAAAATGAACTTTCTAGTTGTTGATATGATTTGTATTTTTAAAATATTTTCTTTTACCTCATTACCTGTTTGGTACTATCTATCTATTGTTTCTATGAACTAAATTTAACTGGATTAAGAGTTACCTGCTGATGGCTTCATCAAGTGTTCCCCACATGTGGAAGTCTTCCTAGTCATGGTCCTAGAAATTTCTCAAATTTAGGCATGAGACAAATGACTCAGTTATTTTCCATAAGCTGTAATGTTCTCATCGGGTTGTTGTTGACTCCCTTTGGAACAGTTAAACCCTAAGCAACAGTTTATAGTGCAAGTAAATTATGAATTTTTATTAATGCAATGGTTTCATCACATGAATAAGGCTAAATGAAGTGCAGTGACCTAAATCTGACAAATGACTGGTCCCCATAGCCTGTGAGGATAATAGTAGCATTCTAGCCTGGATTTTCAATTCCGCTTGCTACAAGATAGAATGAACATCTCTTAATATGTAAATCACAGAAAGTAGACTAATGTGTGAAAATTTTCAATAAGCCCCAAAACTGTCATTTTAAAGTTAGCATCTGATTAGGATCTAGAATGAAAGCTATACCTATTTTAACTGTAAAACTCAAGATTAATGGTATAATATTTATCACACTATCATTATATATTTTAATCCTTGAAATCAGAAAAGAAGTTTTGTTATATTTTTAAGTCTTAGAAAAGTGTTTTATTCATTATTTATTTTTTATTAATTTTTTTTAGTTGTAGGTGGACACAATACCTTTATTTTATTTATATGGTGCTGAGGGTCAAACCCAGGGCCTCACACATGCAAGACAAATGCTCTATGGCTAAGCCATAGCCCCAGCCCTGTTTTCATTATTTTAAAAGGAAAGTTTTAATATTGAACAAATTCCTGTAGTTTATAACCCTAGATTTAAAACATGAAAGAATCAGCCCCCAAATTGTTTGTAAACATTAAAAATAACTAATTTACAATGTAGCTGGATATAAAAATGTATATGAAGCACAGGGCTCCAGAGGCTGAGGCAGGAGGATCGTGAGTTCAAAGCCAGTCTCAGCGACTTAGAAAGACACTGAGCAAATTAGCAAGACCCTGTCTCTAAATAAAATATAAAAAGAGCTGGCGATGTGACTCAGTGGTTAAATGGCCCTGGATTCAATCCTTAGTACAAAAAAAAAAATGTATTTGCAAAAGGCAGAGATGAACTCACTATGTGGAACTTGGTGTGTTACAAAAGATATATGAACAATTGCAACAGTGTAAAAGGAACCTGGCCTAACATGGAGAGTTAAGATTACTGAAGGCTATATGTTAAGATATGAGCTTGAGGTCATGAGCACATTTGGGAGAAATCAAAATGATTTCAAGAATGTAATGTGGTAAGTGGGTGTGTTTGTAGCTGGATAAAATGTGGTAAATTTGAAAACTTAGAGATGCCCATTATTCCTTAGACAGGTGACATGTGATGGACCATGTACCAAAACAGGGCTAAAAAGATCCATCTAATCATGGAGGCAAGTTAATCATTTTGAATTTAATTCTAAGGGTAAAGAGACATCATTAACTCAGTGGGGAAAAAAAAAAATGAAGTTGTACTTTTAAATGCTCACCCTGGAACAATATAGAAAAAGAAATCTAAGGAGATGATAACTGCAGGAAGATTAATTATTAAAAGCCTTTAGAGAATACCAGGCTAGTGATGGTGTGTGAAAGAATGTGACCCCTTCCACAGTGAACATCAATATGGAAATAAGATTTGTGGATATGTCCTGGAGTTGCAGTTAGCTGTAATTTACAGTATCGTTATGGCCTAAAATTTCAGTATTCTAAGTTATCAAATTATGTATTACATTTGATAAGATTGTTTTATAGTAAAACACTTTTCCCAGGTTTCATGGAGAACACTTCTTTTTTAGTCATGTACCATCAGTATAGGCTGTGTTTTTATATTAGATCTTTCTTGGCTGATATTTCAGAACTGATGTCATTCTTATTTCTTCACCAGAATATAGCTAAATGGGCATTTCTAGCTTCTGAATGCCTATACAGGTACCAGAAGGCTAAGTACCTTGTCCAATAATTTTCTAGATATTTTCCAGCATAAGCAAGATCTTCAGCCCTATTATAGAACAACAGATAAGAATGGCTAGCATGTGGTTGTGAAATTGCATTTAAAAATAGTAATTGTTTTCTAGTAAGTGTTGAAATTTGGGAAATTTTCAAAATGCTGATCTTAAAGTCTTTATAAGAAATTTATTTTTGTAGATTTTGTGGTCTTTGTTTGTTTGTTTGTTTGTTTTATAAACTTGCAAATTGCGAGCAATCCTAGCTTCCAAAGCCTTTGATAGAAAACTTCACTCTGGTCTTGCTACCTATTACAGTAGGAGCTCTTTTAACCAGCCTGCTCTTTAACTCACTCATCAAGTTAACCAGTGACCTGTGCTCCTTCCCCAAATCATAATGATCCTTATTTCTGGTTCTGTACATGCTGGCAGCAAATTACTCTGTTATGCCTGGGCTTTAGCTCTCCCTAACATGCTTACTGAGAGCTCATTATGTTTGCCCCCTAACCAGTTTATACCATGTACATAATTTTGTAATTATTTAAATTAAATACATTACAGAAACTGATAAAATGCTGTGAGAAGGGAGTGAACAGTTACATGAAACTGGGTGCTTTGAAATGATGTATTATCCATTGCCCTCACCTTCTAAATTATTGTTGAAATAAGGGATTTGCAAGGTAGTTTAAAAATTTGGCATTCAAAAATCTGCAATTCTGAACTCCTATACATTCAGATGTGTCTTAAATTGTTCCACTTTAATGATATCAAAACTTTAAAGCATGAAGAATGCATTATGGATATTTTATGCAAAAATATAGCTCAATTTGGCAGACTTAGCTTTAAAGAGGGGGCATGTTGGCTTACCATCAAAGATTGAAAGATAAATATACATTTGTGTGTTTTAAATGAATATAAAATGTTTAATATATGTATCATTTAAAATTATTCCACTTTTTAAGTGATGTTTCTCATGAAGCCGGATCTGGTTTATCATTGTCCCGAAGTGACCCTAGTCAAACAATAGCCCAGCCATGAAAGAGTCTTTCCTGAATCACCAGTAGATATTCTGCTTCTAGATCTTTAATGACTTTCCTGAGCTGGACAATGGTTTTCGTGATTTGCAGCCAGACTCCTACCTAGCTTGTTTTCATTTCTCGCAGCACCTTTCAGTGACACCCAGACTAACTACACACATCAGAATCAAACCTTTCATTTCTGTCTCATGGTGCCTATTGAAAATTGTGAGTTGTAAAATACTGAGTAACTCTCAGGACTTTTTATTATTATTATTATTTCCTCTGCTAGGTACCAGGAGAGTAATAATCCAGATAGCACCAGGTGCAAGCAAAACCTCATCCAAGAGACTGGTTGCTGCTGCTGCCCGCTGATGGTGCAGCTCCTTGGAATAATTAAAACAGGCAATTTGACCACAGATGCATTTCTCTTGTTAATCATCAGGTCATTAGCCTTAATAAGATCAATCTGTGATTAGATTTGCCATATCTCAAACCAATGAAATGGAGCAGAGAGGAAATCAAATTCCAAGTACATGTTTCATTTATCGCTAACCTTCATCTGATGCCACAAAGCCCCAGTAGTTTGTAGAGGTTACAGATGCATTCGCTCCATGCCTAAGTGATCAGAGATTCAGCAGAATGACAGCAAAGGGGGAACACATTGAGAATAAAAAGGACTAATTTAGTGATCAGCACTTGTTTATGGTACACTGAGCCGGTTGGCTGAATTATTGGCAGTGTGACCTATTTCTTTTAATCATTAGTGCACTCCAGCAGGGATGTATGGGTAGAACTAGCATTGCTGTCCCAGTGCTGTTCCAGAGAGATAACATGAGAGAGGAGAGAGAGAGAAAGAGATCCTTGAATGTTAAGGATCAATTCAAAACCCAAAGCAAACCTAAGTCCTCTGATCACTCAGAGACTCAGTCTTTACTGAAGTTGAAGTTTTAGAAAATGACAGAGTTCATTTGCAATAGTCTCTACTTTACCTACATGTTAGGATCACTTGGGGCACTTTTGAAGGTCCTCAGTTGATAAACTTTGAAAATATGCTAAATTGAAAAAAAGTCAGATGCAAAATACTACATGTTGCATATTTTTACTTACATGCATTTTCCACAATAGGTAAAAACCCTTAGAGAGAGAAATTAGATCAATAGTTACCAGGCGGTGAGGAGAGAGGAAATAAGGAATGGGTTTGGGGTGATGAAAACACATTGGATTTAGTGGAGATGGTTATGCAACTTTTGATCATGCTAAAAAATACTGAATTGCATACTATAACATGAGTTTCATGTTGTATATATCAAAGATCAATAAATAATACAATTAAAAAAATATTATGAGGATCAGGCTGAACCAGGCCAATCATACCAGAACATCTGAGGCAGGGAACCAGGTTCTGCCCTGTGCTCTGAGAGTGACTTTCTCATGGATATCTATGAAATCATAAAAATTAAGAAGGGGAAGGGTTCTGCAACCTTTATAGTCAAGCTTTATGCTGAGAGTATGCTCTAAAACAGCTGAAGAAAGCAAGAGCCCCTTTTATAATCAAGTCACTGTTCTTCATGTGCCACAACACCCTCCTGGCCTCTGCCCTCCACGAACCTGGGACCATTTGTGTATTTGGTCTGTTCTCTTGCTTTCTCCCTGTCAGATGTTCTCTCACAATTCTCAAATTCTCCATCCTTTGCCCTTTTGCTAGCAGCTTCGTTTCTAGCAGCAGCAACTCTAGGTGGAAGTGGCAATAATATATTGAACACTTTCAGTCTATGGCTAAAGCATTTGTGGACTCTGTTTTCAAGCAGCTTAAATTGTGCTACTCAGCCATTTTCTTTAATAATTATTTGATCAATGCTTCAGACTTCCTCAGAAGTGTATTGATATTTGAGCTGACACATCCATACTTAACCTCTCTATATCAAACATGGAGACAAAGTGCGTCCTGTGGGCCTCTTACATAAAATGATTGAAAAACAGTACAGGGGTATTAAATAAAAGACACCCTATTGTTTTCTCACTTACATCTGCTATACAGATGTATTGTCCTCCCACTTTCTAAAATAATGTATTGGCAGTAATATTGGCGATTATTATAAAGAGGTTTATATTTTTGAATGGATAAGACTGAGGAGAAAGACACGAAAAGTAATAATGGAGAAGAAGCACATACAAAGTTCCACCACAGTCCTTTTAAACCAATGAAGGCAATGTCACTCCGTGTGCCATCCTTCCATAAGTCAAGTGTGGTCTAGAAAGTCCTTGGTAGTAGGCAGAACATGGAGAAAGTGCTATATGAGCTGGAAATCAGAGGCCTAAAAATAGACTGGGAACATCAATGAACTACTAGTTTCAAAACCATGCTAGTAAAGAATAACATTATATGTAAAACACAATTTCATTACTGTACTTGTTGAATTAAAGTTTAACATGAAAAAAATAAATAAACTTAGTTCCTCCTTCTTAAAAAAAATAAAAAATCTATGTGGTAGCTGGGGACAGTGTCACATACCTGTAATTCGAGTGGCTCTAGTTGCTGAGGCAGGAGAATCCCAAGTTCAAAACTAGCCTCAACAATTTAGCAAGGCCCTGCCTGCCTCCAAATAACATACAAACTGGCTGGGGATGAGTCAAAGAGGGCTCAAAAACTAAAGCAGACCATCTACTTCCTATGGAAGTTTTAGAGGAGTCTGAATCCTGAATAAGGAAGAATGTGCTTCAGAAGGATCATGCAGTAGATTAAGCTCTGATCCTTCATATGCCTGCTTTCTTCTGAAAGAAGTTGGTACCCTCTAGAAATTTTGTTTATTGTGTTTTAACAGTTATTGATACCTCTACTTTTGCATTTTTTTATGAGATGTTTTTCTTTTGACCTCAGGAACTACCAGAGCATAAATTCTTGTTTGTAGGGAATTACGTTCAGCAAATTTGTGAGCTTTTGTTCTGAGTCTTATTCAAGGAATAGAATCTCTTTTACAAGATCCACAAAGCATGGGATTTCTGCTCAACCTGCAACCTAGGAAGATGGAAGAACTCCATGGAAGAACTCTAGGTATCATCTGGTCTTTAATATTTAACATTAGTATTTTATTTTTAAATTTCATACTTTCTGATACCTTTAGAAAACATTTATTTATATAGAATATCACTGATTTTTTCTTTTAAATCATTGGGTATCAGGGCTAAATTTAAGAGAAGTTGATTGGTTTATTAAGGGCAGAGACTGAAGTGTTCTGAGTTGTTTATGAGGATTACGAGGCCTTTCCATGTGTGTGTTTTGATGGTTTCCTAAGAAGCAACTTGTCTTCACTAAATGTGGAGGTATTGGTGTCTTTTTAAGCACTCCTGCCCCTGTGAGGCTAGAACCAGTGATCAGGGGATGCCAGTGGCTCTGACTCCTCTATAGATGCCTCCCTCACTTTGATAATGTCCTTTGGTAACGTCCTCCTGCTTTCTAAAAGCAACCACTGTTTGGTTTTATGCATGTATCATCCACTTGACACTGATGGCTTACTTTTCAATAAAATACTGTTCCCTTCTCTTTTCTTTTTCTGTACAATTCAATATGTCATTTTTTAAAAAGCACAGATTGAATCAAGGGGTGTTTAATCACTGAGCCACATTCCCAGTCTTTTTTACTTTTTATTCAGAGACACAGGATCTTACTAAGTTGCTTAGAGCCTTGCTAAATTGCTGAGGCTGGCTTTGAATTGACGAACATCCTCTTCAGTCTCTCAAATTGCTGGGATTACAGGCATGCACCACCACATCTGGGGAGATGTCCTGTTTTTATTTTTATTTTTTTTGAGAGATTATATTTGTATATCTTTATGAAGTAGAATATAATAACTCAATACATGTAAACAATGACTATTTCATTCTCCGTAAACATAGATCATTTCTGTGTATTGGGAACTTTCAGACCCCTCTAGTTATTTTGAAATATGCTGTAGATTGTTATAACCAGTAATTATCCAGATTTTCTACAGAAAACAAGAACTAATATTTTTTATCTGTGTTTTATGCTCCTTAACTAACTTCTTTCAATTCCTTTTCCCCTCTGCCCTTCCCGGTTTTCAGAGATCACTATTCATTCTCCTATAAGACCAACTTTTTAATTTCCACAAATATGTGACAGTATGTGGTATTTGTCTTTCAGTGTCCGGCTTAATTTTAGTTATTACAATGACCTCAAATTCTACTCATGTTGTCCTAAAAGACAGGATTTAATTATATTGTATGGTTGAATAGTATCCCATTTTCATATGAACCACATTTTTTGTTCATTTATCAGTTGATGGATAATTAGGTTGTATACATTTCTTGGTCATTATGAATACTGCTGCAATAAACATGGAGTGTAGATGTCTCTTTGACATATTGATTTCATTTCCTTTGGATACACTCTCAGCATTGGGATTCTTGGATCACATTGTAGTTCTCTTTTTAGTTTGGGGGAAATTTCAATACTGTTTTCCATAATGGCTATACTAATTTACATTCTTACCAACAAAGTGCAAGTATTCCATTTTCTCTGCATCCTTATTATCTCTTGTCATTTTTTTTTTTTTTTTGTCTTTTGGATAATAACCATTCCTACTGAAGTGAGGTAACATCTTACTATGTTTTTGATTTTTTCCCAATGATTAATGATGTTCAACAATCTTTCATATGCTGGTCATTCATATGTCTTATTTTGAAAAATGTCTATTTAGTATCATTGCATTCTCTCTTTACTCTAATGATTGCTACCCTTGTTGTGCAGAAGCTTTTCAATTTAATATACTTCTGTTTTCTATTTGTAATTTATGTTGTCCTTTCTTTTTGTATTTTTATAACTTGCTGTGCTTTCATGTTCTTCTCTAAATAAAACAATCCCTTCCCATTTCAATATCCTTGCATTCCCCTATTTTCTCCTAGTAATTTCAAAGTTCAGGCCTTGCATTTAATTATTTAACCAATTTTGAGTTGATATCTGTACCTGGTGAAGATAGAAGTCTAGTTGCATTATTTAACATGTGTATAACTAATTTTCCCAGCACCATTATTTGAAAAGACTGTCCTTTCTCCAATGCATGTTCTTAGCAGTTTGTTGAAAATAATTTCACTAGAAATGTGTAGATCTACTTCAAGGATCTCTATTCTCTTCTGTTGTTCTTTGTGTCTGTTTTGTTTTATTGCTAGTACAATGCTGTTTTGATTAATATAACTCTTTAGTATATTTTGACACCATGTAGTATAATTCCTCTTTGTTCTTTTTTCTCAAGAACAGCATTTGTTATTCAGGGTTTTATGATGTTCTATACAAGTTTATGATTGCTTTTTCAAATTCTGTGAATAAAGACTTTTTTTTTTTTGTATTTTAGTGGGAATTTTATTGAATCTCTAGATCACCTTGAGTAGTATGGGCATTTTAACAATATTGATTCTTCCAATCCATGAACATTACATATCTTTTTCTCTTTTTTTTTTCTGCTTCCATATTTTCATTCATTTTAGAAATGTTTTATTTCTTTGGCTAAATTTATTCTTAGGTGTTAGAAATGCTACTGATTCCTGTGCATAGATAGTGTTTGCATCAAGAAGAATCTATGTCGGACACAGTGGTGCACACCTATAATCCCAGCAACTATGGGGGCGGAGGCAGGAAGATTGCAACTTCATGACCAGTCTCAGGAACTTTGTGAGAACCTCAACAACTTAGTAAGACACTGTACCTAAAAAAATAAAGAGCCTATAATCCCAGTGACTCAGGGAGATTGAGGCAGAAGGATTACAAATTTGGGGTCAGCCTCAGCAATTTAGCAAGGCTCAAAGCATCTTTCCAAGTTCCTCTCTCAAAAATAAATAAATAAATAAATAAATAAATAAATAAAAAGGGCTGGGAATGTGACTGACTCTGGATTCAAGCCCTAGAACAAGAAGAGTCTTAATTTTAGGGTTCTTAGGTATCAATATATTGGAATCTTCAATAGTGCTAGTAACATTTTGTTTCTTAAGTTTCTTAAATTGGTGGCCTATATATTATAAATGATACATATGTGTGTTGTTTTAGTGTATGTGTAATTTTGTAATTAATAAAGTTATAAGACTGTGTCTTATTGGCTAAAAGATGGTTAACGATTCAGAATGGAGTAACTGACATTTTTGCATAAACAGGTGCAGAAGGATAAAGGGTTGGGAAAAGCAGGACAGGTGACTGTGATTGCTATTTTTTGTTATAAGCCTTATAATATGATTTAAATTTTTACCTTTTGTGTATGAGCTGTTTGAATATAAAAATAACAAAAATATTAGAGCTGCTGAGACAATCTTTCCCTCCTGTGGATGTGAGTAGCAGATTTTTATTCTTTCCTTCTTTGTTATATATACTCCAAGTTCCCAAAATGCTCCTTTCAGGAATTGAGATTCAGTAAGATTTTTTCTTTCTTATTCAATTGAAATTACTCCTTAAGTGTTCTCACCACCAGGGAGACAGGTCTCAGATCATTAAGTCCAAAGAATGATGTAATTCTGTCCCTCCGCATATCCTTCACTCAAGAGAGTTTTCCCAAACTCTCGGAGGACTGGTTGCCAATTTTTGAAGCACCTGCACCACATCACCCACACACCTTTTGGAACAGGAAAACGTGGTATGGTTTGGTTCTTTTTGGTTTGGAAGGCTTGGTCTGTGTAGCAGGGCATCTAATTAGAGTTCCTAGTTGTGAATATTACTGCAGGAATCTCTATTTTAATTTCTCCCCAGCTGTGCAACTGGCTAAAACACAGATGGGAAGTAGAGCTGTGGGAAATCAGAAGAATTGAAAAGTGAGTTGAAAAACCAGTGAAGCTTTAACAAGAGAAGAGTTGCTTCGAGAGTTCTAAGCTCCCAGGATGGGCAGGATTGTCTGGCTTTCTCATTTCCTTCCCCATACTTTGGAATTCAGTTTATGTGTTAAAGTATTATGGGGGAAGGCGATGATGGTCGCCTGAGGGTGACAGAAGAGAAGGGTCCTGATATTAGAATGCTCGCTTGCTTTGGGCTTGCTATAGCTGAGATAGTAATGCCCCATCTGAAATGTTTTTCTCCTGACTTTCCTCTGGTTAAAATGATCAGATAATTTATCATCCAAACCAACTACTTTTCAGAATATAAAGGGTATATTAAAAATAACTAAGGCACATCAGGCATAATCCAGGACTGTTTGGGCAAACTGGGATATTCCCTAGTTTGCATTTCCCCCAGATCCTTTGCTAGAGTACAACACTTTCTAAACTTACATTTGTGTCCTGACTTCTATTTTCATCCTTTCATTGGCCCTGGCTCATTCTCAGAAAACAGGTTCTCATCATGATCCTAGGACCTGACACCCTGGTAATTTATGATGAGTGGCAAAGTTTCCTGTGCTCCTAGAACCATTAGACTGTTGCCAAGGAAGATCAAATATCAAAGACAAAGCCCTGAGATTAAAGGCATAAGAGTCAAACTCCTCTGTCTCCTCTCACTAACTAAGCCTACTGGTGCCTTGCGACATTTAATATTTAATATGCAAGGGCATTTCATTATTTTAAAAAATATTATTTTCATTCCTTATTTTGCTTCTCTCTTTAAAGATGTCACAAATGCTTCAATATTATCTGAATAATGTAATTTATTCCAACTTAAAACATATGTGCCACATTTAGAATGGTAGGAGGCATGGCATATCATACAAAGATAGAAATAAGCCTGCTGAAAACCACATTATGTAAGTAGCTCTTCTAATCTTGTTTATTTAGTTATAATCCATCTAAAATTCATAAAACTGCATACACATATTATATGTATATATGAAATGTGTACATCTATATGAAACATACATATAAATGAAATATCTGGAGAAGTTATTCAGTTCAGATCTTAGGTATAGGATAAAATATAGAACAAAATAATTGCAGGATATAGGATATAATATGTGGTAAAAGTAATAGCATTTACCCCTGAAATAAGAATAATTTACATTTTATTGTTCTGTTGACTTAAGCATATTTAATATACTGCTACTATGAACATCGAGCCGCGTATTCTGTATCAATTTTCAGTCACTCTGCAATTCTCTCTCCTGAACCATTTTGGGCCATTTTTTGTCCATGCCCACTTTTCAGTGTCTGACTCCTTTGCCTGCTTCTTTCTTACTATGCTGGAATAGTAGCAGCACTGCCCAATTTATGGCCTTATTCTTTGTAAGAAAATCCTTTATTTCTGAATCTCTATGTTGTAAAGTTTCTATTAACTTTAGACTTGATCAAGAGATTTTGAAGAAGGTTTACTCCTTCTAATAAGCCATGCAAAATTCGAGTCATGAAATGGCACAGGAAGTAACAAAGGTTAACACAGGAAATCCAAAACAAACCACTAAAGAAACTCAATTCCATTTTCTTAATGTGCTCAGCCATGGGCAATGAGAGATTTACTCATTGAATTGTAAATAAATAACCAGCCAGTCACAACATCCACAAACAATTTGACCTGGACTCCACAAATAAATTAATCAATCCAGCTGTCAACTTTGTTTTCAAGACAAGGAATTCAGTTTGCTTTCATTTAAGTCTTCTGTCCAAATGGAAGAACTTGCCATTCACCATTTATACAACTCAATTCCCAACATTTGCTAATACTCTTATGTTTTCCGGAAGGGTCAATTTCCCTCAAGTCCACAGGTCTAATCTCTATCTTTGGGTCATGAGTTAACATTCATTTCCAATGAATCATTCCCTGATCTGCTCAGCTAGAAGTTCTGCCATATCTCCTCATATTCAGTCCTACTTTTCATATTGAGACAAAAAAGAATGTTGTTCATCATTAATGTTTTTCAAATTGCTGTTACTTTTTACAGTTATCTGTGAACACTCTGTTCGTTATATCTGCAATGATTTCACCCACTATTCTGACAAGATTTTCTTCTTTTTTTTTACCTTGCTTCTGCTCCAAAATGCATCTTGCTGGGTAAGGAAAGGGAAGTCTAGAACCAACATAAAAAATGGCCATCTTCTTTTAAACTTTTAAAAGCCTAAGAATCAGGTAACTTAATCCTGATGAGTGATTTTCAAAACTAATGTTTCATTTATTTTTTGGTGGAAGGAGGGGTGTGGTGGGTAATCTTTGAATCCTAATTGACTAATTCCATTTCCGTTTACATCTCTTCTCAAATAGCAGAGTACTTTATCTTAAAATGTCTGTACCAGGAATGATATTTTTGTGATTTTAGGCCAATGCAGTTTCATCTTGTAATCCTTAGATCATAGTTCTTTCAGAGCTCCTTTCACAAGAACAGATTTGACAAGATCCAGATTGTAGAACTGCTTCCTGTTTCCTCTGTTTAGAAAGAATGTGTGCTGTTCTATCCCTAAAATAACAGTTCTACTGACAAATAAGAAAAATAAGTAGCCTTTAACCACTTGAAATTTCCCTAAATTGTACATATCATACATATGATTAAATAGAACCATTAAATTTAGAGCAAGCAGTAAACTATTTTACTTAGTGATAGGAGACATTAGATTCTCTGGAGCTTAGAAGAGTAGACTATTTTCTGAATGCAAGAACTTTGTTTTTTGTTTTTGTTTGGTGGACTCCTAAATGATCTCCTGAAAAATAGGCTTGTAGGAAAGTATGACTCCTGGACCAACTACACAAGTATCAACTGGGAACACGTTAGAAATGTGAATTCTAGGGTTCAGAAAGCCTTGTGAAGGAGGCCTCCAGGTGATGATAACATATGCCAATGTTTTGGGAGCTGGTGGTCTTCATTGGAGCTCAACGGATAACAATCCATATTGGTTTACAGGCTTGTCCCCTGTAGACCTAATATAGTAATATTCTTTCATAATATCTACAAATCATGATCAGTTTATTTTAACATTTGAATAACTTTAATTTTGCTCCAAAGAATGTGTACAGTTACAGAAAACGTGCACCCAAAACATTCATAGCATTTTAAATTTGCCTTGGTATGAAGTTTTTAAAGGAACTAGAAATTAAATAATGTTAAAAAAAATTCCTTGACAAACCAGGGCTTGCTTGTCTACAACCAAGAAGCTTAATTTTTCTGATACTTCTCTATTTTCAGTTTTCTCATGAAAATATTTCAAATGATATAAATAGCCTAAAATCCATTATGTTAGTTAGCTTTCTGTCACTGTGAAACAGTACCTAAGATAACAACTTATAATGAGACTCAAGGTTTAGAAGTTTCATTCCACTTTTGGTTACTTCCATTGCTTTTGTGGTACTGGGGATTGAACTCAGGGGCACTTGACCACTGGGCCACATCCCCAGCCCCCCCCCCCTTTTTTTTTTTTTTTTGTATTTTATTTAGAGACAGGGTCTCATCGAGTTGCTAAGTGCCTCGCCATTGCTGAGGCTGGCTTTGAACTTGCGATCCTCCTGCCTCAGCCTCCCAAAGTGCTGGGATTACAGGCGTGCGCCACCGCGCCCGGCCACTTCCATTGCTTTTGGGTCTACTGCAAGGCAGTACTTCATGGTGAGAGAATATGACCTACTCACCTCAGGGCAGTTAAGAAGCAAAAAGAAGAGGAGGGACTAGGGCTCTAATATCCCCTTCAAGAGCATACCCTCAATGACCTAACTTCCTTTCAAGAAGCCTAACTCGAGCTGGGATTGTGGCTCAGCGGTAGAGCGCTCGCCTAGCATGTGCGCGGCCCGGGTTCGATCCTCAGCACCACATAAAAATAAACGCATTGTGTACAACTAAAGCAAATAAATAAATATTAAAAAAAAAAAAAAAGAAGCCTAACTCTTAAATTCTGGCACCTCCAAATAGTGCCACAGGCCTGTTAACACATGGGCCTTTGGGGGACACTTAACCAAACCATATATTCATCAGAAAATGTATGACTATTTCTCTTCTTTGTCTTTTCTGTGTTGATAAACTGATTTGACTGTTGGATTTGCTGTGGGTAGTTTGTACATCTTGCAAACACAACCCTTAAGAGACATAATAAAATGAATCATTGCACAAATCTGAGTAGGAAAGAAAATGTATGCATGTTTTAAACATGATAGAAGAGCAGAAAAAATTTAAATTACTACAGTTATACATAATAATTGTATCTGTAATCAAATCAAATGCAATCTTATCAGTGCCTAATTGAAATAACAATTATGCTTATTTTGTGGGAAAACACTTAACAATAAAACCCATACAGCTTGCTCCTGTAGGTTTCCTGTGTTCAAAAACCTGTACTCAATTCACACAATATTGGTGCCCAAATTCTCCTAGGCATTTCCAGCCTGTAATGTTCTAACAGAATGAAACTTTGCCAACCTATGTTTTTTTTTTTTTTTCCTTTTCAAAGAAGGGCCCTATGCCTGAAAAAGTGTTAAGCTAATATCTCAACATTTTCTCTCTCATGGTATAAGCAAAGAAAAATTTTAAAAAGAGCTAGATTCATGCATGGTTGTAGAATGTAGTTACTTTTTTTAAACAAACAAGCAAAAAAAAAAAAAAAAAAAAAAAAAAAACTCTTTGCTGCAGTTGATACCAACAAGCAGTTTAGTTAAGTTAAAGTAAAACCATTAGTGCTATAAAGGTACCTGTAAGATACCTTGTAAAGTACAATTGCTAACATTATCAGTTGTAAAGGAATTACCTTTAAGGAATAAAATGAAACCTGAAGAAATATGTCTCTTTATGTAATTGAGTATTAAAAAAAAAATATTGAGATACACTATTCTATAACCAAAACAGAACAAAACCCCAAAGCAGATGCTTGCATTTTCTTAGTATGCAATGATTAAAACAATCGCTCTCAGAACTCCTTTAATCAATTTTGCTGGCTTCTTGCATCTTCTAGATGGTTTAATGGGAGAGGCTTCCCAGAAGTAATATAATCTTTCTCCAAGGATGGTTGAAAACACTGGCTTCTATAAATTGTACGTTTTCTTGGAAATAGGTATGTTCCAGTAAGCAGGCCTTAGATAGACTCTTTGACTATTAGATCTAAAAAGATTGTTAGTATCTCAGAAGTTCAGGGAAAAACCCCAAATTAGGGACTTGGGGAAAAATATATCTCAGTCAACATGTTTTGTTGGGTTTGAACAACTAAAAGCAAAATGATACTAGCAAGAGAGTTTCTCAACGTTAAAATTAAAATTTAACTCATAAAAAAATCTATATTTCTGGTTCTCCCTCCAATCTAAAAATGATGTATTGAAGTTAGACAGGGCTGCCTGGTGGAATTAACCACCTGCTTTCTGAATCACAGGAACCCACCTGGATTATAATTCCTTTTCCATGTTCAGTGGTCACCTCTTAGTGTCAGGTGTACCTAAGGGATAAGGGATATAGCTGCAAATAAAAAGGATACAAACAAGTGACCTCATGAAGTTTGCATCTAGTAGAAGGGAAAAAAATAAATAGTATAAATAAATAGCCTAATTCAATGACCTGTTAATGGAGTAAGAACTATGGAGAAAAAAGGAAGTAGGAAGTGAGGGAATTTGCCTGGTTTGTTTCAGACACAGAAAGGAGGCCAACATGGATGGAGCAGATAAGAGAGGTGGTGCAACAAGAGTCAGGATCAGAGAGGGATGGGATAAGGTATAGTCTGCATGAAGCCTGCAATCCCTTCTCAGGATTTCTTATTTCTCTGAATGACATGGGAGCCACTAGCAGCTCTGAGCAAGGGAGAGACCTGACTGGCTTAAATTTAAACGCTCACTCTGAAAGCTATGTTCCTACCAGTCCTTGGAGGAGCAAGTGTCAGAGCAGGAAGAGCATTTGGGAGCTATTACAATAAAATAAGGGGGAAGATAGGACTTGTACCATGGTGGCATTGCAGGTGAAAGAAAAGTAGGTGCATTCTAGAGATAACTCGAAGGTAGAACTGACACAATTTTCTGATTAAACTTAATGAGATGTGTGGGAAACAAACAAACAAACAAACAAACAAAAAACAATGGTTCTAATAATTTAGAACCATTAGTAGGACAACAGTGAAAGGAAGGTTAAGAGAAATAACACTGAAATTCAATATAATATTAATGATACATGGACAAGTCAGCAGATGCCTGAGCAGAGATTGGGCTCCAATTATGAGAATTCTCTCCTCTTTCACTGTCCAGAGGGAGGAGGCATAATAATATAGGAATTGGGGCCTGGCAGCAGCAACCAGTCTATGTGGCAAGTAAAGTCATCCCATGCCAAGCCAAACCATGAGGTTTTGGGGTGATCTATTTTTATTTCAGGCTTTTAAAGGATTATTTCTACTTTGAAAAGGTAAAGGGAAATCAGTATATAATTAATGAACTCACTCTTTGTTAATGTGAACAATCCAGATAATGCCTATAAAACTACTTGATATTGTGTCCATTTTATATGCAGATATTTATGCCTTAGGCAAGCCTGACACAGGATAGGTAATAATTGAAGCTGAAAAAGGGGCAATTGGCCAGGTGGGTTCATATAATTTAGAAAAACAGGTGCTCAACTGAACCAGGCTGCTTCTTTTCACTCCAATGCACCATTTTCAGATGGAAGGGAGAACAAGAAATACAGGAGTTTTATAAGTTATATCCTAATTTTAAAATTGGAATACCTAATTGATACATCAAGAATTTGAATACCAGTGAAATAACATCACAGTCTTTTATAAACTAGGGAAATAGAAATGAGAAAGATAAAACAATTTTGCCTGTCACAGTAATCCCAGTTCTATCTCTAAGTAGCTGTAATCGTGGACAAGTTATTTAACCTTCTAATTCCCTGGGTTCTCTTCTTTTTAGTTCTTTAGTTACTTTTTCTTAGAGTTGTTTTAAAGTTAATTAAAATGTTATGTACCAATATCATGTACACAGAATAATATTGTGAAATGAAAATTATTTCTTAATTCTGACTAAATATATCATGTTAGATGTTGGTATTTTAAAGCTAGAGTGCTAGAAAATTTAATATATAAGTATTTTAAAGCCAATACTAATTTTCTAGCACTTTTACCCATAGGAAATTTATGTTATTCATTTTATAAAATAGTTTAGTGGTTCTTACCATCATTTCTACAAATAAAGAAACTGGGATATTAGTTACTCAGGCCCATATAGGTTGTATTAGGCAGACTTTCTTTCTTTGAGGGAAAGTCTATTTCCCATGAAATATTATGATGTGGAACTGTGACGTCCTGAGACATTTCTTTAAGTTTTGCATATTTATCCATGATCTCTATAGCCAAATTATAAATTAGTAAATAAGAACATTGGATTAGAGGAAGGTTGCTTTTAGAAACATTTGTTTACATGCTCAATTATGAGTGTATTCTCACTGTTTTCAGGAATTTATTGCCCAGTAATTTGATCAACCACTTAACATTATACCTATACATAGCAAACAATAATAAAAGTTCCATCCTTCCTGGAAAACAGACTTGACTGTGAACAGAAACTTCTGATGCTGTAACTTGGAGAAATAAGTTATGTAGGAGGTTGCAGAGGTCAGTGCAGAAAGTATTTGTAGGCAAAGGAATGACTTCTAGTGTGCCTCAAATCATCATTCCATCTTGACAGTTTCCTATGCTGATTCTATGTACACCCAGTCTATTTTCTTCCATGACAGTAGCTCTTGGCTCCAGTCATGCAAATCTGCTTAAAATGATACACACCATTTGCTCACTTCTCTTTTGCTTCTACAAAATCTCAGGATTGATATCCCTTCGCCAATTTAAGATCAAACTATTACTTATTTCCCTTAGTGTTGTTTAAAAAAACCCTTCTGCTAAATAATGTCAGTAAGCCAAATAACATGCATTTGAAACTGGTAGGAATGAACACAATTTCTACAATATATACTAGGAATAAATGTGACCCTTGGTTTACTCTATCGACAGTTAACATTTAAAGTCCTAGACCAGTAGGATCTTGTTCTATAAAACAAATAGTATCCAAGAACTAGAAAAACATGAGATGGATATCAGTATCCTAAAGGCATGGTTGAAGACATGAATGGTATGAATATACTTTGTATACAAACAGTGTTATGTAAAAAGGTACTCTATATGTACTATGAATTGTAATGCATGCTATTGTTATATATACAACTTCGAATGAAAAAAAAAAATACCAGCATATAGTAAGGTGAGATATACACTAGAATTAGAGTCAAGGAGTGTTGAATTCAAATTTCCATCTTCTCATTCACTAAATGTGTGATTTGGGTCAAAACACTGAATGTTTCTTTAATTTGTAAAATGGAATTCTCGATACCTTTTAATATTGTTGGTTTACAAATGAGAGCTTATGAATAAGTGAGGTAAGTTTTTAGGGTATAAAATTTGATTCTTAATTCAGTTAACAAATATTTGTGAAAGACCTATTAAGTGCCATGTGTATCACATTGCTCCATACCATTACTTATTTGGTAAGATCAAAGTAATGATGGTGGTCATGCAATAAATGGTCATGGAATAAAACCTGAGGAGACTGAAAACCTGAGAGAATACTTCTCCTTTGAATATAAATTTGAGAAGATGTGACCTGCAACATTTAAACTGAGCCTTGAGGAATGGAAAGAAAATTTAAGTCACAGGTAAAGAAACTGCATAAATAAATGCATAGGGCATTAAAATGTGTCTTTCCTGGATCATGGTTCTTCAGCTTTGCTTCAGCTACATTAACTTGCACGAAAACACCAGTGTTGGCTTCTTCTCAGTGTTAATCTATATGATTTATGGTGGTAAGGCTTTCATTCAAGTAGACAAACAATAGGAGACTGATCAGATTAATGCAAATTGCCATGGAAGTGTATGAAGCTCTCTCCAGCAAGTCCTTTGTGCTCTAGTATTATTTTAAAACTGTCATAGTTATGAAAATTTGAAGAGAAACTGAAGTATTTTTGTTTGTTTTCTACATAATATGATGTGCCAAGAGCTATCAAAGGTTATGTTGTCTTCCAGAATAGGCTTGTAAGGGAGAATTATGTTTGTAACCAGGCTTACAGTTGGGTTTTTGGAAGTGAATACTAATGTCACTTTAGTAGATTTTGTAAAACACAATTTTATAAAAGTATTTTTACTCAGATGAAAGAGCAAGTGTTTGGAATTGATATGAAATAAAACAAAGCATTTAAGCTTCAAACCTGTTTTCTTTTAGTAGTAATTCCAAATTAAGCATTAGTAAACCATTTAAAGGATAAGTAAAAGTTTCTCCTACAGCAAGTTATCTATGGCTTTGGGCTTACCTGTAACTCTCTCAGCTTACCAATAGGTAATGAAGAGACAAATCTGCATTTCAAATTCCATACCCTGTTCCTCACCATTTATGATAGAGAGAGCTATTCATTCTATCATGGATTACGTTGAAGGAATAGACCTAGCAGGATAACCAACATTAAGAGTTGCTAAGGTGTATCAATCTTACTATGCACAGGTGGCCTTGAAAATACTTTACAAGAATAAATGTTCTCAGAACTTTGTTGTTCTAGCTTCCTTGATGCCTACCACAACCTTTGAGAGTGGGTACTCCTTCTTAACACCATTGCACAGATGAAAAAGTAGAGTTCTAGGAGCTGTGAAACAGTAGTCAGAGTCCAAATCCAGTCTGACTCCAGAGCCTGATGCTTAAACTCCTCTTGCTAGTGAATTCTATTATAGTTTTAATACTGTTTTCTTACATACTAAATGACTATATTATAGAAAATTGTTGTTATTTTGTGTATTCTCTTTCACGCAAATCAACACTTTATTAAGTGTTGTAGTCTTTTATCCAAGCATGTCAATATATCTGTTTCTTTCTTAAATATAAATAGAATATTATCTGTATCAGGACCATTCTTCAATTAATACTGTTGAATTCTAATATAGAAATAATCCATTTGCTATTTGAGAAGCAAAATCATCTCTTGAATTATGTTAAATTTGAAACTTAGACATCTGGTTAAGTCTCCCATTAGTAGATTTAATGGACATGACCTTAGGGGTGAAGATTAAAGGAAGTACCAGATTTTTGGAAGTACTCACCACATGTGTCAATCTCCACCAAATCTTAAAATCTAGGTGAGGAGTTATTTTACACTTTCATCTTGTAACCAAACACAATGAGTTCACCACTTGGTAAGTGCAAAATCAGTAAGCACTACCAGTATGTAAAAGAATAAATAATTTTTTTATTAATTGCAGCAATTGTGGTGATCACTCAGGATAACTCCCAAATTAATGTCTTTCCAAACAAAAGAAGCAAGAGACTTTTACTGGGGAAATGTAGGGGAATTCATACTGGAGAGATGTCATCACTTATGCAGGTGGACATATTCCTGAGCATGCTCAGTTGAAGGTCATGCTTCTTCATACATTGCATGATTGTAAATGATGGACAGGAACACTACTGAGGCAATTTAGCATTATAATGAGAAAAGTTTATTTCAGGTCACACAGAAGAGGAGCTGGGTGCCTTTGGCTGGTTTAAACCTTTTCTTGTGATTTTTCTTTTTCTTTTTTCCTGGAGGGCCTTATCAGAAACAAAGAAACAACTTGAAGATTTTTTCGTAGTCAGCATCCCCTCACTATTCGCAGCAGCTAACAATTTTGCTTTTCCCATCAAAAATTTAAATTTCAGGAAATGGGTGAGATCAAATTTCATCAGTCTTGTAATTGTCATTGCTATGATCAGATTTTCTCTATTTGATGCTTAAAAGATCCTTGTTTCCCCTGACTCCCGCCATTATTGTGTTCCCTCAGTCATAGTCAATACATTGTATCTTTTCTCATTTATAACGTTCAATATTGAATTTTAAACTTTGATTGAATCAAGTGGAACCTGATGGCTTTTCCTCCTCTCATTCTCTCATATGAATCACAGTTGCTTTCTATTAAATGTTTCAATGCTTGGAATACTCTAGGGAGTCACTGGTGTACACCCGTCCATTGATCTACCTACCATCAGCTGCATGTTGAGGTAGCCTCTACAGCCATAAGAGTCCTTGAAATCTTGATGCCTTGGACCCATCTTGTACTTTCCTCACAAATAACCTTGGCACTGCATTGCCCTATGAAGGATTGTATTTATCTTATTAGCCCCCTAAAATAGTTAGAATTATTATTTCCTGAGTTCTTTGATCAGAAAAGACTGGGTGAGTTCTAATTTTCCCTCAAAGCATTTTTATATCTGTTGTTTGCAAGTTTGCGTCAACTCCCTGAAATATTCCATCCAGGTCTTATTTACTCTCCTCCAGTCAGTCCAGGTTTCAGCAAATTAGATCCATCCTCGAGATAATGTTGAATAGGAAGTTTTGCAGTTAGTTGGTAACTAAACAAGACTTATTTCTCCAGAGCACATCTCCTGCTTGCCTGTTTTTCCTTTTCTACTCACCTCTCTGTCCAGGTGTGCCAGGCTACTTATCTTTGCCTGCAGAGTGAGGAACTTCATTGGATTTTCATCAACTTCGATGACCTATCTCTGAGGTTCAAGTAGCTTAAAACTTGATTCTAGAGTCCCTCTTATATTACAGTACTCTCCACATTGGCACTTCACATGAGCAGAATTATTTTCAAGGACTTTTGCAAATAAAAGTAGTGCCCAAATTATTCAGTAATAAAAACTGCAGGTATGGTTCTTTACTTAATGAGGCTCATGAGGATGGGGCCAAAATGAGAGCAGGAAAATAGTTGGCCATCCATGACCACAGTTTCCATATTCATGGATTCAGTCACCCAGGGATCAAAATATTGAGAAAATAGACAAGCAATGCAAAACAGCAATATAAGAATAAAAAATGAAAGTAAAAACAATACAGTATAACAATAGTTATGCAAATATTTACCATTGATATTGTATTCAATGTGACACGTATTCTACAGATGATTCAAAGTATACAGGAGGATGCATACAGGATATAGGTTAAGCAATTTTGAATAACCTTAGAATCTGCTCTGTGCTCACGTGTGCGCTCACTCTCTTGCTCACGCTCTCTCTCTCTCTCTGTCTCTCTCTCTGCACCGACACCCACAAGAGAATCCCCCAACTGGATCATCCATCTTTCTTAAAAGAATACAGAGCACTTTGAGCAAAGGAAAAAGCAATGGCTGCTAAGTTGGGAGAAAGAGTTATTTGCTCCAGCATCCTCTTATTTAATTACTCAGATCTCTGCTCTCTGGACCACTCCTACTTTTTCTATTTGTTACTGATGCTGTTTAAAGTTCCCAAAGACTTCATCAGGACACCTTCAGATCATCTTTTCTCTGCCTTCACCTTTACCTTTCCAAAACTTTTGAAATGTTATTGCCATTATTTTGTTTCCCAAGAGTATTATAGATTTGAAATAAAAAAATGTATGATTTCAAGGAGAAAAGGATGGATAAATTATCCACTCCCTTGAATAGCAACTTCCAATTTTAACATATTGTTGCAATAGAGATGTTTACAAAACAGCACTGCTTGAAATTCTCATATGTACTAGATACAAAAAAAATGGCTTTTACAATATGAAGCTTATATGTTCTATGATGTCATAATCTATGCTTATATATTTAGCATTCATTATGATATATGTTAATATATAATGACATGTAATATATAAAAACCTATGGTTTCTACCTTATTGGCAATTCATAAAAACTACCATCTCCTTCATTTTGAGTCATTTCACAAACAATAACAGTAACCAGCACTGACAGTTTTAAAATTCAAATTTCCTCTTATCATTCTTATTATCCCCATACATTTATGATTTTAATGTTGAAAAACTATCTCTTTCAACTAAGTTAGTATGCAATTTTAAATTTATTACATTTAAAATATCTAGATGAAAATGATTCTAAAATTACCAAATTTATATTTCAATGTTTCTTTTTTTAATTTTAAAGCAACTTATTTCAGTCTAAAAGTAGAATGAAACACAATTACATTTGTGTAACTAACTTACAGCAGTTTCTGTAGGAACTTGAAATAATTTGGAAAGCAATGATTTTTTTATACTTTAAAAATTTGTTAGTATGAGGTGTAATCAGTTATAAATTTGATTTACAAGGAGAGAAAAAATGTCAGCTGACTTGAGGACAAAACATCCATGTTTCATTTATGCAAACATATCCTTTGAAAATATAAATTTAAAAGTTTTTATCCAAAATTTCTTAATTTTTTTTTGTTAAAATGAATCTTAAAAGTCTTTACAAACTCTTTTAAAGTTAGAAACTTCCTTTTTTGTTTGCTCAAGAACATATACATTCTCTTTAGAATGAGCAGATCAGTTTCTTTATATGAACTGACATTTTCCCACTCAGATGGTAACAATTTAATTAAAGTATTTCATATGTTCAAAACATACTGGGCAACATATAAGCATTAAGCACAGTGTAAATGAAGATGTCAACTTGAAGAATTTTAAAATCTTGTTTGGTGACACATATCTAACTTTTTGAAAAATAACAAAATAAGAAAGATAATTGGTAATTTTTTAGGTTCATAAATGATAAAAATATTTACAAAAGGATAATCAATAAGGGCTGAGTTTGTTATATACAGGTTCATAAAACAAGAAAGAATAGAATTGATTAGGAGGATTTTTGTGACTCTGATCAATGAATGGAGGGCAGTTATCAATATAATGTAGAAGGAATCTGAAGATTGGCTTAGCTGATCTGGCTGTGTTTTAATTAGCTATGAGAAAATGATGTCACCACTACTTTTCTGAGTCTGGAATTTTCTCATCTGTGAAGAAAAAGGGTTGCATCTCATAATCACTAAATTCTCTATTATCTAGAAAAGCTCCAGCATAGAGAACAATGATCATAAAGGCACAATGGGGGAGGTGACAACTTCTATGATCAATCCATGAGGAAGTGACCCCCATTAGGGAGGGCACACACAGGATTAACTGAAGACAAGGCTGGGTATGGAGAACGATATCATGGTACATAGGGTCTTAGAATCACGCACATGACTATTCTTTCAGTCACCTATTTTGTTGCTGTGATTAAAGGACCTGATCAGAACAATTGTAGAGGAGGAAGAGTTTATTTGCGGGTACACACTATCAGAGATCTTAGTCCATAGAAGGCCAGCTCCATTCCTCCAGACTGAACATCATGGCAGGAGAGTGTAGCAGAGGGCAGCAGCTCACATCATCAGGAAGCAGAGAGAGACTCCACTCACCAGATAGAAATATATACCCCAATGTCACACCCGATTCCCACTTCCTCCAGCCACACCCTACCACCTCAGTTACTACTCAGTTAATCCCTATCAAAGGATCAAGTCACTGATTGGGTTAAGGCACTCACAACCCAATCATTTCTCCTCTGAACCTTCTTGCATCGTCTCACACATGAGTTTTTGGGGGACACCTCACATTCAAACCATAACAAGTACAGATTTGATGTGCAAGTAAATGGATAGCTATTGGCTCTTTGGGCGTAGGAGAGCTCCATAAGGAATGCAATGCTGAAAGATTAATCAGACTGAGAAATGCATGATGGATTTACTGAAAATGAGAGACTTTGAGGTTTGAGTGGCCACCCACAGAGCTTCACTGAAAGCTGAAGTATATCCATCACTTCACCATGGTCAGGAAACTTGCAGTCTCTTCATGACTGTACTTCCTGTATTCTGGAAGACCAACAATCACCTGCTCTGAGCATCACTTTAGTTATTTGTATCCTGAAGGAGTTCTGGCTTCCCAATACAACTCAAAAATTTTGGGATTATCTTGAGGCAAATTATTATAAATATTGCAAAACAAGATGATGCACATACACAAACCACACACACACACACACACAAAATCCTCATCATTACACAATGTAATTCATATTTCCAAAAACTGGATGGAAGAAAAAGCACATGTGTTGTTCTTCCCTGGTGAAAACCAAATCTTGTTTTGCAGTATTTATAATAATTTGCCTCAAGATAATCCCAAAATTTTTGAGTTGTATTGGGAAGCCAGAACTCTTTCAGGATACAAATAACTAAAGTGATGCTCAGAGCAGGTGATTGTTTGTCTTTCAGAATACAGGAAGCACAGTCATGACGATACTTCAAGTTTCCTGACCATGGTGAAGTGATGGATATACTTCAGCTTTCAGTGAAGCTCTGTGGGTGGCCACTCAAACCTCAAAGTCTCTCATTTTAGTCAATCCATCATGCATTTCTCAGTCTGATATCATGTTATCTCTTTGTTTATAGTAGCAGAATATTATGCATTCTAAATCAAGTAGCAACTCCAACTTTGTCATGTGAGTTTTCTTTTTGGTTGCATTTTTACTGGGACCATCTTTCCAGTATCACACTGAAACTGTCTAAAATGCAGTGGATGAAATCCTTTCACAAGACAGCTATGCTGGCTCCATCCAAGATGCATTCCTGTAGTTTCTAACAGCAGGCAAACAGCTCCCAGTATGAGTGACCTCCAGGATAAACAGGAAACCAGCTGTGATTAGAAATATCTTTTAGTGGATTTGTACCTCCCAGAGGCAGTCATGAAACTTTAAGTCTTTGATGAACAAGTCAAACAGAAGGGGGAAACGGAAACAGACTTCTATGGTGATGAAATTTTGATTCCTCCAAAGGCAGAAAGATTTATCTTTCCCCCTTTTTAGAATAAGACAAATGAGCAGAGCTGGAGAATTAAATAAGGGACATTAAATTACTTTTTAATTAATGTGGATTTTACTGCAATATAATTTAACCTAAAAGTTAAACTAGACTTGACCTTAAATTTACAAGAATGAATAAGCAACTAAAAGCTTTTAGTTTGAAGATTTGATTCCTCTCTCCTTTTATCTTCATCCTCCTGACTCCAAATCTCCCTCTCCTTAAAGTATATATCAACCAGGGAATGATAACATACTTAAAAACATTGATATTAAAGTAAGTAATTAAGCAAATGATAACATAATTATCTGTTGGGCTTTGGTCCAGGCACTGTCCCTAGTGCTTTGGAGAAAATGATACTCAGGTAGTTTAGAGTTTAGTAAAGGGAATAAGAGCAAAGCACACATTTGCCATTATAGTACAAAGAAAGAGCTATTGGTGCCAAAGCCAGGAACAGTGAAGCACTGAGCATGTTTGGCAAGAGGGAGCAAAACTAGAAGACAGCTGTCAAAATCATTTTCATAAAAAAACTCCTTTCAGATAGATTAAATGTAGTGAAAAAGCTCCAGCTCTCAAAAAGGGTAGGCAACATAATCCTTGTTCCCCCAAACTGATCTAATAAGTTCATGTCCTATTTCTTGTCTGCATATTCAACCCAAAACACTTGTCCACTGAGTGTGACTGTCCCTCCTCTTCCCCCACTCTAGTCTTTCACATTTCCAATGACATATGGATAGTTCACTTAGATATCTAGTGTTAAATCTAACTGGACAAGTATATTTTTTATTTTATCTATCACCATATTTCTGTCATTACTACTACCACTTTCCAGATACAGAGTTACAAATTATGAAGCCATATTCAATTTAATTCATTGTTTCCTTGGAAAGGCAGTGTGGAATTAATGCGTCCCTAATTTCCCACTTAGTATTTCTAGGACTTCGACTACAACATTTTGTATCTCTGTGCTGTAATTTTTTTTTCATATCTGACTTGGAAGTTAACAATATATACCATAGGACTGGGGCCTATGCAAACACCTAACTTATTTCTTAGAACTATTGATTGAGCTGGGCGCGGTGGCACACGCCTGTAATCCCAGCACTTTGGGAGGCTGAGGCAGGAGGATTGCGAGTTCAAAGCCAGCCTCAGCAATGGCGAGGCACTTAGCAACTTAGTGAGACCCTGTCTCTAACTAAAAAACACAAAAAAGGGATGGGGATGTGGCCCAGTGGTCGAGTGCCCCTGAGTTCAATCCCCGGTACCACAAAAAAAAAAAAAAAAATATAAATAACTATTGATTGAACAATCAATAACATTTTTTCCTTCCTTTTCTCTCCTTTACCCAAAGTGATAACTTTCCAGTCTTCCTTGAAATGTATGGCATATTTCTTTCCTCCTTATTTTCTTCTATTTTGATCTCTTGTTAAGATATTTTCTCTTTGTTTCCTCCTTTCCATGGACCCACACTTCAAAATTCCTGCAAAAGCCTTTAAGATTTTCTCTCTGCCTTTACATTCTTTCTCTTCATTATTACCCCCACTATGCCTCACCACTCCTCCAATCCCACTGAAATCGGGCTGCCTGCTCAGTACTTTGATAAGAAAAAGGAAGGAAGGAAGGAAGGAAGGAAGGAAGGAAGGAAGGAAGGAAGGAAGGAAGGAAGGAAGGAAGAAAGGAAAGAAAGAAGGAAGGAAAGGAAGGAAAGAAAGAAGGAAGGAAGGAAGGAAGGAAGGAAGGAAGGAAGGAAGGAAGGAAGAGGGAGGGAGGAAGTAAGTAAGTCTCTTGAATTTCTGTTTTCCTATTACTTCAACCCCCATATCTGGTTTTCAGGGCTGATCTCATTTGGAAACAGAAACATGTCAGCCCCACAGAAACCATCCATACTCATGCCTCTTTCTGCAACCTGGTTTCTCATCTGAAGTGCATACCCTGTCCTGCACCCTCTGCCTCATTCTTCCCTAACTCCACACCTCACAACTCCCTGAACATCTATTACTGTATAGTCTGGTGTCACACTCCAACGTCAACGTGCTTCAGAAATGACCTCTCTTCTGAGCAGAATAACCACTGCCCCTTCCTCTGCTAAGTGAGCTTTCTTTGGAGTTCTCAAGCATGCTCCTTGCTGTTATTTTGTGCTTGTAGCATTGCTATTGAACTGGCTTCATGAACCTGACCCTGTGCTCAGAAGAGCCCTGCAGTTAGCTTAAGACTCTGAGACTCTGCTCATCTAATAATTCCTAATAATTTTTATTAATTCTTAATGATTTTTAATCAATGCCCAAATTTCTCACTTTGCACTAGGACCCACAAATTATGTAGCTCTTCCTGCATGGCAATTTCAGCCTTTATTTCAAGTTGTATTTAGGTCAGCACTTTTTCAGGACCCATTTTTATAACAGCCCAATTTGGGGTACCCTTCAACTTCCAATGTTCAATGTCAATATTATAATTAAGGGCCTTTCTAGTTTTTCAGGCACAAAAATCAAAAGATTTTAGCCATTATTTTCCATCATAATGCACTGTTTAATTTTTACTACAGAAAAAATATTTTCTGTTACCTTACCTTGCATCAGTATCAAGTATGTCTGTGAAAATGTTTGACCACATTGCATTGAAAACAGACCATGTCTTATCAATCTCTCTACTGAAAATCCCATTGAGGTTACATTGAGGGTGCACCCTTTATATAAAACTCCATAAAACAATTTGCCCTCAGTTCTAAGTGCTTAGGGATTTGTGACAAATTAATATGTTGTCATTGACCACCAGAGTGATACATTGATTATATTTTCATTGTAGCATTGGGTGTCTGTAAATTCAAAATTCAATTGAAGTGAAATTGATAAAATTATATATTTATGCATATAAAAATATGCCTCAAGAAAACCCACCACTGTGTATAAATAATATGTGCCAATTAAAAATATTTACCACAAAAATTGTATATTGAACTTTGTCTTCTCCCTGTATTCTAGTTTTGATGTTTGAATAATTTTTGCTCTTTTCCATATTATCTGTCCATATTTTTGCTGAAAAAAATGTATTCTTTTATGCCTTCTCAAATCTTATATCCCTAACATATGTAAGTACTCAATAAATATTTGATGAATGGGCTAGGCAGAGGAAATACAATATTCTGTAATACATTCCTAAAAATATGTTTTTAATATGAAAGAGATGATAGCAAACTTACAGTGGTAGAGAAGGTTATGTTCTCTGAAAACTGTAAAATAGTATTAAAAATTGTATTTTGCCTTTTAAACACAACATTTAACCACATATTATCAGCATTTATAACAGCATTTTGTTCATTTCATTTCATTTGAAAATATTTAACCAATTTAAGGCTTCAGATCAAGACTATCCTACTGATTCTAGCTTCTGTACTTTGCATGAATTATACCAAATGTATGATGCCTAGAGAATCTAAGATGGCAGAGTAGAGGCAGGAAGCACTCCACGTCTCTCTGTGACCAGGGTCTCAACTAATGAGAATTCTGCTTCTCTGAGAGGGATAGAGGATACCTCCACAGCTGTTCTCACGCAGAAATCATCGCACCTGTGCCCGCTAACAGGGTTCTGAGCCTCAGCGTTAAAGCAGGTCTCCTGACTCCCTTCCGAGACTATCAGCCCATACAGTGTTCCCAAGTGTGTTAACAGGATCACTACATCAGCACTGGCCACAGAATATCCAGATGCTGCTTCCACATGGGACAGCCAGCTGCCACCACCCACAGGAACACCAGCCGCCCCTCCTCTATGGACTCCCTTCTACCAATGTGGGGCTCTACCAGTCACTTCTCTGGACACCTCCATCTTGTGACTAGGCAGCTACTGTTTTCTCTATGCACAGTAGTCTGCCTATTCCTGGAGAAATTCCACAGGCTAGGAAGACAGCCAACAGCTGCAACTCTGCACGCCACCAAACTCATCTCTGAACACATCGCACAACATCATTGCCTGGCAACCCCACCTGACACCCCAGTGTTGGAAACGTTGGAAACTGACGCCATCTTGGGTCACCTTTCTCGCCATCATTGCAGGGGGCAGCTCCCAGGCTGGAACTCCAGCTTGACAGGTACCCGGTGTCCAACTTTCTCTTCTCCCCAGCAGCCGGTAACCTGGTACAATAACTGTTCAACACAAAACAGTTCTCAGTGGGACGGGTGCACAGTGCGACCAGGGCTCTGCCCACAAAAGCCCAAGTGAGAGAGATCTCTTAATTGGGTACTAGTAATGGAGAGTGAAAGGGTGCAAAAGTTTGGAGACTAACAGAAAGACTAGGAATGGGAAATCTTCTGAGAAGATAGGGAGATAGGATAGGGTGCTCAAGTCATAATAGCAGGCTCACAAACAGACCCTTGAGGTGTAGTCTACCTTCACAGACTGGAGGGTGCCACACCTTATTAAGGTGCCTTGCACCAGGACCAGCCTTCCTACACTGATTACTTTCACCATTCAGAGGGCAGAGGTAGCAGCTAACATCAGACAACCCCACCCACTGGATGAGAAGGGAAGCAGGAAAGAGACTGATCTCCAACCAAAACAATCAATAATCCTGGTTTCTTCCTTCAAGATTTTTTTTCTCTTTTTCTTCTCCTCTTATATTTTCCTGCCCTCACAGCCCTAACATAAGTGAAACCAAGTACTCTCCATAAATCAGAATTTTGAGGTCAGGGACATCTGAATAGTATATTATAGCTGAGGAGAATATTTCCTTTACTTTCTTTTTTTTCCTCCATTTTTTAACTATATTAGCATCCTTTATTTCTCTCAATATATATGTGTGTCAGTTTTATGGACTCTACTGTCTTCCCACATACTTGAACTCTATATCCTCACATCCTGCCTCCTCAGCTTATCAACCTATGCCTCCACCATCATCATTGTCCACCATCAGAAACTGTAAACCCTTTTACAAATCTACTGATTATATTATAGATAATAATCAAATTCAACATTTGTGTACATTGTGACAAAAGTGTAAACACCTTAATAGTAACAAATTGTTTCATAGGTCATATATTGTTTATATTGGGATCTTTTAACATTGTCCTTCCCCACAAAGAAGAGTTAGTGGAAGCCTACAGGAGCAATATAAGCTTATAGGGTGAAAAATGGTAACCCTTGGACCCACAGTGCCAGAAAGGAAGACTCATGAGCAATGTGAAAAGACAAGGGAGGAAAGTACCCCAAACAAATCAAGATACCACATTATTAGAATCCATGGCTAGCAAAGTGGAAGAAATGACAGAGAAGGAGTTCAGGATGCACATAATTAAAATGTTCTGTAAATTAAAGGATGATATAAGAAAGCAAATACAGGCAACAAAAGATCATTTTGACAAAGAGATACATAAACAAATACAGGAAGCAAAATATTAAATAGGGAGATAGAGTTTCTAAAATCAAACAAACAGATATCCTTGAATTGAAAGAAAAAAATAAACCAAATTAAAAGTTCAATTGAAAACATCACCAACAGAGTAGACCACCTGGAAGACAAGACCTCAGACAATGAAGACAAAATATATAATCTTGAAAAGACTGTAGACCACAAAGTGAAAATGGTAGGAAACCATGAGTAGAACATTCAAGAAATATGGGATAGCATAAAAAGACCAAACTTAAGAATTATTGGGATAGAGGAAGGCATAGAGTTCCAAAGCAAAGGAATGAACAATCTATTCAATGAAAATTATTTCATTTTCTGATATTAATCAGAAAATTTGCAAACATGAAGAATGAATTGGAAAACCAAATGCAAGAAGCTTACAGGATGCCATATGTACAAAATCACAACAGATTCACACCAAGTCAGATTATAATGAAAATGCCTAACATAAAGAATACAGGGAGAATATTAAAAGCCACAAGAAAAAGGGATCAGATTGCATATAGGGGGAAACCAATTAGGATAACTGCAGATTTTTAAACCAGACCCTGAAAGCTAGAAGATTGTGGAATAATATATATATATAGCTCTGAAAAAAAAAATGGATGCCAACCAAGAATCTTGTATCCAGCAAAATTAAGCTTTAGATGTGATGATGAAATAATAACCATCCATGACAAACAAAAGTTAAAAGAATTTATAGATAGAAAACCTGCACTACAAAATATCCTTGGAAAAATATTTTATGAAGAGGAAACAAAAAACAACAATGAAAATCAGCAGAGGGAGGTATTACACTAAAGGAAAAACTAATTAAAGGGGAAGTCAAATAACAAAAAGTCAATATAATATCCAAGTCAAATAACAAAAATGGCTGGGAATACAAATCATGTCTCAATAATAACCCCAAATGTTAATGGCCTAAACTCACCAATAAAAAGACATACGCTAGTATACTGCATTAAAAAAAAAAAAAAAAAAAAAAAAAAAAAAAAAAAAAAAAAAAAAAAAGATGAAACACTATGCTACTTCCAGGAGACTCATCTGATAAAAAACAAAAAAACAAAAAACATACACAGACTGAAGGTGAAGGTGAAAGGTTGGGAAAAATCATACCACTCTCATGGACTTCAGAAGCAAGCAGGGGTTTTCATCCTTGTATCAAATAATGTATAGCTCAAGCTAAACTTAATCAAAAGGGATAAAGAAGGACATTTCATACTGCTCAAGAGAACCATATACCAACAAGACATAACAATTATGAATATATATGCCCCAAACAATGGAGCATCTATGTTCATCAAACAAATTCATCTTAAGTTCAAGAGTCAAATTGACCACAACACAATAATCTTGGGTGACTTTAACACATCTCTTTCACCACTGTATAGATCTTCCACACGAAAGCTGAACAAAGAAAATATAGAACTCAAATACTATGAATAACGTAGACTTAACTGACATATACAGAATATTTCATCCTTCAACAAGCAAATACACTTTCGTCTCAGCAGCACATGGATCCTTCTCTAAAATAGTCCATATATTATGCCACAAAGCAACTCAGAAAATACAAAAAAAGTAGAGATACTACCCTGCATTTTATCAAATCATACTGGAATGAAATTAGAAATCAATGACAAAATAAAAAAAAATAAAATTTTCTCCAACACCTGGAAACTAAACAATATGCTACTGAATGAACAATGTGCTGCAAAAGACATCAAGGAGGAAATTAAAAAATTCTTACAGGTAAATGAGAACACTGACACAACATATCGAAATCTCTGGGATGCTATGAAGGCAGTATTAAAAGAAAGTTTATTGCATGGTATTTATTCCATAAAAGAAGGAAAAGTCAACAAATAAATGACCTAACATTACATCTCAAAGCCCTAGAAAAAGAACAACAAATTAACACCAAAAGCAGTGGAAGACAGGAAATAATTAAAATCAGAGCTGAAATCAATAAAATTGAAACAAAAGAAACAATTGAAAAAATTGATTAAACAAAAAGTTGGTTCTTTGAAAAAATACATAAAATTGGCAGACCCTTAGCTATGCTAACAAAGAGAAGAAAATAAAAAAACTCAAATTACTAACCTATGTGATGAGAAAGTACTATCACAACAGACACTACAGAAATACCGATGAAAATTAGAAATTACTTTGAAAACTTGTACTCCAATAAAATATATAATATAAAAGGCATCGACAAATTTCTTGAGTTATATGATTTCCCCAAATTGAATCAGGATGATATACACAATTGAAACAGACCAATATCAAGTGATGAAATAGAGGACGCTATCAGAAGCCTACCAACCAAGAAAAGCCCAGGACCAGATGGATACACAGCTGAGTTCTACAAGTCCTTTAAAGGAGAACTAATACCAATACTTTTCAATTTATTTCAGAAAATAGAAAAAGAGGAAGTGCATTCAAACTCATTCTATAAAGCCAATATCACCCTGATTCCAAAACCAGGCAAAGACACATTAAAGAAAGAAAACTTCAGACCAATATCCCTAATAAACATAGATGCAAAAATTCTCAATAAAATTCTGGCAAATTGAATACAAAAACATATCAAAAAGATATTACACCATGATCAAGTGGGATTCATCCCAGGGATGCAAGGATGGTTCAACATATGGAAATCAATAAATGTAATTCATCACATCAATAGACTTAAAGATAAGAATCATATGAGTATCTCAATAGACACAGAAAAAGCATTTGACAAAATGCAGCACCACTTCATGTTCAAAATGCTAGAAAAATTAGCAATAACAGCATCATATATCAACATCATGAAAGCTATCTATGCTAAGCCCCAGGCCAACATCATTCTATTTATTTTTTGGGGGGGTGGTACTGGGGATTGAACACAGGGGCACTCGATCACTGGGCCATATCCCCAGCCCTTTTGTGTATTTTATTAGAGACAGGGTCTCACTGAGTTGCTAGGTGACTCACCATTGCTGAGAAGGCTTTGAACTCATGATCCTCCTGCCTCAGCCTCCCAAGTACTGGGATTACAGGTGTGCACCACCATGCCTGGCTCAACATCATTCTAAGTGGGAAAAAAATTGGAAGGCATTCCTCTAAAAACTGGAACAAGACAGGGATGCCCTCTTTCATCACTTCAATTTAGCATAGTTCTTGAAACACTGGCTAGACCAATTAGGCAAATGAAAGAAATTAAAGTGATAAAGAAAGGAAAAGAAGAACTCAAATTAGCACTAATTGATGATGATATGATTCTGTACATAGAAGACCCAAAAAGTTACAACAGGAAAATTCTAGAACTAATAAATGAATTCAGCAAATTAGCAGAATATAAAATTAACGCCCATAAATCAAAGGCATTTCTGTATATCAATGACAAATCCTCTGAAAGGGAAATGAGGAAAACTACCCCATTGATAATAGCCTTAAAAAATTAAAATACTTAAGAATCAACTTAAGTTGAAAGAGGTGAAAGACCTATACAATGAAAACTACAGAACCCTAAAGAAAGAAATCAAAGAAGAGCTCAGAAGATGGGAAGATCTACCTTGCTCTTGGATAGGCAGAATTAATGTTATCAAAGTGATCATACTACCAAAAGCACTATACAAATTTAATGCAATTCCAATCAAAATCCCAATGGCCTTCCTCATAGAACTACAAAAGCAGTCATGAAAATTATCTGGAAAAATAAGAGACCCAGAATAGCTAAAGCAATCCTTAGCAAGAAGAGTAAAGCAGGTGGCATCACTATACCAGAACTTAAATTATAATACAGAGCAATAGTAACAAAAACAGCATGATATTGGCACCAAAATAGACTTGTAGACAATGTTACAGAATAGAGGACACAGAGACTAACCCACAAAATTACAATATCTTATATTAGACAAAGGTGCCAAAAACATACATTGGAGAAAAGATAGCCTCTTCAACAAATGGTGCTGGGAAAACTGGAAATCCATATGCAACAAAATGAAACTGAACCTCTATCTCTCACCATACACAAAAACTCCTCTCAAGGTGGATCAAGGATCTAGGACTTAATCCAGAAACCCTGCATCTAATAGAAGAAAAAGTACATCCTAATCTCCATCATGTCGGATTAGGTCCCAACTTCCTTAATAAGACTCCTATAGCACAAGAACTAACATCAAGGATCAATAAATGTTATGGATTCAAACTAAAATGTTTCTTTTCAGCAAAAGAAATAATCAGTGAGATGAATAGAGAACATACATCATGGGAGCAAATTTTTACCCCTCACACATCAGATAGAGCACTATTCTCTAGGGTATATAAAGGACACAACAAGCTAAAGAACAACAACAACAAAAATAACCCAATCAATAAATGGGCCTAGGACCTGAAACACACTTCTCAGAAGATGATATACAATCAATCAACAAATATATGAAAAAATGTTCCACATTCCTAGCAATTAGAGAACTGCAAATCAAAACTACTCTAAGATTTTATCTCACTCCACTCAGAATGGTAGCTATTAAGAATACAAACAACAATGAATGTTGGTGAGGATGTGGGGAAAAGGCACACTCATATATTGCTGGTGGGACTGAAAATTGTTGCAGCTGTTATGGAAAGCAGTATGGAGATTTCTTGAAAAACTGGGAATGGAACCACCATTTGATCCAGCTCTCTCTCTCCTCGTTCTATACCCAAAGGACTTAAAAACAGCATACACGGGGACACAGCCACATCAATGTTTATAGCAGCACAATTCACAAGAACTAAACTGTGGAACCAACCTAGATGCCCTTCAGTATATGAATGGACAAAGAAAATGTGATATATATACAAAATGGAATATTACTCAGCAATAAAAGATAATAAAATTATGGTATTCACAGGTAAAGGATGAAATTGGAGAACATAATACTAAGTGAAGTTAGCCAATATCAAAAATTCAAATGCCAAATGTCTTCTCTGATATAAGGAAGCTGATTCATAGCAGGGCAGAGAGGGGGGAGCAAGGGAGGAATAGACAAACTCTAGATAAAACAAAGGGGTGGGAGGGGAAGTGTGAGGGCAGGTGGTTAGAAATGATGGTGGAATGTGATAGACATCATTATCCAAAGTACATTTATGAAGACATGAATGGAGTTAATATACTTTATATACAACCAGAGATATGAAAAATTATGCCCTATATGTGTAATATGAATTGTAATATTCTGCTATCATATATAACAAATTAGAATAAAAAATTTATGATATCTAGACTTCCATTATTTATAATATTTTTTATTCTGCTTCTTTAAGAGATGCAAGGGAAAACAGCAGCAACCATATTGATCTTTTGGAACTCTCCAATAACTGGACTGGACCCTTAAAAATATGCCTTAGAAGTTTAGTTGCCTTGTCATACAATTGCTGAATTTGGACCAGAAAGATTATTTAAGGATGACAATAGATAATCATTGCAAGTTCAGTTGCATGGGAGTTGAGGAATTCTGTACAACTAACAAATTTAAGTAAAAGTACCAAATCTCATTCCCTCTCCAAGACTTCATTCCCATCCTCCTGTAACCCCATGATTCATTATGTATTTAATTGATCTTCATTTATTTTATTCTATCCTAGTTGTGTATTGTCAGTTTGGGCAAGGCCATGTTTTTGTTTTCTTACTTGTTTGTTTTTAACTTTTACATATCCCACCAATTATCATGGTGTTAGATTGACGGGCTTTTTGATTTACTTTTATATATTAGAAGAATAAATACGGTGTTTTGTTATTGAAAAAAAATTAAAGGATGGTCTAACAAGTACAGCTACTGCATTTCGTAAATACTAAGTCCTTCATATCTAAGTATCACTAGTTGAATATAATGAGATGGCCCAGACAGTGTTTTTTAATATCTGCTCAAAATACACTCTGCTAATCAAGAAACTGGGATATGAGGCTCATCAAAAATTCTTTATTATTTTCAGAATTGAAAAAAATTATCACACTATTTAAATACAAGAGGGCATATCAAAGAGAAGTGATCAAACCACAGTGTTGTACTCAGAATAGCTTTTTGAAGATATTTGAAATGCTTATATTTATAGCATTTTCTGGCATGGGTCTGTTTCATAGATATTTTGCAACTTATGGATAGCAAATGCAATCTAGTTATGTTCCTGAATAATTAACCAACAAGTTTCATTTATAGCAGGAAGCCAATGAAAATGATATTAGTATTCAGGATACACAGAACATAAAATACAGGGATCTTTAATTCATGGATGAATGAAGACGGAAGCAACATGTTGAACATAACATTTCCCTATAAAGTGATTTCCGTATCATATATTATTAAGTTGATACATAACTGCCGAGTTCTGCTCAATTTTCGGTGCCTCTTCCTCCTTCAGTGCATCTGTAAGTAAAACACACACACACACACACACACACACACACACACACACACACACACACATCCTTATGCTGTGTGAATGTTGGTATGGATAAGGTCAGCTATTCAACTAGAAAGTGCCCTCCCTAGTCATTGTGATAACTCCCTTATATCAGCTTTATAAATGGATAGATGGAGTGATTCTTCTGTTTGAAAAGAAATGTTAATAATTTTCTGATGAGCATATTTGAAAAATACCAACACATTTATATTTAATGCAGCTTAAAGAGGATTTCATGCTTATTCTCCCAGTGAAAGGTTCTGTTCTGCCGGATTTGTACCAGAGATAGTAATAGGCTAAGCCTATTGTTGTTGTACTTTAAAAATTCATCAAAGTGTTTTCACATCTGTTCTTTCATTTCATTCTTTCTTCAGCCATGTAAATATGGGTTAAGTGTATACTAATCCCTCTTTGACAAAGGTGGAAATTGAGGATCTGAGATGTTAAGCAATTTGTCAGAAAATGCAGTCTAGTAGATACCAGAACTAGAAATCATATACTGCTACTCCCTTTCTAGCTGCTGGGTCATAAAAACCACTTTTGAACATGAACACACTTGTGAATATACATGCAAAGGAAAGTCAGTGAAGGAGCTCTTAAGAATACAAGTGCTGGAACCACATACCTAGAAATCCCAACAGACATGGGAGGCAAGGTCTTGGGATATATACTTTTAATATGACTTATATGTGGCTTTGAGCCTGGTTAGTAAACTGTCTTGGATATTTGTTCATTCATCCAATATTGTTCCCTGTGAATTTTGCTTTCATGTACTTTGGTTGTCTTCTTAATATGTTATTAGTCTTGTTCAAATTTATTAGTCTCTTCTTTATTGTGTTGTTATACTGAAGTAGTGAAATTGATTACTCTTTTTCTTAAGTCTCATGGAAAGATCTTTCTCTAGACCAAATTATTTTTAAAAATCCACAGTTAAATTAAAATCAGGAAGCAAAAAACAAACCCTTCATTCCTTATAACAAAATAAAATTCATAAGTAGAAGAAATACCTAAGTGCATAATCAACATAAGAGTTCCTCAATATAAGCCATAGGTAACAAATAAACACGATTCTTTTTGAATCCCAATATTTGTAAAAGTAAAAAAATTTACTTAAAACAGCATTGTTGAGAATGAGAAGAATCAGCCATTCATGTAGTACTATTGATACAAAGACTTTTCAGTGAGCTTGGTACTAATACTCAAAAGTAAAATTGTATATTCTCTTTGATCTAGCAACTCTAGTTCTCAGGTATTGTTGAAGAATATACATTATAGCATTGTTCATAATAGATGTAAAAGGAGGACATCTAAATATCTGTTCATCACAGGGACATGACTATCAATTATGACACATGCAAAAAGAATAATGATGTCTCTGTGGAAAAGAGTAAACAATATTTTGTACATGCTTGTATGAAAAGATCTATAAGATATATTTGGGTATTAAATTTTAATTCAGGCTAACATAAAAAATTGTACATATTTTGTTGTTGTTTGAATATTAAAAGATGAAGGTCTGAGTTGTATCTCACTAGTAGAATACTTGCCTAGCATGAATGTGATCTCTAGCACTGAGAAAAAATTCATGCATATATATATATATATATATATATATATATATACACACATATATATGTATGTATATACACACACATATATGGCATGAATATGTTTGTATATACATAGACATTTCTCTAAGAAAAAATAAGCTAGTAACTGTAATGTATTTGAATGAAAATGTGGGAGTTTGAAATGGGAAAAAAACTAAATTAATGGTAAATGCTTTTCTACCATTTGAATATTTTGTTACAGATTTTTTAAATTATTTAAAAAATACTACACAATTAAACATAAAGATATTAATGCATAAAATGCTACATGGAAAGTAGAGTGAACTTTATATCATAAAATAGAACTCATCCAGTTATTTTGCATTTTTGTATTGTTTTAATCACAATAGATACAAATATATTTAATTTCCCTAAAATTTAAACATATTTCCATTATTATTTCATTTGACAATGTAATTCTAGGCTTGGGAAGCATCAGTTACCATCTTCAGTCTGTACTTTCCTCTTCAATCTTTATCAAGTATGGGTTTCTGATAGAGGTATGGAGTTTCAAAACCAGAGAATGTGAGACCTATGAGGGACCTCAGACATTTCATAATCAAACTTCATTTTGTGGATGATGAAACTGAGGTTTTGTAGGATTTTTTTTTTCTTCTGTGTTTGCACATTTGAATAATGGTGATATTAAAGATTGATTTAAAGTGAATTTTACTGCAAAGTAAATTGATACACTAATAGTGAGGGTATATAAATTATTTTAACCAACTCTGGATTTAGTTGTCTCTCTGTCCTTGGACACATATCCTCTTTTCTCTCGATTCCAGTCCTTGCAATTTTGAAATGATTGAACCCAATGATACTGTTTAGAACTATTCCATTTCTATTGAACATAATTACAGGATTCACCATTAACTCAGGACCTTATTAACTTTAACACTCTTTCTACATTTGTAATCAAGTGCCCTAATTTCCCAAAGTTCCTGAATCTATGTAAACTTTCTTACTTTTCAAATTAACATGTGTTTAGACAATTACTATGAATAGGGCATTTAATAGTTCTTGTAAATACTTTGTTAGATGCAGAATGCTATCTTCTAATTAGGTCTTGAAACATGACTGATGTCCACCTAAAGTTTCCATCCTTTGATTTCTTAGAGCCCTAATTGTTCATGTCACAATATTTTCTTGTGTTCTTCTATTGTTTCATGTGGCTTGTTTCACAGCCTGAACTGAAGTTTTGTATTTCCCATTCTATTTATGTAACTACCCCTTGTAGTTTTAACAGAAGATTCAAACACAAATTTCAGACTTAAAGAAAGATTCCAGATTGCAACTTAAACATTGCCCTTCCAGATGCAGAGAAATAGTGAAACAGATAGATGCAACATGAATGGCTTATGCAGAAGTGGGACATTTGGGACATTGGTACCATCTGGAAAGCAATGCTGATGAAAGAGTTAACAGAATATAGAAAGTAAATCATTCCTCTGTTATCCATGAGACACATCTACGAATTTCCAAATGTATAACAAGATCTGGGAAATAGCTTGGCAAGAATAATCTCGGTCTTACTTTAATGTTTCCTTGTATTTTTGAGGAGAAAAGCAGTTTGCTTCCCAGGTTATTTGGAGAACCTATGTCAGATCAGCAATACAAACCAACTCTTAATGCAAACTGAAGCCAGTTTCTTTAAATCCTATTTTTTTTCTTCAAAAGTTGCTAGGGGAAAAAATGATCAAGGGTGGGGTTGAGAAAATGCTTAAATATGTAATGTAAATAATATCTAGTTTAGGTCCAAATCATTTTAATGTATGGGAAAATCAAATTTAGATTTTTCTCAAAATGAGGTCAGTAAAATTATCAAAAATATATCATCTACATATAATTCCTGAGACAATGAGTGAAATTCACCATTTACCATATGCTTCTGAGATCTCTTCAAACAACCCTTCTCTGATTAAATATCAACACTTTCAATAGTTTAAAATAGTTAAATTCCATAATAATAAATGTGGACTTCATATTGATTCTCTTTATCCACATTTCATAAAGAATCTTTTTCTTTTCCTGCAGGCAGAATTTACAGCCATGCGGGAGCAGTACATGCGAGGCGGAGAGGGCTTCATCATCTGTTACTCTGTTACTGACCGCCAATCATTCCAGGAGGCTGCCAAGTTTAAAGAGCTCATTTTTCAGGTCCGCCACACCTATGAAATTCCCCTGGTGCTGGTGGGTAACAAAATTGA
The DNA here is from genome assembly GCA_025594165.1 of Tamias sibiricus. Lineage (NCBI taxonomy): Eukaryota > Metazoa > Chordata > Mammalia > Rodentia > Sciuridae > Tamias > Tamias sibiricus. The sequence goes on from CM046671.1 coordinate 40,648,083, forward strand.
CCTGGAACAGTTCCGCCAGGTTAGTGCCAATTTTATCTGTTAGCTTCTTTTTTTCTCAGAAGATACATAGTATTCAGTACGGCTGCTTTCCAAAGTTGACACTGAGAATTGAAAGAAATGATGCACATGATTTTTCTAGGAAGTCTGAGTGGTCCTGTGGTTGACCGTGTTGGCTCCTGCAATCCATCTTACATGCTATTTTATAGCAGGTCCTTACCACTCCCTTGTACCTTTGGATCTGGGCTGGTTCTATGGTTTGTTTTGAGCCATAGTGTGCATACTTCAGAAGTTAGAATTTAAGGCTTCTTCAGCCTCTGCCTTTCCCACTTGAGGTATTCATCTTTGAGTTCCAGACACTGTAAAGCAGCCCAAGTTAACTATGTAGAAAGAATCATGTAGACAAAGTGAGATGAAGGCTCACAACTGCCCCTGCCAAGGTACCACACATCTAGCCAAAACCATTTTGCATGTTTTAACACCAGTCACCTTATAAGTCACTCAAACCAGTTCACATGAAATAGAAAAATCTCCCCATGGAGTTCTTGTCTCAATTTCTGAAATACAGAATCAATGGCAAATAAAATCAAATCGTTTAAACCATTATTATTATTATTTTTTTTTTTTTTTTTTTTGGAGTAAGTTTTCATGCAATGGTAGACAAACCAGGATTCTTCCTTTCTCCCAGAATTAGAACAAGCCATTACTTCTCATGTTGATTCAGAAATTATTACCATCTGTCATAAATTTCCTTTGAGCTACCTGTAATATGTCAGCCACCCTGGTTCAGGGATCTAGGAAGTTATCTTAATCGTCTATTGTTCTGACTTGTTTGGTCTAAAGCAACATTACTGAAAACTTGCATTCAAATCAAGTTTTGGTAAATCTAATTGTCTAAATTGAGTTGTTTCATCTTTATTTTCATTGACCTTAAATTTGAAGTGGCTTTAGAGAGTTTCTATTATTCCAATTGATGATTAATTTTAATCCACTTAAACTAGCCTGCAAGTAGGATCTTTTGCTAAGGTAGGAATCTTTACCAAAGCAAATTGCGTTTTCTCCTATTTTAAGAGTTTTCTGAATTTGAATTTTCATATTCAATGCATATTAAGTCTTCTTAATGTAAAAAGATCTCACATAAAGCCAAATTTCATAAAGTTATACTTAATATAGAAACATTCTTATGATTTGGTGCAATTTATTTTCACGGTGACATTTTTGTATAGTTTACTTGAGAGTCTAAGTATCTCAAAAGTGGCAACTAATTGGTTTTCGGAGCTACAATATTAGTTTGTATCCTGTGCACTGTTATGTTTTCTTTCTTTGTTATTTCCCTTTCTTCAAAGCAATGTAGGGTATGATATGCTTGTATTTATGTGGGTAAGAATTCAAGCTCATATCAACAGTTAAATATGAATCTATTCTCAGATATTTTGCAGGAAAGAGGAAATATAGGTCTAGTACCTGGACCTTTCTGATACTCTTCTAAAACCTAGGAATTCCTTACTTTTCTAAGGGATTCTACCGCAAAGTACCAGACAAGCATCCTAACAAATACACCATAAATGATCCCAGGGCCATCTTTATTGCACTTCTAAGAATTTCTGGAGAATGAAAACCTCTGCTTCGAAGTCATTCCTGCAAGCTGGAAGCTAGTGAGTTTGGGAACATTAGGGAACCTTTTTCCAGTTCTTGTTCTCACAGATCAATGGCTCTCTATGATTTCAAAAGCTGGTGACATTTGCTTTTCATTGCACTTTCCAGGTCCTGCTTTCCTAGACTCAGAGGTGACCCTTAGGACTTCACAAAGGGCATACAACAGGACCTCACTCCCAGCTTGCATAATTAGCCACTCCTTTCTGTTTAGCAGTAAAGTGAATCATAAGCATCACAAATGTCACTGAAACAAATATTTTAGAAAGGCATTAATTTTTCAGATTTGACAGACTTTTCCTTTTAGATAAAAGCCAGCAAACATGAATAGTCACAGAAAGTGCAAAAGCCATGAAAACATAAATTACAATCTTTGTTAAAATGCTCATGTACCCATGTCACCAATAAATGAAGTGTTGATGTGCAAATTTGGCTTCTGGCTGTGGTGCTTCTGATGGAAATAATTATTCCTAAAGTCGCACAGTGGTTTTTCTTTGCAAAATGATTTCAATTCACACTTTATTTTAATCTTATAACTGCCCTGTGTAGTTGTAAGGCAAGCATTTTAAGAAAAAGATATTCGAGAAGTGAATATGTAGATAGAAATTGACTTTTCTAAGCTATGGGGGTTAGTTATAAAATTAAAGCTAAAACACACATCACATGTATTCTTTTTGTTACATGAACATTTAAAAGACTAAGTATGGTTCAACTGAAAAACAAACAAACAAAAAAAACAATGCTGACACTAAGAACTTTTACAGCTCATAGAAGTCCTGTGAGGCTTCCTAAAGTAATAGAGTTAAACCATCAAAGTTGCTGAAGGAAACCTCATGCTGCTTTTGTTTAATAGCAAGAGACAGAGAACAGGATTCTCACTAGACACTTCTTCTCAGTCTACAGAGAAAGAGGTTAAAAGGAAAAAGTCCCAGTGACTAAAGATCTTTCTTTTTATACTTGATAGGGAAGATTTTTGTATCTCTAATGCATTTTTGATGAAGCTTATGGTCTTTCAAGCAAAAAATGAAAATACAAAGCAAACAAGCAATGGGTTTTAATGCTTTTTTATCATTATTTGTCTCAAGTTAAAATTTGAAAAGACCTTTTAAAACCTAATATTTTGTCAGGAAATAATATTCATTTTGATATTGACGATGCCTGTGATGTATTTGTAAAAGTGTGACAGACAATTTACACATATTATTTTATTTAATCCTCATCACAAGCCCATATCATGTGTTCCTACATGGTGCCTGTTCATCCATGAGTCAACTGAAGCTTTTGAGCATTCATGAACTTGGAGATCTCACAAAAAGAACTGTGTCATCATGCTCACACAGCCAGCTAGAGTTCAGAAATGAAATGCAAGTGCTCTGTGCTTTACTGTGGGTCTTCCAAACATTATTTTATCATGAATTATAGTTTTTATACCAGCTTCAGAATCATAGTATGTTCCTCAGAGTTTGGAACATAAATAATAGCATGTTAATGGCAAGTAGTAGTCAGGAGGATGAGAATGATAAGTCCCTGGGTGTGGAGAGGGCACCTCCAAGTCAGGGAATTTGAGAGGAATGGTGTGAGGAAAATTGGGACAAAAGCAATGAAAATGAGATTCAAAACTTCTAAAAGACCAGGAATGGTGCTGTACTCTTGTAATCCAACTACGTGGAAAACTGAGGCAGGAGGATTACAAGTTCAAAGCCAGTCTTGGCAATTTAATGAGATCCTATCTCAAAATTCAAAATAAAAAAAAAAAGGATTGATGATGTAGCTCAGTGGTAGAGTGTCCCTTGGTTCAATCCCCAGTACCAAAAAATGAAGAAAAAAAAAAAAAAAAAAGAAAAAATAACACCTTCTGATAGGCATTGCTTTCTCATTAGCTGAACAATTTTGTCCAGGGTCCATCCAGAGTGTTCTAAAGTCTTTCAAAATTCTCAGACAGCATTAAGTTTCTAAGCTTTCATTATCTTGTCCCTACTTATTTTGTCTTCAGAGATTACACTGAAAAGCACAAGAGGATAATTCTTATTTTTGCAAAACCCTGACCACCTGTGAATACTACAAATGCTTTCTAAATGGAATGAGTTTCAGCTATTTAAGAGCTAGATTAGAAAAGTTTACATCAGTAGCAGACCACAAACTGTTTTATCCTAAAGCCAGACCAAGACAAAACCCTCAGTCTTGAGAGTCTAGTTACAGCTTACTACTCAGCTGGAGACCTTGAGACTCTACTTTCTATATCTGCTGACTAAGTGCTGAATTTGGATCATGAAAGATACTTTATTTACTCTTTAGTGAGATAGCTACTGAAAACTATTATTATTAATTTTTACCAAGATTTGTATTTGTGTCTATAAGGATCAGGAACTCCTGTATTAAGAAAAATAATATCTATGTAAAGTTGTATCAAGAGAGGTGACAACTTTGGAATAAAATAAAGGAATGAGTAACTCATTCCTTATTCTCAAGAAATTTCTCTTCAGGAGCTATGCACAAGAAAAAGGCAGAAAACCTTATTATGCAATAGAAGTAAGTGCCAAACAATATGATAACTTATACCATCTATAAGTGCTATAGTTTTCAACAAGTTGTTCACAGCTGCAAAAGATCCATGTGGGTACATATATGAGGAAGACACTGAGTTGACAAGTATCCTGACCACAAAGAAGAGATCAGGTAAATAGTGACTCACAGTTATTTTAGGAAGATAGGAAAGAATAAGTCTAAGGAGGAAAATATGAATATTGAGGTTTACAAGCATACATAAACATGGTGAGTGCTTGGTGGGAAGTTGAGGAAATAATTCTGCCTAGTAAACACATCAAGCATGCTCCCAATAATTTCACAGACAATGCCTGCCTCAAAGATACATTTCATCAAAGACAAAACGTAAATATATACCAAAGTGCATTTAATATGCTGTAGTGAAATAATTAATTGCAAATCATACTCAAAAAATAAAAGAGTAGCTCTTAATTATCTTTCATTATCAGTACATTAGATCATTCACATAAACACATTTTCCAAATAATGAGGGTTTGTGTTGTGAAAGGAAAAGAGAGGTTTGGCAATTTACTCTTTATTATTAGAATAGACACTCAAATTCGACTAGTAATTATTTAGCTGCGGTTATCCTTTGATAGCATTTCTTTTGTATGTTATCTCATTTAATTAAGTAAATATGAATCTGTTAATTCCTGTTGAGATGGAGAGCAAAAATTAGAGTTTTACCCAATTTATCAAACTGAAAGAGTTTAGATCAGAATTTGTACTCAAATGAGTTTTCTCACACACACATACACATATGTATATATATAATCATATGTATATGTATATATACATCTATATGGTTGGCATTATATATAACCATATGTAATAATGGCTATATATGTATTTTCCATTTAATTTATCAACAAGTGTTTAACAATCACCCAATGGGTAAGAAAAAGGCACTCTTTTAGACTCTGGTTGCACAGGGGTGAATATGACAGGTATCTGTATCTTTGATAATCTAAAATTACAGTGGAGAAGACAAAATATGAACAATTTGAATTAGTGTGTGTTTATACCAACTGCACAACACAAAAAATGCTCTGATTAATAGTATTACATACATATACATGTGTGCATGAACACACAAACATGCACATGTTTCCAGTATTGAAAAGAGGAAGAAAGAAAAAAAAAAAAGAGGGAGCAGAGGGGTGTGTGGGTGAGTGATAAAGCTATCTCTGATACAGGAAGACCTCTCTAAGAAGATGTCACTGGGCAGAAACCTGTGGGAAGACCGTTCTAGATAGATCCGACAATATTAGTCAAGTCTTCATGGTGCAATTTAGATCACATGTTTGAAACCCAACATGGGGTTTCATTGCGGTATTAAAAGATTTTTGGTAAGGAGCATGCACTTTTTTTTAAGTGATAAGGGCAACTGTTGGAAACATTTGAGCTGAGCTATGACATGAATGTGTTTTCATTAAGTCATTCTAGCTGTTGAATGTGGCCACAGTGAAGCAGGAAGACCAATTAGGAGAACAGGTCAACAACATTAGAAATGAAGGCAGCTTGGGTGAAAGCCATAGCACCAAATATTTGTGGATTCCATACTCACAGCATGCTGACAGGATGGTAGGTGACAAAATTGCAGTGATATTTGGAGATGTATCATGTAAGGACAAAAGCTGCACAATCTTCAGTGGTACCTGAAATCATCAATGCATTATTACACAATACATTGCATGTTCCTGATGAATTGCTAAGACATGACTAAGAAATATTCTCAGCATGTATATTATAGAAAGCAACAGAGAATATGGCCCAAAGAATACGATAACCCTAGGTTTTCATTTTTATGTAGATAATTACCATGTCTGTTGAAATATCAGCAATCAACATCCATATTCTTCATAAGATTTCTTCCTTCCCAGCATAGGGGTAGGAGAATGTAGTCAGTAGAGAGTTTTCAGCTGTCAACAGCTTCAGGGGTCAGACTCTTTGCCTTCAGTCACACCCTTCCTGCATCTCTCGTGAAGTTTACTATAAATTTTCATACATTTCAGCATAATGTGGAACACTCTGATAGGCAAATCTCGCTCTGGTTCTAGTCTTCTCATGACTGGATAGGCAACGATGGTTGGTGTTATGGTTTAGATGTGAGTGTCCCCCAAAAGCTCACGTGTGATAAAATTCAAGAAGATTCAGAGAAAAAAATGACTGGGTCATGAGATTCTTAACAAATCAGTGAATTAATCCCCTGATAGGGATTAACTGAGTGGTAACTGAAGGGTGTGGCTGAAGGAGGTGGGATATTGGGCATGTAGCTTTGGAGTATACATTTTGTATTTGGCAAGTCGAGTCTTCCTCTCTCTCTCTCTCTCTCTCTCTCTCTCTCTCTCTCTGCTTCCTCATCATCTTGTGAGCTGTTTCCCTCTGACACACTTTTCTGCCATGATATCCTGCCTCACCTTAAGCCTAGATGAATGGAGCCTTCTGTCTATGGATTGAGACCTCTGAAACCGGGAGCCCCTAAATAAACCTTTCCTCCTCTATAGGTGTTCTCAACATGTCTTTTAGTCACAGCAGTGAAAAAGCTGACTAAAAGCATTGGGCTGGCATTAATGTTCAACTTTCTCTTCTGTTTACTTCCTCCTTTGAGACTGTTCTTAGGTAGGTGCAGTGAGATAATGTCAGTAGATTAGTGCCTGGCACACAACAGGAACTCAATAGATATTAGGTGTCCCCATTTTCATCCCTCACTGGATGCTATAGTTTGGGTCTGCCTTGTCTCCCAAAAGCCTACAAGTTGAAGGTTTTTTTCCTCCAGTCTGTGGCACTATTGGTGAAACCCTTAGGGGTGGGGCCTAGTGAAAGAAGGTTAGGTCATTCCATGGTCTTGAAGAGAATACTGAGAACCTGGGCGACTGCTTCCTTTCTCTTCATTTCCTAACTGCTTTAAAGTAAGCAGACCTCCTTTGCTATGCATTCCACCATGAGATATTGTACTATTAAAGGCCCAAAGTAAAAGGGCCAACTAACAATCAACCAAAACATCTAAAACCACCTCATCGTAAGTTGATTATGTAAGCTATTTTTTTCACCATAACAGAAAATTGACTAGCACACATGGATTTTTGTAAAAGTCTTTTGAGTTATTGTTATGCTTCTAATCTACTCTTTCAAAAGAAACTAGCTAGCCAGAGGCATAAGAATTGTGTAAAAAGTAAGAGTAATTGAATGTGGGTGAAAGCTCAGGGAGCTTTTGATAACCAAAGTATACAGGCTTCAGTGTACGAATTTTGCAAACCCATATTGAAATTGTTTTTCAATGTTTTACCTATGAAACATGGAATAACAATTCTATAAAATTCTATGAGTAGCACAGTTACATTTTGTTATTGAATTATTTCTTGTTTTCTAATATTTTAAAAGAATATTTTCTGTGTGATTTTAGTCCTTTGAAATATGTAGAGTGGAGATTTACAGTATTTCATATTTTAAGTTTTGGTAAATGTTCCATGTATATTGATAAGAAAGTATTCTTTTGGTTTCACCATTGCATGTGTGTAGAAATTGGCAGTCACTTTGTTTTGACAATTTGAAAATCACATTCCATTCTTCCGGTAGTTATTATCGTGTATGAAAGGCCATGTTTACATCTAATGGCATTTTTCAGGTATTCTTCTCCACATTACTTATAACTCCCCACCCCAGTGTTTTTAAGATTTTCTTGTTGTCTACACTTTTTGACAAGTTTAATGTGATGTCCCTGTGTGGCTCTCTCACTGTCTCCTCTATTAGCTCATGGGTTTAAGTAAAACTGAGAAATTTAAAGATAACAAAGAGCGCATGAAAAGGATTATTGGCCATTCCAGAAAAGCTAGGCTCATTTTTAAATGTATAGAAACACTTATCTGGAATGAGACCTGTGGTTCTTAAAATGTAGTCCCCAAACCAGAAGAATCATTATCACCTGTCATCTCTGCTAGAAAACACAGCTTCTCTGAGACTATCCTACTCTTATACATAGGGATATGGAGCAAAAGCCTAGTTGAACAAATTTTCTGAGTGACGCTGGAGCATGCTAAACATTAGAGAACCACAATCCTGGAATATAAGTGGAGGGACATGACGGATGTTTTTTATCATTTGGACACAATCAGGGAGAGCCTAAAATATCCAAGTACTAAATGAAATATTTGAGGCCTAAAAGGGATAAAAGAATACACACATACACAAATGCACGTGCGCGCGCGCGCACACACACACACACACACACACACACACATAGACTTAAAGTATAAAAGTATTTTTACATAAACTTAATTGGTGCTTATATTAAAACATTGGTGATGAAAATATTATATTCAATCCAGTTTTATAACTAAATTTGTCATTTAAACATCTAAAATTTGCTGTGGATTTTGTGCACCTACAGCTAAATAGCTTCTGAGTTTCCTGTTTCATTGGAACAGAGATTGTGTCTGCTCAGATTGAGCTGATGTAATTGTTTGCTTCCCTTCCTTATTTAAATTGTGTTACACTGAATTGTTTGGTTTGCATGGATCATTGACTACATTTGTAAAATTGACAGGTCAGTGCAGGCTTGTGAAAATAAGCTTGTTTCTTTTTAAGGAAAAGAAGAAAGAAAAGCTACTTAGGTAATCAGATTGGTTCCCTGAAGTGAAGTCCAAGATTATCAAAATATTGCTCTGAATTGATTTATTACAGTTTATTAAAAACTGTAAGAATAATTTAAAATATCCATCCAAAAGAAAAGAAATTGAAATGGGTGGAGTTTTAATTTTGTATTGTCTGTACCCAATCTTGCTTTTTTTTTTTTTTTGCTCTTTCTCAGATGTCTTAGCCTGGTCAAATTCTGATATTTGTAGTTTCCTCAATGCTCACCAATCATTACTGGCTATACCCAGTAATGTGTGTGTGTGTGTGTGTGTGTGTGTGTGTGTGTGTATGTGTATGAGTGTGTAGAGTGTGTGCACATGTGTAGTTTTATAGGTTTATATACGGTTATAAGTACTTGAGAGACTGGAAAAATCCTATGAATGCAAAAGAATCATGTTTCTATAGGCTGAATTACAAACACTCTGGAAAGAGTCATTTGCATATTGGGAACTTTAAAAACTCCATTCAACCACATATTTAGGAAATTACACAACTAATTTTTAAAAATTATCTTGAAGTAATTTAGATAAACATGCAGTTTTAGACAACTATGTGGAGAAGCTGCATGCACACTTCTCTCAGTATCCTTAATGTTAACATCATCATGACTACAGAATTTTGTCAAATACAAAAATTTGGTATTGGTTCAATACAAAAATTTATTCAAATTTCAACCGTTACACTTGTACACATCTCTATGAGTACACATGTATAATTCAATGAAATTCTATGAAGTATAGCTTACGGTAGCTCTTCCACAATCAAGATGCTCAACCATACTATTAGCACAGACTCATGTTTCTCTTCTAACACATCCATCCTCCCTACCTTAGTCCCTAACCCCAGCAATGACTAATCCACTAACTCATTTCCCTTTTCTAAAATTATTAATTTTTATTGTTAAGTAAATAGAATAATTTTGTATGCATCCTTTTGAGCTTGGCTTTTTTTACTCAGCTTTATTTCTTGAGGAACCTTTTAAGTTTTGTGTTTATCAGTGTGTGTTTTGTTTTATTATTGAATGCTGTTCAGGTTTGAATGTGCCCAGGCTTGTTCACCTACTTATGCTTTTATTTTGACTATTTAGTATTTCTAACTTGTTGGAGTTTAATGTGCTATTCTGTTTCTGAATTCTTAAATTATATTCTTAGCACATTAATTTTTATCCATTCTACTTTTCTAGTTTATGCACTTGAAGATAAATTAACATGCCAAGGGAGATTTTAATTGTACATCTTTATTCTACAGTTCTGTATATGATGTTTTTATGATTTAATTCAAAATATTTTGCAATTTCAATTATGATTTCTCTTTTGATTCATTTGTATTTCAAAAATGTGGTTCTTAACTTCTGACCATGTGGCACATTGCTAGTTATCATTTAGTTATCAAATTCCTTATTTTCTAATATTTTAAAAGGATGTGTTTTATACATTTTTAGTTCCTTGAACATCATAGTATGTTAATTTATAACACTTTGAAATATAATTTTGGTAAATGTTCCATACATGTTTAATAAGAATACATACATTTGGGTTTGATGATGTTGCACAAATGGACAATAAAAGTTATATTCTTTAGCAAATTCAAAGATCACATTTCATTCCTTCTGTTGTCTATTGTTTAAGTTGGATAGTTAGAAACAATTGCTATTTTGAAAATACTCCTGCACCACATTTCCTATACCATAACTTGCCACGCCAATATTTTTACAATTTTTCTATTTGTTTGTTTTCTTCCCAACAGGCTCAATCTGACCCTATGTGACTTTCTCTCCCTAGATATGTGTTACTTGCAAGCATCTATAGAGCAATTTGTATTATGAATTCTTTTTCTGTTGTTCAGATTTGGAAAATTCTGTCATTATCTCTTCAGAGTTTTCTTTTATCTTATTCTCTACTCTCCTATGATTAAAATTAGGACTGTGTTAATGTTTTATACCTCATTCTTGTATCCCACTTTCATTCTTTGTCTCTTTCTATCCTTTTATCTCCCTGAGCACATTCTTGATTCTTTTCTTTTGAACTTTTTACTATTTACCTCTTCCTTTATACTTTATCTGTCTTAAACTCACCCACCGAGTTCTTCTTTTCAATAGTTTTACTTTTTCATTCTAGAAACACAGATCTTTAGATTTTATCATTTTTTACAGGTTGTAATCTATTTCCTTGAAATAGTATAGAATGATTGTTTTGGGGGTTCCTCTCTTTAATAAAAAAGGTCTTGAGTTTTTAGTCAATGTGACCTTAAAAATTTACCTCTGAGAATAAAATAATGGCATTTGCAGGTAAATGGATGAAGTTGGAGAATATAATGCTAAGTGAAATTAGTCAATCTCAAAAATCCAAGTACCGAATGTTTTCTCTGATATAAGGAGGCTGGTTCACAGAGTTGTTGGAAGGGGGTACATAGGATCAGAGGAACACTAGAATGGTCAACGGAAAGGGAGGGGAGGGAGGGAGTAAGGGGGGGGTTGGAAAAAAATTGGTGGTTGAATGAGATGGATATCATTATCCTAAATGCATGATTGAAGATCTGAATGGTACTTATATACTTTGTATACAAGCAGTTGTATGTAAAAAGATACTATACTTGTGCATGATGAATAAGTAAATAAATAATAAAAAAATTTAAAAAAAAAGAAAAAAAAAAAATTTACCTCTGGAAGGAGACTTCTAAGACTAAATTTCCCATATCATCTTAATCCAGTAGTAACTAAAATGATAGGAAGCTGAGATACAGACTCTGTGGGGGCACATCTCGTTATTTCCCATTTTTATTCTTATCCTGAGGATGTTTGGCCCAGCTCAACTCTGGGGAGAAGAGCTGCTTGTCAATCACCTATCACCTTGTCAGGCCCTGTGCTACCATTTTTGTTGCCACTCTTGTGGAGATGTAGGTCTGATCAGTTTCTCAGTGGAGGACATTTGCCTCTATAGATAAAGCCATGCCAGACCTCTGTCTCACCTCTCTTACTTTCCTTGTTCTACTTTATCTATCACTGGAGTTCTTCATTGCCTATGGGACTCACACAGATTATTGTGGTCATTTTTCCACATCTACTTTTTGTATCAGTAAGAGAGCTGTTCAACATTACCAGATTGGCTAATGCTAGAATGGGCTTTCACCCTCACACCTTGATGTAGATTCTTGTTCTTTGGCCAACTTGAACTGTTAAAGGGGATAATCTGGTGGAGCATATCCACATTGTACAGCTAGCTGTTCCAAAATGAACATGAATTATTTAAGTGCCAATGAGTGTGATTGAAGTTTAAGTATGTTTTAAAAGATCCATGAGCTCTCGTACCAGAGCTTGGCCCCTGAAAAACTGCTCTTCTGGATAAGTTAGAAATACATGCATCCAGCCCTACAGAGGGAATTGAGAAGCAGCTGCCTCCTTCACAGATGACAGAGGCAGAGGAGTGCTAAGTTAGTCACATGCAGGTGACATAATGGTCCTGCTAGGTTCTTTCAGGCCCAGTCAAGAATCCTTGGTGGGTTTCTGCTTTAAGCATTGTATTTGCTTTTCTATGGGTTCTTGTATGATTATTGATCATGTTTTCATCCCAAATCTCCAGTAGTCTACACTGTAAATGCCAATGCTCCCTTCCAACTCCACAAGGACACGGGCCACCTCTGCCATCCCATGTTATTTCACCACTTTTCATTCTATTGAATATTATTGTATATTATCACCATATAAAACCTTTTCCTTGCTCACTGAACATCATGTGTTGGTGTGCCCTCTTGCTGTGACCTTCTGCTATCAGTGCTTTGGCTTTTGCACTTTTCAGAGTATGTCCATTTGTTTATAGATCTGCCTACACAGATATATTTGTGCACTTAAAACAAGGAGGAATCATGCTATACAAAATCAGAAAAAAGAAAGTTTTTTTCTGAAGGAAGACATTTTAAAAAATAGAGAAACAGTACTTTTTTTTCTTTTCCTTTTTGTCTTGAAACACAAATCAAGAGAGGAAAGATGAACAAAAGCTTTTAGATTAAGGATGCTATAGAACATTGTCATCTTGGGGCTAGAATTGTAGCTCAGTGGTAGAGTGCTTGACTAGCATGTGTAAGCACTGGGCTCTATCCTCTGCACCATATTAAAATAAGTAAAATAAAAGAATTGTGTCCATGGACAACTAAAAATATTTTTTTTAAATTAATGAATATCTCCTCTTAACCTCCTGTTTGAGGGTGATGATGGGCATGAGGAGTGAAGAGAGCACTGATAGGCAGGAAGAGTGCCAGCCCAAGCCTTGAAGAGGGTGACTCCTAATAATTAGAAAGCTGCATTGTTTGCATTAGTGCTTCTCTCTCTCTCTCTCTCTCTCTCTCTCTCTCTCTCTCTCTCTCTTCGGGGGTGGTGGTGTACTGGGGATTTAACCCATGGTCACTTTACCACTAAGTCATATCCCCAGCCCTTTTCATTTTGAGACAGGTTCTAGCTGAGGTGCATAGGGCCTCCCTAAGTTGCTGAAGCTGGTCTCAAACTTGCCATCCTCCTGCCTCAAACTCCCGAGTCACTGGGATTACAGGCATGTACAACTGCACCTAGCTAAATAGTTCTCTTAAGGGAGGAAACAAAGCTATTTTAATACTAATCAAATAGAATCTGGGCAAGGCAAAGCAGGCTTTGAAATGCAGTGTTCCTTACATATTAGTGATGTATCTCATCTATTTCCAGCAATACAAAAATGAGAATAATCTGCAATTAATATTGTCATTAGGAGCAACAGCACAGAAGCTGCAAAGGAGGTGGATTTTCTCTAAGAAATCAATAGTTTCAAAAGCATTATTGGAGTGTCTGAAATATATCATGCCACTACTTATTAAAATTTATGCTTTCTTTTCTTCTAAAATTGGTCTTAATTAGAAAGAATCAAGAAAAAATCTTTTTATATTCAAAGGGGACATTTAGTATAAATTAATTCACATGATGATAAATAGCATTTAAGTAATATAATTTTGGTAGTTTTATAGTTAGATTGTGCTGCATATTCAGTATTCTATGTGTTTGTATAGTGATGAGACATTATGAGAGATGGATTTGGTTTTTATTTTGAGAATAAAAGAAAACTCAAATTATTCAGTTCCCACCAGGTGGCAAATAGAGCCACAATAATGGGCAGAACATGTAACTGCATATGTAATGGCAATGCAGTTTGGTTGGGCGCCCTCAACCAAAGAATAAACCTTCCCGTGTTTATTTAAAGTTGGGAGTCAATATTGGAGAAACAAACATTCATTTTGGGAGACAAGACTCAAAATGAACATAGTCCTGGAAGAAGATATGAGTAAGCATATATACATATATATATATATATATATATATATATATATATGTGTGTGTGTGTGTATATATATATATATATATGTTTAAATTTATATATTTTTATGGAATTTAAAAATACTCCTTATAAATATAAATTTATTTCTAGTTTTGCTGAAGGCAGACTTCTATTTGTTTTCAATCTTGTCTCATTTTTATCATCAGTGCTAGATTATAATTATTTTAATGGCATAATTAATATCATACATACATGTTTTTCTACATTTATAGAATATGTTTACTTAGAAATGATATGGATTATTTTACCTATTTAATATTTAAATACATCATTTGTAATACATGCACACATATTCATATATACAGGGATAAACACATACATATATATATACATTTACGTATACACACATAAACACATACACACATATGTGCCTTGTTCTTGTTTCACTCAGTACTTTGATTTTGATATCACTGGCAATATGTCCAAATCTAGTACATTCATTTTAATGGCTACATAATAGTACGTAGCCAAACAATGAGCTTGTCCATTAATAAGATTTTTCCTCCAGTTTTTCACATTATTGGAAGTTCTGATGTGTATATTATTGTGTGTGTGTCCTTGAACACATGGACAAGGGCTTCCCCAGAAGACATGGGTAGACGTGAAGTTGAACAGGGTGAAGACACCTGGATTTTCAGTTTCATGGGGTATTGCTTTCCAAAACTCCTTGTTTTCCAAAATAAAAATTGCTTTCCAAAATAATTACCAATTTTCACATACTCTAAAATATATAAAATTAATATTACTATAATTATCATACATTTTTCCAACCAAATTAGTGTGAAATTCTACCTCATTCTTTTGCTTGAATTTTCCTTTTCCTGATTATCAACAAAGTGGGATACTTTTTCATTTACTTTAGGTGTCTCTGTGAATGGTGTATTCACACAATATGCCTACTTTTTTTTTTACAGTATGAATTAATAGGAGCGCCTTGTAAATTCTGACTAATTCTTTTTTATGTTATATATGTGCACAGCAACCTGTCACTTTTTCTCTCACTTTATTTCAAGTTTCTTCTGTAAGTTGTATTTTGCTATTTCACAAAAAATTTATTCCTTAGCAGGACAAGGCTAATGTTTTTGGTACATATTGGTAAGGCATGCCAACTCTGAAAATACAAAATATTCTCATAGCCATTCTTAATGGTCTCTTCCCAGAGCACAGGCCTACTTCCTACTCCAGGCCCACTGCTGCCCAAGTATCTCATGCCCCTTCATAGGACACTGCTGAATTCCCTAAGATCTAACACTCCAGGACCAAATCCTCACAGTACACAGGCAGTGGAACTTCATTCTTGCATTATGGTTGACCTCTATTCGGACTGGTTGGTGTCCATACCATACATGTTAGGGGGTTTAAATATCACTTCTGTTTGAAGACACAAAGATAGTCTTTTATATTTTATTCTAATATCATTAAGGTTTTTAGTTCAATAATTAAGGATTTTGTTTTGAAAATAAATGCCATGTGGCATTTATTATGTAATGTACAAAGTAGAGATAGAGTATCTTTCCATTGTGGAACTCCATTTGACTAAGTATCAGATATTAATTTAGAGCATCATACAAAGCAAGTTCCCATACATGCCTGGGTCCATTTATAGAACACTAAACTTTCCATTGATCTCCTATTCATTAATAGTGAATTATAACTCATCATAAGATTTTATAGGGAAGATCTGCTTTTCCAATTTTTCATTAATTGCTTTCTGTAGAGTTGTATTGCTTATTCTTGGAACTTTACTCTTCCATATGAATTTTAGAAAGTTTCATGAATAATTCTGCTTTTTTATTGGAATTGCCTTCATTTGCTTATTTTTTTAAATTTTCCTTTGGTTGCCTTAGTACAATTTGTGTATAATTTTGTTGTTTTAAACTCCTTGTCCACCTTTGGCATCAGGGTAAAAATGACACATAAGCCTGGCAATTCTTTATCTTGATCTGTGCCTTTAAGAGGAATTATCTGACTTATAAAGGCTTATTATAAAACTTTCTGGATTTGACTTGTTTTCCCTTTTGTGATAATGATGAAGATGATGGATCAGTGTAGAGGTTATTTTTATTTATTATAGATGCAATTATGATAACTTAGTATGTCAATGCTTCATCTGAATAGCGTAAATTATTTTAGCATCCAAAAAAATCCCTTTATGCTCTTGCAATGTATGCAATCTTATTTCTTACTGAATTCTATTGAAATCAGAAACCTTAGTTTCTGAGAGATCAACTCTTTAAAATGGAAGATTTGCAGCTAATGAATTATCACTTTCTAAAAATTATTTCTTTGGCTAATAATACAATATCTTTTATATTTGGGGGCTCTAGAAATAGCTGGCAGTATCCATCCACCTACTAAACCTATCAATTTTGTTATCCATATACAAATCTATTACATGGGGGTATTATACTGATTTCTTTATTATCTCAGATTCTGAAAGAAACATTAAATATCACATTATTAATATTTGTCAGTTTCTTGCAGTTTTTAAAATTTGTGATATATTCAAAATTATTTTTCTAAGAGCATGTTGCATATGATTTTTCAATACTAAGGACAGTTTATTTTTCTATTATTTTTATGCCTCTGCTCTTTGTTTTTACTATTTCTCAAATTCTATTACTAATGTTACTACTATACCTGTATTTTTTTGTTTTCTCTAGTTCTTTGTCTTTTTTCATTTTATTTAGATTGTCTTTATTATAAGTTACATATATACATATGTATACATGTATATACCATAAATTATTTATATATGTGTATATATGTATGTATACATATAAATATATATATATATATATATGGATTTTGTTTTAATTTTGAATTCAATTTCCTAGCATCTCTTAAAAACATGTTAACCCATTTTCATATGTTATAATTACTAATATATTTGAATTTATTCACTATTTTCTAGTTATTGCATTTTTCTTTACTTTTCTTTTAACTTATTTCTGTCTTTACTTAAATATTCTGTTTCATTTTAATCGCTTTTTGTTTGAAAGTCGTAGCTTATGATTTTGTTATGTTACCCTGTAGTTTTGTTTATTTGTTTGTTTGTCTTATTTTCTTGTTTCTGGTGCCGGGGATTGAACCCATGTCCTTATGCATGTGAGGCAAGCACTCTACCAACTGAGCTACATCCACAGCCCTTGTTACTCTCTAGTTTTTCAAAGACATATTTATCTCTGTATTTTTCCTGAGAAAGCAAAAATATTGGGTGTTTTATTTTCTTGAAAAATAAGTTATCATTATGTACCAATGATCCTCCAATTTCTCCCATTTCCATCTTCCAATTAACTATTTAAAACCCTTCTATTTTTAAAACTCTGAAATATTGATAAAGCAGAATAAATAAAAGAATATATGCAAATTATAAACTGCACAGTAATAACATGCACATCTGTAAACATTACACCCAACTTAAGAAGCAGAACATTCTCAGTAGCATTGAAGTTCTCTACAGTACTGTCCCTGACTGCAATCCCTGATGGTCCTCTTCTGAATTTATATTCCTAATAATTTACTTTACTTTAGGTTTTTATTATGTGTCTATGTATGAATCATCATCATGACCATTTATGCATATTTTATATGCCAGAACATAAAGATCAGTTGTTCTCAAGAGCCCCTTAAATGCTTAAAATTATTGAGGATCCCCTCCCCAAGAGAGTCTGCTTACCACATTAAAAATTAAAGTAGAATGTTGATATTTATTATTATTTACATTTTATTTAAATTAACAATGTTAAACTCATTGCATGTTAATAAGAGTAGCAGAATTTTATGGAAAATATTTTTTTCTCCCCAAATTAGTGTTAAATGTCATTGTTTTAGACAGTGTTATTGCCACTATGGCTAAAAAAATTGACAAACTTAGAGGAGGAAAAGTTCAATTGAGTCCCACAGGTTCAGAAGTCTTAGCGTGTAGATGGCCGAATTTATTTTCTCTGGACTCAAGGTAAGGCAACATCATGGTGGAAGAGGAAAAGAGCTTAGGACATTGACAATCAGGAAGAAAAGAGTGTCTAAGCTTGACTCACCAGGGACAAAATAGATACTCCAAAGGCATGCCCCTAGGACCCAGGTCTTCCAGCCATATACTCTGTGCCTATGGTGATCACCCCGTTAATCCATATGGACTAACTCACTGATTATATTTAAGTTCTCATAACCCAGTCATTTTGCCTCCGAACCTTCTTTCATTGGCTCACACATGAACTTGGGAGCATCTCATCTAAATATAAAAGACATTGTTTTATAATTTTTTGCAAGTCTCTTTAATGTGTTACACAAGACAGATAAATTCTTATACTTGCACTGTTATTGAATCTGTGGTAAAAACATCATAGCTAAAGTTTATGAAAAAAATAATCAGAAAAGGCAGGATATTATAGAACATTTTCCAGATAATTGTAGATGGTCTTCTTTGACAACTCAGCAAAATTCAACAGTTGTATTTTTAAAAACATTAGTTAAAATTTAGATTCTAAATCTATGTCAAAGAACTTTTGTATTTTCCTAAACTAAAAGTTATTAATCTGTCTAGAACAAATGGACATTAACAAACTATGCATACATGGTTTTATAATATATATTGGTTAGCCTGGCATGCCCAGCACTTGGCAGGCTGAGGCAGGAGGATCGCAAGTTCAAAGCCAGCCTCAGCAATGGCAAGGCACTTAGTAACTCAGTGAGACCCTATCTCTAAATAAAATACAAAAAAGGGCTGGGGATGTGGCCCAGTGGTTGAGTGCCCCTGAGTTCAATCCATGGTACCAAAAAAAAAATAAATAAATAAATAAAGAAGGTAATATATATTGCTCTTTTGAAAACCATTGAGCCACTGAGTTAGGCTAATGTTTAAATACTGTCACATTTGATTGTACAAAAATCATCAGATTCAAAAATTAATTATCAATTTTATTTTAAAAGATCTCTTACAATTGGGAGATTATTAAACTCAGGGCAGTGTTTTCCCAAATGCTAGTTTTTGCTTGAAACCTCAAGTTATATTATTGACCACCAGTATTGTCAGTTGTTCTTAGACGAAAATTTTAATTCTTTAGTTGCTAAGATAATGTCTGTCAGGTGCTCTAGTCTGAATAACTTTGGCTTGACTGGCAATCATTTTTTCAAGAGAAAACAGGGTTTTATAAAAGTGTGACTGGTCCAGCTCTTTAGAGAAGCAATTTATCAAGTGTTTCAATCCAGCACAATAAGTGTACATTAGCAAAACTCTTTTATGCATTCTTCATACTTCATTACAGCTGATATTGAAAGGATGTGAACACAAACATCAATATTGAATGCATTTAACAATGTTTGTTCTCCATCAAGTTTATTATTTTGTGTCATTCTCTCTATTATGAGCATGTGGCAACAAGTAATATGAGTTTGATTACACGTCACTACTTTATTCATGTTAAAGCACCAGAAGTTTTATCCAACATTGCCCTTGTTCCATCAGGAAAAATATGCTAGCTCAGGTATAGAGCCAAATAAAATTGTAACCTCAGTATGACATTGTTTTGACCTCATACATCTATTAGAAAAAGAGGCTTGGAAATGGCTAGAGCTCTGTACCTTACACTTTGAGACCCACTGCTAACCATCACCTCTTTCACTGACCTTCTGATTTCTGATTACATCTCTCTCTATCTTTTCTGTGATATAATTTCATAACTTTTCCCTTTTCACCAACATTTTAATTTTTTTTTCTCTCCAGCTCTTGTTGCCTCAGTTTAAAACTGAATCTTTGTCCCCCACGAATCTTGTGAAAACACTACCGTTGATCTTAAGAAAAAGAGAGAGAGAATTATTTAATAGAAATATTTATATTTTCAAGGAAGTCTATAGGAGTAGTTTGAACCAGAGACATAATGGCATGACCTTTAGATGTAACACATACCAGCAAAAGAAACCATTTGACTAACAGGTATTTGCAAGTGTGCTCTCTAGCTTCTTGTCTAATGAAAGGGCTCTTGGTATTAACCTGGAACATGCTAGTTCTAATTACTTTAATCTGGAATATAGCTTAGTTTCAACAAGTGCCCATCTGGCATGGACTACCAGCCTGACTTCCCATTTACATTACTGACACTAAGGTAGGTTTTGTGAAAAACCCCAGAGACATCATTTCATTTTAAAACTCATTATGTGACTGTTCAATGTCTGTCATATATGAGGTATTATAATAATATCTTCTACTTAAGAGAAGCAGAAATTTCCTCCAAATTATACAATATTAAATTTTGTAGAATGAAAAGCACCTTATTAAAAATAAATTACCTTAATCACACATCTAATTTAGATTAATTAAGATATATAATGCATATACTATAGTACTAATTGATATTAAATATTACTACCAGGATTAAGTTAATTAGCATAATTAGTTTCTGGTGATTCATTTTTATTAATTTTATTAATTTAATTTCATTGATTGTTTTGAAATTATGTAGTTTTATATTTGCCAAACTAACTTACTCAATTTAATGATATACAGAATGTATATATACTAAAATGTTGAGACAATATGTAACATGTTTAGCTAAATTCAATTGAAATTGACTCTATACTTTGAATCCCTATATAACTGCAACCTAACTTAGTACCTCAAAGAACTGTAAGCCTGATTTTGGGATATATTTTGTAACAAATAGCTGAATGTCAGGCAATCATAGCAGCTGAGCTTGAGACAATCATAGGCTGCACACTTGTATTCTCTGTGACTTAGTGTGTAATATTTCCAGAAGAAAATGAATGTCTCAAACTTGAACACCCGATGCACCTCAAGTTTACATTACCTCACACCTTTGACCATAAGTCAGAATATGGGTTTCAAAGGTAAGAACCAATATGGATGGTGTCTTAAGATTTAGAGAACCATTTCATAAACAGGTAGGCAAAGAAAAATTTTGAATATAAGAAATATGTACAAATCAGAAGCATATAAAAACATCAGGGGTATGGAGGAGATTGATGGGACAGTCAGCAAGGATGCCTTTGCTGTGGAAGGCATCTCTGTGCTTTTGACCTCTCCTTCTATCCAGGATCTCATCTCACCCACTGATCTCCATTATTAAAGCATCTTAATTTTCAATTATATCAAAGGTTGTCACATTTCAGAGGACACAAGAGAAAAGCATTAATTTTGAAGCTTCTTCTTCACCATCATCAGAAATTTGGATTCATTGTATGTGTGAGGAGACAATAAAATCTGCACATGAAAAAGTATTTAATATGATCATAGTGCAGAGGGTCTTGGAACCAGTTTTTGAGAAACACTGTCACCTCAAGCTTGATCAATATTACATCTGTCAATTGCCAGCTATCAAGTCAGACATAGTGCTGTGTGTTATGATACAGTGCCATGGTTGTATTCTTTTCATTTTGTGTAGCTAGCAACTAATATCTTCCTTTAAGTCACTTGGCCATTCTTATTCACCCTCTGCTCACTGAACCACTGAACCTTGTCACCATGTGGGTACATTGGAAGGGCTCAAGTTCTCTTTTGCACAACTGAGTCCACCTTCTTGGTTCTTAGATGCCATACATCTTATAGTATGTTGAAAAGTGTCCACCAAAAGTCATGTTCATGCCTTAACCCCACCCATAAATATGACTTTATATGGAAGCAGGCTCTTTGCTAATATAATTAAGGATCTCAAGTTGAGATCATTCTAGATTTAGAATGGAATGTCTGATGTCCTTATAAAAAGAGGAAAGAGCAGAGAGACACACAGGGAGAAGAAAGCAAGATGGAATGAAGGCAGAGATTAAAGTTATATTTCCACAAACCAGAGAACACCAGGAATCACCAGAAGGTGAAAGAAACAAGGAAGGATTGTTCCCAAGAGCCTTCAAAGAAAGCAAATACTTGCCTGTACATTAACTTCGGACTTCTGGCCTCCTCAATTGTGAATGGATTTCAGTTGTGTTAAATCATATAATTTTTGGAAATTTATTGTAGCAGCCCTTGGAAACTATGCTCATCTTAAAAAAATAAGAAAAATGGGACATAAATTTCATTTGAAAAGTAAATACTTTTGCAACAATACAGAATTAATTTTTATTAGGTGACATTTTACAATACTTTCTCTACTTATGGATTATAATGTCTTCTACTCTGTCTAACTTACTTTAGTTTCCACAGAGCAATTTTTCTGGTCTGGTCCTTTCTTATTCTCAGGATTTGCACTATGATAGCTGGGTTTCCTGGTTTACCCATCACAATCTCTAATTATACCTGTTCTCCTGGCATCTAGAGCATATTAGTGCCTTTCTTAAAATCAATTGATTCTTAAAGTATTATTTGAATAGAATTATTTTACATGTTTATTAATATAATGAAGTAACTTGTCTATTTGTAAGAAAGTACTTCAAAATACAAAATAAGAATCACTAGTAGATGTTAAAACTATAGGGTAAATGTTTGATGAAGAGTAGGATGTTTACATAGTTTCAAAATAACCTCCAAAAAATACTTGTTTATTAGAAAGGGTTCAACTGTAATTTCACAGTTAAAAATTCTTTTGGGCATCACCTTGACTATGTGATAAAAATGAATATCATTAATAACATGACAAAGAACATCTTATACTTCCAATAAGGGGCCTTTAGAAGGATATGTCGCTTAATGCAGTATTCATGTCGAAAGTGCAAAACTTGAAACTAATCATAAGAAAATATCAGAAGAGCACAAATTGAGGGACTTTTACAGTATAATTGGCCATACTCTTCACAATTTATCTGTCAGAACAGACAGTCTAAGGAGTAGGCCAATCAAAGGGGGAAAAGGACATGATGTCTATATGCAATGTGCAAGCCAGAACTGGACCAGAGATCAGGAAAAAAATGCTGCATGAGACATTTTTGGGACAAGTAGTAAAATTTGAATATGGTCTATATATTAAAGAGAGCACAATAAAAATAAATGCGTCAAAAAGCTAATATGGTGAAAATTTATAGTATCATCATTAGAACTCTTAAAATTTGAAATTATTTCAAAATATAAAAAATCAGGAAAACTTACATAATTATTAAGAATTATTTTAGTGCATCCTGTCACTCTTGGAAGTTTCCCACTTAGACAAAATTTCATTTTTTTCCAATTACACTGTAACTCTTGTTTCTTTCTTTTTGTTTTCTTTTCTTTCTTCATTGTCACTTTTCCTGTGTGTGGTCTGATGTCAGGGTCTTCAATGTTTAAACTTGTAACCTTCTTTAAAAGAACATACAGTTATGTCCCTTTCCAGTTCTTTCCTCCTACCATGGTAATCCTTTCAAAACCAAAGCTGATGTCTGAACCCCAGTTCTTTATCCTACAAGACTCATCAGTAGGAAATCCTGACCATTTCACCCTCTCCCATTGCTGAATCTACCTCTGGCTGAGAGTTACCAGCTGCTGCCACATATGGCAAGCACATAGATGTTGGTTTCCTCCTGGGATAGCATAGGAACAAACTGAAGGACATATTTATTTACCCTAGACATCTTCAGAAATCTTACTGTATCCTAGTCCAAATTGTCTACATCCAGGCCTCTTCATATTGATATTTTAATTTTTTTACTTCATTTTTAAAAATTGATTATTTTTAGGTATACAAAATATTGGGATTAATCTCAACCTAATTATAAAAACATGGAATATGATTTAGTCTAATTCAGCCCCAGTACTTCCCCTTTCCCTCCCCTCTTCCCACCTCTTATTCCCTTCCCTCTATTCTACTGATCTTTTTGCTCTTAGAGTTTTTTTTTTTTTTTTTTTTTTTTTTTTTAATTAATGCCTTGTGGATATACATGAAGGTAAGATTCACTGTGGTATATTTATGTATGTACAAAGGAAAGTTGGATCAGATTCATTCATTGTTCTTCCCTTATTCTGTCCCTTCTCCCTTCTCCCTCAATCCCCTTCCTCTACTAATCTTTCTTCTATTTTAATGGAATTACACCTCTCCATCTCCCTTTTTCTTTCTTTCATTTTTTTTTTTGTCCTTATTTTGGACTAGCTTACACATATTACAGAAAACCTTTGACATTTGACTTCCTGGGTCTGGTTTATTTCACTTAACATGATGATTTTCAGTTCTAACCATTTACCAGCACATGCTAAAATTTTATTATTCTTTATGGCTGAGTAATACTCCATTGTGTATATGTAGCACATTTATTTTTATCCATTCATCTGTTGATGGGCAACTGGGTTGGTTTTTTTAGCTTGGCTATTGTGAATTGTTCTGTTTTGATAAACTATTTTAAAATAATATTATACCAGCATCTCTTACCCTTTCAAATTTTATTATAACCTGAGAAGTCATTTTAGATTTTTCCTGATTATACTCCCTGTGAACCTTTAATACTACAGATGTTCCTTATATCTGTTTATATGCTATGTGGATATCTGTAATTTGAACATAAAAAAGTAAGATGTGTTTCAATCTCCCAAAATCAAAATTTTGCCCTTGTCTCTCTCTCTCTCTCTCTCTCTCTCTCTCTCTCTCTCTCTCTCACACACACACACACACACACACACACACACACACACATATTTATATATGGCACAAGAAAGCATGTAGTAGACTCTGCAGATATTTTATTGCCCTATCTGAAAATCTGAAATTACATTGTTATAAAGCATTTGAGGGTACTATGGTTACCTTTGCAGTTCTTCCTAGTCCCTCTGGGCACCAAGTTAAGCCCTCTTCTTCCTTTCTCAGACTCACCTTCATCACCAACCAGTTCCCAGGTCAGACTTTCCCTAATGCCATCAAATACAGATTAGACTCAGCAGGTTGATTTCCCTCAACATTGAGGGAAGTTGAGGGAAGTGTTGGGAAGTGAGGATGTATGGCAAGTGATAAAAGACAAGAAAATAATTATGTATCCATATAAAGAAACAAAGAAAAGAAATGAGAAATGACACATTGTCTTGTTGCTTTAATCCAATGACTGAAATATCTGCAAAATCTTCTTGTGATTGTATAGTTGATGGGCTGGTCTCAGAAAAGAGAATCATAATAAGCTGGAGCCAAGCAAGAAGTCACACCTGACTGAGTAGCATTGCAGTTAATGAAATACCAGGTAACTGAAGTTCGAATTAGAAAAGAAAGTCACAGAGTGAGGTAATGTCCTTAGGTCTCAGAGCTGATATCAAGTCACGATTAGAATACCTGCCTAAGAATCTTAGTCAACAGTGTTTTCTAATCTATAGTGACATATTTATGCAATAAGTAACAGTTAAGCATAGAGGTGCTTTCCATCAAAAAAGTAGCACTAGTTGTTAAAAGGCTGAGTCCCCTGAATACTTCCTGATCTAATACCAGCTTATGTGGCTAACCTAGAGTTCTTGGAGCAGTCTATTCAATTAAGATGTTCACATTTTTTCTAGTTTTCAAGAGGATGGAGAAGTTTATACATAAGTGTAAAAGAAAAATTCTAAAGAATGCATCCAAATTCAATTCCAAAATTGAGAGGTCATATGGAGGAACATAGCTTGAGAGCAAAAAAGAAGTGAATACAATATTCTCCATAAACAGTATACATGAAGTTCTTTCAAAATGTGATAAACAATTAAATTCCCTTGCTTTGAAAAATCAGTGTGTCAGAATAAATTTTGAAAAATGAACATGGAGAGACAGGCCACAAAGGAAAAAAATTCCTGTTTGGGGCTCTATAGGTTAAGTTTGAAGTGGAAGTAGAACCAGGCCTTCTCACAGTTGATACAAAACAAGGTTCTTTTTAAACATTAAAATTGTATAGGTGCATCTTGTGTCTACAATTGATTGCTCTCTTCTGTGCCTGCTCACATCCAACACCCTGGTTCCCATCTCAGAGCAAACTACTGGAATGATCCCCTGCACATTTATTTATTTATTTATTTATTTTGGTAAGTCTTTTCATACTTCACTAAGCTTAAGTTTTGAAAGCTTTTTTTTTTTCCACTTCACATTTGGAGCTCATAAACTTATTTATCTCTTTGCAATTGTATCTGTGGAATCTCATACTTTGTACTTGATACAAGAGGACAATGAGACTTATCAAAATACAAATGGTATTCCTAAGATCATAAAACTATTTGGAGAGAATCCTGGATGAGAATCTAAGTTGCATGAGTTTCTTATAAAATCCTTTACACCTCAGATAAATCCAATATGATGTGTCCAATCACATTGTCACAAGTGGTTTTTATTTTTAACATGGGTGTTTTCCAAAAACAATGTTACTTTAATGTTTCTCTGTCCTCAGATAACTTTTTGTTCCCCCAAATGACTTCAGTTTGGAGAATGCTCAATTAAATATAAATAAGATGTATATTTGAAAGGAATTCAATGAGATCTTCTAATATTTTAATGTGAAAAATGGAAAATATTGCAGTTTTAAAGATTTCTTGTTCAGCATGAAGAATCTGAACTACATGTTTATTTTTCTCAATGTAAGAAAATAGGAAAAACTTTTATTTGATCTGAGATCTTTAATTAGCAATCACTGATATGCATTGTAAACAGTCAAAATAATATCTTAATATTATAATGTAAGCCAAAGTAGTTTTGTTTGAAAAAAAAAATCTCTAGCTAAAAAACCATAAAGACTAGGGTGAGGTGGAACAGTGTTGAAAGAAACTTCTTATTCACATCCTATATTTGATTGCATGAGATTAAATGCCAAAGCTTAATTAATACTTCATCATAAAACTCTCTGCAGATTTCCTCGTTAGGGATAAGAGGGAAATTTTCTCTTTCCTTCCCTCTACTTGTACTTGAGTCTTCCCCTCCTAAACCTAGATATTCATAACTTGAGAAAGACTGCAT
Source organism: Tamias sibiricus (assembly GCA_025594165.1). Taxonomy (NCBI): domain Eukaryota; kingdom Metazoa; phylum Chordata; class Mammalia; order Rodentia; family Sciuridae; genus Tamias; species Tamias sibiricus. Next base: position 40,675,075 of record CM046671.1, read on the forward strand.
TAACACCTGAATTCATTTTGGTGCTAGATACCTAGAAGGGCAAAGCCAAAAGGCATTTATTCTTTCTGCTTCAACTGCTTTTCCATTCACACAGCAATGATGGTTAGTGTTGAACTTTTTCAGACAAACTGACTTCAAATTATTTAAAAGTGTACCTACGTACAGAAAAAAAATCTATCACCTTCCAAGAAATGTGATTGCCTTATTATAGTGATGTATAATTTTTTCTACATAGCACAGTTCAATTTTAATTGTAAGTTAATTACAACTTTAAAGTGACTTAATTTTCACTATAATGGGATGCTCATTCTCATTTTTGGAATTGATTTCATAGTCTATTATTTACTAATTTCAGGAATTCTCAAGATCTATTTCGTTATTAATCATAGCTTAGTCCATGCATGATTGTTCCTTAGTATACATGGGTATTTGCTTCCAGAATCCTTGTGGATCCTCAAATCTCCAGACTATCAATTTCCCATATTAAATGACATAATATTTGCATATAACTAACACACATCCTCCTGTATACTTTAATTGTCTCTAGAGTACTTATAATATCTAATTCGATGTAAATTCTATGTAAATAATTATAATGAATTGCTTAGAGGACAATAAGAAAATGTCTGTATATATTCAGTGCTGATTACTTTCAGTCTTTGGTTAGATAAATCCATAGATGCAGAATCCACAGATACAGAGGGTCCACTGTACTAATCTAACTACTATTTTATGAATATTTTGTCAATCTATTTATATTGAGTTATGGCTCTTAACTTATTCCTCTAGGAAGCAGCAAGATTTCAGTCATAAATACAATATACCATATTCTTCTTGCCTTAAAAGTGTCTTCCTGAAGCTTGTCTTCCTAATCATTGGATTTCCACCAGTTTTCCGTTGATTCATGCTAGACTTTGGTGACATCAGTGTGTTTCAATGGACAATGGTTTTGTGTTCCCCAGCTACTGTTCAAACACTCGCTGCTTCTACTCTGAAACCATCCTCTCTCTACTCATTTTTATGTCTCATTGACTCCACAGGATACATAGGCAGGTTAAAGGAGTGATGTACAGATTCACGGACTCTGCAAAGCTGTCCTGCTTCCACAGAGTGTTTTCAAAATTTGAACATACATGTAGAGCTCCATCAGGCTTGCTGCCCTGACCAGGGCTCATAGTCTCACAATTGGTGAATCACTTTTACTGAATTGTGTGCCTTTAGATGTGGTGATTTTGTAAAAGTATTAATTCTATTGCCTTTTACATTTCAGTGTCAATTGTTTTAATCTAGTGAACTAAGCAACATTTTTATGAATGAGTTTTAACTGAATAGGGGTAAACAAAAAAAAACATCAAGGAAGAATAGAAAAATGTGAAAAGTACATCAACCCAAAACAATGAAGTCAATGGATCTGGCTTTCACTGCAATTTCCTTTCTTCCCTTCCATTTTTTTTTTTCTATAGATGATTGGAAATCTCCCATTATGAGTATTTCAAAATTCACTATAAATGTAAACACCCATTTCAAAGGTGACATACCATTTGTAATGTGTTTTGTTTCCTAATGAGACTAACTTCATGACCTTAATGTCCCCAAATTAAAAGTTGTTACGACCTGAATGTTGCTGTCTCCTATTCCCAACCCCAAATTCTTACGTTCAAATCTAACCCCCAATGCAATAGTATGGAGAGGTGTGACCCTTAGGTGTGAGCCCTTAAGTCATGAGGGCTCTACCCTTATAAGGGAATTCGTGCCTTTATAAAAAGTTTGAAGTGAGCTGTCTTGTCCCTCCTGCCATCTGTTTACACAGCAAAACATGGCCATCTTGAAAGCAGAGAACAATCCCTCCCCAGACACTGAATCTGCTTATTCCTCCATCTTGGATTTCCAGCCTCCAGACCTGTTGCTCAGTCTAAAGTATTTTGTTACAGCATCATGAAGAGGTTACAGATTTTAAAGAGCCTGGTGTAAATATGAGGGCTCTGGATACTCTAGGTTTTGGATTTTAGGGCCTATCAACTACCTACACCTAAGAAAATTTCAGTAAAGTCTACCATGCCATGGTAATGATTGATTGGTTGGTTGATTTTTACATCAAGTCCTGGAGAAGGTAGATGAATAAGCATAGAAAGTCAATGTGTTTCCATACTTCAACAGGCCTCACAAACCATTTTGAGAATGGATCATCCAGAGGACTAACAATATTACAAATTCAGTATTCAGACTTATCCCCAGGCAGAAAAGAATAAGTGAGATGATCTTTTTATAAGACATCAGGATCTTAGGTAATTTTATTTAGCCATTTTTATCTCAAGGAAAAGTAGATATTATTAGTTTTCTGATAAGCGTTTTGTCACCAATGCATGTACATTATTCTAAAGTTGCTTTATTTCTCAAAGATGTTTGGTGTTTTCTCCAACTACATTTTCAAGTGTTGTGCTTTGTTTAAATTCAAAGCAACTCCAGGTTCTGAATATTAAAAGAGCAGAGAGCACAATGGCAGATAAGATTTAATAAGGGCAAAACCCTTTAGGGATCCAGATCTCAGCTTCTTAAACAGGATTATTTCCTCTGAAGCAGCCAAATATTCTGAGAAAAGAGATTTTTCTTTTTAAGCCACAGTTTAAGAATCTGTATAATCCAATAGACCCCAATTAAGCTAGTATTAAAATACATTAATTCATGTGAATTTCTTAATCTTAGTTAGTCTAGGTCTGGGTTACATTTTTACAGGAAGAAATATTCACTTGAGATGGAAAAATGGGGCCTACATATATAAAAGGGTTGTGGTTTTTTCTTTCTTTTTCTTTCTTTCTTTCTTTCTTTTTTAACAGTGCATAGTGGAATATATACTTAGGACTGAGTTCGTGTTCTGGATAAGAAATGTTACACAGTTCAAAGGTTAATAATCAGAATGTAGTTTGGAAGAGGCAAGCATGAACTATGGGAGTAGTATAACTCTGATCTGGGCCTTCTATCCTAGACAGATTGATTGTTGTTATTACACTTTATTTTTAAGGCAGTTTTAAGTTCATAGTAAAATTGAGCCGAAGGCATATAGTTCTCACATCCCCTGTACCACCATATGCACAGCCTTTTCCACTATTAGCAACCCTCAGAAATACATTTGTCATAATCAATGAACCTTCATCAACACAAAATTATTAGGTTAAGTCCACAGTTAGCGTTAGGGTTAATTCTTGCTGTTATATATTCTATAGATTTGGACAATGCAAAATGACATGAACCTATCACTATAAATCATACAAAATAGGTGACTAACCTAAAAATCCATTGTTCTCCTCTTATCCATCCCTAAAACCCCTTTAACCCTTTGTTACATAGTACTTAGGAATAAGCAATGAAATGTGAACAAATAACATAGCAGGGTCACAGGCTTTCCCTTGATTGCCTTTAATAAACAAGTAACTTGTGGAAGAACAACATGGTTCTACAAAAATAAACAGGTAGAAACAAAGGAAAACAAGAAATGTGTCAAGAAAGATCAATGGAGCTAACTCCTGAAAGTGTCTACTGAGGTCTCTGTAAAGTTGGGATTTATGACCATGGGTTTCCCACTGTATTTCAGAAGGGCAATTTCAAGGTAGCACAGGCACTGAAGCTGCAGTCTGTCTGGTCACTGAACACAATACCCACATTAACATAGAATTAACCTGTAGATGAAGTCCCCTGAATGCGAGGGCCAACGTGACAGTTCTGGAGAAGACCAACTAGGGTTGAAAATTTCCCCACCCAATGTAAAGGAAGAGATAAACATCTGATTGGTAAAGACTGCCTATGATGAAACCCCATTCTCTTGGAAAACTTGAAACAGTAATAAATTTGTAAGCAGCAATTGTTTGCTCTTGTTGTTCTCTGCTCAGAGACAATCCACTCTCTCCCTTGAGTGTACTTTACTTGAGCCTTACTTTACTTTTACTTATAATAAAACTGACAAGAACTCACAAAAACTGAGGTTTGGAACTTTAGCTCACCACCCTCTTGTGACACCTTGACAACCACTGAACTTTTCATTTTCTCCATAGTTTTGCCTTTTAACAGAATGTGCTATAGTTGAAATTATATATTATGTGACCCTCTCAAATTCAATACTTTCACTTAGTTATATTCATTCAAGTTTCCTCCATATCTTTTCATGTCCTGGTATTTTATTTATTTTTAGTACTAAATAATATTTCACTGTAGAGAAGTAGTAGAATGTATCCATTCACTTATGGGAAAATACCTTGGTTACTTGCAGATTTTGGTAACTATGAAATCTGGCCATTTTGTATGGATATTGGTAGTGTTTTCCTGGTCCATAAAAGTAAATACAGAAAATATAGTTTAATGAATTTAGTAACTTATGCATACTATTATTCATTTTATGTAAGTTAAATATGGAAATAAAAGACTATATAACTACTCAATGAAAGAATGAAAAACCTGGATTGCTTAATGTACCTTCAAATGGTAATTTTAAAAATTTGAGCCCAGTATTGATTTAGGATTGAGGCTAAGTACAGTATCAGGAAAAGACAGGGCAGAAGGATTGTTAAACTAGGGATGAATTTCTGCGGTGTTGTTCAGCTCTGTCCCAGATACAAGTTCTGCAGTTATCCAGAATTTTCTCTTTTTCAGTCATTCAATGATAATCTGTGTTTAGTTGAATATTTCTGTTAGAGGGTATAACCTTGTCCTTCATCTATAAGACTTATCCAGACCTTCCTTTCAACCATAAATGGAATAGTCTCTGTTATAACTTCTGCTAGATATAAATTTCTTCATGTGTCTAGTAGTTTTAGCATCATTCCTGAAGTTATATCCCAGGCAGATGTCCTATTGCTTGATATAGCTCTGTGTTTACAGACAATAAAGTCAGAGGTAAGGTAGTTTATCTTTATTATTGTTTAATTTCACATTCATATTTCTTTCCAATTAGAAAGAATGGAGAACCAATAAATGGGTCTAAAATACCAGGTTATATTTATGATGTTGGCCATTACATAGTAAATCTCTAAGAGAAATAATATTTGGACCTTTTTCTGGCTCTTAAAAAGAAACAACTGTCCTTCTTTATTCCCTTCCTTCCTTTGTTCCTTCCTTCCTCCCCTTTCTCATTTAAAAAGAGTTACCATGCTTAAGTTTCTGCCAAATAGGCTCTAAGCTGTTTTGTAAAGGGTATTAAAATGATGAACTTTCCTACAAGATAATAGCTAAATTAAAATTCTCATTGGTCATGTTTCTGTATGCTATTTTGTGTTGGGAATTTAATGAAAATTTTCTGTTTTGAAGTTTATGGTTTATGATAGTATGATCATAAAAAGTTGTCCAAATAGAGTAACTATGTTTACTTCTCCATTTAGAACATTGAATGGGAAGGCTATATAACAAAGAAATTCAGTAGAGCTCTTGTTTTATATACTGAAAGTATTCAAATCATTTGAATGAGGTCACTTAGTTGTGCCCAGAAATGATGACCAAATCACTCACTTGTTGTATTATAGCAAAATGCAAAATGCACTGTTCTCCTAAACATATGAAAGCATTTAATCCTTCAAAAGAGACTGATTATTTTGAGGGGTTTTATCTCTTAAGCTCCAAATCCTTTGTGGAAAACACACAAAACAAATTCAGAGCACAAGGGCAAATCTGATTAAGAGAGTGGTGTTTCCTATTCTTTCCTGAGAGTATCCAGTGCAATAGAGTATACATAGCAATGGAATCAATTGCTCATTCTGCATTTCTTTGTCCCTTTGTCGCCACCACACATGCCTGCTTATGTTACATGAGATAGAGTGTGTGTTTATCTTCTGTAATTATATGTATAAATGTTTGATGGCAGTATACATTTTTAAAAGGAAGCTTGTCAATAATGTGTCCATCACAAATGACTTTTTTTTCTTGCTTTAAGCCACATTTGAAATTTGCCAACCCATTGTAAAAGGAATGATCACTGATATTCCTTGTGAGACATTGCAAAAGCAGTATTTTTTTTTTAGTTAACAAACCTTATAAATGAGATATTCTAGAACACAGGTCATTGACCATGAGAGGGATTTTAAGAAATATTTTAGCATTTTATAGTAAATAATGTGCCTACTTTATTTTGTCTGAAGAAAGCAACACAAATAACCACATTGTACTACAGTTACATTGACATGAATGCTATAATCCATATAGGATGGAATGAAGTTGGAAAAGTTTAGGATGTGGTAGCTTACTTTATGGCTTTGTAGTTCACTTTTAAATTCTAAAAAATATTCTGCTATCTGGAAGTACCACAGGTTGTTTATTCATTCACCTACTGAAAGACAACGTGGTTGCTTTCAAGTTTTTACAATTCTGAATGAGACCCTATAAACATCTGTGTGCATGATTTTGTCTGGGTATGAGATTTTATTTATTTGGGTAAATCACAATGAGCTGGATTGTGTGGGAAAGTAAGAAAACTGAAACTGCCTTCCAAAATGGCTGCATCCCTCTCTCTCATAGAAATAAAGAATTCCTGATACCACCTTTATTCATCATTTGATATCACCAGTGTTTGGGATTTTGACCATTCAAATATGTGTACAATAGCATCTCATGTTTTAATTTGAAGTTGTCTCATGACAATTTAATTTGAAGGTGTCTAGTGACAATCTTTCCATGTTTTACTGACTTTGTTGACATGTCTCTTCAAATACATTACCCATTTTTAAAAACAAGTATACATTTTCTTGTTGTAGAATTTTGAGAGTGTCTTATTAATACTCCTTTATTAAATATATCATGAAAACATCTTCTTCCACTCCTTGTCTTCTCGTTTTATGCTCTTGACATTGTCTTTCATGGAGCACTTTGCTATTATTTTAATGAAGTTCAGCTTATCAACTATTTCTTTCATGAATCATGACTTTGGTGCTATATCTAAAAAGTTGTTGCCATACCCAAGGCCCATCTTTGCTTTCTCCAATCTTATTATCTAAGTCTTATGATTTTATATTTTATATTTAAGTCCGTGATTCATTTTGAGTTCGTTTTTGTGAAGGGTATTATACTATATAAGGGTATTATACTATATTATATTATATAAGGCTCTAAGTCCTGGAGTGTGTGAGTGTGTGTGTGTGTGTGTGTGTGTGTGTGTGTGAGAGAGAGAGAGAGAGAGAGAGAGAGAGAGAGAGAGAATCCATTTTTTATTCAGTGCCTTATGTTGAAAAGACTTTTTTTTCTCCATAGCATTGCTTTTTCTCCTCTGTCCAAGATCAGCTAACTACGTTTATGTTGATCTATTTCTATTCTGTTCCACTGATCATTTATTCTTTCACCAAATGCCGCATTACACTGCTTTTTGTAGTTCTATCATAAGTTGTAATGTTGGGTAATATTGGTCCTCTTTTCTTTTATTCTCCTTCAATATTGGGTAAGCTATTCTGGCTTTGTTTTGCATTTTCATGTAATCTGCTGAACAAGTTTATATGTATCCTCAGAATAACATCCGTTAATTTTTATTGGGATTATACTGAATCTGTGAATTGATTTGTAAGCAAGTTACATTTTGATAGTCTTGCTTCTTCCCTGTTAATGTGAAATATCTCTCATTACTTCATTATTTGGTATATCATTTGTCAAAATTATTTGACTTTATTATAAACATATTTTTTCACATATTTTGTAAATTTATACTTAAGTTTTTCATGTGGGTTCATGTTACTATAACCCGTAATGTGTTATTAATTTCAAATTTCAGTTATGACACTAGCTTTATGTTTTTAAAAACTTGATATAATAGCTTTTAGTCCTAGTAATTTTTCTTGTTTATGATTTTTCAAGTTTTCTACAATTATGTTATCAATGAAATTAATAAGTAAACATTTATTTCTTCCTTCCCATTTTATACAATTTTTATTATTTGTCATATAGCATTAGCTAGGACAATCAGTATGATGTTAAAAACACTGGTGAGAGGGGGAAACCCTGTATTGTATTTTTATCTTAGTGGGAAAGTTTCAAGTTTTGTTTTTACCATTAACTATGATATTATCTGTTGGCTTTGAGGCATATATTTTTAACAAGTGAGGATCTTCTCCTCTATTGCTAGCTTGCTTTTTTTTTTTTTTTTTTAAATCACAAATGTTTGGATTTTGTCAAACACTTTTTCTGACTATTAATAAATTTATTTATTTTTCTTCTTTAGATTATTGACATGATGGATTAAATTATTAGACTTCCAAATGTCAAAAGCTTTCTATACATTGGGTACCTTAATAGACACATAATTCTTCCAAAAATTATTAGATTCAATTTGCTAATATTTGGCTGAAAATATGTCTGTCTAGAGTCATTAGAAATATCAATCTTTAATTTATTTTCATAAAATTTCTTTTTTTTTTAATTAGGATAATGCTGGATTCATAGTCAGGAAGTATGCCCTCTATCTCCTGTAAGATATTATAAGTAATCAGTTAATTTATTTCTTAATGATCTCCTAACTTTTACTAATAAACTCCTCTGGATCTTATATTATCTGTTTGGACAGTTACTGTTGATCTGTTTGTTTAGTATATATATAGGTTTATTCAAATTGCATCTTCTTTAGTGAATTTGGACATTTAATGTATAGATCTAGTTTATTAAATTGGTGGGCATGAAATTATTCAGATTAGTCCTTTATTTCATTCTTTTACTGGCCATGAGATCCTGTAGTGAATTTCCATCTTTTATTTTTGAAGTAAAATTATTCATAATTTATATATTCTCTTCTTTTCTCTTAGCCAGACCAGAGGGTTATCAATTTTATCTTCTTTTTCAAAGGTTTTGTTGAGTTTCTCTACTGATTTCTTATTTTCAGTTTCACTGATGTCTACTATAATCTTATTTTTTTCCTTGTTTTCTATTTACTTTGGATTTAATTGACTCTTCATTTTCTAGTTTCTTAAGACAGAAATATAGATTATTGATATTAGACCACTATTCTTTTCTGATATGCATATCCAATGCTATACATTTTCCTTTACAATTGAACTCAGTAGTACACACATATAATTCCATCAAATCTGAGGGCTAAGACAGGAGGATCACAAATTTGAGGCAAGCCTCAGCAATTTAGCAAGACCCTGTCTCAAAAAAAAAAAAAAAAAGTACTGGTTATGAAGTTTAATGGTAAAGCATCCTTAGAGTCAATCTCTAGTGCCAAAAATGAGACAAATTTCCCTTTAAACACTTCTTTTGCTGTATCCCCAAAATTTTGTCATGTTTTGTTTTTTAGTTAATTTAAATTTTAAAAAATTGAGGTTTCTTTTCTGATTTATGTGTTATTTAATTAATCTTGAATATTTGTTTTTTTCACTGATGTTTCTGATATTGATTTCTAGTTCACATCCATCATAGTCTAAGAACAGAAATTATATGATTTCTATTCTTTTAAATGTGTTCAGGTGTGTTTTATATAACAGAATATGATGTATCCTGTGAATGTTCCAAGTAAGATTGAGAATATTGTGCAATCTTCTGTAATCTGATAAGGTGATCTATAGATGTCAGTTATATCTATTTGATAGTGCTGTTAAGTCCTATTGTACCCATACTGACTTATCTGATGGATCTATCCATTTTATAGAATACTGTTAATTCCCAACTATGACAGTGATTCATCTGCTGCTTGTTATCATTTTTTTTTCAATTTTCAACCATGTTTTTTTTCCTAAGAAGACAGTATAACAAAAAACTTATTCCACATATGAGACCAGTGATAGGACATTCATGTATACACAGGTCTAGAAAGAAAGCTAAAATAACTTAAGTGCTAGTTTATTTTAGATTTTTTGTCATCTAAGTTAATGAGTAAGGTACTTGTAAAGTCAATTTTTTAAAATTTTGTTTTGCTCTTTTTGGTTTGGTTTGGGCCTTATTTGATAAGTTCTGCACAAGGCTGAATGATCTGGGCCAGCACATAAAATAAAATTTATTTCATGAATTTTTACAAAGTAGATTATCTACTCATTTGATAATGATAATGTAACTGGATCATCTAATCAACGGCTCACAGAACCAACTGTTCACTATGAAAGAAATTCAGAATCTATTGTTTAATTCATCATTACAATCAAGTATTACAATTTGAGATAGAAGGTCAAAAGTCTTGCCCATTGTCTACAAAACTGTTAACTTAGGGATTATCTCTCTCTTTCCATCATTTTTAAGCTATACATGTGCCAATGTGGTTTAATTACATTCCCCAAATTTGACTTCAAGCCAACCTAAGTAAATCACCACTCTGTAATATGATGAGAATATTTGGCAGTTCTGATAAGTCGCACAATTTTTCCCCTTCATCACATGAAAAATTACTGGGAAATTTAAAATTAACTGGGGATCCTTAGCTTGAGATGACAGGGTTTTGGTCAGGCTCAAGAATGTGAAAATGCAAGAGAAGAGAATTTTCTTACACATCACAGATTGGCAGTTATAAAGGAAAACATATGTTAGCGTCCTTCTATGTAATTGCTTCCTAGTCCTTTACTTTCTAACAATCTGTTCTCTCAATATTAACTTTCTTTTTTTTTTTTTTTTTTTTTTTTTTGGGGGGGGGGGGGTGGTTGCATTACCGGGAATGGAACTCAGGGGCACTTGACCACTGAGCTACATCCCCAGCCCTTTTTGTATTTTATTTAGACACAGGGTCTCACTGAGTTGCTCAGTGCCTCACTTTTGCTGAAGCTGAATTTGAAATCCCAATCCTCTTGCCTCAGCCTTTAAGCTGCTGGGATTACAGGTGTGTGCCACCATGTCCAGTTTAGTATTAACTTTTATAAGAAGAAATTGAACTTTTTCAGTGAACCAGTGAACTGACTGGCTCCTGATGCAATTTTAAAGAGTGTGTTTTTTTTTTTTTTTTGTTTTTTTTTTTTGTTTTTTTTTTTTTTTTTTTTTTTTTTTTTTAATTCTGATATGTTTCTTCAACATCCCATAGGTCATAAGGCTCAGAGCAGATGGATAGTTTGTTTTCTATTATTCTGAATAATAAAGTTTTGCCTGAAAAGAAAAGATTTTCTTGTGGAAAAGAGTATTATTATACATCAAAAAGGTGCTACATCCTGTTTTTTTCATATGATACCACCTGAGTAAATAAGGCCTGGATAGCACCAGTTCTTTAGTACCAAGGTAGTAGCAGATCTAGAACACAGAAAAATTGACAAAAAAAAATATCAAACAATTAATCATCCTAGCAGACACCTTGAGATCTACAGAATTATGCATTGTTATGTATAATATATGTTGATAATATGGATTCTTGAGGGAGTCATTGTATGGCACAAATTTGTGAATTAACTCTCCCAAGTGTAAAGTAAGTTAAGGATTCTGAACTTGGAGCAAATTTGAATCTCTGCTGTTGCTTCTGATCAGATTTTCATTTTAAAGATAAATCTTCAAATAGCCTCCATAACTCTCATTTGTTATGGCCAATGTCATGCAGCATTTTGTTTTAGCTTATCCCAAGTGCAGAAATTTCATTTTAATTCCAAGGAGGTGGGGGAATGTAAAAATGTTTAAAAACATGGTTTAGCTGACACATTGGTGCACTCCTGTAATCCCAGCAACTCAGGAGGTTGAGGCAAAAGGAATGCAGGTTCAAGTCCAGCCTCAGTCACTTCTTTAGGTCCTGTATCAAAAATAAAATAAAATAAAATAAAATAAAACAAAATAAACTAAAAAGACTTGAGGATATAGCTCAGTGGTCAAATGACCCTGAGTTTAATTCCCAATACCCTGTCACCCCCTTAAAAAAAAAAAAAAAAAAAAGAAGAAAAAAACATAGCTTATCCGTTAGCCTGAAGCTAACTTGACAGTGGTAGTGTCAATCAAAGCAGTTGCCATCAAGTGGGCATAACAAGCACTTCTTTGGATAAATATAAATATCTAAATGTATCTATTAACATAAACACACCCATAATAGTAATATCTATAACCAAATATGTGATCTATTTTTAAGTAAATTTTCAGATGAGAAAACAGGAAATAATTCAATATCTTTCCCAAGGTTTTGTTTTGTTTTGTTTTTGTTACTGGGGTGCTTATCCGCTGAACCACATCCCCAACACTTTTTATTTTTTGAGATCAGGTTTCATTAAGTTGTTGAGGCTGGCCTCAAAATTTCAATCCTTCTGCTTCAGCTTCCTGAGTTGCTAAGATTACAGGTGTGTACCACTGTTGCTGCCTGCAGCTATTGCCGCCTGCAGCAACGATACCGCTGGAAAGAATTCGGAAGCAGACTGAAAATGAATAGGTTCTTTATTCTTCCTTCTTCTAACTTCTCTCTCCGGCTCCAACAACCTCTCCAACTCTAACCACCCCCTCTAGCTAACCTCACCCGGTTAAATACTTTTTGCCTTAACAAGTATACACGTGTTAACAACTCAAACTTACAGGTGCGTCACATAGTGTTCACAGGCATAGAAAGATTCTTAGATAAATGCATGAATATCAGGTGAAAATACTTAAACACCTCTTATGGCTCTCAGCTAGCTGCCATCTTAGCTATCTCCTTATTAGGGCTCTTACATACCACCAGGTCTAGCTCCAAAGTCTTACATATAAATTGGCATGCCTATTCTAAAAATAATCAACCTGACTCCAAAACCCAAGCTTTTTCTACTGCTGTGCAGTTTCTTACTCTAGTTTCTTTCTTAGATCTCTTTCAATTGAGCCTTTCACTTCCTACACATTCTAAAACCCTGTAGTTCCAACTTCTGAGTGTCAGGAGTCTTTTGCCAATGAATATTCAGAAGTTTCCCTCCAAGGGCAAATCAGTAAGAATAGTACCTGCTTAGGGTAAAATATGCCTGTTGAAAGACCTCTTGTGGGGGTAGTTATCATCATTTTTGTTAGTAGAGTCTATGTGTCTATGTACACCCTAATGATTTTTATTAAGCTCATTATGATTCTACTCACAATAAAATAACTAAGATGTTTTTAAAATATTCATTCCTCTGCTATCTGATGGTGCTTTCATGATGGCCTTGGTGGGAAGAAAATATTGCAACTGACAAAAATGAAAATGTGTTTGAAACTTTAATCTTTTTAAATGTACACTTTAATCAGCAGCTTTTCATCAAAAAGTATAGGCAGAAGAAAATCAAAGATTACTGCTTTTTTCCTTTATTTATCAATTCCATCTAAAGGAAAACTTTTAAAAAGTTCATTTTGGAGGGAAAAAACACACTAAATTAATACAGTCACACATTCTGGCTACTAATGAAACACTTCCTAAGGAGAAGACAGTGAGGTTGTACAATCAGACCCTTCCATTATCATATTAGAGAACTAATGTAATCAGTTTTCTTCCATGTCTGGTTCCTCACAGATCTGTAATTTTTTTTTTTAAAGGAGAAGTACCATAAGTCTCTGAGATTGATTATTAAACCAGAGTCTGAGAAATTATATATGCAAATTATTGTCTCATCTTTCAAAAAGTGTTCTATTTATTCTAACTTACTTTGCTTGTTGTTCTCTAATATCCATATGGAAATTCTTTTGTAATGAAAACTAATGTAACATTACTGCTAACCTACTAACTCTTTCCTCTAATAGTAAAGGCCAATGAAAACATATTTGTAATATTTTCAATATATTCTCCATTGTGGACTTCAAGTGACTGTTTCCTAATGAGGTGCTTTCTCTATATCACTTATATTTGCAACTGGTGATTTTTAAAGAGGTGTAATTGAGTCTAGTTTGTCATCTCTGAAAGAATTGTATTTACGAAAGCATTTCGTAAAGTTTCTTATTTATTTGCTTTTGTTTCCATCTCTCATTTCAGTCCTGTCATTTTATCTCATTGCTACCATACTTCTTATAACCAATTGTAATTTTAACTTAAGATGGAGTATCAAGACAAGCAATTCAATAGCACAACTAAGAGTTCAGTGGTATAATCTTATCGCTATCAAGTCAATCACTTTGGTAACCAGAGTGATAACAGTTTTAATGGTAAGCTTTTTAGAAGTTTCTGGCATTTAGTTTAAAAGTGTACTATAGTGGAGATGGTGAAGGTTTTAAGTGCAGATAACCCAGATAACATTGAAAGAATCTTAACTGTAAAGCAGAGGTAGAGTTTAAAGGTGTCTTTAAGTGTTATCCACTGATTACATTATGACAAATAGGCCTAGTTTTAAGTTTTGAAATTCTCTAACTTTCCTTAAGCAAAGTCTTTATCTACTCTGCATTCTGTTTCCTTCAGCCTGCCAGGTGGTATTTTGCTCATCTGACAAATTAACCTGTACTCTATGGATGATAGCAGGTTACCATTACTATTTCAGGTAACATAATGATACACTGACAAGACTCTTCTGCAGGTTCAAGTGAACACCTCTAATATGGAGGTCAGACTGTAGAATGAATACTAAGAACAAATAAGACATCCAGCATTTCTAAAATGACACAACCTGAGAGGCCCTCCCATAACAACCACAGTCACAATGATGAAAATATGTGATAGGAATTTATCTACCATAGTGGGATTTATCCCTTAAGATTCTTTGATTTATTCCAAAGTTATATATGGAGTTTTCCAAAAGGATCTTTTCTCATATGACTAGTACTGTCTTGGGTTTCTTAGTCATGATCTTCACAGTTGACATTAAGAAGGAGAGAGAGGGTGATTTCCTTTGAGAGCCTGCAACTTCTGTGCTGAGAGCATTCAACTCACAGTCCATGGGGACAAGCAACCGCACAAGATACACAAAGTTCAAGAGTTGTCAGCTCCTAGGAGCAACTTCTTAGATCCTATGTTACCCACGTCTTAGAAAAGCCTTTGAGATTCACAGTGGTGCTCTGTCTTTAAACTGACAGAAGTTTAAAGAACATTTTTCTAAACTGTTAATTCTTAATATATGGCACCTCTTAATGTTGTGACATTTATAATTTTGGCTTATGTAGATTATTACATAGAACTTTATTACCTCTCAAACTTTTTAAGCTTTTTAAAGGCTGAAGGACTCCCAAATTTCCATAATGCATAGCTTTATACATGGTGGAAGGAACACTGCTCTGCTATTAATGAGATGCATTATTTTAGGGATGCCTTTAACTCTTCCAGGATTCTGATTGGAAAATAATGGTATATGGACACGGGGTCTTTAAAAGCCATCTTTTTAGAAGTTGTACTAAAGAGAAAAATCAGTTATTGTAACAGAGAAACTCTGGGAAGTCAATATTCTGGGAATTTCAGATCACCCAAAATTTGAATAAAAACTTTTCCCCCTTTATATGCCTAGCATCTTCAAGAGTTACTTCAAAGAATTATTTACATATTCACGAATTTATCTATTTCTGAAAACAGCATTTGGACTTCCCACCGAGAGAAAAGATTTGCTCTTCTTCTCACATGTTGGACAAAGCAAAAAGAAATCTGAGAAACCCCAAGCATTCACCTACAGTAGCCAATTTGCAAAAGTGCTATCGGGAATCTGTCTCCTGCTGAGGTTCTAACGTCCAATTTCTTAGAGGATTTACACATGAAGTATGATAATGTTTGGCAAGGAAATTAACATAGTCATAGATGGAACAAATACAGAGTACCTCAAATTAACTACAGAGCAATTACAATGACATTGTGCACTGTACAATAGTCCATTAAGCAATATTAGATCATCAACTTCCTCCATTCTTGACATTACTGTCAGGAACAAAACTAACTGAGCCTTAGTTGCATTCAGAATTTTACTTAAGCTAGCACACCAGGCCAGCCTGGGGTTTTGAAATGTATTTAAACACACACACACACACACACACACACACACACACACACACAAACTCCAATGTCTTTCTTTACTTATAACTTCTTACTTATAAAAGGTAATTTTATTTTATAACTTACAAACTTGTAACTATGGAAATTTAGACATACATTGAAAAATTTTTCATTAATTCTTAGATGATTTATTAATACAAATATATACTGTATATGTATATAATTTCATATATGATCACATTGTATGCTTATATACCATATATAATTATAAAAATTTATAGAGAGCTCTGTTCAGGGAAGAGGATAGCATATTATAAAAGACTCTGATATCACACTCCTTCTTAATATGACTTTATTTAAATCTTATTGGATGATATCTATATTTGGTTTAAAACCTTTCTAGGCAAAACTAACTGATAACTACCCCTTATGTGTAATTCCAAAATAAAATTTCCTTTCGCTGGGAGAAAATTCCTAAAAAACATAGTTGTAAAAATATTACTTTTCAAAGTTATGATTATGTGTTTTCATTGTTTCTTTTTGTGTGGAGAAACTCAGTCCATATATATATATATATATATATATATATATATATATATTTCACACACACACACATATATCCACATGTGCAATTTAAAATGCAAGCTCAAGAAAGATGTTGTGTATGAAGGAGCCCCAATTAGGAAGGGCTATTGCGGCTAGCTGGAAGCCATAAGTTCCACCTGATATGTATGTGACGCACCTGTAAATGCACGTGAGTCACCCGCAAAGCTAAAGGTATATAACCGGGTGAAAGCGGTGGGAGTTAGGAGAACGAAGGAGAATTCATTTAGTCAGTCGTGCTGTCGCTCGGTCGGTCAGAAGAAGAGTTCGGGTCGGAGAATCAGAGCGGCCAGAACGTAGGCAGAGCGGTTACAGAAGAGAAACCAGATAGAAAAAGTAAATGCTGGTCAGAGACAGGCCGAGGCTCCCGAAGAAGAAAGAAGAAAGAAGCTCTAAAAAATAATCTTTCTCTAAGCTAAGCTCTATCTTTCTTTCTCTCTAAGCTAAGAAGAAAAGAAGAAAGAAGAAAGTAGAAAAATCTTTCTTTCTCTCTATAAGCTCTCTCTAAGAAAGTAGAAGTAAAAGTAGTAATAGCTTTACTCTGCCTCCGAGTTTTCCTCCCGGGTTTCGGTACCAGGCAGCTTACAGTTGTACTATCATCATCGTGTGTTTTTAGTGCCTATATCAGTTTATGGCCCACAAGAGATGTTCAACAAATGTGATTTATACTGGGAAATATGCCTACATGGAAAACCATGGGTAGAAGCCCCTGCTGTCAATGAAGCCTAACTGCAAAATACATGGTGGCCATACAATATCCCTTTGTCATCATCCTTCATATCACTGTCACAAATTCTGTGTGTGATGGAGAGGCTTATCAGTAATTTTAAAATGTTCTCAATTCTCCATAGCTTCCTAGAATTGCAAATCTGCATTCCCATAAATTGTGAGAAATTTTGGGACTAGGGTTAATTATGCAAATAGAGATCTGTGCTCAACATTAGGTTGGGGTCCTTTTCAGGTGAAGACCATTCTCCTTTGATTAACCCATTTGCCTGAAGCAGAAATCAAAGCATAGAATTTCACCTGTTGACCCACAGGAAGCTTGCTAACAGGTGCCCGTGGCTACGTCCAGTGACATTGACACCAACTTGTGGCCTATGTTCTCTTGCTGACATCAGAATTCATCTTTTTGGACTGAGCTCCCTATTTAGTCCCACCAGCCAACTAGTCTCTTTAATATAAAGTGTCAATGTGAATTACCTGGATTGATGACTCCTTCCATGTGAAAGCACTGGTAGCGTGTGCCCCTAGTTCCAGATACAAATACTTGATCATAACTGAATTTAACAAGCACTGCTGCAAGGACACACATTTAAATGAAGTATGAAAGAATGGGAGATTTTCAGTCTCATAATGAATGGCATAACACACCTATGATCTAGACACTTTGCATTCTGGCCTAAAAGCACTTACAGACAAAAGCCTGGTAAGAACTGAATGGGTCATCACTATGCTCAATTGGATAACTCTAATAGCTGGATGACTTCCTATTTTTGAATTCTGGTCCATTTAATCCATCTTTTGCTACTCAACCACAAACTAGAATGGCAGAAAATAAATAGTTAAAACTAATCAAATTGAAAGCAAATCTCAATTTGTGACTTCTCTCATCTGAAATATGGAGGTCTAAGTGGCAATCTGAGGCTAATTTAGTAAAAGCATGAAGTGCTTATTTTCTGTGGCCAAAAGAAAATTGTATCTTTACAATAATGTGAAAGAAAAATATTTAAATTAAAGTGAACAATGTGATCTTGAATGACCCATCCCTATAACTTGGATACACTGAATATTTAAGACAGTCATTCATTAATCCAATTAACATTCCTCACCCACTACCTTAAGTGTCAATTACTGGATGTGGATAAGATACAATTTGGGCCCTTGGAAAACTCTTGATCTAATGGGTTATCATGAGTATAGCATTGAAGGTGCTGAGACAAAGTTATAAATAGGAAGACCAGAAAGGGTCAGCTCGGCAGCCTTACCATGCTGAGAATGCTACTTAGATTTGAGTTGAGATTTTAAGGAAGAGCTGACATCAGTTAAGGAAATACATAAGGAGAACAGAGTATGCAAAGAAGAAAATAAGCATGACTAATTTAAAGAATTTTAAGTCATTTGCTAGAACACTGCATGTATGTAGGGGAGAGGAGGAAACTCAGTGAGCAAACAGCAAGTGACAGGCAATATCATGAAAAGCCTTGGCAGGAGATAGTTGTGTTTCATTATATAACATTTTACACACACACACACACACACACACACACACATATATATATATATACATGTGTGTATACACATATATATGCATGTGTAGATATACACATATTTTGTATACAGATATACAGATATATAGATGTACACATTGCACACACATGTATATACACATATATCTGTATATTAATATGTATGTTTATACACAAACTTGCAAATATCTATACATATAGGTATGTATCAGTGTTGACATGCACACACACATGCAAACAAAGAATTAAGGGTTTTTGTCTAATTATTTATTCATGTATGGTCAACATGTAAGCCAGAGTTTGGTATATATTGATGCTTAAAAATGTTCATTGATGGGAAGATAACTATAGCAATAAGAAAAGCAAAGATACCTTCATAAAGATAACCATGAAAAATAGCAACAATATGTGTAGTTTGAATATTCAAATCCAAAAATCCTTCAGGTCTAAACCAGAATGGGAATAGAATGAAGGAGCCTATAATCAAGGAGATAGCTAAAGATTGCGGTTAGCTGAGAGCCATAAAAGATGTTCTAGTTTCCACCTGATATTAATACATTATTCAAAGAATCTTTGTATGCCCGTGAACACTGCGTGACGCACCTGTAAGCTCGAGCTGTAAGCACGTGTCCTTGTTAAAGCTATATGTATATAACTGGGTGAGGTTCGTTAGTGTGTGTGGGGAAGAAGAAGGTGGTGGTTGGAGTTAGAGCATTTGGAGTGATTGCTGGAGCTGGAGAGAGGAGAAGAATAAAAGACCTTTTTTCATTTTCATCCTGCCTCCGAATTTTCCTGTGGCGTTCGCTGCTCCAAGCGACTTCCGCTTCAGGCAGCGACAGGTGGCGGCCCGTACGGGGAATTCGGCGGCAAGGTAAGAAAAAAGAAAATTTAAAAAGATGGGAGCAAATATAACAAAAAGTCGGTTTATAAAAGCCATGAATGAAATTTTTGATATTGAGAACTCAGAGGATAGTGAGAAAAGTGAACAAGAAAGCATATCCTCTGACTCAGTGGAGACCAGCAAGGAGAGTAGGAATGTAAATTCAAAAGTAAGATCTGCGAAAGCCATCAGAAGCTTAATAAAATTAGCTGAGGAGTATGTACTCTCCTTAGAAACTGAAACTCAGGATACTAGTGAAAGTAATAATAGTAACAAGGAGCCAAACCATGAAAGTACAGTCTCCTCTACTGAGCCGGTTAGGAATTATGAAGCTAGTAGTGAAGAGGAATCAAAAAGCGATTCGGAGAGCACAGTCTCCAATAAAAAGAACAAAAAGAAATTAAAAAAGAGAAAAGGCCGTCAAATAGAGGAACCACTAGCGCCCTCTGCTCCTTCATGGATAGAATCCCTAACAGAAACAATAAAGAGTATGGATCAGAGTATACGTGCCCTTGAGGTAGAAATTGGCGGCCTTTCAGAGCGCTTATACGCTCTCGAACAACATAGACCGCAGGAGCACCTAGAACTGCCAGTATTTCAAAATGAACAGGGACAAAGATATCATGAGTTCCTAGACTTTAAAACAATAAAGAATTTTAAAGAGGCGGTAATGACCTATGGGCCTCAAGCTCCGTTCACATTAAGTATGATAGAGTCACTTAACACCCTAACCTTAGCCCCCTCAGATTGGAAAAGTCTATGCAGAGCGGTACTAAGTGGGGGACAATACCTAATCTGGAAAACTCAATTCCAGGAACTTTGTTCAGAAATAGCAAAGAGAAATGCTGCAGCAGGTTTCCCTCAACGCAATATAGATATGCTCACAGGGGAGGGTGAGTTCGCCGAACTACAAAATCAGCTGCAATACGATCCAGGTGTGTATGCCCAGGTACACACTGCAGCTGTGAAAGCCTGGAAGACAATCTCAGGCACAGGGGATCTGCAAGGCAGCCTATCAAAAGTTATACAAGGGCCTAACGAACCTTACGCTGATTTTGTAGATAGGCTCTTAAAAACAACATCTAGAGTTTTTGGAGAAGTCGAGCAAGCTATGCCCCTAGTTATCCAATTAGCATACGAGAACGCTAATAAATATTGCCAGGATGCAATAAGGCCATGGAGAAGTAAAAAAGACTTATCAATTTATATCAGACTGTGCAAAGACATTAACGAGGCTGTTATCACAGGCAACGTAATTGCTGCAGTGATGAAAAATTCCTCCCCTCAAAATTCCCAAAGGTTTCAACCTAGAACAGGATATTCCAGACAAAATTATTATAATCAACCAAGATATGCTAAGCAATATCCCCCAAGGGTAATAAAATCAAATTCATACCGTGCTCCAGGCCGATGCCCCAGATGCAAAAAAGGTATACATTGGGCCAATCAATGCCATTCTAGATATGATATATATGGAAATGATTTATCAAGGATTTCAAAAAACGGGGCACGGGGCCCAATGCCCCGGGGCCCACAAATGTACGAGGCACTAGAGGAGGAAGGCCCTCAGATTCAAATGATTCCTCGTCACAGTCCCTCCTACCCATTAACTCCCTTATCAGAGGGACAAGAGGAAGTGCAGGATTAGATCTCTGTTCTACTGCCCGGATGGTCCTGACACCTGAAATGGGGGTTCAGCTGATTCCTACGGGAATCAGGGGACCTCTCCCTTCAGGAACTGTGGGACTAATCCTTGGGCGTAGTTCCAAAAGTTTATTAGGCTTTAATGTTATACCAGGGGTTATTGATTCAGATTATAATGGAGAGATTAAAATAATGCTAAGTACACACAGGGGCATCATCTCCGTAAATCAAGGAGACAGAATCGCACAGCTGCTCCTCATTCCCAGTCTCCATAATTCTTTTAAAAGCATGCCACAAAATAGAAATAGCAGAGCATTCGGTTCCACTGGTTCAGGACCTATGGCTTTCTGGGTCCAGGACTGTTCACGGAGGCCTATGTGCAAATTAAAAATTCAAGGTATAGAGATGGAGGGGCTGATTGATACAGGAGCTGACTCTTCCATCATAAATCTACAACAATGGCCTAAGCACTGGCCTCTACAGAAAGCCTCAACCAGTTTAAGAGGCTTGGGATACAGTAATACCCCAGCTCAAAGTGCTGTAATCTTAAATTGGCAAGACAATGAAGGCCATACAGGAACATTCAAACCCTATGTTTTAAACAGCTTGCCAGTTACCCTATGGGGAAGAGATATTTTACATCAAATGGGGCTACACCTAGCGACCAAGCCTGCAGGTGTTAAGAATAAAAATCCTACTCATAATAAAAAAGGCAAAGGACATTTTTTCTAGGGGCCACTGAGAAAACAATTTTAAAAATACCATGGCTCTCTAATAAGCCAGTTTGGGTCCCTCAGTGGCCCCTATCCAAAGAAAAATTGCAAGCGGCCCATCAATTAATTAAAGAACAATTAGAAGCAGGACACATAGAGCCTTCCACCTCTCCCTGGAATTCTCCCATATTTGTAATTAAGAAAAAATCAGGTAAATGGAGACTATTACAAGATCTAAGACAAATTAACAAAACAATGCAAATTATGGGCCCTACTCAACCTGGACTTCCTAATCCTGTAGCTATTCCAAAAAACTATTACCTTATAACCCTTGATATAAAGGACTGTTTCTTTTCCATTCCCCTACATCCTCTGGATGCCCCCAGGTTTGCTTTTTCAATTCCTTCTATTAATAATAATGGCCCTGATAAAAGATATCATTGGAAAGTATTGCCGCAGGGAATGGCAATAGCCCTACACTGTGCCAACTATATGTGGACAGAGCTATACAGCCCATTAAAAACAAATATCAAGACCTTATGTGTCTACACTACATGGACGATGTTTTATTAGCTCACCCTAATCAACAAATCTTATTTAATATATTTAGTGAAATAACAAAAAATCTAAAAAAATATGGATTATATATAGCAGAAGAAAAAGTTCAAAGCAGATCACCTATACTATATTTAGGCTTTAAAATCATGGATACTTTTGTTAAACCCCAAAAAATTCTAATAAGTAAAGAACATTTGACCACCCTCAATGATTTCCAAAAATTACTGGGTGACATTAATTGGCTTCGCCCTACACTAAGCCTCACTACTGGACAATTAAAACCCTTATTTGACATCCTTCGTGGGAACCCTGACCCATCCTCACCTCGAACATTAACTCCTGAGGCCAGGAGAGCTCTAAAATTAGTAGAACAGGCCATTGAAAGATCCCATTGCGATAGATTTGATTTTGCACAACCACTAATATTGATTATTATTCCTTCACAATATACTCCAACAGGAGTATTTTGGCAACAGGGACCTATATTATGGATACATTTGCCTGTCTCTCCTAAAAGTACAATTGAGTCTTATACCTCCATGGTGGCTAAACTTATTCTTCAAGGACTTAAAACCTCTACTAAAATATTTGGAATTCATCCCGCTACTATTATTACTCCTTATTCATCGTCACAGGTTGAATATTTGTGCTTCAATGATAATGATTGGGCTGTAGCTAGATGCTCTACTTCTGCAAATTTTGACAATCATATTCCTAAATCTCCTATACTGTCCTTTTGTATCAATCATCCTATCATATTCCCACAGGTAATAAAAAATCAACCCATTCCTAAAGCATTTAATGTATTTACAGATGGATCCTCTAACGGTACTGCTGCAGTAGTCACTCAAAATGAAAAAATGATTCATATCACTAATCAAAAATCAGCTCAATTAGTGGAACTCGAAGCTATAATAATAGCTCTGGAAAATTTTAAAGAACAGCCTATGAATATTTTTTCAGACAGCCATTATATTGTACATGCTGTCCCAAAATTGGAGCTAGCAGGTCCAATAGCACCACATACTCCAGCCTTTAAATTGTTTTCTCAAATCCAAAATCTCCTATGGCAACGAAAAGAACCTTTATTTATAGGTCACATAAGAGCTCACACTAATCTGCCTGGTCCTCTCCATGAAGGTAATCAAAAAGCTGACGCCCTCACTAAAACAATATTTATATTTACTACAGTACAACAAGCTACTTTATTTCATTCCCAGTTCCACGTTAACAGCACTACCTTAAGACAAAAATTTAAAATCACAAAAGAACAAGCTCGTAGAATTGTAAAAGAATGTCCATCTTGTGTAACACTTTTGCCCAATCCACATTATGGGGTTAACCCACGAGGTTTGATGCCCAATCATTTGTGGCAGATGGATGTCACACATGAGCCAAGTTTTGGAAAATTACGATTTATTCATGTCACCATAGATACATGCTCAGGCATGATTTTTGCTTCTTTACATTCCGGAGAAAAAGTTAAAGATACTATATCTCATTGTCTGCAAGCTTTTGCTGCATTGGGCATCCCCAAAATGCTTAAAACAGATAATGGCCCTGCATATACATCCACATCCTTCAAACAATTTTGTACAAAGTTCAATATTATCCACAAAACGGGTATCGCTTATAATCCTCAGGGACAAGGAATAATTGAAAGAGCAAATCGGACACTTAAAAATATGTTACTAAAGCAAAAAGATGGAAACTGGAAAAATCCTAAGGACAGATTGGCAGTTGCCCTGTTTACCCTAAATTTCTTAACTTTAGATTCTAATGGACATTCAGCTGGAGATAGACACTGGAACCCACACCAACAACATAAACCTTTGGTTTACTGGAAGGATGTTCTCTCAGGTACATGGAAGGGTCCAGACCCAGTATTAATTTGGGGGAGAGGATCTGTTTGTGTTTTTCCAAAGCACGAATCCTCTCCAATATGGATACCATCTAGATTGATAAAGCAGGTACAAAGTCAAAAGGATCAAGAAGAAGTTATTGAGGAGTCTAGATTGAATAAACAAGTGCAAGGTCAAGAGGACCAAAATGAAGGTATGGAGTGATTCCCTTAAAAGAGTTCTCCATTAAATTTACAACTTAAATTTCATTCTTCCCGGCCGGGACAAGAAGATCTCTCTTCAGTGTATACACAATTGTAATTTTTTTTTTTCTCTTATATATGTCTTTATGTCTGTGCATTTGTCTAAATTTCATGTTAATGTGATGTCACAAATATGTTTATATGTGCGTCTGTCTAGTGTGACGTCACAAATAATTAAGCGTTTTAAAAAAAAAAAAAAAAAAAGGTAGATAGATATAGATCCAAATAACAAATAACATTAATTCATTTAAGCTTCAAATATTCTAATTTGATAATCAATAGATAGATAGATAAATAGATATTTATATAAGTTCAGAATATTTTAATTAGATAATCAATTATAATGATAATCAATTTTGATTTATAGTTG
Organism: Tamias sibiricus; assembly: GCA_025594165.1. Lineage (NCBI taxonomy): Eukaryota > Metazoa > Chordata > Mammalia > Rodentia > Sciuridae > Tamias > Tamias sibiricus. Next base: position 40,699,932 of record CM046671.1, read on the forward strand.
TCTCCGGGACTTCTCTTCAGCTGTGAATATGTTTAATGTTGTATAACCTGATATTTTGGTGTTCCGACAGAGGATCATTTATTTGTTATTGACTTCATTTGTTTAGTAGCTGATTAATTTGAATTATTTCAACAGGTATAGGATTGCTGTGTATATAGAGACTCGAGGATTCCAGCTAACAAATTATTTTTCCAAAATGCCTTTAGCTTTTCTTTATCTTTAATGCAGTAAACACCCTCAGTTTCTCTTTGATTATTTCTGAATGTGATATTTTGCCAGCTTATGTTTGTGGGAGCTTAAGCAGCAATGTGTGTGAGCAGAGATCAACTTTTATTTTCTACTCTAATAATTCTTTTTTTAGTTTGACAGCTCACCTTTTGATCTCAGTGCTGGAATAGCACTGCCTTTCCCTTAATAATGGTTGCTTGAGTTTTTAGGTAGCGGGCCCTGAAGATTTGCCGGTAGAAATGTCTAGACATAAAAAAGACGGCTGCTGCTACAACTGCAGGGACTGCGGTCGCTGCAAGCATCCCTGCTGCTCAAGCATCAACAACCTCACCAGCAGTGTGGCCTCTGCTCTGCATGCATGGGGCCTCCTGAATCTATGTGTTATAACTTATGGACATTTTGATTTTCCATTATTTTGGGACATTGCGGGACAATGCCTTGCGGGTATTTGTCTAAGAGAACTCAGTGCGTTACTTGATGAAACTAAGGGCAGCTGATTGGCTTAAAGAACTTGATACGCTATGGAAACTTGGCTCGTCAGCAGTAGGCTTGCCGCCTTAAAGCCGCAGCATCTCCTAAAAATTGGACGGCTGTTAGTCAACACACAGTCGATCCTGAAGGGCTCTATTGGATGGCTGGTTAGCCTATGACGGGTAAGATCCCCAGAAGGGGACAACCTAAGACACGGCACAGTCGCACGGGACAGTCTAATGTGGCCGGCATGTCAACCTAAGCCAGGAGTCAGGACAGCCTAGACTCCCATGACGGGTAAGAATGTCGGTTGCACATGGACGTCCTAGAACATCCCCTCTTTTAAAACTAAAAGGGGGAAATGAAGGAGCCTATAATCAAGGAGATAGCTAAAGATTGCGGTTAGCTGAGAGCCATAAAAGATGTTCTAGTTTCCACCTGATATTAATACATTATTCAAAGAATCTTTGTATGCCCGTGAACACTGCGTGACGCACCTGTAAGCTCGAGCTGTAAGCACGTGTCCTTGTTAAAGCTATATGTATATAACTGGGTGAGGTTCGTTAGTGTGTGTGGGGAAGAAGAAGGTGGTGGTTGGAGTTAGAGCATTTGGAGTGATTGCTGGAGCTGGAGAGAGGAGAAGAATAAAAGACCTTTTTTCATTTTCATCCTGCCTCCGAATTTTCCTGTGGCGTTCGCTGCTCCAAGCGACTTCCGCTTCAGGCAGCGACAATAGAACATTAATCAAAACTTAATGAAATATTAAGAAAGTCACATTCACTTTATGTGTTTGTTTATATACATCTGCATTATTTCTTCTGCTTTATCTGAGCTGTCTTGATTCTGTTAATAATTTGGCATTTTCTTCTTTTGCTTCAAAAATGTCCATCTCTATCATAGAAAATGAAACTCTAAAAAAGATACTTCCCATGGGTAGTGAAAGGTGAAGGAGAGAGAATTATTATTTATTCCTTGGGTGCACTGGAAAAATTAGAGCCCCTAAGACAATTTGTGAAAGAAAAAGACATTGCAAACTGGAATAAATTTCCACCATGGCTAATGTTCCATGCCACTCTTTAGTACAGGGAGTAGTCAATCTAATGAAAATGAAGTTTAAAACTGTGAGGTAGATATCTCGAAGGGCTTAAATTTTCCATTGCTCTTGCCAAAGGTAGCAGGATTTAGAAAATCTAACTCACTGAATTTTATATGAATGACCTTCAAATATTTTAACACATGTGACAGTAGCTAATTTTCCCAAGATATTAAATTATATAACAAAGATTTTAATACATCTGTTAAAACCATAATAGTACAGTCCTGCCATTTAACAATGTATTTCCCAGACCATTGGCTGTAACTTATTAGAAAAAATTCTGTACCCAAATAAATATGGATCTCTAAATAAATGAACATGAAGGATACATTTCTCAAAATTACCTGGGAATGTGTTTTCCAGCATTATTTACTTATGTTACCATATTCAGTAATAATGTTATTCAGGGTTTTGCTCTTTCTTTTTCCTCCCCTTGTGATTACTTTTCTCACAAATGGTGGTAACCAAGGAGAGCAAAGAGGCATGAAATTGAAAACAAAGTTAATTTAAGACCTCATTCCATTTCTGTCTCATCCTAGATACTCCCTTTCTACTCCCTGAAAAAATAACTCACATGAACATAGTTTCTCACCAAATGAGTCTAGTTTCCAGAAAACAAAAACATACACAATTGAATTTATATTGGATTTTAAAATGAATTATGAGTATGTTAATATGTAACAAAAAGAACCTGTACAGCAAGACAGAAGAGCTGGGGCCTAATCTTGGCTCTCTTACTGAGAGATGTATTAATTACCTACTTCTCAGACACCTGATTTCTATACTACAAGTTAGAGCTCTGAACTACCAAATGGTATCTAAAAACCTGTCCAGCTATAAAGGTTTTGACTCTAATATAGTTCAGTGACTGATTTTTAAAGTGTTATTTGTCCTTTGTCATCTGTTGATGCTATAGGAGATGCCATGGGTCAACAGACCCCCTGGCTCAACTAGCTTCTTTTCAAGCTCCCTGCTGAAAAATGATTAAGATTGGACCATTAGTATAAAGCATTCTTCCTTTCCTTTTATGCTCTTTTCAAATGCACAGAGCAGAGTCCAGAAATGTATTGTATCCCTAAATCCCTGTAAATATTGTTGATAAGAACACTGTCTTTACCTAAAGTAAAATCAAGAAGAAAACATGGATAATAACATTTTGGTGGAAATGAATAAAAGAAACCAAAACTGGGTGGCCTCAGTGATAAGGTCTATCTTTTTTTCATGTTTCCTAAACTATCTGTAATGGTATTAAAATCATACTGTTTTCCCATCATATTCTTTTTACAAAACTCCTAAAATATCTTGTAAAACAATACTGCAGCTCCATGAAATGAATACATTGTATAAGGAGTACAGAATTGGTATAAACTAAAGATGCCATCTGCATACCGACAAGTATCTTCATGTTTCTACATACTCAAAGGCTTGTTATTCATGGAGAAATAAAACCATCAGCAGCAACACAACACTCTTTACTAATACATTACAGTAGGTCAAGTTTATATGCTTATTTATAAATTCTCTCATCAAAGACTCATAACAACCCTGTAAAGTACCTCTCAAAAAAAAAAAAAAAAAAAAAAAGAAAGAAAGAAAGAAAATGAAAAAGAAAAAGGAAAATAAGGTGCTCGGAGGCTTAGGAAGAGTGAATTTATATTCCCAAAGATTAGGGTCAAAATTTGAAACAAAATGGAAAACAAAGACTTTATCCATTGTCACTTGACTCAAAAATTGCGTATACCATGCTAAAAGTGCAGAGAAGAAAGGAAAATTTGAGAAGAGTGAGAGAGATTCAATAAGTGTAAGGAAGAGCAGAAAACAGGTGTCAGATAGTAAGAGCTGAGACAGGAAGCAATAGGCAGAAGAAATGAGGTTTCAGGCCACACTCTCCATGCTGACTCTTCTAGTTCCAACACTTCTCTAGATTTAAACTATGTGAATATAATACTAAACCACATGCTGCCTGTGCATAGTCAGTTCGACTTTGCTGGACTGGATTACTTATGTGATATGATCCTTAGGGGAACAGACAGCCCTATCAGAGCCTTTTCTGTTCCCTTGCAAACTGGATTCCAGAGAGATTCCTGTCTTTTCTCCCAACTATCGATTGGTGTGAAAGTTTCTACCATGGAAACTTTGGTTTAATGTTTTGCCATCTAAGAAACTTTAAATCCCCAGTAAAGGGAAGTTTGTTTTTATTTTAATTGTTTTCAAGATTGTAACCTAGTATAATGAAGATTATGAGAACTGGACCTGATTAAACAGAAACACATTATACATTAGGTATAGGCAAAACTCTGGTTTCACAGTGCCAGAGCTGGAAAACACAAGACAGGTTCATGAAATAAATGAATGAAAAACTAAGCATTTAAACAAAATCAGTTAAAGTTTAATACTTTTCAAAACTAAGAGTTTTAACATAGCAAAAAGAGTAAGTTTCCTTCTATTGTAACAATTCCCATTTTAATCAGATGCAAATATTAGTTGTGTTTATGCAAAACAGTTTCACTAAAACATGGATCCTCAACAAATCTGCAAGTATAAATATTAAAAAAGAGAGAAAACTTCTTTTACATAGACCTCAATTAAATTACAATATTAAGCAGGCTGCAGCAGGAGTCCATTAAAGATTTAGTTACCTTCTGTAGTGAACATTAAGAAGCTATTACTCAAATTCTATTTAAACTGTTAAAAGGAATTAAAATGTATAAGAAAGACCATTACATATTACGAGCTAATTTTCTAAGGAAAGCTTAGCAGCTGATAGATTGTTTAAGCCTCTCCAAGGTTTTAGCTTCATACTCAATAATTCAGAGATGGGACCAGGGTTATGTTGATTCATAATTTGCTCCTGTCCATCTCTCAGTGGAAGGATGCTGTGATATAGATTCAGTCTTCATTTCCCATTCTGTATCTAAAGCTGTGCCTTCCAAGTCAAACTCAGCAATTAACAGCAAGAAAGTGACATTGTGTTCTCCCAGGGCTCCCAACTCATTCACTGCTGCTTCCTCTGATTCCCATTTTGGTTCTGGTTTGCACTATGCCATGAAGCTTTGAAACCCTTGCCAAGGACAGAGAAGTTAATTTTCTTTATTAGCATATAAAATGTCTCCCCTCTTTCCTGAAAAGAAATTACATTTAGGAATACAGGGTTCTTTTTTTTAATTTTAATTTCTGAAGAAAGCTTATTTTAAAAAGTTTCTGTTATCTGTTTTTATTGTCTTGAATATTCTGTTCAACAACAACAAAAAATAAAGGTTATTTCTCCATAATGTTCTCTTTTTTAATTAAAATGTTATCAAGGAGCAGCTAAGAAAAGAACAAAAGAAAATACGACTATTATAACTATAAGGTAAGCCTAAAACAAAACTATGTCAGGGAAATATTGAACATATTATTTAGAATGGAAATACAGATATATTATTTATAATGAAAATATTTCTTGGTTTGCTTTCTGTGTTTTCACTTACAATAATTCTTCTCAATAATCATTTATTAAATATCATCTATTATATGATCAGTACTTCCTACTCACAGAGGGGAATCTCAACATGAACCTGGTAGGCTCTACTGCATGAAAAATAGAGATTTTTCAATGTAACTGTTCCACCTATAGAAAACTTTGGGAGATTCTTCATTCAGAAGCAAATAAATAGTTATATTGGTTATATTTCAATAATAAATAGAAACAAACTGGATATAACAGGCATCTTATTTCTTGGCAACACTCCCAACTTATTTTTTTTTATTAAAAAACTCCTTGAATGCTACTTGGAGAAGCACCTGTCCCCAGTGGTCAGTCTCACCCTTAGGTCAGGGACTGAGTTACAACCAGCTAAGCTCAAGAAGCAACTTTTATCTTTCTGATGACACCCATGGTTCTCAAACTGGAAACCATGAGATACTGTCAATTATCAAGAAAACATGGTGATACTTGACTTTTGTGGAATGCCACTAATGATGTCAGATTGTGTAATTATCCAAATGACATCTTCTACTTGTGAAGATAGTTTTCAGTTTGGTAGTTATTACCATGATAGAAATAACAAGAGATAAAACGTGAATATAAAATTGGAAATAAGAACAAACTTGTTCAATCTGATTTCAACATATGAGAAATTGTACAATGTTCATGCATCCTCTTAGTTACTGTGGTTACTTAAAAATAAAAATAGTTTTTCTTTTAATTTATGTGTATCAGTTTTGAACACTTACTCTATTATTAAGACATAAATGCTCATTAAATTATTTGGACCTGACTACTTAATACACACAACTGTTAGGTGTTTCTTTTTCCCTAGTGGACCAGGAAAGAACTATTAAAATACAAGTTTCTATGAACAGAGAGTTTGGGATCTTCTGGTCTATGGCAAATGATTCGGGGTTAGGCACAAGATGCAAATCCAGCCAGTGGTTCTATTCTATTGCTGTGGAGAGATCTTTTCCCTCTGGCAAAAAATGTGATTACAAAGTAGGATATGAATCAGCATAGGTCTGCAATGTAGATCTTGAAGATGAAGCCAATGTAACAAACCAGAGGAAGAAAGAAGGAAATTGAGGTCTTGGAGGCATCTGAACAATGAAGTAAGACACATCTAAATCTATTCCTGTCTCTAGATCTTAAGCTATGTGAGCCAATCAAACCTGGAGTGGCCTAGTCAGTTGGAGACTTTCCATCACTTGTAACTAAGATAATTTAAAGTGTTCAATTAGAAGACAAAAAGTGTTTCAAATGCTTTTTTACTTTTATTTAATAAGAAAATTGAGATATGGAGGGATCATTGTTTTTTAAAGTGCTACAGTGAGAGGCAATTGGATTGTCCTGGATGCTACTATCTTCCTCCATATTATTGTCAAGCAGGGACTCAACTGAGTAAGTCTGAGACAAGACCATTGGTCAATGTCCACATTTCTGACATTAAGGATGTATTCCCAGGGTCTTTGGATATACTTCATACCAGGGCTTCTGGGTACACAGATAATTTGGCACAGGTCCTGTTACTTAGAGAAACTGTTACTTAGACACTATTAATGTTTTGTAAAGTAAAGCTATAGAACTCACTGTTTCCCTGGTAGTTTCTTCACTTGCAAATGCAGCTTCTGGCAAAGACAGAACCTGCCTTACTATACCTTTGGCCATGATGCATATATGATACCTATAGTGAACCTAGGTTGTAGAATAATGAGTTTTGGAGTCTATGATTGCTCTTTTACTTTTCTGCTTTGTAAGTTTTCCCTCAGTAATATGCACTGTAGACATTTAGTTATATTAGAGGCATAAATAACACGTGGATAAAACAAATTTAGTATGAATTTATTAAGTATCCAGCTGCTACTTTGTAGTTTATTTGTAATAATCAGGTAATGCACTGATTCAGTTTTATTTTGTAATTATCAGATATAAAATATGTTTAATTGATAAGTAAGGAATTATTGGACCAACTTACATTACATGTAAATTATTTTTACGTGATGTTATAAGTGACTATGACTTCTAGAAAAAGTTGAAAATTTAGTTTAAAAATAGCAACTAAATATCTAATTTGATATTTCTCAGATAAAATATCATGTTTGCTGTTCTAGATATTAGGTGTCCCCCTAAAGCTTTAGTATTAATGCCGGAATATTTGGAGATAAAATTATTGGATTGAGAGAGCTATAACCAAATCAGTTCATCCTAGTTTGAATGAATTAACTGGAGTAAGTGGGCATGACTGGAGGATGTGGGTCACTGGGGACATGCCCTGGAAGGGTTCAGCTTCCCTGCGAACACTTCCCCTCTCTCCTGCTTCCCAGTCAGCCACCATGAGGTGAGCAGCCCTCCACCCCCATGACTTTTCACCATGGTCTTCTGTCTCACCTTGGGTCCAGAGTACTGGACTCTAATAATGATCATGGACTAAACCTCTGAAACTGTGAACCAAAATTAGCATTTCCTTCTCTAGATTGTTCTTGTTGTATTTAGTCAAAGTGACAAAAACAAAACAATATTATGTGAGAAGATATTAAAAAAGTATTGTGCTAAAATGTGTATTGCTGATGAGTACAACTGAGTTAAGAGAGACTATGTGGTTAATATGAGCTGAGAAGTCACAGAAGACTTATTTTCAAACGTATTTTGCAAACAAACTTAATGATAAAGTGAAATATCTAGGACTTAAGACAAATTTTCTATCCAAAAGTTCCTATCAGTGAATATTTTGATTCTCTTAGCAGCATTTCCATATTGCCCAACTTTACAGGGATCCATTCACATGGAATATCATAACAAGACCTTGCTTCTTGGTCTATCAATGGTTTGTTTTCCCGTCCAGAAAATTTCCTCATATATGAGATCTTCCTTACATATTTCATATGTAAATCTGAATGAGATATGTTGTGATTTTCCTCTTATTTGGTGTTAAGGGATCTATCAACAGTGGTCACAAGTCAAGATATCCTTTCTCTAGGAGGGTCCTAATCTGGAGGAAAGTTAGGTGTAGATTTATCATTCAGGTAACACACAATGAGGAGATAAAACCAAAATAAATTAAACTGAAGAAATGCATTACTTACAGACCTCAGAGAAAAAAAACGGTTTCAGATGGGAGTCAATGGGAAGTTTGGGTGTGACAAGAAGTGAGAGAGGGGCTCTTGAGTGTTATTCCTCAGGCTTCCCCTCAAACTTGGGGATTGGTTAACAATACATGTACAAAGGTGGAGCCATCCTATTTATGTGACTCCAGTTGTCACCACTAGGATTTACTTTGGGGTCAGCAATCATGGGACGTGTTGGGGTTTGTGTTTGTGGAATAAGGAAGTAACATACTATATCACACTCTTGCAGAGATGTAAAGATTTAACTTGATCAAAGGTGAGAGGGTGTAACTGGGTTTCCAGCAACTGATGATCAGGCCTAAAAGCAGATGCCAAGGTTAAAAATGCATTAAGCAAATGTATGACCAGACAATAAAATTTATATGGAGAAAAAGAGTATTTTCTAATATCTAGTAAAGTATCAAGGCCAATAAGCCCTGCACCATTATTATCTAAGAAGTCAGGATTGAAATACCACATAGAAGAAAGAATAAATTTGCTCCACATATGAAGTTAGGCTGAATACAAATAAAAAGCGTGCACATAAATTTATTTGGGGCTACCTTTCGAGGAGAATTTACTGACTAGAACTTCCAGCAAAGAAATGAGTAGTTCCAGATGGAACTTACAGGAAAAAAGTGAGAGTCTCTTCATTCAAGGTGTTCAAGAGAGGATGACATTATCACCTGTCATAGATGTTTTAAAATGGGTATATTAAACTCAGAAGAAGGCTTAAAAATAGCCATTACAATTACTGATTCTATGATAATTCTGTTATATTCCAATTTCCAATAGAATACTATCAAAAGCAAATGAAACAGATTCACCATTATGAATACTAGTACCTTATGTCATTGGTGAACCTATGCTGTCTAATCCGTTAGTTTTAATGTTAATGAAGTGGAGCTATTTCTTCATAAATCTTACATATATTCTACCTCCATGTAGTTGAGCATTATTCAACATATATTTATTGATTTAACATATTTAAGAACATTCATATTGCCTGCCTGGCTGTCTAGCAGATAGCAAGTACTTAATTTAATATTATTTTTATGAAAGAACATAATAAATTAGAAATAATGTATGTTGCATCTTTTACTTTGCATAAGAATTTGAGCAAATTATGTTACATCTTTAGGCCAGTCTTGATTTCCTCAGTTACTTTAAAACTGGATGTTCAAAGCAGAACCTAGCCTTTTTATCCTCCCCCACAGGAACAACAACATATTAGCTGTGATTTTCAATAATTTATCAAATATGGACATAAAAATTAAGAGGCAATTATGAGAGATACCATTGAGGATGGAAAGATCAGAATACACAATTGAATAGACTATCAATTTAAATAACATTTTTCAAATTGCATGATTAGGCAGGGGAATTGATGGACTTAGTGGTTTAAAAAGCATATAAAAATCTACATGCATCCATTTTTCAGATTGGAAAATTATATACTGTAAATTGATAAGAAAAGTCTACCTTGCCCTTTTATTTTCAAATTTACTGATTTTCCCTTACCTTGTGGGGGAAAAAAATGCTTCTTCCCTAAGTGAAAATGTATCAAGGCCATTTTAGCACATGTGCAAGACAGTGGTGGCTCTCAAAGCCAGTGATAAATTGGAAACTCTATGGAGTTTCACTTCTAATGCCTGATCTCCAACCCTAGAAATTCTGATTTAAGTTATCTAGGAATCCAGAAGTTTTAAAGTTCCCAAGATAATTCTAATACACTGCCATTGCTGAGAACCATGGAGGCAGCAATAGTATTGTTCTAAAACTCACCTGCACTATTTAGGATGTTGATTAATTGCCTATTGGAATAAATACTTAGAGCCTAATGAGACTGCATTCTATTGATTCTGCCTCTCAGTTACATCTGTTGGTAACTTTTTAAAATATAGATTGAACATTTCTAATATGAAATTTTGTCATTTTGTAAATGCTCGAAAAGTTTTGTATCTTGGATTTGGGGATTAAGTATATTCAACTAGTAAAGTCTATGCCAACAACCTTAAGTAAAAAATATCTCCAAAATCTGAAGCATTTCTGGCCCTGACCATTTTCGATAAGGGATACTCATTCTGTACAGCTTTTTGGAGCAAGCCCAGCTGACTGAATCAGAGGTCTGAGGGAGGGGCCCAGAAAATTCTGTTTTGCTTAGATGATTCTAATGTGTTCTCACCTGTGAGCTACATATGAATTTTAAAGAATCCCCATGAAGCCTGTTGTCACCAGCCACATTTAATTAATGTTCTCATGATAGTAGAGTTGGCAGTGCTAAAAATAGCAAAATCAGTGGGAAATCACAAAGAAGCATCATTCTCAATTATGACAAAGAACAGTCTTATGAGCAACAATAAAGAATAATTACAGTTGAACAAATTACAGCTCAATTTTACAAAAATAAAATATAGATTTTTTAAAAAGTTTGTTTTTAATTTTGAAGGTGTTAAACTTAAGGAGGGAGAATAAGAATAAATGCTTGTAGTTTACTATAAAAGGCATACCAAGATAGCCATAGGTCCACTGAGATATCTCATAGGGCCAACACTATGTGTAACTTGACAATATAATTCAAACTGGACAGATTACATGCTTCTATGACAAGGAAACCTATGATTCCCATGGAGACAAGGTCATTTTAGCATACTTGCAACATTAATGCACCTTGAAAAGCTTATTATATTGACCAAATTATATTGTTATGTCATGTGCATATGCCAATATATAACAATGAATCCCATCAATACACCAATAAAAATATGAAAAAATAATCTTATATGGCTGGGAACCTCTAATCTCAGTGGTTTAGGAGGGTAAGACATAAGGATCACATGTTCAAGGCTAACCTCTGCAGTTTAGTGAGGACTTAAACAATTTTGTGAGACTCTGTCTTACATAAAAAAAAAAAAAAAAAAAAAAAAAATAGGGAGCCTAGGGCTGTAGCTCAGTGGCAAAGTATACCTGAGTTAAATCTTCAGTATCCCCCCCCCCAATTTTTTCTTATATGTATGTGAATAGCTTAAACTCTCTTCTTGAAAGAAATATGTAGTGGCTGATCTGAACTGAATTCAAGTATAATAAACGGGAAATATCCCCTAAGCTGTTAAGAATGGATCAAGTAATCATGTGACCCCCTAACTGTGTCTGGCCTAATCTTGCTCTCCATTTCATAAAATTGCTGCAGGAATACTTCCTGAACATCCAACAGTGTCTGGGACATTTCTCTGATGCAAATCAAACCAAAAAGGAAAAGCTTCTGCTGAAGAAGCTGGTTAACTAGAACCACCCAATATCCCAAATACATAATGGTTAGATAAAATCAAATGCAATAATCAACATAAGGCACAAGAAGGGCAAGAGATATATCAGAATTATGACTATGATAGAAAGAACATTTTGAGTTGTCTCCATATACTTAAATCTAAAAGAAAACAAATACTTTAAATAAATGAACCAACTTATTATTTAATGAGCTAAATATTACTGTGAGCAAATATTAAGAACAAAATAATGGGATATATGTTCTACAAACTGCTCCAAAATTGCATTTATATATTATCTGAAAAAGGAAACTGACCCAGGTGAAGAGGGTATTCTCTTTGTCCTTTCTTTACTGACACAAAATAAAAATTGAAATAATTGAAAACTTGAATGGCACTGAGGATCAATTACCAAGACACAAGACTGGGGACATGGAGAAGGAATGTGCCAGTCTCTAAGTAGATAATGGAGGTTCTAGCCTGATTTGTAGATGAGTCAGAGCAGAGAGGAATCAGAATCCAGTGAAGGTGGCTTAATGGAGAATTAATGAAGTAATGCAGACATCATGGTCAAAGGGCACAGAGCCTCGACTGGACGGAAGAATTTGGTTCTTTTTTATTTTTTCTTTGAAATATATTACAGAATGAGGTAATAGCACTTCAGAAAAAGAAATGCTAGGGCAGAAGTTTCCCAGGCAGAAATTGCTGGAAAGGACATTCCAGGTAGATTGAAGAAACTGGTAAAAGTGCCTATTTGAGAAGGCATATGTGACCTTGTTTCTTAGCATGTACGTTTCTTAGGACTAGAAATATATGCAAAGTGGATTATATTTGCAAAGGGGATTCATAGGAGGAATCTAGGGTTAGATTCAGTCTTTCAGTATCCCACATATTAGCAGTTACCTCAAGCAACCTGATTAACCACAACTTTAGGTAGTCAAGTCTAAAAATAAATATTTAAATAATTGAAAACTTGAATGGCACTGAGGATCAATTACCAAGACACAAGACTGGTGACATGGAGAAAGAATGTGCCATTTTGATTAATTTATTTTGATTACCCCATTTCTATCCTTGGGATCTTAATTTCTTATTTATATTTTTTAAATCATATACTGGAAGAAACAATATTTGACTTTTTTGGGGTTTTGTTATAAAAAAATTATAAGAAAATGTTCTTGAATTAATATGTGAGTGATATCTAAAACATATCATAAGTTTGGGACAGGTTTCCCTTTTCATTGGCTCATTTATCTTAAACTTCATGAGCTACAATGTGAGGGTCACAGGGAACAGTTCTATCAAAGGATTAAATTTAATTTATAGATGCTGGTAATCACAATAGCAGATCAGCTTGGATCTGAAGTGCAAATGGACTTCAATAGCAGGTCCTTAAGGAAGAGAAGAAGACTAAGACCCAGAAAACCATGCCCAGGGAGACTGTCGGTCCTTAAAGCTTACATTGAATTGGAATCAACATTGGTGTGCTGGAGTCTCATGTGAGTCTTCAGGAAGAATAGATAACAATGCTCATATCTCAAGTGGTATATTGAGTTTGTAATTGGGCTATACCTGGCTATGGGTATGAAGTTGAGTTCAACTTCTTGGGAACAAAGGCTGACAATGAGTCACAAGGTCAATGAGTCATAAGGTCAAGACTCTAGTCAGTCAGCAATTCCCAGTCGTACTAAGATCCCAGCAGTTGTAGGTTCATCTAGTAAATAAACTAGGAGTTTTGGACTTCATACTAGGCAGAATTTCTTTTAGATAAGTAAAAACTTTGATCACATGGTGACCTGGTTCTATGGCAATCCCACCCATCAGTATGTATGAAGTATGGAGGCTCCTAAGAAATAACCTGTCTTGAGAAGCCTTAATGGAAGACTGGGAGGTGTGAGCCTGTATGTTAAAGTCACTGTAATTTCTATGTAGCCAGTAAAGAAGAGAGTGGTATGGTCATAGGCTCGGTAAAAAAAGAATCATGTTTCTATAGAATGGATAGATGCAATAGGAGATTGATTGGCATGTTGTAAATAGCACAAAATTTCCCCTTATAAAGACCAAGAATTTCAATATGTCTTTCTCAAGAGTGTTCAACTGACTTAAGAAAGAATCCCTGATCCCTTCCTGTGCATAGTTAATTTGGATACAGGGTCCGAATATCTGCTAGATTCCATGAACAAGTGGTGTGGCTTGAGTTTCCCTTCAAAATGTACCAGAGGGCAGAGCCTGCATTGGAAATGCTAGTTGCTCCACTCATGATAGAACTAGAAGAAAGGATTGGATAATTACATGATTATTGTACACAGGGGTTTCATGTGGGTTTGTAATTTATAAAACTGTTTTTCAATTATTCAGGGGCATAGTGTGGAAAAATATGAAATTGAAAAGAAAATTGAAAATCTCATTATTGCTGTTAAGTACTTCAAGTGTTGATACCAGGTTCAGCCTCTTCTGTGATGGCTTAGGATTTCCCAGTAGAACACAGACAGGCATGGCAACCCACAGGCAGGCATAAGTGATTGATTGGAAACTCTTATTTAGTGTGTTCTGGGTCAGGAAGTTATTGAAAGGGCTGATTGATTCTATTTAACAGTGTCACCTTCATACAGTTTTTCTCCATTTCTTTAAACAGTCTTGTTATGAAATCTGTGAATTGAGTTTCTAGTTCCCCAGAACAATTTTTTAATGATATTTCATCATTGCCTGTTCTTTTCCTATGGATCCTGTACCTGATTAATTTAGTTTTCCTTAATTCTCAGTTCATAAATATCAATTGTTTATTCTGTTTTGCCCCAATTTATCTAGATTTATTCTTGAAAGACATATTGATGGGAATTTGAAGGATTAGATAGAATTTTCTGTACCATGAGGTTAGGACTGAGGTATTCTGCTGTCATAGTCAAAAGATTTTTTCAATGGGATAGTAACTCACCTAGCATGCATGAAACAGGGTTAAGAAAATGGGAAAAGTTCCACTGAATATTCTAGAAAATTCCAAGGAAGAGTGCATTACTTGAAATTTCCAAGGAGCTTATTTGGCTTCTAAATTGAACTTAGAAAATATTTGCCTTACTGCTATCTAAGAGGTCCCATAAAATTCTTTGCTACTGCCATTCAAACCATTTTTCTTTAGTGAACTATGGAATCTGGGAAAAAATATAAAGGAAGAATTTTCTTTTTGTTTCTTAAAACAACTAAAAGAAAATCAAGATGATTAAATACTAACATATTAAAGATAGAATAAGGTAGATGTAAACAATGATAATTAGAGTTAAGGCTCCCCTAATTTTGTCAAACTTTAGTGAGGGTTGATCTGAACTGCTAGACTGCCTATATTATGGGCAATGCTGGATTGATGCTTTATATTCTCTCAAAATTTGCTTAATTCAGACCAGCACAATAGATGTCCAAAAACAAAAAACACACAAATAAAAAGCACATAGATTTAATTAGTAACCTAAAAATTTCCTCTCATCCAGAAAGCCCTATGAATAATTGTTTGATTTCTAAAAGCTAACTGGATTTCTTAGTACTCAGTTTGATTCTGGTTCAATATATTTGGGATGGAATGTAATATTTTGCCTTTGAAATAAGTAATCCTTGGGATTATGAAGTGCATGCATGAGCAGAAGTTTCTCTAGATATCAGGAATTCACAAGTATTTTTTCAAAGTGGCCTTTTGAATGATAAGCTTAAAGTAAATACACATTTATACATATTCACACATACATACTCTTAAATCCCAAAAGCAAACAGGAGGAAGATTGTACCAAACACTGTACATCTCTGAAAAATTTCAGCTACAGTGGAGAGTTTATTTCACTGGTGTCTCAGCACAGTAAATTCTGCAATTCCTGCCCAAAGAATGATTATAATCTATAGTGACTTAGATTGAGGTCTCAATTCATTAGATGGAATGCCTCATTTTAAAAAAAAAACAAAACAAAATCTCTTTTCCAAATCAGCAGAAACAGAAAAACAAGAAGCATATGAATCCAAAATGGTATCTTTGTAGGGATTATAGTTTTTCATTTTTTATAGATTATTCAGTATTAGTATTTTCTGCTCCATAGAATTATTTATAATCTACTCATAGGTATCATTGAAAAATGTAAAGAATTAAGAGATTTTCCTTTTATTCTCAGAAATTTCAAAATCTTATTAGGAAAACTAGATAAGCCCATAATAGAGAGCTAAATAACAATGTAAAATGACATCTGTTCACAGGACTGAATTACTAAGTGTTGACCGGTGCGTACTTGAGTTCAAGCAGTTTGGATATTCACTGGTAGAGCTTAGTGCATTGTGTACAACATACACTGAAAGGCATTCATGAAAAATGTGTAAATGGAGGGCTTGTGAGAAGAAAATTGTATTTTAATCAATGTACAGAGTATTGAATTTATAGTAAAAATTCACAAGTTAAAATTTGAAACCAATGACCAGAAACTGTTGATTTCTGCTTTTTGATAAACTTTCAGTAAATGTCATTTAAATAATGAAGGATTTTGGCATCAAAAGTCACTGCTTATTTGTGACTTTCTGATCATATTACAGATGTATGTAATAATTATTTTTTTAGAGAGAGAAAAGAAAAAAATGAAGGATAATATGCTTTCTTTTTTTTTTTTTTTTTTTTTTTTTGGCATGTCTAATTTTTCCCCCATTAGGCTTAAATATCCAGCTTCTAGTTGAAAATATGGAACCAGGATTGTGGGAGTGGGACTATGGAGAGGAAAAAAGTATTTTTATCATTCAAAACCATATTACACTTTAAGGTTATAATATTAAAAGCTAGCAATTTTTGAAAAATACATTTCCTCTTTGTTTTATTCTTTCTTTTTTTTTTTTTTTTTTTTTTTTCTGTGCCATGGATTGAGCCCAGGACCCCAGAGTATCAGGCAATCACTCTACCTGTGAGCACCATCCCACCCCCAATTCTTTCTAATTTCTTTTAGCCCCTGTTTAGCATGGGCTTATGGAAGAGAGTGGAGTATTTGGATAAACTGATGGAAACAGAGGACAGAGAGATTCTTGGCATACATACTTTTAGAAGCTATAGTAGAATGTTCTGTGCAGAATTCCTCAAGAAAATGACACCAAATCACCATATGAAGAGGGTCAACATACTGTATGATCAGGTGGAACAGCATGGTCAGACAGACACAGTCTCTTTTGTGTCTATTAGACTTAACCTTGGTATTACATGAACATTACATTGATAATCAGCCTGTCTGCCATGGAGCATACTGTGGTTGGGTATTTGGTAATTCTAACACAGAGATATGGATTATAAATTCTGGAGTAAGTGCTTATTAAAAATAGGTGCCTGACTTACATGAATAAGGAGGCAAGGGAATATTGAGTTGGCTGGCAGGCCTTGAGAGTGTGCAAAATGATAGATATCTCCTGCAGGCCAACTCATAGTCTTTTATCAGGAAAAGCCCAAGATGAAAATAAGGTCTACATTCTTCAGAAGATGTCACCCCAGAAGGATATGAAAAATCTCCTTTCCTTAAACTGTCACTGTGTTACTCAAACTCCTTCCCCATGCTGATAAACCATTTGAGAATGGCTAAAGGGACAGAGATGAATGTGTAATAATGAGTAAATAGAAAACATATGTAGACTGAATTATTGAGTCCTAACCAATTTTAAAGCAAATTGCTCAAGGATAGTTGTTTCATTTTATTTCCTCACAGCACATAATTTTAAACTGTGTGACAAATATTAGAACAGTTATAGACAAAAAAAAAAAAAAAAAAAACTACAACATCCCTCTACATTTGAGTATACACACATACATATACCTACTTAATAAAGATAAGGATTAATTTTCAGAGACAGATAATTTTAACATAGAAACATTATTTCCTTATACAAAATATAACTTGCATAGATGTTTCCATCCTTAGAGCAAGCTGTGTAGAGTGGGGTTATTTTTCTCTTTGGTTCATCTCCTGTCTTTCAAACTCTGCCTACGGGCTTGTCTACTAGGATAAAGAACACATTAAAATCAGGGCTTATTGTGAAGCCCTGTGCAGCCTGATGAGGACCACATAGAGGCTGGCAGAAGATTTTCTATGCCTCAAAAGAGAGTGCACTCCTCATGGGCAGGGCATTCTCCCTCCATTCTCCCCATCTCTTCCCAACTAGAGATCAAAGGAACCGACATGATACTTTTTGTTCAAATTCTAATGGGACAGAAAAGCACTTCTGGAATGGTGGAAAAAGTAACTATAAAAATCTCTTTCTCCACAATTTAATGAGGATACTGACAAAAACTGTCAAAATCAACTTTCCCAAAACTCTGAAAATTAACTAAATGATTGCAATACTTATATGAGTATTTATGAGAGAAAAAAGATCTGAATCTCAGGAAGAGTAATGACCTTCGTAGTAGTTTAACTAGCCCCATTCCCTTCTCCCATCTTCCCAGTTCCAGAGTAGCACTGAATGGCAATGGTCTTGGAACCACAGTGTCTTTGAAAACCTGCAGTTTAGCCACCAGGATGGGAAAGAGCATGATTAAAATCTTCCAGGAACCTAATCTATAGCATACTGCACAACTTCTCTGAGTGTTCCCTGTAAGAGTCCCAATGACAAGGTTTTTTCTTCATTTGTTGTCATATGGAACTCATCAGTGAAAGAAGATGCATCCCTAAAACATTTGTTAAGAAAAAAAAAAAAAATAGCTGCCTAAGGTTGCAACACTAGACAGAACAAAAAGATGGTAGTTAAAAAACATTGTGAGGAAATTTCAGAAATAAAATCCAACATATTCATATGGATGTAGGACAGGTCACATGACCCAGAAAGGCCTGAGTAAACCCTAATCACTAAATATATCTGACATTGAGGTTTTGTGCAAGAAGGAAGTAAAGGCTAAAGAAGAGTTGTGAGCCACAAGAGGAATATTGACCAAAGGTATTGAAGCAGGTTCTGTCCACTCAAGATATTTCAAGATATTTGTGCTCACTATCCTAAATAAGCATAGATTCTGGAGACTTCATGTAACAAGGAACACAGATTTTATAGACTTAATCTGGGAAAGACATTCAGCCAACAAATTGTTTCAATGAAAACAACAAACCATAGACAGAATAGGAATCACCATAAATAACACTTTCCTGATTTTTCAAATTATGTCATTTAAAAGTCCACTTATTAACAACACACAAAATTAAACATAGAAAGAGACTTAAAAGGATACGTAAGCAAAACAAAGCCAATCAAACTATTCTTAAGGAAGCCTGGGTTTTTGATTTAGCAGCAATTTTTAATCAGATATTTTGAACATGTTCAAAAAACTAAAGGAAATCAAGCATGAAAAACTAAGGGGAAGTATGAAGAGAATATCTTACCAAATAGAAAATATCAATAAAAGATAATTATAAACATGAAGAAGAAATTCTAGAAATGGAGAGTACAAAAATGAAAAAAAACAATATTGGAAGATCTCAAAAGACTATTGGCTAGATAGAAGAATTGTAGACTTGAAGATAGATCAGTTGAGATCATTCAAACTGAGGTACTAAAAGAAAGAAAGAAAAGCAGTGTAATCCCAGAGATATGTGAGACACCATAAGCATACCACCATATACAAAATGATAGTTCCAGAAGAAGAGGTTACATAGAAATGATATTAGAAAAACAAAGGTCTGAAAACTCCATAAATTTAATGAAAAACATTAACATACAAATCCAATCATCTCAACTATCTCCAAGTAGGATAAATTAAAAGACATCCACACCTAGATAGATCATAAACTGTTAAAAGCCAAAGACAATGAGAAAATAGTGAAAACAGAAAAAGAGATGTGGCTCATAATGAATAAGGAATGATCAATATGATTAACAGTTGATGTACCATCAGAAACTATGGAGGCCAGAAGGCCATAAAGTGACATATTCAAATGCTAAATAAAAATAAACTGTCAGATAATTAATGTGTTCAAACTCTTCCTTCAAAACATATAAAAGATTAAGACATTATGAGATAAACAAAAAAATGACAGTTGGTCAGCAGCAGAACTATGTTACAAAAAAATACAAAATGGAGTCCATAAGACATTAGACAAATAAAATTCACTTAAAAAATAACATAGTAATTACATACTAACGACATAGTAATTGTAAAAAAATGCATATTCTTTTCTTTTTTAAAAATGTGGTTTTGCCCTATTGATTTAAATAATTATTGTACATGTAATAAACCTAATCTGAGCTGATGTATACACAACATATAAAGGCAATTTATGGTAATAACATCACAAAGGAGGTTAGAAATAGAGCTACATAAGAGTAAAGTTTTTAAATGTTATTGAAGTTGCTATTCAATGGAGCTTTTTACAAATTGATGATAGGAATAATCCCCAGAAACACCACTAAAAATGCTTTAAAAGAAAGTGTAAAGGAAATGAATAATATAAAATCATATCTATTTAATACAAAATGAGACACTAACAGAAGAATTATGGGGAAAAATCATGTAAGACAAATAATAGCATCCCAGGTATAAAAAAGATAAAATTTAGATTTAAATACTCAAATAATTTAAACTGAAAGAATGGAAAAACATGTATTTTTGAAATGGTAACCAACAGAGCTGGACTGGTTATACTAATACCATGCAATGTGGATTTAAAGAGATATTTGTTACTAGAGACAAGGATGTTTATGATGATGTAAGGAAATGCCCATACTACCAAAAGTGCTCTACAGATTAAATGTAATTCTTATTAGAATTCCAATGAGATATTTCATAGAAATAGAAAAAGCAGTCATGAAATTATTTGCAAAAAACAAGAAGTCCAGAATGGGCAAATCAATCTTTAGTGACAAAATTGAAGCAGTAGGCATCGGTAGGCATCACAATACCAGACCTTAAATTATATGATAGCACTATAGTAACAAAAACTGCATGGCATTCTCATCAAAACAAACAAGAAGGCTAATGGTATAGAATAAAAGACAAAGAATCAACCCACATAAATAGAGTTACTTCATACTAGACAAAGGAACCATAAACATATATTGGAGAAAAGATATAGCCTTTTCAACAAATTATGCTGGGAAAACTGGAAATCCACATGTAATAAGATGAAATTAAACTCCTGTCTCTCCCCCTGCACAAAACTCAACTCAGAGTGGATCAAGAACTTGGGCATTAGACCACAGTCCCTTCTTCTACTAGAAGAAAATGTAGGCCCACCTCTCCATCAATGTCAGCTTAGGAAATGAATTCCTCAACAAAACTCCTAAAGCACAAGAAGTAAAATCGAGAAGCAATAAATGGGATGGTATCAAACTAAAATGCTTCTTCACAGCAAAGGAAACTAAATCAAAGTCATGAAGAGAGAGTCTACAGAATGGGAGAAAATCTTTGCCACCTGCACCTCAGGTGTTATTTTCCAGAATATGTAAAGAACTCCAAAAGCTTAACACCAATAATAATAATAATAATACAATCAATAAATGGGCAAAGGAACTAAAAGACAATTCTCAAAAGAAGAAATACAAATGGTCAACAAACATATGAAAAAAGGTTCAACATCTCTAGCAGTTAGAGAAATGCAAATAAAAAACTATATTGAGATTTCATCTTACTCTAGTTAAGATGGTAATTATTAAGAATACTAGTAACAATGAATGTTGTCAAGGTTATGGGGAAAAGTTTATATTTGTACATTGCTGGTGGGACTACAAATTGGTGCAACTACTCTGGAAAGCAGTAGTTTTAAGACATTCTTCAAAACACTAGGAATGGAACCACCATTTGACCAGGTTATCCTACTTCTCAGTATATATATACAAAGGACTTAAAATCAGCATACTATAGTGTTGTGGGCACATCAATGCTTATAGCAGCTAATTTACAATAGCTAAGCTATGGAACCAACCTAGGTGAACTTCATCAGATAAATTGACAAAGAAAATGTGGTATCTTTATACAATGGAATATTACTCAATCTTAAAGAACAATGAAATTATGGCATTTGCCAGTAAGTGGAGGATCTGGAGACTATCATACCAAGTAAAATAAGCCAATCCCCCCCACCCAAAAAAAAAAGGTCGAATGGTCTCTTTGATATGTGGATGCTATCACACAAGGTGGGAGAAGAATAGTTCATTGGAGTAGACATAGGGGAATGAAGGGAATGGAGGAGGGATAGGATTAAGAAAGACAGTGGAAAGAAACTGACATAACTTTCATATGTAAATATATGGATACATGACAGTTAATCTCAACATCATGCACATCCACAGGACTGGGATCCTAATTAGAATATACTATACACCATGTTTTTATAAATATATCAAGATAGACTCAACTGTCATGTTTAACTAAAATGAACAAATAAGCAAAACAAGCCTCAATAAATTTCACATGATCAAAATAATAAAAAGCATTTCATATAACCATGATGGAAGTAAGTGAAAAATTAGTAAAAGTAGGATATTTGGAAAATTCACCAATATGTGTATTTTAAAAAACACAATTCTTTTATTTATTTATTTATTCATTTTTTAATTCAAAGTTGTTGTATTTATAAGAGTAGCATGGATTACAATTCATAATACACATATACAGCATCTTTTTACATAGCACTGTTTGTATACAAAGTATATTCGTGCTATTCATGTCTTCAATCATACATTTAGGATAATGATATCCATCTTATTCTACCACCTTCTTGTTTTTTGTTCCCCTCCATACTCCCTTGCTCCTTCCCTTCCCCTCCCACCCTTTTGACTATTCTAGTGTTCCTCTAATCCTCCTATGTACCCCAACCCAACACCATTGTGTATCATCCTCATTATATCAGATAAAACATTTGGCATTTGGATTTTTGAGATTGACTAGTTTCACTTAGCATTATATTCTCCAACTTCATCCATTTACCACGAATGCCATTATTTTTATTCTCTTTAATTTCTGAGTAAAATTCCATTGTGTATATATGCCACATTTTCTTTATCCACTCATCTACTGAGGGACATCTAGATTGGTTCCACAACCTAGCTATTGTGAATTGTGCTGCTATAAACATTGAATTGGCTGTGTCCCTGTAGTTGCCTGATTTTTATTTTAATAACTAAGAGATCAAAAAAGAAATCATAAAGTAAATTTGAAAATATTTTGAAAATTAACAGGAAAATTTGTAGTATGTAGCTATGTAGTGATTATTGAGAAATCTGTAGTTATAAAAGCTCATGTCTAAAATATTTCAAATTCACAATTAAAACTTGGAATTTTAGACAGTAGGAAAAGAAAAGCAAACTAAAACTGAAATAAGTGAAAGAAGGAAACAATAAGATTAGAGAAAGAATAAATCAAATAAAGTAGATACTTAATAAAGAAAACACTAAAACTGAAATTTGGTTATTTGAATGATTAACAAAATCAATAGTTATACTGACAACAACAACAACAAAAAAACAGTAAAGACTAAGATTAATAAAATGAGAAATTGATCAATAAAAGACATCATTAACAACCTTACAGAGGTGGAACATAATACAATGGAATGCTCTGAATAACTTTATTCCAGTAAATTAGATAGCCTGCATGTAAGGACATATTTCTAAAAAAAAAAAAAAAAAAAAAAAAAAAAAAGAAAAAGAAAAAAAAAACATGAACTATTGAAATTAACTGAAAAAGAAATGGAAAATTTAAATAGAATTAAAGAAAGCAAAGAGTATGAATTATCAATTTAAAGTTATCCACAGGAAAATTTTATGGTTTCACCAATAAATTTTCCCAAAAGATGAAGCAAGAATAGATACAAATTCCTTATAAATTCTTTTTAAAAATACAGAACAGGAGAAATCACTGCTCAAATCATTTCTAAGGTCAGTTAGATACCACAAAAGTAGAAAATAGTATCCAATATTCTTTATGAATTTTAGACCAAAAAATTCGCAGGGAAATAACTAGCAAAGCAATTTCAGCAACTTATATATATGCCAAGTGGAATATTCCCCTAGAATCCTAGTTTGGTTCAACATGTGAAAATCATTCATTAGAATAAAAGGCAAAAAATTTAAAAATATGGCATTAGACATGAAATATTTTACAAAATCCAAAACCTGCTCTAGCAAAAATAGTCAGCAAACTAGGGATGGAAAGCTACTTGTATGTTGAATTTGTATACTGTAACCTTGCTGAGATTTATTATTATTTTAATAGTTTTGGTGTTGATTTCTTAGGATGTTTTGTATATAAGAACATGTCAGACTCGGAAAATCAAGGGTCAGATCTTTTATCTCATATGCAGAAACTAGAGCAAAATGAGGGGGAAAGTGTGGTGGGGGATCAGATATCATTAAGATATAGAGAAGATCAGTGGAATTCTTCCATGAGAAAGAGCATCTGTAAAATATCCATAGTTAACAATATACTTAATATTGGAAGATAGGAAGCTTTTCTTTCAATATCAGGAAAAAGTCCAGGCTATCTCCTCTTGCATTATCTAGAGGTTCTAGCCAGGGAAATTAGGTAAGAAAAAAATTGAAAAAAAAAAAAAAGTCATCCAGTGTGGAGAGGAAATAAAACTATCTCTATTCTCCAATGACATTTTATTGTTGTTGTTGTTTTAGGTAGTGACAGTCTTTTAAAATTTTTTTTTTGTTTTTTATTAGTGCACATTATTATACATAATAGTTGGTTTAATTTTGACAAAGTCATACATGAATGGAATTTGATTTTCTCTATTTCAGTCCTCAGTATCCCCCTTTCCTTCTCTCATTTCTCCTTCCTCTACTCTACCGGTCTTCCAATCATTCATTTATTTTTTAATTTTTGATGTGTGCTTTATACATGTACATAAAGGTAGAATTCACTGTGGTACATTTATATATGCACCTAGTGTAATTTTGTTAAGTTTATTCTGCATTACCTTTCCTTTCCTGTCCCTCCTCCCTCGATCTCAACCCTGTTCTTCTCATCAACTGATCTTCTCTATATCTTTATGATATCTGATTCCCCCCAGTTTTCACCTCATTTTGCTCTAGTTTCTGCATATGAGATAAAACATCTGACCCTTGATTTTCTGAGTCTGACATGTTCTTATATACAAAACATCCTAAGAAATCAACAACAAAACTGTTAAAATAATAATAACGTTCAGCAATGTTGTAGAATACTTACCCAATATACAAAAAAAAAATCAGTTTTATTTCTATATGCTAGGAATTAAGAGTCTGCAAATTAAATTAGGAAAATAATTAATGTCATAAAAGAACATAGTGCTTAGTATTAAATTAAACAAAAGAAGCTCAATGTTTGCATACTGGAAACTACCAATATTTGCATACTGAAAACTGTCAAATACTTTAGATAGAAACTAGAGAGAACATAAATAAATGGAGATATCATGATCAAGAATCAGATGATTTAGTATGTTAAGATGCCAATAGTCTGAAAACTGATTTAAATATTCGACATAACCATTGTGAATATCTGTGATGCCTTTCTGGCAGAAATTGACATTCTGAAATTCATATGGAAATCCGGTGGGACCAGAATAGCCAAAGTGAATAAGAATAAATGTGAAGGACTCACTTTCCATTTCAAACCTTACCACAAATCCATAGCAACTGAGACTGTGTAATATTGTCATAGGAATAGTCATATAGATCAGTAAAATAAAAATGAGTGCATAGAAACAAATTCTTTTATTTCTGGTTAACTGTTGACAAAGGTACAGAAAAACAACTCAATGAGAACAAATTGATTTTTTTTAATAAAGTGTTAGTTCAACTGTGTATCTACATACAAAGAACTAATTTGAACTCCAGCTTTATACCATAAATATTATGATTTAGATATGAGGTGTCCCCCAAAAGTTCATGTGTAGGACAATACAAGAAGTGAAGAGATGAAACAATTAGGTTATGAGAGCCTCAACCTAGTAAGTGCTTTAATCCACTTGAATAGTTAACTGGGTGGTAACCATAGGCAGGTAAGTTATGACAGGAGATAGGTCACTGGGGCTATGCCCTTGGGCTTTGTATTTGTCCCTGGTGAGCGGAGCTCCATTTCTCTGCTTCCTGATGGCATGTCCTGAGCTGCTTTCCTCTGCCTCACACTTACGCTTTGATGTTTTGCCTCACCTAGGGCCCAAAGCAACAGAGTCAGCTGTTTACACACTGAGACCTCTAAAACCATGAGCCAAATCAACTTTTTCTCCTCTACATTGTTCTTGTCAGGTCATTTGGTCACGATAGAAAAAAATGACTTGAACAATATACAAATGTGAACAAATCATATATTAACTCAAAATGCATCATAGATTCACGTGTAGGAGGTAAAACTATAAAACTCAGAAGTAGACAATGATTTCTTAGATATGGGATTGAAAGAACAATCATGATCAACAACAGCAAAGTTAAATTGGTCTTTATCAAATTAAGAGCTATTAGGCTTCAAGGATACCATAAAAAATAGTAAAAAAATCACAAAATGAGAAAAATATTTGTATATTGTTTGTCTTACAAGTGGCTTTTATCCAGAATATATAAAGAACACTTACCAATTTAACAATATATTGACAAAATATTCAACTAAAATTTTTAAGATAGTAAGCGGATTCAAAGAGTCATTTTATCAATTTTTAAAAAAATGGCCAGTATGTATAGAAAAAGATACTTGAATTTGTTGACTTTGAACAAAATGTAAATCAAAACCACAATGAGATAACAATTCAAACCACTAATATGGCAAAAATAAAAAAGGCAGAGCCCAACAAGCATTGAACTAGTTGTGAAAAATATCAGAACTCTCATGCTATGAGATTTTAAAATACTCTGGTGGCTATGGAAAATAGTTTGGAAGTTAACACAATATTAAACATAGAGTTATCAAATTATCCATTGATTCCACTTCAAGATACATACCCTACAGAAATGAAAATATGTGTCTACTCAAAACTTTCATGTGAATGTTTGTAAGAACAAAATTTATAATATCTAAAAGGTAGAAACAAACAAAATGCCACCAACTGATGAAAAAATACATGTGATATATCCAAAATGAAATATTACTCAGCAATACAAAGAAACAAAATACCAATACATGATACAACATGGATGAATAGTGTTTGCTTGTTTTCTGTGAGATTCTCCTCCCATTTTCTTGTGCTGAATTATACATTATTTTGCTGAAGGCTCTTTAAAAAGCCCATTGTTATTAGGGCCCACTGTGAGAGTGCCAAGTGCTTCCACTCCTGAGGATTCTTTGATTCTAGAGCAGGACAGGTGTTCAAAGAAAAGCAGGATCATGGTACTTTTTCCATATCTGTCTTACATTTATCACCTGAGGTTAAAATCAGTTCTATTTGTACCCCCAAATTTGCAATTTTTAATGGATATTATCATATCATCTTTAGCTCTTATTTGTATAACTGTGGACTTTCCCCTAATGCCGGGGTCTTTAGCATTACCAGGTACTAGACAATCTCCTCCACACATCTCTTTGCTGTGCAACCTGCCCCAAATCAAACCCCCTACACACTCCAGTTGCGGAAAATATCCCATTCAAATAAAGAGATGTAAAAACTTCCAGGGGCATGGTGGCTTCTTTGTGCAGTCCTCATTTGTTAAGAACAAAGTGTTTTTCAGGGGTTGTATATGATGCCTATGGGAAATAGTTGTAAATGACACCGACAGGTCTGAGTTCTTTCATCTAAAATGTCCTCACGATCTTGTTCCATTATAATATATGCTTAATCTGGTAATTCATTTGTAGTATTATTTTTAGTGTATTCAAATAAACATCTGTGCCAAGAATCTCTTTAAGTAGGTCATAAAAAAGATAACACCCCCCCCCCAAAAAAAATAACACCAGGGTAATGAGAAATCTTATTTTATTTTACAACCAAGGACTCAGTGCTGTTGTTTCACAAATATGCATCTCATGAAAATGAGATGAAGAGAATAACAGGGACAAATAGATTAGGATAAGACCAAAGAAGTTGAAGGGATGTTTGAGAGATGATTGAGTCCACTGTAACTCAATCATGAAGCTGACATTTTGGGGTGGATAATTGTTTGCTATAGAGAATGGTCTTGTGCACTGCAAGATGTTTAGCTGCCTCTCTGAGCTCTCCCCTTCTCATCTGTGACAATTGAAAATGTCTACAGGCATTGCTACATGTCTTATTCAAGAAGAGGACAAGGAGGGGAAGGAAGGGAGTAAGGGGCGGGGAGAGAGGGGGGGAAAAAAGAAAAAAAAATTGGTGGTTGAATGAGATGGATAGCATTATCCTAAATGCATGATTGAATATCTGAATGGCATTTATATACTTTGTATACAAACAGTTGTATGTAAAAAGATGCTATATATGTGCATTATGAATTGTAATACATACTACTATTATAAATAAAAATAGAAAAAGAAAAAAATAAAAAG
Source organism: Tamias sibiricus (assembly GCA_025594165.1). NCBI lineage: Eukaryota > Metazoa > Chordata > Mammalia > Rodentia > Sciuridae > Tamias > Tamias sibiricus. The sequence continues at coordinate 40,727,986 of CM046671.1, forward strand.
AGAGAGAAAAAAAAGAGGACAAAAACCATTCCCTTTCAAGCCTCCTTTTCATCATATTCCTTCAGGTTCAGAAGGGAAATTTAAGATTGAGATTGTAGGTGTATTGCTCTTGGTCACATGGAATTCAAGGCAGAATCTATTTAGAAATGTGATGCCACGTTTTATTCAGTGTTCTTACTGGTATCACCCTCAATAAAGACAGAAAAATACATGTTGGATCTTGAAAGAAGTACACAAATTCCACTGATTTTATCATTAGACTACAATAGTGATTTACATATCGTTCAGCATTTATCAAATATCTGCAGATCATCTTTCTTTAGTAGCCTTTTAGTAGCCTTTGATATAACTAATAATTTTGACGCAAGCTAGAAAACTATATGCAATAAAAATAGAAAAACAGGACTCAACATATTTTTCTAGCTTAAACTCTATAGCTATTATCTACAACATATAGTCATTATCTACAGCCTGATTGTGTGAATGTTTTAAGACGAAAGAAAGGTAAGACTTGTGTATAAAAGATATATAGCTAAGTTATCTAAGAAAACCCACAAAATTAAAGCAGAATGGTGACTTTTAGAAAGTGAAATTCTATGGTATTTCTGTTCTCTGTACTTGCATATAGGGTCAAGTGAATAGATGAATTTATTCCATTTTCTGTTCTCATTACAGGTTTTGTCAGGAAAAGTGAGTTATCACAGAATTTTATCGTGTGATACATTTGGTGAATTATAGCAGTGAGCAGAAGATGGTTAACCTCTCTTATAATTGTATATCCTGAGTGACGATTCTGCCCTTTCCAAGTGCTTCTGAAGTAAAAATTTAGCTCTTCATCTCTACATAAATTTCAAGGTGGTAATGTTTAAATGAAAGTATTAGAAGGGTAGAAGAGAGTATTTTCCTGATGAAGAAAGTCTCTACACAATAATCTAATCCTACCAAAAAAAATTTCCACCAAATATTCATACCTAATAAATATAAAAAGAATTTCAAAAATCTCATATAATAACATCTAATGAAGACATTTTAGCTGTGCCAGATGTTTTCCTGTTTTTCAGAGATGAGGATACTTACAATTTGTGATTTTTTTTTTTTTTTTTTTGTTGTTGTTGTTGTATTTTATTTAGAGACAGGGTCTCACTGAGTTGCTAAGTGACTCGCCATTGCTGAGGCTGGCTTTGAACTTGCGATCCTCCTGCATCAGCCTCCAAAAGTGCTGGGATTACAGGCGTGCACCACCGCGCCTGGCCAATTTGTGATTTTGATGGCTGATTTTATATGTGTTCTAGGAGGTTGTTGACTGTTAACTCTCCCAACATTTCTCTATAAGAACACTTTAATAAGGTAAAATCTAAGGTAATTATGCTAATGATAGTAAGGGAGACCACCACTTTGATAGACTCTTAGTGTCTCAAAAGGAGGAAGTCAGAAGAGAGTGGCTGTAGAATTTGGAACTCGGGTTGTGGGATTTTTAAGGTGGATATAGCAAGGTGGTTATATGGTTGAGATTATTGAGGATTAAAGATATTACAAGTATTGGCTTGATGGATATAGCAAGGTGAGGGTCTTAATGTCCACTTTGATAAGCAAGCTTTTAGACTTTCTATAACACTGTTTTAATTGGGTCACATAGTCCTATTTTCTAGGAGCAAATATTTCCTAGAGCAGGTAATTTACTTGTTTTGCTTATTCTCAATATCACTTAACTCTATTCTTTATCCCATAGACAGAAAAAATTATGCCTGATCCCAGCGATCCAGGCCAAAAAAAAAAATGTTTGGTTAAAGTCTCCAAGGCCAGTTTGAATTTACAGTTTCTACCATGACCAAAGGAAATTTACTGCATTTAATTGAAGGAAATATATGATTGTTACTAAGAAAATGTATGTTATTTCTTAGAGTAAAGGAAAATTGCTACATATAATAAAGGAACTAACATTAAGAATAGAATATCCTGAGTAAGACAAGAACATTGTTAATCACGCAAAAGTTATATCGTCTTATTGTCCTATTGATTAGAGAATTGGGGCTCTTATTAACCAGAAATAAAAGTATATGCTATCAAACCACTTGATACTAAGGGTTGGGCTATAGAATGTGGGAAGCCAAAGCAGTGTCAGACATGGTTCTGGCCCTCAAAGAATTCACAGCTTAAGTATAAAACTGGGTAAAATATTAAGGAAATAAATTATAAGAAAGAAAAGTTAAAGAATACATTACTAATGTTATGAGGCAGTTGAAAAACTAAGCAATGTAATCATCCACTAGTCATGTAAATTAAGAGAAGGGAGAGACTGAATAGGATGTTTCCTTTTGGTCTACTTTAAACAATTTACAAGAAATTAACATTTTTTTAAATTACAAATAAGTCTCTTTGTATGAAATTAATTTAGTCCCTTGGTCAGAATATAAGCCAAGAGTTTTCTCTAAGCATTTATTGTAATCTATGTTTAAACACATGGGTCAAATATTTAGGAAGAAATAGTTGAGGTTCATTTTTGTAGAATCATAAAGAACTAGAAAGCCCCAGTTAAAATTATTGAGCATGTACACAGTGCTTTACTAGCCTTAATATGGGATAAAGATATATAAGAGAAAATTCTCAGATTCCTAGAAGTTCTACAGAGGCAGAATTAAGGTTATAACAATAGCTTAATGTCTGAGGTGAGGAAACAAAAATATAAAGATATAGGTGTGAAAATGATCACACAACACTTGTAAACTGCAGAAAAGACTGTTTCCTTACTGCAGGTTTCATGTTTTCAATATGCAAAGGTTAAATGTTCATTACAAAGAAATACAAAGAAATAAGAAGCACAAAGCATAAGGTTTTATAATTTTTTTTCCCAAATTATGGATCCAGTTACTATGTTTAGGCATAGACTGAGTTAAGTGACTAGGATAGGACTCTGAATGTGGTCACAGCTACATGTAGTAAAGAAGTTTCGATTAGGACAACTCAACATCAACTCCTGAAATTACGCTAATGATTCACTGGATAAAGCTATTTCTTGATCATTATTTTATTAGTATGACAGTTTAACTAGCTAATATTAACAATACATGCAATACAGGTATCACAGATTTATATCAAGTCACTACAGAACTCTTAAAACAAAGTCTCAAAAGAGAACTGAGTTCACTTAGTTTTACAGAGAAACAAACATTAAAGGCAGAGGTAACATGGTTGCAGAGGGTATGTGATCATAAAATGGGGCAAATCTTTAGAAGGAGAAAAGTTTGCAATGGACTTCTATTACCATAGGGGTTTCACTTTACTCTGTCCCGCAACAACATTTTTAAGCAACAAAATGGAAGTGAGAATGTAGTCCAGGAGCCTGAATATCATCAGAGATTCCCATTATTTAAACCTATCTCAAATCCCCTCTTTAGCTATATCTGTTCAACTGTTCAGGGCCTTATTAATATTTTATCATATATCCTAGTTCACTAGGACATTTAACTCTAATCCTCTGCATTCTAAATTCATTATCGCCTTTTGTACTACATTCAGTTTTTATCAAAACTGACCTTTCCCTAAGTTTTAGAGTCACATTCATAGATTTTAAGCAGCAGCTGGGACCTTAATTAACTAATTCATCTAAATATATTAAGCTATAAATGAGATAGAATGGTATTATAATATGCTATGATTTTACTGTCTTAAGGTACACTTTATATTTTAATAGCTATGTTCAAGACTTAATGACTTAATTTATAGAATAGAATTTCATGTTGCACAGTTGAGATTGAGATGATGACCAGCACTATTATGCCCTTTCTGTGTATTTTCCTAACTGTAGATCAGAGTCACCGCCTTGGTGTGTGAAAGCAAAGAGCATGAATGACTTCATAGGTATCAGTGGGATCATGTGCATCCTGCAGCCATTGCATCTCTGTAGCTACCTCATGGAAAAAAACAGTATCCATGGGAGTTAGAGATCCTTGGTGTGAGACCTGTACATGTCTTTCAAGAGGGTAGAGGTAAAAAGTCATATACAAAACAGCTGCCTTTCAGCTTTTCTGCCTATACAATTAGTTCTAGAAATTGATAGACACTACAGAGACTTTATAGTGCCTAGCAATATCTTTGCCAGGATTTTTTGAGATCCCTTCTTTTCTATTATGTTATTTTTGTTAGTTTTGCTTCTAAAAGACAAAATCTTCTAATGATCTATTATATAGCACTCAGATCCTCTAACGACCCACAGACAAAATTAAGACTTTTAAATATGCTACTGGCTTTTCATCAAGACTAAGCAAAATTCTATATTTGAAAGTACACCTTAAAATGGTAAGCACACCACAAATGTAAAATAAGCAGATGACTTTCCAGAGGTAGGAGAGAGCACCTCAAAATGCTTGAGATATCTGAGTAACAGTCTTATTTGGCTGGACTTTTGAACATTGTCTGAATAAAACAGGGGAATCAATTTAAGAAGATTAGGTAAAGTTTTATTTCTAATTAGCATTACTAATCAGTTCAATGATACATTGACTCATCCAGTTTTTCATTTCCTCACTCATGAGAACCTTGTCCATACATATTACTGTAATAGGGAAAGGAGAGGATATAAAAGACCATAATATCTGGTTCCTGGCTTCTGAGAACTTTAAAGTAATTAGGGAAACAATGCATGCAATGGTGTCAGGACAGAACCTTAGAGAAATGCCTACTGTGTTATCATAACAGTGACAGAGGTAGATGAGATCATTGGTTATCAGAGCAGGGAATTAAGGAAGCATCCAGCAAAAAGTAGGACTTGCAGCCAGCATGAAAAAATAGGTAGAGCCCTAAGCCAAGCTGTCAAGGAAACAACTTTAATTGATTTTGCAGGAGAATCAAAGTAAAATTGAAGTAAATATTAAATATTCTATATATCTCTTCCATGATTTTTTTTCTATTTTTATATATTCTTTGCTTCCAATTCTTTTTATAAACTTTAGATTTTCTGATTAGAATATAAAAGTGTAACTATTTTTCATCCATTCTCAATAATTGCCCCAAATCTTTTCAATCACTTCATCTTCTAGTTATATCTTTGCCAGTGGGTCCTTTTGGCATATAAATGGAATTCATGCATAAAGGCCATTAATGCAGTTATCAAATGTGTTCTGCTACCAGATTTATGTTCAGACCAACCTTACTCTTCACAATACAATCCATTAACTGTGCATAAACATGTTCAAGCAATTTAGGTAATGTGGGTAATGGTGAAACTGAGTGATAGCCATGCCCTAGGGCAAAATCATTCAAAACTGGTAGTATTCTGAATTTTCTGGACAGATGTTAACTCATTGTTTTGATAGCAAATTAAACATAAAGAGGTAAAAGGTGGAACATTCCAAAGAATTATCATTTCCAGGGATCTTTCTTCCTAAATATCCTTGTGCAGCTCCAAGTGGATTCATTGACAATTGAATCATTTTTGTATGCTTGTTCCCATATGTATACGCACACATGTGCACACATACACACGTGTAGAAACATATCAGGTGTTTCATTCCAAACTTAAAAATCTACTTTATAGAATATTTAAGGAATGGAAGGAACAAAAAAACTTTGGATCTTAGTTTTAGACTAATTAACCTAAGATTTATGATCTATTATAGTTTGAAGGAAACTTAGAACTCATCTAGTACTTTCCTAATTATATAAAAATATTGGGGTACCAAGAGGGTTAAGTGGTTTGTCCCATGTCAAAAAGGTCATTATCAAATGAGGTGCAATCCAGCATTCTATCTTTCTTCCTGTAGTTTCACACTTCATCATGTTGAATTGGGCAGCTGGATAATGACGGATATTATCCTGCTTAGATTTATGAGATGGTGATAGATAATGTCCCATGATTCACTTTATGATTTGGAGAATTGTGCATAAAGGAAGGTTTTTTTTTCGTATTTTTCTTGTTATTTAAGTCTATTCTCAAGCTCAAAGATAATCTGGTACTTCCACAGTACTAATATGAATATTAGAAGTAATCAATAAATATATTGGGTGCTTACTACTTACACATACTGTGCTGAACACTTAATTTTCGCATTTATTCTTCACATTTAGCATGAAAAAAAAAATCCATTTTAACCCAAAGGAGAACTAAGACCAAGCATACTGTTATAAATTGCATGTGGTCTTAAAGCTCATAAGTGTGGTTACCTGGATTTGGATCCCAGTGGTCTGATTCTAAAATATGCTTACATGTAATAGCAATTTGAGAATTGTTCCTTTCAGTTTCTCATAATCTACTTTCATAATTACAAGAGGAGAGGAGGCCTAGAAATAGTGATTAATGGCTTATAGACCTATCATAGAATAATAATAATAATCAAGTTTTTTTCTCATAAAATCAGACAATACTAAGCACCAAAAAGTTGCTTCTAACATCTGTCTTTTCTAACTGTGTCAGCCAATCCCATTTGGGGTTCTGCAGCTAGAATTGCCTTTATCCTGATAAAGAGTCATACTGATAAAGTCAGATGGTCAGATTCTCACACTTCAGTACTGATACATTTACTATGACAGCCACCCTGGGAAGGAGCATGAGCTAGGAGAAGCAATGACCAGAAGAGCTGACACCTGAAAATTATCTGCTTGCCACACTCCCAGCAGCTGGGTAATGAGTCCTCTGTTATAGGGCAGCTGGTACCACATCACAGTGGCTATCACAGTGCTTCATAAAGTGATAAGGAACTACCTTTATAACTCTTCTGGCCAGTCTAATGACAAAGTTAGTTATCTTATTTGGTCCTATTAATTTACTACCTAAGAAACATCACCAAGCCGGGCGCTGTGGCGCACGCCTGAAATCCCAGCACTTTGGGAGGCTGAGGCAGGAGGATCGCGAGTTCAAAGCCAGCCTCAGCAATGGCGAGGCTCTTAGCAACTCAGTGAGACCCTGTCTCTAAATAAAAAATACAAAAAATGGCTGGGGATGTGACCCAGTGGTCGAGTGCCCCTGAGTTCAATCCCCGGTACCACAAAAAGAAAAAAGAAACATCACTCTAACAAATCAAATTTTAATGTTCTTGTTCTTGATTTATTTTTGAAAATAGATATATGTTACATTTTCCTTCTTGGAACACTGGAAATTATACAACAGACTATAATTATTACTCCCCAAAGGCCTATCTAGAACATAGATATAAATAATTCCAGCTTTCTCTCCAACAGGGAAAATATGAAGAGGGAAAATATGAAGTGCCAGACGTAAATCTTCTTAATATAAAATGTGTTTATAATAATTATAGATTATATCTAGAAATGATGATTATGTGAACTAGAGACCCAAATATGACTTAGCCATCTTTATGTGCATGAGAATTTATTATAGACACTCCCTCGAATTTCTTTAGATCAGAAAACTGTCTTTAAACTGAGAGAAATTGTGTCACATTTTTATAACTTAAAATGACTTTTATGGCATCTGATATAACAATAGAGAATATTGTTTAAGATCAGACAATGTAGCTCCACAGTGATCCCAGGGAAGGGACATTCTCAGGAAGAGCATTAAGAAGAGCACTATTCCTTGAATCACCTTAGGATATCTTTCCTAAACTTCAGTTCATTTCCCATAGGATGTTCAGTAAATTGCCCCTCCAAAGGAACACCCCTTAATACCAGATTTTTCTCTTTTACCCTAAGTTAAAATGCATATAAACCATGATTATTATCATTTTTGTTCAAAGCACTGACCACCTCCCTCTGTCAGGCACAGTACAATAAGCCTGGTTTGTTGCTGTTTTATTTTGCAATACTAGAGATGAGCCCGGAGTTTTGCACATGCTAGGCAAGTGCATTACCTCTGAACTATGTCCTCAGTCCCTCCCCAAGATAGACTTTTGAACACCTGTTACTGCACAGCAAATAGTATTAATTTATTATACTCACTGGAGTCTTGAGAATGAGGGGTATATAACTCACATATAGAAAAGTGAAAATATAAATGAATAACTCAATAGGTCATCCCAGAGTAAATACCAAAAGATCAAAATCCAGTTTCAAACATCAAGTGTTGCAAGGAATCAGGTGAAATATTATTTTAAATTCTTTAAGCAACTATTCACAACACTTTCCTAAACTCAAAGAAAAAGTTTCAACATTTAAATTTAATTATGATGTTTGCTCTAGACTTTTTGTACATACCTCTTATGGTATTGAAGAAGTTCCCCTTTATTCCTGGCTTAAGTATTTTTCACATAATAAATGATGTCTTTTATAGAATGTTTTTCTGCATGTTTTCCTCTCACTCACCTTGCTCCATATGTCCAGGGATTAATCTAACTTTGTTAGTTTATTTAAAGTTTTGTTTTAGATTTATTTTTATTAGATTAATTTCTACTCTTATGTTTATTATTTCCTTCCTACCATCTAATAATTTTTTGGCTTCTTTTTCTTATTTGGTAATTTCCTAATATTGATATTTAATTTATTGATATTTTACTTTGTTATATCCAAAGTTTTAAATTCCCCCATAATCCCAGCCTTAGCTATATTCCATAGTTTAAAAACATTTTCTTTTCAATTCATCTCAAATATTTTCTAATTTCCATGTGTTTTCATCTTTATTCTTTGGCTGTATTTAAGACAATTCATTATTTATGGAATATAAAATAATTTACTAGTTATCTTTCTACTTACAGTTACTTCTAGCTTAATTCTATGATTATGAGACGGTGTTCTCAAGATGACTATTCTTTGGAATTTAATGAAATTTTCATTATGCAAATGTATGGCCAATATTTCTAATTATTATAATATACTTAAGTAATGTATAATATACAGTTATCAGATATAATGGTCTATATATGAATTTTCAAGTCTGCCAACAATGCTCTTTAAATCTATGTTTGTGTTTTATTTATATTTTATTTAAGAAGTTTTAAAAGGATTATATTAAACTCTATTTAGGACCATCTTAATTTCATCATATACAAAATATGTTTATGGTATCAGGATAATTCTGGACACATGGAATGAGATAGGAAGTATCCCTCCTCCTCAATTTTTTGGAAGAGTTTGAGAGGATCAATGTTTTATTCTTCTTTATATTCTTGGTAGAATTCACCAATGAAGTCATCTGATCCTGAGCCTTATTTTTTTTTTTTTTTTTTGGTAGATTTTAATAAGGGATTCAGTTTCCTGAATAGCTAGAGGATTCATCAGATTTTCAATTTCCTTATATTAGAAGAATCTGCTTTAACTAATACTATCTTAACTTCACCTAATGATCATTCATCTAATGATCTAATTAGGACCATCTTAACTTCATCATATACAAAATCTAATCCTATGGCTCCAGCCCCAACCTTGCTATCAATTGCACAAATAACATTTTTAAATATCTGTACCCGTTAATATAGATTTATAACACTTTTTAAACTGTTTTATTATAATTTGTTATATATGACAGCAGAATGCATCACAATTCATATTATGTACAGAGAGAACAATTTTTCATATCTCTGGTTGTAAACAAAGTAGAGTCACACCATTCTTGCCTTTCTCACCATGCACAAAACTCAACTCAAAGTGGATCAAGGACCTAGGAATTAAACCAGAGATACTGCGCCTATTAGAAGTAAAAGTAAGCCCAAATCTCAATCATGTCGGATTAGGCACTGACTTCCTTAACAAGACTCCTATAGCGCAAGAATTAAAATAAAGAATCAATAAATGGGATAGATTTAAACTAAAAAGCCTCTTCTCAGCAAAAGAAACAATCAGTGAGGTGAATAGAGAGCCTACAGAATTGGTGCAAATTTTTGATACGTACACATCAGATAGAGCACTAAACTAAGATATATAAAGAACTCTAAGATATATAAAGAATTCAAAAAGCTTAACACCAAAAAAACCAAATAACCCATTCAATAAATGGGTTAAGGAATTGAACAGACACTTCTCAGAAGATGATACACAATCAATCAACAAATATATGAAAAAATGTTCAACATCTCAAGCAATTAGAGAAATGCAAATCAAAACTACTCTTAAGATTTCATCTCGCCTCAGTCAGAATGGCAGGTATTAAAAATACAAACAACAATAAGTATTGGTGAGGAAGTGGAGAAAAAGGCACACTCATACATTGCTAGTGGGAATGCAAATTGGCGCAGCCAATATGAAAAGCAGTATGGAGATTCCTTGGAAAACTGGGAATGGAAGGAACTGCCATTTGACCCAGCTATCCCACTCCTTGATCTATACCCAAAGAACTTATAAACATTTGTTTTTTAATCAGTGGGAAATACAAAATGGAGATACAACCCCAGAATTACAACATAGTGATTTTTGCATTTACCCACCTTTATTGAAAATCTTTGTATCTTGATGTGGCTTTGATTTACTGCCTAGTGTCCTATTATGATTGTGTATTTGTATATTTCTCATTTTTGTCAATTTTTTCATATGTTTTGAGCATCTGATATTAAAATTATCTATCTGTAGAATTTGTATATTTTTTATCCATGTGAATTCTTTTTGATTTTTTAATTATGTCCTGTAACTATTTAATCATTTGTAGGATATACCTTTTTTCTGACATTAAATTCTCAATCTTGTCTAATTTTTTAAATATATTAATCATAGGTACATATAATTCTGTGCTGGGTATATACATTAGTTTGACACACTATGAATTGGTCTATTTATGATGTTTATTTCCTTCTCTTGCATTTAATTTCTCTCATCTGACTCATTCTTGGAGATCTGAACATTAAAGTATGTGTTTTAGAAAAAAAAAACATAAGTTTTAGAGTGATACTATTTTCCTTTTGATGAAAATTTATATATATATTTTTTCTGGGTAGAGGCAAAGAGCATTATAAATATGTTATGTCCTTAGTCTAGTTTCAACAGTTAAGATTTGAATCTGTATTCAGCACATGTAAGACCCATTTTGCTCCTGGATAATCCCTGTGCTGGAGGCCTGTTGTGCCACATGGGCATGAGGATTTTCTCAGGCCAATCTGCAGTGGGCTTAGATGCTAGTATTTGTTTGCCCATATGCCTTTTCAGATTCTTCCTATATTTTTCAGAATTAGGATAGCATATGCCTCCACAGAGGGGAAGGTAATACTAAATTCTGGGCTGATCAGTCTGGATTTGCATAGTCCACAGCTCTTTGCTTCTTTCCTATCTTTGGAGCACTTTGCTACCTTAAAGCCTAAGCTTCAATATGTTTGCTTTGTGTAGGCTTATACACACACACACACACACACACACACACACACACACACACACTGCAAGGTTTGTTTAAAGTATAGGAAATTTGAACAAACCCTCATTCCTACAAGTAGAACACCACTTGTTAATTTATTCAAATTCAGAGTGCTCTTTTTAATTCTTCTTAATTGTAGTATAAATTTATGGCTCAAGTTTTACTTCAGATAACTCAATGCAAAGACTTTATAGTTACACTAAATTTCAAGACAGTTTTCAAAGAAAAATGATAACTAGTATAAATTTTAATGAAATAAAAAAGTAGAGTAATATGATAGAATCTTAAGAATGACTTCAGGTGACCTTTATAAGAAACTCTCCACCTCAGCATGAGTCAGACCTATGATTTAATATGATATCACTTCCTTGGGTTTGTCACACTATTTGGTCATGGGGAGACCATCCAGCTGGGCCCCAGCTAATCATATGAGCCTTTTAAAATCAGAGTTTTCTCCAACTGGTGGCAGAAAGAAGAGAGGTGAGAAAGAGTGGAACCATTGGTGCTTTAAAGATGAAAAGGACCATATGAAAATAAGATGGATATCATTATTCTAAATGCATGATTGAAGCCTTGAATGCTACAAATATACTTTGTATACAAACTGTTTGGTGTAAAAAGATGCTATATATGTGCAGTATGAATTGTAATACATACTACTACTATAAATAATTTTTTTTAAAAAAAAGAAATGAGGGTAGCCTTTTGAGAGAGAATGGCCCCTCATCAACAATCAGCAACAAAACAGGGACCTTCGACCTACAACCACAAGAATCTGAATTATGCCAACAAACTGGATGAGAGTAGAAGGGACTATAAGCCTCCTGAAGGGAATCTGGCCCTCTTGACATCTTCATTGCAGCCTTGGGAGTTATAAGAGAAACTTGCCGAGTCAGCCCAAATTTTGATGTATTAAACTGAGCTCATAAGGGGTGTTTTCTTAAGCCACTGAGTTTGTAGTTACTTGTTACACAGCAAACACCAGACACTGGCTACATTTAATACTCATAGGGTATACAGAAGGTCTGGGAATCCTTGTATAAGATTCCCAAATGAAGTGGATTTAGATTCTACAGTCATCATCTCTTTTATTCTTACTCATTTCTGCTGTCCACTCTTCCAAAACTAAAGAAATCTCCCTAGTCAGGCTTACCAGTAACTTGTTTATTGTCAAATTTGATGAACTGTAAACCATTCATAAAATGGTTTTCTACCATTTGTAAAAGTTCAATACTTGTCCTTCTCTATAATCTCTTTTCACTTTGACCTTTAATTTTTACTTCCCCATGGAATTTCATCTTCAACTCCTTTTGTTTTTCTTTTCACATGATCCCTGAGAAATCTCTTCCTCTCTCATTTTTCCAGTTGTCATCAAAATACTGATGACTACATCTATAATACCATCAAAAATTATCAACTTATAATTTGTCTAGCTCCTTAAATTTGATAAATTGCATGCTTCTGAAAGTCAAGGTATTAAAACTTAACCTCATTATCTGCACTCAACTTTCTCATGTTTTGAAGGAGCCCTAATTAGGAAGGGCTGTTGCAGCTAGCTGGAAGCCATAAGTTCCACCTGATATGTATGTGACGCACCTGTAGGCACCCGCAAACCTGAAGGTATATAACCGGGTGAAAGCGGTCCGAAGTTAGGAGAACGGAGAATTCAGTCAGCCGGGCAGTCACTCGGTCGGTCAGAAGAATCAGAGCGGCCAGAACGTAGGCAGAGTGGTTACAGAAGAGAACTGGTCAGAGTTAGGCCGAGACTCCTGAGGAAGACAGAAGACAGAAGAAAGAAGAAGGAAGAAAGAAGAGAGAAGAAAGAAGCTCTAATCTTTCTCTAAGAAGACAAGAAGAAAAGCTCGCTTTAATCTTTCTCTCTAAAAATCTTTCTTTCCCTCTCTAAGCTCTAAGAAAGTAGAAGTAAAAGTAGTAAAAGCTCTACTCTGCCTCCGAGAGTTTTTCCCGGTTTTCGGTACCAGGCAGCTTACAAATGGTGGTCCGTCCGGGGCTCGGCAGGCAGAGAAGAAAAGCTAAGAAAAAGCATAGCCTCAGACTCAGTTGAGACCAGCAAAAAGAGTAGAAACAAGTAGCATAGCCTCTGACTCAGTTGAAGCCAGTTAAGAATTAAGCCGAAGCAGAGTAGCTGGCCAAAAGCTGAAGCAGAGTAAGGCCGAAGCAGAGTAGCCAGCGAAAAGCCGAAGCGAGCCGGCCAAAAGCCGAAGCAGAGTAGCCGGCCAAAAGCCATAAAAAATATAGAGAAAAAGCCTTGAGCTTTAGTATAAAGAAAAAAGCTATGAGCTTAAAAGAAAATAGAGAATTAAATAGCATGGTAAAAACCATGCAGAAAAAAAAAAAAGAAAGCCATTGAGCTTTGGCAAAAAAGCCATAAAAATAAAGAAGAGGAAAAAAAAAAAAAAAGTCAAAGCCGCTTATGCAATTGTGCTTAACTAAGTGCGTTAGCTGCTCCTCAGCAGTAGGCTTCCTTAAAAGCCGCAGCACCTCCTCAAAAAGGGCTCAAATATCCACCCTTTCAAAAATAAAAGGTGAAAAGCTAGGTAGGGAAAATAAAAGAAAATAGAGAAAATAAAATAGAGAAAATAGAAAGCACCTTTTTAAACTAAAGGGAAGGAATATGAAGGAGCCCTAATTAGGAAGGGCTGTTGCAGCTAGCTGGAAGCCATAAGTTCCACCTGATATGTATGTGACGCACCTGTAGGCACCCACAAACCTGAAGGTATATAACCGGGTGAAAGCGGTCCGAGTTAGGAGAACGGAGAATTCAGTCAGCCGGGCAGTCACTCGGTCGGTCAGAAGAATCAGAGCGGCCAGAACGTAGGCAGAGCGGTTACAGAAGAGAACTGGTCAGAGTTAGGCCGAGACTCCTGAGGAAGACAGAAGACAGAAGAAAGAAGAAGGAAGAAAGAAGAGAGAAGAAAGAAACTCTAATCTTTCTCTAAGAAGACAAGAAGAAAAGCTCGCTTTAATCTTTCTCTCTAAAAATCTTTCTTTCCCTCTCTAAGCTCTAAGAAAGTAGAAGTAAAAGTAGTAAAAGCTCTACTCTGCCTCCGAGAGTTTTTCCCGGTTTTCGGTACCAGGCAGCTTACAATGTTTCTGTGAAAAGTCAGCAATGCCCACTAAGATGCCCTACTCCAAACCTTAATGTCACCCTGATGACATCACTCCTACCATTAATAATCACATATTTTTATTGTATGTCTCACATGTATCTGAAAGTATTATTTTTTGTTATGAGGGATTGAACCCAAGCATGGTTTACTACTGAGCTACATCCCCAGCCGTTTATTGTATTTTATTTAGAGGAAGGGTCTCGCTGATTTGCTTAGGGCCTTGCTGAGTTGCTGAGGCTGGCTTTAAACTTATGATCCTCCTGTCTCAGCCTCCAAAGCAACGGGGAATACAGGCTACACCACCAAGCTCAGCTCCCAGCTCTTTTTACTTTGAGAAAGAACCTCACTAAGTTGCTGAGATGACCTCAAAATTATGATCCTCCTGCCTCAGCCTCTTAGGTTTTATAGGCATGTACTACCATATATGGCTCCTGACAGTGTTCTCATTATTGGCTAGATTCTCTTTAATATGTCTTAAGACATTTTAATCCTTCTCTCCCTGCCACAAGTAACATATTTCCTCTTGCACAAATGGTCCTATTCTTTATCTTAACTAAAGTACCTTCTAATTGTCATTTGGATTCCACTTTAGACATCAGTTGCTCTGGGAAACTTAATCTATATTCTGAGACTTCTTGGATAAGAGACTGTTTCATCATTGTCTCTGCAGTCATTGCTACAAAATAATTTTCTGATATCTAAGTCTCAGTTATATATCTGCCAAATTTCCATAGAAATAGGTCACAATAACTTTCTAAATTGGGAAAACCCTGAGCTTGCTTGCTCTATTCCAATGTCACTGATGCCAATGAAATGATAAATGAAGAGAATTGTACTTGGAATCTGGAGCTCTGGAGATATATATAAAATATCTTACTTCAGCTCTTTTCTTTTGTGCTTTATGTGTCTGAGTTCTGTGCACCAGCTTTCCAGACAGGTAGTCATGCCCTAGAAGAAATCTTGGCCAGAACCTAAAAGAGTATTATAAACATTACCTGATAATCTCCTAATTATAATAATGAAATTAACATTTCATCATTTTCTTTTAATATTTTATTAGTTAGGGGATAGAAGCGGCATTTGGGAGAAACCCATAAGCAGCTAGGGATATTTTGAAAGGTGGAAATAGCAGATTTTAACGTTCATGGGTTTTAGGTATGTACACATTAATAGAAAGAATCTTTGTGGGGCTGGGGCTACAGCTCAGTGGCAGAGCACCTGCCTAGCACATATCAGAGACTGGGTTTGATCCTTAGTACCACATAAAAATAAACAAAATAAAGGCATGCTGTCCATCTACAACTACAAAAAATAAAAGAATCTTTGTGAGTGATGTTTTCAGTTCAATATGTTGTGTTTTCTTATTTTTCCCCACAAGACGAATGTAGTTTCTTACCTTTGAGTTCCCATAGCCCTGGATTAACTCATCTATAACACTTACCACACTCTGTGGAATTGCCTATCACTAAATCGTCTTGATCTCTAGTAAGAGCTATTTGATTAGAGTCTTAACATTATTTCCATTATGTCCCAAATGCTTATAATATCGAGTGCTGTTAGGAACTAGGTAAATATATTGAATTTAATTGATTTCAGCAAATGCAAAGGGATAATAAAAATATCATTGGCTTAGAAATCAATGAGAATCTGATAAAGTCATCAGACATTTTTGAGTTTCGGTTTTCTCTTTCTTAGAATAATGTTACAAGAGCTTAGCTTCAACTGTTTTCCTCTTTGTTAACAGGCTATAATAGTAGAGACTCAATTGAAATCAAGAGAATCTGGTCCTATTTCTTGGCCATATTTTCCATGGGATGACTTTATTCTCTATCTGTTCACTTCTCAAGGCTGATCAGTGGTCTCTTATCAGTACATCTCAAGGATCACATTAGCAGGAAAGAGATTTTCTCCTTCTTAGTAGTTTGAACAAAAATTTTGTACCTGACTCCCATCTACCTGAAAAGTGGAAACATTTGGCTATCATCACAATTCTGAGGGGAAATGAATCTGCTGATAGCCTATGACCTGGATCAAGTGTTCTTATCTGAACTGAATAGTTGCTAGGGCTAGGATATTGTTTGAGTGTGTTCCCCACAGTTTCTTGTACTGCAAGTTTTGTCCTCAGTATGACAGTTTTGTGATGGTAGAGGCTTTAAAATGTAGGATATAGTGGAAGATGACTGGATCTTGACCACTCCTTTGGAGGGTTTAATGCTGGTCTCACAAAATGGATTAGTTCTCCTAAGAACAGGTTTTTATAAAGCAAGTTCAGTGTTCATGACTTCATTTCTGGGATCCTGTCTTTCTTTGTGATTTCTTCTGCATGCAATCATACTGTCATAATGCCATCCACTACATGGTGAGGTAATAAGAAGGCCCTCACCAGAGCTGAGCAGATGCCAATGCCATGTTCTTAGACATCACAAACTTTGAGCTAAGTAAATCTCTTTATAAAATACCAAGCTTTAAGTATTTTGTTACAGCAACAGAAAACAAATAGCTTCTCAAACCATGTAAATGGATAATAAGATAATTTTTAATAAAGACTTTAATATTGTTAACCTAAGAAGGGATTAACAATGGTAATGGCTGAAAAAATACCTCAAAAACTCAATACAAGGAATATTGTCATAAACACTTATACTACCTACATCAAATGTATCAAACAAAACTAACATTTGGAGAGAAATCATGCCATCTAAAGAATATCCTTTGGAATCTTTTTTTTTTTTTTTTTTTTTAAAGTGTGTTAAAAATTCTTATTTTACTATCATTATAAAACTGCTTTATAATTTATATGCAAAATTTTTAAGTTACTAAAATATAGAAAATATGGACATAATACTAAATATTTTTGTCACCAGAAATATCACAAATAAAACTTGGCCATATTTTTAAAAAATAATTTTACATATATATAAATACATAAGCACTTACATAGAAAAACATTAAAATAATATATTTTTATTTTTAAAAATTGTTCTAAGTAGTTATACATGACACTAGAATGCATTTTGACAATATAATATATATTAATTAAATAAAATTTCTTATTTCTTTCTGTAACAAAATGGAGGGTTATAATATAGTTCTTTTTGTGATATAAAATACAAATATTCAATTATTCATGAATAGGTATTTATGTACTTAAGTATATATGAAAATTAGCATGCATGCAGTTTTTTCACTGATATATGTTAGTCAAGGTTTTTATGTTTTTTTTAATTTTATGTTTAGAATCCCAACATAATTTGTATGCTTCAAATTGTCTCTCAATTAGCATTCATGAGTTTATATCATTTAAAAGTTTTACCTGTGTACACACCTTTGACCAATCTTAATCTAAAAGCCAACATTGGATATTTACTATGCATTAACTACATGTTCATTAGCTTGTTTTCTAATTGAGCTGCTTATGATTTTGGGGTGGAGTTAGTTTTCCCATTGTGCAAAGAATCAGCTGAGAAATTTCTTCACCAAGTTCCAATGCAGTTCCTCTCTCAATGAATGATTGAAAATATATCCTAACTCGAAGTGGGAAGATTTAGTAGATCAGGGTTCTCTTAAAGCCCCCACTCTGCTTATTGTGTTTCATAAACACTCAAGTGATATATTTTAAGACTTCTAGTCACCCCATCCCCTATGACGTACAAATACATAAATTAATTTTCAGCACAGAAAAAATACATTGATTCATTTGTTATATTCAATAATATGATGGTTTGGGGAAAATCAATTATTTTTATCAGTAATTTATACTTGCATCTTCTATTTCTGACTAGATAATTTCTACATTTCTGTTAGAGGATGACAAACTTTGATAACAGAAGACCCAAGGGTATTTTATTTCCTAGACAGTTTGATAACATCCTTGTATACTTTCCACCAGATGGAAACTAAGTTGAATTGTGAGTGATATATATTTATGGATCAGCAAATGCAAATAAAATTAACAAATGGCAATCAGGCCTGCACCACAGCAGAAGGTGAACCTGGTAAAGATCTTGAAGAAATACTACCCTCTAGAGAGAAATTTTGTGCATAGAAAATTAGCTTCATATTAGACCTCAGGAAATAAGAGCTTTTATCAGTCTTAATTTAGCTAGAAGTTTCCAGAAATAATGGGGGGAAAAGCATAGGAATGAAACATTATGGGAAAAATGTGAAGTCTTACATTTATATTTAAAAAATCTTCTAGAGAAATACAGCATGTATTCAGGATGTGTAACACTTAGGTGATATTAGCTTTATAACAAAGCTGTGGGGGTGGAGTAAACAGATTCACAATATAATATATGGTAAAAATCAATTGCTTCAAAGATTGGAATAATTGGGGTTGGATTAACAAAAATAAGGAGATGATTCTCTAATACATTCATGGACACATGTATTTCATAATATCAAAAGTAAAAATTAAAAACTACAAGAAGAAAGACAAATAATATGATACAATTTAATATACTTATTCTGTTGGTGTAACATAGTTATTGAATGATAGCTATAAAATACACAGAGAAGGTCAGGTCTTGATGTAAGCTTAGGGTATGCAAACTGAAAACCAGAGTTTGATATCCTAAAGTTGACTCTGATTTCAATCTCTATAATATACTGTTTAAAAATTGTTAGATGAAAGAAACTATCAGGAGCAAAAGATATTTTTTTCTGGCAATCTCATTTTACCAAGATTCATCATGATAACTCCTTAAAGGAGGAAAATTAGTAACAGTAGGATTTTATCATTTTATAACTTCAAATATACACATTTTCCTGAACAATTCTCAAGATTAATTTTGGCCTTATGTATGAGAAGATGCTATAGTGCCAATTGGAGGCTGTATTTCTACAAATTTACAGTGAACATGAGATGGGAGAGAAAGGAAAATACAATATGCATGAGCTTCTCTGAAATGCCTATCATAATGATCATGCTTATAACTTGAATGTTTTAAATGAGGTTTACATCAGAGCATTTATTGAAACATGCCTTTGGCACAATTTCTTCACTCTCCTGTCTTTCTTTGTCCTAATCTAGCACATGATCTGTGTCCCTCACGCTTAGGATCCTGAGGTATTGATCTCTGCCTGCTCTTCACTTTGCAGGTTAGCTTCAGGTTTTGTTAATAAGGAATTTTGTGCAATTTCATTGTAGAAATGCCAGTTTTAACCTTGGAAAGTAACTTAGTGGTAAAAGGTATGTGAACTTTGCCTTCCAACAGAAGTGATTTTGAATCCCTCCTGCTAGCATTCATGCAAATTGCAAAACGTCTCTAAGCCATAGATAACCCATTTGGGAACTATATCAGAATACTGTAAGAGTTAAAAGCAATGTATGTCAAACTCTTACAGCAGTTCTTGGCATATAGTAAGTAGGGTTGCCAGAATTAGCTAATAAAAATACAGAATGCACAGTTAAGTTTAAATTTCAGACAGATATTATTTTTTGGTGTGTTTTATTCAGCTTTTTCACTGCTGCAAACAAAAGACCTAACAAGAACAATTAGAGGCAGATGTTTATTTGGGGGATCACACTTTCAGAGATGTTGGTCCATACACTGTCGACTTCATTCCCTGGGGCCTGAGGCGAGGCAGAACATGGTGGAAGGGTGTGGCAGAGGAAAGCAGCTTCACACAGGACCACCAAGAAGCAGAGAGAGAGAGCTCTGCTCAACAAGGAGAAAATTTTTATCTCAAAGGCATGCTCCCAGTGAACCACCTCATTCAGCACTGCCCTACCTGCTTTCAGTTACTACTCAGTTAATCTCTCTCAGGGGATTTGTTCTCTGATTGAGTTAAGGCTCTCATCACCCAATCATTTCACCTCTACATCTTCTTGCATTATCTCACACATGAGCTTTTGGGGGATACCTCGCATCTAAACCATAACATGGTATAAGTATATTCTATGGAAATAAATGAAGACCAGGACTTGAGAACAAATACAGATTTATTTATTCATACCAACAAAGCCAGCCACTATCACTTGCATTGTGTAGTTAGAGACTCAAAGTCAGGCACACTGATAGCAAAGCTTTATAATGGAAAAAAAGGAAGGCCTCAAGCATGTGCTCATTGGAGGTTCTTAGCATGGGGAAGTTGAAATGGGCTAACCAGACTGGGGGCATCTTACATTATTAGTTTGGGGTGCACACTTAGCTGTTTCTGTTTGCTCCTAAGTTGAAAATAAAGACAAATTTAGGGAATCATTAATCATTAATCAAGTCCTGTTAATTTGGGGCTGATTTTTACAGAAGCTATTGTTTGTCTTTATGTTTTGTTACTAGCCATAGCAATTGGCTTCCTGCAAGTGTGACTTATAGCACTCTGGATTTCTGAACTGGGTATTCTAGATAAGATTTTGGTTTTCTGGGAAGATTGCTAAAGGTCAGTTTTATTTTTATGTGTAATCTGGCCACTATTTGTATATTCAATCTCTTAGCTTCAATATTACATAATGCTCTTAATTTAATCTACCAACACTAATATTAATTACTTGATAAGTTAGATGCTATGTGACTGGTTTTATAATGAGTATTACAGGATGCATTAGCCTCATAAAAGCACTTTGATTTTATGAGAATGATGAAGACTCAATATTTTAATGTGGCAAAACATTCTTTTATGTTTTACTTCTAAACCATGGAATTTTCTTAAGGGAACTTTTAAAGTCAAACAAGTTCTCAAGTCATTCTGTAATAGCAATCTGCAAAGAATGTCACCTCAGTTCAGGACATAAGCTTTTTCAGCAGAAGGAAATAGTTTAGATGAGTGAGAAAACGCAAGGCCCTCAAGCAATTTCCATACCTCTCATTTCAGCAAACTCCTGTACAGTGTTCTCACTATATTCTTTTCTCTCTTCACTTTCTCTAGCCCTTCTAATGTTTATTGATTCTACTTCCTTTATCACTTTCCATTGATTGGTGGGTGTCTATAGTTTTGCATTAAGGATATTGATCCTGAAGGAAAGCCTTCTAATGGGGGTCAGCTGAAGTCAGACATGTGCTTGGCCCTTTCTTGATTTTTGTTAATTTGGTTATTGGGATTTTGCTCATTTTGCAGTATGCAAAGAATTGGTTTGGGGTGAGAAAAGATTCTTAATGTTTGTTAGTTGGGCCTCTTTCTCAGGTTAGCACCTCGCTTGTCCTTATGGGCTGGGTGTTGCGATGAACTTTTTCTGGACCCTCTCTGACTAAAGCACCTTGATTCAGAAAGTTGCTCTGAAAAGGTGAGATGGCTTTAGCTCTGGCAGATCCTTCTCAAGTGAGAGGAAGTTGGGCATGCCAGTTTCAATACTATCTATAGCTATTTCTAGTACTTATTCCTGTTGGTCATAAAGAACAACTGAAGTAAACTCTCTGTTATTTAATCAGAACACATGGGCTTTAAGGCATTGAAGTGAAACTATAGGATTCTAGTATTCAAATTCTGAGACTTTTAACCAAAAAAAAAAATATGGGCATAAAAGGTAATACTGTCTTCGGAAAAGCAAGGCAGAGTGAAGAAAAAGGGGCTTTGAGCTGAGACAAAGCTATTTTAATACTTGGTAGCAACACTGCCACTTAGTAGCTATGTGAACACTGAAATAGTCTGACCTCTTTGAGTTTCAGTTTTCTTATCTGTAAACATAAGCATAAAACCCCTTAATTGCCATGAAAGTATAGCGATAGTTTTAAACAACACATAGCCCAGGGTCCTGGCATCAATATTGAAATTCTGGTATTAATAATAGAAGATCAAGAACTACCAGAAGTCATTTTAAATATTCATCAGGGGTCTAATGAATCTAAATATTTCTAATGAATCTAAATATTAATTATAAAACAAGCAATCTTGTTTTCTAATCATAAAGGATATTATGGAATAAACTTTGGGGAGAATACTTCCAAAAAGTCTGACATAATAGAAGGACTATTCCCAGGAAAGTTACTCTTCCTTTTGGAGCAGTACTTCACATAAAATTTGGATGGAGGGGAAAAACGAAAAGGTGGTTGAACAAGATGGATGTCATTATCCTAAATGCATGATTGAAGATTTGAATGGTACGAATATACATTGTATACAAACAGCGTTTTGTAAAAAGATGCTCTATATGTTTAATATGAATTACAATGCATACTACTATAAAAAATACAACAACTTTGAATTAAAAAAAAAAAAAGAAGAAAAAGTTTGCATGGGGTCACATAGAAAGGATGTGTTTCAGGATCCTAGCCTTTGGTGAGCTGCTAATTTGCTTGAAGAAAAAAAAATAAAGAGACTCAAATATGTAAAATAATGTTATTCAAGTGTATAATCAAGAAACAGGTATGTGGGTTCATCTAGGAAATCCCAGGTACCTCAGAGAAGAAATTCCTCAGCAGTTAGTCAGGCTTTGGTAACACCATGACATTTTTACTCTTTTTTTCTTTATTTTCACCCAAAATTATTCAAGCATTCTCCTTCCTGGAAATTACTAAGTAACATTCTTCATTTATTTTTCTTCATTTCTGTTTAAAGTAGTCTCAAGGGCAGGTTCCAGTCCAAATCTAACTATATAGTACTTGAGAGTAAGTTGTTTAGAAAATTTTACAGCAATTTAACTTTGCCATAATATTCAAGGGCCTGATCAATCAAACTGGTTTAAGAGAGTTGAACTAGCTCTCAGTTTTATGGGGTTAAATGACATACCTGAAAATTCAGGGTTAGAAAGTGAATCAGTCTTCAAGTCTGTGGAATTGTCATACCTACTAGGAGACAGAAGGTTGGGAGATCAGCTCAGCCTTCTGAAACTGTGTGGTCAGCAGAAATACCAAGAAGCCAGAGCCAGACAGGACAAGGTCACTAAAATTCAATGCACTGAGATGAGATGATAGCCTTCCATGTTCTGGAAATAAGGTTAGAGACTGTTGCAGATGATAAGGAATGATTTCAGGTGGTAGGGGGTAAACAGATACCTAAAATAGTTGCTAAAGTAATGTGCAGTTACCTTTGTCTTAATAGCATTCTAAAACACACACCCCTGCCCTGCAGTGGAGACTTAAGATGGTAATGAGACCTGTGTCATGTGTGGAGGCATGAGGAAAACGACAGGAGAGTGATGACATTACATCAATAAACTGGGTCACTGCCTACTGTGTAGCTGCACATCTTTGTCCTTTGCTTAAGTCACCCAGAGATTTCTGTCTCCCACACGCTCCAGCATAAAAATGAACAGACTAATTTTTATCCAAGTTATACCTTTATCAGATTCTTCTGATGAACAGCACAAGAACCCACCCTGCCAGGGACAGCTTCACTGTAGAGAGATTGTAGATCAGTTTGGATGTAACTGAATTCACGTGTGGCAAGTTGCCATGGCTTGAGCTAGTTGATGGATGTGCATGTTACATGGACTGCATATCTATGTATGACAGTTAGAAAAAAATAACAAAACTAACAAACAATGGCCCTCCCTTCAGAGAATTTGAAAACCCCGAATTAAGTGAATTCAGTGGGTCTAAGTTGGTCAGCACAGCTAGAGTTCTTGACATCAGGATTAGCAGTCTTGAAACTCTTGATATTGAAGAAAGGTTTAATTAAATCCTTATGAAATTCAGAAAGCATCTTACAAACTGTGAGTTTCTCAAATCTTGATTCTCTTCCTTTTGAGGAGTGGATGGTTTAGAGAATGATCCATTATCTCAGAATGTTTTTGTAATCTCAAAGCAAAGTGATCATTACCAGCATGATGCTATACTTCGGTAGAGCTAAAAGGGCAAGTGGTGTTTTTCTTTCTTATTTCTTCACATAGTTTCTTTGGGATTTGATTTTTCTTTTTTTATGTGTGTGCCTATTAGCCTAATACTGGAAAAGTTATCCCCAGAAGAACACACTCCTTGATTTCTTTCTGAAATCTAGCTCTGAAGAAAGTTAAGTGTGCTAATTTTACCTCCTTGCTTTCTTTACTCCACTCTACTTAATTTCTGACCTTCTGAAGCCAGGATTCTCACACTGCTTTCTGGTCTCACTAACTATTCCTTAGATGCAGCTCCCAAGTCAGAGTAGAGAAATTCAGCTATATTCTGCCCAACCCATCCTGTGTAGTTTCCTTTAGCTTCACTCAAACATAGATGAGTCTATTTCTAAAATAGTGACTACATATTCCAGGGGACACTAATGCATCCACAAAGGACAATTGAAAGAAATAATGAGAGTAAATGTGAGAAAGAGGTTTTCTCATTTGGTTTTGGTGTGGTTTGGTTAGTTTGTGGAGATATGCACCTATAGGTTCTCACTGTCCCAGTTTCCTTTCTGCCAACCTCAAAATGAGGATGAGAAGAAAGTAAAAAAATAATTAAGCTATTAAATAAGAAATAAAGATCATGCATAGAAAGGGATTTTAAAGATCACCTAGTTTTTCACTGACATTTTACAAAGTAGAAAACAAAAGCCTTAAGAAGTGAAATGATTTGAATATTTTTTCTGCAGATTACTTTTGCTAATGAGATAAATGGTTTCATATTTGATCAAATATTAATTTATTAATTTTATTTAGATATTAGTTTCTTGAGAAAATAACAAATATTCTGTCTGGGGCAATATGTTACCATTAATTTACAATTCTTTATTAGTCTCCAGTAATTCTCAGAGTATCTAGAGTTTCTGCTCCATAAAGTAGGTTCTACACTTGAAAATATTCTTACACATTGAAGACTTGAACAATTATTATTCTGAGGTATTATTCTAACTTTATGTTTATTTCTCCAGACAAGTATTTATAAATGTCCTGGTGTGTTTCTCCAAATATTAGTACATGTCCTGCTATCATGTCTATTTAATCTTGGTAGAATCCTTTGAATAAATAAGTAGGAGTGGAAGTTTTTAAAAGAGATTATATGTGAGGTGGAATAATGTAAGTGTTGGAGAAATTTCTCTATTCTTCTGAGTGTGGCCAATATAGAAGATGGATTCCCAGAAATATTTTGACCTGAAATTTACTCTAGTGAGAAATAGCTAAAAGTAAGAGATTTTAACTGGAAGCTACAGAAGTTGTAATTGCATGATTTCTCAAGAAGAATCATTTGACTTCTTAGGTCTGATAGTAAAGTAAGGACAATTTGAGGACTCTCATTTGACCAGCTGATTCAGCAAAATTAAATGAACTTTGTTTGGTGTTTAAATAGTTTAACAATCATGTCTATTATGGGACTAATTTGTGTCAAGTATGTCAAGAACTTTCTAAAGGATGCAGTAAATTTACTGTGGCATCAATGGCTTTTAACTTAATTGATAAGTACATATTTAATTGGACTAAATATTGAGTATAACTATTAGAGTGTAATTTTTGAGAAAACAGTATAGTTTTATATTGCATAATCATATATTTAAATGTATTTCATCTGTTTTAAAATTAATTCATGTAATTCCATTTTTTCATTAATTATATAGTAGAAATTAATTTACATATAGATAATCCTATTTTTATTGATAAAACACTTAAAAACCAACTAAAACCATAGTATAAGTGTATGCATTCATGTATATGCATGCTAAAGAGAAAGCAAGAAAGAGAGAATGAAAGAATAATTCTACCCTCTCATTGCACATATAGTATAGTTGCCAATATCTAGTAATATATGAAGACAGGTCAAGTTCAGTTAAAGTATTATTTTGGAAATAAAATGGACCTTTGAGTTTGTCCAATCCAACCCATCCATTCATACATAGGAACATAAAGGTCCAGGGAGTATATTTGCAGTGAGCAAGTCCATATAAAGAGTTTAAAGCAAATACAAATCTTGACTGCAGATATCTTGATACTTAATCTAGAACTCATTCAACTGTACCATGAAAAATCCAGGCAGGAAACTTGCACAAAACACACAAATCCTATCTCTCTGCCCTGTGAACTTTCATAGTAAAAATGCTTTTGTCTTTCATTTATTATAATCCCTGGGTGTTGCCGTCTGAAGCGATTGCTGCTTGGAGCAACGAAGCCGCGGGAAGAAGTTCAGAAGCAAACTGGAAACAAACAGGCTTTTTATTCTGATAACTTCTCCCTAACACGCACCACACACCACTAAAAAGCCCACCGACAAAATGGCGCCGACCCTATCCGATCTCGGCTCAAGTCTCCTGAGATCCTGGGCCATGTCCTGCCAGATCCCGGGCCAAGTCCCGTGAGACCACGGAAGGCGGCAATGTCCGAATATCTCTATGGCCCTCAGCCAACCGCAATCTCAGCCATCTCCCCAATCAGGGCTCCTGCACCTGGGAAAGAGCATAGCACAGTAGGGTTAAGACTTTGGACTGATGGAGTTCACCCCATATCGGCTTGGTTAGAGGAAATTATTTAACTTCTATTTATGGGTTTCTCTATGTGAAACAGAAGCAGTATATATTTAGTGATTACTGTAATTATTAAAATAGTTAGTGCCATACTTAGCCTTCACTAAGAACAACATGTCTTCCCCTCCTCCTTTTCTCAAATAAGTCTTTTGCTACATGACAGTGTGTCCTGAAAATAATGCTATGTATTACATTCCTTCTTCTTTTCTCCTTCCTACGAATACTGTCCAAAATATTTGGCAACAAGTTAATATTCAATATTTTTAAAAATTATATTGACAACCTTGAGCTGAATGAATCAATAAGAATACTTTGAATAATTTACTCCATGGGTTTAATTTGAAATTGAGGTAACTATGATTTTGACTTAAGTTAACCAGTTGCAGCCCATTTCTGATTTCTAAGCTACATGATACATATAATTTATTTGGATTATTTAGTTACAAAAAGACAGTATATGTTAATATGTGTATGGTAAAATGTGGCATGCATTAAATTAGCTTTAGTGATGAGAAAGTTTATACTGTCTTAAGAAACCATTTGCATGCAGGCCCTTTTTATAGTACCATTTACTAGGAGTGCACTTAAACAAGGTCCTGACAATGGGAATTACTTGGGGATCCATTTTTTTTTAGTCAAATAACCTAAGAATTGCACTTTGAGGGTGAAGTGGAGAAGTAAAGAGCATATAAATTTATTCCATTAACACTCCATTTGGTATGTACATTTTAAAAAAAACTTTTCATCATGCCACAATTTACATGTAATTGGAGTGTGTCTCCAAAAGTTTCATGTGCTGAAAGTTTGGTCCCCAGAGTGGCAGTGTTGAGGTGGTGAAAACTTCTAGAGGTGGGAACCTAATTAGATCAGAGACTTCATCCTCTTGAAGGGAATAATGGAGTGGATTTGGTCTTGCAATAGTTTTCTAGAAGAATGACTTGTTCTAAAAGTAGCAAGCCTGGCCTTTTGCTTTCTGCCCTTCTCAACCTTCTACCACAATGCCATCTACCACATCTACCACGAGATGTAGCTAGAAGGTTCTCATCAGATCCAAGCAGCACTATGCTTTTAGACCTCCAAAATTTGAACTAAATAAGCTTATTTTCTGTGCATAGTACCAAGTTTCAGGTATTTTGTTATTATCACAGAAAATAGACCAATACAAGTCACATATTTTCCATTGAGTCAAGATTAAACCTGATTGTGGGCTTCATTCTTATTTGGACAAAGTACTAAATGATTAAGGGCCATCATACCATAAACTACCTCCTTACCAACCTCCTCCTGGAATCCTCATTCCTTTCCCATTTTCAGCATTTCCTGCAAAATTGTGCCTCTGCTGGTTGCCTGCCCTGAAGCTTTCTCCTATGAATCTACCTCTAACCTAGAAAAAGAATGTCAAGTAAAAAAAAAAATGGAAAACATGAAACTTTGTATCTCATGCTTATCTAAATGTTTTAGGAAAATTGGGTGGATATTAAGTCTGGTCTTTTAAGTAAATGGTTGAGAAGCCAGGAAATCAATGCAGGGTCATGGCTATTGCAGTGAAGGCAGTTGGCAGTGAGGAACAGAAGTAGGGTTGATCATTCAGATGGTATTCCTGACTGGGGAGTGGGAAAGAAAAATGGTTGGCCCTACTTGAAATATCATTCGTAAGTTTAGTTTGTATTTCATATATCTGTATTCTGTTGTGCAAGAATTAGTGGAATGTAAGTCTTATGGTTCACAAATAAAGGTCTGAGTAAAGTTCTTCTTCCTGTCTCCAGTTCTCACTCTTCTCCATCCATACTCCGTGGCATTTTCTGCTCTCTGAGATTCTTCTTTAAGGCCTCAAAGGCACCACAAGCCCACCCTACACAGAGCACACCTCTGTGTTCTTGTCAATTAGAGGAAAGAATGTAATAATCTATCCCTCCCAAGGTAAAGGTGTCCTGATTCCTGGTGGATTTAAACTTTGCAAAAGAGTGGAAGAGGATCATTCTTAATTCCAAAGGGCAAATATGTAAGAAAACAAAACAACAACAACAACAACAGCAAAGAATGGTAGTTTCCTACTGTTCTTCAAGTCACTCTTCCTCTGAAGCACTTGCTTGTCTAGATGTAAAACTAGCTTTATGAGAAAGCAAGTAACACTGAGATGATCCTAAGCACAGATGTTTAATTCATTTTATTTGAGAAGCTGTTCCTGCTTTTCATAGTATATACAAAGAAAGGAATAAACTATCAAGCAGACTAATTTACATAATCTGTTCAGTTTAAAATGATAATTGGCTACTCCCAGGCTAGAATATACAACTCAGCAGGCAAAAGTAATTTTAAAATCATTAGGCTTATACATCATGGTCAGAAGGTCAGCACACTTGAATTTCATTATACAATAAGGAAAAGCACTTTCAGGTCCTATGTCTTTGTTCTATGCCCTTATTTAGAAGAGTAAATTAGAAAATACTATGGGAAGAATCCATTTCTACCAATTATTTCTGAAAGAAAATAAAATTGGTGACTGAATGATTCTGTTTTTAAGTTAAAACCTTGATCAGCCTCAATTCATGTAACTGTAAGAAAGAAAAACACCTAACAGATTATCATCAAAAAACACTTATTATAAACCCATTTTTGGTAAAAGCAGAATTGGTTTATTATCTTGCCTCAAATTCCTGTAGTACATTTTGTTTTTACCCTCATGAGGCTATGAGACAAGACTGGCAGAGTGAAGTCAAAGGACCCCGAGTTCTAATCTCATTTGACAGCCCTATTTCCAGCTCCACATGATTTTTAGTTTTCAGTAGATCTTGTATTAATAAACTATATAAATACAAAAATATTCTCTTTATTCCAATAATTTTGTTGACCAGCTAGTGTATAATTTCCCCTGGATCATTCATGGAAGGTCTTCTCTCTGGAAAATTCTTCAAAACTGGGTGAAATCATTACAGAAATTGTCACTGGTAACCATTGACACTGAACATGTGAAACCATTGCTGTGTTGACCATCTTATCAATGAGAGGAGTTCAAACTGTTATTCCAAATTATCCTGGTTACTAGAAGACAATGGGCCAGGAATAACAAATTGTGATCTTTTTTTTTTTTTTTTTTTTTTTTTTTTTTTGCTTTCATAATCCAGAAATGGCACCTGTAATTATGTGATACAAAACTAGATTCTGACCATTTCAGACAGTGGCTTTAGGAGCTTGACTCATAAGAAAGTGACCATAGAGTAAGTACAGCTGCCAAGTTATGGTTCCTAAATTCTGCCCATGATCATCACATGGGAGTGAGACTGTCTGTCAAGAAGAAAAACTGAACAGTTCTCAGAATTCTCATGCCTGTGTAGTTTCTAGTAATTTTCCTTTATTCCCGCCCCCCTCATTTTTCTCATTTGTTCTCATCTTCTCCCTGTCTGAATTGCCATTTAAATCTCACATTTTTCCTTCTTCTTTATTTTATTACTTTATAATTCTTGACATTGATCCTTAAACCCTTCTAATTTCATATATAATTTAATTTCAATTTTACCACATATTTATCTTCTAGTCTTTGAATCATGTAGATCACAAAATGTCCCTTAATGTTTTTTTGTTTCCTTTTACTACTTATATTCTTATTTTAGTTACTTTTTTAATCCATGTTATGTTTTGGATATTAGATGTCCCCCCGCCCCAAAAAAAGCTCTTGTTAATCCAGAAATGTTTAAAAGTGAAATGACTAGATTATGAGAGCTGAAACCTAGTCAGTCCATCCTAGTGTGAGTAGGACTGACTAGATGGTAACTATAGGCAGTTGAAACATGAGGAGATGGGTCACTGGGGGTGGGCCTCAAAAGGGTGCACCTTCCCTGTGGCCCCTTCCCCACTTTCTCTGTGCTTCCCGATCCTGCCATGTGCTGAGCAGTTTTCATCTGCTGTGCTCTTTCTCCATGATGTGCTGCCTCACTTTGATCCCAGAGCAAAGAAGTCAGCCATCTATGGATTGAGACCACTGAAACCAGGGGCCTCAAATAAATTTTCCGCTTCTAAATTGCTTGTTCACACTGTGACCAAAGCAATCCATATCTCCTCACCTCAAACAAAACTTATATTCTCTTCATGTCATTCAATAGTTTTCCTTAAAATATTTCCCCCGCATTTTGAGAAGTATTGCCAGAAAGGTGGTGTTGATTTCAGATTCCTATCCAAACACAGAGAGTTGTGGACCTTCTCCTTGCCCATGAGCTGCCTCTGCAAGCTCCCCAGTCCTCAGAGCCAAACCTGGCTCTTCTCCCACCTAGTGACACAATAAGCATACATTCCAACCCTCCTCTAAGTCCTAATTAATCCTGTGTAAGTAACATAATTTGACATTTTGTCAAATATTGTCAAATTATATGAGGATACATGTATTTTATAGTATTGATGTTACTTTTGTTTTCATAATTTTAGTTTTCAAAAAGGCCAAATTGAAGTAAAAATGTGTGTGTGTGTGTGTGTGTGTGTGTGTGTGTGTGTGTGTGTGAGAGAGAGAGAGAGAGAGAGAGAGAGAGAGAGAGAGACAGACAGAGATTTGGGTTGAATTATTCCAATTGAAGCCATGAGCAATAAAAATAAATAAACAAAAATAACGAGGAGGTTTTCTCAAATAGTGCCCTCTGTGCTCCCTACTACTCACCCCTGCCTTGACTAATTTTTCTGAAGAAAAAAAAAAAAAAAAAGTAGAATTTGAGCTCCAGTGAAGGGACCCTTTAAGAAGAACAATAAGGCTTCTGACATCATTCTGTCTCTAATATACTTATTTCAGCCTGTGCAGATGTTTCCTCCAGCTTTCTCCAACCTAAGGAGAAGGGTTGCTATTTTAATTTATAGGACATGAATTTAATTCTTAGGCAACATGATAAGGTCCTCTGTATGATTTCAATTGGAAAACAGGATGCTGTCAATCTTCAGGTTCCAGACTATGATGACAATTCCATTGATTCACATATTTCTCTCCCTTTAAAGTTACAGCAAAGGCTTAGTTTTCATCTCACAAAAGATGTTGGCCTATCATCATCTACCCAGTTTCTCTTATAGTAATTCTACAAACTTAATTTCTTTAATAGCCAACTGAGCAATTAATTTCTATCATAATTAATTATTTTATATCATTATTAATTAATTTCTTCAAACATGAAGGGATGCATATAAATGATTCTAACTCCGAAGGATCACTTTAACTAGCAACCTTTTAAAATCAGGTTACCAAGAGATTGGTTTATTATTTGTTTATTTGGCCTGTTGCTTGTTTTGGTGTGGAAAGATGTGATCAAAAATTTTATGAAAGTATTTTTTATGAAAGTTGTTTTTGTACATCTCTGTGATGACTATATATTCTCTTAATACATTTCTGTATCAATTACAATTATGGATACCAAAATGATAGGATAAGTCTAAGAATCCTGATTGCGGATACCAGCCATACCACTTACTATACAAGTGGCCTTATTATGATCTTTATGCTCTGCTTTCTGGATAAGTCAGTGCCTACTTCTTTGGAGATTTTATATATTTATAAACTATAAATATGTGAGATAAGACACTTAACAAAAGGAAACAAATACCTGATATATGTCATTCAAAAAGAGAAAAGGTTTATTCTGCCTCATAGCTTGGGAGGTGTCAGGCTGTGATCTATTCGAAAGGCAATGTGTCATGCCAGTGAAGGTATGGTGGAGCCAGCTGCTCACCTCATGACCAGGAAGTGAAAGAAGAGGAAAACAAAAAGGGTGGGTCCTATTATCCCATTCAAGGAAATGCCCCCAATAACCTAGATCTTCCACTAGGCTTTTAAAGCTTTCCACCACCTACCACCTCCTAATATCACCAAGTCAGGGAATAAGCTTTTAACATGTGACCCTTTAAGAGACATTCATGATTCAAACCATAGGGATGTGTGTGTGTGTGTGTGTGTGTGTGTGTGTGTGTGTATGTGTGTGTAGACATATATATACATACATATGGATATACACACATAGCTATATGTATACACATGCAGACACATACATGATGTATGTAGAATAGTATGTTATCAAAAATAAACTATCTTTTCTACTATTAACAATATTACTATTATTTTATGCATTTATAGATTGTCTTGCTCTTATTTTATGTCACATTTTTACTTCTATATACAAAATAAAGTTGTGCTATATTTTCTATAGAAAGTTTTACAGCATATATTTTTAGAGATATATTCTATCTAGTGTTACATCATAATTTACCATTGATGATTATGTTAAGGACATTTTGGGGAACATTGTTTGGTGCATTAATCCTTTAAGAAAATATTTTCATTTGTTCCAATACTAGAAACATTTGGTTTCCATTGAACAATTAATTGATTTCTATCATAACAACATTGAATTACATGGCTGGCCATGTCTCCCTGTTAGCACTGCCTGTTACAAATTTAGAGCTAAATTTATATCTACCTTAGGTTTAAGACATTATGGAATAAATTTGACTTTATGTATTTTTCTTAATCTTTTCTTTGTCCCATTTTCTATATACTTATATTAACATTTATTTTGTCTTAAATTATGTATATTTATGGAAATCACTTTTACCAATTATTTGAAAATCGTGAAGTTACCATTATTTTTCATTAACTGGAATAATAGAAGTTTGACTAAATCATCAAATTATTTGACTAAACAGACTAATGAATTCAGCTAAAATGGTAGAACTGATTGTATGTGCAAAATGTCAAATTCTTGCAATTAATGCAATTGATGAGACTGGTCCAATCCAATATTTTTCTTTTTAGCCTGGAAATGGAAGTTAATTCAGTTTCATGAATATGGCTGTCTGAACATGACCTTCTATCAGACACAGATAAAACTTGTTGAAATTTCACAAGTAAATCTGTGATACTATGTGCCCTGAATTTTTTCTTCTATCTTAAAAATTTTCTCCTTAATTCTTTCTCCCTGTAATGGAAAGAAAAGAAAAAGAAAAAAGAAGATGAAAACAAACAACAACAGGATTTAAGCTAGCTATAGGTAGGGATTCACCTAGGAGAATAATTTGATATAAATATCATTATTAAAATCGCACTGCTTCAAATGGATTTTTAGATTAGTATATCTGCAGAGATGTAAAATTATCTGATTTATAACCATGCATTATTAGATCTGAAATGTCAGTTATCATCTCTTCTGCTTAATACTTAGATTACCATATAATTTTATGCATCTTTGAGAAAAAAAGAAGGTTGAAAAGTAGCAAGGTTATGAATTTTGTATCTACTGGTGCAATTGTAAATGTAGTGTCAAGAATAGCTGTGAATATTGCACTCTCGTATTGACTTAATTTCAAGAAAGAAGGGGCAGCAGTAATGAAAGTGGCACACATCTTCATAAGTCATTTCTTGCTCATGACAAATCTTTGTGAAACTCTAATTGACTTACTGTGTCAATGATGACCTTCCACCCATTCTTTGGCTTTTAAATTGTGAATGTGCAAAATTAAAACAAGAAAATTTATCAACTGTACTTTCTCTTCTTTCAGTGTATAATGTTCAAGGTTAAAAATATGCGACAGGTTGAAGGAGAGAGTTGAAATTTCCAGTCGTTCTCACCATACATTAGCTCATGAATCTAGATGCCATTGGTAAAGGTCAAATTACTATGTTCTCATGATTTTTTAACCAACATTTATTGAATAGCCATTTCATGCAAATAGGTAAGAAGTGGAGACTATCTGATAATGAAGCAAAATGCTCCATCTGAAGAAATTATGACAAATATGAGAATGTGCTGTGTATCCACAGAGTCTTTTGAAATAACAACAGTAAGGTTCAATCCAAGTTTCCTGTTATCAGTGTGGGGAAATGAGATGGTGATGGAAAAACATGGGTTTCAGTTCCAGCTTTACCTCTTTCTTATTTTGAAAACTTGACTCTGTGAATTGGTTTCCAGTGTTCTTATCCATTAAATGTGAACATCTATCTCAAAATTTTTTCTATGAACATTAAATAAGATAATGACTATAAAAATTTTTGGTACTTGCCAGTGTTTGATAGGTACCTGATAAAATATAAATGTGTTTACCATTATAATCCACATATTTCTTTAACAATTAGGAAACAGGTATTCAGAAATACCTTGAACCTCAGACACAAGCTTATTGGGCAGAACCTAAATAGAGAAGCTTGATCTCTTCACTGTCCTACAATGCTGTTTACACCAAAGTATGCTATGTTGTGTTCACAACTATTTGATCATCTGATATTTATTCCCAAGTTTATTTTATCAAGATGCCATGCACAAAATATGCTTTTGATAATTGCCTGTGAACTAGAGATGCAAGGAAATAACAAGTTCATTTTCCTCTCACTGATTTTTCAGTCAACCTGTGAAAGGATAAAACCCAAATATTAACCAGAAATGATTATTTCCATATTTATTTCCATAACTTTGAAACATATATATGAATCATTTCCTGACAAAATGCTCTTATATTTAAATTCTTATATTTAAATTCAGCCAACTCCTATTTCTTTGGATAGTACAAATGGAGAGAGTGTTCATGCAACTTTTTCTGACTAAAGATGAAAGTGGGTATATTTTGTCTTTAACTGATTTGAGACTACCATTACATCTGCCCCCATCAGGACCTCAATGTCAATTTGTTACTTATTCAATGTTTACTGCTTTACTAGCAGCACTTGTGATGCTCTGCCAATGGGTTTTCCACCACAACCTTCAATGAATCAGGCTCAACAGTAGGTATCACTGAGTTTCTTTCTCATACTGAACTGTCCAGTCAAGGATAAATGTCTACCTTGACGATATTATTATAGTTGTTATTTTCTTTGGATGTTGACCAATGTTTTGTATTTTGAATGTCATGTGGATACTTTTTAAGCTCTAAGTTCACAGTTCTTGTTTCCTGATTATTATGTATATAGTATATATATCCTTACACATAAGTTCTATTTTGCACATGTTAGAGTAGTTTCAAAGACATGGTGACATTCTTTCCTTAAAAAAATTAGTGTAAGGATATTATTAGTCAACTGTTAGCAACAGATGTACAATTTTGGAAAGTTTCTAAATATCAAGGCAGAACTGAAGGTAAATTTCAGGTCTCCAGCAACTCACTTTAGTGTGCTTTCCACATGTGTGCCAGAGTAGGGCAGTGTGCACTGGTGTCTTTATCAATGTACTGGAAGCAAGCATTGCAGATGAAATGGGCTGAAGTATAAACTCTAAAGAGACTTGAGTCAACTTGTTTCTAAACTGCCATCCTCAACTCTCTCCAACAACATGTGCAAATGTTCTTTAATAGGAGGGAAACTGACAGGTAACTTCAGAATCTAAATTTTTGATCTAGAGTTATGTTCATGATTAGACTTGGGCCAATTGTAATTAGAACCATTTATAAAACATTCCCCATTGATGTGGAGGCATTAAAATGAATAGGAGACTTGGGTTGGGGACTGTAGCTCAGCAGTGCAGCCCTTGCCTAATGTGTAAATCCCTGGGTTCAATCACCAGCAGTATGTGAGCCCACACATACACACACACACACACACACACACACACGGACCAGAAAACAGTTCTTAATTTAGAACAAACTACTCACTAGTTGTAGAGAAATCAGTTTCAAAGGCAATCATAAAGCAAAAATACTCTAACAAGGAAATGATATACTTTGCAATTGAATACATACTTGAATGGAGTCAGCCAGCTCCTCACATCTTCAACCTCTGCAAATCTTCTCTCTGCATTCCACTTCATCCCTGCCCTATTTAATTCCTACTGATCTCATTGGTGGGACCAACTTCCTCCCCACTTCACATTTTCAGTCCTTATGTTTTCTCTGGCTACACTTACACAGTTTTTATTTTACTGTTAGTTGTGTTTTTATTTTCTTAGTGTATTCTTTCCCAAGTTCATTCTAAGCTTAGAAACTGTTTATTTTTCTATGCTATTGTATCCCATGTTTCACACTTTGCTTTGCAAATGATACATAATCAGTATTTGCTGAGTGAACATGAACCTTCATTTCCCTTTTATGGAAGGATATGTAGTTCAAGATGATGAATATGCTACCAAACTGACTGTACATAGGGTTTCTGAGCCAGGGCACTGTTGATATTTTAAATTTAGTGAGTCTTGCTGTAGAGTGCTACCTGTACATTGTAGGGTGCTTAGAAGCTTCCTGGCTTGTATTTAATAAATGCCACTAGAATCTCTCTGACTCTCCTGTAGTCTTGGCAACCACAAATGTCTACAGATATTGCCAGGTATCTCATGGAGGCAAAAATTACCCCTGGTTGGCAACCATTGCTTTAAAGTAATAATTACAGACTTATTTTCCACATTTTCTTCTTCGTTTTTGTCTTTTTCTCATACTAGAGATTGAACACAGAGGTACTTTACCACTGAGCCACATCCCCATGTCTTTTTTTTTTTTTTTTTTTTTTTTTTTTTAAGGATAGGGCCTGGCTAAGTTGCTGAGACTGGCTTCAAACTTGTGATCCTTCTGCCTCAGTCTCCCAAATTGCTTGAAGTGCTTCAACATGCCTGGATATTTTCCATATTTTCAAAATATGAAATGTCTACTCTATCAAAACTGAACTATTTACAGTCATGTAAATCCACCTGTACCATACTGATGCCATAATTTAAAGTAGTATTGTTGTTTATTGTTCCTTTGTTAAATGTCCTGCTTATTCTATTTCACTTACTCAAATTCTCTTCATTCTACAGAGCCTGGTCCCAATTCCCATAAGTTGCATGAATTTTTATCTCTCAGTCAGGGACACAACTTTATGCAGTTGGTGGAAATTGAATTTGAATGTCTGAAGTAAGTTTAATTTGTCCAGAAGCATTTCCTCCTGCTTTTTATGTGTTTAATGAAAGCAGCACTGTCTGATTTTAAATCATCAAAACCAAAATCTCAAAATAATACTATGGGCCAATTGCCCAGTTCTCTTTCTAATCATCTACTTTTAATAGTTCTTCACAGATCCAATGTAGTTTTCTACTAAGCAGTGCTCACATCTGTTTATTATATCTCATTCTTACTGCCATGTGCTCTCCATAATCCTTATCTTTGCCTTATCTAATGTCAGAAGTCCTTCTCTTCTGAGTGTTGATAAGAAGTGTTTGAAGTCTATTCTTTCATTTTAAGCCACATCTTGCGAGTGGTTCTGAGAAGTCAACAGTAATAACAAGTTAGTCCAAAGCAAATGTCAAATGACTACAAGCAAGACCATAGGGTAGAGCTAAAAAGTCAGTAGCTAGTGAGACAATGTAAATATCAATTCCAAAGAGCAAAGAGCAAGAATATAAACGAAAGAAAGAGCCAAAGGCCAAGAAAAAGCTGGGGACTTGTGTAAAATGAGAGGCAGAAAGTGAACAGGGATGATATTCAAATGCTTTAACAATCTGTACAGTTTGGGATCCCGCTCACCAGAAATGCGATTGCCTCAGATTTAAAGAGGTTCCTCCAGATTCCCCACTGTATCTTCAGAAGTTCTTGGTGGGGTGCTTGAAATCTTGAACTAAAGATGTAAAATAATTGGAACAGCAAGTGGAAAACACTTGTGGGTCTCAAGGCTTTCTACCACTTGATTTGGACATAGTACATGTTAAATGTAATTTAGATGATTATCAGCCCTGAGAAAAGTGAGAGATAAATGAGTAAAATACCAATGGAGTAACTACATCTTATTACTGTGTATAATAAAAAAGCTACATAGTTGATATGGAATACACCCTGCTAATTGATGTCAGTCTTCCAGGGGTATCCTGCTCTCATGCATTCTCCAAACTGGCATTTATGATCTCTTAAAATAGATATGTTATCATGGCACTGTGTTTCATAACCCATCTCAGAACTCTTTTTTTTTTTTTTTTTTTTTTTTTTTTTTTGTGGTACCGGGGATTGAACTCAGGGACACTCGACCACTAGGTCACATCCCCAGCCCTTTTTTGTATTTTATTTAGAGACAGGGTCTCACTGAGTTGCTAAGTGCCTCGCCATTGTTGAGGCTGGCTTTTTTTTTTTTTTTTTTTTTTTTTTTTTTTGATTTGCATTTCTCTAATTGCCAGAGAGGTTGAGCATTTTTTCATGTATTTATTTATTTTTTTTTAATTTTTTTATTATTTATTTACTTATTCATCATGCACAAGTATAGTATCTTTTTACATACAACTGCTTGTATACAAAGTATATAAGTACCATTCAGATCTTCAATCATGCATTTAGGATAGTGAACTCGCAATCCTCCTGCCTCAGCCTCCCAAAGTGCTGGGATTACAGGCGTGCGCCACCGCGCCCTGCTAGAACTCTTTAGTTTCTTTATATATGATTTTGCTGCTTTCAAGCACATCTGTATAATCTCCCATTTTTTCTTGGCTTGCACTTTACAGTGTGTTAACTGCATTGCCTTTTCATCTTCAAACATACTAAGTTTGCTGAATTTTTTGCTTATACTGTTCATATTTCCTGAAATACCCCACAGGTGTCTGGGTGGAAAACTCCTACCTGTCATTCAAGAAGCAAATGTGTCATCTCATCCTAACAGAATGATTTCTACATCCTTCACTCTTGAATAAATCTAGGCTCCCTCCCATGCATTCCTTTTCTGATAACCCTTATTTGCCACTGTGTCATAAAAGAGTTTGTTTCTACCAACTGCACTAAACAGTTTCTGTTCAAGGTCAGATCATGCTCAGTTTTAAATGTAGCTTCTAGGATAGTATGTGATGTTTAAAAGGTAGTAAACGAATGAATATTTGTTGATCAATGCTGAACTAGCAGTGATTACATGGTGAAATGAAAATATAATTTAATACTCTGCTCATATTAGAAACACAGAAGGCACCCAATTACACTAAACTCTTCAGGTAATTTGCTTAGAAAATTAGTGACCCAAACAGCCATTTGGGGATTGTTATTTGTCATGTTTTTCTTTTGTATATATTGTTCTTCACTTTCGATGTTTTGACTGAATTCTCTGATGACTTCAATGAGTTGAGCAGGTGGATGGAATTGAACAATGAATTCAGACATGCAGGTTGTGAGTGTTTGTAAAGTCATTGTTTTCTCTGTAATGTGAAACAGACATTCCATCTTTTAAGACCTGGGGATAGCATGAATAAGGTGAATTAATTGATATTTGTGGAGTACAATGAGTTATGCATAAAGATGTTCTTCATTTAAATTTAAAAACATACACTAACAGCCCACTTTGCTGGAGAATACCTTAAAAAACACAGTCAGTTTTGCTTCAAAAGAAAAACAACAAAACCACACCTAAAAAAAATAAGAATTCAACAAGGTACTCTTTGGGAATAAGCAGTTTATGAATTGCAATATTTTCTGTGTTTGACATATTGTTTACATGGTATTTCAAATCTCTAGTGATTTTAATGAAATGGAACTAAGGGTTTTCTGCATTAAGTGTTGGAATACAAATGCAAGGATTGTGGCATTTACATTGTTTTTTGCATAATCTTATTACTTGGTGAATACAAATTTGGTAACTCCCATGATTTGGATGCTACCCCTTTCTCTAATTTCATCTGTATCATCTCACCATACAAGGCAGAAAGAGAGTATTCATTTTAGATAAGAGTTTCTCCATTCTGTTCATGATCTGAATTCCTCACCACTCTGTTTTCCTTTGTGTATCATTTTTTTGAACAAATGACTTCTTTGATCTGAACATTGATATAGCATTGATGTGGTTCTCTGTCCTCTCCTCAGTTATGTTCAATATTTGCATGCCATTTAGCCCCTGGAACAGAGATGAGGAATAGGAATATTTTAAAGACTCAATATTTACGAACCTTTAGTGACTTGAAATTTCCTCTATTGAATAGCCTCTCTGACTTGAATTTTCCTCTATTGAAATCCTTTCTTCCAAACTTCTTGCATAGAGCTATCCTACTTGTTGACACAATATACTGACTTTATTATGTCACTGGTCTGCCTATATCACCTTGGTTTCAGTATTCTTCAGATACTCCTTAACCTGCTCTATCCCATTTAACAGCTATATTGACCGTGTCTTGTAAGGATCCGTTTTTCACTATCATAGCAGCATGCCTACAGTGTTCTGTGCTTACAGCCTGTTGCCCAGTGTCTTTACTTCTTAGCATACTCAGCTAAGTTAACCTGATTCATTGCTCCTTGAAGCCACCTTTCCAAATCCAATGAATCATTCCAGGTCAAAAGCTTGATTCAAATCTCCCAGACTCTCCTGTAATCTTGGCAACCATAAATGTCTACAGATATCGCCAAGTACCTCATGGAGGCAAAAATTACCCCTGGTTGGCAAACACTGCTTTAAAGTAATAATTACAGAGTTCATTCTTTTCTAAATATTTATATTTGCAAAGTGTTAACACCATATTTTATATAATTTGATAATCTAATTGTGTAAATCCTATCATTCATTTTGTCAAGGAAAAGTATATATAATGTCAACAGGAAAAAAGCAGAATAATGCAGTTTCCTTATAGGTCAAGCTCTCCTAGTTTAGGCTACTCTATGAATCAGTACCTGTGTCTGAGGTAAGGAGTGGGAATTCATTCTATTTGAAAAGTTTATAAGTCACATTTATATCATACTTTATATTTTTTCAAACATGCTTCACACATAGTATCTCATTTTATATAAAAAACTGAACATGTTAACTGAACATTTCATTGGTAGTGCTGATTACTATTTCTAATGAAAATTCAACTTGTAAAATATTAACATGATAAACATATTACTCTAATATATTTTATAAATAAGTGTAAATTTCATATTAAAATAAGTTACTTAGATATTATTTAATAGAAAATGTAGTGTAGAAAATTATATAAATTCTCCATCATAATAATGAAAATGATTATTTATTGTAAATGAAAGGTCATTGATAGTTTATTTTGTGCATGCACTCTATTAGGTAAATTATAAATATAATTTCTTACCATCACAGCAGTACTGATATATAAATATTATTATCCCTATTTTATATAC
This sequence comes from Tamias sibiricus, assembly GCA_025594165.1. Lineage (NCBI taxonomy): Eukaryota > Metazoa > Chordata > Mammalia > Rodentia > Sciuridae > Tamias > Tamias sibiricus. The sequence continues at coordinate 40,769,644 of CM046671.1, forward strand.
AAGGAAATTGAAGTTCAGGGAAATTATGTGGTTTGTCTAAAGTCATAATTATAACTTGACCAACCAAAATTTCAAATCCATATTTCAATGTCTCTAAAGTCTTCCATCTTTCCAAAGCATAAAAGATCATTTCTCACTTCTATTTAAAGATAAGTTACACTCCTCAAAAATCCAATGCAGATGGATTTTGAATTTCAATGCAGTTTTGTTTCCATTGCCTGCAATTGCCTTCAAAAGCTATACTAATCTGTTATTTTAAACTCCTTTAGCACATATCATAATTATTACACCTAATAAATGTTAACCTTTTGATGGAAGCAATTTCAAACCTACATGAACATTATCCAATTAATTATTCAAAGACATTGTTGGATAATAATCGTGAAACCAATTATTACAGATCAGACTGGTTGCAAAATGGATTTTCTTTTCTATTACATGAACAAAACTCTTCAAATCTAATCCACTGTCTTTCATTCCACGCAACTATTTAACTAGATAGAAAGTATTCAAAGAGAATCAACCTCAGGAACACAGTGAATCCAATGATCAATTTAGCCTTAACTGAAATGAGCACATTCTACTTACCAAAGTGAGTTCAGACCTGTGAGGAAAGCAGAAGTGATTCAAAATCACTTTTCTCTTCCTCAGCTCTCCTACCTGATGATTGTGTGGGTCCAGGAATTAGTCATCCCTGAGGCAATCAGGAGTATTCAAGCTGTCTCTCCAGCTGATGTCAGCTTGATCAGGTTAGAAAAGGAAGCTCACTTGAGCTTTTCTTTCTTCGGAGTCAGAATATTGAATGAGAAACAATTTAAAAATAAAAAATAAACTTTTACTTAAATAGAGATCCCTGCTTTTGAAATCAGGCCCTTAGAGTCCATATAGCACTTTCTGGAAGCCTGTTGGCAATACAGATTCAGACCCCACCTCTGAAGGTCTCAGTCAGAATCAGCATTTTAAGAAGATACCCAGGTTATCTTTGTGCACATTAAAGTACATGAGTTTACTAAGCTGATTTAGCTTGTAATCAACTTTCTCTTGGACCAGAGGCAGTGGAACCAATTTGGTGGATTCCCACAGACCAATTTGAACATGTAAGTGTCTCTGACTCAGTGGTGGGCAGCAGTTGGCTCACATTAGCTTAAACCAATTCATGAGAGTCAATTGTGCACAAACTTCAGTGTCCAGCTCTGTTGAGTGAGGTCTTCATGTTAGTTTAACCAGCCATGCTGGAGATGTTTATGGCGTGGAAACTGGCAACTCTACAAATCAGACTTTCTTTACCTGGAGATATGATTATTAATTTTTTTACAAGCATATCACTCTCCTACTATATTGCTCTTTTCAAAAAAGGATTCAGCTGATTCAAGGATCAAAGCTGAATTGTTGGCTGGAAAAAGATTGTGCCTTCATGCTGTCTGGGTGGACTGTATTCTGAAAAGTGTCTTTCAACTGTCTTCCATATTCAACAATGACATTAAATATATGGCTTATTTTGGCATTTATATGTTTCCTCTGCTATCATAGATGTTTCTGAGGTTTTAAACATGCATTAATGTTTCCAATGAAATTTAGTAACCATCATGTCCCCAATTACTAAGAATCAAACTCTCTGGAATAAATCAGCCTGTGAAATCATCATGAAACATCTGAGACACTTGCTCCAATATTTTCTTTCTTTTTTTTCCTTTTCTTTTCCTGTCTCTCCATCCACAGAAATGAATTTGAGATCTTGAAAAATGCCAGATGTCATGATAGACCCTGGAGTTAGAAAATAAGGAAAATATGTATCCTATACTTGAGAAAGTAAAATTCTAAGGAGTGAAACTTTCACATTAAGTTATTTGTTTTGATACTGTATAACAGAAGTAAAGAAACAGGGATGTTTTGACAGGACTCCTCAGGCCATGACAGGATTTTATCATTCAAGATGGTTTATCATTCAATATGGATAGTTTATGTTGAAGATTTCTTTCAAATTTCAATGACTTAAATCAACTAAATTTTATTTCTTGGCCACACTCTTGCTAGTCTTAAATTGGTAGGGTTCTACTTGAGATGTTTCACACTAATAGAACCAACCTTAGGGAAGCTCCAAATCTGGACTTCACAATTGTTGAGGGAGTAATTGGAATATGAAGATTTGTGTACTTGTTCTTGAAACTTCTGCTGACTTCCAAAGCAAGTTACTTGATCACAACTAATGTCAAAGATGGCCATAATGTAGAACCCAGAACTATGTCCTGGAAGTAGAAATTCCAACCTCTCTCTAAGAGGTTTTAAAATGCTCTGTGACTTTACCTTAGTTTAATGTCATTTCTCAGATTTTAATTACAGATTCTTTCCTTCTACCTTTAAGAATGTATGGGGGATTTCATTTTTCGCTGGGAAGTTGGAATAGATGACTTCTAAGCCTTCTCCAGTTCTTGGGTATTATTATTATTATTTTCTTAGTAATACATGAGTAATTGTCTGACACTGAGTTACAGAACAAACAGAAGATCTAAAGAGAGATGATGAGCACAAATGTGAAAAAATGTAAATGTTACTCTTGACTCCTGCACATTTTATGTAATTTCCCATTAGATATTAAATGATAATACCATGTACCCAATAATAGAAAACATTTTTTGAAAGTTCACAAATGCTTCTTGATGAAGGCATATTTGTAGGAGTCATAGAGGTTCAGGACATGTAAAGCAGGAATTGTTTAAGGAGACCAAGTGAGAAAATGAAGAGCTGGGCTCATGTTGAATGCTTCTACAAATCACCCATGCCATGAAGATATCACAATTCAAAAACTTATGCACAGTCTAAAGTTGAACTTTTTCTTTAACTCCTTAATATTTAGTCTGAACATTTTTTAATCTTTTAAATAAAATAAAAATTTAAAAATAATTAAGATGATATACAGCAAATAAATGATAAATATTTAAAATTTACACATTGTCACCCTTTAATTGAAAAATGTAACTAGAATGGAATGATTCATTTTGCATGGCAGCTTGCATGGCAAGGTGTTAAAATTTTGGATAAATAACCACTTAAAAGGCATATCACATCAAGATACCATGTATAATAAAGAAGAAAAATGAACAAATATTACAAAAACTTGCATTTTCCAAAAAAAAATGCAAGACTGGAGTTTATTTCAGGCAAGAAATTAATAAATAAAGTAAATATGAGTTTCCAATATTCTATATAAATATGGAAGCCTTGGGCCTATAAGAACATAAAGAATTGCAAGCAGAAGAAAACTCAAAGACCTGGAAACATGCAGATTAGAATGATAATTATGATAGGAGCAACATTTCATAGTATACTGCTTTGATATGGAAATCAATTTTTATAATATGTGTTCATTTTTTCCAGTCTGAAAGGATGACATTATACTAAGGTAAAGTCACAGAGCATTGTAAATCCTCTTGGTAAGGTAAACATTACAGTTGTTCTGAAGGTTGGGATTCAAATGAAGAAAGTAGGTGGTGATGCTAGGAAGCTGAAACTAGGTAGTTTTGGGGTTGCAGTGCTTAAGGCCATGCAAGGTAAGAAGTTAAGCTTCTATAACTTTAGGTTTAGAGACTTCATAGTGGAGAAAATGGTATAGTTTTCATATACAGTAATTGCTCTAAATTTTATCACCCATTCTCCTCTTAAGGCAATCCAAGGAATTTTCTGAGAAGTAAAGAGATTTAACTATCATAGTTAAGGCTTTTAAAAGGGAGGCAATTATTTATAGTGAGGTCAATGGGATTCCTTGCTTAAGATTAATGGACTGGTCATTGCAGAGAATAGCCTCTCTATTTCCAGGTAGTTGCATGCAGATGACCTCATAGTTCTTTTTCATCTTGTATTTTTATGGTACTGATTACATTAATTAGGAGAGATACTGTATAATGAAGCTCGTCAGAAAAAAATATTAATAGGTTACTTTAATAAGTTTTTTTCTGTGATTTGTGTTGCTGATATGAACAGCAATTATCCAGCTAAGTAATGAGCCACTAATGAGCATGTCTTTCTTAGATTACATTGAGAGCACACTAGAGCAGTTGTACTACAAAAGCAGGCAATGATTTCTTTTCTGCGAGTTAGTAATTTTGACAGGAGTATTTGTAAAACCCACAATAATGAACCCCATTATCTATTGAGATGGCCCCCAAACACCTCATTAAAAGTTTGCCAAAAATTCCTTAATTCTCTCTTTCTTTTCTTAGGCAGTTATTCTTTTACATAGAGATTCATGCACAACCTTTTTCAGGTCGAGTAATGATTGGTTCTACAAAGTGGCTTACTGCAGGTGAGACTGAAAGGTGGAGCATTTATCCCAGTGGATGAGATCTACAGGATTTCATTTAAAACCATCTTTTAATGACTAAGTGATAATTCAAAGTGGATTTTAAATTTATTTGAAGTTTTCTAGTTTCACAGCTCAAAATGAAGCCTGGTTTGATGAAAGTCCTTATGACATATGATTGGGCAGCTTAGTGTGAAGGAGAGAAAATAATACTGGGATTTAGAAAACTTAAATTTAAGTCTGTCTCTAGTTACAGAACTTGGGTCAAGTCATTTAATCTCATACCTACATTTGACATATGATTAATAGATTTGGTTGAGATTTTTCCAATTTCTTTTTAGCACTAAAATCTTAGGACTCAAGAGTCTACTTACACATAATCATAATTCTTTCCTGAAATTAATGTTTCTACTAGATAATGTAATAAATATATAAACCTATACTTTTTGTTTTGTCAATCTTAGGCATTGCAAAATTCTTGGAAACAAGATCAATCTAATTCAAACCTCCTTACAATGAGAATACCATCTAAATAAAGGCTTCTACCTATTATAATATTGCTCTAAAGCTTGGTAAATCCAGATCTTTACTGTAAATCTTGAGGCTGGTATATTAATATTATTTTTAATTTAATAACTGGTACTCATAAAGAACCTGACTAAAGAGGACAGCAGAATTATACTTTGGTTACTGCTAGAATTCTTAAGATTATTTATTGATCCCAGTCCTTGATGAATTTTTTACACATAGTGATGATTTACAAGAACAAATTACCATTCTTTCTGGTATTTACAAAATAGGCCAAAAGTAAAAGAGGGAACTCTATTAAACAAGCCTGACCTAGTTTTCAGTTTAATCATGCTTTTAAATGATAGTTGGTGAAGTAGTTCTTTACCTCTTACTCGCCAGGTATTTTAGTCAGCTTTTTCACTGTCATGACCAAAAGATCTGATAAGAAGAACAATTTTGAAAAAAAAATTGGTGGTTGAATGAGATGGATATCATTATCCTAAATGCATGATTGAAGATCTGAATGGTACTTATATACTTTGTATACAAACAGTTGTATGTAAAAAGATGCTATATATGTGCATTATGAATTGAAATACATACTACTATTATAAATAAAAAAAAGAAAGAAAAAAAATCCACCTAAAAGCCAGATTGTCAGGTTGAATAATAAAGTAGGACCTAACTATGAAGAAGAAGAAGAAGAAGAAGAAGAAGAAGAAGAAGAAGAAGAAGAAGAAGAAGAAGAGAAATTTTGAGGAAGAAAAGTTTATTTGGGGGCCTGCAGTTTCAGAGGTCTCAGTCCATAGACAGCTAGCTCCATTCCTCTAGGCTTGAGGTAAAGCAGAACATCATGGTTGGATAATGTGGCAGAGGAAAGCAGGTCTTGGCCACCAAGAAGGAGAGGGAGGGAAGAAGGAAGGGGGGGAGAGAGAGAGAGAGAGAGAGAGAGAGAGTGCCACACCCTGCCAGCCTGAAGTTACCACTCAGTTTAATCCCTATCAGTGGATTAATTCACCGATTGGAGTTACGAGGCTGTCATGATGCACTCGTTCCACCTCTTAACCTTCTTGCATTATCTCACATGTGAGCTTTTAGAGAATACTACATATCTAAACTGTAACACCAGAAAAGAAGATACTGATGCTGAAATCCATTTTAAGGTGTTTTTTTTTTCTTCTTCTTCTTCTTTTTATTTCATTTAATGTCTTTCTTTCTTTTGCTGATTTTTCATTATAAATGTTGTATATTTACATTTGTTCAAATGTACATATTTTATCACGACATCTTTGCTTAAATAAGATATAGAACAATTCTTTCTCATTAGAGAGAGAACCACAGTTCTTTCCCTTCAGCAATAGCATCAGAGAAAACTCTGCCCCCAAATTTTGATTTTATATGTCCTCTATATGTGTTATTTGCATGAATGCATAATGTCTCTTTGTTATGAAGTACAACATTTTTCAAAATCCCTTGATACGTTTTAGCAGAATGCTGAATTCCAAGCACACTAAATATGCAGTATCTGTGATGCAAACCTTTGTGTTAATATTTTAGTTTTTCCCAGCAGCAATTCACTCTCTTTGGTCAGCTCAGACAACTCTCAGGCAAGAGCATAGAAGCTAAATTATTTTGCCTTTGCTCTGTTGAACAAAACAACCTTGAGAGATGCCATGGCAAAGTCTTCCAGGAATTCATGTATCCTTTGTTCATATTTACTCTGGCATACTGAGAATTCTGACTAGCTGGCCCACTGACAGCTCATTAGGGTCAGCTGAGCTCTTCCTAACATATCACCCACTTATGCGGAAAGAACCACCCTTGAGTTGCTTTTCACTTCTTTACAGGAAAACATAATCAAAAACCCTTTTCTTAATATCTTTAGCATCGACTGTTACCTACACCAATATATCCTCAAGCTCCTAAGCAAACTCACATCTAATTTATTTACTTTCTGATGAGATATATATGTTCACTTTGTATTAAAATAATCTTGCCTCTGGCCTTTATGCTTCTAAGGGACCATGGTTTCTGTAAACAGCAAAAGCTCAAGGACTAGAAATGTTTTGTTTTGTTTTATTCTGACTCAGAATCTATGACACAGTTTTCATATATGATGTTTTAAAATATCAGCTGTGTTCTCAGAACATGAACACTTTATTCAAGGCTGCTTAAAATGTATGAAATGCATGATCCATTCTCAAAGAAAACAGAAAACCCTAAGATCTGGGTCTTGTCAAGAAAATTGTACGAAAGAGATGACTCCCAGTGTGAAATGTCTCCATTTAAAAAAATTAAGATAATATATTTATAAACCCAAAGAGATTCAAAGACACATGATTTGGAAGACCAATACCATAGGGATAATTAAATCCACACCGAAAAGGAAGAAAATGTGAACAGTTACAACCAATACAATTTATAATTTAAAGCCACATACCTTTTATAAACACATCACAGGAATCATCTTTCCGAATTACCATGAGAAAAAGTGATTGCTTTCAAGGAAAAAGAATCATTTTCATTAGCTCAGGCTAAAAATTCCTATTTGCATCCACTGTCCTGCATCTTAACAGTATTGCTTTATATTTCCTGTATCAGAAAAGAATTAACGTTTTTATAAGACTGTATTTATAAATGCAGAAGTCATTTGCTTTCAAAAATCAAGTAAATTTAGGTCAACTTCTCTCTGAACTGCTCATCTTCAGTATCTGTACTCAAGTGTGGTCCACAGATTTCTGAGATCTTATGAGGTGAAAACTGTTTTCATAATAATACTTGGTTGCTCCTAGTTTCTTTCACTGTGCTTAAATTCCACTGATGATGTGTATGCAAATGTGGGTAAATTTGCCTACCCTTTAGTACAAATCAAAACACTAGCACAAATTGCATTAGCCAGCATATGTTCTTCATAACTATACAGGTCAAAATTTTTTTTTTAAATTAAAATTAAAATTTAAGAACTCACACTTAAGGATATCCTTGATGAACCAATTAAATTATTGATTTTATAAATTTGTACCTTCGAGTATATACCCTTTCATTCACTATTCTGTGGATGTAATGGGAAGCCCACATAACTGTGACCAAAAAAAAGTACATAGTACACTTGGGAACAAGAATTTGTGTGATCAAGTCAAGAGTAGAAGAGTGGTTTTCTTCATGGAATACTATTTTACCTGAAATCATAACTGACACAAACTAGGAGTATTGAGACTTGGGAAGGAGGTTGATAATTTCTCAAAAAAATATAAAACAAACCTGTCCCTTCAAAGGAAAGCAGCCACAATATGTGTAGTTAATGCTAATGTTTGAGTAAGGGAAAGTCAGAAATTTTGAAAGCTTGTGTCTGCCACCCAAATTTTGTACTTTCTTGTACAAAATCTATAAAGATATCTCTTTATAAGCTGAGTAGTGATAGCAATAAATGCGATTCTTTTGATATTTTAACAATCAATTTGTTAATATCTGTCAGATCAGCATAGCTCAACGAACTGATATTTTTCAAATAATCAGTATGTGATATTACAAAACAGACCTGAGTACAATATCCATTCATACTTCAAGACAGACAAATGGATTAAACGTTAGAGAGTATGTGATGTTTATTAACGTTATTTCAGATTTTACACTGCAACTAACATTTAGTCAAGTTTTGGTAAAAACTAAAGAAGAAGTGCCGCAACTACCTAAAAACATCTATTAAAATACTCTTTCCAGTTTCAACTTCATGAGTCCAGGTAGTTTTCGTATTTGTCAACTGAATAATATATTGTAAAATTACATGAGAAAAGACATCAAACTCTGGTTTTCTTATATTTGGCCAGGCATTAATGAACTTATGGAAATGTAAAGCGATACTATTTCACAAATTTGGTTTGTTTTAGAAAATGCATTTTTCATAAAATTTATTTATGTTTTCAAGTAATAGACTTATCATTGTTACTTTGAAATGAGTAAATAGGATAAAAATGTTATTTTCTAATAAGGTAAAAATCAATAGATGTAACTCAAGCCAGTGAGAACCATTGTTCTAGAAACTATATCTACACTTTTACAGTTTTAAATTCAGAGAAAGGTAGATGTTTCATTTTCCTCTTCAGATTTGTTTGTGATTTTCTAAAATATTCTTGCTAGTGACAATAGCCTAAAGAAACATCAAGCCTCTCCATTTGGAAACCACTCTCCTTTATGATAGCTTACATTGCCCAAGAGCACTATATCATCTGTCCCTTACACGATTCAGGCACATCTAGGAAAACAGGAGATTACCAATTCTGATCTAACAACATCCTAATTCCTAATGGGAATGAGAAGTGATTGGCTTGATCTGCTGGCAATGGCAACTGAGACCGTTATTCCAGGTCACGTTGGGCTCTGATAGTTTACACCTACTCTGAGAACCAAGGCCAGGAGTTAATACTTCATATCTTGTAAGATATCATTAAAAGCTTACGAAAACAGAGAAGGTATGTATCCCTAATCTATAGTGAACTGAATATTTCTTGTTGTGCAATTTATGCTTGATCTGTTTTGTTATCCTGTAAATGCTGATGTAAAAACATCCCTTGTGACATCCTGACTTTAAACAAACTAACAAACAAAAAAACCTTATTCTCATCTTTGTGTTATGTAGTACCCCATCTGTGACTCTGTCCTTCAATTTGCTCATGAGTGGCTTGATTCACTTGCTGACTAGAAAGCATTAAGCCCCTATGGCTTACGCTTTAATTTTAGGCCTAAAAGTAATAAAAATTGTGATGCTAGCTGGCTGTTTCCTTAAAAATAACACAAGAACTCAACATTATAGTTCTCAGTCCTATTTGGGGTTCAGTCCCTTGCTAGCTAATGTCACAGATTCTTAAAATGGAAACATCTCTTGAAAAGTAATTAAAACAAGAATTCTTCCAAAATTGGATTTTTAAAATTAATGTTTTTATTTTTATCAAAGTAATGCTGTTTGCAAATGATTTAGAGGACTATTAATAAATACCTTGTGCAGAAAATAGCACCAGGTTGAAATGTACCAAAACATGTATTAATTGCCCCATAAAACATCCTCTCTTATGGCTTATTGCTTAAAGGAGGTGGAGTTGCCTAGGCAACCCTTGCATCCTATAATGCCACACTAGTTAAAAGAAGGCTTACTCAATTCCTGCTCCACTCACCAAAAGCTAACAGAGAAGCTGCATGGAAGAGTTCTCAATGTTTACACTTGACTGCAAATGCTGCTGCACATTGTTCAGTAACAAGCAGTATTGTTTACAGATCAATTCAGGTCAGACATTCCAGACCAATATAAAAGTTCCAAATGATTGAAATATCAATCTTCCCCTATCAATGAAATCTGTACCTTTCTTCAGTCTAACTTAAATAGCATTTAATTACCTAAGAAAAAGAACAAGTTAACAAATTAAACTTAAATGTCCACTGAAAATTTAGAGATGTTTTTGTTTTTAACTATTTTTAAATTTCTTGACTTGCTCTGTTTCACTTTTAAATAACATCAATTTTCTACCCTCATAATGCCATTCAACTCAATTGCCCACAGAGCTGTTTTTATACTGTTATAATCCACATGTACTAATAATTTAATTTCTACCTCTGTTGCTTACCACCAATCTACATAATGAAAATTATGACTACAAATGCTTTGAATATATCTTTTAGGGTCCAGGTTTTAGTACTCATACTAGATAAAGAGAATAAATTTAGATAATTTCAGGAAAAGTTTCAATGAAGTGGTACATGGTGTAAAAGGATAACTTATTCCAAGTCCCAGCATCACAAACTTAGATATGATTCACAAGTAAATACTAAAACCTTTAATTAGAGTAGGGCCATTTGAGAAGCAGAAAATCAGTCACTGTAAATGAAGAAATATATTTGGGGACTCTAGGACACCAACATAGAGAAAACTAGGGAAGATGAAAACACCTATGTAATCACATCTATCAGGAGAATTGCTTACTCACCATAAATAACTTAAAGGTAAAAAAACCCTCCATGTGTGATTTGAATAGTTGCTTTAGATGTCTTAAGTCCCAGAAAGTGTTTGCAATAGTGCCTCCATCCTTTTAGCCCTTAAATTCTTTAGCAACATTTTGTTTTTATCTTATCTTTTTTCCAAACTGATTCTAGAAAATAATGTTCATTGCATATTTCCATAACTATTATCCTTAAAACACAGTGCATAAAACTGCACACAAGACTACAGACACGATCTTACCAGCTCTAATAACAATATGGCTTCTGACTTTCTTATTTTTAGTGTTTCCCTATTATTCAGCCTGTAAGTGCATTTACTTTTTGTGACTATACTATACAAGTGTTTGATCATACTACACATGCAATCTAATAAACTGTTCCTTTATTCTGTATGACCTAATTTTTAAATAAGAACTCACACATTTTTGCATTTTTTGTGATTTTTTGAACCCAAGTATAAAACTTAAAAATTCATCCTAATTATAATCCTAATTAAAATTCATCATTTTAGTTTTGACCCTATTTTCAACTCTGTTTATTTCTGATTCTGATATCCCATGTATTCTGCATTTGACCTTCACAATTTATTCCTTGCCTTGTTTACATACCTGTTGTAAAATCTGTTTATAAGTCAAACAAAAATGGTTTAATAAGTAATTAAGGCTATGGACAGAACCGCAGATAAGAAATGCTAGTGAATCCTACAGATGATGACGATGTAGTGCATGAAAATTCTAATAAAATAGAGAAGGGGACTGGGAAAATCATCAAAAATTAGGCAACAGTCAGAGGGAAAATATCTCATATTGTAAGTGGTGGGGGGAGAACAAATATGAGCTGTTTTGGAGAGAAATAAAAGAGCAATATTCTGAAGACAAACAGAGGAACAATTATTTAAGAGTGGGTTGGCCCTCAAATTGACCTACTCATGCAATTTAGGCAGATCCTAGTCAATGTGCATAATGGCTTAAATGTAAGCCCCTGAAGAAAACAGACATCTAGGATCTTGTGTTTGAAAACAGATCCAATGTGAAGTAAAGTTCCTAATGAAGGCTAGCTTGAAGAATAATGATAAATGCTTGAAGTGAAGGCACAGTCTCCAAATACATTCATATATAGCATAAATATAGTTGTGTACAGCTTCACAGAACCCAAATAAATAGGAAGGATGGAAGCTATAGTCTCATTGATGGAATGACCAATCCCACAAAGTAATAGCTGGTAAAGATTTTTATAAGTGAATATTGTTTATTTATCCACTCCTGATTACCAATGTTTATGGAGCCAGACCACTTTTCAAAGTTCCAGGGATGTAGTGGTTTTTAAGAAGGCACATTTCCAAACTTCATGGAGCCTATAACCTAGTAAGGGGAAACATATAAAACCTATATACATATACTTATTTAAATTTCCATTTATGATAAACCCAATAAAAGACAAGTTCAATATCTAATAACATCTATTAGGAGAATTAGGTTAGTCTGAGAGATTCTGGGAAGGCTGCTTTGTGGAGATGTTGCTCTGAGAAGATTGTTAGATTAAAAGGTACAAAAACACAGCAGCAGTGTACTGAATACAGGTGTTTCTCATTGAGAAAAAGAAGTTCTAAGCAAGTCAGTATGGATGGAAACATGAATATGGGGAAGCACTTTCTTAGATGGAGTTGGGTTTTGAAGGATCCAGGTCACTGGGTTCTATGAGATTTCAGCCGTAACTTTAATATCAAAAAGTGATCATTGAAAAAGACCACTGCATTTGCTGATAGGTAAATAGATTAATGGGACTCAGAATAAGACAGTAATAATTATGAGGCAATTGCAATAGTTCAATTGAGAAATATTGGAAACATGTGCTATGGTAGTGTTGGTGAAGATAATAAGTGAATTCAGCATATTTTTAGACTTCTTTTAGTTTTCAAATGAATATAAAAGATAGTTACTATGAGAAATGAAGTAGTTTAGTGTGAAATTCTGCTTTGGATAAAGGGTTTGACTAGATTTTACTATTGTTCATTCTAAGAAATTCTATGACGTTATTATTCTTTGACACTTACAACCCACTTATTTTGCATGAAAGAATTACCTTTGAATTCATTATCCCAACTCCACTGAGGACCGTGAGGTTGGAACATAGAATTTTATTTGGTTCACTCTGTGTTTTTCTGTTTTCTACCTCTGAAGGCCTGACAGAGGTGACCTATTTATTTATTTTTCAGAATACTTAATTCCCCTTCTGATAACTGTGGAAGTTAATATGTTGACAGTGTGACAGTCGTTGAGGATAACAAGTAATTACAAACAAACACTAAAACTAAAATAAACAGTTTATACAATGAGACTGGCTGCATCTCCATGGGTTGAACATGATTAAAGACCTGTGAAAATCCTCCAGAATGATTTTCCAGCATGCTGTGATCCTGAGGGAAGGATTCTTTATGGTTCCATCTGCATCCAAGTTATCACCAGGCTCCCTCCAACAGAAGGACAGGAGATTTTTCAATTAAGTTTTTATGAATAAAGACAAAAACCTTTTCTGAAGCAACAGTCTAGAAATCAATGGCAACAAAATATTCAATGTGTGGCACAGCCATTAATTGGATAGGTGCCAACAGTGGAAAGCAGGGATTGGGGGGAGTGTGCCAAAAGAGAATATAGGGCACAATTGAATGCGCCTTGACAAGTTTGTGTTCCTCTGGTCCTATCAGAATGGACAATCTGAATAAGATCCCTAATTGTCTTCCTGGTTTAATATCTCCTGGTTATATGCTATAGTTTGTTTATTTTTGTTATATTTTATTTTAGATCAATAGACTTTAGAGAAGGAAAGCCAATATTGTATTAAACAATTGGACATCAAATTAAAGTAAATTAGCTTTCATCAAGGATACATAATTCCAATGCTTAAGAAAATAAGACAGGGACTATTACTGCCAGAACTACTTTCAGTTTTAAATAGGAGATAGATTTTCTATATGAAGTTTACAAATCTTGTCACAGACTTTGTGAACCTCAGCCTCGTTTTGGAGATATGAGGTTGACAACAGCTACTTCACAGGGATGCCTGCAGAGAGATGGCCAGTGAGAATCCTCACAGAAACCTGTGCGCAGCATCCAGCTCGCTGTGGTCAGAAACCAAGATGGGTGCTCTTATTTATTCTCTCATGATTTTTAAGCAAAGAACCTCTAAAATGTAAATGTCAATTTTTACTGATTTAGACATATTAAAGCATTTTCAGTGGAAAAAGGAATTCCATCAGTAAACTGCGTGTCTCTCTCCACTTTCAATGTACCTAACAGTTATTCTCATCATTTTTTATTATGTACTATTCTTTTAAAGTTGAAAGAAAAACTTTACTCTCCCCAGTTAGCAAGGCAGGCCTCAAAGATTTTCTATTCCTCTTTTGATAAATTACATGATATGAATCAGTTTTTACTGCACAGTATGAACTGTTTCCTATAATAAAAATATCCTCACAACAATTCCATCACCTTTATTGAATTGTGGAATTTTATTTGAGCTGCTTTCACACAGACATCCAGGAAAAAAAAAAAAAAGAAGAAGAAGAAGAAGAAGAAGAAGAAGCATTAGTAGAAATCAGAGATATAAACTGTCTCTAAGATTGAACTGTTTAATCTTCCAAAAAAAATCAAGTTCATGTTATCTTACATTTCTACCCCTTACAATTAAGAGAACTGTTAGGAGAATTTTGGAAGAAGTAATATAGAAGCAAGCATTGTTATTTATGCAAATTCGGTAGTTTCTTAGTTAAAACTATTATTTTAAAACCAAAGATTATGCAGTGATCTATACTTTTCAGAGTAACATCTTCTGAATGACTAATTTCATTTGGCTTAGATAGCCCTGCTTTAAAGTTGAAGAATCTAGTATTTAAAAACATCAGGTGTCTTGCCTGATGCTAAGTCAGTATCAGGGCCACACCCAGGATGCTGGACTCCTGGCAAGCTGCAGTGTCTGAGTGGCAGTATCTGACAGGCACCCTGGAAAGAGGCAAAGAGGAGCACCTGAGCTCACCTTCACCAAGAATAGCTGCTTCCTTGGAGAGAACTACAATACATCCTCATGAGATTACTATTTCCTTTCTTACATTCTAAGTGTTTAACTTAGAAGCACAGAAAATTGAAGTATATGAGAGTGTAAAAAAATCCTAATTATAGAGTTCAAATGAGAAATTCAAAGGGGTTTAGATATGAGAGAGTATTTTCTTAAAAGTTATCAGGCTGTACCCGAATGTAAAATGGAAAAAAAAAAAAAAAAAGAAATATTTTGGTTAATCTTCCTCTGTCAGATAATAAAGAGCACAGGGGTAAAAATTAGTCTTGATCCATCAGCAGTATTTGACCAACTCTTCACTCTCCTCTTTCAAATACTTTTTTTCACTTGAATTTTTGCTTTGAACCTTCCATCTGTTCTTTCCTAGCCTTATTTCCTTGGGTGTGTCCTTATTTCTCCAACTTGTAAGTTTGGAGTACCTCAGATCTCAGATCTCTTTTCTCTTATTCCTCCCCAACCCTCCCTGCCCCTTTCCCTGTTCTAATGTCATTCAATTAGTAGGTGATGTCATTCAGTCTCATGACTTTATTTAACGTTAATATGCTGCACTTGCAAAAGTTGCTTTCCTCTCTGAGATTTCTCCCTTAAATTAGTACGAAGATTTCAGATAGAAAAGATGACTAGATTTAGAAGTCAGGATAAGCTTCATAGAGTAGCTATGTGGGATTTGAGCTGGTTTTGAATGATGGACTAGGTTTTTAAACAGAGAAGAAGAGTATGTGAAGTTATCCAGGAATGGTTAAAAAATGCCAGTGTTCTGCTTAATAGGCCAAGAAATAAAATAGTCAAGATTAAGTGGAGAGTTGAGTGATGGGCAGCACAAAGAAAAGACCTTAAAAATTTTCTTTAGAATCATTTTATGGATAAAATTAAACTCAGGAGATGAACTTTTAGTTTAGATGTAGCTGTTCCCTTCCCTAATAACCTATATATTTAAAAGAGCCACTGGTATCATTTCTAGTCAGTTTGATACTAAAGATGATACTAATTATTCTAAGGAAGAGTTGGAAACAAATTGAAAAACATGAGACCCAAAACATACATTCTTTATATGTGTTCTAGGTTAACAAAGAAGGTACTTGTGGGGAGTAAGTATTTCCTATAGTTCAAATTTTCTTTTGATATCTAGATAATGTTGAGAATCAGACACATCAAAACCATACCCTTTTTGTCCAATCACGTTTTTAAACATATGCCCTGCTTTACAGAATCTAAGCATAAAACTCAATAGATTTCCCTGCATCTTTGTGTTTTAAATCTAAGGGTGTCTGTGTCACAAAAAAACTTTGATTAAGTATATCTACTATGTTTTGCTATTGTTAATCTGTCTTTTGTTATAAGAAGTTTCAACCACAACCCTTGTTATAGGGAGGAAAGGAATCACCTTGTTTCTGTCACTTCATTAAAAACAGTCATAAATCAGTTATTATTTGGAGAAAAAATATAGTTATAAAGACATGAATTTCACTATAGTTTTCTACAGGAGGATATAAAGAGTATAACTAAGTTGTAATAAAAGTCAACGTTAGTGAGATAATGTTCAATGTCATGTTTTTAATAGGAAAAAACTTGGGGGTATATTTCTATTTATTTTGAAATTTTATGGTGTAAAAAAGGGTCATCTTTTGCAATGTAATGGAAAGGATCTTCAATGAGAAATTGGGATTTGTATGGCTTCTTTATGGATTTGGTACTTGAGCTTAATTATAGAAGATAATCATTATATTTTTTTCTTATTTGTAAAATGTAAGTGGTAACTACCCTGTTTTATTGAATTGTCTCTGAATTAATAAAATGAATATAAAAGGCATTGATGTATATAAAACAAAAGGCAAATGGAAAGTGAAATTTTAGATATTGCTATTATTATAAATAATATTGCATAAGATCTGATTAGAGAAATAGGAAAATAGCAACAGAATTGAGAGTTGAGCCTAGTTGTGTAAAGATGACTGATACTATGCAGAATAAAAAGTGAATTAAGTTGACTAAATTATGGTTTAATTTTTCTCTTTGGACTAGACTTTGATGTCATTAAGCATTTATATCATAACTGCCAGAAATATCATTTCTCCAGGTGTGCATTAAGTCAGCTGCAAATCAAAGAATACCAAAATGAAGTAGGATTAAAGAAAATAAAAAAGAGGTGAATTCTTTGAACTAATAACTGAAAAATACAAATATAGAGGTTTTTTTTGTATAGTTTCATCCAAGTTTAAATATATACCACCATGTTTATTTTCTCTCTATCTATTGCTGCTTTCTATGTTATGGTTCCATCTTCTGATAGATTTTCCCATCTTGATATCAAGACAACTAAAATAGATCTACAGCCATACTTCCAAGTTCATTGCCAATGACAAATAGCACATCTCTCTTCTGCAACAGCCCATCAAAATCCTAATGGTGTTTTATTAGCTATGATTGTGTCACATTCTTTTCTGCGAACAAATTACTATGGCCACTGGAAGGCAGTATTCTGATTGGTCATACCAATGTAGGATGAACACCCCTTGAATCAGAATTGAAATCAATAGCACCATAATGACATAGGCCAAGTACAGAAGGGAAATTGGATCATTGAGGAAAATAGGGTTCTCCTACAGATAGAAATAGTAATGGATTGAAAAATCAGAAATCAGCAAATGTTTATAACAAATGTACATTAAAACAGTAAGAATTGACATTATCCAAAAATCAAAAAATGCATTTGTATCTACTAGATCTAATTCTAGCATTTTAGAATTAAGATGTAACAACCTTAGAAAAGACTTTTTCACCAAAATACAACTCTATGTACAATGTCAGTGGAAATAAGCAGGTCAGTGAGACACAAAGAGATGATGATAAATTCATGTACAATGTACATATTGAAAAGTTGTATTGCATAAGCATGATATGAATTCATTAACATATAAGTAATATATTACTAAAACTATTAACAAAGGATTCATTACCCATGCACCTACATAGTAGTATGGTACCCCAAATCACTCTCAATATTAAAATTAAAAGGAAAGATAAGGAATAACATACCTAATTTGGTCAAACCAGTACTGTGGGATTTATCTGGAGTTGCCACAGAGGCCTGGAAGGCATATTTAACTAAAAGATTATATGTAGTTATAAAAAAAAAAAAAGAAAGAAAAAGAAGAAGTGGGCTATCATATTAAATACATTAAATCAAATGTGCATATTTATTAACTTGGATGATCTTATATTCCTGCTGACATTCTCAAGTTATTTTAATTAATAAAAAATATAGTATTCATGCCAGATTGGTTTGCCCATTCTGTTAACAAGACAAGGAGTGCCAGGTGTGATGGTAGATACATGTAAGCCCAGTGACTTTGGAGGCTAACAAAGGAGAATTGCAAATGTGAGGCCAGCCTGAGACACATACTGAAACCCTATCTCAAAATAAAAAAATAAAACGGTTGGGGTGTAGCTTAGTGGTAAAGCATCCCTGAGTTCAATCCCCAGCACTTCCCCAAAAAAGGAACATAGGGAAGGAACCCTTCAGCCAACATAGAGTAAAGGATGCCTCCCCTGGATTCCTATTATGTATAGCCACCCAAGAACGCAGTCATCCTATCCAGGAAGCTATTTCTGATGTTTTCACTGTTCTTGGGAAAGTTGGACCAGTCCAGAGGGGCTTGTGAGAGAATTGATAGGCTCTAAGCTTCTGTGAACATCACTTTGTTCATTGGTAAAATAAGAATAGATTGCTTAACTTTTCTGCATGTAGGCACATTATTGAGATAAAATAAATTAAAATGGTTCAAAACGTAGACAAAAATTTGAGTTGTTTTGATGTAAGTTGGTCTTCTGATCAGATATACATTTTTTTTTTCTGCATTAGGGAGCCCTGCATCATTAAAATCGACAGGGGATGCATGTGTCTAGGGAAATGATGCAGGCACCTGTTGGTTCATTTGTCAGTTAATTATTATTTGAACAGGAAGCAAAAGAGGAAAGATTAATGATATCTCAACATATCTAAATTGAGGGGTTTCAAATTACAGAAAAATTATAAATATCTAGGATAAAGCTAAGATGTATGAAATTGTGAATTTGGAAATTACCATAGTTTGCAAAGAGTTTCTGTATGTGAAATAATTGAATTTCAAAGCAACTTCACCCTTTTGGTCATATATTAACATCATAAGCAAAATTGTCTTTTCATAGAGAATATAAAATTATTTAATATTATGGCTCACAAACCCAATAAGCTTTAGGAACTATATCTGGCTTTACATTCCCTTAATGCAAATGACAATTCTCTTTGAATCTAGAGAAACAGAAAAACATATTTAAAATAAAGTAACATCTGTCATAGCAAAATTCTCACACTAAAATGTATAAAAGACAATGACAAACCTCCAGGTAAGAATTTGAAGTCTGATAGAGTTTTCCTGAATATATTTTGCTTTTCAAACTATGGTCCCAACTAAGAAAATACAGTGACTGAAGCATCTTATCTGCTGACTCTACTGAGAAGGTTTCATCACATCATTTATGTCAAACACAATTCAGCCTCCTAAATTAAATAATAATTTTTTTTACTCCCCCCTTTCATCCCAGGAAATATTACTGTCATTACATTAATTATTAAGTTCATGACCCATAAAAATAAAATGAGAAATCTATACGGCTATCTCATCTTTGGGCTAGTTTAGATAGTAACAAAATAAATGGTTTCCTCAAGATGTTATGTTGATTGAGAAGAGGGTTTTGCTTTTGTTTATTTCCATCTTCTTGAACACTGTTTAGAAGAAGGACTACTTTCACTTAAATGAGAAATTGTCTTCATCTCTACTTCCTAAACATTTATCCTATGTTGGTATTTGAAATACGCTACTATGGACTACCAAGTACTTAGGTTTTCTACTAATCATTATGTTGTCCTTCTATTTCCTTTCTTGTTTTGATTGAAGATTATACTCCTTATCAGAAAGTCATGGTTTATAAATAATCTTTTAAAATAAGGAAAGCAGTAGTCAGTTTTAGAACATATTTGTAACATACGTCCTCCAATTTTCCAAAACAAATGAAATATTTTGAGAAAGCACTTTGACTGTCAAGAGTCAAAGTGATTCCACAGAACACAGGAGTACAGCAAGATAATAGTCATTGCTACTTCCCAATTTATAAGTCTGTACATAATCCTAGCTCAGTTAGTAGTTCTGGATGATTAAAGGATGTGGAATAAAAGGCACGCACTAGGGAAACTCCTGCTAAAAGAATTCCTTACAAATCAAATTGTTGGTTCTAAAAGAAGAAGATTATTATTTTCTGAAGGTAGAAAAGGACACATTATTTTGATTATTGTAACTATTATGAAAACAATATTTTGGCCAAACTTCTCAGTATCATCTCTGAATCTATGGGTATGCTTAAACATGTTCAGAGAATCCACAATGTCAAAACTACACCTATAATAAAACTAAGACAATATATTTACTTTTAACAGCATTAACATTTGTATTGATGGTACAGAATTATGGTAGAAAAAACTTCTGGTGCCTTAGAAACAACATAGTAGTACCCATTTCTACTAGTGACCATTTTATCATTGATCACTACATAGTAAACATCTCAGTGTTAATTTCTAATTTGTAAAGAGTAATGTACAAGCACCATAAATAAAAGGCACATAGGATTCTCAATTATTTTTAAGAACAGAATCCTGAGATAAAAAATTAGAAAATTACTTCTTTAAACTATAATAATAAATATTTCAGAATAAGTTTTAAAAGTTTTACTGGTGTTCAGACTATGAGAAAGAGTGATAAAAATAGTGCAAGAAAGATATAATGTTTATCTTCTAGAGGTCCATAATTTGGTTGGGAAGATGATATGTTCATTTTTATGACTAAAAAATATGAATGGTATCTAATGACTTAGCACAGAATGAGTGACTCTGTATTGATTCTTATGCTAGTAATTCATATTTCAAAAACAACAGAAATATCTCAAGGGTCAATTTTGTACTCTTGCTTCTTTCAATAACAGGCTTTTTTGTATATTTGATTTTTATTATATTATTTATAATAGATTAATCATTGAAAATGCTGTAGGGAAGATTTCCGTCTCTCTTTGAAGGTATTTAGATGTCATTTTTATTGTACCTGGAAATTTCATTTTGCTCTTTAAGACTATAAACTTCCTATCTATAAATTTTCATGACCTATTGGATTCCTTCCCATTCTTCTCTAAAATTCCATGATGGTCTATCATGATTAAATTCTTCATTATTGCTCAAGATTTGGGGAATTCATATATTATAGAATAAAATTATATGAAAGGAATACATCCTATCTTAAAAACACACTCAGTCATAGCTGATATTGAATTTTTATAGACATAGAATTGGCTTAAATAGTTTTAAATGGCCAAGAAATATAACAGACTTAATGATTCCTATCATACAACTCCATATGCTGAGGATAATTATTACCAACATTTTGAAGATAATTTAAAAATCCCAAAGAGCAAATCATTAGGATCAGTTATTTCTAAGAAAAGAAGTATCAACTGTACCAACATTATACAAAAAAATAACTTGAGACTTAAAGAAAAATATCCATCAATAGAATATTTCAGAAATTCAAAAAGTGTAGTATCTCACCATTTCAGGTAAAAACGTGTTTGATGTCCTTCAAAATTACTTATTTATAAGACAATGATGTCAAAAATGATTATGAACAATTGATTTTTTATTAATCATGAGGAAAGACTACTGTATCTAAATGAATATATTTTTAACAAATGCTTCTAAATTTTAACTACATTTTTAATTAAATATTATAACTTAATATGTGACATGTAATTTAAAAATTCAACACTTCTTTTGTGTATCCTCATTTGAAACTTTGCAAGTTTCTCGTATTTGATCTGTTATAGTTACTTGGCTAATGATCTATAGTCATAGTAACAGAAGAAATTCAAACTTAGTTTGAATTCAAAGCACGGGTCTATATTCTACAAGTCATATTGTAAGTTTTATGTACCTCCCTAGTACTAATAGCATAATCCAAAGGAGGGTAATAGTTAGTGAGGTGTTTGAGAAAAGCTTAATGATAGATGTAAGATTGAAACTGAGTATTGAAGGTAGTTAGAATTTTTATTGACAGAAAAAGCATTACAGTCTGAATGAACATCACAAATAGAGTCATTTCTTTGCTCAAAGTTTCAGTTTTGGTAGACTAATAGTAATTTTAATATTTTATTACCAAAAATATCTTACATTTATTGAGAGTTTACAGGCAAGTACCATGCAAAGCATGTTTGAAAATGATCTCATTCAATTCATAAAACAATTTTAAAGGTTTCTATTAATCTCATTCAAACAGAGGAAAAAATGAATAATAATATTCCTGAGAGCTTAAGGAAAAGAGCAGAAGAGTGTTCCAAACCTGAGTATATCCATGTCTACCACCTGAGTTCATAAACCATAGCATTCAGTTTCCTTTATCTTTTATTTCCATTTTTAAGGTAAAACAAAATAAAAATGAAACAAAGCAAAACAAAAAACCAATAGGGGAGATGGAGAGATGAGCAAAGACTAGAATTGCCAAGAAAGGCTTCATGCAGGAACTGTATTTGAGTTTAGCTTTGAAAGATATGCATACTTTAGACATGCAAAAGGGAGATGAGAAAATATAGTATGAATAAAATATAAATATGAAAGAACTGTGTGTGGTAGGAGAGTGGAAACTGCATACAACCACACTCAACCCAGTTTACTAGCAAACAAGGAAAGTGTGGCTTCATCATTGCTAATTCTTTGGACTTCTCTTTCATTGAAAGTTTTATTTAGACTTCTGAGTATATATGCTGAATTTCAGTGAGTCACCAGGGATTTAGGAGACAAATATCTAGCGTGTTACCCAGTAGTGAATAATAGGTAAGCTTGCCGTGATAGAGGTACAAATTCCACCCCACATCAGATTCTTCAAGTTAACAATCCAGTTCTTATATCTCCTTCTACCACATGTTCACATTTTCTCCCTCTTCCCAATTCACTGTTCACAGTTACTCACCAGATATCTTACACTGAATGTACCTGTGAACACAAGCATTTCACATGCAAATGTCACCCAGGTTATGTGTTCTGTCTAGCCTCAGTAAATTAAAAAAAAAAAAAAAAAATCATAGCTCAGTGCAGTCGTGCATGCCTATAATTGCAGTAGCTCAGGAGGTTGAAGCAGGAGAATGGCAACTTTAAGGCCAGCCTGGGCAATTCAGAGAGACTGTGTCTCAAAACAGATAATAAAAAGGACTGGAGATATAGCTCAATGGCAATGTGTCCTTTAGTTGGAATAAGAAAAAAATGTTATCATTTTAGTTGGAACTACATAATTATTATTATTCCTAACGTTAGAATTCAGAAGCACCCCAGGTGTGGTGGCATACACCTGTAATCCCAGCACTTGGGATGCTGAGGCAGGAGCGAGGCACTTAGCAACTCAGTGAGACCCTGTCTCCAATAAAATACAAAAAAGGGCTGGGGATGTGGCCCAGTGGTCGAGTGCCTCTGAGTTCAATCCCTGGTACAAAAAAAAAAAAAAAAAAAAAAAAAAAAAAAAAAGAATTTAGAAGCACATATAAAATTTCACAGCCCAAATATAATTTGGACCAACTTATGTAAAAGTCTTTATTTCTTTGTATTTATCTCCTTTTTTTTCTACACCTTTACTTCTGTAATTCTTGTCCTAATTCATTCTTCATAGCTTTCTGCCTGTCCATTTCTGCCCAAGTATCAATGATCAACTTCTGTTACATTTCCTGCCTGAAACCTTCCTTGGTCATTTGAGTTTTCACTGTCTTTAGTTACCTCTCAACTTCTCTACTACTTTAAAAGACACGTACATTTGTCACACAATTCCATTCATGGTTTTAGCATCTGCCCAAGTATTTGTTTGGCAAGATACTGATACCTAGAATGAAAAAAAAAAAAAAAAAAAAAAAAAAAAAAACTGGTACTTGAGTATTCCAAACACAGCATTTACAAACTTGAAAGTACAAAGTGAGTTGTTCTTGGAATAACTCAGCTGATCACTAACTTACTATTACTTATGTGATTATACCCATCAGAAACTGCCTGTCTTACTCTGTCATTGACTTCTTACAATCATTAACTTTCCAGGATCCCAAGAAATTATCTTGCTCATTTTGTGTCTGTCTCTGGTTCTTTATTTGAAATTTTCCCGGCAGATATAAGATTCCACATTCTCTTTGTCCTATGTTTATGGTTCTCTCTTTTGAATCGAGGTATTTGGATTCCCCACCATTGTGCTTCAGTAAATAAAAACTATAATTGTTAGAGTTTACCTGATTTTCAATTCCTGAGATTCTCTTTATGGACACTGACTTCCAGAAATCTTAGAATATCATTAGCACATTTATTTTCTATCCTGTGTAGTATTTTTGTATACTACTCTTTTGTCTGGATTGTCTTAGTTACATGGCACTAGTGTTTTATATTTTTTCTTTCTATCTATCTATCATCCATCCAGGCAACTATATATATATATATATGATGAATAAGAAATTATATTAAAATGTCTATGCTTTTTAAAAAAGTGAATAATCCTGCTGCCTGTCATGAAGTATAAGAATTTACTTAAATAGAGCCAAATAACACATCACATGTACTCAGCCATAGGAACATATTGAATGCTCAATAAGTATTTGTGATCTAAAATATATAAGCAACAATTCCTAACTTTTAATGTTATTAATAATCTATAGGAGGATGGGAAATTTTGGAGCAGCCCAACTTAATACCTGCTGGATGGATAGTTAGCTATCTTGCAGATTCCTAGAGGTAATTCAATGTTTGAGTCCAAATAAAATCAGCAGTGAATACACAAAGAAACTTTGCCTGTGGTTTAAAAGCAACTGAACATGTAAAAATACTGAACATTTTCCAAAACTTGAAGCTAATATTTAGCATAATTTCAAGGTGTTCTTTGGAATAATTATTTTATGCACTAAGATGAAAGAAAAACTTGCTCATTAGTTTAAAAATATGCCAATAATACCACAATATGAAAAAGAGGGAAAATCACTTCTGCCACACAAACATCAAATGTCAGATGTCCATCATTTCTAGGGCTGCCCCATTAGACCTTTACTTACTGAATGGATTCATTGAAGTTTGTATAACTCTCCTCGTTCCATCTTTTCTTGTCCTTTGGGCATGTGTTAACAAGTATAGTAGTTCCCCTCTTCCCTATGGCTTTACTTTCAGAGATTTCAGTTATCTGTGGTCCAAAATTATTAAATGAAAAATTCCATAAATAAAAAAAATTTGTAATATTTCAGTAGTATACATTCTGAACAGTATAGTGAAATCTCACTCTGTCCCCCATCCTGCTTAGGATATTAATCATCCCTTTGTCTAGTATGTCCACACTGAATAGACTACACATCCATTAGTCATTTAGTAGCAGTCTTCATTATCAGATCAGCAGTGCTTATGTTCAAATAATCCTATAGCCTAATACTGCATCTAAAGGCCTGCATTATTCATTTATCTTCATCTGGTCATGTCGACACTGCATAATCTCACCTTATCACAAGAAGGTTGAGTAGAGTACCAAAAAAATGTTTTCAAAATGGAGAGACCATATTCACACAATTTTTTTATTATGGTACATTGTTATAATTGTTGGATTTTGTCATTAGTTATGGTTGATAATCTCTTACTCTGAATAATTTGTATTTTATCATAGGTATATATGTATGAGAAAAAAGCGTAGTGTGCATGTGCTTTTGTACACACACACACACACACACACACACACACACACACACTATCCACGGTGTCAGGCAACCACTGGGAGCCTTGAAATGTATTCCCATGAATAAGTAGAGACAACCGTATGCAAATAACTGATAAGCAATGGTCAAGAGAGTTCAGTCAAGAGAATAAAAAACCCAAACAGCAGATCCAGCCTATCTGTGCTAGTATATTTCCATGCACACTATCAATATTTATCAATAATTCAGCCCAATTCTATCATCCTCCTGGGTTGTGATGCCTAAAATCATGAGGAATATGGTGACAGATGTGTGGAGCACAGACTTGACCTTCAGAATGGTTGCTGCTGAGACTCCCAGGGAGAGATCTGAGAGGCTGCTATGGGCGGGTGGCCAGGCAGAATAAACACAAGGACTGGTTCACAGGTTTTTTTCCCCCTTGCTTTCAGTGGAGAGAAGGCACAAATTTCCATCTGTCCTTCTTAGCATTGTGAAGAAAAACATTCATCAAGAGATTGTGTTCCTGATCCAAAAATGTATTTCTAAACAGAGTTTTCCAGTAAGTAAGAAAGAGAGACAAATCAGTAATATTATAAAATGTAGAATCTGGAAGGAACATGAGGATAATATAATTTACAGAATTTATGTTTATTGTTTCCCATATATCAAAATTAGGAAAAGCATAAATTTCAGAAGTCAACTATGTTTCATTTTTTTCAGTGAATATTCACTTCCTTTTACTTATTTGCAGTGTATTTGATTTTTTCAATTTGAAAGCACTTCTTTAAATATTTTAAGGGAGTAAACTGTAAAGCAGAGTGCTTGCTTTTTCACTATAGGTCAGCCAGTCATTAAACCACAACCTTGAGCAAGATATTTATGCTTTGTCTCAAGTTCCTCATATGTACAATAGGGATGATAGTAGTACCACAATAGGTTGTAAGAATGGAATGACTTAATACATGTAAATTAATACATGTAAATCATTTAGAACTTTATAACCTCCACATCATAATTATTCAAACATTCTTAGATATATTTAGGTCCTATCACATAGTTAAATCAGGTATTCTCCCCATTTCATGGAGCAAGAATTAAGCTCAATGTCACAAAATTGTCAAAGACCAAGTGAAAGCTGCTCTTTACCCAGTATTCCCATTGGGTTCACAGAGGTGTTAACTAGTGGTCTTGTTCATAGACTGCATCCAAATTGCATTTTCTTCTTGCATAGAACGTGCTATTCTTACTTTTTCACTAATGCTTTTGTGTATTTTTATTTCTATTTACTGAACAGATTGTGAGCTCTGTAGGACGAAAACTATATTTATAGTTTTACCACATTTTTTACAGTCCCTGCTAAGATGCTGTAAAAGAACGATTGCACTGGGCACTTGTTAGAAATGAAAAAGAATATTTTATTCAAGACTTTTACTGTAGGGGGTCAAGGCTTGCAATAAAAGTGAGATGTTGAGCTCAATTTCCCTGCAACAAAGGCTGGGGGGAATTTTAAACACTTGGGTAAGCTAGTAGAAAACTATATGAAGATGTTAGGGGGAAATTTGTTCAGTGTGGTTGGGCCATGTGTGTTCGCCAATTGTCATTTAAAATTTTTGTTAATTTTTTAAATGTGCGAGATGATGAATTTGCTAATTACTTAAGCTCATTATAAACATTGAATAATTGTCACTTAGTAAAGTTAGGTTTCTATCCTTCCACAAAGATACAGAGATAGGATGACTCTATCTTTCTTACAATTGCATTTCAAAAGGATGGTTCAGGAGTCCTTGAGAATGACATTCTGGGTTATGTAAAATTTATATCTCAAAGGGGCAGAGAAAGAATTTATAATTACAAGTTTTCTAACGTAAATATTCTATGAAAAAAAGAAGTCAAAGGCCTATGGTAGGAAAAAGCCAGTTGAAAGCTTAGTCAAGCTCAGTGGACATTAAGGCAATCTTGATAAACATGAAAAACATGGTATACTACACTAAATTTTTTTCTGGAAACAAAAAGATCTCAGTCAAAATTCTTATTTTTACAATGTATATTGGTTCAATTAACATTTAAAAGGGAGATAGGAGATTATACAAAGAAGTAAAAAATAGTTTACAATAAATCAGTAAGTTTGAGAAGTTATAACTACTCTCTTTCCCTGACAGGGGTGGGAGGGGTTCAGTACTATGACTGACAAGCAGTCAACTGTATTACCACTTCTTGCATGCATGTCATTTTTGTCTATTACTTTGGTGAAAGTGCTCAAGAGCATTAAGATATTCACAAAATATCTAAGGAAAACACATAAAATAAGAAGCTGAATATTCAGACTTGGACATTTAAAATATTTTTATCTGCATGAATTCTCTTGCATCTAAGACTCAAGAGAAGGGATAGAGGCATCAGTGAGAGAAACAGAATTGCTGATAATGGTGACAGGAGAATCAATGGCCTATTTTGGGGGGAAACTAAAGATGAGAATGCTCTCTACCAGGGACAGATAACATAGGTTGCAATTTTTCCTTCCAAAGTATATTTCAAGTGCTTCTTAGGAGACTGTCTTTATCTTCAGTGTGAGTTTTATATTCTGAATATGTTTTACACTGAGAAAAGATCCTTAAGTTTGGTGAAGATCATTTATAGAGTTAATAGATTCTTTCATAAAAAGAGGAGAAATGACTGACAGTAAGTTTTCCAAGGATTAACTGAAATTATCTGTTCTCTTAATTGATGGCAAGTCACCATCTGGAGTTGCTATGTTTTCTGTAAAGATTTTTTTTTCTTTTGGAGACACTATAAGAGAGGAAATGAGCATATAATTCCTGTTCTGACTAGAGAAGGGAGCAGTCCAGACCTAATTAGATCAAATGTTTAATGACATGATTTTAGAGTGTGTATGTACTTCAATCTTTCTCTGTGCCTTTGCCCTAAAATCACAGTGGTCATCCATCAGCATTATGAGAACTTGGAAAGAAACGTTCGTGATGAGAGCTGTAGGGCAGACAAAGTTCTAAAAATCAATTTGCAAGTGATGATCAATAGTTGGTGTTACAATGGTACTACTTTTCTCCCTTTATTGGTAATCATGACATAAAATACATTTTTACAAATCTATGATTACTTTTTATACTTATATACCTCATAAGACCTAAAATAGTTACATTGTAATGCCTATATACTAAAGACTAGAATTTGATTTTATTCCTATACTCTAGCTTATTTATATATGTAGTAGATCTAATCTTATAATGTTTACTCAATAAATAGACTTTAGTGTTTATCTGTTACTGACTAGTTAAATTAAGAACATGATTTTTAGGAGAAAATATCCTCTTCAATGGAGTAGACCTTAAAAGTTCTATTTTTGTTTGGATTTTGTATATAGAATAAGATTATAGAATATGGTTTTGTTTCTAAATTCTTCCAACATATCATAGATAGTAAGTAACCTCTACCTAAATGATTATAGTGATATTGCCAGTGAATTCCATCTTATACAATTCCATCTTACTTAACCTATCAGTGACAGTTCACATAGCTAATTTATTTCCCATGAAATTAGATTTATTCCTCATTAGGTTGCCAGGATTCCACATTCTTTAGGTTGTCATTTGAGTTTCTCTTCCCCTAAAAGATCTCTTTACATGTTTTTGTCTCAACAAGTAGCACACTGTTCATCCAATTGATCTGGTCACAAACCTAGGAACATTCCTCTTCTTCCCTTTTCTTCGGCCCATAATCCCTCTGTGGGAAATACTTTTAAAGTAGGTCCTGATTCTCACCTTTCTTCTCCACCTCATCTACTTCTTCTCCAAACCACTACTATATATTTTCAAAATATGTAAATAAATTCCTTCCCCCCACCTTTTTTTTTTTTTTTTTCTATTCTAGGCTTCCTAAAGCCTATTCTACTTGCATGTTGATCATTATGTTTGGAAAATATAATTCTGGCAATTTCACTTCCCTTCTCAATTTCTTCCTTGTCTGCTTATTACACTAAAAATCCTGCATCAGACTTAGCTATGTTTTTCCCCCAGTGTAGTAATTGAAAATGTGAGATACAGGGGTGGAAATCTTAGATTTAATGGAGACTCTAGTGTAGAACTTTCTGCAAATTTCCCTTTAAGACTTGTACATAAAGGGCCAAGATTCTAGTACTATCTCCTAAGGTTGTTTATTATGAGAATTAAATAAGGTATTTGATAAAGAGCATTTAAGTGCTCAGTGAGTTCATGAGCTGCAGTAAGTACTTAATGAAGGTTTAAATTATGATGATAATTATGCTAATGTTAATGTTTCCTCCTTGAGTGAGAGCTTCATAAAGAGAAGGGTTGAGTTTATCTTGTATATTCTGTATCCAGAACCAGGCATAGAGGTATCACACGCAAGGTGTCATTAAGTAATTCCTTAATGAATGAATGAGTGAATGAATATAATAAACACTGTCATCTATTCTTATCCTCAGATGTTTTTGTCCTTTGATTTTCTCTTTTCCATCTATTTATATGTATTCATTTGTCTCAGACTTAGAAACAATTTTCTTCAGAATCAATTACTCTCCTCCATGTTCATTCCCCTTTCCTATACTGTTTTACTCTAAACCCAAAAGCAAGAGCAGTTATACTTGTCCATTTTTGTTACAAACAGTAGTTAAACTCACATTTGAGCTTTTAAAATATCTCTTGTTTTCTTCACATCAATTTATTACCTTAGGTGTTATGCTTATCTTATTTAGTTTTTCCACTGAATAACATTGGAAAACAGAAAAGTAAGTAGGAAAGGACATACATGAGTGTGTATGATATAGATACAGACACAGATATACCTTTACCCCTTGGTGTCCACAGGGGGACTTGTGTCAGTCCTAATTTCCATTATATACCTAAATCTGGTGATGCTCAATTACTTTATATAAAGTGACATAGTATTTTCAGATAATCAGCACATATCATCTGTATAGTTCAAATTACTTCTAGGTTACTTATAAACTTAGTCAAATATAAATGCTATTCAATTAGTTGTTACATTGTTTAGGGAATAATAACAATGAAATAAGCCTGTTCATGTTCATCATAGACATAATGTTTTGTACATTTGCAATCCATGGGTTATTATATATATATTTTGGAACATATACATTATATATAACACTATATATTATATAATGTATCATATTCTATAATATTTATATAATATTCTATAATGTTTATATAATATATATAATATATATTATATATTTGGAATCCATGGAAATTATATATGTGTAATTTCTTCTGACCTCAGAATGGTTTTTGTAAATCTAAAAACGTGGAAATCCAGAGATGGCTACCAGGAATCTGTTTAAGTCTACATCACTGTACTTCAGGTAACTATGGCATTCTTCAATGCTGTAGCTAATGTATACCTCCCTCTCTCCCTTCTAGGCGTGTTGTAGATTTATCCTTCCTGGTTTTCTTATGCTTGTATGGAGCTGTTTGATTGATTCTGGTCAGTGAACTGTAAGTGCAATGATGTGTGCCACTTTCTATGCCAAAGCCTTTAATTGCTATTATGACCTCTCCACAACTCTTTTTCTCTCTAGCATGGTGACTGGCTTTATTAGACATGGTAGTTGTTCCCATACACTATGTTCTTAGGTAGTTACAAAGAGCAGAGCCCTCAATTTATCGGTAATGAAGAATATGTAAGAAGTAAACTTTTGTCATATTATGCTACTGAGTTGGAGACTTTATTTCAACATAACCTACCTTATCCTTACTTACATTTAATTTGGCTTTCTCAACAAAGAGTGACAATTTTTTTTTTACTTCTCTTATTTCTTTGGAAATGAGAAAAGTGTAAATGATAATTTGTCATGTGGTCAAAAACAATACAACTTTGAGTATCCATCTCTGCTTGTCATAATTTTGCATGTACATGACATTATTAGAACATACATATGGTCATGCTGGTGCTTGTATTTCAGTCATTGACTATAACAGATCATGGAACTTCAGAATTTTAGTCTAAGTCTCTCATTTTACTTTTGAGAAAACTATAATTGAAATTAGTTTTCTAATAGTTTATGGTGATATTGATATTTAAAATTAGATAAATGAATTGAGTAAGGCTATCTCTCAGTGGTGCCAAATTATTTGTTTGGCTTGGTAAAAAAAAAAAAAAAAATACAGTAAATGTGAACATTTGATGCTACGTAAAAAAAGAAAAAAATTGTTTGGCTCCCTGTTTAACCAGATGTCTCTGTGTCAAGCAGTTACTGACTATGGAAAATATAATTGTGGTGTTTCTGTGTTTTATCTTCTGTCTAAGGTAAGCACAAGTCTTCCAAACACATTGACGCTAATACCGTCAATTTTGGGGGTAGGAAAACAGTAGGCTACTCAGAAAGGGGAGAGAAAAACCTCTTTCCAGCCTCTGAACAATTTTGCCCTACAGTCAAATTACTTTGCACTATCTGAAGAAATAACTCAGCTTAGTCTCCCATGTAGTTAGGAGGAGAGAGGGCAAGGAAAGGAAAGAAAATAGCAAAGCAATGGAAACAAAAAAAGAAAAGAAAAATGGAAAGAAAGAGCCATTTAAATATGTAGACACTGAAATAAAATTGAATTCAGACTCAGAAGAGAGAAAATATTTTGCAAAACATCTGGATTACTTTCTTTCTGTTAGATTTTATGGGTTTTGAGATATCTTTTTAAGTTTGTTTAAAGAAAGGGTTAACCTACTATGGGCTCCTAGTGACACTGATTAATTGCTTTTCACAACCTTGGTAGGACTGTCAATTCCAGTATTCTCATACATGCCAGATCCAACATTTTCTCTAGATTCTTAGAATTTAGAGGAAAAACCAAGTTTTAAGTAATTGTTATTTTAAAGAATGAACTAAGCAACAACTCAACTTTTGCATTATAGAGATAGACATTGTAAATCTAGTTAATTTCAACTCTTCTGTCATCTCTCTGTTCAATTATTACATCCTCAGGCAACTTTCTTGACTTACTTGACAGGATATATTCAGAGTTTTACATTCATTAATGCTTCATGCAATTATCTTTCATAACATTTATGATAATTGCTATTTTATATTCAATTGAGTAATTAATTACTATATGTTTTATTACTAAAATATAGAATCACTGAGGACAGAGATTATATTTAATTTTTCTCTTACAGAATATACTATAGGCCTGACACCAAATAAAACATTTAAAAGAAATTTTGTTCTATGAATGCATATGTCCATCTTTTGGTCTCTACATGGACTAGCTATGGAAGTTGACTGCGGTTAATAGCTTAGTTTGCCAGATTCAAGGCCTAGAAAATAAGCCTTTTCTGTTTATCAGTTGTATTCCTGATATTCTTACTTTAAATTGTTTTCCAATGCCAGAACTCTATTTCCATCATTTATTCAAAGCATATCCTAAGAGCTCCCTTCCATTATTTTTGGTTTGAATTGATTTCCTTTCAATCTGATTCTCTCAGTGACTCAGAAATGTCAGATCTGCATCAAACATTACAATTGGTTCATAAATATCTGGAGTTCAAAGACTTTAATTTATTTACATGTGCATAAATATTTATTAAGAAAACAGATATTTAGCCTTGCCTTGCACAGAAGGGGGCTAAAAACAATTTTATTTTTCCTTGGACGAACAGGTATTTATAGGATGTAAAGAAACAGGTCTTTTTAATTCTACTTAAGGCTGTGACTCCCATTGCAGGGTACCAAGAATTGGCTTCTTAAAACAATGGAGCCAAATTTCTAAGATTTCAGGACCTCTGTATCAGAAACCAAAGTCAAAGACCAAATATGGCATTAAATAATGCACCAGGATTCCACATTTTAGGGCCTCTGTGCCAAGGAAAGGGGGCAGAGACATATATATATATATATATATATAACTATATATATATATATATATATATATATATATATAGTTAGTTAGTTCAGTTCAGTGTTACATATGCCACAATATCATAAGCAGAACTCAAATACTTCAAGAAGGCAAACAGGTTTGTCAGATTTATGTATTAAAAAATGAAAGCCTAGAGAATTGAGGATGCTGCTGAGGGAGTCATATGGCTAAAACAAAAAGTTCAAGTGTGAAATGGAGGGAGGTAAATTTAGGAAGAAATTGCATGCCAGGTCAAAAGACCCTCCATTGAGGATAAGAAGAAAATTTGTACCTGTGCCAGGTATTTTCTGCATCCAAATGAATGAACTTCCAAGGAGCAATTCAGAAGAAACAGGAAATACCATGTCATTCTAGAGTCCCATCAAGTGTTTAACATGATAGTGAAAGACTTGGAGGCTCATGTTAGCTCTATCATTAATTTACTTTTTGATCTAGAGTGAGTCACTTAGCTTCTAGAGATCCCAAGTCCTGTAATTGTGTAACTTGCAACTTTCCTTCTGTCTATAATGTTCTAATCAATTCTTTTTTGGCCAGGCCAGAAGTAATATTGACTTACTCCTATCATCATGATTTAGTGTTTATTTTAGTTGTTTTGTATCTTTGAAACCTACAATAACTAAAATATCAACACATCATTTGTGGATTGACATCCATCAAGGAGATTGAAAAGGGCAATATGTCAGTGTTTTTTATTCCTGATTTATTTGAAAAGTACAATTTTTTTTCCATAAGCATATTGCTCATTTTGTTTTACTAAGGATTTAACACAGGAATGTTTTACCACTGACCTACATCCCTAGACCTTTTATTTTTTATCCTGATACAAGTTCTTGCTCATTAGTTCAGGGTCCCCCTAAATTGCTGAGATTGACTTTCAACTTGTGATCCTCCTGCCTGAGCTTGCTGAGTTACTGGGATTACAGGCATGCACCTGGCAGTTCATAATGCTCATATTTGAGGAAGAATTTATTTCTAGTAAATATTTAGCCATG
The DNA here is from genome assembly GCA_025594165.1 of Tamias sibiricus. Classification (NCBI taxonomy): domain Eukaryota; kingdom Metazoa; phylum Chordata; class Mammalia; order Rodentia; family Sciuridae; genus Tamias; species Tamias sibiricus. Next base: position 40,804,179 of record CM046671.1, read on the forward strand.
TTAAGTGTTGTCATTTGTCACCCACCCTCAAAAATTTTGGCTGAGTTTTCACAGAAAACCAGAATGAGACTCAAAGCAAAAAATGTTAATTCCCCACTCTCCCCTTCTCTCCTTTCCTATCCCATATCTCCTTTCTCTTACTGCAGAAAGTGTATGACTACATGCATGTAGTAATGAAGGGGGCTGTGTAGACGTGATTTCTATCTCTTTCTATACACATAGAAGCTCTCCTTCTAGGTCATTGCGACCTCTCAGCTGGCTCTGGATGCTAGTGGTACCCTGCCAGCTTATCTTTGGCATTAAGAATGCCCTGAATTATTTGTGCTACTCTAGGATGTAGGTCAGTGCCTGGCTACAAAAAGATTTCTAATAATGGAGATTCCTCAAGGAAGTTCCACTTCTTCCTTTATTTACCCATTTATCTTTGGCTGACTGGAGGAATAAAGGAAGGCACTAATCCTTGACCTGCTGTGGCAATCTCTGAGTGACCAGTGAATAACTTCACCTTTTTTCTCAAACCTATCCTATGCAATAAGAAAACTTAGGAATCTCATGACTGTCTTGGATCTGTGTAAACCTGTACTGGAGTTGTCCCAACTCACCATTACTCTGCCCTTTCTCTACCATTTATTTTCCACAGTGCAGTGGATCTGGGCGTAGTGATATAGCTTACATATCAGAAAGCATCCAGTCTTCACCTAAGAAATGGGATTCCCTCCTGACAGATATGATCATATTCTATAAGCACCCACACAGAGAGTGGCTCACTGAATCCCAAAACATAAGGAAGGGAAGTGATAGTATACTGCTCCCTAATTTCTGGATTGCAAAAAAAAAAAAAAAAAAAAAAAAAAAAAAAAAGTGTCTATTTTTTTCCCTTTTAACCTGTTTTAAAATATTTATGGTTTAAATGATACCTATACAGTCCTTGAAGTGCAGTGCAAAATATACAGATCTAGCATCAAGAATCAGCTCCAGTTGAATCTAGCTATTTTAAATTTTTCTTCTTTGTTTCCAGCTGCAGGGTCTTTCTACGGCAATTCCTATAGTAGTTGACAACCTGGGGGGACTGAGAGTCTCAGGCAATGCTTTATATCATTGTATAATACTGCTGAAATAAAAACTCGACAACTATATTAGTTAGAACCCATTTGGTTGTTACAAAACCTCACATATGCTAGTTTAAACAAACACAAAAATCACACACAAAAAAATGCATTAGCTACTATTACTAGGAAACCCAATTTGGTTGGCTACAAGAATAACTAGATTTAGAACTCCTAAAAATATCATCGGAGTAATTCTGTCTCCTTACTTTTCTTACCTTTCTATTGACTTTGTTCTCAGGTAGATACTTGCATTTTTACAAACTTACTCCTGGAAGGAATAGGACAGTTTCCCAAGAGTGCTAGTGAAATTCCCAGTGAAAGTCTCATGAGTCTCCTTGGGTAATATGCTAACCTTTCAACCAACATCTGGATAAAAAGAGACAGTTCTCTGAAGATCCAGGCCTGGGTTACTGTATACCATTGGAGCCAGAAATAGAATCAGTCCTATCCAAATTACTGAATATTTGAAAAATGAAAAATATAACTTTTCCAAGAAAAATTGAAATATTTCAGAAAGGGAGAGAAAAATCTACTGGGTAGGGAAACGTAACATATGCTTGTCATTGAAATATCTACAAAACCCAACACATGTCACCCTCAACTTTAAAAAGTAGTTTATTCTCTCTCTCTCTCTCTCTCTCTCTCTCTCTCTCTCTCTCTCACACACACACACACACACACACACACACACTGGGAAAAAAAAAAAACAGAAATCTGGGAATTCCTTCTTTAAGCAATAGGAAACTAGACAATATTATTAAAGAAGCAATAGAATCACATGCGAGTTTTAAAACTTTACTGCCATTCACAATTTCACTCCTTTATCCTTTTTCTTCTTTAATTAAAGTGGCCTTTGGAAGCTATTCATAAAAACCCATTTCCCTCTGATAACTAATTAGGCTAACCTCCACTGAACCCCCAGCCATTGTGTTTGTGCAAAGAGCTTCTGAAGAGTCATCATTTCACCTGTCCCAGGATGAGGTATCCATGGAAACCTTGAACTTCTAATGTCTGGTATTTGGCAGGCTCCAGCACCCAGAGGGCAATTTATTGCTAGGCTGCCTCAAGACCAGCACTTGGGCTTGCAATCTGGATTTAGATGATTTTGTTAATGGTAACTCTTCACCTAAATCTATCATGGCTGATCCCACTATCATTCTGACAAACTCATTCAGGAAGGTAAATATACCAACTCAACTAAATTAACTAATGAGGTGAGTAGCAGAAATCTACTGTTAGGATAAGGAAGAACATGGAATAATAACTCCATTTTTATCCTGATAAGGATATATATATGTATGTGTGTGTATATATATATAGATAGATAGATCTATCATGCCATAGTATCTCTACACACACACACACACACACACACACACACACACACACACATATATTTGACATATGCAATACACATAAATATGTCTATGTAAAAAGTAAATAGGCAAGTCAACATTTTTGTATCTATTTATACATACATACATACATAAAAGAGTAGTCTTTCCCCTTAGGTTAGGGCCGGGAGATCACTGATTTTGACATGCTTTGTTCTTTCAGCCTCCCTGAGCTCCCTAGACCTTTCATTTTGCTTTTGTCTGCTTGTTGTGTAAGGGCTGACCTTAGCAGAAAGTCGGCTGTCTTAAATATGGCAGGTCATCTATCAGTTCCTCCCCAGACTGTCGGAGTTCCTTTTAATCTCACTTGTAATTTTCTGGGGGAGGTTTACAAAAGCCACAAACAGAATTTTAATGTTGTAAACTACCTTTGGAGACAGTAAATATTTCCTTTTTCATGAGGACAGGCTGTATGTCAACTGGTCTCAGAGAAGATGAAGACGTGTTCCAAGTGAAAGCTTATTGTCTTTAAATTGTCCATGAATTGAGTCATTTGCATTACTATTCTGAAATGATTCTCTCTACATATAGTTACAGAATAAGCACTGGCATACATTTCTTGTTATTGCATGTCTGGTTCTTGAAAGAGTTTTTTTTTTTTTTTTTTTTTTTTTTTTCTGACAAAACCAAATATTAATTATTTCTGTAATTACAGCATATTCACCCCACTAATTTACAAATGCATTCATTATGCATTCTGAGCATCAGATACAGAAAGTAATGGCAAAATTAATGGATATCCCCCCATTGAGAAGAAAATATAGGCTCAGAAAAGCTGACTGATAAAGGCTAGACTGAATGCCCCTAAATATTAAGGCAATAATGACTTTTCAAGATATCTAGATAAATGGACTTTCAAATTTCTTAAATTAGCTATCAAGTAAACACTATAAACTAAATAAAACTGCATCACAAATTAGTTTAGTAAGTGAGCTTTTGTTTTAATTATTTATGCTAATACTTCATAGCTTTCTCAGAGATGGTGCATCCTTAGTGAAATAAGAAGGTTAGTAGGAAATCTTTACAACAATCCTTTGTCTAAGTCTGTAGAGGAAAGAATAACACAAGTGATGCTGTGAGCTTATTTGTGAATTCAACAAATAATTGCCAAATCTTTGCTAAGGTTAAATTCTTAGAATAAAAAGAAATGAACATGATAGTTTCTACCCCAAAGAAGTACCTCTTAGGGAGTAAAAGGAACATCTAACTCATAAAGTAGCTGTTAAGATACACGGGAAGAGGTGAAAATGCTTCACTTCAAAGACTATAGAGGTTTGACTTATAAGGGGTGAGATACATTTCTGGCAGATGGATCTAGGAAGAGGTCATGCTACATTCTGGAATGTGCATGCACTTTTAAATAGCCAGAATGTGCAGAGGATTGGGGGTTGGTGGCATCTGGGTGAATGTGGTTCTATTCCTAGAAACAGAACTTAAGCTGACTGGTTCAAGACCAGGAAATAGCAAACATGGAGACAGAATAAGAAAAGCAAGTTTGAGAAATCACCGAATGCTAGAGACAGAAGTAACCCCACAGACCTGTGATCACAGCAAAGACTTGTGATTTTAACAAAATGCATTTCTGTCTTAGTCAATATATAATATACTCCAAGGAGCAGTCAGTAATTGTGAGAGTGGATATGGTAATGGAGTCAATTGTACCTAAATATCTGATAAGAGAAAGTTCCCTACCTCAGCCTCTGGTAGTCATAAAGCCAAGAATCAGACATCTCACTCATATCAGCTTGCATGACATGTCAGCCGTGTATTAAATGAATAAAAAAAAAGTTCCAAACAATATTACTTTTAATGTGTAATAAACAAAAAGACATTCGGCATATCAAATAAGTCTCTTATCTCAAAACGGGAATATGGAGTATAAGGCTAAGTAAGTCAATGAAAGTCACTCTGTTAATAAGCAACAGATCTGGGAATAGAACCCAGGCCATTTGATTTCGAAACCCATTCTCTTAAATAGAGTACTTTTTTCTTTGTATCTCAGTGAGAACTGCTGTTTGACTAACACAGACAATGTCCTCAGCTGCCTCCGAAGAGGACAGAGCACAGATAATATCAGTGAGCTGACAAGTCATTGCAGTGATAGTGTTGTTTGCCAGGTGCTCTGACAGGACCAGAATCTGGAAGTGAAAACAGGTGTCACTGAGACATGGAGATGCGGTCTCAGGCTGCTGCTTCTTAACAGACTTGTCAAGATTGCCTGCCATTGCTGGCACGCTGTGCACCCAGCCATTGAGGCAGGTCATTCCGTTCACCCAGGGATTGATCGGGCAACTGGGCTTAGGAAGCAACAAATGGAAGGAGTTTCTAAGGCCACAGAGGGGATTCCTGTAAGAGTTAAAAGCTGTCATCTGCGCAGCCACTTGAATCTACATATAATATCTTCCACATCCAAAAGGATGGGGACTGGTGGATACACTTTTTTATAAAATATTAAAGAATATAAATTTTAAAAATACAAACTTGAATATCACAAAGTGAAAACCCAAGCTCCAGAAGTCCAGGGTCCTCAACTGCTCTCTGACTAAGCAGGGTAAATGGCATCTTACTCATGCTATCCCCAACCCAACACAAGCCTGATTGCCCCAGGCATGGTCTTTTCTGAACATTTGTTTCCATTTTTCTCTTTGCCAAAATGCACTTGTCCCATGGATCATCACTTTAGCACCATTTTATTTGTTTTCTTGGTGAAAAGGAAGGTAAAATTGCAAGAAGAGAAGCCTGGGTGTCAGTGCCAACTCTAATATATTAGCATGGAATTTAGATATCCCCAAACTGTTCCTCTACTTCATATAAGACACAATTTGGAGTGCATGATGCCCAGGAATAATCTCTGAATTTTAAATTATCTTTGGAGTATAAGAAAATTGGACAGAAATTGGCATTTTACATAGGAATGTGCAATAAATATGTACTTGTAAAATCAAGATAATTATTGAGAGAGATGATGTGAAGAGTCACAGTTGATGACTTGGTAACATCAGGATGATCTAAAGCTATCACAATTACAATCCTGAATTACTTTTGTATTTAGTACTGCATGTGAGTTCTCCAGATGAACAAAAACAATGTGTGTATATGTATGTGTATACATATATGTTTTTTCTATATACATATATGGAAAACATGTATATATATATATATATATATATATATATATATATATATATATATATACAGAGAGAGAGAGAGAGAGAGAGAGAGAGAGAGAGAGAGAGATATTTTGAGAGGTTGACTCGCATTTTTATAAAGGCTGCAAAGTCCTACAATCTGCCATCTGAAAGCTAGAATCCAGGAAAACCAGAGGCATAGTTCTAGTCCAAACCCAAAGGCTTTAAAATTAAGGAAACTGATGGTGTAAATCTTGGTTGTATTCCAAAGCCTGAGAAAAAGAAGGACCAATGCCTGAGGGCAAGAGAAAGTAGATATCCCACTCTATCTGAGGGCAAACTCATTCTTCCTTTGTCTTTTCCTTCACACGCTTAATAGATTGGATGATGCTCACAGACATTGATGAGGCAATCTTTTCCAAAGCAACAGACAAATATGACTTTATTTATAACAATAGCTGTAAGAATAACACCTTTTTTTAATGCAATGTAATGCACACAGAATGCCAATAATGAGGGATCACAGAAATAAACTGGAGAGGAAAAGAGATGCCTTCATTCTGTGAAACTCTTCCTCTGCCTAATGGGAAGAATAGATTTAAGAAGAATGACTTTAAAGGTGAGAAAAATCTTCCAGGGCATAAGTTAACAAGAGCTTAAATAAAGTCAGTGATCATAGATGGAGAGAGATGATGGAAGAGTAAAATAATAGAGGGATAGACATGGAACAATGTGGTTCACAATTGGATTTAGACATGTGGGAGACAGAGAAATGTAGAAGGGTCTCAAAATATCTCACCTGTACTACTGGAGATATTGACATGCTTGTTGGACTTTCCAAAAGCCCTTTTCATCAGGGAGCTATACATATGATTCTGGACTTCAACTGAGAGTTGAGATTTGAAGACATTGGTCTGTGACTTGTGAGCACTCTGATGATGACTAAGTCTATGAAAATGACTAGAAATAGCTAAGAGGAAATAGTAAATGAGCAAAGAAATCATGAAAGTCAATGAAAGAATCCATGGACACATAATTCTGAGAAGAGTGAGTGAAGAGTTGGATATCTGAATTTCTAGACTGGTTACAGGTCACCAATCCAAAGGAGAAGAAATTTTTAAAAGGGAGTCACCAATTTGCAAATGGTTAAAGATCACTGAGAATAGTTCTTGGGATTGGCAGCAAGAATATTATCTATGGCTTTGCATAACATGTTAGGAGAATGAGGTGGGGACAGAATTCAGAAGTGGTTAAGAGCAACTAGCACATAAATGTACAAGGGATTTTTTAAATTGTGCAACTTTATCCCAATCACTTTTGTGTCCCAACTCCATCCTTTTTCTTTTTCACCTTGTACAAATATTTTCCCAAATAATTTATATTTGAGTGTGAATGAAGTGACAGAAATAATGAAGTAACTAAAATTAGACCCTTAAAATAGAAAATTGCAAAATTTTCTGAGACAAAGGGGACTATTAGAGAAGAAGGCTGAAAATACAGAACAAAAGAAAGGCAACTAATGTACAGAATTGATGTAGATTTAAAAGGGGCCTCAGAGCCCTCCAGATATAGAGGTATTAGACTTCACAGAAATCAGCAACTTCTCATTTTCTGAGGTTGGAAAGTATAAGATAACATGTCTAATGATTCAGATGAATTTCTAGGTACTAGTCCAAGATGGCAAAGTCATTTTCTTTGATGCTTTTATTTCCTCTCTGAGGTGAAGTAAGAGGGCAAGACCATCTGCTAAAATGAGGATAAGGTCAGAGATCTGAGACAAGATGCGCAGATTTTGAAGAACTAAATGAGGAATAGGAAAGGGCTCTTGCTAATAGTAAGTAAATGATTGACAAGAGCATTGACCGCTCTGCTAAGATTGAAAGCTTAATTTATAGTGGTGCCAATAAGCACAGGCATATATATTTTTCCAAATAATCCCAGGTCTGTGTATAAGGTCAGAAAATAAAGAATCTGGCTTATTTTTGCTTTTGGCAGATGCCAAGTTTAGAAATCAAACTCCTCCTAAATTCACACATCTTTTTTATGAAATTCCTTTGACAAATACAATCCAATGTACATAGGTGGATAGTGAGCTCAGAAGAGCCCTGATTGATAACTGTATGAAGTCTTGGACTTTCATTTGATCTTTGTCAGAATCATCTGCCACTGTGATCCACAGACATAATTCAAGCAAGCATCATGACCCTGCTTTGCTTTCTCTTTCCCTCTCTCTCTCTCTTTAGAGATTCTCTGGGACATGCATTCATAGTGAAAGCATATGTAATCATGCATTCATGATGTTTGAAATTGGTTGCAGGAACATTTTAATGGAAGGAACTTAAAACTTTCAGCAATTCATATGAAATTCCAGCTAATGAGTTCTCTAGTTAATTCATGGAGAACTTTGGCCTTATAAATTTCTTCCTTATCCACCTTTCTATCCATTTATTCACTCACCCATTGCAATGAAGACATGGGACAGATATTTTTCAAATAGGCTCATTGACAAAGCATTCAGGTCTTATGGAGAATGTGATGTCCTTTACCATTATGGTGTTATATTCTGCAGGGATTCAGACATTATACAGTTATACAATTTATTACTTAATTATAATTGTTATATGTATTAAAATATGATACTTATATTAAATTGTTATGTGCATTACAAATATAATTTTCCTCTTTCTATTTTTGCCTAATATGAATTTATTAAAGTAATAAATTATCTATTAAAATACTTTTGATGTGTAAAGAATAAATTTTTGGCCACTCTTAAGCTTAGCTATTCATAATAACTAATTCCCTGAACATTCAGAGAACCATTGATTTAATGTAAATCAAAAACATACTTTTATTTGTTAGGGCAAATATGTGAAGATATCCTTAGGTATGCACATACATATATGTATATTTTACCCACACATATTCCTGCCTATATATATTACACATACTGCCTAAGTCTATTGATCTAAAATTTTAACAAGATATTTTAAAAGTAAAGTCCTTAGGAAAAAATTCAAAGAAGAAGCCAGACATAGCTGTTAGCAAAATATTTAGCATTAACCTTCTCTTTTTTCCCTTCATAGCAACTACTGGCTGCCATGGCAACACTTCCCCCAGCACACCACAGCTTCTAGGATGAAAAGCACAAGGCCTTGGAGACTTCAAATGTCTCTTGTACAAAGCAGTCTAAACCCTTTACCCTAGAGCCATTACCATCCTGAGCCTCAATGACTGGCTACACCATTTAATTTATTATGTCCTGCTTTTCTCTTCACTCAATCAATATTACTCCAGAACACCAGGAGAGAGAAAACCTATTACATTTTCTTGCACAAAGTAGGCGCTCAAAAATATTTTTTTAATTACTCAGTTGAGGTCCAAACAAATTTCAGATAGTTCTAAGTAAATTAGGCAGTTAAGCTCACTAATTTCCTCTGATTGTGCTCTCATTCACTCACTCCCTTGTGCTCTGGTCTAAACCATATTAACTACTGTTGATCCCAGAAAAGCACCATTTAGGCTTTTGTTAGTGCCACTCACCCTGGCTACCTCCCCTCCACCAACCTGTGTAATTACTACTGTCATTCAGGTTAAGGCCATTCAGATTAAGGTTCCCTTCTTTAGATAGAGTAGGGTGACTGCAAGCACAATGTTCTGTGCTGGCTATTATCATTTATCTGAAATTTCCTTTTAATTTTTTGATTGACTAAATTACCCAAATTGACAACAAGCTCCTATATTTATTGTAATCCCAGCTGTATTCCCATGGCCCTGGATTTCAGTGATATTCTTCTACAAACTTGGCTGCCTACTAAGTGCCAGTCAATATGATAGGGACTAGGTACAGTGGTGAACAATACAAAAAAAAGTTTTCTGCAATAACAAAAATCTTAATTTCAACTGGATGAAAAAAAATAAATGTATAAAAAATTAATAAAATGATCCCCAAGAATATTTCACTACCCAAAAGAAATAAGGCAGAGTACTGAAATGACATTATTAGGGATGTTAGAAAGTGCTTTGGAGAGGACAGTTACACAAAGCACCTCAGGTGAGGTGACACTTAAACTGAGGCATGAAGAAAACAACCAGGAGGAGAACTGGGGGTTCTCATTTCAAACAAGAAACAGTTGATGCAGATACTCACAGGCATGAAAATTGCTTGGGTATATGTGGAAGTATATATGATGGATCTAAAGAACGGTAAACACAGTGCATGAGATGTGTATGAGGAAATATACAGAGACTACATCAGGTAACATTTGTATGTCATGGTGAGAAACACCAAATTTTTAAATGGGGTCAAAGTGTGATTCAAAGCAGTTGAAAATTTTCTTTGAACTTCTTTGGAATCATCAAAAAATAAATAAATAAAGGTGTCATTTATTGGGTATACACAATATGGCAGGAGCCATATATGAATTTCTTTTCATAAAAAGTTTGTTGAATCCTATTATCAATTCTATGAAGTAGGATTTCATAGATGAGTAAATTGAAGCACAGAAATTTTAAGCAAGTCTTAAAAAGCCCATGGGTAGGAAATGTATCACCAGAATACAGATCCTGATAATCTGATTCCAGAAACTAAACTCTTACCGAGTGTGGTAAGACTATGTGGAGTATCTTGCTAAAGCCCACACAATAGTAAAAATAAATTTGGAAATAATATCTTGGCCTCTGGAATTGCAGCTTGATGGACTAATTATAATGGACTCTGTGGTCATCAGTGACTGCTATGGGATGCCATTATCACCATCATCAAGAGTAAATATTTAATGAGCATCTGCCACCTGCAACGTTTGTGGCTGAGCACAATGAGGATTACAAGAAGGACAAAATATGGTTTCTGTTCAGCTGGATTGCAGTTTGGCTGACAAGATCAAACAACTACAGTTTATCTTTTGTCTCTATGGGGTCTGCAACAGAGGATGCAAACAACCTTGGATTAAAAATATCCAGGACAAAAATTGTATGTATACTGAATATGCAGACATTTTTTTCTTATAACTACCCCATAAGTGGTAGATGCATCATAATAACAAATTACATATCATTTATTATATTAGGTATTATAAGTAACTTAGAGGCAATTAAAGCATAGGAAAGGATGTGCATAGGTTTTATGGGCATACTATGCCAGTTTATATAAAGGACTTGAGCATCCTCAGATTTTGGTATCTGTGGGGATTCTGCAACCAAGTTTCCCATAGATACTGAGGGATAACTATAGAGTGTAAGGCCTAGAAACCACCCTTAGAAATAATAAGTTGCACAGCAAGCTGAGGCCAACAAGACCATTGTATTCTGGCTGGGTCTATGGAGATGTGAGCAGATCTGGAAAAGGTAAAAAAGGAGAAGAGAAAGTTTATAGAAGGGGGAAAAGGCAATATGTAAAGGCATAAAAATGGAAAGATTCCTGCACAGGGGCTGTTTTAGTGAGATTTGTGTTGCTGTAACCAAAATACCCAACAAGAACACCTTATAGGAAGGAAAGTTTATTTGGGGCTCATGGTTTCAGAGGCCTCAGCCCATACATGCCAACTCTGTAGCTCTGGTCCCAAGGTGAGGCAGTACATCATGGAGGAAAGGCCCAGTGGAGGAAAGCTGCTTAGCTTATGGCCTAATCTGGAAACAAAGAGACGGGGAAGGGGCCTCAGGGAAGGTGCACCCTTGCAGGGCATGCTTCCAGTTACCCACCTCCTCTAGCCACATCCCATCTGCCTAGAGTTATCAATCCAGTCAGGCCATTCAGACTGAGATGGACTGATTAGGTTAGACCTCTCACAGTCTAACAATTTCATCTCTGAATATTCCCATATTAACACAGGAACTTTTAGGGGATACTTCATATTCAAACCATAAAAACAGCTGTGCTCTCGAAGGTGTGAAAGGTACTCCACAGTCCAGAGAGCCACAGACAAATATGCCATGAGACATGATGCACTCCTGATTTCATTTCTCCCTGATCCTCACCCTTCCCAGTCTACAGATACAGGCTGGAATCTGGAATCTTGATCCCAAATCAGAGTGCTTTTCCTTCTCCCTACCATGGAGAAAGATAGAGAGTTGTTTGCCCTCCTTTGTCATAGAACAAGGGAAGGAGGCTCCAAAGAGTTAGGAGGACCTACTAAAGTGGCTAACACCTCTTCTCCAGTTAGGCATCTGCTTCAGTTGCAGATTTGTTGAACCATCTAGAAAAGAGAATTGGAGGAGACAAAGACAATGGGATGAACATCCTGCATACCCACTCTCTGATTTGTCAAGAATGAGTTTCCTATGTGCTGAGTGAATCTGAAGGTGGGACATTTCTCCAGTGCTTTGCTTCAATTTGCTTTCCCCATGGTGAAGAATTTGAGATGACATCTGACCACTTACTGTGAACGATGATGTCTTTTTGAAAAGTCTGTCTCGGATGAAATATGTAAATAAATCAAGTTAAATAGATCAAAAGTACTTTCATTGGAACAGGTCAAAGAAACCACCAAAGCTATGATAAAACTGACCAAAATCATATAACATGTAATAGTGGAAATTATAAACAAATATATAATTTTGGGGCTGCTTTTTCTTCAAGTTAACAAATTGGATGGTTTGCTCCCAAATAAAGCAGGAATGTATGATTCCTGCTATCTTGATGATGTGTACTGTATAATGTATATGAATAACTAAATGGGCAAGAATAGAGTTCAACACAGATGAGGAAATATTTTAAAAATATAGAGCAAATCCCAAAGAGTTCTCTCTGTGCTCCCAACATTTTAACAATGCCCAATAGAATTATCCATAAAGATATTTCGCTTGTACATCTTCTGCTGGAAGAACAAGACCCACGTTTCTGTCAATCTTTTCTCACTCAAGGTTAGCAATTATAGCAGAGTGGTTTCAGAGTTTCCTTGTGTGCTATTAAGAATTATAAAGCTTACTAGGCAACCACGATTTCTCTGACTACATTTACAATGATTTAGTTTAATTTATTTTATTTTATTTTTATTAAAGACAAAAGCATGTAAAGAGATACAAAGCTCCTGAAGTCAGCAAATGGTTGGGACTGGAACTCTAATTGGACATGTGCTTGCCACTTCCCACTAGCTGCTGGGCCTGCTCTAGAAGAGCCTGTGCTTGCCTTGGGCCCCTACAGGCACATCAGCCCCCTGTGCAGCTGTGGCTGTGTGCTAATGCCTCCTCCAGCAGATGGGTAATGGCATTTCAGGGAGTACCTGGCCTATTACACGGTGATCTTCCTCGGTGAAAAAGGTCATATATATTAAAAAGATGGCCCTCCTGGGTTATTGAAATTTTCTATTACTTGTATAAAACATTTTTCTTGATCCTCTCTTCTTCTGCCATTGCCTTGTTGGTCCTCCAGGTGGCATATTAAATCTCAAACTTCCCTTCTTTGCAACAGAGGGGCATAGTAGTATAAGGGTATCTTCAACAATTGCTCCCGACCCCCAAAATAGTTTTTCTACAACATTCGTTTCCCCTCCCATATTTCTGTACTTACTGGAAATTTAATTTCTATATATATATGTTACATAAAATAGTATGTGTCACTTATTTACTATTTAAAAATCATATTAAAACCTCATACTAAAATCATCCTTAATAAACATGGAATGCTAGCGAGAGGAACAAGAAAGTTCCCAGGAGAAAAGGGAAGAAGGACTGGAAACAATAATTGATGGAAAAGAAGACAACTGGACAGATTTTCTCCTTAATTGGATGGGTGACCTTGAACCATTTCTGAGTGACTGCTTAACCTTTCTGGTCTGTAACTCTTGATTCAGTAAATAAGAAAATGTAATTTCCCTTAACACTCTGCTTCTTCCTTAGCAGTTAACCATATCATGTGAATACATATGGGTAATTTAAAATATTTAATTGTATTTGAAATTTGGATAGACATGATATTAGAAGAATATATTAATTACCTTGTGTTTTTGAATTGTAATAGGAAAGCGGTTACTTCTTATCATACACTCTGGTTCTAAACTAGTCAAAACACTATTCGTGGATGACTATTCTTAAAAAATATTTCCTATGATAATATTGCAATAACTGACCATAATTACTAAGCAAAAAACACAGAAATCCTTAAAAAATAATGTTTGTTAAGACTTATTTTTCCTTACATTTTTTTCACTATAATAAATGTGGGAAAAAAATGCTGAATTAGTCTCAATTAGATAACATGGAATTTATATTCTTGTAATAAATCTAAAATGTATGCAACTGTACATTTTATGCATTGAGAGTGTTCTTACTTAGTAAGTAATGAGTAATCACAGATTTATATATATTTCAACTTGCTGAAAATATGTGGTTATATCATCTATTAAAGGTACTATTTTGCTGTGTATATTTCCAATAAGTATTTGAGTACAGAGTTTGCTTCCTGGTTTTATTTTAGATTGAGTTTGTTACATCAAACTTTTAACTGAAGATTGATTTCTGTGATAATTGTGATGCTTATATTTTTATAATTAGGAAATATTTTATCAAATATTAGTTTATATATAAATGGATGTGTATATACAAATACATATTTACAATGCATACATATGTACATATACATATATGCATAAATATAAGCATTTTCAAATGTGTAAAAAAAAGTATAGACCTTAAAACTTAACTCCAATTCCTTTCTACTTCTATTCTCTCCCCTCAAAAATTACCTTCTGTGCTGTTCAAAAGTAATCCAAATTGATAATTTAATGTCACAGCACTTTTGAGGACATATTCACTCACTTCTCCAGTGATCTAGAATGCCACCCCAAGAACACATCAAGCTATACATGTGCTGATCTTTCTAGTATTAGGCTAGTTTTCTAACCCTTAACTTATTTCCCACTGTCTGAAGCTGGCTAGTATTCTCTGTTGAAGTTCATACCGTAATCATTCAATCTGAGTGTTCATACTTTTCTAAAACATGCATGTAATGCTCAAAACATCTAAACAAAGCTTTAGGTAATCCTGCAAGTTTTGATATATGTACTTTCATTTTCCTTTCATTATTCATGTCCCAATATTTTCTAATTTTCATATAATTTCTTTGTTGACTATTTAGAAATATTTTTCCCAAATTTTGGATATTTTTTAGTTATCATTTTTTTTTTTACTAATTTCTACCTTAACATGAGGTGCTAATTATTCTTTTCAGTGTTATGAGACTTCATTTATCAGAAAATAAATTTCTTGAAGAGAACATAACTTTTTAATTAATTGGCATAGTATCTTAAGTATATAAATTAAATCATATCCATTATTTCCTTCAAATCTCATGTCCTTACTGAATTTTTGCCTCTATGCTTTCAATTGCTGAGTGAGACTTTTTAAAAATATTTCACTATAATTTTGTATTCTAATGATATCAATTCTTTCTTGATATAAACTGAGGCTACATTTTTTACACTTTCTTTTTATTCTAATTTGTTTTTTTAATAATCACAGAGAAATTTTATTCAAAACAGCATATTAATAGTAATTTTGAAAAATTCCAAGGACTTAGAATGTTACTTTTAATTACTTTTTTGTTCTTTCTTTAAATGCTACATATTTCTAATTTAAATTCTAGGACTTGTGTCTATTTTTATTAATTTAGCATTTCCCTCTCATTAATAATCTTTTTTTTTTTTTTTCTACTGAGCCTACTTTTTTTAATTAATTTATTTTTTACAAGTTGTTATAAATCATAGTGCATTATTTCATTTAGTATCTTTTTACATACTCTGTTTGTATACAAAGTATATTCGTACACCATTTAGGTCTTCAATCATGCATTAAGGAAAATGATATCCGTCTCATTCAACCACTTTTTTCCCCCCCCCCCCAGTCTTCTTGCTCCCTCCCTTTACCCTGCCTTCCCCATTGACCATTCTAGTGTTCCTCTAATCCTCCTATGTACCCCATCCCAACAATACTTTGAAATAGCCTCCTTATATAAGAGAGAACATTTGGTACTTGGATTTTTGAGACTGACTAACTTCACTTAGCATTATGTCTTCCAACTTCATCCATTTACCTGCAAATGCCATTAATTTATTTTCTTTTATTGCTGAGTAAAATTCCATTGTGCGTATATACCACATTTTCTTAATCCACTCATTTACTGAGGGACATCTAGGTTGATTCCACAACCTAGCTATTGTGAATTGTGCAGCTACAAACATTGAGATAGCTGTGTCACTGTAATATGCTGTTTTTAAGTCCTTTGGGAATAGACCCAAGAGTGGGATGGCTGGGTCATAGGATGGTTCCATTCCCAGTTTTCCAAGAAATCTCCATACTGCTTTCCATAACGGTTGCACCATTTTGCAGTCCCACCAGCAATGTATGAGTGTGCCTTTTTCTCCACATCCTCTCCAACATTTATTGTTGCTTGTGTTCTTGATGGCTGCCATTCTGACTGGAGTGAAGTGAAATCTTAGAGTAGTTTTGATTTGCATTTCTCTAATTGCCAGCGATGTTGAACATTTTTTCATGTATTTGTTGATTACTCGTGTATCTTCTTCTGAGAGGTGTCTTCTCAATTCCTTAGCCCATTTATTGATTGGGTTATTTGTTTTTTTAGTGTAAAGTTTTTTGAGTTCTTTATATATTCTAGAGATTAGTGCTCTATCTGATGTGCATGTATTAAATATTTGTTCCCAATTAGTTTGGCTCTCTATTCACCTCACTGATTGTTTCTTTTGCTGAAAAGAAGCTTTTTAGTTTAAATCTATCCCATTCATTAATTCTTGGTAGTAATTCTTGCGCTACAGGATTCTTATTAAGGAACTTGGGGCCTAATCCAACATGTTGGAAATTGGAGCTTACTTTTTCTTCTATTAGGTGTATTGTCTCTGATCTAATTCCTAGGTCTTTGATCCACTTTGAATTGAGTTTTGTGCATGGTGAGAGATAAAGGTTTATTTTCATTTTGTTGCATATGGATTTCCAGTTTTCCCAGCACCATTTGTTGAAGAGGCTATCCTTTCTCCACTGTACATTTTTGGCACCTTTGTCTAATATAAGATAGCTGTAATTAAATGTATTAGTCTCTGTATCCTCAATTCTGTACCATTGGTCCACCAGTCTGTTTTGGTGCCAATACCATGCTGTTTTTGTTACTATTGCTCTATAGTATAATTTAAAGTCTGGTATGGTGATGCCCCTGCTTCACTTTTCTTGCTCAGGATTGCTTTGGCTATTCTGGGTCTCTTATTTTTCCAGATGAATTTCATGACTGCTATTTCTATTTCTTTGAAGAATGACATTGGGATTTTGATAGGAATTGCATTAAATCTGTATAATGCTTTTGGTAGTATGGAAATTTTGACAATATTAATTCTACCTATCCAAGAGCAAGGTAGGTCTTTCCATCTTCTGAGTTCATCTATAATTTCTTTCTTTAGTGTTCTATAATTTTCGTTATACAGGTCTTTCACCTCTTTCGTTAGGTTGATTCCCAGGTATTTTATTTTTTTTGATGCTATTGCAAATGGGGTATTTTTCATCATTTCCCTTTCAGAGTCTTTGTCGCTGATGTACACAAATGCCTTTGACTTATGTGTATTGATTTTGTATCCTGCAACTTTGCCAAATTCGTTTACTAGTTGTAAAAGTTTTCTGGTAGAGTTTTTTTGGGTCTTCTAGGTAGATTATCATGTCATCAGCAAATAGTGCTAATTTGAGCTCTTCTTTTCCTATCTGGATCCCTTTAATTTCTTTCGTCTGTCTAATTGCTCTGGCCAGAGTTTCCAGTACTATGTTAAATAGCAGTGGTGAAAGGGGACATCCCTGTCTTGTTCCAGTTTTTAGAGGGAATGCTTTCAATTTTTCTCCATTTAAGATAATGTTAGCTCAGGGCCTTGCATAAATAGCTTTTATTATATTAAGATATGTTCCTGATATTCCTAGTTTTTCTAGTGTTTTGAACATAAAGGGGTGTTGTATTTTGTCAAATGCTTTTTCTGCGTCAATTGAGATGATCATATGATTTTTGTCTTTAAGTCTATTGATGTGATGTATTATGTTTATTGATTTCCGAATATTGAACCAGCCTTGCATCCCTGGGATAAACCCCACTTGATCGTGGTGCACTATCTTTTTGATATGTTTTTGTATCCGATTTGCAAGGATTTTGTTGAGGATTTTTGCATCTATGTTCATTAAAGATATGGGCCTGAAGTTTTCTTTTTTGGATGTGTCTTTGCCTGGCTTTGGAATTAATGTAATATTGGCCTCATAGAAAGAGTCTGGAAGAGCTCCCTCTTTTTCTATTTCTTGAAATAGTTTCAAGAGCATTGGTATTAGTTCTTCTTTGAAAGTCTTATAGAACTCGGCTGTAAACCCATCAGTTCCTGGACTTTTCCTTGTTGGTAGCTTTTTGATGACATCTTCTATTTCTTCGCTTGTAATTGATCTATTTAAATTATGTATAGCCTCCACATCCAGTTTAGGCAAATCATATGACTCTAGAAATCTGTCAATGCATTCAGTATTTTCTATTTTATTAGAGTACAAGTTTTCAAAGTAATTTCTAATTATATTCTGTATATCTGAGGTGTTTGTTGTGATATTCCCTTTTTTCATCATGAATGTTAGTAATTTGAGTTTTTTCTCTTCTTCTTTTCGTTAGCATTGCTAAGGGTCTGTCAATTTTGTTTATTTTTTCAAAGAACCAACTTTTAGTTTTGTCAATTCTTTGAATGGTTTCCTTAGTCTCAATTTCATTAATTTCTGCTCTGATTTTAATTATTTCCTGTCTTCTACTGCTCTTGGTGTTGGTCTGTTCTTCTTTTTCTAATGCTTTGAGGTGTGATGTTAAGTCATTTATTTGTTGGTTTTTTTTCCTCTTAAGGAATGAACTCAGTGCAATGAATTTTCCTCTTACTACTGCCTTCATAGTGTCCCAGAGATTTCTATATGATGTATCTGTGTTCTCATTTACCTCTAGGAATTTTTTGATCTCCTCTTTGATGTCTTCTTCAACCCCTTGTTCATTCAGTAGCATGTTGTTTAGCTTCCAGTTGATGGAGTAGTTTTTTCTTATTCCTTGTTTTGTCGTTGATTTCCAATTTCATCCCTTTATGGTCCGATAGCATGCAGGGTAGTATCTCTATTTTTTTATATTTGCTGAGAGTTGCCTTGTGACATAATATATGGTCTATTTTGGAGAAGGAGCCATGTGCTGCTGAGAAAAATGTGTATTCGTTTACTGAGGGATGAAATATTCTATATATGTCTGTTAGGTCTAAATTGTTAATTGTTTTGAGGAGGCTTAAAGTTTCTTTGTTTAGCTTTTGTTTGGATGATCTATCCATTGGTGAGAGAGGTGTGTTGAAGTCCCCTAGAATAACTGTGTTGTGGTCTATTTTACTCTTGAACTTAAGAAGCGTTTGTTTGATGAATGTAGGTGCTCCATTATTTGGGGCATACAGATTTATGATTGTTATATCCTGTTGATGGATGGTTCCCTTAAGTAATAAGAAATATCCATCTTTGTCCCTCTTGATTAATTTGGTTTGAAGTCTACCTTATTTGATATGAGAATGGAAACCCCTGCTTGCTTCCGCCGGCCATGTGAGTGATAAGACTTTTCCCAGTCTTTCACTTTCAGTCTGTTGATGTCTTTTTCTATGAGGTGTGTTTCTTGGAGACAGCAAATTGTTGGGTCATTTCTTTTAATCCATTCTGATAATCTGTGTCTTTTGATTGGCGAGTTTAGGCCATTAACATTCAGGGTTATTATTGAGATGTGATTTTTATTCCCATCCATTTTTATTTGACTTATGGTCTTTAGCTTGATTTGGTTTCTCTTCTGGTTGGTATTTCCTTTAGTTTAATATCTCCCTTTGTTGATTTTCGTTATCATCTTTCTCTTCTTCTTCATGAAAAATGTTGCCCAGGATGTTCAGAAGTGCTGGCTTTCGAGTTGTGAAATCTTTTAACTTTTGCTTGTCGTGGAAGGTTTTTATTTCATCTTCGAATCTAAAGCTCAGTTTTGCTGGATATAAGATTCTTGGTTGACATCCCTTTTCTTTCAGAGCTTGAAATATGCTATTCCAGGATCTTCTTGCTTTTAAGGTCTGGGTTGAAAAATCTGAACATAATCTGATTGGTTTCCCCCTATATGTAATTTGCTTCCTTTCTCTTGTGGCTTTTAGTATTCTCTCCTTGCTCAGTGTATTAGGCATTTTCATTATAATGTGTCTAGGTGTGGCTCTGTTGAGATTTTGTTTGTTTGGTGTTCGGTATGCCTCTTGAACTTGGTTTTCCATTTCATTCCTCAAGCTTGGAAAATTTTCTGTAATTATTTCATTAAATAGATTACTCATTCCTTTGGCTTGAAACTCTGCCCCTTCCTCTACGCCAATCACTCTTAAGTTTGGTCTTTTTATGCTGTCCCATAATTCCTGGATGTTATGTTCATGATTATTAACAAGTTTTGCTGTATGGTTTAAATGCTTCTCTAAGACATATATTTTGTCTTCATTGTCTGAGGTTCTATCTTCCAGATGGTCTATTCTGTTGGAGATGTTTTCAATTGAGCTTTTATTTTGGTTTATTGCTTCTTTCATTTCTGGAATTTCTGTTTGGATTCTCTTTAGAGCCTCTATTTCCCTATTGAAGTAATCTTTTACTTCCTGTATTTGTTTTTGGAGTTCTTTGTCAAAATGGTCTTTTGCCTCCTGTACCTGCTCCCTCATTTCATTTTTGAGTTCATTCTTAAGTTCCATAAACATTTGGCATATGTAATTTCTAAATTCCATCTCTGGCATTTGACCAACTGTGCTTGCCATGACATCTGCCGATGAGGTATCTTGATTTGTTTGTGTCATTTTCTTTCCTTGTTTTTTCATGTTGCTTGTGTGTCTATTCTTCCTGCACTGTGGGACCTTGACTGTTTCGATTTTACCTTAAAGCCTTATGTTGTTCCTGTAGTACAATGCTATCAGATCACCTTATAATTCCTTTATACTTTTAAAACCTAACACTTTCTATTCAGAAAATCCAAGTTTGGTCACAATGTACAGATTTTGTTATCCCAGATATTATTTCCAATTTACTCTGTACGTTTCTGATAGGGTTTTATAGCTTCAAGTACTGGATACAGAGGTGTTATGTTTAGGAAGAAGGAAGTGTCTTGAATTGTTCTTTCTTGGAAAGTATGAAAAGAGATATCTATTGAAATGGTTTAGTGGAAGTGGTTTAGTATCAGTAGACGATGGAAGAAAGAGAATGGGGTTGACAATTAGGTAAAAAGATCAATTTATATATATAGTAAGTTTGGAAAAGAAAAAAATGATAAAGAGTAGGAATTGGTGTAAGAGAGAGGAGAGAGAGAATCAAGGAAATAGAGAGTAAACTATATATAACACCACTTTGCTACCCAGTTCAATTGCGCCGGTTCTAGAAATCCCAAGTTTTGCGTATAACTTGTTTTTGGCTCTGTTTAGTATGCACTGGCAGGATGTAAACATGAAAGATGAAGGAGGAAGAAAAGATACAAGGGTGAGAAGGAGTAAAAGAATGAAAGAAAAAAGGGAGCGGAAGCAGATAAACACACTAACAATCAATGCGGAAGGAAAAAAAAAAAAAAAAAAAAATGCAGAACAAAACAAAGCCAAAAAAAGAAAAAGAAAAATAAACAAACAAAACATACAAACAACAACAACAACAAAAAAAAACCCTCCCTGCAATCCAGAAAATCAAGCAGACCAATAAAAAGAAAGGGAAAAAAAAAAAAAAAAAAAAAAAGTCAAACCCCAAGTCTCAGACAAAACGGGCCCTGGGAAGCCCCCCCTCTTTTTTTCCTTTCCAGTTCAAACCAATTGCTATTGGATCACAGTCTGTGATCCTGTCAGTGAAATCAAGGCTGCATCCTAGGCCAGCGGCTGCACGGTTCAGTGAAGGAGTGGCCCAGGGGGACTGTGTGTGTCAGCAGATGAATGGCGCCGGGAAGGGGGATCTTCCAGAAGGCACCCCCTCCCCAAGCCCACCCACAGTTGCAGTCCCCTGTGGCCGCTGTGCCAGCCTCAGAAACGCCTTCCCCTGCTGACCAACCAAGTCTCACCCAATTGTGCGTTGTCTTCAGAGAGCTGGAGAGTCCCTGAGCGGATGCAGCAGTCGCTCTCTGTCTCCTCCCCTTTGTCAGGACCAGCCCTGCAGCTTTCAAAGATGGCGGCGCTCTCCTTCCAGTCAACAACAGCTCCGCAGACTCCCAGACTCCCGTATCCTTGCCGATCGCACCGGGAAGCCACACCGAGGGTCGCGTCAGGCGGAGTGTGGATTCGAACTGGTGTGTGGACCCGCGGTCTCCCGTGGCTCCCCAGCACCAATCCCGCCGGCTGTTATCGCTGGTTTTTATCGCCGGTTTCACGCTAGTGTGCCGTGAGTTTGGCTGGGGTTGCAGCAGTAGCGCGGTCTCCTCACACTGACCTTGTTTCGCATGGCCTGTGCACCGCCCAGGAGGTTTTGCAGGAGCCTCGCGGCTCCAGCCGCTGCAGACAGCTTGTCTCTTTCTCTCTCTGGTAGTGGTAATCAAACCATCCAGAATATCGGTATTTTCAGTCCATATATATATAATGAAAGGCAATTTATCTGCTTTGTTGGATTCTTTCTACGGAACTGTCCTGAAGTGCGGCTTCCTCTAATCCGCCATCTTGGATCCCTCTGTCATTAATAATCTTTTCTATTCTATTTTTTTCTACTGAGCCTACTTTTTTTGTTAATTAATTTATTTTTTATTCTAAGTTGTTATAAATGACAGCAGAATGCATTACATTTCATATTACACATATAGAGCACATTTTTACAAATCTCTGGTTGTATGCAAAGTATATTCACACCATTCTTGACTTCATACATGCACTTAGGGTAATGATATCCATCTAATTCTACCATCTTTTTTTTTTTTTTTTCACTCTTTTGCACCCTCCCTTCCCCTCCCTCCCCATTGGCCATTCTAGTGTTCCTCTAATCTTCCTATGCTCCCCATCCCAACCCGACTTTGAATTGGCCTCCTTATATCAGAGACAACATTTGGCATTTGGCTTTTTGGGATTGACTAACTTCACTTAGCATTATGTTCTCTAACTCCATCAATTTACCTGCAAATGCCATGATTTTATTCTCTCTTATTGCTGAGTAATACTCCATTGTGTGTATATACCACATTTTCTTTAAATGGGCCAAGGAATTCAACAGACACTTCTCAGAAGAAGATATACAATCTATCAACAAATACATGAAAAAATGTTCAACTTCTCTGGCAATTAGAGAAATGCAAATCAAAACCACTCTAAGATTTCATCTTACACCTGTCAGAATGGCAGCTATTAAGAACACAAACAACAATAAATGTTGGAGAAGATGTGGATTAAAAGGCACACTCATACATTGTTGGTGGGACTGCAAAATAGTGCAGCCAATATGGAAAGCAGTGTGGAGATACCTTGGAAAACTTGGAATGGAACCACCTTATGACCCAGCTATCCCACTCCTTGGTCTTTGCCCAAAAGACCTGAAAACAGCATACTACAGGGACACAGCCACATCAATATTTATAGCAGCACAATTCACAATAGCTAAACTGTGGAACCAACCTAGATGCCCTTCAGTAGATGAATGGATAAAGAAAATGTGGTATATTTTTATTCTAATTTGTTATAAATGTTTGCAGAGTGCAATTCATTTCATATTACATATAAAGAGAACAAATTTTCAAGTCACTGGTTTTACATAAAATATTTTCACAACAATTGTGTCTTCATACATGTACTTAGGGTAATGATGTCTAACTCATTCTGCCATTCATTATTCCTATCCCTTTGCCCCTTCCCATCCCCTCTCCCACCTTTGTTCTATTTAAAGTTCTTTCATTCCTCTCATCCCCCCCTCCCTCACCATTATAAATCAGTATCCTGAAGCTATATTTTTGAGTTCATACAAATTTATAATATCTTCTGATAGGTTGGTATTTTTATCATTATAAAATATTTTCCTTTAGCTCTAGTAATACTTGTTTTTTACTTTGATATTTTTGCCACTGCATTAAATTTCTCTTTGTATACATTTCCACTTAGATTTCATTGTTTCTAGACTAGATTCTTACAGGTAAGATGTTGCGACTGCAGGTCATTTTTTTCAAAAATCAGAACTGACCATCACTGTTTTTGTTGTTGTTGTTGTTGTTGTTGCTGTTTGTTTGTTTCTTTGTTTTTTTTTTTTTTTTAAACTGGAGAATTCACTACTTATATATACTTGATTGTGTTAGAGTTTTATTCTCTGGCCATCCTCCAGTGTGAGCTCATTATACAATCAGCCTTTGGTTTCTCTGTGGGTGTTTTGAACACTAGGACATGGATAAAATTATGTCAGCCTCTTGTGCATTTTTCCTTTATCATGAGTAAACCATATGCAAAATAAGAGTTGCTCTTTTAGCCTGAGTCTCAGAAAAATAATTAGGAGACTAGAACCCAATCAACAGCCTGAAGTTGAGTTGCCACAGTCTACTCCCAGTGCTAAGAAACAGAGTGATCAAAGAAAAAAAATGTTTAAAGTCACAGAGATATTGAGCCCCTTTTACTATACAACTACACAATTAATCTGATGAAAGCTGATTAATATTAAAAAAATGTTCCAGAAATGTAACATTTCTACAGATATGTAAAATAAATGTCAGTGACTTCTAGATAGGGAAAATGTTTACAGGTGACTGAAAAATAAATAGTAACCCATGCTATGCCATGTCAAACAGTATGGTTATCACTTGTGATAACTTGAAAATCAGACTAGTTACTTAGTACATTTATAACTTTGCTTAATTATTGGCAAAATGAAATACTAATAGCTTTAGTTGTTATTTTTAGCTACATTTCCTAAGTTCTTATATGATAGAAATGATCTCGAAAAAAGGATTTGTTTGTTTGCCATCAGGGATGAAGGAGAGAGAGAAAAAATCAGACATTCGGGTCTCAAGGTTAAGACATGGCAATTACTTTTTCTTCATTTTATAGCTGTTGGTGAAGCCAGGCTATTACAGACTAAAGGGAAGGATGTATCTTTGGAATCAAATAGACCTGATAGATTTTTACACTTAAGCTCAGCCATGTACTAGCCATATGGTGTGATGTATCGGTTAAGAAATCTGGTTTCTGCTCTGAGTAAAAACAATTACAGAATCTCAGTTGCTTAGAAGAACAAAGTTTTTTCAGAGTTATTCCATATCTCCAACATGGGAGGGCTAGGAGCTCTACTCACTGTAGTCCTAGCCCAGTCACTCAGAGTCCCAGATGGACAATCTGAGAGGGCTTTATAGGAGCACTAAATTTTGAGTAAGAAAGTTAATCCAAGCTATAGTGACAAAATCTTGTGTGCATAATTTATGTTTACCTCTTAGTTAATACTTACTATAAACCTTGAGTAGTCTTACTGATCATTCTTTAAGTACCTGTAAACCTTTATTGGTCACTTACGCACCAGAAGATATGGTAGATACTAAAGGACTGATAAATGAGGCCAAGTGCCTGATCTCAGTTCTGTGTATTCTCTAGAAGATCCAATACAATAGAATCAACCACAGCAGACTGAAGTGCCACAAAGGACCCATGAAGCTTAGAGCCTGTTCTAATGTACTCAGTTAGAGAAAGTCTTATTTGTTACATATTTGTGGTGTTTTATTCTTGTTTTCTTTTTCCCCTCCACCCCTACTCCACCCCCATCAAACCCAGAACCTTGTGCATGCTGGGCAAGTAAGTGTCTTACCACTGTACCCTATACCCTAGCCCTGCCTGTTTTCTTTGTCAGCAAATTATTTCTTTAATTCTCACAACAAATTTATTCTGTCACTTATTCTTAAATGAAAGCTATGGACTATAACAACAACTAACATTTTTTAAGCTTTAAATGTGCACCCAGCATGTCCATGTCCCTCTTACAGATTATCTCATTTAATACTAACAATTTTTTTTTTTTTTTTTTTTTTTTTTTTTTTTTTTTTTTTTTTTTTTTTTACTTAGTTTGGTACTATTATTTTATGTTCTAGATGAGAAAATCAAAGCCAAAGCATTAAGAAATTTACCCAAGTTTGCAAAACTAATAGATATTTGGGTTGGGATTTCAAACTAAATAGATTGACTCTAAACCCTTGCTTTGGATCATTATGCAGTTTCTTCTTTTGAAGTTTGGAGAGCTTAATTCTAGTTATATTTTTTAAAAAATTTTAATCTGTTGTTTTTTCAGGAATTCTGATTTCCTATTTGTCCTTCAAGTTCAGCAATTGTATGTTTCTTCCTCAAAACAAATTATTATGTTTTACTTTTTATCTTTTCAATGAAACAGGCCCACAGGCCCTAACAGAGAACATATTTTTGATATTAGAGCCTTTCCCTATTTTTAATATTACTTATTTTTCTTTTAGGTTTCTACAGAAGAAGGCTTGAGTCTGGCCAGAGAATATAACTGTGCTTTTTTTGAGACCTCTGCAGCCCTTAGATTCTGTATTGATGATGCCTTTCATGGCTTAGTGAGGGAAATTCGCAAGAAGGAATCCATGTCATCATCCATGGAAAAGAAACTGAAGAGAAAAGGCAGCCTGTGGAAGAAGCTGAAAGGCTCACTGAAGAAAAAGAGAGAAACCATGGCATGATCTCCCTGATGTTGAGTCCCTCTCTGTCTCTCTGAATTTTATCAGTCAGGCAATTCTGCTTCAGTATTCTCTTTTTTTCTCTCTTTATATATCTGCCTTTAGGTAGAAGTTAGATCTGCATAACTGTACCTCTTGAGATAGTTTTGTTTTGCCTTTAACAGTTGGATGGATTTTGTCAATCAGCCGGATATGCTGTTTAGTTTTTACAATATATTACTAAATAAAATTGACATTCCAATTCCCTCATTTCCCTTTAAAGAGTCTAGCTTCATTTGGTATGCTATCTGGTTATAAGGAAATATGCAAAATTGCAAGCAGAATGATAAAAGACTCAAGGGATCTGTCTTTGCCTGATAACATGCGCTGTTTGCATTTCAGGAATCTCTGTAAATAATGAAGCAGCTCGGGAAATAATTTAAGAACAGGAATCTGCATCCTGGTCTTTCCTTAAATGTAAAAGTCACCATCCTACTTCTTGAATGCTTTAGAGATGAATGTTAGAGAAATTATTTATAATGGTAACTCGTGTGGGTCATTGAAAAGCCAAAATGAAAGATCCCCTTATTTACAGTGTTCTGCCCCTTTTGCACTTGGGCAAAATTATCACAGTGAAGCCACAGGGCTGTGGCAAAAGAATATTGTCTATGTAATGGGAAGAGAATACTTATTATGAATTTGGTGGTTCATACACTTATAAAAGGAACTTCTGCTCCCTCTCAGGGAGTAATCTCTCTTAGAACTCCTTCGCCTACATATATATATATGCAGGTGATGAGTTTTGATAACCCAAGTGACTCAACCTTCTCATATTGCTAAAATCTCTTCTCTCCTTTTACATGAAATGTGATGAGATGCCACCATTAGATGCTTTGTACTTGTTTTTGTTACAATGGGTCATTGTGTAAAATGAAGTCACACTGTCATTCATTTTTTTTTTTTCCCATTGTGTAAATTGACTTATTTAAATTCAAGGTAAGAAAAGCATGCTACCAGAAGGGGCAGCTCTGAATGTTTAATAGACAAGCACTTAGGAAAACTCTACAGTTAAGCATGAATCCATCAAAACAATCTTCATGGGTTGGGGGGCAGTTTTAGCATAAATTAGGATACAAAAGGGAGGAAGGCAATGGTGTCCTTCAGTATTTCATCACTAATTCTTCTTTTTTCCACAATGTCTCTGAAACTTTGTAAACTTGGAGAGTGTAGAAATGAATCACTCAGACATAGGCCCTGACTTATTTACCTGTGAGATTCAATCCACTAAGAGGACAGTGGGATTAAAATCTTACGGATAGGAAAAAGTCATACTTTACATGGTAACATAGATACAAATAAAAGGGAATTTATAGATTATCTGTTCTTACATGTTGATCAAGATCAGCCTTTCAGAACATCATACTTGTGGGTCCCACACAGAGTCCTCTGTTCTTACTCTTAGGCCTTTGGATCAAGGAAGCTAGAGGGAAGTTATCTTTTGTTAGTAATTTCTACTACTCTGTCCCTTAGGCTTTTCTGAAACCATATCTTTTATGCACTGATGCATAGACTAATCAGTTTTCCCCCATCCAGATTTTCCCCTAAAACTAAATGCGCAATACTTCTTCATTGTAACTCATGTTCATAATTAAGAGGAAAAGCCAAAATAAAATAAAATAAAGATGATATAAAATCACAAGATTTTTAAAAAATTAAATTTATTTTATATTGACACATAAAAATTATACATACAATTGGGTTCATGTGATACAAGATAATCTTAGCGTTCGAACTGGTTTTTTACTCCTTTCTTTCTTTTGGAATGTTTAATTCTTTGCATTTGTCCCTTTAAATTAGTTTATTCACCTTCAGTACTTTTTGCCTCCTACAGTCCCTAACCCTGGAATCCTTCCAAGCCTGAGAATGTTGCGCTCCATTAGTGACTCCCTGTTTGCCAGAAGAAGAAATTCAGGAAAACAGTAATTGGCACTAATTTTTCTGTGTTCAATCTGCATTTTTGTCAACCTGATGATTCCCTTATCCATAAATGACATTGTTTGGTGCATTTTCTAACACAGCCAAGTCCTTGTAAATTTTATTTTTTATCTTTAATTGATAATTCCTCTGCCTTTGGCCTTAAAGTTTTGTATCTCATTTTACTCTTACTCCATCTCTTTCATTATAATGCTTAAATAAATAATTTATATAACTTAAAATCATTTAATAGTTATTAATAATTTATGCTGAATAATTCATGTAACTTAAAAATTATTTATGCATTTTGACTTGGAGAGCAGTTGCCACATCCAACCATTTCATGATATTTCAGGAAGGGAGTCTGCAGATCATCACCTTCACACTGAAAGTTTCTGAGATGGTTATCCCCAGTAGAGTCACAGACAAATTTCAAGCATTATTTTCAACCAATCTTTCTTATAGAAGACTGTACTAAGAAGGAAATATTCCATAAAAACCCTAGATATTTCTGCCCAAGGAATATTGAATTGCTCCCTTTGATATAAGACCAAAATGTCAGGATCTTGTCTCTGATAATGTTCTTGAAAATCTCTAACCAGACCTAGGACATCTAAGTGATTCCAAAAGCTCATAAATTGTAATGTACATTATGCCTGCATTGCCCAGTGAGTATCAAAATTTTTAACCAATAAGCATAGATGTCCAGAGTAGGTGAATGTATAGTCATCCAATACAAGTTATCAAATTATGAATAAGTGCCTAATATGTAACAAATACTTTTCTAATTACTACATAAGTATATGTGTTTGTGTGAGTATATTTCATGGGAAGGTACTAGGCAATTCTGAATATGATTTATCTCCTCCCCAAATAGACACTCTACCTATTTTAGAGTAATTTTCATTAACTTATCCTATAGTTGGTCATGATAAAATAATTTGTCAGACCAGACACAAATGGAAGTCCAAGATATCACATTTTATGTTCAGTATGCACTACTTCAGCCTGGGAACTTCTATAGAAAATAATAGTAGGGATAAATCATGGGCAGTTGGGATAATCATACACATTGTGCACAGATCTTCAAGTAACAGATAATTACTTCATTTTTCTATAGTTCATCTTTTCTTCCTCATGAGACTTAGACTAATGGGTAGCTGGGAGGGGCCCACTAAATTTTAGTTTATTCCAGTAATTTAGTGCTAATCTGAGGCAGTAATTTAAGAACCCTCCTAAACTATACAATCTCTACTTGGTGTGCATATGTCAAAGTTTTATCATTCAAAACTGTGTCCCATGTACTGTCCAATTCAAAATTACCTCTGGGTTACAAGGTAAGGTGTGGCCCAGGTGATTGCAGGGCACTTGTTTCTTCCTTTCATCTTTTAAGCCTGGCATTACACTGTTTCTTTTCTGATCTCTTTAACCAAGGGGCGACACTGATTCTTTTTAATACATCGGTTGACTCAAGCATGTCAAATGTGTCATGGTAAGCAGGCACTCCCTACTAGAGTCTATGAACTTTCCCCTTTACCTTGTGTCTTGGGGTTCTTCCCAGAACTGTCTCTGTTTTCTGACCCTAAGTCTTTCTAGTCCACCTACTCCAGAGCTCCTGCCTCCCTTTGAGATCACTTGTGCAACACAAAGAGGATGTTCCTGAACACTGCCTCAATGAAGTTCCTCTAGTTCTCTGCCACCACCTCTGTCTAGCTCCTGTGGGGCCCCAAGAGTGGAGCTGATCCAAGACCCTTGGCAACATGACACACACGTACAGACCAAGCAAAATGGAGGTTGGCTTGAAACACTAAATGTACCTACAACCATAACCATGGGGAAGTTCATCAGTAGCCCCAGTGTTCTCAAACTTCCCTATGGTTGTTGATAATCAGCCCCATATCAATAATCAGTCTGAAGGACTGTGATAGGAGACGAGAAAGAAGATCCTGGGTAGTAACCCTTTGCCTTCTTTAATGTCTTTCTTCAGTTACTTCCTGAAAGAGGAGTAATCTACATGCTTTTCCTTTTATGTAATCCTATAACAACATGCTGGCACTAAAACAAAAAAGTGAAAATAAAACAGAATTATATCATGCAAGATAGTGGGATGACTTCCTTGATTTAGGGGCTTCTGTTCCTCCACCATAGCATCAAAACATGAAAACCCATCTCAATAAAAAGGTTGTGTATATTGTAAAAAGTTGAAATCCATGGGTCAAGGAAAATACCAGAATACAGAAATATATAAGAAAACATTTCAAAGTGTATGATCACTATTATACATATATCTAAGGCCAGGCTTTCTGACCACCTTTATAAAAATGAAGGCTGTGGTTCTTCTGTTTTGGGTATTTACATAATAAAAGAAGAAACCACAAATCCTACCTAGTCTAATTTCTATTTTCAGCTTTCACTTAAATTCTTCTGCTTAATCTCAAATTTTCCCTTTAGAATTTCAATCTGAGCTTACATGGCAAAAATTTAGTCATTCTTGCTGGCCACCCATCCATCATTACATAAGAAAGTAGGAATTTTAGCTATCTCATTGAAATATCAACCATATAAATACTATATTCATCAGATTTCCATCAATATAAGAAAATACCTGACAGACTGGTTATGAGGAAAAAACAAATGTTTATTTAGCTCATAGTTTGGGAGGTTCAAAGTTCAAACAGCATAGTGCAAGTTCTATAGTGATTGCTGCTCCCTTTCTAAATCATTGCTTAATGTACATAGCCATCGTGAGAGTGCATACAAGAGCAAGGGAGTGATTATATTTTGAAGGAGGAAGAGAGAGAGGATAGAACAGACCAAGGCTGTTCCTTTTATAATAACCCTCTTATGAGGACTCAAGGGGTCATGCAAGAACTACTTCATGACCCCAAGACCTAAGGACCTCTCACTAAGCCCCATCTCTCAAAGCTTCTCCCATCTCCTAATAGATTTATCCTGGAATCCATATTTCCAACATGTGACCCTTTGAGGTAACACAAACCATATTTATGCAGTATCATTTTGTCCCTAGACCCCCAAAGTCCATGTCTGTCATATAGTGCAAAATATATCCATTCCATTGCAAGAGTCCAAACAACTGTTCCAACACTGCTCAGAAGTCCAACTCCAAAATTTTTTCAGAGATTGAAGGCCAAATCTTAGCCGTGAGCTCATAAAAATCAAAATGTAAGCTATATACTCATAAGATACAAGGTAGGACAGGCACAAGATAAACAAAATGAGAGGAAAGCCCAGCATGAAAGACATGAAAATCTAAAGCTCCAAATCCAGCACCTTGGGCATGCTGTAGTGGGTGATAAATCTCAGAGGCTTTGGAAAACCTCATCTTTATGGTTTTGCTGGTTGTAGGTCCCATGGCTGCTCTCTGAGGCTGTTTTTGCATCTCTTTCTAGTAGGTGTTTCACATTGCTGCACCTTTTTCTAGTAGGTGTTTCACATTGCTGCACCTCTGCCTTTCTGGAGTCTAGACTCTGGATTCCCTCACAGCTGTCCTAGGCATTGCCCCACAATACACTATTTTAGCATCTGATGCATTTTCTAGTCTGTTTCTCCAAACTCTTAAAACTACTTCTTCTTAACCAATTCTAAAACACTCTCATTTAAACTACAGTGTCTTCCCCACTCCTCATACCAATTTTCTCAAAAATCTCTATTAGAGTTTCTAGAGAAACAGAACCAGTAGAACACATATCTATATGAAAATTGATTTTTTATATTGGCTTGCACAATCATAGAGGGTGAGAAGTTTTACAGCTGACATGTTCAGGCTGGAGAGGCAAGGGTCAGTAGCAGCTCAGTCCAAGAAATTGGAAGCTCAGAAAAAGAAAGATATCAATGATAAGCCCCCATTTAAGGGCAAAGTTCTCCCCACATCAAGAAGGTCACCAGTGAAAGTCCAAATCCAAAGGCTGCACTTGAACTCTGGTGTTTAAGTGTGGCAGCAGTAGAAAATGTGCTCATTCTGGAAGGAAGAAAAAGAGCAAAAGTTAAAGCAAGAGAAAGAACAAGTTTCCTTTTTTTTGTGTTTTTTTTTTTTTTTTTGTTGTTGTTGTTGTTGTTGTTGTTGTTGTTCTCTCCAGACCCCAAGCCTATTGGGTGGTACTACCTACATTCATGGAGAATCTTCTCCACCCAGTGTACTGACTCTGTAATGAAGATTTCAAACAATCAGCTCCTAAAGATAACAGGTTTATATAGGTTCACAGTTTTAAAGGTTCCAGTCTATAATTAGTTAATCCTGTTGCTTTTAGACCTGTGGTGAGGTACATCACTGTATGATTGCATGGTACAGCAAAGTCACTCCCTTCAAGCTGGGCAAGGAAAGGAAGAGGAAGGAGATAGGGTCCCATTATCCCATAAGGGTATGTCCCCAGTGATCTATAGACCTCAAACTGAGTGCTACTGCCTATAGGTTAAATCACCTCCCAATAGTACTATGGGTTAGGTATGAAGTCTTTAATACGTAGACCTTTGTGGGACACTTATCATAGCACTGCTCCACAGACCAGTGTTCTCTAGAAACCCCCTCACAGAGCTTTATCAACTCTCTAGTCATCCTTCAACATAGGAAATGTGACATCCAAAATTCACCTTCACAAATAAATGCGTCATATGATTTAGTAGGTACTTTCAAAAACTGAGCAGAGAAGCCTGTGGTGAGACAAGGAGCATGTGAATTTTCAGAGTAAAAAATGATGAGAGGATTATTAAAGGGAATGAGTGAGTGGATTCCAACCACCAAAGTAGGGTAAAAGTAATGGGGGAGGGATGTTGCACAAAACTCACTTGGATGTACTATGCCCAATTCCTTTCATCCCTAAGCTTCAGTCAAGCTCTGTCTCTTCTTCACCTTTTTATATATCCCCCAGTGTAGCTAACTCCCTTCAAAAAGATGGGTCTAAACCATTATTTTTTATGGAGAAAAATCACTTCAATAAATCAAAACATTTCAGCTTATAAAAAAACTTATGCAAACTTTTAACAATAATGTCAGTATGATTTATCCTATTTACTTTTTAAATACTTTACAGTAATTAACCTGTACCTTTAAAAAAGATAAACTGAATAATAAATAGTGAATTGGAAAACCATAGACATTATAATACCTCACTTTCCTGGAGGTGAGGAAATGGGATCAGAGGCTTTTGAGTCTCCAGGCACATGAGGTGATTCAGGCCTGACCTTCATTCTAGATATCTTTTCAAGTGTCCTTGACTGCCCTGTGGGGGCTTAATAGGCCCAAAACAACAATGGTAGCAACTATGGTGCTACTGACCCTTTGATGTTTTATTGTCTCTCATGGAAGAGGCAGAAGCAAAGAAGATGTGACAACATCAGCCCCGTGAGAGGTTAGCAACTCCAGACACCCCAATTTATTAAAATGACTACAGGTCATTATTACATCTCCCAGTCTCAGTTAAAAAAGTCTTTTAAAAAATTAAAATGAAATAAAATGTTCTGATATATTCAGCATGCCCACTGAGATCACAAAAATGATTTATTCCGCAGACAATCTGTGTTGCAATTTGGGTATCACTCCGCTTTCTCTAGAGGTGTAATTAAAACAGGCAAATAAATAAAATGAAAAATATGGTTTCTGGGATAAATCCATAGTGACTCTTTAAAGCGTATGAAATATGAGAGCTGTTTGCCTCCCATCCTGGGTGAGGCAAGTAAAGTGCCAGAGGCCAGAAGCCAGGCTACTGAAAGTCACTCCCTTCAGGCGAGCACATCAGATTTGGAGTGAAAATGTCAAGTAAGGGGAGTTTTCCAAAGGTGTTACATTTATTGTTGGTGAGAAGTGCTGGATTTATAGCAATTAGACTGTGTATTTTTATGTAGAAGAGATAAAGAGATAAATTAAAGCACTGTTAGAGTGGCATGGCTGAGGAGATGTCTAAAAAGTTGAAAACAACCATGAACTACAGACTCAAGAGCTTCTGCTCACATCATTACTGAATCACAGACTCTGTGACTTTGGATCAGTCAAATCCTTCCCCCTCTCTGATCATATTTTTAAATGGGGATAGCTGGATGCGGTGGGGCACACCTGTAATTCCATTGGCTTGAGAGGCTGAGGCAGGAGGATCGCAAGTTCAAAGCCAGCCTCAGCAAAAGCGAGGCACTAAGCAACTCAGTGAGACCCTGTCTCTAAGTAGAATACAAAATAGGGCTGGGGATGTGGCTCACTGGTTGAGTGCCCCTGAGTTCAATCCCCAGTACCAAAAAAAAAAAAAAAAAAAAAAAAAAGGAATAGGATCAGACCAAGAAAAGATGGACATTCTTTATATGGCTGAGCTTTGAGCTTTTGTCTTTGGTACATATTGTGTAGTTTATTTTATTGTATATTCTGAGTTATTAATAATAGAAATTATTGGGTTTTGTAGGTAAGTAATAGAAATAACTCGTTTCCTTTCAGCCATCAGTGGAAGAAAAGAGGAACTCTGTCTCAGTAAATATGTGGCCTCAAAGTCAAACTAAACTAGTAAATGACCCATAAATTCACTAGCAGCAAATTCACTCGCAGATATTCATTTACTTACTTAATATTTTTGACCTCCTGTTGTGTGTAACAAACTCTACTCAGCATTATTTATTCACCACTCAGAAATCAACACAATGAACCAAACCATTTGTGTGTACATTAAGGAAACATTTTCTGAGCACCAACACCCTGTCAATTACTGCATTAAGCTCTGGGGATACAATTTTACTAAAACAGCTCTGATGCTCCTCTCTGATGGTCTGCTCAGGGAGAAAGATAACAGTGAAATATATTTGTTATTTTTAAATTGGGACTATATTCAATGCTATAAAGGAGAGTTATGAAGTGTAAATATTATCTGTAATAGGAGGCTTAACTTATTTGAAAAGGTCAGGAGCTCCCCTTAAGACATGAGTATTGAGTTGGCATATGAAGGACAAGCACCCCTTACTAGGCCAAGGGGTGACTGATGGTGCTAACGTGTTTCCAGCAGCAAGACCAGCATGGGAATCAGCCCTGTGGCAAGTGGAAGCATGGTGAGTAGGGGAGACCAGCGTTCTGGGGTAGAAAAGAGGAAACAGGTCTGTGGTGTGATGAGAAAATCAGGATGAAGCCTCACTGGCTTATTTACTTGAGGGTTTCATCTCTCTTCATCCTGAGAGAAATTTAGACAGTTGAATGAACTAATAATTATTTGCTTTTATAAGTGGCAATTCTAGCTTTGGAGAATAGATTGGAAGGAGAACAGAGTAAAATACCATGACTCTGTTTTATGTTATTAGCAATTATGTAACTTAATACCTATAATTTGTTCAGGGCTGAATAAAAATGTAAAGAAATTGGTTTCTCTCTGGAGAAAGGGTTTGCCATAATTTTCACAGCAACGACCACATGTTTTTTCCTCTTTTATTCAGATAATTTATAAAATCTTTCTCTAAAGAACCAACTAGTTCATTCAAAACAAAGAGTTTCTTCAGATTCTTTAATTTTAACCTATGTAAATATGGCTACTGCCAATCACAGTTTGGGTATTGTATAGTGTTTCCTGATATGCTGGCTTTCTGAAGATCAACCCTTTGCCCTTATGGTATCTTAACTTCCACAAGCCAGCCCAATCCACTAGGGTCATATTCTTGGAAAATCAAACACAACTGTAGGAACTGACTGATGTCAGATGATGTCATTTTATTACACTGTTATGGGATGTTTATGCTTTATTATAACTGGGAAGTCAGTCAAGCTGGTAGAAATGAGGGAAGGAGAACAGAGGAAGACATCAAGCTCCATTTGTAGAAAACATGATAAACTTGCCTTAGTGACTGTAAATGGTTGTTCTAGAAGCAGAGGTCAGCAATCCACAAGAAGCTGCAAATAAGGGAAAGGGCTGAGGTGAGACCACATCACACCTGTGAGAAATGTAAGATTTCGGAATTTGAGGGTCTCTGTCAGTATTTCTGAGCCCCTAGTTTGACCCCATTGTTAATATCAACAAAAGGAAGAAAAGTGAATAAACTAACCTGCTGACACCTTGATCTTGGACTTCAATCCTCTAGAACAATGATGAAATACATTTCTGTTGTTTAAGCCACCCAGTTCAATTTAAACTTGGTCTAAATAAACCAACTAAAACATAGAGATTGACAGAATGAATTTTAAAGAATATAAAAACATCAAAACTACATTCTTTACAAGAGACTCATATCAAACATTAGGACACAAGTAGTTTCAAAATAAAAAATAATGGGAGATTGATAAAAAAAAAAAGCAGAAATTTCCATTTTAACATTAGATAAAGTAGACCTCAGACCAAAGAAAATTATTAGAACAAGCAGGGCCTTATATGATGATGACCTGATCAATCCACCAGGAATAATAAAATCCCAAATGTATATGCACCAAGCAACTGAAATTCCAAATGTGTGACACAGAAACTGATAGAATGGAAAGGAGAAATAGACAAATCCATACGCCTAATAAGGGAAATCATTATCCCACTCTTGACAACTGGTAGACACACTAGAGAAAAATCGGCATGAATATAGAAGGAGGCAACAGTACCATTATAGCAAGATCTAGTGGATGTTTGGAGAATATTTCACCTGACAACAGTAGAAGAGACATTTACTCAAGGGCCCAGAGAACGTTCTCTAAGATAAATCATATATTGGGTTATGAAACAAAATTTTCCCAGGTGACTTAAAGAAAATCAAATAATCTATTGATCTGAATAAAAATTGAAATGGCATGTCAGATTTTGTGTGACCAGCTAAAGCAATGCTGGGAGGTAAATTTATGGCACTGAAGCAAAGTATTAAATAGGATTAAAATTCTCAAATTAATAATCTAGGCTCCCACCTCAAAAACTTAGGAAGTGAAGAGCATAGTAAATATAAACCAGGCAAAAGGAAGAAAATAACAAGGATAAAGTAGAAATCAATGGAATTGAAAATAGGAAAACAGAAAACTAATGAACCAGAAAGCTGGTTTGAAGGAGCCTATAATCAAGGAGATAGCTAAAGATTGCGGTTAGCTGAGAGCTATAAAAGATGTTCTAGTTTCCATCTGATAGTAATACATTATTCAAAGAATCTTTGTATGCCCGTGAACACTGCATGACGCACCTGTAAGCTCGAGCTGTAAGCACGTGTCCTTGTTAAAGCTATATGTATATAACTGGGTGAGTTTGGTTAGTGTGTGTGGGAAGAAGAAGAAGGTGGTGGTTGGAGTTAGAGCGTTTGGAGTGATTGCTGGAGCTGGAGAGAGAAGAAGAAGAAAAGACCTTTTTTCATTTTCATCCTGCCTCCGAATTTTCCTGCGGCGTTCGTTGCTCCAAGTGGTTTCCGCTTCAGGCAGCAACACTGGTTGGTTATTTAAAACATCAGTAATATTAGTAAACACCTAGTTTACCAATATAATGGTAAGATATCATAACTATTCCTGCAAACATTGAAAAGATAAGGAAATATGAAAAATAACTATACTCACAAGTTTTACAAAAACCACAAACTGCCAAAACTTAGCCAACATGAAATAGGTAACGTGACTAGTCCTACAAAAATGAAAGATATTCGGTATGCAATTTAAAATTTTGGAAAAGGAAATCACCATGTCCAGTTGCTCTTACATTTTCAAAGAACTAATAAAAATTAAGAAGGTATAAAGAACATTTCCTAAACCACTTAAGAGTATTATCCTGACATCCAAATCAGACCATTCATCATAAAAATGAAACTACATGGCAATATCTCACATAAACTTAGACACAAAAATATTGGCAAAGCAAACTTAGAAATGTATAAAATAGTTATACGTTGTAAGCAAGTATAACTATTTTATACATTTTAACTATTTTAAAAATTATGAGGAACATGCAGGACATTATACGATGATAAACTTATCAATCCATCAGGAATAGATAGAATTCCAAATGTGTATACACTAAGGAGAAATAGACATTACTTAATAGAATTTCAAGGTGTATGAAACTATTAAAATATTTATAAAAAATTAATCATTGTAATCCATCCTATGATTAGACAAAAAAAAAAAAAAGCATTTCCCAAAGTATAACAGACATTTCAGCAAGATAGAAATAAAGTAACTTGATAAACTACATGAACTTGATTGAGATCCTCCACATAGAGTCAAAACCAATCATATTAATAATAAAGGACTTAGTGCTCTCTTTCTGCTATCAGGAACATTATAAAGTTATATATTCTCATCAACGATTCTAAACACAGTAATGAATGTTCTAGCCACTGTAATAGGGCAACAAAACAAAACAAATGATAATCATAGATGTGTATAGATGATACAAAAAATAAAGCCATCTCTGTTTCTAGACAACATGTTAATCTACATGGAAAACAGAATGGAATCTATAAAAAGACTAAAATTTGTTCAGTAACATTACAGATACAATATCACAGGTAAAACCAATCCCATATCCATATAGAAAAAAAATTTGGAAATAAAAATTTAAAAGCACAATATTATTCACAATTGTTTCAAAGAAAATGAAAAGGCATAGATCTATGAATATATGTTTAGGATCTGTATGATGAAAATTTTAAAATAGGGTAATAAACAAAATCAAAGAAAGCCTGAATTTATCAGGAGAAATAGTGTGTTCATGGTTCATAAGTTTCTATATTTTAAAAATGTAATTGCATCTAAATTGATGTATAGATTTAATACAATTCCCATGAAAATTTCAACAAATTTTTGTAAATATATGCATCAGCATTACAAAATTTATATGGAAACAGAAAATTCTGCAATGGAAAAATAATTTTTCAAAAAATAAAATAAGAAGAATAATTCTTATTCATGTTAGAGTTTTCCACATACTGAGAATAATACTAATGAACAAGTATGTCCAAATAGGCTGAATTAATTTTTGACAAGTGCAAAAGCAGTTCAATAAAGACAACCTTTTCAATAAACAGGCCTAGAAAAAGTTGACATTTATCAGAAAAAAAAAAAAAAAAAAAAATTCACCTTGACTTGAACTACATACCTTACCCAAAACTTCACAGAGGATAATCACAGACTCAAATGTAAAATTGAAAAATCCAAAACTATAAAACTTTAAGGAGCTGGGCATGGTGGTACATACCTATAATCTCAGTGACTAGGAAGGTTGATGGAGGAGAATTGCAAATTCTAGACTAGCCTTAGCAATTTACTGAGGTCCTGTCTCAAAATAAAAAAT
This sequence comes from Tamias sibiricus, assembly GCA_025594165.1. Lineage (NCBI taxonomy): Eukaryota > Metazoa > Chordata > Mammalia > Rodentia > Sciuridae > Tamias > Tamias sibiricus. The sequence goes on from CM046671.1 coordinate 40,843,617, forward strand.
AAAAAAAATACTGTGGATGTAGCTCAGCCATGAAGCACCCCTGGGTTCAGTTCAAGTACCAAAATCAAACAAACAAACAAAAAACAAAAATGCAAAAAAAAAAAAAAAAAAAAAAAAAAAAAACAGCAACAAAAATCTTCTAGGAAAGAACACAGAGGAAAATTCTATCCAAGATCAGGGAAAGAGTTCTAAACCTTGACACAAAATCATGATTAATAAAAATAAAAAATAATAAATTAAACTTCATCAAAATTATAAACATTTTCTCTGCAGAAAACAAAAACCCAAACAGAAACAAAATCCTGTGAAAAGGATGAAAATAAAACTCAGATTTCAGACTAAAAGAAAATATCTGTAATCTACGTAAACAAGGAAGGTCTTAGAGAAAGAATTCTCAAGATTCAATTTTAAAAAGGCAATCAAGTTAGAAAATGAAGAATCATGCAAACATTTCCCCAAAAACTATCTACTGTTGGAAAATGAAGACATGAGAAGATATTTAATATCATTATCCTTTACAGAACTTTATATTGCAAACACAATGAGAAAATAAATGGTGCTAAACAAGAATAAATAAATAAATAAATGTGCAAATGGTGATAATAGCAAATGCTAGAAAGGATGTAGAAAAACTTGGTCATTCACACATTGCTGGGGAGGTTATAAATGGTACAGCCACTTTGGAAAATATTTTGGCAGTTTCTTTTAAAATTAAAAATTCATGTATCACATGGCCCTGCCATTGCAGTCTTGAGTGTTTATTCCAGAGAGGTAAAATTTTATTTTTATGTGGGTACTTAAACACAAATGTCATTTCTAGCAGCTTCATTCGTTATAATTGAACCTGGGAACTATCCAAATGTCCTTTAAAGGACAAATTGCTACATAAACTGTGGCAATTTTTCCCCATAGAACACTATTCAGCCAAAGAATGAACAAACTCTTAATATGTACAATAACTTAGATGAACTTCCAGGAAATTATGCTGAGTGGAAAATGCAAATTTTAGTGGAATACATATTGCATGTTTTTATTTATGTAATACTCATGAAGTCACAGCATTGTAGACAGGGAGCATGAATTTGGAAGTGAATGTGACTACAAAGGAGTAGCACAGAGAAATTCTGTTATAATACAGTGAGTGCCTTGATTTTGATGATGGTTACTTAAAAGTTCTTATATGATAAAGGTGCAGAGATCTATGGATACATATCAAAATTAGTGCATATATATATATATATATATGTGCATATATATATATATATATATATATATGACTGGAGAAATGTGAATAAACTCAATTTGAGCATAAAATAATTTATACATTGTTTACGAATATGTATGTGAAGCAGTTTCATCACACACTATCATGAGGCTTCTAGAGCCTCTCCAGGGGTCCTTTTTCCTGCCCAGGAAGGTATAAGCCACAAGAGAAAATTAAAGTTTGAAATAATTAATGAAGAAATAAGAAGCAGAGTCAGAATTATAGTTTAAAGGGAGTTTGGAATGCCTGATAGGTCCAGCCCACACAGGAACTGGAGCTGAACAATTGGAAAATGGCTCTGGTGATTTATATAAGGGGGTACATTTAAGGCAGGGATAAGATTTCCAGGGTGGATTCTTGCTTCATGATGTCTTGCAGTCAACAGGTTGATTGGCAGCTTGGCAGGTTACACCCATCTCAGAGAAGCTGTGTGACTACAGTGGGTCACCCCATCTCCAGTACTGTGTGGGACCTTTTTGAGCAGAGCTGAAGGGTAGTTCCAATGTATTTGGGCTATTTTAACAGCAGGAGTGCCACTGTAAGTTCCCAATACCAGACTTTTCCACTCACTGGCTATAGTGATGCAAAGGTCCTCACGCATAATTCACAGATGGCTCTCAACAAATTACTAGTTATCAAATTGTCTGAGTAGAGTGTGACAGAACACTCACACACACTAACTAGGTTTATTACTTACAGATAAGTAGCAAGTTTAAATAGAAGCTTAGTATTCATTAGGAGATAGTCCCCCATGCTTCAAAAAGCTACCTAGCATGGTAGAGTCTCATCTGTACATACGATACTTGCTCACTGCTAAAGAACCTCAAAAAATCTACCCAGCCTGGGTTTCATATTATGGGGGATACAGGTTCCCTTGTGATAGATAGGCTTGGGCCAATGGGCCACTTCACCCATGGAAATTTCCATGAGAAGCAACCTGGTTTCATTTTCCCTGGGAAGGAGACAATCGGCTTAAAGGTCACTCTGTTCCCCAGGCAGGAGCCAATAGGCTTAAAGGTTGCCCTGTTCCCTGGGCAAAGAGCCAATAACATTAAAGTTTGCTCTGGTACACCCCCCACCATTAATCCCTACATAAGCTTCTGTCATTCGAAGTTTGGGGGAAAGATGACAAGAAGAAAGAGGCGAAGAGAAGAGGAAGACAACGAGACAGAAGATGACGGAGATGGAGGAAGAGGAAGACGGAGAAGAGGCAGCCATTGCACCAGCCTTAGAGCCCGATAGCTCCAGAGACTGTAGCCGGTGCGACCAGACTCCCACCTTCCATTCAGAGCTTGCACACTTCCTGAACTTGCACACTCCCTTCTCCCTGACTCCTTTCTCACACCAGAGCTTGCACACTTCCCTCTCCCTGATTCCTCTCCCCCCCTTTCCTTTTCTACCCTTAACCAGCCATAAAGGCTGGTGAATAAATCCCTTGGCTGCACGTCCATCCCCAGTGTGATTTTTGCCCTTCACCTTGGATAAAGCATTGAAGGACATACTGTTTCAAGGCAAGCAGATGGAACAGAATCCAGCTATTCCAGCTATTTTCCTCCCTCTCTCAGGATATTGCATTCCCAGCATATTTTTACAGTTATTGTTATTCTTAAGAACTGCAAGTGAGAAAAGGAAAGATTGGATTGGTCCAAGGTCACTCAGAGAACTGACTTGAAATATGATTGAGTGTTTATGCTCTGATTATGCAAAAGGAGATGCTGCCAACATTGAAAAGATGATAGTATGCGTATGAGCACAAACCATAACATCCATCAGACTAAAATAATTTCCAAATAAATGTGAGGCTTGCTAAATATAAATTGCAAGAAAAAGTAAAATGGTCAAGATCATAAAAATTCTTTACAATACATCACTAAGAAATATATTAACAATAAAATATGTCAAGCTATGATATTTTCTGGTTATTTAAAAAAATGTAATTGAGTAGAGAATGTGTGGAGATGATTTAGTACTGAAACACCCATTATTATGAGAGGAAAACAAAGATCTTGGGGAAATTCATAAAGAAGCATATTTTTGTTAGTTTTTTTGTTGCTGTGACCAAAATATTCAACAAAAAATATTTAAAGGAGGAAAAGTTTATTTTTGTTCATGATTTCAGAGATTCAGGCCATGGTCAGCCCACTCAATTGTTCTGGGTCCAAAATGAGGCAGAATATAATAACAAAAGAGTGTGGCAGAAAACAGCTACCCAACTCACTGTGGTAGGGAAGAAGAGAAAAGGGGGACAAAATGTCTAATCTCCAAGGCACACTCCCAGTGACCCACCTCCTCCAGCAATCCTGACCTGCCTAGAGTTACCACTCAATATATTCAAATTTTTAATTCAACAGATGGATTAATCCACTGATTAGGTTATAGCTCTCATGATCTAAACATTTCACCTTTGAATTTTCTTGCATCAACACAGAAGCTTTGAGTGGGGAGGGTTTACCTCATATTCAAGCCATGGCACAAGATCTCAAAAAGACAAAGCAATCAGACAAATAAGGACATGTGTCCAAGTGGTAATACAATTTCTGGTCACCATCAGGTAAGATGAAAACCCATGAGTCTAAACTAGTGTAACAGGATGCCTTACAATGGGAACAAAACAAAGAGAATCTGGAATCTTGGAAGTCAAGGAAATAGATAGCACTTCAAATATTTGATTTGTAATCACTTTATTTGACAACTCAGTGTGAGATGAAATGAGATGCATGATAAAAAAAAAAAAAAGCTAGAAAATAAAAAGTATCAACTGCAACCTGGGTATAATGTTGAGCAAATGTGATCTACGATCAGAGCATATAAGTGGTGAATGAAAACTGTATGCATAGATTTCCTGAAAGCACCTTTTGCTCTTAGCAGAAGACAGTACTGCCTGGAGGATGGAGGCTCTTGGAAAAGCTCCTGCATGAGCCACAGCATGGCAAGAGAATCAAATCAATTTTCCAAAGGGCTTTGCTTTTGTCCCCCATTTTATCTTTTCAATTTGATTCACTAATCCCTCAATTCTGTTCTTCTAAAACTATCACTTGATATTTAGTTGTTTCAGTATAGATGGTGTTAAATGACCAAATAAGTCATATAACTTTAGGCAAGTTTCAAGCTCTCTGTGTCAATTTCTTAATCTCTTAAATGGGAGTAATTACTATAGGAGTTTATTTTGTACGTGATTATGAAGAATGAATTAGGTACTTTGAAATGTATCAAAGGATCTCTTACATAGTGAGTACAAAGCATGCCAAATTTGTAAGTTAATGCATAAATGTAGCCAGTGTTGTTGAAGTAACCCAACTGTACTTGGGACTTTCCATAGAAAATATGGAAAATTCTTACCATCAATGTATAGGCATTTGCTTTGGAGAGAGCATATAAATCCATTTAAAAAGCACATCACAGTCTTATGCCTTCTGTATGTCTTGGATAAAACACCTGTAGATAATGTATCTTCTTAACATAGGGAGAGAAGAGAAATCTTTTTGAACTTTTCCACTCCAGAAAAAGAAGTTCTAAAAAAGAGTTCTTCCCCTATGACTTTAAACAGGGACACTGCTAAAAACTTAGGCTCAGAAAGGGAGAATGAGGTCTCTTGAGAATAGAAGGTACTGCTAAGTTCACTGAAAGGCAGGTCATTGCTTCCCATGTCTCATTTCTTAATCAAGTCACTGACCTTTAAGTAAATCAAAGTCTTAACAAAAAGGAACCTTTTTTACCCACTGATATTACAACATTAGTAAACTAATTAAGTGTTCTATAATTAAACTGATACTCAACACTGAGATTTCCCCGATGTAGTAGAACAGTTAACAAGTTTGAAACCGGTGCCCTGGTGATACAGACAGTTCTATTTTAATTATTGAAAGAAATGGAATCTAGAAGGTCTTTGATGAACATTGTTTTAAGTATTTAAGCTGACATATTTCAGAGGATATGTAATAGAACACAATGTAATTGAAAACTACAGGAAAAGAGAAGAGCAGCTCAGTTTTAAATACATTGCAAGTCACCCGAACTCCAAATTGCACTCAACTGTAAGAGTAGCAAAGTCTTCAGAGAAGAATCTAAGGATTCCAAATTATGAAAAAGAGAAAAATACAACTTAAAATGGGAAGCAATACAATCATTTGGAGGCTGGTCTTTCTAGAAAATCAATCCTAAGTATAAAAACCCAATTTACAGGAAAAATTCTTTCAACTAATTATTTAATTGGCACGGGAATTTTTCAGTTACATTCACAATCACTTTGGTATATGCAGACCCACCCTGACCCCATGCTTTTAAAAGACACTTATATTTGTAGAGACTAAAAGCTCTGAAAAGCATCTCCAAAGCAAAGGGCAAATGAAAAAAAAAAAAAAAAAAAAAAAAAAAAAAAAAAAAAAAAAAAGAACAGAAGAACAAGGTCAAAAGTCCAGAGCTGGATTAATAGCATTAAGCATTAATGTAAGATCATAAGACTTATAAGACAATGGCTATGGGAAATCTAGGAAGAATGGAAACAAACAGCTTTAAAAGCAAATTAAAAATTAGCACCACATAGTCTAGCAAAAACAAATTGGGACAGACAACCATAACAAAAATAATTGAAAGTAGCAGAATCACATTTTATCCTTTCCTTATTCTAATCCACTGAAGGTGTCTCATCACTTCAGAGCTTCAATGCACAGCCTAAGTTCTTGAATGTCCAGCTCCCTATTTCTAACATATTTTCCAGTTATTTGTGTCCACTTATAAAACATAGACCTCAAATAAAAACTTCTATATGAAGTCAATTCAACATTTTTTTCTTCTATATAAGTTGAACAATTTCAGTTTTGAGTAATAGAAAATCCAAATCTAAAGAATTTAAACCATCAATGGGGTTTTATTAACTCATATAACAAGGAGTACTAGGCAGGATCATTCAAGGCTGGTTCCTGCTTGGTTTAGTATCTCCACCTGCTAACATTGATTAATCTATTTTAAGATCTTGAAGTCTTGAGATTTCACTTTGCCACCCTTCATATTTGAGTAGCTGCATCTTGGTTGCAAATTGGCTATGATAGCACATCTTCTCATATCTTTATCCATATGAAAGAAAAGGGACTATCCTTTTGTTGATACCTTAAAAGCTAAGAATCACCACAGAAGCAACATTGGCAGAATTACCCGTATTTCTCCTTGATCAAAATTGGGTCACCTGTTATTGGTAAGGGGAACGTTGTTATGATTGATTTAGAAAAATGTTGATTTTTCCCCCTTTGGTCCAGCCTTTCTTAAAGTTTACATAGCCTAGAGGAAGACAGTGGGTATTTGACAAAATCAGAGTAGTGTTAGCAAGAAGGAGCTGGTCTAGGTAGGGAAACGGAGAATATGGTTTTTGAGTAAGTCACCAACAATAGCTGCTACATCCATCCTCTATATGCCTCTATATGCTAGTTACTAGTTACACCTCTGCTAGTCTAACAGACTGCTGAGAATATAAAGATGCTCATCGTCCTTTGAAAAGCAGGGAATTGCAATGTTGGTTCTTCTTTGTGTGAGCCTTTCCCACTTTCTTTGTGAATGTCAAAGACACATCTCTGAGGGCTATCAGCTACATTGAATATTTCATATTCTGTCTCTTCTTGGATCAAGAACTGAAAACAACTACTCCGACATTCAAAGAAGTACCTAGAAATAATCATTTGTGACTTCACTAAATATGCAAGATGTTGCTAAAACATTTTGTATAAGCCATTCTTTTAAAATGAAAAAAAAAATATGTTGCTCTAATATTTTCTATGCCCCACTTTTTCAATTAATCCTTATGTTAAATATAATTCATTTTTGATCTAGAAAAAATAAGATATTTATTACTTTACAAGGAGAAACATTCATATGACAGTACTAATATATCTCACTGTACAATAGATACATTTTTTAAAATATTTTCTTTTAGTTGTGTATGGACTCAATGCCTTTATTTGTTTTTATGTGGTGCTAGTATCGAACCTAGTGCCTCACATTGAGCTACAACTCCAGCCCTAGATACATTCTTGAAAAGTAGCATGTGTAGCTCCATTTTTATAAATTTACAGTAAAAAGGATGCCCCTCAAAGTATTTTCATTATATATGTCTATAAATTATTTATAGGTAACATAATGTTCTATGTACAGTTTAATATCTTGTCTTTTTCACTGGCTTTCTTATAAACATCATTCTTAACATATTCAGAATAGAACATCATATGTAAGCATCATATATTATGAAATCAGCTATCAAATATGGACATTTAATTTGTTCCTCTGTTTTCAATATTATGAATATTACAGGATTGAATATTTACATGCAATTCTTGTCTGCTTTTCAAATCATTTCCTTAAGACTTTAAGAAAAAATACTAAATGTAACTAATTATGTCCTAGGAAGTTTATATCAATATATACTCTCCAAAAGGTGTCATGAATAATAATTTGTTTTAGCTATATGTATAGCTATAGAACTTGCTTCAATAAAACATCAGAAATTAAGAGATTTACTTTTCTATCATTTTAGCCTCAGAATACTTTTGATACTCTTGTTCAAAAGCCAATGCTCACTGAAAAGTTAACCTCACTACATTTCTAAGGCCACTTGGGTAGTAAAAGGACAGAAGTTCACACAAATACAGTGTAGATATGCACACGTTTGCTTTCTACCTGAGTACTCTTCTGCTCTCAAGTCAAACCCCTCTTAACTCCTTACTCCCCTCACCAGACATTCCCCCCTGGCAAGGTGGGTGTCATCAGACTACAATCTTAATGGAAGGCTTATCTCCAAGCCACCCAGCCTGCACCACCTGCATATTCCGCAGGCATATCTGAGATCTGACTTAGAGAAAAACTTTAGGTCCTCAAAATAATCTGTTTGTTAAAATTAATAATGACAACATATGCCATAATATATAGCCAGCTAACAGGAAAGATATCAAGGTCTGTCTTAAGTTTACCATGTGATAGCCAGTGTATCTGCATCACCTTTCTCCACCTGCCAGCCATATTTATTTTTGTTTCTGCATTATCACTCTTATTACATCTCCTGCCTTGTGATAGCCCTGAATCCCTGCCCTGCAATGTAATCGCTCAATTAGAATGCAGATAAAATGTCTGCATAGATTCTCCTGATCAGCACATGAAGGATAGGCACATAGTAAGTACTCTTTGAAATGTATGGAAAAAATAGCTTTTTATTATAAAATCAATATGTATTTATTATGAAGAAATTATAACAAAATAACAAAGAAAAATAAAAATCATCTATAATTCTTGTGATCACAGATAACTACAGAACACTTTTGTATATGGTCTTTCATAACATTTTTCTTTTATAAGTTCATTGTAAAAATAAAATCATACCAAGGATTCTCTTTTGCCAACTGCTTGTTTTCTCTAATGGTACATTGTTAGTTGATTTTCTTCATTTTCATAATATCTATTTGAATAACAGGGGTATATCTTAAAAGCTGCCAGTTATCCCACTATTTGTATGTAACATTAAATTATCTAAACCAAATTTGTATGGTTAGAGACTTAGTTATATTTTAACATTTCACAATTACAAATAGTGTTAGGTTGAACGAGAGTGGCATTTTGACTAAAGCAGTAAAGTGGTCTGCTGCAGATCACCTTGGGGACTTCAGGAGGCCTGACCTGTCACCATGGCTTTGTCACACACCACACATACAACTCTGGGAAGCCACCGAACCTCAATGGTCTTTGGATTTTCTTTCAAGCAAAACGTGATTAAATGATATCCAAGTAATCTTTTATGTGAGGATAATAATTTCGCATTAAGCAAACTGTCTATACCCTTTGCAAATCTTTGGCTGATCCTGCCTACTTCATTCTGTGACCTCCTACTTACCTAAGCTTCTTACGAAAGTGCTCGTGTTCATTTCCTATGACTGTTGTTCGAAATTCCAACAAATTTTGTGGCTTAAGGCAAATTTATTTTTGCATAATACTGGAGGCCATAGCAGGAAATCAAGAGGTCAGCAGAGCCAGGCATCCTCTGAAAGCTATAGGGGAGAACCCATTTTTTGCCTCTTACAGCTTCTAGTGGCTCTGGGAATTCTATGTCTTGTGACATTACTGCAACCTCTGCATTCTGTGTGTTCTCATGATGAAAAGGGCAAGGCAGATCTGTGATGCTTCTTTCATTACAGTGATGGTCCCATTCATGAGGGCTTTGGCTTGGTGACAAAGTCACTTCCCTCAAGCTTCTCTCTCCTAATGCTATTGTCATGGTGGTTAGATTTTGTAAGAATTTTGGGAATCATGCATTCAAACTGTACCAGTTGCCTTATGAGAAGAACGATGAGAGTGCTTCTTTTCTTTCTGCTCTCTACCATGTGAGGACACAATGGGAAAGCGCTATGTGAAAACCAGGAAGAGTGTCCTCACCAGACATGATACCTGCTGGCAGCATCTTGGATTTTCTAACCTCTAGAATTGTGAAAAATTAATTCTTGTTGTTTAAGGTGCCCAGTCTCTGGTATTCTGTTTTAGAAGCCCAAACTGATTAGGACATATTTAAAAACTCACTCATGTGATAATATTTACAGATTCTGGAAATTAGGTCATAAACATATCTGTACATAGACATAGATATAAATATAGATATAGGTATTCACACTCATTCAAAAATTAATTGTCCTATAAATATCTAACTCAAGACTGCAAGGTAGATGATTAATTTTATTAAAAATTTGTATTTAATTATTCATTTTAATTGCAACTAGCATATATTGAAGAGAACTACCTGCTGTTGTTTGCATGTTAAAATGTCCCTAAAAGCCGGGCGCGGGTGGCGCACGCCTGTAATCCCAGCACTTTGGGAGGCTGAGGCAGGAGGATCGCGAGTTCAAAGCCAGCCTCGGCAATGGCGAGGCACTTAGCAACACAGTGAGACCCTGTCTCTAATAAAAACACAAAAAAAAGGGCTGGGGATGTGGCCCACTGGTCGAGTGCCCCTGAGTTCAATCCCTGGTACCACACAAAAAAAAAAAAAAAAAAAAAAAGGTGTCCCTAAAGTTACATTTGTTCAAAACATGGTCTCTGGGGGTACACTACTGGGAGGTGGTAGAACCTTTAGAAAAGGAGGCCTAGTAGGAAGCCCTGAGGCCATTGGAGGTATGATCATTTTTTTTTCTTAGTATATTTTTGGTTGTTGATGGACCTTTATTTTATTTGCTTATTTATATATGGAGCTGGGAATCAAATGCATTGCCTCACACACACGAGGCAAGTGTTCTACCACCGAGCTACAACTCCAGCCCCTGGAGGTATGATCTTGAAGGGGATTGGGGGACACCAGCTCCCTCCTCTTTGCTTCCTGGCTTTTGAAGGAAGCAATTTGCCCCACTACATGCTTCCTGCTCTTGTCATCTGCCATGCCCATCAGAGGTCCAAAGCAATGGACCTACCTGGTCTTGTAAAGAAACCTCCAAAACTGCGAGCCAACACAAATCTTTTCCCTTCATTAATTAATTATTGCAGGTGTTATGATGATTGAAGGTTGACAAACATAGGACCAATAGCTGATAGAGTTGTGTATAAGGTGAACAATTAAGAGGCAAAGAATGAAGCCAGAGCATGTAGAATGATCTATTTCAACAAAGGCATTTTATATAATGCCGAGTAAATTGGATTTTATTTTGAAGGATATAGGGAAACTTTTAGAAATATGCAGTAATGTGGGAAATAAATTTAAAAGGACGAGCTCAAGAGCAAAAAGTCCAGTTAGGAAGCTCTTGCAATAAATGAATGGCTAAATGATGAGATGAACCAAGCAAGGCATGAGAAAGAGATTACAAAAAACTTAGTGATGGATTAGAAGGGAGTATCCTTGGCCCTTCAATTCATCTGTTTTAAAAGCAGCTTCTAATAGTAATTTGGTGTTAATTTCCTTTCACATGGACTATTTAACATGGTGTTTTGAAAGCCTCCATAAGTAATAATAACAGTTAGTTTTGTGTTGCCACAAGGCAGGATGCTTATTTGATCGTCAATCATCCATCCCACAATCCATTTGGCACTGTTCCATAAGCAGTGGCCTGTGAAGCCCTCAGAGGGCCCTGCCAACAAGAGCAGTTGGCAATGGCACAACTGAGTGAGTGCGGAATGATTCACATGGAGAAACAGCATCAGCAGTTTAGCAGGGATGGGCGAAGACAGGCGTGTCAGAATCCTGCTCCAAGTCATGCTGCTCCCTTTGTTCCCTGAAAATCTGAATGCTGTTATGCTTAGGGACGAAGGACCCTAAAGTTCGAATGAGAACTGAAAGCATGTTCTGCAGGAGATTTTTCTTCTTTCCTTCAAAGAAGTGCAACTGCTTTACCCAAAATACCAAAGAGCAGGATGGGATGGCTCACACATCCTGCCTGATCATTGCCACCTTCTCATCCAGCCAAGGAGTAGAGTCAAAGAAAAACAGACTGGCAGATCAAGAAGGGACTGGAGAAAATTAAACATTCTCTTTTCTTCCATTTTCAAGCAAAGAAGGTCACATTCAGACTTTTTTTTTTTTTTTTTTTTAATAAAGTTGCAGATCTAGTTAGCAACAATGCTAAGACTTAATTTAGGTTCTCATTACAAGCACATTGCCTTTTCTAGGACTCCAGTTTTACTTGGTTTTACTCTATGACTAAGCTAAGCAGAGGCCGGCGGTGAGGCATGTTTAAGAGATGTGGGCATATTCTCAGGTATATCGGTAACTGCATTTTTTATCATGAAAATATTTCACATTCCTCTGAGATTTATTTTCCTCATTGAAAAAACTGAAATAGTGAACCCCACCAACCTTTTTTGTTGGAGGAACAAATGAAATAATGAATATAAAACAAAAATAAAATAATCTCATTGGAGAAAAATAACAGAATGTTTAAATGCAGTAAAAGGTGAGTCATTTTGCATGAGTCTGGAGCTTCATGTAACTATTACTAGTTTTGAATGAAGTGTGCCCCTGAAGCATTTGATAAAGTACATATTACATAGTAAGTATTCAGTGAATATGTTAATATTACTATAATAGCAGGAAGATGATAATCTTGAATGTGAATAAATTAGACAGGATGGAAACAATGATATATTACAGATATAACACAGGCCAAAAATAGAGATGGCAGTAACCATTAGAGAGTTACGAACATAGTAGCACAAGGCCAGCAATTGAAATAAGAATTCACTTCTCTAAAAGCTTTTACCTGGGCACATGGAAGAAGATAAGGCTCGGGCTACAAAGAATTAGCTCAGTCTCAGGATGGTTTATAGAAGGTAAGGTGAAAATAATACTAAACAGAAATAATCAAATGGCTTATGTGTGAGTCCTGATACCAACATCCTAAGTCATCTAGAGAAAATAACTAAAAGATTTTAATTGAATCTCCTTTTCTATAAATGACAGGCCAAATAATACAAGCTTACATTATTCCCAGTGCTCTTGTCAGAACTTTCTATGAAAAACAATTTTTTGGTGTGTGTGTGTGTGTGTGTGTGTGTGTGTGTATTTATATCATAGATCTATGTATAATTTATACCAACTTTAAAAAATTTGAAAATAGCCCTCCAGAAACTCTAAAGTAGGAATCACTACATGAACTAGTCCCCAAGCTCTCTTCCCACTCTCCAAGAATTTATGATTTTAATATATTTAATCAATATACCTGTGTGGCTAATAAACAACACAATTTTCTAAGGACAAAACCACTTTTCTTTGCTTTTATTATCTGTCATATATATATATATATAATTTATGAATTATATATTATACATATAGGATATATATGGATATATGGATATATATATATATATATAATAAAGATTTTAAGGTAATCACAGCTAGCGACATAAATGAGATCAGGACATAAAATCAACCTTTATTACCTTTCAAATATCTACTTCTTGCCTTTGTTTCTCATACTAGCATATAGCTTTCAGTCTTCTCAGGAATCAGGACACACATAAAAGTAGTTTTTTGTGTGAATACACTAGGATTTTATCTCAATCATTAAATCCACATGTCAGACTGCTTGTGTTGTAAAATCAAAGGAAGGAGACGAAATTGAGCATTTAAAAAAGTCAATTTTATTTGGCCCACAAGGAAATGATTTCTTGTAATTCAGACCAGAAAGATATAAAATGACTAAAGTACTAAAAATGCTGGTCTCTTTGTCTATTGTAGTTTAACCTAAGCAAAAGCTAGGTGATACATAAGGATAGTGTGACTTTCAGAAGTCAAAATTGAAAGGGAATTTAAATATCTTTACCTGAAATGAAAGTTGAAGAAACTGAGTTCAAGTAGTTGAATGAGTTGACTTGTCATAAAGTCAAATAATGCTGGAGTTCAACATAGAACCCGCGTGCTTATTTATCTTGATAACAATAGAGAAATCTTTCAATAGAGATCTTAAAATATGGCAAGCACCCACTCATGTACAGTGGTGTGATATTTAGAAAGAAGTAAAAATAATTTAGGAGCCAATGCAGCTTTTAAAAGCTTAAGATTCAACTCAATTCAACAAACATATATGGAGTCAGTTACCTATAGTTACTATAGGTCAGACATTTTAAGGAATAAAGAAATAAGATACTATCCTTACATGAAATTAATGAGTGGTAAAAATAATGATGATAAGGATATAGTATGTGCCCTTAGAGTTGAACAAAAAGTACATTTGGATTTCAAAAGGAAGGGATTGTATATGGATTAAGTAAACACAAAAACCTCCATGCACAATGAGGAAGAGAATAATTATAAGAAAAAATAGTTTTTCAATGCTTACATGTGGAGCACCATTTATGCCCTTCTGTCATGATGTTCTGCTTCACCTTGAGCCCAGAGCAAAAAGATAGCCAACCATGGACTATATCTCTAATACTGTGAATCCAAATTAAACTTTTCCTCCTGTAAGTCGTTCTTGTCAGGTATTTAGTTCACGGTGATGAAAAACTGACTAACACAGAAATTGACACAAGAATCGGGATTATTAATGCAACTAATCTGAGCATGGGGTTCAGAAGCCTTTGGAACTGATTTGTGGCAAGAGTTTGAAAAATTTTGAAGATGTATGCTGCAGAAGCCTTAGATTGCTATAAGCTGAGCTAACTGGTAGATTCTGGTGGGAGCTCAGAGGATCAGATGTAGAAAGGAAAGTGGACTGGAAGGACTGAGCTCATGTTTCAGATGAGAACAAGGACTCATTGGGAAGTTGAATTAGAGGCCACATGTGTTACATTCTGGCAAAGAACTTGTCTACATTTTGCACATGCTGTAAGACTCCCATGTGTGAGGCCAAATTTAAAGGTGAGGGATTGACAGATTAATCTGACAGAGGAAAATCCAAGGCAGCACAACCTTCAGGCAGTGGCATGGATATTGCTGGTCACTCTTAGTCAGGTTTACTGTGAAAGTCAGGAGAATAAGCAGAGAAGAAATATTTGAAAATCTTGCAGTTTGACCAGGGAATAAGCACATGCAAAATCGGGGGCAAGGAAGATTCCATTGCTGAGATTAGTGTCATTAAACAGAAGCTAAATACTTGGCAAAGAAACAATGAGAAAGATAGCTTGAAGGCATCTCAGGAATCTGCAAGGCTACCCATCACAGGCTCAATGATGTGAAGTTAAAATTCATTAGAGAAGATACCATAGGGGCACCCTGCTCACATAGAGAGGCTTAGGAAGTCATTATTCCATGATTACCGCCCCCCCAGATACTTGGAGGCCGCTGCAGCCACAGTTCAAACATCTTGGCATCATCCACATGGTGCTGGTTCTTCAGGAATGCAGAACATTGGAGTTAAGTTGTCAGTAAGACTTTAACAGAGTAGGGTTGGAATCTCTATGGGTAGCCCCTGAGAGTGTGATGCATGAAGTTGTGTGAATAAAACCAAAACTGGAATGGAGAACCCCCCCCCCCAATTTAAGAGATGCCAGTAATGTGGAATGTCTCCTGAGGAAAGCTGTTGACTGAAGACAGAACCAACCTAAAGGAGAAGACATGTGGGCTGTAACCAGGAAAGCCATTAGAGACAGGGCTGCCCAAGTCCTTTGGAAATAACATTGTGTCACCACATGCCCCAGAGGTTGGACATGGAGCTATAGGCCCTAGTGTTTACCCAGCTGGGTTTTAGTCTTGCTTTGATTATATCCTCTCTTTCTATGCTCCTATTTCCTCTTTTTGGAATGGAAATGTTTACAACTTGCCGTTGCATATTACATATACATAACTTGCTTTTAATTTTTACTGGAGATCATAATCAAGCCTTTGCCTTGAGTCTCAAAGTAAACTTTAAACGTGGATGTTTGGGCAATGCTGTAATTGCTAAGACTATGGGGACTCTTGGACACAGATTAAGCATTTTGCATTATGAGATGGATATGAGTGGCCAGAGGCCAGAGGTGAAATGTTATGGTTTGAATAAGAGATGTCCTCTGAAAGCTTGTGTAAGACAATACAGGAATGTTCAGAGGTGAAATGATTTGATTATGATAGCTATAACCTAATAGTGGATTAATCCATCTGATGGATTAATAACTTGAAAGAACTACTGTACTGGATGATAACTATAAGCAGGTAGGGTGAGACTGGAAGTAGATCATTAGGGCCATACCTTTGGGGTTTATATTTTGTTTCTGGTGCTTTGCTTTCCCTCTCTGCTTTTTGGCTGCCATGAGTTTAGCAGTTTTCCTCTGCCACCCCTTCTACCATGACGTTTTACCTCACCTTGAGTCCAGAGCAATGGAGATGATAGGCTGAACCTCTCAAACTGTGGGCCCAAATTAAACTTTTTCTTCTTTAAATTATTCTTGTTTGGTATTTTGGTCATAAAAATGAGAAGCTGACTAACACAAACAACTAATGTAATTCATATACTATATTTTAACTCAGATATCAATTCTTTGATGTAAGTAAATATTATCCATATATTTTAGACTTAAGGATTCTGCTTGCCTGAGATCACAAAACATTCAATAAGCAAAACTAAACTCAAATTTAAATTTAAGACAAACAGAGAAATGAAAAGTTGTACTGTAATTGTGTATAATGAATCAAAATGCATTCTGCTGTCATATTTATTTAATTAAAATGAATAAGTTAATTAACAATATGAAAAAATTAAAT
Organism: Tamias sibiricus; assembly: GCA_025594165.1. Classification (NCBI taxonomy): domain Eukaryota; kingdom Metazoa; phylum Chordata; class Mammalia; order Rodentia; family Sciuridae; genus Tamias; species Tamias sibiricus. The sequence continues at coordinate 40,860,008 of CM046671.1, forward strand.
TTAAGACAAACTCAATGTGTTAAAAACTGTGTATAGTGAAAAATATGTACTTTGAATTCTGAATAGTTTGATGGAAAGGGTTTTATATTTTGCTTTTGCTCTCAATCCCAGGAAAACCACATAAAATATCCTAGAAGTCTGAAAGCATCATTCCATCAAGTAGGTTGAAATTGAACTTTGGATGTTGGATTGCAACTATTTTACTTTTTAGAAAGTCAAAATAGCAAAGAAATGAAAGAGGTTTTTGAGAAGGTCTGAGTTTCACTTCTCTATCAATTACCAATTTCTGCATAACAAATTGCTCCAAAAGTTTTATATATAAAACACACACACACACACACACACACACACACACACACACGTTTATATATATGTTTGTATGTATATATATGTGTATATATAAACATTCATATATATAAATTTCTCATTCTGTGAGTCAGGATCTGCAAGTGGCTTAGGTAAATGATTTGCATGCAATGTTTATCATGGGTTTACAGTCAAGCTGTCAGCTTAGGATACAGTCCAGATGAAAGCTTGATGGGAGGGCAGTTCTCTTCCATGAGTGGTCACATAGCTGCTGGTAGGTAAACTTCCATTCCTCACTGAATGTTGGACTGAGGGCCACAGGTTCTTACTTGTTGATGGACAGAGACAATCTCAAAACCTCATCACTTATCCATAGTTTAGCTTTTGACGTAGAAAGTGGTTTCCTTTGGAATAATTTAGAGAGGGAGGGAGAGAGAGAGAGAGAGAGAGAGAGAGAGAGAGAGAGAGAGAGAGAGAGACTTAGTCTTTCTATGACCTGCTTTCAGGAGAAAAATACCATAAATCTGCTAGATTATATTACTAAAGGTAAGGATATCAAACACTTTTTGGATATACTTTTAACACCTCTAGAAATTCCCTACATTTAAATTAGATGAATAAGAATTACTCAAAAGCATTATCTATTATCTTCTTAGCAACCTCTCTTGATAGTCATTTTCTTTTCTCTGTGAGACAAGGCACTCCTGCTTTAAATTTTTAGGTCATGTTTTCCTTGTTCCATGACTTACCCGTTGAGTAAAAGAAAAAAGAAAACTGCATGTATTTTTTATATAAACTTCTTGTCCTTAAAGTATAAAGTAATTAGATGACATCTTGGCTTTCTTGTATCTAGTGTAAAAATATACCAGGAGATGTAAGAATTATAGCATTGTAGCTCTGGAGAAGTTCAGGGATCAATAAGACTGCTTAAGCCATACCAGAAAGATACATTTATCAGATTCTCTGATCCAACTCTTCCATTTTATAGCTGAAGATAGCTAATGTTCCAAGATGTAACATGATTTACCCAACTTGTAGAATCATTACTTGACTTGATATGATAATCTGAGCCTCTTTTGTCTCCATTTCATCATATTTCCATTTTATTGTGCTTCTTTGAAAATACTGATTTCTCTTACAGTTTCTCCCCACCGTGTGTGTGTGTGTGTGTGTGTGTGTGTGTGTGTGTGTGTGTGTGTGTTACTGGGGATTGAATGCAGCGTTGATCTACCACTGGGCTACATCCCCCCATCACGTTTTACTTTGTTTTAAGATAGGGTCTCACTCAGTTTTTGAAACTGGCCTCTAAATTGTGATCTGCCTGCCTAGTCTCCCAAGTGGCTGGGATTACAGGTGTGTGGCCAGCATGTCTTTCTCAATCCTAACCTGAATTATTTTAGCTTTAACTCATTGCTCCTATTATTTCCACTATAATAGTTTCAGTGGTCTGGACATAGTTTAATGGTCAATGGAAAGTGTTTGAAATACCTATTATCAGGATACCAACATGGATATCATAACTTATGTAACCTATACTTGGGCAATGATTAAGAGGGAAATAGAAGCCAGAAAGGAATGATAGCATGTTAAAGATTTTTGTCATTACATCTCTCAGAACAAAATCTGAAAACTTACTAGAAGGCTTTTAAAGAGAATACCAAAGACCAAAATTCTTTAGTCAGCATTTCAAGATGTGGGCAGAATGTTCAGTAGCTTATAGGTATCTAAAAATGTGAAAACATTCAGGTCAGATACCATACCAATAAGGATCAAGAAATACAAGTAATTGGGATGTGGACTGGAAAGCTTCTATTTTATTTTGCTTTAACAGAAGTAATTTCTTCTTTCATTCCTTGACCTTACGTTACCCCAAAGTTTATGTAAAGACAAAACTCTAACTCCCCGCCATGAACAACAGACCCCTTCCTAGTTTGGCATTGATAAGAATCTTAATGAATTTCTTGGATTTTTATTTGTCTCTTCGTTTTGTTCTGTTACTTCTCTATCCCTATTGATTAAGACAGTGTGTAGCTTATAACAAGAGCTGAATAATGAATGTTAAATGATGGCATGTTCAGAAGAGGCCTGCATGATGATCCAGGAGCACCGGCTATTGAAGGATTACCAGTTTTGCCCCAGTTATCTCCCTTGTCTTCATTCAAAACAATTATTATTCATCCCAAATAACTATGAAAGACTAATAAAATTCTACTTAAAATGGAACATAATTAGCTGTGTGTCTGATGATTATTTGATGTCATTGATAGCTCAAGTTATTTGTAGGTAACTTGAGTCTTACAAGAATTACTGATTTAAATATAATTAAGTAGATTTAATATATTTAAATATATTTAAATATGAAGGGATCCTGAAGACTATTCTGCTTGTCACCATAATTTTCAAAAAGAAGACACTAAAGTACATAAAGTCTAAGTAATGTGTCCAACATTCCTCAGATCATTAATGAAACAGTGAATATCAGAACTTTGCTTTTAGAAATTGTGTTCATTGCTTTTGCCGTTTAGTTCATTATTAACTCTGACATGTTTGTTTCTTTGTGAAGCTACTGAAAGAATCCTTAAAGGTTGATATATTTATAAACAAGACAGATGAAAATAATGTAGTCATCAATTGGTGAGATTATGTAAATTGGGAAAAAATACTTTATGCTCAAGACAGTTTTCTATCTCAAGGTAAAAAAAAATACACTGCAATTTCAAGAAATGCCCTATTGCTTCAAGAGTATGGTAATTAGAGTGAATTTCTCATGAATCAGTAAGCTCTCTTGAAGTGGAGGAGGATGTACAAAAAGGAAACCATACCTAATATTTTCCTACAGAGGCACGGAACACTCTTTCTTTCTGTTACTAGGGAAAGTTCCATGCATAATTGGCATTATGAAAACAAATGCCTCCCATAAAATAGCCAGATTGTCTTCCAGATAAGAATTATTATTTGTACAGTGTATATGTATGCAGGTATGTGTTTGTGTGTGTGTGTGTGTGTGTGTGTGTGTGTGTGTGTGTGTGTGTGTTCACATGTATTAATTCATATAGGTGAAGTTGATCTAATAGCCTCTCATGTGAATAATGGAAAAAAATGAGGAAAGAAAATAATTGTCATCTCCTGTTTCAGGCAAAAATTCAAGGGACATACCTAGAACTTTTCCACCTCCAGGGTGGACTTGTCTTCTGAGAAATACACACTTGCCCTTCTCCATCTGATCCTTCTTCCCACCTCTGTTTATGTATTTCTGAAAGTAAATGTCTCAGAATTTAGGAAATATCATGCCTTAAGGCACTGTTTCTTTTTTGGGGGAGTAACAGGATGGGGAAAGCATACCTCAAGTGAGTGCAGGAATCAAGGCAATGATAGTTCAGGGCAGATTTCAATTTTTTCTTCTTTGCCATGGATTTCATGATTACTATATTCAATATACAGATTGTCTTCCATTCTACACCACGATCCCCGAATCTTAATCACCTCTTATTGTTTCTCATCCTCTAGTAAAGTGGATTGTACGTCTATAGTCTTCTTTCTGTGGTGTAAAGGAAAAGTCATAGATGGGCTGTTGGGAAATGTGCCCTTCCTTGCATGACTCTTTTGATGAGGTCAGCACAGTGGTGGCCTCTTTGGGTCAAGAGAGATTTGTCTGGATTTCTAGTGATTGAAATTCTATGGAGGGAAGAGTGGCATTGGGGGTGGATGGCAGCAAGCATGTGCAAGAAGAAGCATCTGAAAAATGAATTGACCTAGTACAGTTGCGTGGCAAACTCCTTTGCACAAATGTTCTCTGCAGAAGGTGACCCCTGAAAGAGGTGATGCTAATGCAATAATGTAAAACAATGTTCATAGTTGTTAAGTGAGGGGGAAAAAGCAGGACACACAACTGTACAAATGGTGTGATCACAATTTATATGAAATGTAATGTCTCTGTTTTTATCTCCGTCTCTCTCCTATTTATATATACATTTATATACATACACATATATACACATTCATATATACATTTGTGTATATATGTATATAAAACATGTATAATAATTTTATACATGTTTTATATGCATATACAAATCAATTATGTATATATGTGTGTGCATATATATACATACATACATACATATATATATATATATATGCTTGCTATACTATATGTATATTTAAGACTAGAATTAAGCTCTCTAAAATTTTAGTAGTGGGGTTATGTATCTGAAATTTAATATTGTGAATTATTTTAATGTCAGTGTTTTCTAAATTTTCCACAATTGACATCTATTTCTTTAGTATTTAGAAAGAAAAATGTAAATTCTTAGTAATAGTCCCTATTTAAAAAGTCACCTTGGTAGTGGTGTCCTTAGGGCAACCTTGATAACATCAGAAGGCATCATCCACTATAAATTCTCACTTAATTGCTTTGAAACCAGCCTGAATTCCCTGCCAAAGTCAACTGCCATTTTAATACACTAATTAAATCTGGCCTCACACTGGAGTATCATAAAGTTTATTTGGTTAATTCTTTTTAGCCTGGTTATTTCAGTGAAAAAAATGATAATTAAAGAAATATCAGTACTCTTCAGCATCTACACTCAGCTGAGGTGTCTGCTCTGCCCCAAGAGTGTTCGCCTTGCAGCCTGTAATGCTGCTACCTGCCAATTCAGGTCCCTAGTTACTAAAGATCCAGTGCCTTGAAGATTTCAAGATCCAGTGACATGATGACATGGCTTCTGCTGATTGTTCTTCCCTTACTTATTAACCATCTATCTCTTCAGTAGCCTCTTTTCCAGATGTCATCTTGTTTATGTTCAGAGGGTGTGTTTGTGCTGCCAGCTCTATAGTGATTTCAGAATTGGATTCCATCATTAGTACTGAAAAGGTCACGAGTCTTGAATGGGCAAAACCTCTGTTTCATGTCTTTGATCTTTGTTGAAATGTCACACTTTCCCAGTAATCTTTTGCTTCATTCCTCCAGGTCCTCTTCTTTCTCCAGGTGTTTAATGAGGCCGTGTCAAATAACAGAAATTGCATTATGGCCTGTTACAGATATTCATGGTCCTCTGCCCTGAGACAAGAAGCACTAGTGTATTGATGCTAAAAGCCCTTGATTGACATCTGGTCTGCACCACCCACTCATTGAATGACTGTGAGGAAGTCATTTTGCCTCGATAGCCTTAGATTTATTTTCCAAAATATGTTCAGAATTTGTTTGGGAAGTCCAATAAGGTAATGTACACAAAACCAATTCGTGAACTACAACATGCTTAAAATTATGTGAAAAATGTGTATGCTATCTTCTATACTTGAAGACTAAAATATTATCCTCATGGCTTCCAGAACACTTGAAACACAAGGCTTGGTACCTACTGAGTACTCCGTTAGTACTGTTGCTTGATTGATAAGTAAGTAAGTGATCCATGAGAAAATCATGGAATATGGACCAAGCAGAAAAATTTGAGAACAGTTTCATCCTGGGACTCCATTTTAAAGATCAGATTATTCCAAATTTCTTAAAAGTTAATATTATGATGTGTCTCCTGTGCTTCATACCCAGCCTTCTTATTGCTGGTTTGCAGAAGCCTTCCTCATTCGTGGACAGATTGCTCCTGTCTCAGATGTCTTCCATTTACAACCAGCTCTCAGGCTTCCCTGTATTTCTTATGGATAGCGTGTAAAAGGCAAGTCAGCTGTTCACCCCAGCATAGCATCACAGTTTTCCTTTTGGAGCTTGTTCATCCATTTACAAGGCAACGAGACGGCCATAAACATCCTGGGCACGGTTCATTGTTGGCAAAATATGATAGTAATAATTTTGGTTTCCAGGCAAGTGGTAAATACTGTACCTGTGAAGTGAGAACATTAGAAATAATTACAGCATCCAGCTGCTATAGGACCTATCTCTCAAAGGATGCTGACAAGAACTAGGAGAAAACTGAATTTTATGATTTTAGTTGTTTTTGCAATCATGGTAATAGTTAAGATGAGGATAGAAATAAAAATAATCATTCTCATGTCAGAAAAGAATTTCAGGCCGCTCCCTGTCTTACTTCTCATAAAGATCCTTTGAGAATTAATTATTAAGCTAGCTAATAGATGAGGAAACTGAGAAAATGGAAAGCTATTGTTAAACAATTTCAAGAGGGAATTGTAGCCACAAAGGCTGTGAAGCCAAAAAGAACTTGACGCTCTAGAAGAAGAGAGAAATCTGTCTGGCTAGAATATAGTAACAATGAACAGGGACAAAAATGAAGTTAAGGTGGGGATTCAGGGATCGCACTATACAAGGTTTATATGGTTAGGAGTTTGTACAGTACTTTATTGTCAATAATTTTGGACCCTTGCAAAAATCATACTAAATAATGTCATATGTCTAAAAGTGTGCTTTTGGATTTTATTATCTGAAACTATGTTTTGAAGTTTTATATTTTCTTACCCTTCTGTATAACTGGGGATACAATTTATGCATACCTTAAAATAACAAAATAATCATTTTTTGGTTCTGTTTTCTGGAAAATATTATATAAGACCAAAACATATCTATTTCCTAAAAAGCTTGATTAAAGATACTGAAAAGCTACCTATATCAAATATTTTTATAATTATGCAGAGAAGGGAAGTTGATTTTTTTAAAGAATTCACTGTCATTAAAATTATTGATCTATTCAATTTTCAGTTTCATTTTTGGCCAATTTGGCATTTTTAAATTTTATGGTACTTACCACTTCTCATTGTTCATTTTTCTTTGAATATTTGTTTTACTTATATTTTACATTTTATTTTAGCTGATATAGTTCCTTTTTAAATTATATTTTACTTACCTTTGTCTTTTAACATCTATCACTACTACCAGTAAGAGGCCTTTTCAAAGAAGCAGGTCTTCTTCCTCTTCTCTTCCTCCTCTTCCACTTTCTTCTCCTCCTACTTCTCTGTTCTTTCCAGTGAATAATTTAATTATATATATATATATATATATGACTGAAAAATATAGTTTTATATCATTGTTTTATAAGCAGCACCATATTCCATTAAAATCATTTTCATAGTTTTATTTCTTCATTAGCAAGTTGTCATTTTTAATTTTTTTATCACAAATTACTTTGTACACTTCTTCTATTATTTTATTAAGAAAAATTCTTTAAAATATTCACAAGATCAAAGATATATAAGCATTTTAGTTTTTAATATATAGTATCAAATATCCCTCCAGAAATATTGATCAAGTAATACTCTTCCCAACACACAAGAAAGCCTGTAAGCTCCTATTTATTTTCTTATCTAGGGATCAGTATTATTAGTCATTTTAATCTTTGGATTAAAAAAGTCCTTATTGTTTATCTCATTCAACAGAAAATACAAAATTCTTAAAATACTTAACAAGACTGCGGGGAATGGTGGCACATGCCTGTAATCCCAGCAGTTTGGGACACTGAGACAAGAGGATCATGAGTTCAAAACCAGCCTCAGCAATTTAGTGAAGCCCTAAGCAACTCAGTGAGACCCTGTCACTAAAGCACTGCTTGGTTCAATCCCTGATGCAAAAAACAAACAAACAAACAAACAAAAAAAAAAAAAAACCAAAATACCTACAAGACTACATGAGCTGGCCACCACCTCCTCCACAACCCCACAAAATTTTCTGCTCTCTCCTTTTGCTGGGCCTTCCTCCAGGCATATTCATTTATCCTAGCCCCTCACAGTGAGCAAGTCTCTACCTTGATTTGTGCTCAGTGTTCCCTCTAACTTGAACACATTCCCAGATGTTTGCTTAGCTTGTCCTCAACTTTTTCATGTCACCTTTTCTGTTAGTCCTTCCCTAAAAGCTCTATTTGAAAAGCTCTGATTCCCTGTCCATTCTCATATTCCAATATTATTGTTGATCCTAAAAATGCAATTTGAACCCGTAACTTTAAACATCTTAATTTATCTCACAAAATTGTCAAGGAACCAGCTCACATTCAAAATATGATACATATCCAAAAATACAGAGTTTGTTTCTAACATAATTTTCAATAAAAGAATTCTGGGTTCTTGAAAAAGTATTTAATTCCTATGTGTAAAACAGAGCTAGTGGAAGGGGAGCATGGAGGTTCCTGTGCAAGAAAAGAGAAAAAAAATTCAAATTTCATTCAAAAGAGAAACTATTAGGATGAAGGAGTTTCCACTGACCAAATGTGACAGTGTCAGGAGATGATAAATGATAAATGACAGGTGATCATAAAGGTCATGATGACAAACACAAGAAATCAAAGACAATTCACTGGTACATAAGGACCTTCAAACTTACAAGCTTGATATACCAGATATAAATTGTCTAGGATATCTCTTTGATCAAAACAAAACAAACTTGCATTTCACCAAATTTTCAGAAGTCACTTCCTATTTTTAGGAATTATTGGAGTAAAAGACAATTTAAGATACCATAGGAAGTAATCATAAAAATAAAAAAAACATGAAATATATAGGTCAGTTGGTAGAATGATGTTTCAAGAGAAATGCTGAAAATTAAAAGAAACATAAAAGATATAACAATCAAATGTAATGTATAGTTAGAGTTGAATCATTACTAGGTCAGATAAGGAACAAAGGCCATCTATAGGCAAAAGGGAACATTTTTTTGGTATAAGATATTTTAAGGGATTACTGCTAATGTTTCTGAGGTGATTGTATTTTCATAGTTATGTTGTATACTTAGTTTTTAGAAAGGCACTGAAATATTTAGGGATGGATCATTATGATGCCTATAATTTGTTTGAAAATACAACAGCGTAGGAAATTGTATACATGTATGCAGCAGACAGACTGGTGTTAGTTTTGATCTATAAACAAAAATAGTTGATTAATTCAATGATTGTTCACAAATAACAATATAGATCTTTACTTTTGGCTTTTTAAATTTTTTATTTGTTCTTAGTTATACAAGAATGTAGAATGTATTTTGACATATTATACATACATGAAGTATAACTTCCTATTATTACTTTTGGCTTTGATAAATATGTACCATGACATTCAGCCATTTGGCATTTCAGCCAAAATATGTATTCAGTGTACATCATGTTAGCATAATGGATTTTAGAAGGAGATTTGCCCTAGTAAAATTAGTGACTTGTTAATGTTCCTCAAATACACAGATTTTCTAAACTTTAAAATCTAAATGAGTCAACAGAGTACACCTTAAATGAAGTGTTGCTATGCCCCAGTGTTAATGACATCAAACACTGATGACATAGGCTCACTGACATAAACAAAAGCCATGCTTTTCCTTCCTCCTTTCTCTTTCCTCTTTGTGTGAGTTGGGTTCTAGAAAGTGCGCCAGAGTGGAAAGCTGCACTCTCTCTGTGTTGGGCCAAGCAGTGTGGCCATTTGCAGAGGAGACTGAGTGAATAAGCAAACATGGCCAAGATGACTGCAGTCAGACCCTTACTATACAAACAGAGAAAACTGGATACCAACATAAAACCTGTGGTGTTGGGTTGAAATGAGAAGGTGTATAATGAACTTAAATTTCTTAAGACTGACAGGCAGATATATAGAGAGGTAGTTATGTGTATGTTTCTGTATGTACTCGATTTCTGTAGAAAAAATCCTGGGCTGGGGCTGTAGCTCAGTGGCAGAGTGCTTGTCTAACACATGTGAGGCACTGGGTGTGATCCTTAGCACTGCATACAAAAATAAGCAAATAAAATAAAGACATTCTATCCATCTAAAACTACAATTTTTTTTTTTCTAAAAAAATCCTTAGAGAAATGGCTGGCTATAAAACTGAGGCATGAAAAATAGCAGAGGAGCTGAGACTCTTATTGGTCAAGACTAGGATAATTTGAAAATTCAGGAAAAATAATTTCTCTTTATATCTTTCTACATATGACAGTTTTAAGCTGAAATCAGGAGGAAATTTTTGATTCCATGCTGATTTAAATAAATGAATGAAAAATAAATGTAGAAGAAGGAACAGATCAACCTCACAGCATATCTTAAGATAGCCTTATAAAATGCTTATTACTTATTAATAAATAATTTAATATACTCATTGACTTTACAGTGGGGAAACCAAACTAATACCACCCAACCAAGTGAAAGAAGTTAATATTCCCAGTAACGGAACAAATTCATAGCATGTACTTCCTGATATGACCCATGAAAGGAGCTCAACATCACGTTTAATGTAATTCTCTCTTTTCCACATTATTATTTTATGTATTAATTATGCATAAATGATGAGAAAGTCTGGTCAAGTCTGAACTGAGGAAAATTCTACAGGGTAACTGGACCATAGTCTTTCAAAACATCCAAGTTATGAAAGACAAGGAAAGATTGCGGCACTATTCCTGACTGAAGGAAATTACAGGCCATGACAACCACGTGCAATAAATGATTCTGGATATTGTACATATTATTGAGACTACTAGTAAACTTTGGGGTTATTTCACTAAATTGTCACATTACATTGTTAATTTTTTTTATTTTGATGGTTGTACTCTTACTATGAGAAGAATGATTGTATTCTCTTGGAAATATACATTGAAGCATTGAGGGTTAATAAGGCATCATTTCTGCAGCTGCCTCATATGGTAAAAAAAAAAAAAAAAAAAAAAAAAAAAAAAAAAAAAGGTAAAAACCCAAAGAAAATATTAAGGCAACTCTTGTAATTGTTATCAGTTGGGGAAATGTGAGAATATACAGGATTCTTTGTGTTTTGGCAGGTTTATCTTGAGTTTAAAATTATTTTAAAATAATGGTTAAATAATATTGCTAAAACAATTTTGTAACAATTACAGAAGCAGTAGTACTTAATCTTTCAATCTCAGAATGTGATGATCCCCAATAACACTCAAAAGAAATTCTTACAAAAATATTTATTCACCAACCACAGCAATATCAATCATTGTTTATAAGGTACTGAACATTTGTGAAGACCTTTACACCCTGAATCATTACTGCAATACCATTCCAGACTGTAAAAGCTCACTCATCAAAACATTCCATATAATTATACCAGATATTACCTTGTTACTTTAAATATAAACTAGAAGTATTTAAAGTTTAAGGATATTAATTTAGTACTTAGAAACATATTGCGAATCAAATGCATTCACTAGCTAGCCATGTTTTTCTTTCTTGTCTGTTTCTTTAAAAGTCAATAAATCTAAAAGAACATCAGAAAAAAAGTACATTCATTCACCTGCATTTTTTACTCCTGGAACCATTTCCAAAGGGTATATAAGAAACAAATAAAGTAGATTAAAATCTTCTCTCTAGTCATTTGTCATCAATTGTGATATCTTCTTCTCTCAAAAACTCATAGTAAACTTCTTCCCAGAGCAACACTGATAATGTCCAGATAATAAATTTTCTAAAGTTGTATAAAGTTCTATAGGTACAAGGATGTGTGCAGAATAAAGTGTTTCAGCTCAGAATGCAGCTAACTTCAGATTCCCTTTGTGCCTGCTCTATGGAATCCTTCAAGGCTGAACAGACTCTATCTCCAAATACTGATAAATCAAATACAGGGTCTTTTTGAGGGAAAACAGTAAACTGTCAGTTCACAGTCTCGGAAGCTGTCTTTTATATTCAGGTTCATTACTCTTATGAGATTTCAGTGTGTTGCTGGTGTTAAGTGGTGGGGTGAACTGCAATGCAAAGGCTGGGGAAAGAGGTGCTTCCTTCCCCAGAATCCACAGCTGTTCTTTTTTTTTTTAAAAAAAATATTTATTTATTTGCTTTAGTTGTACACAATGCATTTTATTTTTATGTGGTGCTTCGGATAGAACCCGGGCCGCGCATGTGCTAGATGAGAGCGTTCTACCGCAGAGCCACAACCCCAGCCCCACAGCTGTTCTTCATCCCTCGGACAGAGCTCTTTCTAGGATGCATTTTGTTAATGGTAAACATATCTGTCATCACAATTAGGATGGGCACTCCTTGAAGGAATGAGTTACAACCTATTTATCTTCATATTTTATACAAATCTGGGGCACATAAGCACATAATAAATATTTGTAGAGTTGAATGCAAGACATTCATTTGTTCCCTATGGAGATTCACAAAACTTGAAAAATGAAATTCAAAAGAATGGAATGCTCAAGGAAAACAACAAATCATGAAAATGACTTTACAGCAAAATGGAGAGTTCTCTGTTCCTTTACTTGCATTGTTCTCTAGTGTTTTTTGTCTTTAGTAAAAATTACCTGATTAAATTAACCAGGATATATGAGAATGATGCGGAGAGGTTATGTGAGATGTCAAGGAAAGATAGTAAGGGAACAGGTCTGGTCTCCTGCCCTAAAAATGTTCATCAATACTTTCTTTTTCTTAATACCAGGAGGACAAATTAGAATTTATAAGGGGGGAAAGAATTAGAGATATACCCTGTAGGTAACCTACAACTGCAGCTAACTGTGCATCTATTCTAAATTCATGGTCTATTCTTTGTTCTATTTTTCACTCCCCAAAGGCCAAGGCCTGTGAAAATATTCCTGTTTCATAGACAAATGAGTATGCCAAGGGCCCTCTTTGCTGTTCTCTATAGATAAGAAAGCTTTCTACATTAAATAAAACCCATGCTGCTGGCAAATTCCACACTTGGGTCATTTGCCTCAATTAGCTGAAGTATAAGGAAACTAAAGTTAATGTTTCCAGGGGCTCATCAGTTTTAACTTATGCAGTCAGTCTTTGCAGGAAATTAAAACTAGTTATAATAATTTGGGGACAGTGATTTACATGCGATGGACTATTTGACAAGGTAAAGTTTTCCAGTTACATTAGCCTGATGCCACATTCTTTTTTGGGGTATGGGTACCAGGGATATAACTCAGGGGAACTTGACCACTGAGCCACATCCCAAGCCCTATTTTGTATTTTATTTAGAGACAGGGTCTCACTGAGTTGTTTAGGTCCTCGCTAAATTGCTAAGGCTGGCTTTGAACTCTCAATCCTCCTGCCTCAGCCTCAGGTGACGTTGGGATTACAGGTGTGTGCCACAATGCCCAGCTTGTCTTCACACTCTTAATACTCTGCTAGATTAAAATAAAAAGTCCTGGATCTTGGGTTAATCAGTTGTAGACAATGGTATAAATGAGACCAAAGAAAGATATAAAGAAACTGATTTCAGAATTGCTATGGGTTTTTGAAGAACTGGTTAATTTTGAAATATTTATTTCTTTGCCTGAAAATGTTTCTATCACAAAAACCATTATAAAATGCTTATAATGTGGCTCATTTAATTCAGTTTCCTAGTTAATTATTCTTTAAACCACACATGTCAACCACCTAGAAAACTCTTACATAGTATTAGAAATCATTTATGAAAAGAATCAGTTGTAAAAGCATTTTGGAAATAATCTGTTGCTTTGTATTTCAAAGTTTCTGGTTCATATTTGCTAAGTCACTACAGATAATACTCCCTGACACACCACTCTTCATAGTGTACAAAAGGTGACAGCCTCACTTCAAAAGAACCCTCCAGTTCATCATTATCAGATCCAGGGTATAAATTATTTCTATTCTCTCATTTATGATTTAATATATTTTTCTGAAATCCCTATTGTAATTGGCAAACTAATTTGCTTTTTTGTTCTCACATTTTGTAGCAATTCTCTGCTATCTCATCCTGCTCTATCATCACACTTCACTTCTCTGTGAACTTGAGTCAGATGTAACTCTGACAATGTTGTCTTTAGACACTTAGGTTCAGACAGAGTCCTTTCAGTTCTATCTTACAGCAAAGGGCTTGTTGACACTCACTCAATATGGCATTTTTCCAGAATTGGATGTGCTAACTAACCTTTACTATATTACTAGATAAATTATGTCTCTTTTACTAAATCCAGACAATTTTTGTATTTTAAACGAGAAGGAATCACCTCTGTAACCTTAATGCTGGTAGCCATGGGCTAGGTAACAAAGGAATGGCTGCAGGCCACTGATGTCTTGGTTTGTCATTTAGTGTCCTCAGTGCCTCAGGTAGATGAGTAGTCTACCCCTTCACAGAGTTACTTTCAGTTATTAAGGCTTATATAAGTAGGTCATTTAATTTTTAAACAAGATTATGTTGGATTATATGGCAGGTAGAAAGTCCACAGTATGTCCTGGTCTTGAGACCACTGCTATATGTCATGGCCTGTGAAATGGGTTCCCTGGTCACTCTCAAGCAGCAGCAAAGTCCAGATCAGTCCCTTAATAGCTGCCTTTTGATGAACTCTCCTTCTGGGAAAGGCTTGCATCAAGCCCATACCTGTGTCCACATAAATCAAAGCATATTTGTCCCCTTCTGATAATAGGAGAGGGCCAATAGGTCTATCTGCCTTTACTAAAAAGAGACCAAATCACTTCATCTGATATTCTCCTTGGTGGCATCTAGCCATTACAGGTAGCACTGACATATAGCAACAATATCAGATATCTTTATGGGCTGTCTCCAGCACAACACAGCTGCCTATGTAGTCTTTTATCCTGCATGCTTAAATCAACAATGTAGCCAAGTGGCAGTTTCTTTTACTGGGGTTTCCTCCAACCATTTTGCCTTTTCCAGTTGTACAACCTTGACTGGACAGCATAGTCGCACACAATTGTCTTTCCTACAAGATTAGATTTAACCTTTGGCATATATAGGTACACACACATATATACACATATATGTGTTCATATGTATGAATAACCAATTTTTTTTAGCAAGAAGGACAGCATAGTGACACAAGTTGTCTTTCCCACAAGATTTAACCTTTTTCTGTCCCCTTTTGTAATAGTGACCAAAATCCGTGGAGTCTTATGTTCCTTAATCTGTTGCCATGAGCCCCATCCAAATTGTCTGGAAGGGCATGGATGGTAAGTTCAGCAGGTATCAGTAAGTTTAGTGTCCCAAGGGCTTGTGCCTGTTTTATTATTTGCAATGCCTGATTAAAGGACTCAGTATGCTAGTCAATCCAGTCCCATACTGTACCCCTCCTACACAAATTATATTTAAGTGTCATAATAACTGAGCTGGTTGAGATATGTAAGCTCTCCTGTAACCCTGTAGCCCCACAAATTGTTGTATTTATTTTACTGTGCTCAGAAGTAGAAAAGCCTGAACTTTTATCTATCAAAACCTGAGGTATAAACTTTATGCTACCCCACCAGATAAGACCAGGACCCTGTATTTTGCTGGGTTATAGCCCATCTTCTCCCTTGAAAATAAATTGAAAGGATGAAATAGTTGGGAAAAAATATGGCAATAGATGTAAGAGTGACCCTCTTGAGTGACCATCTTTATGAGTTGGAAGACTGTTATCAAAACTTTACCAATTGATTTATAAATTCAACAATACCCATTCAAAATTCTAGCATGCTTTTTGGTGTAAAATGTGACAAGCTGATTCTAACATCCATATGGAAATGTAAAGTATCTAGAATATCGAAAACATCTTTGAAATAGAAGGAACAAAATGTTGGAGATCTAACTTTGCCTGATTTCAAGACATTTAAGATAATTCAATATTGATATTAAACTAGATCAATGCAACTGAATAGAAAATACACATATGCATGCACACACATATACATATATATATATATATATACATGTACAACTAATTTTTTAAAATATATAAATGAATGGATATTCTTCTTAGCATACACACATACACATATATGTATATACATATGTATGACCAGTTTTTAAAATTATGTAAAAGAATGGATAGTCTTCTCAAAAAAGATTGCTGGAATAATTAAATGTCCACTTGTAAAAAATAAAATTGAGCCCACACTTTGCAAAATATACAAAAACTAACTTAAGATGGCTATAAAAAGTCTGGAAATCACTTTCCTAAAGCAGTGGACCATAATTATCTGGCATTGTATATTAGAGACTCTTCTCTATCATTGTTCTTCTGACAGATGGAAACGGAGATGGAAAAGGAACAAAATAATCTATCCCTGGAATAAGTATAACTAGAGAAAGGAGAGTAGGGTATCTAGAGCCACTGGAAAATATGACTCTCTTCATGTTCTAGAGTCTTCTGATCAACAAAATTAACTCCCTGTCTCCCCTCTTTTTTTTCTTTTTCTTCTTCTTTTTTTTTTTTTTTTTTTTTGATAGGAATGAGTACAAAACAGGTTAAGTGAAAGTTCCTCATCTTTTAAGAAATCTTAGTGGTTGACTCTGTCCAGAGGAGGTTTATTCTTTTGTCAATCTTCTCTGGCATTACCTATATTCTTCCCTAAGCTGGTCAGCTTAATAGAACAAAAAGAAATAAATTGCAATGTTTTCTGAAACTACTGGCTCTTGTTCTCCCTGAGGCCTCAGTGCTCTTACCTCTCGGAAACAAAAGTCACAACTGTGTCCTCCCTTAATCTTGCCACTAAGTATGCCACAACAAAGGGCTTGGGACATGGGGTACAAGTAGAGTGAATACATCTCTCTCCCCCAGACAGTTCTCCCAGCACTACTGAACACTGGGTGTCTGATACAAACCAGTCTCTTGAGGAGACTGAAGAAAATGGGGAGAAAGAAGGATAATGCAAAGCTGACCTAGGATTTTAGAAAATAAAGGGGAAGTTATTAAATGAATACAAAGTTGTAACTTAGGTATGCATTTTAGCTCTCCTCTTGCCAGGTGGGTTAACTCTGCAAAACTCAAACAATGCAAAAATCTTTGTTGGGGAAGCTAAGAATGCTATTTGTCTTTATTTTTCTCTCTTCACCACCCATTCTCATTTTGGGACTCTGTCCTTCATGCTGCTTCTATGACAGCAAACCTCTGGATATGTAGTGCCCCAAATTGACACATCTCAAATTTACCAAATCACTGTTCTCAGTTTAGTCTAAGATTGCAGTTCATCTTTAACTAGAAAAATAAGGAAAAAGAAACATTAACAAAAGCAAATTTTTAGAGCACATATTTTTTTTTTTTTTTATTCTACCTTACCTCAGCCTGACCACAGATGGGCTGGCTGGCATAGTACACAGGGCACTGTGCCAGCCTCTTTTTTATTGGTCCCACACAAATCGCTTTACTCCATTTCACAGACATCTCTTTGTTTTAATTCTTTCTTTAGACACTTCTCACTCCAGTGGCAAGACTTGGTCCTGGATAATGGATCATTTCAGGAGGGGCTAATAACAGTGTCAATTCCTTGGCACACTGAGACGTTTCTGATCCTAGAACATCCTCTTTCCATTTAAGGTAAGGAGAAATTTTTCCCTGACTACACATAGGAAGCTGTATACATATACATGGCTGGCTGGGAAAGCCAACTGAATTTATTTGTGCAAACTGCTTTTACCTAATGTAATGGAGCACAGAGATACTTGGAATCTATGTTGATTATGCAAATTGTTTATGAATGCCTCCGCAGAGTGTGTGGGCAAGCTATCTTTTCTTATAAAAGTTTGGCTTTTTTTTTTTTTTTTTAATAGTTTCTTCCTTCTTTTCCCCTCTGACTACTTACAGAAACTCGAAGCAGGGAGCCACACCCATCTCATTTTTTCATTGCATACACAAAACCTTTGATTCTTTTTTAAACTGAGATTTTCAAAGCAAACAGAGTGAAAAGGCTGGCTACAAGTCAAGTTGAGCAAATTTAAGGTGAAAGTAAGAAATATCCAAACCCCAGCTTATTCAGAGTGGAGCTTCCCATAGGCTGTGCCCTGTGAAGTCTGAACTGCTAAGTGCAGGCATTTGGATTTAATCTGTGAGAAACAGGTAACTGCAACAGTTCTATAAATTGAACAAGGATATGACACTTAAAAGATCAAATAAGATGAATATGGCAACAGTGAGCTCAAGGAGAAGAAGGACTGGGTTGGTGTTTCCATGTTTTACAACAGGGGCCCTCTGGCCTTCCTGATTAGTAGGATTTCTTTAGTAGTAAGCCAGGTGTCACTTGCTAGAAGCCTATAATTATTATACCATGATATTGCCCTCCCTACCCAACATCTAAGTGTGCACACTCTGACAACACTCATCCCCACAGTGAAGTAGGCTGAGAAAAAATACACACATCCACATGCATATATATATATATATATATATATATATATATATATATATATATATATTCACATTGTATTACACTCATTCTGAAGGTGAGTATTTTATAGCATATAAAATGTATATTAAGTTACATTTCAATGACAAATAGCATCCAGGTTGTCAAATGATTTAATACAAGATGTCCTCATTAATTCAGCTCTGCAAATCTGTGCTCATAGTGCATCTAAGCTCCGGATGTGTTTTTGGCAGCATTATTTATTTAATGCCACTTTCCCAGGTGTCGTTATTTCTCCTCCAAAACAGAGCTCCTCTAAAGTGCTTCAAAAAATCTTTTACCGTCATCTCCTCTAGTCCATATTCTCATTTAATAACATCTCTTTTTTCTTAGTCATTCCCTTTAGATTTCCCCTCTTCAACTCTACATATTGAAGAAAGATAACTTTTTCAGTATGAGCTCTATGTATACCTGGGAGGGTGAAAGCCTTAGGGGACTGCCTTCAAACACTGAATTAAATAGCAGCAAAACTCAATCCCTTCCCCCAAATATCTTTCCCTTTGGCCAGCAAAATCTATTAAAATACTTACTGAAAGAGATCATTCTAAGCATTGGAAACTGACTCAAGTCTATATGTTTGTTTCTAACTCTTGAGCCTCTGTGGAGACAATAGAACCCCTGAATTATGTGGAACTCTGTGATTGATCTTGCAATCAACACTGCATTGAGATTCAGCCATAGGCCAAATTTTGCTTCATAAACAACATTTGTTAAAAATAATATATCATGTTTATTTGCAAGCAGGCACAGAATCATTGAGTCCATCTCTTCTGTAAACTTGTAGTCCCTGCTCTAATCACTCCCTTTCCTGAAAGTTCCACTCAAGGTACACCTGACCTCCTTCCAGTGGTAGGAGTCTGTTACCTCATCCTCTGAAATCAGTGGCAGCACCGCATGGTCTTGAATATCATCTCTAACATGAGGATGGATGGGTTGCACTGGACTTATATGCCCTACTTTTTACAAGGGTAGCAAGGGATTCAATATTTTGTTGTCAAATCCTTAAACCTGGGACATCATTCAGTTTCACCAATTCACATACATTATTATCATTTACCAATCTAATTATCAAATACCTCATTTTTACCAATAAAACTATTACTGCCACCCCCAGTCTAGCAGAATAAGAGGTGTGGCTCAAGATACCTTGTAGTAGCCACTCTTTGACCTTGGACTTGTTGTATTACACTGGCTACCACTTTGCAGTATAGGCTCTCAAAGAGGGAAACTGCTCCTGGAGTAGAAGCTTCAGCTACTGACTATATATATATATATATATATATATATATATATATATATATATATATATACATATATATATATATATAAAATGTCTCTTTGCCATGTCAGAGTACTATAAAGTAAATTGTACATATCATAAGCAACTAACATATACATACTTGAAAAATACTGGACTGGGTGAAATAGAACTGAAGGCTATTGATAAATGTGTTCTAAATAACATGTATGACCTTATTGAATTTATTTATTCTAGTCATTAGTTTTCTTCCTCTCTTCCTCCATCCTTCCTTTCTTCTTTCCTTTTCTTCCTCCCTCTTCTTTGTTCATTGACTAGGTAATCTCTAACATACCTTCCAGTCCTTATATTATATACCAGGTAATATTTCAAAGCACATAGTCCCTTACAACATGCTATATTGATATTATCATTGTCTCTTTTTAATTTATTTATTTTTCATTCTAAGATGTTATAAATGACAGCAGAATGCATTACATTTCATATTACACATCTCTTTACAGATAGAAATGAAGCATAGACAGGGACTTACTACAGCCACAAATAAGATAAACCTGATAGATATTTTGTGGCCAAGAGCAAGAAAATTCCATTTTTTCTGTGACATTCTATTGGAGGTTGACTGATGGAGAGCCATCTTACTCTTTAGCTGGCTTTTTTTTTTTTTTTTTTTTTTTTTTTTATGGTGCTGGGAACCTTGTGCATGCGAGGCAAGCACTCTACAAACTGAGCTATATCCCCAGCCCCCATCTTACTTTTTAGTATCTGACTTAGAGCTTATTAAAAACAACTTTTTCAGATGTTTCCTTTCAACATTCTCTCCCTCCATACTTTTTAGATTTGACTGTGAACTTAAATTTAAATCCAGGACTCATCACATATGTATTCTAATGACTAGCATTGTGTTTCTGGGTCAAGCTCTCCTGCTTGATTTTTCTCTGAGTCTTCTCAGCCTCTGAGAGATGTAGACTTTGGGTGAACTTGTGTTACAAATTGGTCAGACAAAGCCAGCATCCACGGATCCACCTACCATTCACTCCTGGCAAAGAATAAGTCAATAATTGATGTAAGCCAGATCAGAAAATGCTTGTTGAAAAGTGGAGGCATTGAAAGTCATATAATCTAATCAGTTTTAAACCATTCCCAGAGACTTCAGGACTCAGAGTTAATTGGTCCTCTTCTCTTGGTCAAATAGCAACTATAAAAATGGATTTGGGCAAAAGACAGATAGATGTCTTACCCCCTTTATGCTAAAACTGTCTCCAACAAACTCTTGTGAGAACAGTTTTCTGCTTCCCAAGAACATTTTATCCTAGGTTATGACATATCTTGTTCCTTTCATCCTTCATGCTTTGGGAGATAAATGTCTTATTTAAAGAAGGTGGGAGCTGTGAGGTCCCTGCACATTAAAACTGAATACTATAAACATATTTCCCAGTCCAAAATTTAATTACAATTCCTTTATCTTTCCTTATCATCTATGTTTTCTAAATAGATAAAGAAGAACCTCCAAATATTTTCTTCAGAGCTTACTCTTTGCTGTCTTGCTGCCTTCTCCAGGGTGGAAAGTCAGCAATCCCATTAGTCTTCATTTGTCTTTTCTGCCAAAATTAAATGATCTTTCTTTATTCAGGACTAGAGTGAATTTTGCTTATACAATTAGAACAAGCCAAACATTTGAGGAACCAAGTGACAGAAACTGAAGAAAGTTTTACAATTTGTACTGTGTCTCATGTAATGTCCAGAATGCATTAAGCTGTTTTCCACCCTGCATTTAACGCTGTCTGAACATCAGAAACATCAGACACCTCACTTCTCTGAGTGGACCCAGCATTCCAGCATTGCTTGTTTTTTTTTTTTTTTTTTTCATTAGGGGCAAACTACCATAGTGCACAAGACCATTTCACCAAACAGCTCACACGTTGTGACCTGTTCTGTATCTCCTTTGGGACAGAGAGTAGACAGTCAATGAAAAAAGAAAGCATTTATATTGTTCCCCTACTGTTATATTTCTATTTCTCTTTCTTTTTTTTTTTTTTTTTTTTTTTCTGGTCACTACAATGACAAATCTCCACTCAAATAGCTTGGGAACTTAACATTTCAAAGCTAAATTTTTAAAGGAAGGAATTTTAAGCAAGTGATGCTTCTGTGTTATTCATTCTCCCACACAGCACTGCAGACAATCTGGGGAGATAAACAGCTGCTCAAACGGCCATCACTGATTGATCCCTCCCTTGTAGTAAAGATGGTAGCAGCTCTCACATAGCAGAATCCATGAAAGTCTGCTCAAGTGGAGCCTTCCCCAGGGAACTCTCACAACAATGATGTCTGTGTCACTCTTTAAATAAATCTGTGTCACTTTGAGCCCGAAATTTGATCTTCTTCTCCCATCACCATATATTCAGATTATTTTCCTTGGCTCTTTGTGGCTTTATGCTTTTCAGGTATGTCTATATTCTCAAAGATTTCATACTTTCTACAATTACTTTAGAATAACATAGTGGAACGGAATGCTTTTCTGTTACCGTGTGGCCAAGTGTTTCTCACATAATGTAAGCACATGTAGAATGGGGTTTATTGAGTTCCCACTGGTGTCATTCACTGTGTAGTAGGGGGTCTTTGTCATCATTCTTAATGGGACTGTAGGCAAGCACCAGAAGTTACTTTCAGACCTCTTATTAAAAGAAACATTAAAAATTTTAATGAAATTTCTGAAATGATGGACAGAGCTAAGGCATAATAGAGTATTACTAGTTGTTTGCATATTTTTGAGCTGATTCCCTCCTTGTAGACAACACTATCATGCCAGCTCTGCAACCTGCAGGAGAAGATCCATTTCTAGCATTCTTGGTGTCCCTGGTTCCCCCACTGGGGACCTATCTTTGGTGTTGTGTGAATATGCCCACTGAAAAAAGAAAACTTTGTGCAAAGCCCAAACATATGACATGCACCTTATAATTACTGAAGTCAAGAAACACCACAAGCCACTGCTGACCAATTTTTTCTGGCTTGATACCAGTTATAAAGTAAGTTGCAGATCATTTATTACTTCACATCTAGAAAGAAACATCATATGTCTGTTTCTAGAATGACTCATTCTAGTAACAAGAATGTAAATGTTTGATAAAACTTCTGTTGATGCAAACTATATTTTTATCAACCAGACAAGAAGCTCAAACATACTTCCAGGAGTCTGAAAAACTGGTAGTAAATATATACATGTCTCTCTCTCTCTCGCTCTCTCTCTCTCTCTCTCTCTGTGTGTGTGTGTGTGTGTGTGTGTGTGTGTGTGTGTGTGTGTAGGGCACAGTAGAATCTATAAGTATTCACCCAGACAATTGGATCCAGAAGCCCAACAGAATCTTCTATCATAACTTCATTGACTCCTCACACAGATTCCTGGAGGGTTGTAGAGGCAGGAATGCCCAGCTTCTCTGTTGTCCACACAATGTACCATTTGAATCTATTTTCTAGCAGAGTCCAAGCTAAAATTTAAAATTCATTGGTCCATTTTTAAGTAATGTATAGCTCTTCATAAAGATCACACAGCACACATTATACTCAATGAGGTCTTTAACCCTCTGTGATTGGTGGGTCTGGCAGGTAGCCACTGGGAAAATATGCCCAATTTATATTTATGTTCATCTAGGTCAATATACTTTACATATTTCAAAGTGACTTAACAGAATATGTTCCTATTCAGGGGCAGTTTCACATTACCTTCTCAGCTGGCAATTTGGGATATGAAGAAGTTACATCTTATATAATGCCCTGCCAATAACAATAATTTCATCAGGGTGTAAGCTAGAATCTTTTCAATTTCAGCTATGACCTTCTCCACTGATTGTTAAGTATCACCTGCTTCACCAATTGCTAACTTTACCCACAATTACCATGTTTAGAAAATAAAAATGCAGGACATCTGACTAAATTTGAATTTCAGATAACCATGCAATATTAAGACACATTAAACTAGAAAAAATGCCATTTATCTGAAATCCAAATAAACTGGATGCATTTTATCTGAAAACGTTATTTCTATCATCTCCTTGAGTAAATCCCATTTTCCACATTTCTAAAATGTTGTCTTCACATTAAAGGACTGGGGATGTGGCTCAGTGGTAGAGCACTTGCCTGGCACGTGTGGGGCCCAGGTTTGATCCTCAGCACCACGTAAAAATAAACGCATTGTGTGCAACGGAAGAAATAAATAAATATTTTTAAAAAAACACATTAAAGGCATGAAAGATTCAGCAAGTGATTTGTAACTTGTAAAGAATTAGTCATGTGATATTATTATCATTATAACCATTATTCTCTCATCCAATGATCCAGTCTTTTTTTTCTATATGACTTATGTTTACTCTACTTCAAAATGCATTATTTAAGTATTTTAATAGTAAGGGTATACTTTTTGAAAGAGCCAACATAGGATTCTTTTCTGTTTTTTTATACTATCATTTTAGGTTGTTTTGGTTATCTATGGCCATGAGCGCTGTTTCTTCTTAGTTTCTCCCAGCATTGATGGATTGCCTGCATCTGTTGTGCAAACAATTGTGGTAAAACAGTAGGAAGTGTGGTTCCAACTTGACTTTACTCTCTGAAATATTCTAAGCATATGGTGAGGTGGCAAGAGTATGGTCTCAAGGTGGGAATTTGGGGAAATGGAAAAGGAGCCTCCATTTTAACATTACCCAGTTGGATCACTTGAGACTTCGTTATCAGGATAATCTTAGAAAGAAGTGCCTAAGTAGCTGGCTTTCTTCCTATGCCACCAACACATAAAATGACAGAACTTGGAAATCTTAAATTTTATAAATCTAGAAAAGATGTTTTACTAAGAAGAAAAATTTAAAACTGTTTTTAAAGCATCGCTTATCTTTTGAAATGGCTATATCTAAAGAGAAATAATAGGAATCATCTTTGAAATAGTAGGCTTTAATTAAGGTATTAAAGCAAAGTTCCAGAGTCAGGATATTTTCCAGATTTCAAAACTGAACAAGACAAAAAGACTTAACACAAACATTTAATGTCTAGAGGAAAATGAGAAATCAAAGCAATTGGATTGTTGCCATGAGGATCCTTTGCATTTTAATAAGCCCTTAGCAGATAGAGCCTTCTTCATAAAATCACACAAAAATGTCTGTTTCAAATGGAGGAAGGTTGAGTATCCTGGCCAGAGACAAAAATAATGACTCAATTGAGTGTATATTTCCCAGGATACACAGATAATCAACAATTTCCATGATCAGCAATAGCAATCCATCTAACATAACTTGAGATAAGAGAAACTCAGGAGACCATTTCATCTGTGAGGTCAGTGGTATAATCTTGCCTCCAGGAGAGCTAGAACTAGGTACTGGAACACTCTGGTGCTCTCAAACCTTTTCACCACAGATCCTTCCTGCATGTCAGCTTCATTCTTTCTGATTGTAGACACTCTAGACTATGGGGGAGAGGCTGCTAAGAACACCAGAGTTCTATTCAGGGAAAGACTGACAATGAAATCAGCAGTTTGAAAAGTCCTTTGTAAAATTCTGATTCACATATTTTCCAATCAACCATGACTAATAGATTATTCTAATAGACAATCCTCCTTTGGATAGGATTATCGTTATGTAAGAGGGGAAAAAAAAGAGAAAAAAAAAAACTTCTGGGAGAAATGTTTTAGTTAGCTTCTTCACCACTGCAACCAAAAGACCTAACAAGAACAATTTAAGAGAGCAAAAGTTTATTTGGCATTCATGATTTCAGTGATCTCAGTCCCTAGATAGTCGGCCCCATTGCTCTGGGCCCTAGGTAAGGCAGAACATCACAGCAGAAGAGTGTGGTAGAGGAAAGCAGCTCAATACATGGCACCAGGGAGGTAAAGAGAGAGAAAGAGCTGTATTCTCCACAGACAAAATCAATACCCCAATGTTATGGCCCTAATAACTCACCTCTTCCAGCCTCACCCTACCTGCCCACAGTTATCACCCAATTAAACCCTATCCAAGGATTAATGCACTGATTGTGTTAAGGCTTTCATAACCCAATCCTTTCATATTTAAGATTCCTTGCATTGTCACACACATGAGTGTTGTACCAAAAATGATGTACCCAGCATAATGCCAATTAAAACTCCAAGCCACTTCACATTTGAGCCAATAAAAAGCCTTTATAAAGCTGATCAGCGGCCACCATCCTCACACATCACACAGTGTGACAAGATGGCGTACCAGCAGTGATTTTTAAGGGTTTATAAAGAGAAAAATCACAGAGGGCGGAATATTCAATTGCAGGGTTTCAGCCAATGCAAGCAAGCCATGGTACAGAAGCAGAATCTAGGCAGTTAGCAAGACAAAGTAGTGGGTACAATAATATTTCCCTTGGGTCTTTCCAGGTTGGTATAGCAATGATCAAGTTGAAGGGAATGGGGTCAAGATGACCCTAGTTGAGTACATGTTAGAGAATGGATCACTAACATCTAGACAATCAATCTCTGACAAGGTATGTTGCCCAGGAAAAATGGAAACCAAAGAGAACAATTTTACATTGTATAGGAATTGCTATTTTTGTGTTGCCAAGTATGTTATGCTAGGTAAAGATTAATGGGTACAGAGGCAGGACTTTCTGTGTTCTGTTATTTCTGAGAAACATAACTATTTCTCGGAACTTGTAAGATGGCTGCTGAAGAACAAGATGGAGTCCCTTTAGTTCTTTTATCACATGAGCTTTTGGGGGAGCACCTCATATTTAAACCAGACATTTCTTTAACAAGAAATCACAAAGGTGGCACCAGGGAAGGTATTTCTGTTCACAGAACAAAGGAACAATATGTAAGAAAGCCTTAAGGCACAGAAGTGCTTAATACTTTTAAAAAACGACAATGAAAAGGTCAGTTTTGATACTGATGAAAAATATAGTACCTTGACTTACAAAGGCATCAGCCAAATCATGCCCGAAGGAAGCCAAGATGAGAATTTTGTGTATTTTTTATCAAGTACAATAAGCTTTGATTTGAAAAATGTGATAGAATCCAGTGAATGTTTTCACAACATATCTTACAAATCAAAGTTCAGAAGGCATGGAGGAGTACAAGTAGAAGATATAAATGAAGAGAAAAAAAAATGTAGTTTAGGTAAGGTGAAAGAGGAAGATGGAAATTTTCACTATTCCCTTTGCTATTTTGCCACATCAACATTTTTTTTCTTTCCAGGACATTGAAAATCATCACATGGAACATCTATATTCAGCTAATCTGATGGAGTTTGACATTTCCTAATATGTGCCCACCTGTTACAAGGCCAAGAAAACAAATTTAAGTGTATTTTTGAGACACTTGATTAATCTGTCATGTGCGAAAAAGAAAACTAGTGAGTTTGAAAAGATATCTTTGTGTAATAAATTTTCCATGAAAATAATCATGTTATAGTCATAAAAAGTCAGAAATGCCTATAAGAGTTTATTTATCTCATTGTCCAGTTTTCAGCAAAACTTACCAAAATGCTCAATAATTTAAAAAAGTCTTCCATTTTAAAAGAATCAGAGGTACTGAGTCAATGATATAAATTAAATGAACTAATGCTAGAGACGCTTGTCTTGCTTTTTCTTCTTTATTAATGTTTTTAGAAACATCAATTGTTTGAAACACACTCAAAGGACTAAAAATACTTCTATGATATGCAGTGAACACACACCTGATCTGGTGCTGAATCCACACATTCCCTTTAAAATACAGAAGAAAGGGAAAATCAGTCAGAAACTTCCAGTTATCCTTTCTTCAATTGACCAATTTGACACAACCTTTCTTTTTTAATTAATTGACTTGACAGTTAATTATGATCTTGCATAAAGATATCAATTTAATCATCAATATTAGTGCACCAATGAAACAAATTTTTTATAGGGCACCGTATTTATACATAACACAATGTTGTAAGTTAAAAAAAATTAGCTTAAAATATGAACAGAATACAGTAGTTTTACTTACCTATGGTGAACTGCCATTCAAAAATATTAAATGGAAAATTCCAAAAATAAACTATTCATAAGTTTTGAAAATTGTGTACTATCCTGAATTGCATGATAAAAATCTCAACATCTGATTCCATCCTACCAAAGACATAAATTATTCCCTTGCCTATCTATACACACTTTGTAAGATATTTGAAAGAAAATGACAGAGAAAGATCACATGCACAGAATCTTTATTACAGTATGTTGCTATAGTTATTTATTTTATTATTGTTGTTGTTATTCTCTTACTACATATAATTTATAAATTAAGACTTTGTCTTAGCTACATAGGTTTAAAGAAAACATAGCATACTGAGGGTTTAGTGCTATTTCTGATTTTAGGCATCTACTGAGAATTTTGGGCTCTCCTATGCCCTGGTCAGAATAGACTAAGATGTTCTGCTGTAACAAGAGACATAGCAACAATTTAGGGGTAAGAAATAGAGTTCTGTTTCTCACTTGTGTAATAAATATTCCAGTGTAAGTACTGTTGACAAGGTAACACCTCCCCACATTCCACAATTCAGAAACACAGGGAGACAGTAGCATTATTGTTTGCAGAAAATGGCTTCATGGGTGGCCATGCTCTGGTCATCTTAATCAGTAGGAAGAAATAAAAGAATATTGGAGAACATCCAAATTTGGGAGGACCAGGTGTAAATTCACTTATGTGGCAATGTTTAGCTACAAAAAGGGCTGAAATATGTGGACCCAATATCACAGTTGAATCTCAGTCCAATTGAATAATTTTGAAGGGAGAACATGGATTTTAGTGGATATCCATCTCCTTTATGTGTTTTGAAGCATATTGTTTATTAGAAGACTAAGTATTCAATACCTACAGGTAGCTAAAATTTAAGACCTGTCCTCAGTCCTGATGTTAATCTGTGGAATTTCTTCCAACGAAGCCAACAGATGACCCAACAGTGACAGCCACAAGGAGATTACTCTTTATGGGAGTTGATATCAATCGCAACTCTAACCCATAGGGGCTTTTGTGATCTCCAGTGTTTTCCTGACAATGTTCACCTCACAGGGCTGTGATGGGAATTTAATGGTGTTATAAGGGCAAAAAGATGAATTCAGAAAAAATAGCCTTGGGTCCAAATTCCTTTTTCCATAAATCTTAGTCTTTATTCTCAAAGGCCGCAAACTCTTTGTCTGATACCCATGTACATTATTAAGAGTATTCTGCCACGTTCAAGGGTTACTGATTTAAACATCAACCAAGCCTAAAAATCATGCCATTCAACATCTAGACTGGTTCTTAACCAAACAATGGGCATTGTGGCACATAGCCTCATCAAATTGTCACATTACATTTACTAGAACAATAACAATGAACTAGGTTTCCAGTTCTGGATCATGCTAAAATGTGAACAATGTGATAAATCTTTTGTAAATTATATTTTTATAAATTTGCTCTAAACAGGCTTATAAATGACCTTCAAACACACAGGAACCTAAAACTGAGTGTTGGTAGCCCTTGGAATTGACCCATCAGATTAGTTAGATATCTTTTTTTGAGAAGGAAGGGTATGTTAAAGAAAGTCATGACTCACTCTCCTACCCAGGAAGAAGCAGCATTTGTCCTTTGTTTGTTTTTTTTTTGTTATTTTGATCAAAAGTAGGTAACAGGTTACCAGATAAAAGTCTATGGGAAAAGATGATAAAATCAAATAATAATGACCCTTATGTAGGGATTGCAGCAATGTATAAAAATGCTCTAAATAATTTTTAGAATAAATGCGTTCTAAATATATCTGTGTCTTTTTATTGGAAGGAGAGTTAATATTTAATATTGAACTTAGTCTTGCCAAAAGAAGGCAAGAATGAACTAGGTTACCAGTTCTGGATCATACTAAAATGTGAACAATGTGATAAATCTTTTGTAAATTGTATTTTTATAAGTTTGCTCTAAACAGACTTGCTGAATATTTTCTGATAAATTGTACAGGAAATTGGCATCCCTTAAATCTTCTGAGAAGCTAAATAGTAATGGAATATATTAGAATGAAGCACGACTACAATTTATGCCAAGCATCAAAGACACAAAATAAATTTATTTTAAATGAGGAAAGTTTATGAAATAATTAAGTGATTTTTTCTGACTAGGAGAAATAATTCAAGCATCATCCTATAGAATCAGCATGTTCCTTTGCTCATGGGGTTGAAATCTTTGGAAAGGTAAAACTACAAAGGGAACTGACAACCTGTGATGTGTTGTAGAGGAAAAGTTATGTCTGCACAGAACTGTTAAAAATGAAAAATGATTCATTCTTTAATATATTTAATCAATGGATATTTTTGAAAACCTGGAATATTGAAAGCTTCAGCATATAAGAAAAAGTCTTAGCCCTAAAAATAATTGCACACAATTTCAGATTGTAAAAATATTATATAATAACTAATCTTTTGTCAACTCATCTAATTATAAGCTTGTTTTGCTAAGATGCAATGGTTTCTATAAAGCATCTCATGACCGTGCTTCATAGAAAAGTGGGTGTGAAGCTAAAATAAGTGTTTGGGATGCACTATATTGAAAGGATTTTTTTTTTCTCCTGGAAAGAAAATAAGTAATAGTGGGCATTAAGAGAGCAATAAGAATATAATTCTAAAACCAAACACAAACTGGAGAAATACAGCATTGATTATATCTCTTGTTGCTCAAGAGTAATGTCTTCTTTTTCTATTGTCACCACATGGTGTCTAGCCCATCTATTACACATAATATATTTCCTTAAACATGTTATCGCTATCACAAAGATAACACAACAACGGTGCATGGGCTTTGCACAATGTTAGTTCCTACTTGCCATTCCACTACAAGCAATCACAATTCATGCAAAAAACACAAAAAATAAAAATAGTATGTTTCCAATTTCAAATTGTACAATAATAGATTTTACAATATAAGCTTTCTCTTCTATTCCAGTATTACCCATGTTTTATACAGCATTTCCCCCAGTTTAAAGGATACCACCACTTCATTTTCATTGAACCACCCCGACAGCTCCATGTACAAATACACATACATGCACACACACACACACACACACAAATCTTCTGTTGTTCTATAATCAAACTTAACGTTTACTTTTATCTTGATTATTTTCTTTGTCCCACTCTTTTGACATTTTACCCTCTGCTTTGTTGGAATTTACCCCTTAAATCCTACCTATTGCCTATTAAACAATCTAAAGACTCATTCAACATTCTACTTTCCACTGAGTCTCCAGGACTCCATCAACTGCAGTGCAAGTTTTCCTAACTCTGAACTGATTCATGTGGAGGTTTCTGCTCCTGAGATCCTTTCCAAGTAGGTTGTGATTCTCTACACCCAGCTTGTCTGTCTCTCCAGTTTTGGAAGTAGCCATATGCCCTGTTCCCCCACATCCCTTAGTGAGTTAAGAAGACATTATTTTCAGTTTGTTCAGTTTTTGATGAGTTCTTAGGAATAGCAGTGACTTTGAAGCTTCTTACAACCTGGACCAGAACCTGGAAGTTATATTTTATGTTTTTACAAGTTAAAAATATCTTTAGCATCTGGGGCGTACTAAATCATACTTCCTGATATGTTACAGTAGTTTTGTGTGGATTTACTCATGTTTCTTCTGTGTAGTCTGTGAATTTGGGGTAGTTTACAAGATTATACTTAGAATGGAATATTCTTCAGTTAGTGTCCTGAGTTTGCTCTCTTATTTTTCTTGACACTACTATTCCCCTTTTGCTTTTCTCCTTGCTACCTAGTTGAAAAAAAAAGTGCATTCTCTCACTTTTTATTTTCTTTCCCAGAAGTTCTTGAAGGCAGTACTGTCAAACGATGCATACTTTCAAATTTTTTCCTGCTGTCCATGCTGTGATTTCTTAAGATAGGGTTTTATTATTTTCAACATGGAGTGAAATCACTCTTCATGATTCTTATTTTTGGCCCAACTTTGGTTCCCTTACAACCTCCCTTCTGTACCTGAACTTTTTCTCAGCTGTTCTTGCTTGACCTAGACATCTTGTGCAATGGTTGGAACATAAAACAGTATATTCTAGGGGTGGATGTTTTTTTCTTTTTTATTATGTTCCTTAATTTTTTCAGCTACCACTATTTTGAAATCAAGCCATACTTGATCTTCCCATATGCTGAATTCATCGTGTAACTGTTTCTTTCTTACTTTTCTGTACTATTCTGTAGAAAATACTAAAAGGCACAGACATAAAAGCCACTAAAACTTCAGTCACCCTTTCACTTTTCCAAAAGAAAACATCACAAACAAGCTCTACAAGTAGCAGCCTCTAGAAGACTCTGCCCAAATGTTTCTCAGTCTCTGATTAATTATGTCTTTAAGTCTTTATAAGACATTGCAGTGTAACTAGGCCCCAGGTAGATTTACCTTAAAATTCTCCTTATTAGAAATTTCTTCATTTGGGTCCTTAAAAATATTCACTTCTTCAAAGTGAGAAAAATGATTGCTGAGTATTGAGGAAGCAGATCCTCTAACTTTAATATGTCCAATGCCCCAGTATGAATAACTCTAGGGTCATGATCACCTAAATGTATTTCTTTGGCTTAATAAGAATATTCAGGAACAAAGAATGTGCCTTCATTATGAAAGTTAAAACCTAAAACAGGCCTTAGAGATTATCTGGTATGATTAGAAACAACAAAATTAGATGAATAAAATAATTTTTAAAATTTGTCATAGATATTATTCAAGTCATTAGCAGAAGCAAGTACCTCTAATTCTCAGCCCAGTGCTATGTGTATCATACTCTAATGCCCAGTGTGTATTAGAAACTGTTTGACCACATCAGGAACTACATAGTCACTAAGGTTAACCTCCATTCTCTAGACTAAACAGAAAATTCCAATTCTATGTACTTCCCAAAAGCCACCTTACTGACAAACATAGCTTCTGAATAACACATATAATACTGTTACTTGAGCTTTAAGTTGACATCAAACCCAGTCAGAAGCAAATTTCATTGATCCTTATGTCAATAATTAAATAGATGATTTCTAGCAAGTTTTATGGAATTTTGAAAATGACTATCAATTTACATTTCTACTTTTATAGATCCAGAACTAGATGACAACCCATAAACTCATTGTTTGTTTAGGTCCCTTTTAACTAGGTCCTTTCTGTCTTTCTGATGTTTCTATCAAATAAATGTATCAAGTAATGGAAACCCAATAACACCTGCTTCACTATAAATTCACTAATAGACAATAAAGAATTTGAATTTTGATATTTTCTTAAAGAACTCTTCCCTTCTACCATGCAAAAAAATAGTAAGTTTATTTATATGAATGCAGAATAAAAGCCAGTCAAGATGTGATTTTATCATCTATTCCAGTTCTAAAAGACATGAGCCTGTTTTTTAAGGCAATCTTCAAGTCCGGGAGTTAAGAAACATTGATTTTGCTGGAAATACCTACTTTTCATCACTGTTACCCATGAGTGCTACATATATTGGTGAACACTGCTTAGTTTTAGATGGGAAAGGAGTAAGTATTTATTCCAATCTTTATAAACTGGTTTCTACGTAAGTGACATTTTCTTATGGTGTCAGCATTCAGTTTTCCACTGATGCACTCACAAGTTTTCATGAACAGTCATGTGAAAATGTGACACTAACGCTGAAGGAAGCATAGCCTCCCTCTCAGTGACTTTGGTTCTGAAACAATGGCAAGCCATAAACACTCACCAGTGACTCATTTCCATGGTGAAGTTTCTCATTGCAAACTCGCCAGCAACTGCTGACCTCCAGACATGAAACCCATCAATTCCCCAGCCTAGAAGTGGGAACACAGTGAACCAGCAGCATCATTTTGCTGTCACCCAGTTAACATCTTATCATGGTTTGAAAAGCAATTTGTCCAATATTTCAACTTCCAGGGAGATTTCTTTATGAGCATTTGGAAAGGTTTGCCTTTCAATTGGATGATTTGAATAGCTTCTGTGGTGGGATAGATGCTGCCCTCAGATAATGATTTTGCATTTCACCTCATCATTAATGCCATGGACCTCAAGGGAAGTCACTGTGCCTTTGATGAAGGTCGAAGCATTTTATAACCTTAATAACGGCTCATAGCCCCAGGAACAGCAAGTGTGAGCAACGGGAGGGACTGACTGAATAAAAATATAACCAAGTTGCCACTTTAGACTCTATCAGTGTGAGGATTTCAAATGCAAATCAACATTTAAAGAGTACAATGGCACCCAACCTCAGTGCTATTGAAAAAATACATATACATACAGAAATTGGTATTAGTCAAAGAAAAATGAGAGAAATTATCTCTTTCTCTCTCTAGACAAATCTTTTATTTCTGAATTTAATGTTTAATTGCCAAACATTTTACATGGATACTACACAGAGATGAATTAATAAGGATTTTTTTGATATATATGAATTCAAAACAATAATTACAGGTAATTCTTAGCTATTGTAATTTTGTACCCATGTAGAGTTGAGATGGCTATATTTTGAAGTCTGGAATGAATACAAGATAATAAGCAAAAATGATTATGAGAACTACATCATCATCATCTGCATTTCCCAAGGGATAAGTCACTTTGTCCTCAACATGACTAATAAATTACAGCTTTCAGTGGATTATTGAAAGGCCCACTCTAGGGAAATCATCCTAACATAAATTTAGTGAGCCCTTTTTCAGTTTTCCTAGGCTTCTACTTCTTTCCTTCAGGCATAGTTTACCAGCCACACTTCTGTTGCCTGGTACTGAGAAAGGGAACAAAGGTTGCTATGCCAAGCACCAGGAGAAAATAATATTTCATCTTCTCTGATCTTCACAGAAACCTATGAAGAAAAGCATTACTATTTCTATTCACAGACTGTGGGTCAGAAAAGTTAATACTGCAAGGTCACACTCCCAATGAGTATCGGAGCTGAGTTCTGCTGAATTCTTCCATGTTTTCAAGTGGGGTGTTAGTAAGCTTTTCATCATGGTGACCAAAATACCTGACATAAACAACTTTAAGGAAAAGAAAGTTAGTTTAGGTCATGGTTTCAATGGTATCAGTCCATGTTCAGCTTGAGCAGCCAGATTTTTAGTCTGTGTATAGCAAACAGGAGAAGTGATCAGTATGAGTAAGCTGAATAAGGTTACGCTAGACAAGAACAAGTTAGCCCAGGGTAGACCCTGAGTACAGAAATGAGGATTTGGTTGAGTGTGGAATGAAGAAGGTGCAGGTGAAGAATGAGTTAAGGGCAGGGAGATGGTGAAAAGCAGTCTTGGGATCAAGTGCAGCCAACATTTTGAACTTAGGTAGATAATGACAATGACCACGAAATACTGGCACAATTACAAGACTAGCTCTCCCTCTCTAATGTGCATTAGATGGAGCCTCATCACTAGAAGCCTGTTCCTAAAATTCTGGCCCTGGCCCTGCCTATTGCTCAGAGAAAATTGCTTGCATAACCTGTGAGAAAATAACTGTCCCTAATGTTTTTTCCCCTTAAGTGGACTCCAAGATTGAGCTACCCTGAGGTGAATTCTCCATGTTCCTTCATGAATGTGATTACATTCTAATTTGTTTTCTCTGACAATCCCAACTCCAGAGAATATTTTATCAGTGATGAAGATATGATCTTTATGACTGGCTTTTGGTATGCCACAACGTAGGGAACTCATTTAAAATTGTGTGCCAAACTCTCTTGCTGCCAAGGGCCACAGGTGTCATCTCAGTGACAACAGCTAGCTTTTATTAAATGAAGTATTAGATAACAGTAATGCTATTGGGTCAGGTGCATCAGAGATCTTATTTATGAGGCTCAATATAAACCTTTTACATATAAAAACATTATTTTTGTTGTATCATAATGAATGATTCAAATGCACTCTGGAATGAATGGTAAGATTTTCTCCTCCAAACTCTGTATATTAGATCATACTTATTTTTAAAAGTGTGCAAGGTATTTTGAGGACAGAATACCCTTTCTCTCATTTGATGAAAATAATTTTTAAGTTGAAAGAGTTGTAGGAAAAATAGATTTAAAAGATTTTTAGACTGAAGGAAAACCAAAAAAAAAAAAAAAAAAAAAACTAACTTCTGAGAAACTGCAAGGAAAGAGGAAAGTACAATGAAGCAGTGAAATTATGTTTACAAGGAATAATGCTTTTTCCTCCAGCCTATAGAAAGCAGAAAGATGAATGAGCAAATTCAAGATCCCAAGTTGAAACTATGTTTAGTAAGTATTTCTACACATTTGTAAAGCAATCTCCCCTTATAATATAATGAAACATTCTATATCCTTTCTTTAAAATAAAAAATAAATAAATAGGGTGCTTTGTCCTATATCTCCTACCAGGTAGGAAATTGTTTTTTGTAAGGCAAAGAAGATGAAAAAAAAAAAAAATAGACTCTGGGTTTAGAAATCCTACCTCTTTGTTAGAAGAAAATAATTGACCTCCAAAGTTTATACTTAGTAAATTGAACTTCTTTTAAAAGGTGTCGAAATAGTCATAATATTCCAAATTTTTCCTATAGTATGTAGATTGGGATATGAATACATTTGGCTATAATTATTTTCATTGATCTCCAAAATGAACTCAGCATCATAAGAAGTTTATAGAAACTTTAAAAATAATCATTGTTAATACTTACTAAAGCCTAATTTTAAAAAAGTAAAAAGCAAGTTAGGTCTTGATGAAACAATTTGCACACAATGAATAAATCCACACAAATATTCATTAAATATGTGAGAAAATGTTTAACTTTACAAATAATGCAAGCAAACACAATGCTTTTATTTTCATCTGTCAAACTAGCAGATTTTTTAAAAGATAATATCCAACCTGATAACAAATCTTTTGAGATGGACTTTCTTGTATAGTAAAGGGATGATAAGCTGATATTTTTAGGAAAGTTTGGCACTATGCACCAAAATCACTAAAATACTGACTTTTTGAAAATTTATGTTTTATTCTAATTTGTTATACATGCTTGCAGGATGCAATTCATTTCATATTACATATAAAGAGCACATTTTTTCAAGTCACTGGTTTTACATAAAGTATTTTCACACCATTTGTGTTTTTATACATGTACTTGGGTAATGACATATTTTGATGCAGAAATTTCAAGTCTAGTAATTTACCCTGAGAAAATAAGCAGTGGGTTATAAATTGATGCAATATTTATCAAAGTGTTAATGTAAGATGAAATATTATAAACATGTAAATACTCAAGTATAATAAATAACTTAAAAGATTTATAATTATGCTATTATGGGTCAATTTAGTATACTTTGTTAACAACATAGGAAACATTTTTAGCATACAAAAAAGGGGGAAATGTTAGGATATCATTCCTATATATGACAAGATTTCAATTTTAGAAAATAAGAGAAAAAAATATAAATCTATACATGCCATACTGGATTAAAAAAAAAAAAAAGGTAAATGGAAATTTCCCAAAATATTGACTGTTATTTATTTGAACAGAAAGAGAGAACCGGGCATGGTGGTGACTAAGGAGGCTGAGGCAGAAGGACTGCAACTTTGAGGCCAGCCTCAGAAACTTAGCATGATCTTCAGCAACTTATCAACACCCTGTCTCAAAATAAAAAATAAAAAGGGCTAGGGATCTAGCTCAGTGGTTAAGTACCCTTGTGTTCAATTTCTCATATAAAAGAAGGAAGGAAGGAAGGAAGGAGAAAAGGCAAGAGAAGGGTTTTTAAGACCTTGTGTTCTTAACACAGTGGATGCTCCATCAGCAGCAGTTGTTCAGCTGAAGCAGAAATATAAACAGGCAAATGTAACCATTAACTATCTGCAAATTTCAGCCTTGCAGAGAAAGCCTCAGACTGACAATTCTGAGGATAATGTATGAGTGACCAAGGGAAGCAGCATGAATATTTTCTCTTATGAAAGAACCATGAGATTTTGCATATTTAATGCAAGGCTGCAAAAATGTCTGCTTTCAAGACCTGACATGAAGGATCAGCACACATAAAAAAAAAACGCAGAATTCAATTTGTCTACTTTGCTGAAAGAGCGAGGCTCTCTCTGCTGAGCACCCACCTTCCTTTTCAGAGTCTGGGCATCCTCGTAAGTCAACACTTGGCCCCAGCAACTCAACATTCCCTCTAGGACATATGCTTGTGCTATTTATATAGTTTTACCTGTGAAAACAGAGACATTATTTTCTACGTGGCTATTGATAATGTGGCCTTATGGAACATTTTTCACTCCATGCTTTGTGCATTTCTTTGTCTATATTTCTGTTCATTGGTTTATTCATTTTAAAATAAAATCTTATTTCCTCCTCTACTCATGCAAGTCTAAACTCTTCTCCAAGGCCCCCAATTTTTCATTTTCCTTGAAAATTTCTTGACTTACAAGTCCTTTGTGCTTTTCTCCTTAAACATGTAATCCTCTAAACATTTAATAATTGATCACAGAATAGATATTTCTATAGCTTCACAACTAGTTGGAGGATTCTAGAAAATGGGAATCCAGAGGTACGGCTGTTTTGTTTTCTCCCTCAATGCCTGCCACAAAACGAATCACACTCAATAAAGGCTAATTGAATGTTTTTCAAATATGTTAAAAGGAGTCCTATGTTCCTGCAACAAGTTTTATCAAAACAATTCAATATACTGGATATCATGAGGATTTTAAAGAGAATATTCCAAGGAATGTATGAGAAGTTGGACCAGATGGGTGTTCCTTTCAATATGGCAGGAGAACATTTCCAATGCTGAAGCACTGCTTCTTTCCACCTCCTCCTGTGTAAACTCTGGCTTGTTACACCTTAATTATTTAACAGCCCCTGCCTGGCATGAAACCAGAAAAGGCTGGCTCATTAATGTTCTATTCCAGCACACGTTTTTTCCAAAAGCCTTTAAGAAACTCATGAATATTTCATTGTCCTCATCAGTGCTAAGAAGATGGCACAATAATCTAGGAAACCAAATGTTGCTTGTAGGTCTGCTTCCCCTAGCTACTTACACCCCAACAGGGTGTGTCCTTCCCTCAACGCTCATTTTTGTGGGTCCACACGTAGTCATAAGTGACATGAATGCAAAGAAGAATCTGAAATGGGGCAATCAATGAAGGAAAACATTTGGGAGTCCTCTTCCCTTCAGAGACAGATACCTACTTCAGACTGGGCATGTCCACTCAATGAAAGTTCAGGAGACATTTATAAAATTTAATCTAATTTCTTAGTGGCATTTAATGAAAATTAGAAAAATTAGGGAGGTGAGTCAGGCTAAGAAAAACACTTTCATAAACAAAGGAAAAGATACTGGTCTTTTTTCTTTTCTTTTTTGTTTCTTTGAAAGATAATACTGAAAATCAAGAAAACCTAGGGAATTTGAATCTTTAATGTAATGTTTTCCCGCCCTCTCCTTTCACACTCTTCCTATATGCTCAAGAGCCATATGATTGGGGCCATAAGGAAGAGCTGCTTTACTCAAATATATCCACACACTGAGCCAATTTTGAAAATAGAAACTAAAAAAAAAAAAAAAAAAGAAAATAAGAAAATGTACCATATTTCAAAGTATCCCCGGCCTACAATGGCCAGTGATTATGATATTATAGAACAAAAATATAATAACAATGAATCTTGCATTGTTAAATTATATTTATTTTCTAAATACTTATTCCACTGAAAATACATCTTTTACACCACAGAACTCCTGCAAAATGCACAGGTATTATCCTCCCATTTTACAAGTGAGAAAGCTACCATATGGAGATGCTAAATGACTTGCCTAAAAAAAAAAAAAAAAAAAAAAAAAGCTATCGGATAGTAGCCCTAATTGTAAAATACACAGTTTCTAACCAATCCAGATTTCTTTAATTTAAACTATAAACTCTATTTCTATGGGATTATTTTTCTCCTGGAAATTTATTAATAATGAGAGAGGTTAAACTTACCAACTTAAGTACATGAGGAAGGGCTCATAAGTTGGAGACCAGTCTTGGCAACTTAATGAGATGATGTCTCAGAATAAAAACAAATAAATGAATACATGAATAAAAGGGCTGGGGTGAAGCTCAGAGGTAGGGCACCACTGGGTTCAATCACCAATACTAAAAGATATCAAAAACAAACACACACAAATTATTGGGAAGTTAGTTAAAAACTGTTTTGGAAAACTGAAATTTCTCAAGCTGACAGCGGATTTTCATTTTTTCAAAACTTTAAAATAATTTTTTGAAAATATATGATTACTATAAGAACATACTATTTAGAGTCCAATATTGGGTGCAAGCCTGGTGCTCAGTGTCACTCATTTCAATTTCTCATTAGACTATATTCTTTGCTGTTTGTTTCTATCTTCATGAGAAGGATAGGTCATTAACTGCAATTTGACAGTAGAAGAGACAACTAAAATGCATATCGACCATTGCTAAAATTAGCACAGCAGACTTCATATATTATAACTTCAGCTAGGAGCACACATGCTTTTTGTTGTCATTGTTAAACTAAATAAATTCTTCAGACACTCTCTGAATGCTAAAATTTCCTGTAGTTTGAAATTGTCTTCCTGATCCATTAATTTTGTGTTGTATTACCTTTTTACTATGAACAGATCAACTTTGCATGCAGGCAGTTATAGGACAACAAACAGCATTGATTGAAATCAAGAGCCCAGAGAGTAACCCTACCCACACCTATACCCTGAACGAGGTTATTGATAAAAGAGTCATGGTGTTTCTGTGATTCAGCAAGTGCACTATGATTGTGTTAGACCCTGAGTTTGGACACACAGCCAAGGCTGAAAGGGCCAGAGTCAAAACCGTAAATTCCAGCTGTAAAGTAGAAAAGGTTTCAGGCAATGTGAGTGGGCTTTCTAGATGGAAGCAGTCCCAAAATTCTCACTAACTATAAGCCTTCACTAACACATTTTTAATGGATTTGTTAAACAGTCATTTCAAAGTTGATTGGCTTTCTTTTGTTTTGTGTTTGTGATAGTACTCTACTACTGTACTAGGCAGGCCAATAATCTCTATTATTTAAAAATAGTACGGGCTGGGGTTGTGGCTCAGCGGTAGAGCACTCGTCTAGCATGTGTGTGGCTCAGGTTCGATCCTCAGCACCACATACAAATAAATGCATTGTGTACAACTAAAGCAAATAAATAAATATTAAAAAAATAAAATAAAAATAGTACTATTTTAAAATTAGAGGTTTAAAATAATAATTTTTACAAAGTCTCTTTCTCTGTCTTTCCCTAATGCAAAGGAAATCAAATAGTCCTGATGGTAGTATTATGATCTAATGATGTAAGGAACACAGATCCCTGAATTATGAAATACTGTCATTTTCATCATTAACCTGTGAGGTGAGTAACACAAAATCTCCAATTTGATTAATAAAGATTAATGGTTTTTGTATTTTTTTATATAGCATCTACCATAAATTACCCTATTAAACAATCTCTATTAAAATCCTATTTCATGAAATAACCCTACCCCCACCCCATAAACCCAGTTACCTAAATCATAAACTTGGGCTTCAATTTTCATTTTAACTCTTTTCTATTCTTTCCATTCTCGTCTTTCTTTTCTATTCTTTTTAAGTCTTTCATAAAAACTTCTTTTATTCTACTTCATTTGTAGTATCTCGTAAATACGTTCATTTCTTTGCATTACCAGTAAACAACCTGATTTCAGGAAATTACTCTTTCCCAAATTATTTATTCTTAAAGCAGTTTCATCTCACCTTGACTCCTAACACTCAAAAACATATTTTCCATGTTGTTTGTGCAATGTTTTAAGGATGCAGCCTGGTCAGGTCATTTCCTGCTTACTATCTTTTGATGATTTCTATTGCCACAGCATGTAATCCCAGTTATTTAGGCCAGTATAAAGACTTCTCATGAACTGGTCCTTGTGTTCCTCATCCTCCTTGCTTCACTACTGGGCTTTTCCCACTTGTGCACCACATAGCCTCTAAGCCTTTGCATAGCTTACCTCTACCTAAACACCTCACCGTGACTGGATTTCATTTTAAACTTTATTTTTGCTTGAATGTGCTCCACAGCTCCCTACTCCAGCTGCAGCATGAGTTTCCTGTGCATGCCTGGCTCACAGTGTGCTTAATACATATCAAAGAAGTGAATGACTAGGGTTTGCCGATATGTGTCCTCCAATATTTTATATGCTGGCACTTAAACCCCAAGGTGATCATATTAGAAGTTGTAAATTTGTGGGGTGATTAAGTCACAAATGCTCAATGCTTTCGTTCAAGGCCTGCCCCCCCCCAAAAAAAAAAAAAAAAAAAAAAAAAAACTAGTCAGACCTTTTTCTATTATTTGCCTTTCACTATATAAGGACAGAACAGTAAGTCCCTATTTTGGAAACAGAGAGAGACTTAAACAGATCTGCCAGCATCTTGATTTTGGACTTTCCAGTCTTTTAGAACTATGAGAAATAATTTTTTGCTGTTTATAAATTACCTAATCTGTGGTATTTTGTTATAGCATCAAGAACAGACTATGACTTCTGTCTTATTAACAACTAACTGTAATTAGTTTGTATAATTATAGAGTAGAATCTTAAAATCTCCTGAGTTTGTATAAGAAGTTGATCCATTATCTTAAATTCAAGATTTGCAACTGAATTTGCAACTCTTTGGTAAATGGAGTATAGAAATAATCTTAGCTGGGGCTAGGGACCAAATGTCTATGGCAGGGAATGAGCTAAAAATACAATAAATATTTATGCACTTATATATCCACG
This sequence comes from Tamias sibiricus, assembly GCA_025594165.1. Taxonomy (NCBI): domain Eukaryota; kingdom Metazoa; phylum Chordata; class Mammalia; order Rodentia; family Sciuridae; genus Tamias; species Tamias sibiricus. The sequence goes on from CM046671.1 coordinate 40,902,310, forward strand.
CTGTAGGCTAATTATATAGTTTAGAGACTTATCTTAAAACTACACACACACACACACACACACACACACACACACACACACCCTTTTAAATAAAAGTTCTTTGGTTTTCTCAAATATAAATGAGTTTCTTAAGACCTGTATGTACACCTAGAAGCATATTAACTAGATATGTTCATACAAACACAGTTCTAATCACCTCTAAATATTGTATTTAAACCCTTAAATAAAATCAATAGACTTCTGAAATCAAAATCAATTAAAAAATCCAATCATATTGCAATGTTTACCTTTCAGCAGTACAGATTTTATTCTTCACAATAATTTAGGCAATTTCTTCTTCATGTATGTGTGTGGCACACTGACTCACAGGCAATTTGTTCAAAATACTGTAAACAAGCTCATCTAAATAGGCTTATCTAGAAAAATTAAATTCTATTTAATAAATTTATTTTATTGGAAACAAATGATTTCTTTGTGTCAAAAAATAAAGTAGGTTATTAAAGCAATTACTGTGACTGTAATTTTACTCTCAAAATTGGCTAAATAAGTAGATTTTGTTTTTACTGCAACAACACACAAGCTGGCTTTCTTTTCACTATCTTTCAAGAAAAAGAGCTCTCCTCCTTTTCAACAAATGATGCTGCAACAATGGATATCTATGTGAGAATATGTTTTATATGCACATGTTTATATATATGATATGTATGTATATACATGCATATATATATGTAATATATATACTACATACATTAAATATCTACATATATGTATAAAATCAGTGGATCAGGGGCTGGGGTTGTGGCTCAGCGGTAGAGCGCTTGCCTAGCATGTGCACGGCCCCGGGTTCGATCCTCAGCACCACATAAACATAAATACATTGTATTGTGTACAACTAAAAGCAAATAAATAAATATTTTTTAAAAATCAGTGGATCAGGGTCCAAATGATGCTAAGAATTTTTTTATACACTTACGTACTTATTGACCATTTGTCTATCATCTATAGTAAAATGCCCATTTAAAAAATTGAATAGCACTTATTCATCTTAAGTTATGTTATTTATCTATTTTTTACATAAATATTTTTCCATATAAGTGTTTTCCAATTTTCTACCAAATTAAAATAAACAGCTGATCCTTAGGTCCTCAAATGTTAATGCTTTGCTAGACATGCTGGCATCTGATGCTTGAACACTTCCTTGCTTCAGTCCAGAGATAACATGCTCTTAAAAAATATTCAGATTTGTTGTCTTCTGCCTTATATTTTCATACATAATAATTTTACCCTAATTTTACAGTTACTGAAACTGTAACTGAGTTTTTTTCTGTGTCTGGACGTGTGGTCCAGGACAGTGTGTTCTTGCACGTGTTTTAGGAATTCATTTTATTCTTTTAAGGGGCTTGCAAGGCTATTTATTAAAGCATCCATGCTTATATTCTGATCTTCCAATATTTTGAGTTGGACACTTTCAGATATCAATGTTCTTAAAAAAGAAAAATCAAAGCTAAGCATTGCTGGTGGCTTTGTCAGGGACCTGGGCAAGGGCTTCACTTACACTTTAAGGCATTCTTGGATTGGCTCAAATCCCTTCGATCTGGACTAATCTTCTTTCTACTTCTATGTATAAGGTTGAAAATGCTAATGTCCTTGAGAGAAAGGAACTAGTGGTTGATAATGACAAGTATTTGAATAACTATTATCAGTTTCCAACAAATTTTTAAGGCAAAAGAAGACAAAGATGAGACCAGTGGACATGAAGAAAAGAAGATGAAAGAATAAGGTGAAATGGAGGTCAGTATACCCCAGACAAAGTTCACCAACTTCATCATCTTCAAGCCAGTAAATCAGAAGTGTGATGACTTCTGACTCAGACTGATTCATGGTGAGTCAATCTTTATCCCTCAAAATTCAATATGCAGTCATTTTTGACAAAAGCAGGTATCCTTTGAATACCACCCACAGATTCAGTCATATTAAAGTATCCTAAGTCACTCAGTAATGACTCAAAAGAGCTGGAGTCGTTCTTTGACCTAGTTTTATAATTTTAATGCTTTGAAACCTCATGAAATTTTATTTTAATCTAAAAAAAAGGATGCTTGTTAATTTTTTCTGTTTTCAGAATCAAAGAGCTCTGCAGGATGAATGAAAAGCTAAGCCAAGAGACCACAATTCTGTTCATCACTGAGCACACATGCAGACTATGCACTTTTTATGCTTTACATTTTTACAGAGACTTCACAAAGTAAGTGTTATTATTTCCACTTTGAAGGTAAACAAGAAAACAATACTCAGAGAACTTAAGTAATCTTCAACCCAAGGTAACACAATGAGATGGTAGAGCTGTGTTTTCAATTCTGAAATGTTCAAATCCGTTGTGATAGGAAGATAATGGAGGCAACCCATGCTTGAAGGGGAAGTCTGTAACCCATTGATCCAGCACTGGGTAGGAAGGGTCAAGAACAGAATAGAACTAGAGCTGGAGGTATCTGAAATTCCAAAGAGGCAAGGAGACTCCTTCCCCCCACCACACAAAACACACAGAGCAAGGGATAGACGCATGCACAGAAACCTGAACAAGTTGAGTCCTAATTCTACAGCTAAGACTTCAGGCCTTCTCTTACAAATTCCTGTAGAGACGAGTGAGCAAATGTTCATACAAATGTGTCTGGAACAGTCAGTAAACAAAACCTTAGCTCCTGTGAGAATGGTCAGGGAGACAGACCCTTTTAGAAGTTCTCACCATCTTTGGAAGTTATTAGAGATGGAGTGGAAGAAAATAAGATGTAAGAATAAGAACATTTCAAACACTGACTGTCCTATTGCTTCTTAGCAGAATAGGCATGGAGGAAGGACTCTTAAAGCTTCCAGAAATCACAGCTGCTTCTCGAGATGAGGTCATTACCATAATTGGGCTTTGCTCAGGGAAGATAGAAAGCCCATCATAATGTCATTTCAGGGGAGAAAAACACTGTCTAGTCCCGTTTTTGGTCTTCTATAGTGATTTAAATTCCCATCAAGAGAGACCACAGTCTTTCTCAAGAGTACACCATGAAGATAAAAATTAATATGGAGTGAGTAAAACCTGGATAATCTCTAAACACCTCAGCAAAATCTGATTTGGAACACATTCACAAGGGGATTCCCTACAGACATCAAAGAGTTTTATCTTGATTTGGAAATAAGTATGGACAGGTTTGGAGTAGGGGGCCCGGTCCAGGAGGGTGCACGATGCCTAAAGAAAGAAAAAGGGTTCAGCTGCCAAAACAGGGGAGTGAAAACCTTGAGAAAGGGAGACAACTGGCTCAGGAGGCACATGCAGGTGTTCTGAAGCATTATGAATGGAAGACAGGTGGTGCATAGAGACAAAATGTAGAGTCTGCCATATTTTTTGTATTTGCTTTTGTCTTTCCTCTTCGAAATATAAACCCTTTTTAATTTATCCATGGTCTGAAATACCAAAGGACCCACAGTCAGGATTAGAAGGAACACAGGCATGCCTGCCTTCCTTCCTTCCTCCTTTCCTTTTCTTCCTTTCTTTTTTCGGCTCTTTTTCTTAAATGAAATTACTAACTATAGCCCACATCTTATTTTTATAAGCACAACTTACTAAAGTACAATCTAAGCACATGGTAGGACTTACTCTGCCATACAAACTCAGCTCAACAAAAATTCATCTTCTCTTAAGTACATTCTCAGAAAGAAAAAGAAAAATGCACATAGCTTTTAGAATTGAGCACAAACAGCCTGGAGTCCCCAACCTAGCTAGCATTTAGAGCATTTCATTTGATCAAACATGACATATGAGTCATCAGACTAGAGCTGTGAAGAGATCTCATGATCATAACTCCCAGAACTAGGCTGATTCCAAAATAGCTAGAGTAGCAACCCCAGGTCGCCATCTACCAAGGAGAACAATTAAGACAGAATGGCACTCTATTCTGCTGCTGCTTGCAGATTGCATATCACAGCAGTTTACCGTGTAATTTCCCATCCATCAACACTACCACATTGCATATTGAAGCACTCTGCACTTGCACTGTAGTTTCCTCATCTATCAGGCAACTTTTCTAACATAGGTTGTAAAGAAAGAGCAACTGGGAACTGCTGATTCACAAAAACGCAATGCATTTTGGGGTCCTTTGTGAATAGGCAATTAATTACTCCCATTTTCTTCCTCTCTTCAAAAGGTTCTTGAACTTTGGAAGAGATGAGAGTGTAATTAAAGCTGTAATTAGTGCCTAGGTAATCAAGAGCAGTAAGAATAAAAGGGATGGAACTGGAAAGAGCTATTATGTTAAATCAGGATCAAATCAGGGTCTAAATATAGTCTGCTGTAGTATAAAAATAAAGGAACTGCTCTGTTAATGGTGGCCATGATTCCACTTGATTTTTATTACAGAAGAAAGTACAGTAATTTTAAGGTACATGGTATTTATTTATTTCTGAGGGAGAAAAAAAGGTACAAACATCAAAAATGTAGAAATAAAAAAACAACCAAATGTGAAAGACAAAGGCTATTTATTCAGAGATGCTATAGCAAGGCAGTCAGCCACCATCACTTGTGTTTGGCAGAGACTCAAAGGGAGCTATAGGAGTAGCAGAGCTTTACAGAAGGGGAAGTATGCTATGGTTTGACTATGTCCTCCAGAATCCATTTGTTGGAAATTCAATACCCCATTGAAAGCAAGTTTAGAAGTGAGAACTTTAAGAAATAATTAGATGACGAATGGATTAATTTCATCATTGCAAAAAAAAAAAAAAAAATATATATATATATATATATATATATATATATATATATATATATATATATGTGGATTCCTGATAAAAGGATGAGGGTAGTTTCATTTTGTCTCTCATGTGCAATTTTTTTGTGCTTCTGCTTTCCACCTTCTACCATGGAATGGTATAATAAGATAGCCCACACCAGATGCAGACCCCTCAATCTTGGAACAACTTCAGATATGCCCTGATGGAGGATTTTGGTATAAGGAAGTTGTAGCAGACTAACTAGAAATAGAGCATCCTATGTGACTGGTTAGTGATACATAATATGAGTTTCTCTGGACTTTAAGTTGGAAGCAGGAATAAAAAATAGGAAAACTTGGTTTTTATTAATCAACTTCTGGATATTTGGGGCCAACTGTTTTAAAAACTGTTCTTAGAACCCTGGGTTATAATAGCTAGAGATATCAATCTGGTTTCCTGAAAGTCTGATTTATAGCAAGCTAGTTTCTTCAGTTGTTTATTGTAAATAAAGTGTTGGTTTTCCTAGCAGATTCCTACAGGCAGGCTGTCAATAATATTGAGTTTGATTTGTATTTGTTTTCTGACCATTGTTTCATTTTCATATTCATTCTTTAACATACATTTAGATTATTAAATATAACTAAAATCTTTTATAAAACTTTTAAAGAGATAATTTTATTATTATATAATAAAACAAATGGTAATGTATTAAGATGGTATTGTGATGAGGCTGAGGCTCAGGCCCAGGAAGCAGGATTTAGGGCTCTAGCAGTCGAAAGAAAATGTGAGACAGTTGGGATAGTAGTCATTCTTTATTTTGAGGTGAAAGTAGCCTCAAGCCAGTCCCTGGAATCCCCCACAAGCCATTTCTGTAGGTCTATTTTTTTCCCAACCTATTTTTTTTATTAGTTCTAATCAGTCATACACGACAGGAGAAAGCTGTTTGATTCATTGTATACAAATGGAGCAGAATGTTTTAGCTTCTCTTGTTGTACGTGAAGTAGAGTCACAACATTTGTGCAATCATACATTTATTTCAAGACTTCAGTGGGTGCATGCTCACAAGCAAATGGTTATGACCTTTAGTACATTTGCTAAATCACAGTATTATGACGTTGACTACACACAAAAAACATAGCCTACCAGAAGGTTCTGCAAGTGAGCCTAACTACAGCCACTTTAGGCATGTACTTCAGATGGTCTCAGAACCTCTAATACCTAGTAGGAAGTGGACAAAATATTTTAAGACATTCTGCAAACATTTCTCATAACTTTAAAAAAAAAAAAAAACAGGACTTTATGATGGTAGAAACAAAGGTTTCCCTTCCTATTGTAAAAGTATTCTCAATAGTCCACTAGATAATGTAGGATTCTGTCTTTGAAGGAACATAAGCATCTCTGCTTATTACTCTTTTTCAAACACATCTTCTCTAATACTTGTACTCAATCTTCTCAAAAACTTTATACCCTTATCTTCTGGGTGGGCTTGATTTTTATTTTATTTTAGAATGTTTTATTTTATTTCCAATAACCAAAAGCATAGAAGACCAAGATTACCTTCTTGCATGGCTCTGAAATGGCTCTGAGACTCAAGACATAATATCCCCAGAGTTTGGCCACTGTCAATATTAGCAGAAATATGGTGTTCCATCCTAAGATGACCACACTGTAGGGGATCCCACACACCATTCATTTATTATCTGAACCACTTATATTGAGCACATTCTATGATACTGAACCAGCTGCTGTGGTTGCAGAGCAAAATGATACAGATCCTGCCTCAGAGTATATATTCCCAGTCATTCTTCTGTGAAGTCATTCCAGAAATATTTGTAGAATCACTTTAGACCACAGAGGGCAATTGTATTTAGGATAGGTGATTTTTTAACTTAATATTAAAATCTTAGGAACTTGTGTCACTTGGGTAAGACCAACAAAGAATTTTAAGACAAGGGAACAGAGTAAGCAAATTATGGAAGCCTAAAGTAGCTTATTTCATTTGATAACATAATAGTCAAAAGGAAGACAATGCACTGAAGAGAAGTGGGGTAATGATGACGAGACTGGTGAACCAGGACCAGGTCATAGAATGTAAGAATATCCTACCAAGGAACTTACACCTGATCTTTTAAGCAACAAGGAATCTTGGAGAATATTGGGAAAAGTTATATTTTTATAAATTTACTTTTTATAATGATATACCCATTGTTTCTACACATATTCTTACACATTTTAAAAATAATTTGCTTTTTTGTAGATCTTTTCACAACTTAAGTGAATACTCTAATGTTATAAAAACATTTGCAAATGCCAGAACCAAAAACCAATTTGTATAGCAAAAATGAGATATCTAACATCTGACAGAATAAAAATAGAATAGGAAAGAGGAAACTGAGTCCAAATGTAGAAAACTAGTGTAAGAACAGTTTTAGAGATCATGTACTCCAACCTCTACTTTTATGTGGAAAGGATGTTAAGTTCGATATTTTGTTCAAAGCACCAAGATGCAAATGTAACAGATAAAATGCACCAAAGTGAGCTATGCAGACCACAGAGCAACTTTTTAAAGTTTATATATATATATATATATATGCATATATATATATATATATATATGCAGAGAATAAGAAATTCCATCATCCCATCATTGAATTGAGAGAATGTGCAGCACACACCTCTGAAAGGTGTTTCTTTGCTATGAATCCCTCTCCTTCAGGATAAAGGTGGGCTGTGTCTACATTTGATTTCAGACTTGAAGAAGACTTCATTGTAAACCCTCTGCCTGTGTAATATGTATCACCTGCAGGTTCAAAAGTGCTGTGAGGTGGTGTGTGTGACTGTGGATTGGAAATGCTAAAGTTTAAAGACAGTGGCCTAACAGCCCAAATAGCAGGAACAAAGTTGAAGTAGCAAAATTACCTACACTGTAGTAACTAGAGCAAAGTTTGAATGAGTGTTTCTTATTGTCCAAATATGGGCCATGCATAACAGAACAGTAGTGTGGGACTGTCTTAGACCTTATCCAACATGGTACTAAGGGGCTAGCAAGATGGATCCTAGCAAGACACTGAAAGTATTTCTGTCAGCACAGAAATAATCACCCACATCAAAGGAATTGCAGTTAAATATCTCCAATAATAACAGGAAGTCCCTTAAGGATATAAGTTGACAGGCTGAGCATGTAAAAATGCAAGATATTAAGTAAATTTGAATTTTAAATAAACAACAAATTATATTTCAGTACGACTATGTCACCAGTATTGCATGAGACATGAGAATGCTGAGTCTGACATTTATCTGAAATTCAAATTAAACTGGGCATTGTCTACTTCATCTGGAAACCTACATCAGCTTTGGACACTAGCCAGACTCAGAGAGCATAAAACCTACATGTGACTGTATCACTTGGGTGAAAACATCTATTCCCACACCTTCTCAGTCCTCCTTTCCTAAGAGTCAGCCCAGGAGGGCTCATAAATTATAAGTTTGTGAAGAGACCCAAGGGAAGACTCTGTCACCAACAGTGTCAATCTCCACTTGGGGGCTGGTAAACTCTATAACTGTGAATATATTTGACTCTTCCATAGAATTGAACAATCTGCGTGTCAAGATGTCTGTTTGGTAACTCTAACTGACTCTAGGATATTGAATAAATTAAGAAATCAGAATAGTTATGGGTCTGCCTGAGTTTTTCTCAGGGAAAAAGTTAACTCCTTGCTACATAACAAAGTAACTGGGATAATAGGAGGAGAAAATAAATTTGTGTTCTGATTATAATCATGAGGCTTGCTGTTCAGTACACCACTACAGACAACTTAGCAGATAAGTCCTAAACAGATTCAGTGACTACTAGATAATCAAAGGTGAGGAGGTGCCCAAGCCTTCCACATTTGTTTGCAACTCTTCCCATGGTGATTCTGTTTCGTCCACCCACTTCTAGCAGATCATCCTCTTCCCCACAAATCACCCTAGAACCAGAGAAGCCATAACTGGCAAGTCGACCCAAAATATTTCAAATAATGATTACATTTTCCTGTCCAAGCTGAATAACCTGAGACCATAAAACTGTCCATTGCTTGCCTTTGATCTGCTCTTTGCCTAGATGTGTTTACCAAAAGGATAAAAGCAAACTACTCATAGATGTAAAAACTGAAGCAGCACAAGAGAGTAGTTTATTTTCATGAATCCATAGCAATTTTTTATTTTGTTTAAGCCATGGCCTCACTCTCTGGGAAAATATGAGCCAATGAATGTTAGACCAATTATACAGAATACTTAGTAAACTGGGTAGAGTGACATGGAAGAAAGGGGGAAGATGAGAATTAAGTGAGAATAAGTGGAAAGATGATATATTAGTTTCTTATGGTTGCTCTAACAAAATACCATGAATTTAGTGGCTTGAAATAACCAAGAATTCTTATTGCATAGGTGTGAAGCTTGGAGGTCTGAAATGTGCTTCCAGGATTTGCATCTCTGGAATCTCAGGGACGCATTCTCATTCCCAGCCCTTAGTGCACTTCTTGACTTGGGGCCAGTTCCTCCATCTGGAAAGTCAGCAACTGCACTCTTCTCCCTCTGCTTTTCTGCATCTACTTCTCTGACTATCTCTCCACCCCTGTTGGCCTCCTTCTTTCACTTCTAGGAATGCTTGTTCTTATATTGGGCTCATGCTAATAATCAAGGAAAATTTTCCCATCTCGAGATTCTTAATTTCATTGTAGCTGCAAGATTCCTTTGCCATGTGAGGCAAAATATTCCTCTGTCTAGAGGATTTAAGACATGGATATCTTTGGGGACATTTGCTCTGCCTAGACAAGATGTGTTCTTTTATCCTCCTTTTTTTTTTTTGTTTTGTTTTGTTTTGTTTTGTTTTGAGAAAATTCTGAATTATAAAATAAAAATAGGAACACCTGAACTGGCTGGGATTTCCTTCCTCATTTACACTCCTTTCTATTCCAGGGAAGTCACTCCTAATCCCCTTTGTGTTAACTCAAGTCCTCACAAACATTGTTTAATTTCTGCCATAACAGGAACATGACATCTATTTAACATTCACCTTTTAGTAGGACTTCACATCATTCCTCACTCTTGCTATTTTTCTCCTCTCTATGACTTCATCTGCTCCTTCTGGGCACTACTGTTCTCTTCACTTCACCAGTAATGTTTTACTAAAAATTCCAATATCAATTCCCTGCTACATGTGTGGACATTTGGTCCAAGATTGGAGAAACAGGCTTCTTTTGGAGATTTCTATATTGCCAAAGCCATACATGTAAAGGCACTCATGCCCATTGATACAAAACAGTGGGATGAAATCTAAAAGAACTTGTTACCTATCTTCCTGAAAATAAAAGAAATCTGTCTGCAGTAAGAAAGAAGGAAGCTGAGGCTTAGTGGAGCAAGATGAGAGAGAGGAAAAGGAAATCCTGTTAAGAATTTGATTCCCTGAATTATCTAGACCTGAAGTCCTGCCCACCTCCTTCCTTCCTTGTTTCCTAAGACCAATAAAGAAAAAAAATAAATAATCATTTTTGTTTAAGCCAATTTAAATTGGACTTCAATCATTTGCAGCAGGAATATTCTATAAATATGATCATATTCTGAGCTAAGTGCTACACTTGCAATATCCTGTTATATTCTCAAACCAATCTTGCAATGAAATACTACCTAGCATTATTTTATAAGATACTGAGGGAGAGAGACTGATGGGGTAACCTGTGGAAGTTCATGCTGATAGTGTTAGAAAGAGCCAGAATTTAGTCAAGTTACCTGTGTCAAAAGCTTAGAATCCCCACTGAAATAACATATTGCCTCTGTTTTCCCTTGCAGAGTGACAGTGCACAGTGTCAGCTGAAATGAGTCTCTTTGGAACCCTTGGAGAATGTTGTGGGCAACCTCATATTTTGCACATGCTGTTCCTTTTGTCTTCTTGGGTAATCACTATAGAGCTAAGGACAGAAAAAATTGCTTAATAAACTCATCATTGAGAAAATACTTGGAAATCATTGCTAGTTACATTTGTCGCTTCTATTAAAGAAGTCAATTAAACCACACATGGGTGATTGCAACTGGTGATACCCAATTTTCTCTACCTCAAATTTCCCATTGAATGTTGTAAGGTTTTTTATTTTAATTTTTTCAGTAATACTCTAATGTGATTTGGTATACTTGAGGGCATAAAATAAATGATCAGTTCTCAAGGAATATATCAAAACTGACTCAGACATGCAGCTTTCCAATCTGTTCAGAGCCCTGTGTGTAGGCAAACATTCCCAGAAAGTTACCAGACTTAGTGTCATGATGAACTGAGGGACAAGTTCCGTGTGGGGAGATAGGAATGAGCAAGGGTTAGGGAAGATGTTGGAGGATATCACTGTGTTAAGAAGTTTAAGTTTAGGCTGATTTCAACATAAATATCATTTTGTCAAGGATAACTCCCTTGAATCTCCAGGGCAGATTAGTTCTCCCATATATACCTTTTAGCAAACTGCCCCTTTCCTTTTTTAGCACTTACATACATAATTAATTGGCTTATTATATAGTTGTTTCCTATGTCACCACTAGAGCTGACAAGTTCTGTGTTGGCCATCATTAGGTGTGTCTTCAGTGTGAAAGTACAAGTTTTTAAATGTGCTGTAGGAAAAGAAGAAAGCAAGCCAGGAGCGGTGGCTCATGCCTATAATCCCAGCAGCTCAGGAAGATTTTGAGTTTAAAGCCAGAGTCAGAAATGGTAAGGCGCTAAAAAATGGTGAGTCTCAGTGGTTGAGTGTCCCCGAGTTCAATCCCCGGTACCTCCCCACCTTCAAAAAATAAAAAAATTTAAAAAAAAAAAAGCAAGAATGTTGAGTTATTCAGGGTGAGATAGGGAAGTGACAGAAGACCATGCTTCATGTAGTCCAGGGAGGTCCATGGGTGACAGAATGATTTCAATTTGATTTTTTGCTCTGGCTTAAACATCCTACAACCTATCCTTTCATTTAAACTTTAGTAGGACTTCTCACATCAACTAACCAGGGAACAATTTTTTAAACCAAATTGCTACCTGGTATCCTTCATTTCCCATTACTGATTGTAACACCATTACTGCATATGATAGAATCAGTTTAACACACAGTATACAGAAATGATGCTTTGTTATGATTTTTGAAAACTTGCCGCCCTTTCTTTCTGGGTACCAAGTTCAACTTTAAATTTTGAGACCAAATTACATTTGTTGCCATTAATGGAAATTGAGCTCTACACTGCACCATTTTGTTCATCTTCTTGTTTGATCTTCATGTTATCCTTCTATAAACTGCTTTCTTCTTTCTCCTATAATCAATCCATGCCCTTTTCTCATCTCCTGTAGTCACTGTTCATGGGTAAGACTTCTGGAGTACTCTGCACTACATCATATCTCTTAGCAAGTTACTTTTTAAATATTTGTTTTACTTTTTCAGTATTTATTCACAAGTCTTCTGGCTATTTTTCTCCCTTGTTCTTTCTTGTTGTTTTTCAACATCTCTATTGCTTAAACAAAAAATCAGTATATCTAAACTTCATGTTTGCCACATGTATATAAATGCTCATTTACAGTGGTCAGGCTAAGTCAGGGAGATAGGATTTTAAATGACCAAGTGAGGAGACAGATGCAAGGAGCTCAGCACACATGAAATGAACAGGCCAGAGGCCATGTAAACAAAAATGAAGACAATAAGGATGAGGCTGCATAAAGAAGAGAGCAAGCCAAGAGTCAATTGTCCATGAAAATGGGCACCAGCCAAGATTGCTGTGGAGAAAGATAAATGGTAAGAAGCCCAGCTAAAATATTCAATAAAGCAGATATTTCCAGTAACTGAAAGAGAAGGGGCCAGAGATCATTCAAGGTTTCAGGAATAGTTCCTGATGTTAAAATTTCTTTTGCCTCATTTTGTGTTCTGTCCTCCTGGAATTCTATCAGTCAACTTTGGATGAGTATGTCCTGAAGATTGCTGTGTGGCATTCAAATAACTTTCAGGAATAGAGACAGTATTTCAAAGAACGGAATGGGGAACATTCTAAAACACTGGTTTAATCCTATATGTTCCTACGCTATTAAATTAGGGTATGACCTTAATAAATGGAAAAAGGGATTATTATGTGTGATATGACTACATTTGAGAAACTAGCATCAGATCTAATAGCCCCTGTTGTACATGGTTTTCCTTTCTATAGTTTCAATTACTCATGGTCAATTGTGGTTTAAAAACACTAAATGGAAAATGCCAAAAATAAACAATTCATAGTTTTTTAGATTGTGCATAATGAAATCTTGTACTGTTCACTTTGTCATGCCCAGTATGAGAATCATCCCATTACCCAGGATATCCAAGCCATGTACATGCCCATTACTTACTTAGTAGTTATCTAGGTTTTGATAGCTACTTGTCATGATACTGCAGGACTTATGTTCCAGTAATACTGAATTAACTTAATTATAGCCCCGAAGTATAAGAGTAGTGATGCCAGCATTTCAGATATGACAAAGCTATAAAAATGTTCCCTTTAAATAAAAAAGTGGAGTTCTTAATGAGTAATAAGAAAATTATTTTATTATGCTGAGGTTACTAAGATCTATGGTAACAATGAATATTCTATCCATGAAATCATTAAGAAGGAAAAAGAAGTACATCAGACTACAACCAGATACTGCCACATGAAGAGAGGGAAAGAGTAAGGACTAGGTATTGAAATGGAGCAAACTATATTACATTTGACATGTATGAATATGTCAAAATGAACCCATTATGTAAAACCATAATGCACTAATAAAAAATTGGCATATCAAAAAAAGTTACTGCCAAAGAACATGATAAGTGCTTAGTTAACATGGAAAAGACACTAAATTTGTACATTTATAATAAGAACAAAAACAGAGTAAGCCGGGCGTGGTGGCGCACGCCTGTAATCCCAGCACTTTGGGAGGCTGAGGCAGGAGGATCGCGAGTTCAAAGCCAGCCTCAGCAATGGCAAGGCACTTAGCAACTCAGTGAGACCCTGTCTCTAAATAAAATACGAAAAAGGGCTGGGAATGTGACCCAGTGGACAAGTGCCCCTGAGTTCAATCCCTGGTACCACAAAAAAAAAAAAAAAAAAAAAAAAAAAAGAGTATATAGGATTTTGTATTATCTGTGATTTCAGACATCCTCTGGGGGTCTTGGAACATTTCTGTCATAGATGATGGGAGACTACTCATGTTTTGAATTTCCTATCAAAAAGAACTCCCAACCTCCATCCCTTGTCCAAATCAATGTGTTATGGAACTTTTCCTGAAGAGAGAGCTCTTACTCCAAAGCCCAAAATTTATTTCTTCTTCATTATTTCTTCAGGATGCCATAGTTATTTCTTTAAGATATTGTGAAAGAGCATGTGGATTTAACTTCACAGCAGATTTCCCAAAGTAGTCTGACTACCTTTGGAGGGCCAATTGTTTTATTGTTTTGCTTTTCCCCACCCCACAATACCCCCCACTTGTTTCTAATATAAGGATTATTTATAAAATTTTGATGAATCTGTTTATTGTTTTAGGCCATTTTCAGTATAATATAATCATAGAAAAGTGCACAAAATATGCATAGCTTGATGAATAGTCACAAAGCAAACACTGGGTCAACAGTGCCCTGGTAAAGAAAGAAAACCCCAATTCCTTCTGGTCCCTGTGTTTCTTCTTTAGGACTCCCTCATGACCTGTTAAGAAAATCATTGCTAACCTTTGCTGTATAGTATTACATGATTTGGTACATAAATTATTAATCTGTACTCTTATTGCTAAATATTTGTATTGTTTTAATGTTGAGTCTATTATGAATAAAAAATGCATGCTTTGGGTATTCCAGCACCTGTCTCAGGGGGCACATGCTGTTGCCAGTGTACTCAGGGTAGTATCGATACAGCCAGTGAGTAATGTAAGACAGTTTCGTAAGTAGTTGCTTCGATTAATACTCCCATGAGCAGTGAGTGAGAGAACACTGTGTTTTCCTCCCTTTCCAATGAATTTTAACAAGCCAGGGGTATCTAATTCTATTTTTAATTTTAGTTTTATGCTTTTATTGGCTATTGGGATATCTTTTTTATGAAATGCCCATTCTAAATTCTGATCCAGTTTTTATTAGGCAGTCTTTCCTGTGTTGTATTGCTGGAGATTTTACATGTTCTCTCTTTAATCCCTTCATCAGTTACATATGTTGTAAATATCTTCCACTCTGTGGGCTTTTATTTTAAGGGAAGTAATTAATGTTAATTTTTTATCAATCTATAAAATGGTTTTGCTCTGTTCAATAGCCATTACAGTACATAAAATATTTCCATGTTAGATTTTTAAAACTTAAATACTTACTAAAATATATCTGGCATTGATTTTTGTGCAGTATGAGGTAGGGATCAACGTTCATTTTTTAAAAAATGTGTGAATCTAATTTTTTTCAGTAATACTTAATTTGAAGGTTATCCATTGCCCCATAGCTTGGCATTTCTGTCTTAATTTTAAACCAAATCTCCATATATACAAATAGCAGCAAGTATTAGTAGAATATGGTAAGCTAAACGCATTCATGTATTATAATCTAGAAATCACACTCTTAGGTATATACTCAATAAGGAAACATATATTTCAAAAGACGTGCAAAAATATATTTTGTGAAAGCATTGCTTTTAATAGAACACACTTTAAAAAATGTAAAGTATAAACTATAGAATGTATACATATATTATATGAAATCATTTAGCATAAATATTTATAAAATGAAAATACCAAATAACAATAAAAAATATGAACCACAGTTACACATTTTATCTCATGAATATAATATTGTACAAAACAAAAGTGTAATAAAAATACTGCATAATTCCCTTACTTAAGACTTAAAAATCAGGCAAAATATATTGTTTAAGTCAATTAATAGCTTCCCTTGAAAGGATAGAGTAGATGTGCATGGGAAAGAGGATAACAGGAATTTGAAATTACTGGTAATAATTTTATTTACTGTATCACATTTACATCATTGTTACAAATTCATAAGGTAGAAAACACACGTGGGTTTCTATTGCTGTGACATGAATCAATTTTGAAGAAAATAGAAATAGCTTATAAGGTATTGAATGTACAAAGTCTGCAGGAGAGGAAACTTTAATTCTGGCCTTGTCATTAACTAGTTTGCAATCTAAGAAGAGCATGTGCATCTAATTGTTTCAGTAATGTTTGTTTGAATACCATCCTTTGCCCCACAACTCTGCATTGCTATCTTGATTTTTTAACCCAATTCCATGCCTATAAGATTCTGCCAGTGTTAGGATAATATGGTAAGTTAAATGCATTGATATGTTATAATCTAGAAATTACACTTCTAGGTAAATAATTAGAACCTCTCTATGGAATGCTGTTTTATCACTTGTATAATAAAGGACATTAGAGTCTCAAAAGATGCTTCCAGATTTTATATTCTAAAGCTGCCTTTGCCTGAGTATCTAGAGCAGAGATGCACATCTACTTTGTATCTGTCTTTATGAGAACTTGAATGTTTATTTATGTTTTTATGCTTTGTCTGTTGATTCTATCATTGACCTCTCTCCATGGACTTTTCCCATAAAAGCTTCCATCGTAGAATAAGCAAAGCCCACATTTTAAAAAGTGCAGAATCTATTCGGTGTTTTGCAGTAGCATGTGTGACTGGCCATCTGGTTGCATTCACAACGATGGTGAGATGATTCTTTCTCAGTCTCATTAATTCAGTGCATGTCTTTCTTAAAGAAATTGAATGGTCATATTCAATTCAAAATTTTTGGTTAATACTCATGGGGAACATTTGGACCTTTTAAAGTAAATGCCCATCCCTTCACTATGTCTTAATGACAGGCAGGGCTTATTATGCTAGAGGGTGTCTTTTAAGCATTTCAAAATAAAACATGCACATCACAATCTCCTCTATTCATTATCATGATTTACAGCAGCACATCCACCCCAACACCAGATTAATATCTGTTCTCATACCCCTAGACTTGCTTTAGAAGTGCAATAACTTTCCAACTATGTCATGGTCTCCAATTTCTCCTTGATATAATCTATCTTCTATTACACAGGCACGTTAATCTTTCCCAAACACAACTTTCAAAACTCTTTGATGTCTTCAAATTTTTTACTGTGTATCAGAACTCCTAAAATATTAGCAAGAAAAAGAATCACTATGGAGTAGATATTGGTTTAAAAGGCAGATCCCATGTCCCATATTTGAGATACTGATTCAGCCTTTCAAGAACAAGGCCCAGCAATCTGCATTTGGTTGCTTGTCCAATGTAGGGAAAGATGGGAAACATGGACAGCTCCAGGCCTTTAGTCCAGGTGCTTCTTTGCCTCTGTGAATGGAAGAATTACGATTTAAAAATTAACTCTGTGCTTTGGCCAAGCACCCTGTAACACTGAATTTGTGTGCTGCCAAGTAGTCATTCCTTCAGCAGTTTCCTCTAGATAACTAGAATTTTCCCTTTGCTATTGCAGTAAAACTTGACCTATGCTGAAACATAGCAAGCAAAAAATAATAATAAAAAATACACAGAACAAAAAGAAACCAACAAGGATTGTGACAGCATGGGTTGTTTTTTCACTAGCTTATTTCTCAGGGGTAGTGATGGAAAACTTTGTATAATTTCCCCGAAAGACACAGATGGCCAGCAGCTTCTACCTAGAGCAACTCAGCAGCGCCTTCAGGAAGAGTCAAGAGTTGATCTGAGACTGTTGGAAGTGAGAACAGACCCTCACAGTCCCACGGGCCACTGTAGCTCTTGGAATAAAGAATGGACGCTCCATTGTGGATCACCAAAGAGAGGCTTGGAAAAGGATGTTTTATCATTTGGAGATTTTTATTCCCTCATCCCTCCACCCAAGAAATCACCCATCATGGAATTAATATGTTATCATCCCACATGGAATATGGAAATAACAGATGTTTGTTATTATAAGCCCAAAGTGAAGGGAGACCAAGATTTCCCATGAAGCAATGTGATAGGGATGGAAATGATCACAACATATCATGCAATTTTCCTATCCCACCCATTCACATTTACTTTCCCTAACCCCACTTAATGCTTTTCTCCTGTAGCCAAATAGTGGGTAGGTCTTATCCTATGCATGCTTATTTTATTCTCCCAGGTATGTACATAGACACCTCCTTCTGCCTGAAAGTCCAAACATATCTTTGCTGTCTGCTCCTAATTCAAGATCTCCATTCCCAATCTAGCCTCTCTGAAGCCAAAATATAATTGATCATTTTCTTCTCCATTACCATCTGCTAGCATGCTAGCACCCTACCATGTATGTGCTTTTATTGTGCTTACATATGATAATATACTATAAACATTTTCCCCATCAAACTGATACTAAAGGATAAAGTCTGAACCTTACAATCTGTATATACCCCACATTTGAAAGAAGAGCTTTGTTTATTTGTTTAACTCAAGAGAATTAAAATAATTGAAAAGGGTATCAGGTAGTCATTCTTTTGGTTTCTAACCAAGAGTAATCCTAAAGGAGAAAAAGATTGTATCCTCCACAATATCTAAGCGCAGGCACACAGAAGGTTTCAAAAAATGAGTATTGACTAAGCCAGTGCCCAGTTAGCTCAAAAACAATATTGACTGATTATATGATTAAGTGATTAGCATACAAAATGACATTGTGGTGTTAAATTGTCCAGAGAATAAAAAAAAATAAAGGGTCAATTCAGACCATTGATGAATGTAACTATTTTGATTTACTGTGCCACTAAACTAATAAATACATTAATCAGCAAGGATAAAATTGTTAATGCTTTCATCTTGTGATAATAATAGCTAACATATATTGACCACTGGGAATGGACTAAGCATCAACTAAATATTTCACATGCATTATTTCACTTAAAATAGTAAGCAGATGGCATGTGTACTGTTAGGTTCTTTATTCAGAGAAACTGAGGCTGAGAACAGTTGTGTAATTCACACAAGGTCAAGTACTTTAAGAGAACCCCGTTCTCCTGAGGTATATAACCTAGGAAGGTTACTAAAAACCATACACAAAGTAATTATAATATATACTACTACAAGATGAGGTTAATGTGAAGAATAGTAAGGTCCAATGTAAAATATGTATATTTCTTCATATCAAAAGCAATTTTTATCATTGAACTGTGCTTTGAAAATTCTTAGTTTAAAAAGTTTTTTTTTTCAGATATTTGAACTCATTAACATTTCTGTGGATTTTTTCTATTACATTTTTACATTGAAAGGTTAGATGGCAGAGGATATTGTTAAATTACCAACTTTAAAAGATACCTGTTCCAAAATTCTAACAACACAAATTCATTTCATCGTGTATTGGAAAACCAATAAAAAGCCCTTCTTGCTGATAAATCATGACTAGGTTCATGGAAATAAAATAACTTGTCCTGTACATACTCTCCCAAAGAAAAGAGATAAAAGTTTGCTATTCCTATAAGCCCCTGGGCTTCAATAGATTTTTCTCAAGTTAAAGGAAATGGGAAAATGTTACCCCCAAAAAAATCACTATGTCATTTTCTGTGGCATTACCAAGTAAGAGCCCCAAGTCAGAGATTGTAAACGAATTGAGTTCTGCTAATAAAAAACATTTATTTAGCAGTGTCAAGCTTACAGCCTTGAAGTTGGATTCCCAAAAGTATACTTTCTCTGTTTGGGTAACTTGACCCCTCTATTCCTTCCTGCATTTTCATGAAATCTAGTTGTTATGCATCAACTGGAATGAAAACACATTCACTTAATCCCTCACTGTGGGTGACCAGGAAATTTCACAGTAGTAGAGAACCAGGCAATGTTTATTTATCCCTATGTGATAACATAACATTGAAGCTAAAATCTTTTTATGGGTTTTGCTGCTAAGGTTCAAACCCCAATGCCTTGAGGATGCTAGGCAAGCACTGTACCACTGAGCTACACTTCCAACCTAGAAGTTAAATTCTTTTATTGGCAACACTAGCAAAATGACTAACAAATCCAGTTAAGTAAAATTTGAATTTACTTGGTTAATTTCTATGCCACACAAATTTTTAGATTTGAAATTATTCATTAGCAATTATTTGGTAATGTTTCTGTTGACATAATTATGGACAAGAAGTTCTTTTTTTATGACATTTAATTTTATTTTGTTTTAGTTTATTTTATGTTTTTGGTACCAGGGATTGAATTTAGAGGCACTCGACCACTGGGCCACATCCCCAGCGCTTTTTTGTATTTTATTAGAGACAGGCTCTCACTGAGTTGCTAAGTGCCTCGCCATTGTTGAGGCTGGCTTGGAACTCGCGATCCTCCTGCTTCAGCCTCCCAAGTGCTGGGATTACAGGCATGTGCCACCGCGTCTGGCTTTTAATTTTATTTTAATCTTGGAGAAAAATTATATGACTAGTACAAGGAATTCCTACATATTTTTCTGCCATGTTTTATTTTTGATGTTGTTATTTTTCATTAAGTCATATTTGTACATCTTTATGGGGTATATTGCTATCACTCAGTACATGCATATAATGTGTAATAAACATATCAGCAATTCCATCTCTTCAACCATTACATTCTTTACAGAGAATGACCAATTGTTTGCATAAGGTAGCATTTTCTTTTCACTTGCCTAAATGTAGGTGCAACATCTAGGTCTTCCAGTAAAGATGATTGCTTGTCCTTGAACCATTTTTTTTTTTTCAAATCTATCTCTGATAAAGTGCATTGACTGTCTTGGTTTCATCTAACTTCTGTAGGCAGACAACCCCCCATAACAAACATGGTCATGCAAAACCTCTCTCCTAAGTCCCTCATTTATAATAGCATGTGGCACCTGATTTTCCTTACTTGAGTAAGCTAAACATCTCACATTCATCATTTCCAAAACTGAATACAGTATCTCTCCCTATTTCCCAGTCCAACTGCTCCTTTTCTATCTCTCTTTCTCTCTCTCTCTCTCAATATATATGTATGTGTGTGTGTGTGTGTGCGCGCTACATCTTTATTAATATCACCAGTGGTTAAAAAAAAAAAAATGAACCCAATATGGTCATCCCTGGCATCACTATCTCTGACACTCTACAGCTATCTGATTTCTAAACTCTTTCCCCTGAGATTTTCATTTTTCTTTTTATCATCACTTTCACCATCTTGAGGCAAAACTCTCTTTCTCACATGGACTTGACTCCTATACATTCTTACATATAGTTTCTCCCATCTCAAATTCACCCTCAACCACACTATCACAGTAATATCTCTCAAATACAAGAAAACATCTTGTAATCATATTACTCCTCAGATTTTAAGGTTTCAATGGAAGCCACTGAAACTAGGCCTGTTGCTTAAAGGAATAAATCCAAAGACCTTGGGCTGTTACATAATGGCTTTTAAAATCTGCTTTTTGGCTCCTTTCCAGAGTTATACACTTATATTCCTTTCCCACACACTTGGACACCAGCAACTGGATAAATGAAATTATGCAGCATTATTGAATCACAAAATTACTTGAAGTGCACACAACTTCTGGGATTCTCAAACTCTTAGGTTAATAGCCAACTGTTTCTTACAGTAATTTTCCTCCTGGAAAACTCCATTTTATCATACAGCTCAGATACTATTTTTCATACACAGCATTTCCTTAGTATACCATATGTCATTTAATAATCCCCCCATATGCTGTTAGAGACTTGCCCATGTCTCTCTTGGTTCATATCATATTTTAATGTTCTTATTTATTATGTAGTTCCATTAAGCTACTAGGTGGCACTTAGTCCTCAAATTCCAATTTGATGCTGGTTCTTAAGAATTGCTCAGGACATATTTTGCAAATACTACTAATAGGAGGAGGTAACAGTTACTGGAATTTTAGTTGTTGTTTTTTTTTTTTTTTTTTTTTTTTTTTTTTTCAGAAACCATATATATTATCTCATTTTATTGTTCCCAGAACTTTCCAAGAATGGACTGTCATGTGCTGCAATTGTCCCCAAAATAGTTAAGGAAAGTGAAGATAAGTCATTTTTAAGATCTTACACAAATAATAGGCCCACCATTAGGAGTCAATCCTGCATGTATTGATCTTGAGCTTGGGCTCTTAAGCTCTTCACTAAATGAAATGAAAGATATAATTTAGTTCTCTTTGTACTTCAGGGAAAGAATTTTCTTCTTGCCAAATAGCAATGTCCTTGACATTTCTCTCTACCATAAAATTAAAAAGCCTGTGTTTCAAAGAATACCTCTTAGATTTTTTAAACATGTTTTCCTAATAGCATTCTCATTTCTTCAACTTTTTGCCTACTCTGATCTATCCAGTCAAACCAGAACTATTTAAAAAAAAAACTCATGGCTATTTCAAAATGAGTCATTGTCATTGGTATCCTGATTTTGAATCTAATGATTCATCTAGATCTTTAAATTATTCAACTCAAGTTTTTCAATTATTATTACAAATAATGAACTGAATGGCTCTTCAAAATACTCAGCTATTCTTTGCCACACCAGGGGAGCAATTCTTCCTTCAAGAAAGCCTCAAGAGAAAAATCTGCAAAAGGCAAAGGAGTTTTGCTATTAGCACTAATTTTCAAGTCGTGGTCTGTGCACACAGAATACAGAGAAGGATATGCATTCAGTAAGATACACTGCTTTGCAGCTGAATATTCATAACTCCATCCTAAATAACTGCTTAATTTCACTAGTTTCCCCTAAACCAGTTTGTATACATAGGAAAAACTTAAAATCTGTTTGGTTTTTCGACTCCCTCTCTATCCTTGCAGACTTCAGATGTGAGATAAAAACCTTTCGGCTGTCCATGTTGAGAGCACCTGTGTTAGAGAACCCAGGTGAATGCAAGTAAAATTTCTGTTGCGTCTCACCTCTTGCCACAGCCAGTCTGGTAAGTCTAAGTGACTATCATACATGGAAGAGACATTATTACTAAATTCAACATTTGTTCTGATATTTGTTGGACTTTCTGAACAAAATCTTGAGAACTAAGGGATTACCTGAAAAACGTATCCATTTCATAATGGGATAAAAATATGATCAGCTTTCCTCATGGTCTCTTCCCTGTCTCCCAGAGGGCTGTGATTTCTTTGACTTCTTCAGAAATGAAATCCACCTACCATGTGACACATGGAGAAACAAACGAGTATTCACTGGAGTTCCTTGAGGACAGAATGAGGTTAATAAGGACTGAAATAACACAGGTTCTTTTTAGAGAGCTTTGAATTGGGTCCTAGGAGGTTAGAACTAGAAGGGACTTTGAAAATATGCTGATTCACAATTGTAGGGGTAAGTTGAGCTCCAAGGAAAAGGACTTGTAAATCACAAGACATGATAGAGACAGAGCTGGGTGCCAAGACTGTCAACTTCACTCTGTGGCTCTGGGCTGACAATCACCATGCTCCCTGAGAGTGATCATGTTGGCAAAGGAGACAAAGGGAATGTTGCCTCCCTCACTGCTCCCAATTCTTCTTAAGAGCAATTAATTCAAGGAAATGGAAAGGCAGTAGATATGGGCTCTTTACTTTTTCTTCATCATACTAGCTTCTATTATATTTAGGGCTAAGGAAATAATACTAAATTAAATATGACTTGTAGTTTAAAAATTAACCAAATGTTCATTTCAATATGGCAGACTGCTTTTAGTGTCTGCTCTAATATCCTCCTTCCCTGTTTACCTTGATCAAAAGTCCATTTATGAAAAAGAAAACACAGAATGTTAATATTTGTTTCTCTGGCTAATGGAATTAAACAATAAACTTATTTTCTTGTACATATATGTATTTGCATTTTCCAAGACTTCTGAAGCAAGAATGTATTATTTTCATTCACAAAAATTAATTTAATAAAATAAAAAGAAATATCTCCTTAGACACATATTTCACAAGATCCTATATTCATTCTTCATTATTGAAGCAAAAAATTACCACAAATATAGTAAAACAACACCAATTATCTTACAGTTCTGGAAATCAATATTCAAAATGATTAGCAGATTATATTACACCTGGAAGCTTTAAAAGAGAAATTACTGACTTACCTACCCCAGCTTCCACTGGCCTCCTGTCTTTCTTGGTTCTGAATCTCATCCTCCGTCTTCAGAGACAGCAGCACAGCATCTCAGATCCCTCTCATCTCTGCTTCCACCCCCACATCTCGTGTTGGAACTCTCCTGCCTCCTTTTTACATGGACCCTTGTGATTACACTGGGCCCACCTCAGTAATCCAGGATCATATGAATATCTCAATACCCTTAAGTGAATCACATCTGAAAAGTTCCCTTTGCCATGGAAAGTAACATCATCAGAGATTTCAGGGATGAAAATGTGAATTTTGGGGGGGAAAGTGGAGGGTGTGGGGAAGACTTTATTGAGCCCACCACAGATCCCTTTTATCAAGCTTTTCTGATTCCTTCCAAACATTCACAATCTCTCCATTATCTGCTACACCCCCATTTTGTGTTTGTGTTTGTTTTTATGCAAATTTTTATGTACAAGCTGTACGTTCTACTGACTATTCAACTAATTGACACCCTTGATCCCTTCCCCTCTGGACTTTAAACATTACCTTTTTTCCCTCTTTACAGTCTCATTCTCCCTTCTTTTATTCATGTATCAAATATTAACCTAGCCTCTACATGGCCCCAGGCACTGTCCATGTTCTACAGAGAGAGTAGTGAAACAGATGAAGACTCTGCCTCCAGGAGCTTTCATAGTGGTGGGAAGACTGAAATGAACCTATAGACAAATATATAAACAAAATCATTAATTTTTCTTAATAGTGGAAGGAAATAGGGTACCAAAACAGAGAATCATAGAGAGATGGATGATAAGAACACCAGTGAAGTTCCTTCTGAGGGGTGAAGTTGAGGTCTAGACCTGTAATGGAGGAACAAGATGAAATAAAACCAAACCAGGTTGAAACACTGGGGGCAAAGCCTGCCCTCAGCAATTTCCTGCAACACCTATAAGAGAAGCACGGACAGACCAGTGTTGCTTACCAGCATGAATATGAATTTGGGACTTGGGAGAAGAAACACCCATTGCCATAGACTTTAGTTTCTTCATTTTGATTATTAAGATATTGAATTATAAAATCAGATATTCTATAAATCTTTGATGAATATGTATAGAACTTCACACAATTTTAATTTCATTGTCCTTTGGGATATACTAATATGTAATGCTGTTATACTGTTTTATTTTTTTGGCTGTGCTGTGTGTGTGTGTGTGTGTGTGTGTGTGTGTGTGTGTGTCCTAAACATGAAGCTAATAGATTGTTTCATTCCAGAATCATCAAATTGACCAATTGACTGAAAAATAATTACGAGTGTATTATGACCATCTAAGTCTACATTATTACCATGTCTGAAATGAGGCTTCTGATTCTTTTGTGCTCCTAATGGAAGTGCATGCACGGGTGAAGTTTATTGCTCCATTCAGGCCTGTGTCTACAAGCAATGCTCATCCTATCACCACCTTTCAATGCTAGGAAATTGTCTTACATTGCTGACCTCAATAAGCTGTGGGTTCTATTCAATACCCAGGAAAACATTATAGATCATTCTTATTTGATCATAACAAGGAATCTCAGCCCTATTTTATAATGGTCATAAGTAAAAATAAATAACCAATTTTGCCTGAATGAAATAAAATCAATACTTCTACTTTGCAATATGCTTCTCAGGAAGAAAATCCAAAAATTTGTTTCATTTCTAATGGTCTTGTGCAAATCACTCTGAGGTATAAAAAAAATTGTTTTCAAGGCAGCATGCAAAGACCAAAGCATGGATCTGGATTTTGCATTTGTCCAACAAGCTCATAGTGGCTCAAATTAAAGTAATTTTTACAGATGATTATAATGGGTATATATCCTGGTGCTCCTTAGAACAACACAATCTAATTCTTTTTTAGTGACTGAATATAACATAAAACGAGATTCATCTGTGTGCTTGCAATATCTATTAGGTACTAGGGAGATGGAGTTTGGGAGAGCTATCCGTTTATCCAGTAAGACATTATCACTGATAGAATTATGATACTTACAGCAAAGCCGTTATAGCAACATGGCTGTAAAATTGTTCTTGTGGTTTTTTTATTATTATTATTCTTAAAACTTCTAAGTGTGTGGTCATAGTTATCAGGAGAAAATAAGAACTTTTCATTTACTGGTATCCATCAATTTTTTCTGTTTCCTTTGTGAATTTTTAATTAAAGTTCTTCAGTAAGATGGAAAACATAAATTGGGACATGGTTTTGTTAAACAAAAGAAAAGTAGAAGTAAAAGTTATAAACTTTAAATTTTAAACACATACTGTTTTACACAAAGATTTGAATAAAAAATTAAAGAAAAATAAATGCAATTTCTAATATTTTCATATTTTATAATTTATTTTTTCAAGAAACTACAAAAATTGGGAGAAAGTTTGCATATTGCAGAGTAACCAAAAAGTAAATTGCCACTAAGTTGTAGTATTTACTTTTTTTCAAGATTTTTTGCTTATATTGTTTCATTTTTTTTTCTTTTGGCAAATTATACAAGTTAAATATTATAGAAATAATGTATAATGCCAAAATATTTCTTCAGCAAATGAGTAATGGGGTCATGAACAGATGTTCATCTATAATTTATTGAGGGTGTTCTTTGTAATTAGTCCTGGCAAAAATAGCAGAACTACCTATATCCCATTTCTACTACCCAGTATAATGACTGCTCAGAACATTACTAGCATTTAAGTATTACTTAGGTGAAAGTTAGTTAAAATAAAGGCAACCACATCCGTGAAGCTTATTTTCTTCAGTGTTGAACATCAGTGCAACTACTTATTTTGAAAAAATAACTTTATGTATACATTGTGGTAAGAAATGTACAATAGAGTTTAATTCTAAAAAATAAATCCCCACATAAAAAGGGGGATCTTCTTCCTCCATGTCTGTTTTCTGTTCTTATGTTCATATCAATGGATATCAATGGTTCCATGTTTGTGAGGTTGATGTTTTTCTCCTCCGTACACATGGCCATTTATTAATTCACACTAGACTTGGAGAATGGTAGAATATAAAACTCCCTCAGCTACAACATTAGGAAAAAGGAATTTTGAAAGGAAGTACAGAATATTTTCCCCTTTCATATGTTATTTACACAGAGATGAAAGTTGGAACTCTGAATTCTAATCCTGGCTCTCTAGTTAACTCCAGTGATGCTAACCAATTTATTAATCTTTTGTTGCTCGTTTTATTCTATTAAAAAAGGGGGGTTGGCCTAAATACTCTCCAGACTTCCTTTTGGCATCCTAATAAGTTCCCGATTTCAGTGCCCTGGTCTAAGATGTTGTTTTCCTCTTCTTGTCAGCAGGGAGCTCATTTCATACAAATGGCTTGGAGCTGCAAAGCCCCCATCTTTTGCCAGCTGAGGGTGCACAGCTGACCTCCATTGTACACTGCCTGTGTCTGTTTGGCTGACAGTGTTGACTGTTTGCAAGGTAACACCCTAGCAATTCATCTTCTCTCTGCAAGTTGGCAACAGATCAG
Source organism: Tamias sibiricus (assembly GCA_025594165.1). Taxonomy (NCBI): domain Eukaryota; kingdom Metazoa; phylum Chordata; class Mammalia; order Rodentia; family Sciuridae; genus Tamias; species Tamias sibiricus. Next base: position 40,929,600 of record CM046671.1, read on the forward strand.
AGGTGAGGACAACTCAAGTAACCTGCAATGTAATGGCAACTCCCTGGCTCTGCTTTGGCACCAACTTAGCCCCATGTTGCTTGATGCCTCATCCTTTCAGTATTTAGCACAGAAATTTAGCATTCTTAGACTTACTTCAGAGTAGATGACAGAGTACCAGTGCTACTAAGCAGCTGCCCAGCTATTTCCTCCTCTACAGGTAGGCCCAAAAGCAGACAGAGAGCAGGGCTGATAAAATCCAAGTAATAGGCCATCCTGAGGAAGGCTACTTGAGCATTATGCACCCATGCTGAAGCAGATGCACATCACCTCTCCCAAAGAAGGCAAATCAAATCATCATAAGAAATGTGAAGATGACAAGTTTGTGAGCTGAAAGAAATTTCAATAAAAGTGGAGGAAAATGCGATCAGATTTTTCATTATCTCATAATTCATAATAAAAGTATACATTTGTTTTGAGAAAGGCATAGAGATTAACTTAAACTTGACCAGAAAGTCAGAGTCAAGTCCAGAAACCATTAATGTGTATTTTAACACAGCCATTCATTTTTATGAAGCTGTAGAATTTTTAATGTCCTTTTGTAACAAGTGACTCCTAATGGCAGAAATAGTTGTTCTTAAGACATTGGGTGTAAGGATTGCTAACCTATCTTTCTGGGTACTTCTGGATTGAAAACCATATTTTTAGAAATGCTTTCACAACTTTGACTCTTAGCACTGAGAGAATAACTTTGGGGTTGAATTTACACATCTGATTTTAAAAAACTCAGCCATTTTGCCTCTTTCTGGGTCACCTTATTGAATTTCACCCACAGCTTACCACAGAGAGTTGCAAGCCAAAGTACTGAGAGTAAATGTTTTCCATTTATGGGTGAAATTTTTAAGAACTAAGTAACGATGTCACAAATCTCTTAAGAGGTGACCCTAAAATCCTGATTCCAAACATGGTACCTTTACCACTACACACAGAAGTAAAACTCAAAAAACCCATAGAGCTCTATGAGGCAATTAGATTCAATGGTAAAGTTTTAAAAACCAGGAGTCAGAAATCCAAGAAAATAGAACCAAGGATGATGCAGAGGTAAGAGCTCCAGCCCAAATGGTAGCTAAGAGTAGCTAAAATGAGTGGATTGAGATGCAGCAGACATAATGTTTATATCACAAAACTAATGCTTAAGTTCTTTTTGGCCCCTAAGGAGAAGATTTCCATTATGGAACATATAGCCTTAGAGAATTATGGAAACCCTCTAAATTAACTCTTGCAAATGATCACAGAGGACCTCTGACACCTCTTTTATTAACAAAGGAGCAATAAAAAATACTTACAGAGCTGGTTTTTACTCTTTGAAACTTAAATAATTTTTTTTAAAAAAAATTATATAAACAATGGGTAAGGTGGCATTAAGGAAACAAAGTATTTGGGCAAACTCTCCAACTCTGAAACTTGCTACTTCAAACTGAAGTATTCACATAGCCTATGGTAGGGCCCTGAAAGTCAGACTGGGAAACCTGGTTCTGCTTGAAATATGCTGTCTGACTCTCCAGCATCATTCATTTCAGGGAAAAATAATGGCAGGCAAATGGACCCGACCAAAATAAATTGTTTGCACGTTCAGTGAAGCTCCATTTTAAAACAAAGGAAAACAAAACAGAAAACATCTATTCTCACAATGTGAAAGCATACTCATGTGTAAATGGAAACATATCACTCCTTACTTTGTTAAGAGTATAGATACAACTTAAAATATTGCTGAGATTTTCATTGAACACCTTGAGCAGGACAGAAAATATCAGTAATGGAAGCATCTTTTGATTCACAAGACTACTCTGGATTTTGAGAGATGGATTTATGTTTTTCATTTCTGGATATCAGAAATAAAACTAAGAGGTGTGCATTGTTCTAATTCATGTTCAATATGATGTAGGTCATGCAGGGTCATACTTTCAAATACTTCAGACCTCTGGAGAATTCACTTGCTTCATGCATCATTTGTTTCTTGGGTTTAGCGGGATACTTTTGTCAAGAATCCCAACACTGTTATCATGATATGATGAATTGTTGCTACAAGAATAATTTTTTCCCTTAACTCACACACACAGTTTCTTTCCTAAGGATCTGTCCATATAATACCCACAGGGATGATAGAAAGTTTCAAACAGTCCATCAAAAGTTGCTTTTTTCATTCATGAGGCAAATATTTTGAGTGACTGCTTTGAAAATTAATGACTAGTTGTTTTCTCTTTGTAAAAATATAGTCTCCATTTTAAGAAAGATTTGCTGCAAATCCTAGCAAAATGGAATTGTCAACTGCAGAGGCCTGTCTATGGTATGTCTCTGAAGCTCTGGGGAATTCATTTAGGTGGCATTGGGCAGATGACTGGATTGTAAGTTTTGATTTCTAGAATCTAGAATTCAAAATAAATGCAGAAGTCATTTTTTATTTAAATTTCTATTGATATATTTGGACATTGTATAAATGGTAACAATAATGCAAACTTACAATTTCTGCTTTATATCATGAAAAGTTTATTTACTTTAATTTATTACCTATCCTTCTCCAACCTTGTTTTCTTTCCTGGAAGGAAAATATCCAAATATCTAATCAGGAATAGAATCTTCTTCAAGGCTGGCTAGGCCCTGGCAAGCAATGCCCATGGTTAGAGTGAGCAGAACACAGATGTGTCTAAACACCTGGACAAGAAGAGAGAGGTAGGGGAGGCAGGCATTATTCAGCTCCGCTTCTATTATTGTGCTTACCTTTGGCCTGGCTTGTTCCTTCCACTCTTGGGAGGAAAAAGTAAATGTATTGCTGTTTTATCCCACAGAGAGGAAGTTATTTCCAGGTACCATAAATTCAGACCAAAGGCTGAGCTTGTAGAAGGAGGTGTTGGAAAATTTAAAGCATAAGTAATCCCATGCACCATGGGGAAGGAAGGATGGGAGTTTTCTAGAAAGGATTATGAAGGATTCTGTAAATGGTGTCCTAGACACCCCTTATCCAAGCAGAGGCCAGAATTCTGCTGAGTATGTTCAAGGAATCAGCATCCTCTATAGCTAAAATAGTGAGGTAAAAAAAGACAATTTTGCCTTGGAGCAAATCCAGATGGGTATGTACATTACTTTTCATCTAAACTTGTGCTTATCCCTCAACTGTCCCCTTGTACCAACCATCCTTCAAGCACCCAACTGAGCCCCCATTTTTCTTAGTATTACCGATGATTTCATTTCTCCATCTAGATGGAAATGCTGCAGCAAGTGCTGAATGTTGGGGTGTGAGGGCGGTGCTCAAATTGGTGAACAGTATGATTTATTCCATCATTATGGATATATGATCCTACTGCATCTCACTTCCCATTTATTGATTTTTCCATTCCACACAAGCATTAAATTTTTTTTTCATGTGCTAAGTTCCATGTTACACACAAAGGAACCAAAAACTCTTAAGTCACAAGGAACCCAAAGGAGAAATGGTTGCTGCTATTTATAAATACTTTTTTTTAAAGGGGTCCGTGGAGCCTGTTCAAATGAGGGAAGTAAGATTTGAAGTTTCATAAAGGACCTAGGGTTAGTCCCATTTTACACACAGAGAACGCTGGGAAAAGTGAAATGGTGTAGTACAGTGGTAAGGGCAGTACAGTGGTGTCAGATACAATAAGCAAGGACAGATGGTGAGGGGAGGAGAACTGTGAGAAGTAGGAAATAGAAGAGGAGCAAGAAATAAGACCAGAGAAGGGGAAAGAACCAGACACTGGCCATACTTAGCATTGGATGTTAGATTTTTGTATTGAAGTCAGGGAGGTATATGAAGGTCTTGAGTGATTTGTTCAAGAGAATTTGAACAGGTTTGGTTTATTTTGAAAATGTATTACTATTTTATTTCATAGGTATTGTTTTAGTCAGCTTCTTCCCCTACTGTGCCCAAAAGACCTGATAAGAACAATTTTTAGAAAGTAAAAGTTTATTTGGGAATCACAGTTTCAAGAGTTCTCAGTTCATACACAACAAGCTCCGTTGCTTTGGGCCCAAATGAGGCAGAACATCATGGTGGAAAGGTGTGGTGAAGGAAAGCAGCTCAGAACATGACAATCAGGAAGCAGAGAGAGACTTGGGTCATGAGGAACAAAATATATACCTAAAAAGCATGCTTTCAGTGACCCACCCCTTCTAGCCACATCCTACCTTTCTTACAGTTACCACCCAATTAATCCCTATCAGGGAATCATTAATGCATGGATTAGGTTAAGACTCTCATAACTCAATCATTCACTGTTGAACTGTCTTGTAATTGTCTTACACATGACTTTTGGAGGACACCCCATATCTGAACCATAACAAGTGTGAAATCTGAGGTTCAGAATTGTGGTAATTTGCCAACAGTAACACATTTACTACATAGACATGACATTCAAACCCCAAATTTAAGCATCTAGACTCCAAACTCAGTTCTTTCAATACTATAAAGAAGAATCTTTACAAAACCACACTATGGTATCATGCTTTTCATATCCACAAGTGCTCACAGATGCCTCTGAATATCACAACAATCAAAAAGGAAAACAGAATCCATATGCAGTGTTTTTAATGTTGTTTAGTTTGGATGACATGGAGGCAATTATGTCTAATTTCCCACCTTCCTCCTGCTGACATGTGCAGAGCCAGGAGCGTCTCATGTTGGCCCATCTTTGCTTTATGTTTCTGAGCACTTTCATGGAGAGCATCTGTGCCTAGCATGCCTAGCCAGGCCACCCCAGAGTGCAGCAAGAAAGGTCACAGTCACAATGGGAGCCATAAGGAAGTCTGTCACTAGAGGTTCTTTATTATTAACTGAGCAAATCCAACAGCTTTAGGTCAAACAATGAAAAATGTGATCCTCCAGAACAGAGCCGTAAGGAAGTAAATAATGTTAAATATTGCCTAAGTATTTGATGGTTTTCAGATTGATTGCTTTTCTACTTTGGGTTGTAGTGATAAAAAGGGCTAGGACAACTTCCCTGAGATACAGCTCATCAAGTGTTCTCTTGGGTAGATCACAAAGAAAGATACTCCACATTCTCCCCTTCTTTCCGTTCTCCAATCTACTTATTTCTCAAATTCATAGTATTATACACTGAGATGTCACCTGACTTTTCAAAAATAAATTAATTATACTATTGTATTAGTTCCTCCTTGACTGGTCAGTCTCAGGTTTTGTACTGTTACCTGGTTATTTAAGAGGAAAGAAGTAGACTACTAGTGTTTCCGGAGTTTTGCTATCTCCTCTGATCATGCTGTCCAGCCTTCAGATCATCCTCCCAATGTCATTCAAATTCTAGCACTAGCAACTCCAAACCCAGGTACTTCTGGATGAGAGTCCTTCAAGGTAAACAGAGCATTCATGGTGGTTATCAATCTTATTCTCTAATCATACTTCCTTTTTGGCCCACATGGGCTCTTTGGCTCCACATTCCTATGACTCCTCCCTTCTTCTCTCACTCCTGGTGTCTCCATCTCATTGTACCCAAAATAGCAACCATCAGATTAAAAATTTGGTCACATGCTCTCCTCCTTTTACTCCACTTGGAAAAGACTGAAAAATTGGCAAGGCTTCAAAATGATTGGGAATCAAATGAGCAAAACATTATTCCAGAATAAATTATTTGGGTCCCCATAGACACTCTTCTTGAGTCCATTGGCCAAGGTTCTTTCAACCAAAGGTTTTCTTCTGGCCTTTCCCCATATTGTCCTTCATGCCACCACATTTTGTAGTATTATATGCATGTATGATGAGTTTATCTATGTGTTGGAGGGAGATTTATCTTCAAAATAAAACATGTTTGACTCTGTCCCTCTCTACTCTGAATACAGACCCTCAAAACTCCTTTGGTTTCAATAAGGAGGAAAAGCTCTTTTTCCTCATCCTGCTTTTTTTTTTTTTATCCTTTTTAGGGTCATGCTACAGTTCATTCCATTGATATGTCACTCTGCTCCAATGACAATAGCTATTTCCATAATTATGAAGTATATGTTAGTGTTTTATTCTTTTAGATTGTCTCTATTTCAGAGACAACATGAAGAATCAAAAGACCCATAAATTATTTTGTGCAAGTATGAATATATCACAGTCATGTATAGTTACACTGTGACAATAAATAAATAAATAGTAAATAAATAAATGAAAAGACCCATCAAAATATTTTTTTTTCCAAATAAAGCCAAAGATGAATAGAGAAATTGACCTACAGAAAGACTTTCGATAATATTTTGTCCCTGTTACTTGGCTCACAACTTGTTTCTAGGGATACCATTCTGCAATCCCATTCCTTTGGACTTTCACCTCTTCAGCCCATTTTATGGCCTAATTCTGCACTTCATCCTTGGTATTCATGGGTTAATTACATTTTGTTGGATATTTGCAATAAGGACATAATTATTTTACAGATAACAATATTTACTGTGTTTACCTGCCCAAGGATATTCTAATGATTAAATTATATATTTCCAAGTGTGCACACAAAGGATCACCTTAATGATTTTAGTGGATTCTTCCATAAATCATCCAGAAACAAAATAATTCAAGACCTTGTTACCCGCTGGCATTATAACACATCAGACACAAAGATAAATATGGCATTATCTTGGTGTTTCTTACAAGTAAAAAAAGGTAGGCTTGGAGGACAAAAATATTGTCAAGATGAAAACAAAGCTTATTGGAAACTTAAGAAGAGAATATAAATATGCTTACAGAATGTGTGTGACTTAACACTGGAGATGAAATTTTGACTACAGGGTGAACAGTATTCAGATGGGTAAGCCTGAAGAACAAAAGACTGCAATAGAGGGAAGAGGAATGGAGTAGATAAATTTTGCAGTTGAGGAGAACAAAGAATGCAAGCATTCTATTTTTTAATTTCTAAGGATTGGGATTTTGGTGCCAGGGTGGTGATGGGCATATCACCTTCTCAGCTACTGCCAATTTGAGGACACATTTTTCTATCTCACCATCCAAAAAAAAAAAAAAAAAAATGTGCACTGACTCTCAAGGGAGACTCTTACCAAAAGGGGGACAGCCAGTTGACAATTTTATAGTCAAAATTCAGCTCTTCCAGTGGCAGTAGCCAGCATTTTAGATTAACTGAGAATCAAATGCTGTACTCAATCCAAACAAAAGATGTGTCCTGTGTCATAGGTCTGGGATTGCCACTCTATAAATAATGAGGCATTTTACAAAACATGTGCCTACAATATAATAAAAAAAAAAGAAAAAGAAAAGAAAGAAAACCAGACCAGCAGTCACCCTAGTGTTAACTGAGCCCCTGCAGCTCTGGCTAAAATGAGAATCTGACGACCTCATTAGTTTTCTCTAGGGTGCGAAGTAGCCCAGACAGATGTCCTGGGCCATGTGACTGGGTAAAGATAAATAGCCAGAATGCAGCTGTGTAGACAGCTGTCCAAACTGATTAAAAAATAGATCTATACATTCCCCTCAGTATCTTGAAAGTCTCTGGGATTATCACAATTTATACAACAGTCCCAAATATGTCTCCAGCATAATAATAAAACAGCACTTCCTTGGTACAACAATTTTTCAAAATTCACTGCTAACACAGGTTCAATTGTATAGTCTTTAAGAAGCTAAGTAGGATTTTCTAGGTATGCAGATACACAAGTGAATTGGAGTATTACCCCAACTAATTAAATAAATTTCTCAAACATGTTTTAGTATGTGTAACCATGATTTCATAACTTCAGTGGAGGAAGTGCAGCCAGAGTTCTAGAAAACAATCATTCAGTCATTCACCCTAGGCCACATATTCTGTGTAGTAGAGGGGAGTAGGCCACTTCAAATTCTGGGTGTAATTTCACAATATTAACTAATAACTCAGCAGACACAGAAACAAAACACCCTACTTAACCTTTTTTTTTTTTTTTTTTTTTTTGGTACTGGGGATTGAACTCAGGGGCACTGGACCACTGGGCCACATCCCCAGCCCTTTTGTGTATTTTATTAGAGACAGGGTCTCACTGAGTTGCTAAGTGCCTCGCCATTGCTGAGGCTGGCTTTGAACTCGTGATCCTCCTGCCTCAGCCTCCCAAGTGCTGGGATTACAGGCGTGCACCACCGTGCCCAGCTCTTATTTAACCTTTTATGGGAGAATGGACAAGCTGTTAGATATTCATGCAATGGAATTGTAGTCAGCAATGAAAATGAATAATTTACTCTTTCTACCAGATTTCAGATGAGGTCAGCGAGACTGAGATATGAAAAGACACGATTAAATTGTACTGAGGTAGTAGGTATACAGTACCACCTGGCCCCCATCCTCAATTCTAGTGATCACATTCAAATGGGAACCCAAATCTTTGCAACAATGACCATGAGAACTGGGTTCCATGGGAGTCACTTGCAAAATTTTTCTTATTGTTTTCACTTTACTGGGTATAATAACTTGTACTATTTTTTTTTTTCTGATTTCCCCAAATACCCTCAAAATGTTGGAATATTTGGGAGAAAGACATGGTCATGTATCAGGTATTTTACTAATCTGAATTACTTATAAATTGTTTGTATACATGATTTGTATACATACTATGTAATAGTTATGACAGATAAATATTCAATCACCAGAGCAGTGACAATTTGGTTTCATCCTTTCTAAAAAGGTAAAAACTAATGTAGTCCATATTTGTATACTTGTCATCCAAGAGGATTAAAATAGAAGGTAACATGTAGGGTAGAGTTAAACCAACAGCAAGCTTGGAGACAACCCTTGAACTGCAGGCAACAGTAGGATCAAATCAGTGTGATCATATAAGTTGGAATTGAAGCCTCTTAAAAGGGAAGATGATTTGGACTTCAAGACAGGAGATTCAAGGGCCTCAGGCACATTCCCAATGCAGTACTCAGCTTAAGAATGACTCAACATAAGAATGGCTTCATGATGCTTTAAAAGCTTCAAAAGCTGACCATGTAATGTCATTGAGATGTCTACTTTGAAGACTGGCAAGCATGGCCATCCCAAGGTTTACCTGATTGATATGGAGATCTTTATTGGAAAGAAAACATATCTGCCCATTAACCTATACTATGAATGTCTTCACTATCAAAAGGAATGACTCCCAGACAGCTGGAATATGGGACAAAGACATATAACTGCTTCAGGACAGTAGGCAGATGTAAGAGGAGATTCCTCTGCAAGGAGTTGAGGAGGAGTATACTGTGGAGAAGAGATCCAGGTCTGCCACAACAGAGGAGGCAGCTGTTGCAACCAAGGCCATGGCAAAATGCCAGCATCCCTGGTGGCAGTGGTCACAGCAGGGATCCTTCATCCTACAGAGGTCCTACCCCCCAGCCTGGCCTCCCTCTGGCCCAGCTCTTGGCTGGATGGCTGCTGAAAAAAAAATATTTTACATTTGAACGTTTTGATTTGGTTTTCCCCATCCCCACAGTGGGTCAGAAGACCCGCCCTTCATCCAGTTCTCTTGGACAGGATCGAGGGAGTCACCACTCTGATGAACCAGCCCTTTGCCCTTGGACCTATGACCATGGTTGGGGAGAAAGGTGGGTGCTGCTTGTGGCTCAGTTTCCTTAGTTGTTTTAAATTAAATTTGGATTCTAGCAAATGGTCCTTTTGTTCTTCCTTCCACCTGTCCCTGGCCTGCTTGCTTGTTTCCCCACAACCCTTTAGGCTATGCACCAACCACACAGACTGGGGACCAGAGCCCTCTCCTGTTTCTCCCAAACCCCTTTTTATGGGAAAGGAAGAGGAGAAAGGACCTGTCCCTTCCTTAAGTCAGCTGACCTCAACCTCTCCTAGCAACTCTTTCCCTGATATATTTGTTAATGTCAAACCTGAATAAAACTACAAGTTTAATATGGAAAAAAGAGAACAAATAAATTGACCTTTAAAAAACAGTGTTCTGGTTATGAAACACATCCTCTTATAAATGGCAATTCGTTAAGATGAAATAAAAAAGTAATTTGAATTTGAATACAAAATAATGGGAAAAAAACCTTAATAACTAAGTAAATATTTAAGCACACTATTAACCATTCTTAAATTTATGAATTCAGCACTAATAAAGGAATGTTCATCTGAGTATAAGAATAGCAAATAAAGACATCAACAACACGTTTTATTATAAGTATCATGGACTGGTAAAATATGTACTACTTTAAATTTAAAAGACCTGGAATTTCCAACTTTACCACTAACTAGTTTGTGACCATGTGGATGTTGTCTTCTTTCTCAGAAATATCACCCATACAATATATGCAATCTTTTCTTACTCAAAAATTCTACTTATTGATAAATATTAAAGAAAAGGCAATTTTGGTTGAACTTAATGAAACATTTTCTATTCTTCTTAAACCAAATTGTCTTTGATAATAATACCCTATACCATTATCTTTCAATAATGCTTCTTCAACCATGACTTTCTTTGACACTGTAATCCATAAAATGTGTGATGGGGAATTTGTAGATAATGTAATTGAAATTCAAAGTGGAAAGAGCCTTATCAAAGGCCCCACAGCAATGTATTATCACGGCAGAAATTTTACGTAAGCCCTAGGTGTTAGTTCACAAACCCCCATGATGTCTGTATGAAGTAAAATTATGGTAAATAGCATTATTGCAATTCCTGGATACACACAAGAAAGAAGATACCAGTTATTGGGGATGGCAGTATGCCACATCAGAGACATTATGTGGGTCATCAGAAAACATGGTCAGGCAGCATGAGCTCATGCTATTAGAATACTCCCAGTGGCCCACAAATATGGCCTCAAAAACATATACTTTCAGTGGCATCAACAATTAGGGTCTATGAGGCAAACTGGAGGCCAAACACTCACTCTCTCAGTCATTCTGAATTATCCACCTCTGTTCTTCCAGTTCTAGATAAACTTCCTTACATTTTTCATGTTTTTCCAACATAGGCACTATCTGGTTTCTTCCTCAGTGAATATTTTCTCCTCTAGAACTTGAAGTCATTTCAAAAGAGTGTGGTGGATCAAATAATGACCCATAATCATATCTCCCCCCAAACATATTAATCTCTGGAAACTGAGGATGTTATTTTACATGGCAAAAGTGACTTTGAAGATGGAAAAGATCCTGAGATGGGGAAATTATACTGGATTATTCAGGGGTCCTTATGAAGCACAAAGAGAGAGACACTAAAAAAATAAATAAATAAATAACCTCTGATGCACCTATTATGCTCCTAGCTCTGCAGCTAGAGAAAGTTTCCATGAGCCAAGTTATGGAAAAAATGTCATTCTAAAAACCAGAAAAGGAAAAAGAAAATTGAATTCTTCCCTGGAATCTCCATAGAAAGCAACGTCTTGTAGACACATCGATGTTGGCCCTAAGTAACTGATTTTGGACTTCTGACCTCAGAACTGTAATAGAGTAAATATGTGCTATTTCAAGTCACCAAGTTTGTGTCAATTTGTTGAAGTAGCAAGTGTATATATTTCAGAAAGTTAACTTGGGGGAAAGCAAAACAATAACAAGAAAAACATCTAAAACACATCTCAAACCCAAACATAGAAAGTTATGGTTAGTTGACTCTTGTTGGGCTCACACACAACTATCAACCACCATTAGGGTTAGTTAGTTTTCATTTGTGTTAGTCACCTACTTTGGGATTATCCATGGAGTCTGCCAATGTGCCTTCTTCTACTTAAATTTCAAGAACCACTTCATCAAGTTCTTCTTCTCCAATTAAAAAAAAAAAAAAAAATGCAAGTCTTGGGTGCTCCATTTTTAAGAGAAGAGAATATGATTTGCTTTGAGTTTGTAACCCTTAGAATGCATACTTCAGACTGCTGTACATTGGGATGTTCAATAAATATGTTGAGGTCACTCAATGATTGATTAAGCATTCTGAATAACCATTGACCCAAATTACCTATCTCCTGGCTAACAAAAAATCATTGGTTTTTCATTTCAGGAAAAATATAAGGCCTTCTTTAATGAACTTGTCAGCAGAAAAATATGGTAACTAGTGCTGAAAAGGAAATTAGGCAAACAAACCTATACAGGTCTTTGAACTCCCTGATATAGAATTAGAACCTTTTGGAAAAATGGCCCTGAGTGGGTGATTTTGGAAAAAGTGCTGATTACAAAGAGTGGAAGCTAAATTCTGAGTAATAGAACAGTAGCCATTGGTGCCAGAGAGCCTTTCAGTGAAAGCTCTTCAATAAAACCTCTTCTAGCAAAACCAGTTACGTTAGAAGAGTTAAATTGTGCATGAACAGCAATCTAAATCAACATCAGCTTAGGAGAAAAAAAAAAAAAATTAACATGAAGACTATAACAATGAATTTGGTTTAAAGAGACCAATTCTCTTAGAATCAGGGGAAATTACTGACAAAATGTGATAAAAAACAACTTATGCAATGAGCAATGCCAGTCATATTTCTACTCAATTTCATTCTGTCATAACCGTAGAATCACTGCCAGCAGAATCCAATCTTTAGTTGGATTCCAAGCATATACTTTTCCATTGTTTGTTCAGTTTAGTACTTTTGAACAAGCCCTACTTTGGTGAACCTTTTCTAACATGTAAATTGCTCATAATCTTACATAATTATGCAAAACTGTAAGTAACAGAACCTATTCAATATTTTGCATGCTATTTAGCCTAAAGGAAATTTTCCAGCCTTAACAATTTAAGAACTATTCTCTCTAAGGAATCTGTGAGACATAGAGGTTCCATGTCAATTGGGTGGAATTTCTTTTGGAAAAGAACAGCATCTTGACAGATGAGAAGAGGCAATTAATTGTCAGACATTTTCGCAAGGTCATCTTTTCCCAGTAAGATTAACCTTGGTTTTGCTTTGTTGTTTTTATTTGTTTGTTTGTTTTCAGAAAAAGGAAAAAAAAACAAGTTTTATTACTTTGCTAGCAAAGGAGAAACACAGGGGACTTCTGTCCTCCCCAAAAAAGTCTATGATTGTGCCCAGAGAGGCCTTTTAAAGAGATAATTCAAATACTACATACCCTGTGTTCTCTGTTGGAGTTGTAATTTCACTTGTTAATTGGGAGATAGTCATCTCTGAGATCTTCTGGTACCATTTCCAAAGTCTGGATTACATCCTTCCTATGGTGGGTATGTACTCCAGGACAGATAAATCTGCCTAAGAGGTAATCCTATTTCCCCTGAGATTAGGAAGGGGAGAGATTATGGAGGAGCAGGAAAAGAGTAGGAGAAAGAAACAAGTCCATTTTAAAAATAAGTTGCAGTGGCTTAGCAGTAAGGGCTGTATTCAAAACATAAAGTGGACCACTGTTTCATTTCCCCACTGTCAATTTCTACATTCCGTTTCTATGGAAAAATGGGCAACAACATCTCCAAGCTGTTCCTGCTAAAAGATGGCAAAGTTGGGGGAAGTAACCCAAAGTCCTTATTCCTTATTCTCTATCATGTGGGGCGTGGAGAGTTAAGGGTATTCAGCATCAGAGCAGTTCAGAGGTCCACACAGATAGCCTTGCTTCTTTAAAGAATTTCTTTCTTGCTTATTGAATATCAACCCAAACCTAGAGAACAAAGGAAAAAATCAGAAGTTATTGATTCCGAGGAACATGCATGCATGCACTCTCTCTCTCTCTCTCTCTCTCTCTCTCTCTCTCTCTCTCTCACACACACACACACACACACACACACACACACACAATCACAAATTAATGAGATTTTTGCTAAATCGACCACTGACTTCCTCTCACATTACTTAGATGCTGCTGCGTTCATTGTTTTATTGACTTCTGATTAGTTTCTGACCTCCCACCTTCTCTGGTGCTCAGAGTGTGTGGTTTTAGTTGATGCTCAAGATCCCAATCACCACCTTTGTTTGACAGACCTTCTCCCCTCAGCACCACATGTGTTTTCTCCAACTCATAAAAATGTATCTTTCCAATAATTCATTTGGACTCTTAACTGTAAATATTTAGTGGGATCAACATTAAAAATCAAATTTATTCAAATTTTAAACATGTAATTTTTAAGTTCTTTACTTCAACTCATCTCTCTCTTTCATCTTCACTCAAACTCAAAATTTACAATTTGTTTTTATGTGGGTAATTATTTGGCCTTTCAAGATTTCCCTCACACTCTTAAGACTTGTCTATTTGGGTATGATAGAGCATGACTGTAATCTGAATGACTTGGGAGGCTGAGGCAGGAGGATCGCAAGTTTGAGACCAGTCTCAGCAATTTAGCAAGGAACTATGCAGCTAAATGAGACCTGGAATGAAATGAACATCATTACCCTAGGTACTTGTATGACTGCACATGTGGTGCAACTCTACATGGTGTACAACCAGAGAAATGAAAAGTTGTGCTCCATTTGTGTACGATAAATCAAAATGCATTGTGCTATCATGTATAACTAATTAAAACAAAAAAGAAAGAAAGATCTGGAGATATAGCTCAGTGATAGAACACCAGTGGGTTCAATTCCCAGTAATAAATAAACAACAACAACAACAAATAAAGAATAGGGACAACTCCTGAAAAAGGGAAATATTTACAGCTCAGGGGGTAAGGGAGGGTTTTGGATGGCTCACTTTTGGGGGAGGGGGTCATTCTAAAGGGGCCTTGGTCTCTCCTTAGGCTCTTGTGTTCACTGTGGTACCATCTGAGCCACCTCAATCATATTACCCTTATCTGATACCACTGAAGGCTTACCAGTCCCATTTGGAATTTTGGGCATGACCTAGGGTGCTGTTGCTACACTCAATAATTTGTCTCAATTATATTCAGGTATATATACTATTTTGCACACTAATTTACTAAACATGAATCTTAGGAGGAATAGATCCTGCCCTTGCTGTACCTGAACAATTAGGATTCAGGCCTATTCTTGAATCGTCCCCAACTATAGGTACTTTCTATTCCTCACACATTCCCACAGTTGGCCTTTGACCTCTTTGCAACATCTATTCTCTCTCCTGGCACCAACCCCCACTGACAGGAAAGACTCTCCTTCCCTGTATGAAATGACCTCCACCTGTGTTTTATGTACACTTTTGTCCTTCCTATGCATTGGCTGTGGTGTCATCAAGTTTTCAATCATTACTTCCAATCTGTCAAGACCCAGTCTTAGATTCTCAAGGAAAAGTAGGCTATCTGCCTCTAGTTCTATTGTTTTATTAGGAAATCTAAGACATCTTATTTGAAATTCAAATTTAAGCAATGATATATATGTCTGTTCTCCCTTTCTCTGTGGCCTTAAACCTGGAGAAAGGGCTTCAAGTGAGAAGTCCAGTTCAGCCAATGGTTCAAATGTTCCCTAAGTAAATAAGCTCACCTGGCTTATAACCATTTCATGAATCCTACCTTTCTATGTAAAAGAACACATGTTGTGACACCTTTTATATTCCTTATAATTTTCATTAGCATTCTAATGAGAATGGTTACTGGAAGTCTCTGTTTTCTGCACTTGGGTGTTCTTCATAACGAAGAAGATTGGGAAGATTGATGATTATGTGTTGTAAAGGGAGGGAGAAAATAAGAGGCAATTAAAGGCTACTAGCCTGGATGAGAGGACTACTGGAAGAAAGAGCTACACAAATAGAGATTTATCAGGGACTATGCTAGGGGCCCTGTGTGCAAACACTCTTCCATTTCTCCTCAATAAAATCCATGCATTTTACTAATGTTTCTGACAGGGTAGATTCTACCAGTGGAATGTGAAGAATTGCTCTGAATCTATCATGTTGCTGGGCTAGGGCACAGTTATCTTGTTACAAATATGTTCTATCTTGAAAACCTGTGAGCAATATATTATACCTCTTCTATACTTTCTATTACAGGTATTCCAGGATGGGAGATATAGAAGACAATTAAAATGATTAGGGATATTAATTCATTACATTAATATTTCTTAAAAGGATGTTTTACAACAATAAATACTTTGTTGAAATGAAATAAAATCTCATACAGATTGAGTCATGGGGGTGTAGAAGTAAGTGTAGTACATAAATAATTTACTGAAAATTAAAATAATTCAAATAAAACTACTCTTGTCATAACCAATTAAAACAGACCTCAAAGACCATGAGGAAAAATTGCTCAGGTCACAAACAATTGTTTAAGGAACTCCCTGCTAGGCCACTCCAGCTGCACAGCCTGCAATGTCACTAAGATTACCTTTTCGACTTAGGAACTGTTTTAATCAGCTTTCTCACAGCTATGACCAAAAGATCTAATAAGAACAGTTTTAGAGGAGGAAAAGTTTATTTGGCACTCACCATTTCAGAGGTCTCCGTCCATAAATACAGGGCTCCATTCCTCAGGACTCAAGGTGAAGCAGAACATCATGGCAGAAGAGTGTGGTGGAGGGAAGTGGTCTACGACACCACTCCAGGAAGCAATAGAAAGATTCCCCTCATCTAGGGCCAAATATACACCCCGAAGGCACACCTTTAGTGACCCACCTCTTCCAGCCACAGCCTACTCACCTACAGTTACCACCTTAATCCCTATCAGAGGATTAATTCACTGATTAAATTAGGGTTCTGATAACCAAATATTATCACACCTAAGCTTCCTTGCATTGTCTTTCATGTGAGCTTTTCGGGGACAACTCGTATATAAACCAAACACACTATGACTACCAACTATGACCTTAAGACACTAGTGTTACAACTGCTGTTGTCTGCCAATCAGCTGGTCAGCTCCCTGAAGCATTTAATGTGCCAAGGGTCTACCAAGCTGTCACACCTCTGTAATTCCAGCTACTTAAGAGGGTGAGGCAGGAGGATCACGAGGATGGATGCCAACTTGGACAACTTAGTGAACCCTGTCTCAAATAAAAAATAAACAGGGCTGAGGTTTAGCTTAGTAGCAATATGCTCCTAGGTTCAATACAAGTAACCCCCCCCCCAAAAAAAAAATAGTACAAATGAGGTTTGTTCTCTAGCAACTTGTGCAGATTTCTCTGTCCTAATGTAACCCTCAGCCTTTCCCAGGTTTTTCAGACTTACCAAAGGCCTGTGCATGTGTGTCCTTGATTAAAATCCTATTCTTTATTCCAAATTAAAATTCCTTTTTTTGAGATTCAACTCTACATATTTGTTTGACTTTGGCAGCTCTCTGACTATTCATAGCATGGAGTTGTCAGAATAAAAAGAAAATTTTATCCTTTAAAACATAATATTTTCTTTTTGTTTCAGAAATTGAGGAAATTTTTATATAGTGGATACCACACACAAAGTAAGAAAATCCTAGGCCTAGATCGGATCTACCCTCTCTCCTAATCCCTTCAGAAGCCATTTCTTCTAAATCCCTATGGTCAATGCCAAACTCTGTCTGAATTCTTAGAAAAATCCTTTGTCTGACAGACAGAGTATTAAATATTTCTTTTTGGTTGGGCAAATCACTGAACAAGTCTTTAACCACCTAAGTGCACAATTTTCCAATTACCTTTTCAGAAATGATGTGCAGGAATAATCCAACTAGAAGGTGAAACCTTAGCTCTTTCACTGATATGGAATTGATTGCTCCTTTTGTTCCCAGTAATATTTTTCTTTAAAAAAAAGAAAGGAAGGAAGGAAGGAAGGAAAGAAAGAAGGAAGAAGAAAATAAGAAGCAAATCAATTTAAGTACTGGATTGACAGCTTAGACACTATAGTGCCAATAGACATTTATTTGCTAAAAGATGATATAGATATAAAGATGAAGTAAACGTTCTTATGGAAAAATAAACATGCCTAAAACAAGTTGGTAAATACACCCTGTGTTCATAATTTCCAATGGTGGATCTAAAAACCTTACCCAGAAATGTGAAAATATGGGCCTGATATGCAGACACCTCAGCAATTTATTCTAGATTCCTGCTTCTTTACTTATTATATTTCACATAAGCAAAATTCACATGAATAATACCATTAGTGAAGCAATGCATTAATTTTAGTATAGGAATAGTATAGTCATGGAGAAGAGAGTTCAAGAATAATTCAAATCCTGATGCTCAGTAATAGAGTGCTTGCCTAGCATTCACAAGGGCTCATGTTCAATTCCTAGCACTCCAATCAAAAGAAAAAACTGCCATGCCAAAAATAATTCAAATTCTTTTGTTCTAGTTCTGTTTACATGGAAAATCACTTTAAATACATACTCAAAATATTAACAGGCTTATCTGCTCTTTTCTTCTTGATCCAAGATACTAGGTAATTATTGGATTCTATACTCTTTACACAATAAGTTAAAATAATGGATAAACACAAACAAGATAAAATTCTTGAGTAATAAATGCAAAAGTTGTCCTTAAGTTATCAGACAAACTAGCAAAGGGCACAAGTTTGAAGCTGGCTCACTTGAAGGTTATATGAAGAAGACCATAGTTTGAATTCACAGAACACTTCATATAATTTAGTGGCTGTTGAAAAAGATGATGTTGGTTGAAACTTGCTAAAATTATGGTACTCAGCAGGGCCTTCCATAGGCAATCTATTCTTACGGCCATTCATGCCCCCATCCAAGATGTTATGTTCAGTTCTGGTTGTTACATTAAAAAAGGATACTTATATTTCAAGAAACACATCAATATATGTAGGTGATAAGAATGTTTACTCTTAGAAAATATTTAGTCTTAGAAAAAAAGACTTAATGAGACCATGGTATCTGGAGATAATAGTACAAATACTTAACATTTATTGAATGTTAACTCTTGCTAAACATTGTCATCTCACTAATAGTAACAACATACTACTATGACTAGTAGTTAAAACTCTAGACCTAATACTAATATTAATCTTCATTTTTTCAAAGATAAAATTGAAGGAAAGAAAAGGTAAGTTTCTTAGTGAGCAAAGAATAACCATGAGAGATTAAAGTCATTGTACTTGACTGAAAAGAATAGAGCAAAACCTACAAGAAGAAGGTGTGAGGAGGCAGAATGAAGATATAGTAGAGGAAAATGACTGTAATTTAGATTTGTCTACAGTATAATGTGCTATCTCAGTTAAGTTCAAGCACATTTGAATGGTGGCTGAATGCATATAAGATGGATGGAATATCTGGCTCTGGTATAGATTTAATCGTTTTCTAATTTCTGCCAACATGGTCATTTTCTGTGAGTCTAAGAGAACCATAAGAATTTTGACTAACATGAATCAATCTATTGCACAAATGTGTTTGTAGCCTTCAATTCAGTAAATTTTCTAACGCTCTTTTTAAATTTTATGGAGGGATATAAAGAGATATGAATGCCATACATACTGGGTTGTATTGCCGGAGTGTAAAAAGGCATGATATCTGATGCAAATGAGAGAACGAACCCTAAATCTCTTCCTACCCATATTTAATCTTAGTTTACTCTCAGAACAATCCTTCTTAGCATGGTGCACACACAATCCAGCCATTCTGCATTGTACCCTTTCTGAACAAAATAGAGTGACACGAATTTCTAGCATAGCATCAGCTTCAAAGGTAGCAAACAGGCTGTGGTCTGGGGGCCGGTTTCTTTCCAGACAACAATAAAAGCTTTTTTAAAAAAAATTTTAGTTGTAGGTGGACACAATACCTTTATTTTATTTATGTGGTGCTGAGGATCGAACCCAGGGCTTCACACATTCAAGACGAGCTCTATACTGCTGAGCCATAGCCCCAACCCCACAATAAAAGCTTTAAAGGGAGAAAAAAGCACAAGCACAAATTCTCTGCAAACATTTGGCATTTATCTCAGGGTTTTAGTTGCCCAGATGCTATTACAGATGTCATTCATTTTGATTAATAATATTTTTAGCCCCATAGCCTCCAGCTACCATGGGTCAATATCATTTAATAAGATGTTCCAATTTTATCTAAGATCAGTGATTCTAGGCAATGCTAAAAACTTTCTTTCTGGTCAATTATCTAAAAGAAGTTAAATAAAAAACCCTTTGTCTTTTCGTTGAAGGTGAAGGAAGAACGAGGTTTCCACAAGGCCTGTCAAAGTCTCAGTGTCAACTAAAGTAACTTTCTTAAGATCTACCTTGTGAAAGAGAAACTGAATTGTTTTCCATGGCGAAAAGAGAGAGAATAAAGACCATTGCATAGAAGTCCCAGACAAGATAGCACACGGGGTAGATGGCCTTTCCCCTGGTACCTGTTCTAGATCCTCTAGGTCTTATGCCCAGGAGGGAAAATTGGGGAGGATCATATAAGATCTCACTCTTCTTTTATGTAAGCATGTAACACCACAGGATAAGAGGCAGCCATAAAGCAGGGATGTTGGTGAGAAAGGAAAATCCTTTCTGTCTGCATAGTTCATCGTCCCCTTTGAACTTCTCTTTTTCTCTTTACTCTTTTTGCTGTGGCTTCCAGAAAATTTTAAAGTACATTATTTAATATTTCTTTTGGACAATATTTCAATCAACTGTGCTTCTATTCATGAGAGGGAAAAAATATAAATTTTTAAATGGATGAAGTATACCTGGAACAGCATTAACACAGGAGCTTTGATGAGGACATGCCATATCCAAACCATAACAACATATATATGCATGTGTGTATGTATTTTTAAAATAATACATCATATATATACACATGTGTGCAAATATATATACATGTACATGCATATGTGTGTATTATATATAGAGAAATACATATGTACATATATAGAGAGAGAGAACGAGAAAGAGACAGAGAGAGAGAGAGCCAAAACCCAAGTGTTCAGGAGTGTTAGGCATTGTGAAAATAAAAATAAGTGAAAACCTTCAAGTTGCTTACTATCCAGTTAGAGAGGATATGCACGTACTCATAAACAGGTAACCTCCTCATAAGAGTTATATAAATGTGAATAATTTTGGCGTTGAATGTAGAAAAAGTATTTGGAATTTCATAGAAGTCTCTGTGGGGTTGGAAAATTGAACTTCATCTGATCTCAGGCATTGCAATGCAAATAATGTTCAACACATATCAAAGCATGAGGAGAATGTGGGTTAGAAAGCACATCAGGAGCAAAGGTACACAGGTTGAAATGGTATATGTGTCAATATTCAGTGTCATACATAAAATTCTTGGACCTCAAAAAGAAGCTGTTACCATTTCTAATCTGATATTCATATCTTGGGCAACATGTAGTATATTAGCTTTGAATTTTTAGTGAATGGACAGACTGACATTTTAATTATAAATGAGTGGTAAACCAAACTCATATATATATATATATATATATATATAGAGAGAGAGAGAGAGAGAGAGATATTATATATAGAGAAATATATATGTACATATATATAGAGAGAGAACGAGAAAGAGACAGAGAGAGAGAGAGCCAAAACCCAAGTGTTCAGGAGTGTTAGGCATTGTGAAAATAAAAATAAGTGAAAACCTTCAAGTTGCTTACTATCCAGTTAGAGAGGATATGCACGTACTCATAAACAGGTAACCTCCTCATAAGAGTTATATAAATGTGAATAATTTTGGCGTTGAATGTAGAAAAAGTATTTGGAATTTCATAGAAGTCTCTGTGGGGTTGGAAAATTGAACTTCATCTGATCTCAGGCATTGCAATGCAAATAATGTTCAACACATATCAAAGCATGAGGAGAATGTGGGTTAGAAAGCACATCAGGAGCAAAGGTACACAAGTTGAAATGGTATATGTGTCAATATTCAGTGTCATACATAAAATTCTTGGACCTCAAAAAGAAGCTGTTACCATTTCTAATCTGATATTCATATCTTGGGCAACATGTAGTATATTAGCTTTGAATTTTTAGTGAATGGACAGACTGACATTTTAATTATAAATGAGTGGTAAACCAAACTCATATATATATATATATATATATATATATAGAGAGAGAGAGAGAGAGAGAGAGAGAGTGAGAGAGAGAGAGAGAGAGAGAGAGAGAGAAAGAGAGAGAGAGAGAGTGTGTGTGGACAGAAAATGAGATCCAGAGTACCTCAGGCCATCTTTCTCCCTTCCTGAGCCAATGTCTCACATCCCAATCCCACTTTTAGGAACAGACTCTGCAGACAGCCAGTTATTCCTAAGAAACAGTGTCTATGAGTCAGCCCTATCATGGAATTAAAGACAAATAAGATCACACAAGATATGTGCAGTGCAGTGAGGTGCTGAGGTTTGCATTTGCACCTCAGTGAAGCCATGCCCACAGTATTGGCAAGTTAGTTTGCTTTTACTCCCTTAGTAGCCCTTGAATAAATAAAACACTGAAATTCTCTGTGGTACCTAAAGGTGAGCACTTCCTTCCATGCCTGAGCTAGTTAGCAAGCTTTTATTTGCCTGCAAATAAAGAGCAGCCCTTCAATTAAAACTGTTTCTCAAGGAGAATACCAGTTGAGCTTGTTCTGCAGTCCCTCTTCATGAGGGTGTTTATTCCTATTTCTCAAGTAAAACCAAAGAAAAATGAAAGCAGTCTTAGAGACTTCACATGAATAACTCTTTATATGCTGATGATGAGTTTCTACAAAATAAATAAAATGAGTAAGAAATGAATAAACTCAAATAATTGAAATCAAAATGTGTATTTCTGTTGAAATAAAGAGTGTATGTAAGTATCCTGATTTAGATTCTGCAAGATGTAGACACCAATACAAGCACAAGTTTTATTTGGAAAATAGAGAAAATGCTGGTATGAAAGTGGGAAACTAAGACAGGGAACACAAACACAACAAAAGAAAGGTCAACTATAAAGGGCAAATGTGCAGGCCAACGACCACTATGAAAGACCGGAGATTAAACCAGAGGGAGACTTTGGGATTTGAACTCACCCAGCAGATGCCAAGCTGGGGTTTCCTATAACAAAAAAAGGTTTTCAAGTAAAAAACACAGGTGCTGACAGGTGGAAGTTGACTGGTGTGTGCTGAAGAGATAAGGTTTGAGGGCTAGGGTGGGGAATTGATAGCACCTGCCTCCAAACACTGCTAGTGTGAGAGAGGCCACAACAGAATTATCAGAATCACTTTCCAAATCCAAGCTTTCTAGAATCCAAACAGGCTTAGATACTTTTGCAACTCTCCCTACCTCTTCATAAAGTGATTTTGTATGGTATAGATGCCAATCCAGTTTTGCAACAGCACTGGGAATCTCCTGATAGAAATTATATATTGTGTGATAATCAGTACTTAAAGACCTGTTTGATTTTTCTAGAAAGAGAAATTTATCTGAACAACTTCCTGACTTTGGTGAAATCTCCCCTCTTTCTTTTTGTAGTACATCATCGTTTATTAACACCTACTACAAGGAAAAATAATCTGGCTGTCAGCACAGAGACAAAGAACCTGAAAACATAATCACTGGCTTGTGAAGTTTCCACCAAAGAATAATATTCCTGACAAGCATACAAAAGTAATAATAATACACACAAAATAGATAAAATACAAATTGATGTAAACAAATGAATTAATCAAAACACGTTTTTGAGTACCATGTCTCCTGATAAACACTATATAGATAACACTATGTACTATGTAACTAAGCCAATGCCTTGTCCTGTCCCCCACACTTACAAAGCACTTGCATGAAATAATAATGAAAAAATCAGAAGAGGATTCTATAGGAAAGTACATACATAGTTCATGTTTAGATTGTGTGATTTCAGAACTGGGAGATATGAACATGTCTATGAAGAAAATGTTTCATGAATGAAGAACAGAATGGATATTCCCAATTAGCATTAGAAAGAGAACAGAGAAAAGCATTGTGAAGAATGAGGAATTGTATGAATCTGCCCCTT
Source organism: Tamias sibiricus (assembly GCA_025594165.1). Taxonomy (NCBI): domain Eukaryota; kingdom Metazoa; phylum Chordata; class Mammalia; order Rodentia; family Sciuridae; genus Tamias; species Tamias sibiricus. Next base: position 40,953,275 of record CM046671.1, read on the forward strand.
TATTCCTTGAATTGACTGTGTGTTTTTTTTTTTTTTTTAGTTTTCATGAACTAGTTGAGCTAACACTATTTTGATGACAAAGACATATCTTCAGGAACTAGTTGCAATTCTTTATCATTATAGAGTATAGTGACAAGACAGTTTATAGTGAATATAAAAAAAAAAAAAAAAAGTTCTCAGAGGATCCAAGATGGTGAGGCAGGCTACATTCTGTGTCACTCTCAGACCTGGGGTTCAAGTAGTAGGAACACGCAGGACCTTGGGATGCCCGAGTAGGACCACAGACATCAGCACCCATGCAGGAATCCTGGCCACCACTCTCACGCAGGACATACAGCTGCTGCCCATGCACAGGAACTCCAGACACCTCTCCCATGTGGACCTCCATCTACCGATGTGGGGCTTCCCTGGTCACCTCCATCTTGGGACACTGCAACCACTCTACATGTGGTAACTTGCACCATACAGGGTCTGGAGACAGTCACCAGCCACAACTCGCATGCCACAGAACTGCATCTCTGAACAGGCAGCCCAATGCCACTGTCCAGCCTCATCAGACACGACACTCCATCACTGAAAGCAGTCACCTCCATCTTGGGACACCTTCATTGTCAGTTTTAGTTGGAGCAAACCCCAGATTGGAACACCGGCTGGGGCTTAGAAGCAATTTCAAGGTACCATTAGTCCCTAACTCCCCTCTCTCCCCAGCATCTGCTAACCCTGAACGGTGCTTGTGGCTATGAGGCCAGTCCGGTTCGTAGCTGGCAAAACCTGGTCCTCAACTGCCCAATAAAAAACAGCTCTCCACAACAGGTGTGCAGGCCCCAGAACACAGCCCACAAGTCCTCTGGGGAGAAAGGTTCCTGATTGGGAAGTAGAAAGGGAGGGGGTGAGTAAGATATAGTTTAGAGACTAAATTAGAAACCAGGAGTTGTGCGGTCTACAGGCGATATAAGGAGATAAGACCAGGCACCCAGAATGAAAAAGAGCAAAGGGAGGTATTACACTAAAGGAAAAAATAATCAAAAGAGAAACCAAGTCAAGTTAAATACCAAAAATAAACAAAAATGACTGGGAAAACAAATCATGTCTCAATAATAACCCTGAATATTAATGGCCTAAATTCACCAACCAAAGGACATAGACTAGCAGATTGGATTTAAAAAAAAAAAAAAAGAACCAACAATATGCTGCCTTCAAGAGACTCATCTCATAGGAAAAGACATCCAAAGACTGAAGGTGAAAGATTGGGAAAAAACATACCACTCACATGGACTGCGGAAACAAGCAGGGGTTTCCATCCTCATATCAAATAAGTAGATGTCAAGCCAAAGTTAATCAAAAGGGATAAAGGAGGACATTTCACACTGCTTAAGAGAACCATATATCAACAAAACATAACAATTATAAATATATAGGCCCCAAACTGAAGCCAGAATAAGATAGGTAGATAGGCAAGGGTAGGATCCACAGAATGGAGAGATTGAAATGTTAATTCCTTTACAGGCTTTCCTCCACTCTTATCAAGAACCTGCCCCTATTCCAACCTGTTGCTTAGGTAACCTATCTCAGGAATTGCCTCTTCAAAAGGGAGTTATAAAGTTGTTAATTAATGTGTCCTGGGCTGCTCCATCCTGCACTTCCCCTGTCCATCTGCTTCTCACCTTTTGAGCATCGCACTAAGCATCTTTTGGGCCTAGTCAGATATGCAGGAAGGAGAGAGATAATGAGAAGAGAGCAGGAAAACAAAGGAAGCCTAAGACATATTAAAAAAGGCAAAACACCCTCACTTCTTGGGATACCAGGATACCAGCTATGGCCCCCCTTCTCTCTCCTGGGAGAAGTATATGTTCCACTTTTTAAAATAAACCCTGTTTCATTTGCTTGCCTCAGTGTGCTTCTCTAATGTTATACTTCAACATGTGAGAAAACAGAACTCATCACTGGTAGCTGGAGGTATCACAACAATGGAGAATATATGTTCATCAAACAAAGTCTTCTCAAGTTTAAGAGTCAAACAGACCACAACACAATAATTCTGGGTGACTTTAACACATGTGTTTCACCACTGGATAGATATTCCAAACAAAAGCTAAACAAAGAAACTAAAGAACTCAATAATACAATTAATAATGTAGTCTTAACAGACATGTATACAATATTTTATCCATCAATGAGTAAATACACACTCTTCTCAGCAGCATATGGATCCTTCTGTAAAACAGACAATATATTATGCCACAAAGCAACACTTAGCAAATACAAAATAGTAGGGATGCTACCCTGCATTCTATCAGCTCATAATGGAATGAAATTAGAAATAAATGATAAAATAAAAAATAAAAGCTACTCCAACACCTGGAAACTAAATAATATGCTACTGAATGAACAATGGGTTGCAAAAGACATTAAAGAGGAGATTTAAAAATTCTTAGAGGTAAAGGAGAACACTGATACAACACATCAAAATCTCTGGGACACTATGAAGGCAGTACTAAGAGGAAAGTTCATGGCATGGAGTTCATTCCCTAAAAGCAGAAAAAGTCAACAAATATATGACCTAACATTACATCTCAAAGCCCTATATAAAAGAAGAACAAACCAACACCAAAAACAGTAGGAGACAGGAAATAATTAAAATCAGAGCTGAAATCAATGCAATTAAAACAAATAAACAAAATTGACAAAACAAAAAGGTGGTTCTTTGAGAAAATTAAAAAGAAATGATAAACCCTAGCCATGCTAATGAAGAGAAGGAGAGAGAAACTTCAAATTACTAAGATCCGTGAACGAAAATGGAATTATCACATGGACACTACAGAAGTACAGATGATAATTAGAAATTATTTTGAAAATTTATACTCCAATAAAATAGAAAACAATGAAGGCATAAACAAATCCTAGGGTTATGTGATTTCCCAAACTGAATCAAATGATATACACAAGTTAAACAGATCAACTTCAAGCAATGAAATACAAGATTCCATAAGAAGCATACCAACCAAGAAAAGCCCAGGACCAGATGGATACACATCTGAGTTCTACAAGACTTTCAAAGAAAAACTAATACCAATACTCCTCAAATTATTTCATGAAATAGAAAAAGAAGGGACACTTCCAAACTCATTATATGAGATCAATATCACCCTGATTGCAAAACGAGGCAAAGACAACTCAAAGAAAGAAAACTTCAGACCAATAACTCTAATGAACATACATGCAAAAATTCTCCATAAAATTCTGGCAATTGAATACAAAAACGTATTAAAAAGATAGTGCACCATGATTAAGTAGGGTTCATCCCAGGGATGCAAGTTTGATTCAATACATGGAAATCAATAAATGTAATTCATCACATCAATAAACTTAAAGATAAAAATCATATGATCATCTAAAGAGATGCAGAAAAAGCATTTGACAAAACATAGCACCCTTCATGTTCAAAACACTAGAAAATTAGGGATAACAGAAACATACCTGAACATTGTAAAAGCTGTCTATGCTAAGCCCCAGGCCAACATCATCCTAAATAGAGAAAAATTGAAAACACTCCTTCTAAAATCTGGAACAAGATAGGGATGCCCTCTTTCATCACTTCTATTTAACATAGTTCTTGAAACTCTAGCCAAAGCAATTAGACAGATGAAAGCAATTAAAGGGGTATGGATAGGAAAAGAAGAACTTAAACAACCACTATTTGCCAAGGACATGATTCTATACCCAGAGGATCCAAAAAAAAAAAAAAAAAACCACCAGGAAACTTCTAGAACTAATAAATGAATTCAGCAAAGTAGCAGGATTTAAAATCAACACCCATAAATCAAAGGCATTTCGGTACATCGATGACAAACCCTCTGAAAGAGAAACGAGGAAAACCATCCCATTTACTATAGCCTCAAATAAAATAAAACAAAACAAAATATTTGGAATCAACTTAATGAAAGAGGTTAAAGACTTCTACAATGAAAATTATGGAATGCTAAAGAAAGAAATTAAAGAAGACCTTAGAAGATGGAAAGATCTACCTTGTTCTTGGATAGGCAGAATTAATATTGTCAAAATGACCATACTACCAAAAGCACTATACAGATTTAATGTAATCCCAATCAAAATTCCAATGACATTCCTCATAGAAATAGAAAAATCAATCATGAAATTCATCTGGAAAAATAGGAGACCCAGAATAGCTAGAGCAATCCTTAGCAAGAAGAGTGAAGCAGGTGATATCACTATACCAGACCTTAAACTATAATACACTACTATAGTAACAAAAATCGCATGGTATCAGCACCAAAATATACTTATAGACCAATGGTACAGAATAGAGGACACCGAGACAAACTCACATAAATACAGTTATCTCATATTAGACAAAGGCACCAAAAACATACATTGGAAAAAGATATCCTCTTCAACAAATGGTGCTGAGAAAACTGGAAATCCATATGCAATCAAATGAAATTAAGTCCCTATCTCTCACCATGCACAAAACTTAACTAAAAGTGGATCAAGGAGCTAGAATTTAAACTAGTGACCCTATACCTAACTGAAGAAAAAGTAGGGTCAAATCTGCATCATGTTGGATTAGGCCCAAACTTCCTTAATAAGACTCCTAAAGAGCAAGAAATAAAATCAAGAAACAATAAATGGATGGATTCAAACTGAAAAGTTTCTTCTTAGCAAAAGAAATAATCAGTGAGGTGAATAGAGATCCTGCATAATGAGAACAATTCTTTACACCATGTACATCAGATAGAGCACCAATCTCTAGGATATATAAAGGACTCAAAAAACTTAACACCATAAAAAACAAAAAAAACCCAATCAGTAAATGGGCCAAGGAACTGGACAGACACTTCTCAGAAGATGATATACAATCAATCAACAAATATATGAAAAATGTTCAACATCTCTAGCAATTAGAGAAATGCAAATCAAAACTACTCTAAGATTTCATCTCACTCCAGTCAGAATGGTAGCTATTAAGAATACAAACAACAGCAAGTGTTGGCGAGGAAGCGAGGAAAAAGGCACACTCATACATTGTTGGTGGGACTGCAAATTGGTGCAACCAATATGGAAAGCAGTATGGCAATTCCTTGGAAAACTTGGAATGGATCCATCATTTGACCCACTTATCCCACTTCTTAGTTTATACCCAAAGGATTTAAAAACAGCATACAATAGTGACACAGTGACATCAATGTTTATAGCAGTACAATTCACAATAGCTAAATTGTAGAACCAACCTAGATGCCCTTCAGTAGATGAATGGATAAAGAAACATATACACAATGGAATACTACTCAGCATTAAAAGAGAATCAAATCATGGCATTTTCAGGTAAATGGATGGAGTTGGAGAATATTATGCTAAGTGAAGTAAGCCAATCCCAAAAAACCAAAGGCCAAATATTTTCGTTGATATGTGGATGCTGATCCATAATGGGGATGTGAGAGGGGGAGCATGGGAGCAATGGAGGAACTTTAGATAGAGCAAAGGGGAGGGAGGGGAAGGGATGGAGCATGAAGTTAAGAAAGACAGTGGAATGAAATGGACGTCATTACCCTAAGTACATGTATGAAGACACGAATGGTGTTACTCTACTTTGTGTACAACCAGAGACATGAAAAATTGTGCTGTAAATGTGTACTATGAATTGAAATGCATTCTGCTGTCACATATAACAAATTAGAATAAATAAATAAATTTTTAAAAATAAAATAAAAATAAATAAATGAATAAAGCATGATAATTGGAATCCATTTTTTGAAACATAATGCCAAATGTCTCCAGAGAACCAATTCTAAGATTTCTCTCAATGGAAGCCAAGGATTTTATTTTCTTCCCTTGGCGAAAAGGCCAGAGGTAAGACAAAAAGCAAAAAAAAAAAAAAAAAAAAAAAGGAGAAAGTCAATGTCAATGTTATATGTGTGAACATAGAGTGTGCACTGACTCATAACTGCTGAATGCATGCTATGTATGGAGCACCAGCTTGACATCTTCATATGCAGACATTAGTCTGAAAAAGTAAAATATAGAGAAAGAGGCAAGAAGAAATTCTAGCCAGTAACCAAATACAACTCTTCTGCTATGGGAAAGCTACTGGAATTATTAATAAGGAGAAAAGCTTAGGAACATTTAGAAATGTATTATTTATTAAGGAACTGTCAGTGGGACTCATAAAAGGCAGGCTGTGAGTGAAAAATATGCTTGTTTGGGTTGAGTATATTACTACAGACAGGCTGGAGATATGCTGGAAACAAAGGGGAACATTAATCTGACTCTCAGGAAAGCATTTGTTAATGGCAGCAACTATTGCAGTGGTTTTAAGGGAATGAATCACAATATGTGGTGATAGTAAGTAGGAGTAATTAAAGAACCAGGCTTGCACATTGTCTGAACAATGAAGTTGAATTCAGTTTGACTTTAGCCCAGTTAGAGGTAGACCAGCACCCCAGACTATCTGACTTGCCACTTGGGAAACAAAACAAGAGGACTAGACAACCCAAACCGTTAGGATGGATGGAAAGAACACTTGACTGAGCAAGTAAATGCCATGGCTAAGACATTATTAACAAGAAGCCTGAGCAACATCAATGGTGAGAACAGCTTACTATTCCACAAAATGTCTACCTCGTGAACCTGTTGGTTTTCACTATTAGAGCATCAGGTTATTATATCTCTTGAGGTATAAGCAAAACATTAGTATTTGCTTATTCCATATTTTAGCAGAGAAGTAAATTTAAAGCCACATATATTAGTGCAACAAACTCTGACATCCCAGTAAGTAGTTCCATCTCTGCATCTGGGTTCTGCCACTTAGTAGGCATGTAACTTTTTCTCTCCCTCACTCACCAAAACGTATTGGATGTTCCCTATATCTTTATTAAATACCCTGTCTTTTCTCATGACTCTACTTCTAACTCCTTTATCCCACCACCACACCCTCTTACTTGGACTTTGCAATGGTCTCCTCACCAGGCCACTACTTCCCTACATTCCCCCTATAGCCTACTTGTCCACAAATTAGCCAAAAGGAAATTGGCCATAAACTGTCCTTCATAATGCTCCATGTCCTCACTTGTCCTTATCTGCCTGTGTAAGATAATGAAGCTATACTAGGAGCCAAAGCCCTTCAGTCTCAGCTGGGAAATTGTTCTCACCTTGTATAGCACACTGAGGCATGAGCTAATGCCTGTTTTACATTGAGTTGTCATGAGATTTTTGGGGGTGATCTGATATTTCAGAACAGCCTCCACTAAGCCAGAAATTAATACCCAACCAAGGTATTAATGAAAAAAAAATACTAAGGTATGTTATACTAAGAAGTTAGGTATCAGCTGCTGCTGAGATAGATTGGTTTGCTAGAGATTTATTATTATTGTTACCATTATTCAGTGAAAAAAATATTTGCTAAAACCACCAGCTAGTATAACTTGGAAACCATTTCATGTGCTTACTGAGTTCCAGAGGAAGAGGCTGGAAACCATACCATTAATACCTAGATGCTCATCAATCCCATGTAACTTTTGGAAATACAGGTCACTGCATTTTCAAATTTCCCCTGCATCCAATAAGTCCATTTGAAAGAAAGCCTGCCAAAGGAGTGTGAACAGAAAGAGCATTGATATATACAATGGTCCTTGCCACACTTCACAACTTAACTTGGGGTATGGAGGAATCATATCCTCAGTTAGAGGGCAGCTACATTTGCAACACTTCCTCCTTGCATCCCTCTGTTCAATATCAATCTATCTCTAGTTCAGCTTTGTTGCTTCCTGACGTGGAGCAACAACGCCCTGGGAGAAAAACTCGGAGGCAGAATGAAGATGAAAGAAGGTTTTTTTTTTTTATTCTTCGGCTTTAGCAATCTCTCAAAACTCTAACACTGGCTCTTTCAGCAACCTCTCTGACTCTTTACTTCTTCTGAATACTGACTCTATACTTCTTTACTTTACTTCTTTACTTTCTTTGAGCTTAGAGAGAGAGAGAGAGAGAGAGAGAGAGAGAGAGAGAGAGAGAGCTTCTTCTTTCTTTTTTCTTCTTCACTTTCTTTTACTTTTACTTTCTTAGAGAGAGCTTAGAGAGAGAGAGAGAGAGAGAGAGAGAGAGAGCTTCTTCTTTCTTCTTTCTTCTTCGGGAGCCTGGCCTAACTCCAACCAGCAATTGCTTCTTCTCTCTATATATCTCTTTGGTTTCTTATTTCTTTCTCTAGCTTCTTTTGATCAAACTCTTAACCACTCTGACTCTTATTTCTTCTTCTGACTAAGTTCTAACCGCTCTGACTCTTTTCTTTTTCTCTGACCAGAACTCTTCTTCCGACCGACTGAGCGACTGAACGACTGACTGAATGAATTTTGCTTCTGACCGCTTTCACCCGGTTATATACCTTTAGCTTTGCAGGTGCGTCACATGCGTGCATTTACAGGTGTGTCACGTGCATATGATTATTATCAGGTGGAACTTATAGCTTCCAGCTAGCCGTAATAGCCATCTCCCTGATTGGGGCTGCTTCACAGCTTTGCATGTCTGAAGTAATATTCTTCCATCCTCCACCATGCTTGTTTATCTCATTCTCTAAATGCTTGAAATATATGTAAAACACTACAATATCAAGTATGTTTTTAAAGCAAGGCAAACTATTCATTTGTTGAGTATTTATTAATTGATTACTTTAATAATGTTGGATTACTACTCTATAAAATTATAGATGTAAGGTCAAGCAGGTAGACTGACAATCAAACATGGTTTGAGGGGATATCTTTAGATAAAAGATTAGCACCTGCCAATTTAACAGTGGTCCACTTTATGCTTTAAATATAGCTGTTGCTGCTCTGCCATTCCAACTTATTTTTAAAATGGGCGTGTTTATTTCTCTTCCTCTCTCCCTGCTCCTCCCTAATCTCCCACTTCCCTAATCTCAGAGGAAACAGAATTACCTTTCTTCCCCATCTGAGGCAGAGTTATCTGTCCCTGAGTATACACCCACCATAGGAAAAACTCATACAGACACTGGGAATGGCTCCAGCAGATCTCAGAAATGCCCATCTCCCAAATTAACGAGGGAATTACAACTCAGACAGAAAACACGTGGAATGTAGCCTTTGAATCACCTGTTTAAAAGTGCCCTGTTCCTACCCAGCACGGTGGTGCACGCCTATAATACCAGCACTTGGGAGGCTGAGGCAGGAGGATCGTGAGTTCAAAGCTAGCCTCAGCAATGGCGAGGCACTTAGCAACTCAGTGAGACCCTGTCTCTAATAAAATACAGAGAAAAAAAAAAAAAAAAGGGCTGGGGATATGGCCCAGTGGTCGAGTGCCCCTGAGTTCAATCCCGGGTACCAAAAAAAAAAAAAGCTCCCTGTTCCTGCTGATGGGCAGAATCACAGTCTTTGGGACAGAAGTCCCCTGTGTTTCTCCTTTGCTAGCAAAGCGATAAACCTTCTTTTTTCTTTTTCTCAAAACCATGTCCTCCTTATTGATTTGGCATCGGGGACAAGGACCAAGCTTTGTGCAACACCAACCCTGCTGTCTGTCAATCCTGAACTTTCTCCCCTAATTTTATTTAAAATCTGCAGTGTTTGATTAAAAGGGAACATTAAAAAGAATGGATATAATTTATTCCAATCTCATTTTTAAAAAGTAAACAACAGAACAAACAGTCCAGTTTTCCTAAAGTTACACAATCTTGAACTCTGTACTATGGGCATGAAATTGAGAAGGCTAAAGTGTCCTCATATCTTCTTTCAGACAGTCAGGGTTGTTTTGATTCTTGAGGTAAATTGTGAACAGGGAGTCACAAATGAATGGAGACCTTTTAAAAGATAAACAAGTTGCAGGAAATATATTAAATTTATTAAGTTAAAATCTGAAAAGGTTTAATAAATTATAAACATATAACTGGTAGTGACTGATTCAGCAATCTTAAGGGGAAAATGTGAGACTTTCTATTCCTTTAAGCTCCACTCACTCCTCCAGGTGGAGGAGGGGGGCAATACCTAAAACAACAACAACAAATTTCCAATTGCTAGGCAGTCAACAAATTTCAGGCAATAGATTAACACATTGGTCTTGGTCATTTTTGGTAGTAAACTTGCTCTTTATTTCTGTCCTTCATGAAGGTATAGTGAAGTTCCTTTTCTGCTTTCTTTTCTTTCCATACTTTAAATTCCTGTTCTGAGTTGCTACATTGATTCCACTAATATCAACTAGAGGTGTACACAGACACTACAGATGTAGCTTCTCAGACCCCATTGCTTTCCTGCTCCCTATTCCCACAGATGGAATTCCTCTTGAACATCCTCACTGGACAGCCTGATAGACCCTCACATGACTTCATCTGCTAAAAGCAAAGTCCATCTTTGACTCCCAAAGAGATCACTACTCTTAACAGTTCCCCTTTTACAAAGCAATCTATACCTTCTCCATCATCCAGTCTTGAAATCTTAGCACTTCTCAGTATTCCTCTTCCTGAGTATATTTTTAATACAGTGTCCTTACTAAAATATCCCAGTACTTTCTCTAGAATTTTTGTGAATGATTTCATCTCTAGAAATGGTTATTTTCATTGAAGTCACCATTTTTTATCCAAAAGCTTGGTCCTTATCCCTGATGCCAAATCAATAAGTAAGACATGGTTTTGAGAAAAAGGAAAAAGAAAGTTTATTGTTTTGCTACTAAAGGAAAAACACAGGGGACTCCTGTCCTAAAGGCTATGATTCTGCCCATCAGCAGGAACATGGGGGTTTAAAAGAGGTGATTTAGATAAAATGAGATTATGGAGGAGAGATTAGGAAGGAGAATAGCAGGAAAAAGAAGATCAGAGCAGAGGTTAAGGAAAAAAAGATCAGGAAGGAGAAGGTCATGTAGAAGAAGGTTGGGAAAAAGAAAAAAAAAGCATGTAGGGTTTCAAAGCCACAGGGGATATAGTCAAAGCATCAAGTGAACCCCTGTTACATTACCATATAACATGTGTTTAATTTTCTAAATGCCTGAGAACATACCAAGAGTTTTATGTTAAATCTTCAAGACCATTCCAGAGATGCTTATCATTCTTATTATCTTTTTATAGATGAGGGAGCCTACAGGCAGGAGCATTAGATAACTTTCCCAGGGTGGTAAATCTAGCAAGGTATTAAAAGATCTTCCTCTTTGCAAAATGGTGGAAGGAAGAAACAAAATAGCTTTGTGGTCAATTCCATCTGTCCACATGCTGATGTCCTGCTCTTTATGTTCTCTGAACTCTGGTCTTTCTATCTGTAAAATGGAGATAACAGCAGAGTTGTAATAAGAATGAGAATAAGTAAAATATATAACATAATTAAAGTAACTTTTAATAAAAAAAAAATCTTTTTCTTTAACTAATAATTGGCCAGTTGAGTCTTTTTTTTAGTCAAATAATCTGGAAATAGGAGTTTCCGTGATTTCAAACCTTTATCTAAGAAGCCAGTAGAAGTGAATGCAGCTGTGGACTCTCCTCTTAATATTCAGCTTTAGATCTTGGCATTTAAAAATGTTAAATTAATGGCTGATCAATTCCAAATAAATTATCATCTTTAGAGGTGATGCTAATCAATGGAGGACATGGCAGGGTTGGTTTGAGAAAGGCTTCATTTGACATTGACGAAGATGGGATAATAATGGCTTGGTATTTGTGATTTTTACTCATTTATCATGTCATTACCACAGCAAACTTCATAGCTCTAATTATACCCTTTGATGCTATGACTTCTACCCAGTTGATGATGGTAATCATGTTATTATGAAGATTATGTTAATAATACAACTGGCTCTTTTAGAAATAAAGTAGATAACAATAGCAATTAAATAGTGCCTATATTCTCTTTGCATCACTAGAGAAAGTATAATATCAGGCATGTCCTATGCTAGGGGACAAGCTAGGCACACTGGTTGTAGAAGGAGTAGTAGTCTTTAAACATAAGGTAATTGGATAGAGTTTGAACCAAAGGGAGAGGGTGAACCCAAAAGGTCTAGAGATAGGCAGGCCTTAGTGGTTAGAAATACAGAATGGGTTTGTATCAGAGATGCCACACTATGGTACCTCAAGGACATACTGGTAAATTTACCCAGATCTAGACAAAGCATCTTCAGGATAAGATCATGACACCAGAAAAAGTACACTAGAATTGAGGCTCTTGAGCTTTTACATGAAGAAATGGGGTAAAGGAAATTATAAAAAAGATTCTAAGTAACAAAGGACAGATTCCAGCTGAGAATTTGACTGAGATATACATTGATGAAAGAGAGAGAGAGAGAGAAGAAGAAGAAGAAGGGAATTTAACAAAAAAGACAGCCCAAGGTTAAGTTCAGCAATGAGCTGGATTTGAAGAGTAAAGGAGACAAGCCTCTCAGCAATCACGGAGTCCCTCCCTGGCATTGTCTTTGTGATTCTGTTATCAAGAGTGGGCAGAAACTATCCTAGGACAGCAAATTAACATAATAGAAATCAGAACATATATTCAAATGATATGCAGAGGCTGGAACCTGAGCCAAAATAAATAAGAATAAATGTAACATTAAAAATTGTAAACTTTGCACTTTTAGGAAGTATAGATATTAGTACTCTCCTTCAGGATATGAATTACACCCTTATAAAAATAAGAATTACAGCTGGGCACAGTGACACACATCTATAATCCCAGCTGTTCAGTAGGCTGAGGCAGGAGAATTACAAGTTAGAGTCCAGCCTGGGTAGCTTTATGAGGCCATGTATGAAAAATAAAATTTAAAGAAAGGGCTGGGAATGTGGCTCAGTTGTGCACTGCTTGCCTAGCATGTGCGAGACACTGGGCTCATTCCCCATATCACCCAAAATGTAAATAAATATGTAAAAATTGCATATACTTGTCAGGGCTAAGGGCCTAAGGTTTCTAAAACATAGTCTTCTACGTCAATTACTACAGTGTCTAAAACCTTGATTTTTCATTGACTAGAATTAATAGACATTATATGTTGCAAAGGTATTTGATGAAAATTTCTGAAATGAAAACATTTTATTGACATGAATACTGTGATGGCCACTAATATTCTCATTAATAAAAAGAAAGGAAAAACAGATATATATTCTAGTGACCCTGAGCATCAAATGAATGGAGACCTTTTAAAAGATAAACAAGTTGCAGGAAATATATTAAATTTATTAAGTTAAAATCTGAAAAGGTTTAATAAATTATAAACATACAACTGTTAATGAATGATTCAACAATCTTAAGGGGAAAATGTGAGACTTTCTATTTCTTTAAGCTCCATCCAAGTCAATTTTGAAAGTAGTGAGTTCCACTAAGTCTTGCAATTCTCAGAGATCTTATCTAAATAATCATTGTCCATTCTGGCTGTCACATTTAAAGAGTGGAATTATAAAATGAACTCATGCATAAAAGGACAATCTCTTATGTGCCAATCCAAAAAGCTGAATAACAGATGTTTGAGCAATATGAGGATATATAGAAAGCTCTGAGAAGACCAAATGTATTCAGAAAGAGTTAAAGAAACTTTTGTTTTTACCTTGTATTTTCTGAAATTCAAAAATTGAATCAAAGTATGGGATCCAAAAGGTAGTTGATTTGTGTTTTAATTTTTTTTTGGGGGGGTGGAGGTCCCAGGGACTGAACTCAGGGACACTCAACCACTGAGCCACATCCCTAGCCCTATTTTGTATTTTATTTAGAGACAGGGTCTTGCTGAGTTGTTTAGCACCTCATTTTTGCTGAGACTGGCTTTGAACTCACTATCCTCCTGCCTCAGCCTCCAGAGTGACTGGGATTACAGTCATGCACCACCACACAAGGCTTAGGGGATTTAAATTTTAAAAGGACTGCCAATCATTCAGAATTGTACACACATGGGGCTGGGGATGTAGCTTTAGTGGTAGAGCATTTACTTAGCACAAGCAAGGTCCAAGTAGGCTCCCCAGCACCAAATACACACCAACACAATTAGAATTATACATACAGACTATAGACTGCCCCATGTGATTTTGGATCACCACACTGGAAGTATTTAAGACCATTTCTAGTGATTCTAAATAATAGAGGAATTTGAACCCTAACCTTTGGAAATTTATGATTACATGAATGGATATAGGATTTAGAAATTATCAATATTCTCATTTAATTTTCAAACTCTGGTCCATTGGCTGGTTCATTCTCAATCATCCTTTAAGTACTGTTTGGCTAATTATAAATTTGCATACACTTCATATAAATGTCAAGATATAGCAAAATAGGAATGTGGTCAATGTTAACTATTCTTTTTAAAATATCTGCTCCATCCATAATGACTTTGCTTACTTATGGAAATGAAAGCTAGTGTTACCCATAATAAAAACAACTTAACTAAGACATGTTTTTTGTGTGTGTGCTATTATTTATTACTGTCCCCAAATCCATTCTGCCTAAATTAACTGGCCACTGAAAATCAAAAAATGAGAAAAACAAGTTTACATTCTGAAGAAATTTGAATACAGACTGAACCATTCTGCCCGGTTCTTGGGTCGTTCCTCTGACTCAAAATAAATATGTTCGTATGATATTCCATGTAGGAGCTTAGCATATTTGAGATAAAGAGACGGCAAAGTTTACTTGCTTAACTAATTTACAGCTAAATAAAAGTAAGCCCTACTTTCCTACAGAGTGGAGATAACTAACATCAATACACAGGGAAGTTTTTCTTTTTGATCATTAGACAAGAAAAAGACCAATGGGGTTATTGATTTTAATTTTGTCATTTTTAAAAAAATATTTATTTATTTGTTTTAGTTATGTACAATGCCTTCAATTTTACGTGGTGCTGAGGATCAAACCCAGGCCATGCACATGCTAGGCAAGTGCTCTACCGCTGAGCCACAATCCAAGCCCTAATTTTGTCATTTTTAAAGCTAAAGAAACTCAACCCAAATGAGTCATATGATGTACCTAAAGTGCTAGCATTAGCCAGTGAAAAGTCAGGAGTAAAATACTTGTCCTAAACTCCAAATCACTGGTTCTTTCCCCCACTAATAATACCTTAGGTTACACTGTATAATTTCCAAAGCATGTTTCACCTGTTATCTCACTTACTTTTTTTGGGGAAAAAAAAAAAACTCTAAAAGTCAACTAACGAGGAAATAGGTATTGAAACTTATTGAAACTCAAAGATTTTAAACTAATCCATGTTTAAGCTATCAATATAAGACAAGTCCCTTGGTTAACTTCTACCCTTAACAGTCACTGCCCTCATGTGCCTACTGCCCTTACAACACGTCTAGCTGAAGATATTATTTGTATCTAAAACTGAACATGCCAAAATATGAACCTTAAAGTCGTGCCCATCCTCCATTATTACCTGCCAGTCCTATAGCCTTTTCAATCTTCTTCATGTATATCCCAATCATGAAACACATTCTAGTGTCTACCTCCAATACACATCCTCAATCTTTCAACTTCTTTCCAACTCCAAGAACACTATACTGACCCATGGCATCTTCATCTCTTGTCCCAATTATCACTACAGATTTCTGTCTAGTCTCTCTGATATCACTGTTGCCCATCTACAGCTTATTCTCGCAGGAGCAGTCAGATGAACATTTATGGAATATAAAGCATATTTTGGTGAAATTCTGTTTCAAATTATTTAGTGGACTTGCATCCACATATAAAAATTTAGAAACTTATACAGTATGACACAATCCCTTTTTTGTTCACCAAATCAACCTCATAGGATTCCTTCAAACATTACCCTTCCATCACTGACATTTTTTAAAACAAACAAAATTAACTTAATCCCTTGACACCTTTACTTGAGTCCTTCCTTACCTGAAATTCTCTTTCCCCATTCTTTGACCATCAATTCTAAATTAGCTACCTAGTGGCTTTCTATCATATAGACCATTAACAGTAACCAAGTGCAGAACAAGGGGGGAAATTTAGCTTAATAAATAAGTCAATCACTAATTCTACAGAATGCCTACCCCTATCTGGAGAATAGTCAAGATTTGAAGATCTCAGTCTTATATATTAAACATGAGAAAATCCTGATGAGACATACACAGAAAGCACACATTCAAAAGAACATTTTAAAAGTTGTGACAGTTCAATGCCAATTAAGATGCCCATACATGTGCAAAATAAAATCTCAGGATAGACATATCAGTATGCACTGTGCTAATATTATGCCAGGTTCCAAGCTAAGCACTTCATATGTATAACTCACTGAATCCTTACACTAGCCCTGTGACTTAGGTAGTAACACTTAGTGAGGAAAATGACATACAAGAGAAGTTAATAAACTATCCTGTCAAATTTTAGGCTTGGATACCTTCAGATTTACCAAGAAGTGACAAATTATTTTGCAGAATGGTTGTACAAACACATACTTCTATCCCAACAGCAGTCTATAACATTCCCCATTGATGCACAGCCTTGCCAACTCTTGACATTGTCATCAATTTTAACTTTTGCCAAAATGATAAATGTGAAATGAAAGCTTTCACAGTTTTGTTTGAATTTCCCTGATAAATAGTGAACATGAGTATCACTTCATGTTCATTGCCCATTAATGTCTCCTTTTCTGTGAAATATCTTTTTTGTACCTTTTCTTTAATAGTTTAATTACTTATTTGACTCATGGAAATTCTTTCTGTATTTATTTATTTATTTATTTATTTATTTATTTATTTATTTTGGTACTGGGGATTGAACTCAGGGGCACTCAACCACTGAGCCACATCCTCAGCCCTATTTTGTATTTTATTTAGAGACAGGGTCTCACTGAGTTGCTAAGTGCCTCGCCATTGCTGAGGCTGGCTTTGAACTCGCGATCCTCCTGCCTCAGCCTCCCAAAGTGCTGGGATTACAGGCGTGCGCCACCGCGCCCGGCTTCTGTATTTATTTTTAACATTTATTTTTTAGTTGTAGTTGGACACAATATCTTTATTTTATTTGTTTATTTTTATGTGGTTCTGAGGATCAAACCCAGGGCCTCGCACGCTCTACCACTGAGTCACAACCCCAGCCCCTTTTCTGTATTCTTTGTGATCTTTTGTTGATTTTATGTGTGGCAAATATTCTAGAAACTGCTAGTTACTACTAAAAGTGCAAAATAATGGAGACGTGGTTCTTGACTCCACCTGCCTTGCCCCTCACCTCTTTTGGATACCTGTATTTTTACTTCAAAATATGGATCTCAATGAATTAAAACTTTAAAATATAATTTTGCTAAATGTAGCAAAAACATTCCTATAGTTCATAATTTTAAAAAGTATTGTTTCCCAAAATACAGTATGTTCACTTTTCTAACAATTTGAAAGTTTGCATTTCACATTTAACTCATTGATTTTAATGGTTTGGATTATTATACATGATGTGAGGCAAGTACCCAAATTTATATGTTTCCTGATGAAAAACTAATTGCTTTCTCATGATTTTTTAAAGACTTCATCCTGTTTCCAGACTGATCTGAATATAGCAAAATTATCTGTGTCAGGTCTTTTTGTGATCTCTGCTTTATGCTTCATTGGGTTATTTGTTTATCCAGGTGAATTTCAACCTGTCTTAATTATTATGATAGAATATAGAGACAGTACAGCATTATACTTCAAAGAATGGGCTCTGGAACCAGTTTTCTCTTGTATGATTTACAGTTCCATCATCGCTAGCTGTGTGATCCACAGCAGGCTGCCTGACCTCTCTAGTATCCATTGTTAAATGGTGATAATAATTCTACCATTCCAAAGGTTACTTGTGAAGACTAAATGAGTCAATACAGACTTGAAATAGAACAACCCTATACAGTGTCT
Source organism: Tamias sibiricus (assembly GCA_025594165.1). Taxonomy (NCBI): domain Eukaryota; kingdom Metazoa; phylum Chordata; class Mammalia; order Rodentia; family Sciuridae; genus Tamias; species Tamias sibiricus. The sequence goes on from CM046671.1 coordinate 40,971,072, forward strand.
TGTATGCGTTAGTGCTTAGTATAAATTAGTAGTGCCTCAAAATTATATTTTAGAAAAGCCATTTCTTTCAGACTCTTGAGATAGCTGTGCAAAGGAAATAAAATCTGTTATTAGTTAAGCAGACAAAAACCACTTTCTTGTTGTCCTCGTCCCATTTTCAAAATGTAATTAATATTATCCTCTCTTCAGGTCATACCTGCTGTCCTCAAACCTGCTGTCATTTCTCCATGAAGAACTGTCCTTGAAGAGTGGTCTGGCCCCTTGCCCTGGCCCACTGCCAGCCTTCTGCTTATTTCCTGGGACCTGCCGTGTGATGCATTGTTTCCAGACTCAGCATTGTTTAATGTTCATATACCAAACAGTAATTGAGGTTTCCAGGAGATTATTCCTCCAACCAAATCTGTGCCAGTGCTGGGTCCAATCTGTCCAAGCTTCCATGGGAAACCATCCATCCAAATGCAAGGATGCATGAGCATGGTCGTCTGGCTGGAAAATTAGATGTCCCCCATGGTCCACTTGGCCTTGGAATCTTTGGCCTTGACAGTCCACATTTTAAGAGAAGGTCCATCTGTTAATGGAAAGATTCAGGCATTTATGAAGAAAGTCCTAAATGTCTGCATTTATTCAGTGAAACTTAGGCACAGATGTTAAAAAAAAAAAAAAAAAAAAGAAAGAAAGAAAGAAAGAAAAAAAATGACCATGCCCTCCCAGTTGTGATACATTCCATACACTGATGCATTGTGCCCAAGGCAGAATAAACAATAAATGTTTGTTGAATGAATAAATGATAATAATAATAATAATAATGATGATGATGATAGTATATTTTGTTTGTATAAATCTCCTTTCCCAAAAGGTTTTCTCACACATCTCATTTAAATTATAAAAACTTGGATGACCACACTCATCATAAGCTCTTCACATCAGCCTCAATTTTACCATTTAAAAACTGGAGAAATGACAAATATAGAGACTTTAATAAAATTGCACAACCAATTTTATCAAAATTATGCAACCCATCTTCTGGGAACTAATATCTACTAGAAATGCAAAAATAAGCACAGGCTAGTGTCACACCCCTCTAATCCCAGCTATTTGGGGGGTTAAGGCAGGAGGATTGTAAGTTCCAGGCCAGCCTGGGCAACTTAATAACAACCTATCTCAAAATAAATTGTTTTTAAAAAGAGATGGGCATATATACACAATGGAATTTTACTCAGCAATAAAAGAGAATAAAATAATGGAATTTGCAGGTAAATGGATGAAGTTGGAGAATATAATGCTAAGTGAAGTTAGTCAATCTCAAAAATCCAAATGCCGAATGTTTTCTCTGATATAAGGAGGATGATACACAGTGGTGTTGGGTCGAGGTACATAGGAGGATTAGGGTAACACTAGAAAGGTCAAAAGGGAGGGAGGGGAAGGAAAGGAGCAAGGGGGTATGGAGGGGAAAAAAAACAAGAAGGTGGTAAAATGAAATGGATATCATTATCCTAAATGCATGATTGAAGACTTGAATAGTACGAATATACTTTGTATACAGTGTTATGTAAAAAGATGCTCTATGTGGGTATTATGAATTGTAATACATGCTACTGTTATAAATACAACAACTTTGAATTAAAAAAATGAATTAAAAAAAATAGATGGGGGTATAGCTCAATGGTACAGTGCCTGACTAGCATGCACTGAGACCCTAGTTTCAGTCCCTAGTACTGCAAAGCAAACAAACGAAATGAAATACAAAGATGATTAGAATAAGGTTCTTCATCCACACCTGCCCTTGCCCACTCACCTCCAACTTCACAGTGTAGAAAAGCAACCAGTGTGTTAACACAGAAGTATAAAGCAAACTTTAAAATGCTCTCGTAGAAATGTGTATGAAGCATTGCTAGAACCAGTATGATAAAGGTCTAAATTCTACTTAAAAGGGCAAAGAAAGGTCTTAGATAATCAATAGAAACACCAAGATAAAGGAAAAGAAGTGACAGTGTTAGCATACAGGAGGAATAAGGTGGTTTTGCCTTCAGACTTTTATTAGGACTATAAAGTAAAGATGCATGCAGGGTAGGTTAAAGGGAAATGCAAATTAAGGTTAGACAAAGGGAACAAATGGGAAACTGCCCCAAATACTACCAACTTTAAAAAGTAAGAATATTTGGGAAATTTTATGTCATGATACAGATGTTGAATACTGTATTTCATATTTTATTACATGATCCTGTTGGTTCCCATCCAGTATTCAGTCTCTCTTCCTTTGTACTTGTAAATCTGTTTGTTCAGATATCAATTAACTGAATCCTTGAAATCTGCCTTTTTACTGTGCTTTTTCTTATGTAAGCCAAAACTTCTTCGTGGCTTTAACCAATTAGTTTGTGTTTTATTTTTTCTTCACTTGCAGCACAAAGCATTCTGAAAATATCTTGTTTATATCATGGAAAATAATGATGTCAGAGAAAATAAAATACATTTTCTACCCTAGAAAAAGCTGATGGTTCTGTGGCCATGTAACTATTTAATCAGCAGGGCTAACACAATGAATACAAACCAATCAATCGGGGATAGCACCTTGATTCTAAAAGTTAGGTAATCCAGAGTAGGGTCACGCTTGCGAACATGCACCTGAATGGTATCCAATGAATGATGACCTCAGCTGATCATTCACCTTTCTATAGTTAATGTAAACCCACTCCCACTCTGAAAATTTACCAGACCCGAATTCCACTCTTAAACTTCTCTTTTTTTCCACTGAGTACTGTCTTGTTTTTTTTTGAATTTTTTATTGTTGCATTATAATTATACACAATAGTGGAATTTGTTGTTACCTGTCCATATATGCACACCATATAATAATACAATTTGGTCAATTTCATTCCCTACCCTTTTTTTCCCCCTGCCACCCACCCACTGCTCTGGTCCCCTTCCTGTATTCTACTGTTCTCCCTTTTATTTTCATAAAACTCCATTGTGTATATATACCACATTTTCTTTATCCATTCATCTATTGACAGACACCTAGGTTGGTGCCATAGTTTAGCTATTGTGAATTGTACTACTATAAATATGAATATGTATGTATTGCTATATTATGCTTACTTTAATTCTTTAGGATAAATACTGAGTAGTGGTATATCTAGGTTATAGAACAGTGTAAAAGTGTTCCTTTTTCTCTACATCCTCACAGATTTGTTTTTATTTGTGTTATTGATAATTCTCATTTTGACTGGAGTGAGGTGAAATCTCTCTGTAGTTTTGATTTGCATATCCCTAATTGCTAAAGGGGTTGAACATTTTTTATGTATTTGTTGACCATTTGTAATTTTTCCTTTTAAGAATTCAGTTCATTTGCCCATTTAATGATTGGGTTATTTTTCTTAATGATCACGAATTTTTTGAGTTCTTTATTTAATCTGTATATTAATCTGTCAAAAGAGAAGCTATTAAAGATTTTCTTCCATTATATGGCTTCTCTCTTCATGTTCTTGTTTCCTTTGCTCTACAGAAGCTTCTTAAATTGATGCCATATCCCACTTATTAATTCTTGGTGTTATTTTCTGAGCTTTAGGGGTCCTATTGAGGAAGTTGTAGCCTGAGTCCAGAAGTTGGAGTGTTGAACCTACATTTTCTTTTAACAGTGGTAGAGTTGTTTCCTAAATGTCTTATACATAAAATCACGTATATAAAGTCACAATTCTTCTTTATTCCAAGAGCGTGCTTGACCAGTATCTTTCAAATAAATAAACAATATATAATCTTTTCTGTTTTCTGCTTTGTACTTTGGTTGGAGACCTCATCGTTTGATAGACCTACTGAGAGTTTATCATTTGGGGCCATATTACTAATGTTTTGTAAATAATGTAAAGGAGTCTAGTCAATGTTTTGACATTGTCTCTGGCTCCTCCTTCTTTATAATAGGGACACTGAGACTCAAGCCTGTAGTTTATCCAAAGATTCAATGTGAACACTTGTAGTTATTGCTCATTCAGTTCTCAGAATATCTTTTGGGTAAAACAAATAATCTTGTGGAACATAAGACTAAGTCTTCCAATTAAAAAAAATAAGACTATAATAGGCTAATGTTTAAGGGTTGTGTGAAATGAGTTCAGTGGTATTTAAGCAGATTTACTACTAGGGACATACTCTATTGAAAAGAATCACATGAGGGATAGTTTAGGATAGAATTTTCTTTCAATGCAAAGAACCACTTTCTCCCTCATTTGGCTCATAAGCTAGATTGCTTTATTTGAAATCTCTTAATTTCTCATTAACTCCTAGTAAAGATGTACTATTTGCACTATGCTATCTTTAAAAAGTGATAATTTCATGTCTTTCATATAAGCAGAATCTGATTACAACCAGTATCAGTCTTTATATTAATGAGTAGCTCTTTGTCGCCTAGACAAACAAATGATCTTTATGAATATCAGTCAAAGAATTCATTGTTCATGCAGCAAGAGATAATATAGTAATTTATGAAATGTAATTTGGAAGATGTTGTCACCAAAAGGATCTTCCTAATCTATATATGAATAATGCTTGGTTGAGTTTGAAATGCAAATACCAGAAGGATAACATATCAAGTCACTACTATTTATAATTTTTTAGTTAATAAAATTAATTTATCCTGTTTCAGGAGGGCTGAAGGGTTCTATGAGAACAGGAAGTAAGTATCTGATAGGAGAAGTTTTTGAATAGCCAAAAAAGCAGAAGAGTGATAAAGCACATTCACGTTATACTACACATAAGGTAATCCCCAAAGGTGTCACCCAGTAAACCCGCAGGCAGCACTGTCTACCATTAACTACCTGTGGGAGCCAGGCACATAGAAAAGCAGCATCCCTCACTGAGAGAATCAACTCAGAGGGGGGAAGATTTATTTTGGCTCATGTTTTCAAAGGTCTTATTTGTCCTGGTCAGCAACTCCAAAGCAAAGATAGAAGGGTGTGGTGGAGGAAAGCTGTTCATCTCATGACAGTCATGAAACAGGCAGAGAGCCAGGGACAAGATACAGTAGCCCATTCAGCTTTGAATCCCTCAATGGATTAATCCAATCGCCTTCCTAATGGTCCCACCTGCTGCACTGATGACCTAGTCTTTAATACATGAGCCTTTGGAGGACATTCCACATCCAACCCATAACACTGCTGTCAGTGGCAGCTTCCTTGCTTCATGTTAAAATTAGGATGCTAAAATATCATTAAAATAAATATCTCCAGTTTTAAATCACTTTAAAATATACAAAAGTCAGAGGTTATTGGCAAATAAAACAAATTTGTTAGTTTTGATCAGGAAGTTGAGCAACCTTGCTATGCATGACCAACTTCAGTCAGAGAAAAACAAGGTGAAAATTATTTGGATTATACAAATAAATGTTCACATAAGACTTGAGAGAGAGGGTTAATAGAATAAAAGTATTATGTCTTTAATTTATGTAATATTTTTAATGTAAGGGGCCATTTTATTACTGGTTTACATATATTCAAATTGATGTGCATTTCTTTCAATTCTATTCAGTTAAGCTGTAGAGATAAGGTCAGTTCTCATGCATATTCACCCAAGGTCAGATCTCAAGAACTGCTGTTTTCTGAAGGGTTAGCCTGCATATTGCCTGAATTAATTCTGTTTTCTCCAATGTAATCAACTTTTTGGGTGTTTATGATAACTAATGCAGTGTTATGTCTTTGTTTTAAAGGAATAGACAATTGTGTAGTTTTTCAGAGATTTACTTTTTCCTAGTATAGGTAAATTTTGTTTATTTGAAAATTAGTAAAACAAGTACAATTTTTCAATTATGTTCATGTCTATGTATTAGAATTTGTAGATATTTAACATTTACAGAACCCATCATCAGAGTGAATTTATTATACACTCCCTATTCAAATTGGTTCTTTTATTTATTTGGGGGGATGGGTGCCAGGGATTGAAATCAGGGGCAGTCAACCACTGAACCACATCCCCAGCCCTATTTTGTATTTTATTTAGAGACAGGATCTTACTGAGTTGTTTAATGCCTTGCTTCTGCTGAGGCTGGCTTTGAACTCATGATTCTCCTGCCTCAGCCTCCCAAGCAGCTGGGATTACAGGTACGCACCACCACACCTTCCTTTGAATTGGTTCTTGAAATTCCACTTAAATCTTTTTTTTTTTTTTTTTTTTTTTTTTTTTTTTTTTTTTTTTTAGTTGAAGAAGTTAGAAAGTGAAGAAAAGCTACATTTCCTAGATTTTCCTTTATCTGGTAATTTGGATATGATTTCGGTTACCTTAATTTGATGCACTTTGGATGTCTACTGAAATGTTGAGATGTGGAGGAGTCCAAACCTTGTGCTGTGGCAATTGGAGGAGGCATCTTCGTAATAGCTAGCCTCTGTGTTCCACTGTCAACAACCGTGCACCCGAGAGGGCTACTGTGATGGCAGAAACACTGTCACTGATTATAGCAGCAGTGGCTTTATATCTCTGGACTTAGGCTGAGGTAGTGTGAACTCTAAAACAATCCAAAGATGGCAATAATTTTTGGAATGTCCAATTTCATCTCTTAAAACTCTTTCTATTTGAAATGCCAGAAGTAGTGTGTATTTCTAGCACTAAAGCAAGACTGAAACACCTTAGCAACTCAGAGTTACTTCTGTGTTTTAAGTTATTTGTGACTTTAAAAATAAAACAACCTACTTATAGCTCAAATTAGCTCTATACTTAAGCAAATGAAAGCAATTAGAAGTTGAACCTCCTCTCATCTGACCAGCATCCCTAGTAGTACCTTTCAATTTTCATTAGAAAGAATTCATTCATGTGTCTACTCTACCACTGTATTATGACTTTTGGAAAACTGTAATTTTCTATTGTTTTTTTAACTTTTTTAAACTTTCTTCACATGAAATCTTTAACACCTGTTTTACTTTCTTCTATGAGCATATGCAATTTCAGAGGTTTCACAGACACTTCTTGCATGCACTCGGAGCTGATGCTAGTCAGGCTGAGAATGTTTAGGGAAGAATTCTCAGTCAGTCACCAATTTGCCTCTCAATGAATATTTGGCAACATATAAAAGTATTTTTATTGTTGCAGTTAGGGGTAGGGTGCTATTGGCATCTAGCTCATAGAAGTGAAAAATCCTGCTAAACATTCCTACGTTGCAGAGACCAATCAACCACGAAAGAGAATTATTTCACCTCAGTTCCTGGCAACAAACAATCTGATCTATGTCTCTATAGACATACATACTCCAAAAAATTTTCTACATTGGAATCACATATGTGACCTTTTGTGCCTTGTTTCATTTTTCCAATTATTTTTGAGGTTCATGCATGAAATAGTATATATAGTAATTGTTGTTCAGAGCTGAAAAAATATCATTTTATGTGTATACAATACTTTTTTCATCCATTCATTTATTGATGGACATTTGTTGCTTCCACATTTTGACTGTTGTGAGAAATGCTACTGTAAACACACATGTACAAATATTTGTTTGTACACAAGTTTAAAATTATTGAGGGTACACACCTAGAAGTAGAATTGTTATGACATAGGTGGTTCTGTGTTTAATACTTTGAGCAACTGCCAATCTGTTTTCTACAGTAGCTGCAACAGTTCACATTTCCACCTGCAGTGTATGAGGGTTCAAATTTCTTCACATCCTTGCCAACATTTGTTATTTTCTTTTGGTTTTCTTTTGTTTTGTTCTGTAGTATTTTGAGATTGAACCCAGGGATGTTCTACCACTGAGCTAAATCCCCAGCCCTTTTTATTTTGAGACAGAGTCTCACTAAGTTGCCAAGATTAGCCACAAACTCGTAATTGTCCTGCATTAGCTTCCTCAGCCACAGAGATTATAGACATGTCTGGCTTGTAAGAACAGTTTGTTTTCTGGATACTAAATTATCGTCAGATGACTGATTCACAAATATTTTCTCCAATTCTATATCTTTGCACTTTCCTTTTAATTTCTTTTGATGCAGTAAAGTTTTTAATTTTGATAAAGTCCTATTTACCTATTTGCTCTTGTTGTTTATGCTTTAGGTACTATAGCTAAGAACCCTACACCAAATCCAAGGTCTTAGAGTTTTATCTAGACTTAAGCATTCACACTGAGGTTGTTGATTCACTTTCAGTTAATTTCATATAGGGTACAAAGCAGCGTCCACCTTCCTTCTTTCATGTGTAGACACCTACTGTTAAAGCAGCATTTGTTGAATAGACAGTTCTTTATCCATCAAACAGTTTTAGAAACCTTGTCAAAAATGCTTTGGCCATAGACATATGTGTTTATTTCTGGACATTCACTTTTATTCCATTGATCTGTGTGTTTGTCCTTATGCCAGTACCAACTGTTTTCATCATAATAGTTTTGTAGTGAACTGTGAAGTTGTGGGGAGTGTGTTATTCCTCTTCAATCTTCCTTTTCAAGGTCATTTTTGCTCACTGGGACCCCTCACAACTTCATATGAATTTAAGGTTCAGCTTTTCCATTTACGTAAAAAAGGCTGTTAGGGTTTTTATAGGGACTATACTGAATCTTGAGATTGCTTTGGGTAGTACTGTGTAATACTATTATTATGCCTTAATAACATTCATTCTTTCAATTCATGAATATTTCATGCATCTCCACTTATTTAGGTATTCTTTAATTTCTTTTAACAGTGTTGTATAGTCTTCCATGTACAAGACTTTTACTTCCTTGGTTAAATTTATTCCTAAGATTTTTATTATTTCTGATGCTATTGTAGATGAACTTGACTAAAACAAAGAAATAATAAGGAAAAAAACAGTCAAACATATTAGAAGACAAGATTACAACCATGAGATCCAACAAAAAACAACAGAAATTAGAATTTAACCCAAGGGGCTTTAGTTAGTTCGAATTTTCACATACAAAGTACAGAGTAGTGAAGGAGCCTATAATCAAGGAGATAGCTAAAGATTGCGGTTAGCTGAGAGCCATAAAAGATGTTCTAGTTTCCACCTGATAGTAATACATTATCCAAAGAATCTTTGTATGCCCGTGAACACTGCGTGACGCACCTGTAAGCTCGAGCTGTAAGCACGTGTCCTTGTTAAAGCGATATGTATATAACTGGGTGAGTTTAGTTAGTGTGTGTGGGAAGAAGAAGAAGGTGGTGGTTGGAGTTAGAGCGTTTGGAGTGATTGCTGGAGCCGGAGAGAGAAGAAGAATAAAAGACCTTTTTTCATTTTCATCCTGCCTCCGAATTTTCCTGCGGCATTCGTTGCTCCAAGGCGGTTTCCGCTTCAGGCAGCAACAAGTGGTGGCCTGTACGGGGAATTCGGCGGCAAGGTAAGAAAAAAGAAAATTTAAAAATATGGGAGCGAATATAACAAAAAGTTGGTTTATAAAAGCCACGAATGAAATTTTTGATAGCGAGAACTCAGAGGATAGTGAGAAAAGTGAACAAGAAAGCATATCCTCTGACTCAGTTGAGACCAGCAAGGAGAGCAGTAATATAAATTCAAAAGTAAGAACTGCAAAAGCCATCAGAAGCTTAATAAAAATAGCTGAGGAGTATGTACTCTCCTTAGAAGCTGAAACTCAGGATACTAGTGAAAGTGATAATAGTAACAAGGAGCCAAACCATGAGAGTACGGTCTCCTCCACTGAGCCAGTTAGGAATTATGAAGCTAGTAGTGAGGAGGAATCAAAAAGCGATTCAGGGAGCACAGTCTCCAATAAAAAGAACAAAAAGAAATTAAAAAAGAGAAAAGACCGTCAAATAGAGGAACCACTAGTGCCCTCTGCTCCTTCATGGATAGAATACCTAACAGAAACAATAAGGAGTATTGATCAGAATGTACGTGCCCTTGAGGTAGAAATTGGCAGCCTTTCTGAGCGCTTATACGCTCTCGAACAACATAGACCGCAGGAGCACCTAGAACTGCCAGTATTTCAAAATGAACAGGGACAAAGATATCACGAGTCCCTAGACTTTAAAACAATAAAGAATTTTAAAGAGGTGGTAATGACCTATGGGCCTCAAGCTCCGTTCACATTAAGTATGATAGAGTCACTTAACACCCTAACCTTAGCCCCCTCAGATTGGAAAAGTCTATGCAGAGCGGTACTAAGTGGGGGACAATACCTAATCTGGAAAACTCAATTCCAGGAACTTTGTTCAGAAATAGCAAAGAGAAATGCTGCAGCAGGTTTCCCTCAACGCAATATAGATATGCTCACAGGGGAGGGTCAGTTCGCCGAACTACAAAATCAGCTACAATACGATCCAGGTGTGTATGCCCAGATACACACTGCAGCTGTGAAAGCCTGGAAGACAATCTCAGGCACAGGGGATCTGCAAGGCAGCCTATCAAAAGTTATACAAGGGCCTAACGAACCTTACGCTGATTTTGTAGATAGACTCTTAAAAACAACATCTAGAGTTTTTGGCGAAGTCGAGCAGGCTATGCCTCTAGTTATCCAATTAGCGTACGAGAATGCTAATAAATATTGCCAGGATGCAATAAGGCCGTGGAGAAGTAAAAAAGACTTATCAATTTATATCAGACTGTGCAAAGACATTAACGAGGCTGTTATCACAGGCAACGTAATTGCTGCAGTGATGAAAAATTCCTCCCCTCAAAATTCCCAAAGGTTTCAACCTAGAACAGGATATTCCAGACAAAAGTATTATAATCAACCAAGATATGCTAAGCAATATCCCCCAAGGGTAATAAGATCAAATTCATACCGTGCTCCAGGCCGATGCCCCAGGTGCAAAAAGGGTATACATTGGGCCAATCAATGCCATTCCAGATATGATATATATGGAAATGATTTATCAAGGATTTCAAAAAACGGGGCACGGGGCCCAATGCCCCGGGGCCCACAAATGTACGAGGCACTAGAGGAGGAATGCGCACTAGAGGAGGAATGCCCTCAGATCCAAATGATTCCTCGTCACAATCCCTCCTACCCATTAACTCCCTTATCAGAGGGACAAGAGGAAGTGCAGGATTAGATCTCTGTTCTACTGCCCGGATGGTCCTGACACCTGAAATGGGGGTTCAGCTGATTCCTACGGGAATCAGGGGACCTCTCCCTTCAGGAACTGTGGGACTAATCCTTGGGCGTAGTTCCAAGAGTTTATTAGGCTTTAATGTTATACCAGGGGTTATTGATTCAGATTATAATGGAGAGATTAAAATAATGCTAAGTACACACAGGGGCATCATCTCCGTAAATCAAGGAGACAGAATCGCACAGCTGCTCCTCATTCCCAGTCTCCATAGTTCTTTTAAAAGCATGCCACAAAATAGAAATAGCAGAGCATTCGGTTCCACTGGTTCAGGACCTATGGCTTTCTGGGTTCAGGATTGTTCACGGAGGCCGATGTGAAAATTAAAAATTCAAGGTATAGAGATGGAGGGGCTGATTGATACAGGAGCTGACTCTTCCATCATAAATCTACAACAATGGCCTAAGCACTGGCCTCTGCAGAAAGCCTCAACCAGTTTAAGAGGCTTGGGATATAGTAATACCCCAGCACAAAGTGCTGTAATCTTAAATTGGCAAGACAATGAAGGCCATACAGGAACATTCCAACCTTATGTTTTAAACAGCTTGCCAGTTACCCTATGGGGAAGAGATATCTTACATCAAATGGGGCTACACCTAGCAACCAAGCCTGCAGGTGTTAAGAATAAAAATCCTAATCATAATAAAAAAGGCAAAGGACATTTTTTCTAGGGGCCACTGAGAAAACAATTTTAAAAATACCATGGCTCTCTAATAAGCCAGTTTGGGTCCCTCAGTGGCCCCTATCCAAAGAAAAATTGCAAGCGGCCCATCAATTAATTAAAGAACAATTAGAAGCAGGACACATAGAGCCTTCCACCTCTCCCTGGAATTCTCCCATATTTGTAATTAAGAAAAAGTCGGGAAAATGGAGACTATTACAAGACCTAAGACAAATTAATAAAACAATGCAAATTATGGGACCTACCCAACCTGGACTTCCTAATCCTGTAGCTATTCCAAAAAACTATTACCTTATAACTCTTGATATAAAGGACTGTTTCTTTTCCATTCCCCTACATCCTCTGGATGCCCCCAGATTTGCTTTTTCAATTCCTTCTATCAATAATAATGGCCCTGATAAAAGATATCAATGGAAAGTATTGCCACAGGGAATGGCAAATAGCCCTACAATGTGCCAACTATATGTGGACAGAGCTATACAGCCCATTAAAAACAAATATCAAGACCTCATGTGTCTACACTACATGGACGATGTTTTATTAGCTCACCCTAATCAAAAAATCTTATTTAATATATTTAGTGAAATAACAAAAAATTTTAAAAAATATGGATTATATATAGCAGAAGAAAAAGTTCAAAGCAGATCACCTATACTATATTTAGGCTTTAAAATCATGGATACTTTTGTTAAACCCCAAAAAATTCTAATAAGTAAAGAACATTTGACCACCCTCAATGATTTCCAAAAATTATTGGGAGACATTAATTGGCTTCGCCCTACACTAAGCCTCACTACTGGACAATTAAAACCTTTATTTGACATCCTTCACGGGAACCCTGATCCATCCTCACCTCGAACATTAACTCCTGAGGCCAGGAGAGCTCTAAAATTAGTAGAACAGGCCATTGAAAGATCCCATTGCGATAGATTTGATTTTGCACAACCACTAATATTGATTATTATTCCTTCACAATATACACCAACAGGAGTATTTTGGCAACAGGGACCTATATTATGGATACATTTGCCTGTCTCTCCTAAAAGTACAATTGAGTCTTATACCTCCATGGTGGCTAAACTTATTCTTCAAGGACTTAAAACCTCTACTAAAATATTTGGAATTCATCCTGCTACTATTATTACTCCTTATTCATCGTCACAGGTTGAATATTTGTGCTTCAATGATAATGATTGGGCTATAGCTAGATGCTCTACTTCTGCAAATTTTGACAATCATATTCCTAAATCTCCTATACTGTCCTTTTGTATCAATCATCCTATCATATTCCCACAGGTAATAAAAACTCAACCCATTCCTAAAGCATTTAATGTATTTACAGATGGATCCTCTAACGGTACTGCTGCAGTAGTCACTCAAAATGAAAAAATGATTCATATCACTAATCAAAAATCAGCTCAATTAGTGGAACTCGAAGCTATAATAATAGCTCTGGAAAATTTTAAAGAACAGCCTATGAATATTTTTTCAGACAGCCACTATATTGTACATGCTGTCCCTAAATTGGAGCTAGCAGGTCCAGTAGCACCACATACTCCAGCTTTTAAATTGTTTTCTCAAATCCAAAATCTCCTATGGCAACGAAAAGAACCTTTATTCATAGGTCACATAAGAGCTCACACTAATCTGCCTGGTCCTCTCCATGAAGGTAATCAAAAAGCTGATGCCCTCACTAAAACAATATTTATATTTACTACAGTACAACAAGCTACTTTATTTCATTCCCAGTTCCACGTTAACAGCACTACCTTAAGACAAAAATTTAAAATCACAAAAGAACAAGCTCGTAGAATTGTAAAAGAATGTCCATCTTGTGTAACACTTTTGCCCAATCCACATTATGGGGTTAACCCACGAGGTTTGATGCCCAATCATTTGTGGCAGATGGATGTCACACATGAGCCAAGTTTTGGAAAATTACGATTTATTCATGTCACCATAGATACATGCTCAGGCATGATTTTTGCTTCTTTACATTCCGGAGAAAAAGTTAAAGATACTATATCTCATTGTCTGCAAGCTTTTGCTGCATTGGGCATCCCCAAAATGCTTAAAACAGATAATGGCCCTGCATATACATCCACATCCTTCAAACAATTTTGTACAAAGTTCAATATTATCCACAAAACAGGTATCGCTTATAATCCTCAGGGACAAGGAATAATTGAAAGAGCAAATCGGACACTTAAAAATATGTTACTAAAGCAAAAAGATGGAAACTGGAAAAATCCTAAGGACAGATTGGCAGTTGCCCTGTTTACCCTAAATTTCTTAACTTTAGATTCTAATGGACATTCGGCTGGAGATAGACACTGGAACCCACACCAACAACATAAACCTTTGGTTTACTGGAAGGATGTTCTCTCAGGTACATGGAAGGGTCCAGACCCAGTATTAATTTGGGGGAGAGGATCTGTTTGTGTTTTTCCAAAGCACGAATCCTCTCCAATATGGATACCATCTAGATTGATAAAGCAGGTACAAAGTCAAAAGGATCAAGACGAAGTTATTGAGGAGTCTAGATTGAATAAACAAGTACAAAATCAAGAGGACCAAAATGAAGGTATGGAGTGATTCCCTTAAGAGTCCTCCATTAAATTTACAACTTAAATTTCATCTTCCTGGCCGGGACAAGAAGATCTCTCTTCAGTGTATACACAATTGTATTTTTTTCTTTTATATATGTCTTTATGTCTGTGCATTTGTCTAAATTTCATGTTAATGTGATGTCACAAATATATGTTTATATGTGCGTCTGTCTAGTGTGACGTCACAAATAATTAAGCGCTTAAAAAAAAATAGGTAGATAGATATAGATCCAAATAACGTTAATTCATTTAAGCTTAGAATATTCTAATTAGATAATCAATAGATAGATAGATAGATAAATAGATATTCATATAAGTTCAGAATATTTTAATTAGATAATCAATTATAATGATAATCAATTTTGATTTATAGTTGTCTCCGGGACTTCTCTTCAGCTGTGAATATGTTTAATGTTGTATAACCTGATATTTTGGTGTTCCGACAGAGGATCGTTTATTTGTTATTAACTTCATTTGTTTAGTAGCTGATTAATTTGAATTATTTCAACAGGTATAGGATTGCTGTGTATATAGAGACTCGAGGATTCCAGCTAACAAATTATTTTTCCAAAGTGCCTTTAGCTTTTCTTTATCTTTAATGCAGTAAACACCCTCAGTTTCTCTTTGATTATTTCTGAATGTGATATTTTGCCAGCTTGTGTTTGTGGGAGCTTAAGCAGCAATGTGTGTGAGCAGAGATCAACTTTTATTTTCTACTCTAATAATTCTTTTTAGTTTGACAGCTCACCTTTTGATCTCAGTGCTGGAATAGCACTGCCTTTCCCTTAATAATGGATGCTTGAGTTTTTAGGTAGCGGGCCCTGAAGATTTGCCGGTGGAAATGTCTAGACATAAAAAAGACGGCTGATGCTACAACTGCAGGGACCGCGGTCGCTGCAAGCATCCCTGCTGCTCAAGCATCAAACAACCTAACCAGCAGTGTGGCCTCTGCTCTGCATGCATGGGGTCTCCTGAATCTATGTGTTATAACTTATGGACATTTTGATTTTTCATTATTTTGGGACATTACGGGACAATGCCTTGCGGGTATTTGTCTAAGAGAACTCAGTGCGTTACTTGATGAAACCAAGGGCAGCTGATTGGCTTAAAGAACTTGATACGCTATGGAAACTTGGCTCGTCAGCCTTAAAGCCGCAGCATCTCCTAAAAATTGGACGGCTGTTAGTCAACACACAGTCGATCCTGAAGGGCTCTATTGGATGGCTGGTTAGCCTATGACGGGTAAGATCCCCAGAAGGGGACAACCTAAGACACGGCACAGTCGCACGGGACAGTCTAATGTGGCCGGCATGTCACCTAAGCCAGGAGTCAGGACAGCCTAGACTCCCATGACGGGTAAGAATGTCGGTTGCACATGGATGTCCTAGAACATCCCCTCTTTTAAAACTAAAAGGGGGAAATGAAGGAGCCTATAATCAAGGAGATAGCTAAAGATTGCGGTTAGCTGAGAGCCATAAAAGATGTTCTAGTTTCCACCTGATAGTAATACATTATCCAAAGAATCTTTGTATGCCCGTGAACACTGCGTGACGCACCTGTAAGCTCGAGCTGTAAGCACGTGTCCTTGTTAAAGCGATATGTATATAACTGGGTGAGTTTAGTTAGTGTGTGTGGGAAGAAGAAGAAGGTGGTGGTTGGAGTTAGAGCGTTTGGAGTGATTGCTGGAGCCGGAGAGAGAAGAAGAAGAAAAGACCTTTTTTCATTTTCATCCTGCCTCCGAATTTTCCTGCGGCATTCGTTGCTCCAAGGCGGTTTCCGCTTCAGGCAGCAACAGAGTAGCACACATACACACATACATAAACACACAAATATATGTATGTATATACATATGTATTATAGATGTGTATTATTTTAAGAAGATTAAAGAAAAGATCACAAATTTTAGCTCTGAAATAGAATATTTTAAGGAACACAGCATAGTTGAAAAGAACAAAGAAAAGGTCCCTACCTGAAAATATACAATAAAATAAAAAGCTGTAGCCATGTGTTTGGCTGACTCTTCTTTTATTATAACACGAATAGGTGATATATTATTATTTATTAACATTTATTAGTGACAGATCCTTTTCTAAATGAGTTATGTCTTTTAGTACATTTAATCCTTATGGCAATTTGATGAGATAAATAGCTTTATTATCTCAGTTTTCAGATAAGAAAATGGAGACAAAGAAATCATGAAGAACTTACCTAATATCACAAAGCTGGTAAATGCTGAAGTCAGGGTTTAAATTTCAATCCCAGAATCCTGAGGTGCTAGAAGCAGAAATATTCTCTTAACATCAATATATCAGTTCTTTACAGAAATACATGTTTCTTTGTCAAATTTGGAAAATCTGAGATTTAACTTTTTCTAAAAATGTAATTTCATTCTGCGAATATAAAACACTAACTATATATGAGAGTCTTACAATGTTCGTTCCAGAAAAAAAAAAAAAAAAAAGAAAAGAAAATATGCATTGCCTGCTAAATTCAACAGGGCAAATAATTCAAGCAGGAGAATTTCAAAGTAATTGAAATGTTACATATGACCTGGGCCTTCATGGATGGAAGTATTTTTGGATTTGAAGAAAGAGAAGAAAGACATTACAGGCAGAAGGAGTAGCACTTGATGTATTCAAGAGTCATGCCTGGTCCCTTGTGCCTGCAGCATAGAATACATAAAATACTGAAAGAAAAGTTTGGTCAGGAATGAAAGGCAAAAAGTGTGTCGGGGGGGATTGCTAATAACCTGATAACGTGAGGAGTGGTTTGGTTTGAACTAATCTTGTGTGGCATTTATGCTAATCTTTAAATAAAATTAAATTATCAAGGGCTTTGAATAAGGCAATGACATAATCAGGAAGTATTTTAGAAGATGGCAACAATATACAGCACAGATTGAGCAAGCAGACCAGTTTGGAAGCAATTGCCATGGTTGAGAAAAGAGAAAGTTAAAGACTCTTCTAAGTCAATGGCTAAAAAATAGAACAGATTTTTAAATGTAGTGTAGATAGAACTCAAGCAAAATGGATTGGAAACAATCTATTAACTTACGGTTTTAAATTGAAGAAAATGAAGCCCTTGTTACATGACTTGAACAATCTATACAATTACTGCCAGCATCTTTTTGTAGAGTTGCCATAAATTTGAGGGCATTTACTTCAAAAATATATTTGCATTGTCTTGACTTCTTTGTGCATATTATCTTAATTCTCAGCATCCTCTTGACTCATCACAAGTTGACTTATTATGGAATTAAAAATAGCCTGAGCCACCCTTTTAATATTCAACCCACTTCTACTGCAGTTGCACTCTTTGAGTCTGGAAAACACTCACTCCTTGGGAACTTAGTTTTTCTTAAAAATTACAGGATATAGGTCTAACCTAGTCTCTGATCAATCCATTCCCTTTAAAATCAATTCATTCCCATAATTATTTATGTCCCATGAAGAAATAATTCCTTCAAGTGTTCGTTGTAAATAAGGCTCGAGCACTTCTTGTTGTATGCTAAGGTGACTTTTAAGAATCTCCGCAATTCTGCAACTCTGCTCTCTGTCTGCATAAGAGGGTGGCATGTCTTTCTTGCTCCTTGCACTGTGCTCTTCCACCTCCAGTGAATCAGGAAGAAGGAAGCTGAGATATTTGGAATTCTTAACAAAACACACTCCTGAAAGAGCTGCTCAGTCTTTTACTGAGATTGGGGTCCAGCCTCTGAGTGCAGGGACTGTCACACTAGAAGACTAGTTAATATTGCACGTTGACTGAGAGGCAGGTGAGGAATCCTCATGGCACATTATCTTTAGGCTTGCAAACCTGTTGTCTGTCACCTACAGACTTTCTGGATGTCATTCAAGAGAGATCACCTGTACAAGAAGCAGAATTTTGCATTATCCACTGACTGTTCCTATAGGACTGAGATGGCACCACAAACCAGAGAAAACTGCTACTGGCAATCATTTAACTATGTGAACCAGCTGCGCTCCAGGCTTCCTAGACCTGAGATTGACTAGTAACACAAATAAGCCTGTGTAGACATCTTCCTCTGTCCTTTAGACTGTTGGTTGTGTGGAAGCTCAAATTTTGAGGATCGCCTCTGTCTTCAGGCACCTCCCTCCAAGTCTACTTTCTCTGACCAGGCATGAGACACCAACCCAATTTTTGTCACACAAATACTCACACAGTCAAGAACAAAACAAAATAAAAGATTAAAATAACTTTCTTAATGAAAGCATTTAAAAATGCAGTTATTATTATTGAATAAACGGAAATAGTAAAGGCAGTTTAGGGGACATTTGCTGATGCAACAGCGTGACTACTTTCCACTCTCACAGAAAATGCTCCTGTTCTGAAGTGTCCTGTTGGCCCTCCTGAATGGCTTTCCTGACTGGCCGTTCTCCTCCAGAGGGCCACTGCCTCTTGACATTTGGGGGACTACAGTTAACTCCCTCTGTCTACTTTCTTCCCTTCTTCTTCAACTGAGAATCCTCTAAAGTTTCATTTTTCTCAATTATCTTAGTTCTATTTGACAGATTTAACTGTTTGAATTTTTACTAAAATTCATTCCCTTAAAGCCAGAGTTAAAAATTATAAACATCTGGATTTCTTACATAATACAATTTCCCAGCCTCACCTGCTTCTACCTACATACCCCCACCACCCGCCCAGAAATTCTGGTTGAGTTAATTGGCTTAGGACTTAGGAATCTGAATTTCCAACAGTCATCTAGGGCTGGCACATGGGGACCAAGTTCACACCTTGAGAAATCGCCCCTAAGTCTCACTTTTTCCCTTTTTCCCTAAGAAGCATACCAAGGAATTACTCCTTCGAAGAAGAAAAACAGAAACACCCTCTTGACATTGGTTTGGGCAACAATATCTTTATATATGAATCTTGGTTTCTTGGTTTTTTTTTTTTTTTTTTTTTTTTTTGTACCAGAGATTGAACTCAGGGGCACTGGACCACTGGGCCACATCCCCAGCCCTTTTTGTATTTTATTAAAACAGGGTCTCACTGAGTTGCTAAGTGCTTCGCCATTGCTGAGGCTGGCTTTGAACATGCAATCCTCCTGCCTCAGCCTCCCAAGTGCTGGGATTACAGGCGTGCGCCACCATGCCCAGCCTATATATGAATCTTAGAGCAGCAGCAAGAAAAGCAAGAGTGGAAAAAATCACATCAAACAAAAAAGTTTCTTTTTTTACAAAATCAAGGAAACAATCAATAAAGTAAAAGAAAAAAAATCTATAGAACAGAAGAAATTATTCTCCAAACATATATCTGATTAGAGGTTAATATTCAAAACTATAGAAGAAACTCAAAACAACTCAATAACAAGAAAACACAATTGAGAAATGGGCAAAGAACCTGAATAAATACTTCTCAAAAGAACACATACAAATGACCAACAGGTATATTTTAAAATGTTTGAGACATCCAGTCATCAAAGAAATTCAAATCAAAGCCACAAGGCTATAGCATTCCACACCTGTTATTTAACACCTGTCAGAATGGTTGTTAATAAAAAGACAAAAGATAGCAAGCGTTGGCAAGGATATAAGAAAAGATGGCCCTTCTACACTGTTGGTAGGATTATAAATTGGTACAGTCATTATAGAAAACAGTAGGAAGGTTCCTCAACAAATGAAAAATAGAGCTACAGCATGATCCAGCAATCCCATCTCTGGGTATACATCTGAAGGAAATGAAATCAGTAGCACAAAAAGAGAGCTACACTCCTGTAGTCCTTGAAGAATTATTCACAATAGCCAAGATAGGTTAAAGATGAAGAAAATGTGATATGATATATATTCACCCTTTACAAAAGATTCTTATCATTTGTGACAACATGGGTGAACTTGGAATACATTTTGCTAAATGAAATAAAACAGGAATATAGAAAGAAATACTGCATAATCTCACTTATCCATGGTATCTAAAACAAACACATGGAAGCAGAAGAATGGTTGCTTCCAAAGACAGTGGCAGGATAGAGAGATGTAGTCAAAGGATGCAAAGTTATGCAAAAAGAATAAATTCTGGAGACCTCATGTACAACATTGCAACTGTGGTTAATAATACTATATTATAGGGTTAACATTTGCTAAGAGAGTAAATCTTAAATGTTCTTACCAGACATACACAAAATGGTAATTATGTGAAATGATGAATGTTTTAATTAACTTGATAATGATAATCATTTCATAATGTGTGTATATAAAGATGAAGTTATATGTTTAAAACATACAGAATTTTTATTAATCAATTATTCCTCAATAAAGTTCACAAAAGGAAAGAGCAGTTTTATCTTAGAAAAATTCCTGTTTGGGTGGGTAAAATATTTTTCCTTTTTAATTTTGATTTGGTTAGTGTAAAAAATGCATAGTGATAATTAAGGCACTGAAATAACTGTGTACAGTTTAAGCTATTCAGCTAACCATGGAGAATGACTTTTTGTTTTGTTTTGTTAATTGACTCAGAAGCTCACTTTAGAGTTATTGGAAAGTTCTTCATGTCTTAAGAATGATCCTGCTTGTTTTGTCATGCCTCTGAAATACATTGTGGCAGAGGCCGGGAACACACAGGTAAAGAATGTAGCCCTTCTAGAGTTCCAGAGAGGCACAGCCTATACAACACAAGACTATGCTCAGAAGAGGGTTCCCCTCTTGTCACTGAATGAAATCCATTGACTGGGCAAGAATGTGCGTCCAGAAAAGGGATTTTCATATACCTTCCTTTAGTAGCACTTTTCAAAATTGTAATAAAATCATTTGTTATGTAAATGGTTACTTTGTGACTACCTCTTTTATAGGATAAAAGGATAGTGAGGAATTCTGACTGTTTTTGCCACATTCACCAATAGTATAGCATGGGGCATTATAGTAAGCAAACCTTAAATGTTGACTAAATGAATAAATGAAGAAGAGGGGATAGCTGCTGGTGAGTGCTTAATTAAGGATTAAAGATGTGGTGAGTTTAAGTTTGGGGCCACATTCCCATGTGGAGCATTAGCATGCACAGAGCTTGCAGTAACACCAGGTTAGGAACTCTTCACAGGAGGACCTGGACAAAAGTCACTGTGTGCAGCACATATAATTTCTATGCTTACTCTTACCTAATTCTCAGCACATATACCATGAGGTAATAAGATCTCTTTCATGAATGAAAGGAAGCACAATAATGATGTAGAAGGAAGGTCACTTGTGTGGAATTCAAGAGATCCACATTCTAGTTCAGACTGCCATTGACGAATTGTGGGACTTCAAACAATTTTCTTATCCCTGAAACACATTTTTTAATATAGAAATTGAAATAATGATGTGCATGTCTACATTTCTTTTCCCCATAGTTACACTCTAGGATTATAATGGTGTCTGCAAATACCAACTCAAAATTCTAGAAGCATTATGGAATGATGATGTATCAGCTAGTTTTTTACATAACAGGTCACCCCATAATTTAATGACTTGGAAAATTAAATTTTTTTGCACACGTTTCTGCAAGCTAGATAAAAGCTCTGCTGAGCAATTCTGCTCTGGGCTGGGCCTCGCAGTTCTTAAGCAAGTCTCAATCATGCATCTTTGTCAGCTGGTGGACCAGTTTATGGTTGACTGACTATTGCCAGGTATCTTGGTTCCCACCATGTGTTACTCTTCATCTAGCAGACTAGCCAGGGCTCATTCACATGGTAACAGGGTTTCAAGAACAGAAAGAGAACAAATCCAATGAAAAACCTACTTGTCCACTTGCTGAGTATCACATCTGCTTCCTTCCCACTAGCCAAAAAAATTGAATGATCAAGCTCAGAGTCATTGCAGGACAGAGGGATGTTTGAACAAATAGGGGTCATTATTTTCCTTGATCCACTACACAAAAAAATAAAATAAAATAAAATAAAAATGTGACTTGTGGTTATTCACTAGGTCAGTGATAAAGGTACCATATGTATGGATTTTTTCAGTGTGTTCTGGTTTCACAAATTTTAGTTTCTATGAGTGTGATTAAATGCATCGCATTAATTTCACACATCTACTTGAAGGTGTGAACTGAAGTTCTCTGAAGAAACTGCATCAGTATTAATGATCCTGCAGACTCCTTGACCCTGGATGACTAGAACATCATGCTTATGGAAAAATGGAGAGAGCCAGAATTATCTTGAGCTATGTTAGGTCCTTTAATAGCCAATTACCTTAACTTTTGTATCTGACCTAATGTTCTCAGGACTAATAAATTTCTCCAAATGTATCACTAAGCCCAGCAGAATTTTAGTTTCCACAAACCCTAAAACTAAAAATAATGTAAGGTGACATTTGAAACCTATACAAGAAATTTCTCCTCCTTGCTATATAGCCCACTACGTGAGGTCCCACTAATGTAAGTGGTGAATATATTGATTTATAAGTTTGTTTTGTTCTGTGAATATAAAAGTCCAAGTAACCTCTTCCATGGTGAAACCTGTCATGTCAGGGTAACTTGAATTCATGTTCCTGAGGCCATGGTCATAGAATAAACTCTTTTCTTATTTCCTTAAAGCAGAGTTGTTATTTCATATCAAAAAAGGTAAATTTGAAAATCAAAATTAGCATTTTTCAGTTTAATTCTTTATATTCAGTTTGATAAATTTTACTACAATTATTGTTCACTTTTCATAAATGTGTTTCTGACTAACCACAATCAGTATTAACAGGGCACTTCATTAAGGAGGGCATGGAGGGCCAGGAAGTGTCATTACAAGACTCTTTCTCCCACATTGATAAGGAGAGCGAGTTAATCCAATTAGCAACTAAAACCTTTAAGACACAAAAGCCATAATCTTTTTCAGCAGCTTTTGGGTTTTCATGTTTACGGTTATAACCACTACAGGAAAACACAGTCTATTTTGGATATTTCTACTTCTAAAGTGTCCTACTAAATTGGAATATATTTAATCTTTTCTTTTCCTTCTTCTTTCTTCTCTCTTTCTTTCTTTTTTTTTTTTTTTTTTTCCTTTTCTAAAACCTCTAATCATTCAACATTCAAACGGGTGCAGCCAAAATTCACTTTTCCTGAACCTTTATGCTACATTTTAGTGAATTTTTAAGCCAGTCACAAATAGACCACCAAAGTTTTTGTGTGCCTTTTGCATGGAAGAACAGATAGTCACAGAAGCAGAGAACCCCTCATCAAAAATGACTCTATCTGGGGCTCTCCACAAATTAAAAGAATCATTTAGAAAAAGGATACATAAGGCCTGGTACAGTGGTTCATGACTGTAATTTAGTGATTGGGAGGCTGAGGCAGGGGGATGGCAAGTTCGGGGCTAGTCTTACCTACTGATTTTGAAACAGAACCAGAAAGTGAAGCTGAATTCCTCATCTTGAATTTGGTCCTTTATCTAATATGTCTTCTGGTTCCCTTTATCATTATATGTTGAATGCTAGGAGTGAAAGTCTATGGATGAATGGATTTTTAGAACTAAAGGAATGCTAATAGAATGTATGCATTGTGCTGCAACAGATTTGTATTTTATTAGGCAATATATCAATAAACCAGTATCTTCTTAGTGTGTTGGTTGAAATAAAAAGAGCAAAAAGAAAAAAAAGAAGAAAAAAAAAACAGTACATGAAATCGTAATGAATGCAAAGACTTTCAAATTGTCACTGAGACCGAAAGAACAAAACTTACCCAACTGATGGAATATGCAGGAGTAAAGTTATTAGCACTTAAAATTCTCTGGCTTGATGATTATCTGTGCCTGCATAGTTCTTTCTCAGTATCCTGATCACTCTACAGTGTTTTTGTTATCATTGAATCATATTTGGCTTTATTCATTTGCAGTCGATCATAGGTAAAGGGTTCTGTTTAATTTCTCCTCATGTTCATGCCCTGGAAAGACTTTAATATTCTATATTGTTTGTTTCTTTGCTTTTACTTTGCCATATAATCATTTTACATAACCTAAACTTCAGGAATGAGAATTTTTCCCAAAATTATTTTAAAACACCATTTTCCATTTTAACCCAATGCTTTAAAGAAAAAGTCCTAGTTTACATTGGTGACCTTAAAAATAACACACCTCCAAGAAGAAAAAAGAAGTGATTAAAGTGCATAGCTGTCTTATTTTTCCAGAGTTGGTGGAAGTCAGCATTCTAAATACAATTGTTTCAAATATCTACTTCCGAAAAATGGCAAGTAATAACCACCCCCCCATAAACTGATGACAATTATTGATTCCTAGGCAACAAAAGAGAAATGGAACTTCTCTATCTCGCTCAACACAGACACCAGTATTTACGCACAAATGCACAGGAGTCTCCACAACACACTCAGAGCTAAGTAAGAACTGTGCCTGGAGGTGAAAGGAAATAGCAAGGAGGCTGCTGGTGTCTACATACACAGTGGAAAGCTTACAGCAGCCTCTTTTGTAGAGAAGATAAATATTGAGAATCATGTTTGTAATATGCTATTCTGGGAGAAAAATTAGAGAGAAACATTAGCCCCACTATCCCTCTCCTTAGTCCTGTGCACTCTGTGAAGGGGATGGATTTCACACTCACACTAGTTGTTCGTGTAAATGGACTGCCCACATCTGGACACTGTCTAGCAGTGAGGTCTCTGAACCCCGCCCACATCACCTGTGTCTCTGAAGCTGAAGACCTGAGGAATGCAGAAAGCACCCCCTGCGATGAGAATGGGGAGGGTTTTAAGAATAATAGCCTGGAGGCTGGGGTTGTGGCTCAGTGGTAGAGTGCTTGCCTAGCATGTGTGAGTCACTGGGTTTGATTCTCAGCACTGCATATAAATAAATAAAATAAAGGTCCAATATTTAAAATAAAAAAAGAAGAATAGAAGCCTGGGCAACCATTACAGGGATACAGAAATCCCACTGCTACATCATAGGATTCCTAACCACAGACTAACCCCCACAGGGGGAGTCTAAATGGGAAGTCTAATGTTTCTCCCCTCCTTATGTAGACCACTCAGGCTGATCCTGAGAAGGGAGGAAGCCAGTGTAGGGCTGTGACTTATCCTGGTATTTCCAGCTCAAGCGGAGAGTGATGCAAGAGAAAGGGACAAATGCACAGGGGTTCAATAGTCAGGACACAGTCTGAGGTTCCCGCAAGTTTCTTTCTGTAACCTACTGCTGTTAAAGAGGCTGTCTTTTTTCCAATAAACTTTTTTGGCACCTTTGTCTAATAAGATAACTGTGGGTGTTTAGTCTCTGTGTCTTCTATTCTGTACCATTGGTTAACTGGTCTATTTTGGTGCCAATACTATGCTATTTTTGGTACAATTGCTTTGTAATACAATTTAAGGTCTGGAATAGTAATGCCACCAGCTTCACTCTTCTTGCTAAGAATTGCTTTGGCTATTCTGGGTCTTTTACTTTTCCAGATGAATTTCATGATTGCTTTTTCTATTTCTATGAAGAATGAGATTGGGATTTTGATTGGTATTGCATAGAAACTGTATAGTGCTTTTGGGAGAATGGTCATTTTGACAATATTAATTCTATCTATCCATGAGCAAGGTAGATCTTTCCATCTTCTAAGATCTTTTCTTAGAATTTCTAATTTCTGTCTTTAGTGTGCTGTGGTTTTCATTGTAGAGGTCTTTCACTTCTTTTGTTAAGTTGATTCCCAAGTTTTTTTTTTTTTTTTTTTTTTTTTGAGGTTATAGTAAATGGGGTGGCTTTCCTAGTTTCTCTTTCTGAGGATTTGTCACTGATGTACAGAAATGCCTTTGATTTATGGGTATTGATTTTATATCCAGCCACTTTGCTGAATTTATTAATTAGTTCTAGAAGATTTCTGGTGGAATTTTTTGGATCTTCTATGTATAGAATCATATCATCTGCAAATAGTGATAATTTGAGTTCTTCTTTTCCTATCTGTATCCCTTTTATTTCTTTCGTCTGTCTAATTGCACTAGCTAAGGTTTAAAGAACTATATTAAACAGAAGTAGTGAAAGAGGGCATCTTGTTCCAGTTTTTAGAGGCAATGCTTTCAATTTTTCTCCATTTAGGATGATGTTGACCTGGAGCTTAGCATAGATGGCTTTTACAATGTCGAGGTATGTTCCTGTGATCCCTATTTTTTCTAGCATTTTGGACATAAAGGGGTACTGTATCTTGTCAAATGCTTTCTCTGCATCAATTGGGATGATCATATGATTTTTAACTTTGAGTCTACTGATGTGGTGAATTACATTTATTGATTTCCTTTTGTTGAACCAACCTTGCATCTCTGGAATGAAACCCACTTGATCATGGTACACTATTTTTTTATATGTCTTTGTATTTGATTTGCCAAAATTTTATTGAGAATTTTTGCATCCATATTCATTAGAGATATTGGTCTGAAGTTTTCTTTCTTTGATTTGTCTCTGCCTGGTTTTGGAATCAGGATGATATTGGCTTCATAGAATGAGTCTGGAAGGGTTCCCTCTTCTTCTATTTAATGAAATAGTTTGAGAAGTATTGGTGTTAGCTCTTCTTTGAAGGTCTTGTAGAACTTGGTTGTGTATCCATCTGGTCCTGAGCTTTTCTTTGCTGGTAGGTTTTTGATGGTGCCCTCTATTTCTTTGCTTGAAATTGATCTATTTAAATTGTGTATATCATCCTGATTTAGTTTGGGAAAATTGTATGTTTCTAGAAATTTGTCAATGCCTTTGTTATTTTCTATTTTATTGGAGTATAGTTTTTTCTTCCCATTCTGACATTCCAATTTCATGCATGCCATGCTAAACCTTCTAATTTTTAAATTGTCCCATAGTTCTTGGATAATGGTTTTTTATTTGTTCTCTCCCTCCTCCCTTTCTTTCTGTTTACAATTAAATTTAAGATGTTTCTGTAAAGCTTCCTTTAAGTTTACTGATTCTTTTCTCAGTTGTGTCCCATGTCACAATTTCAACAAAGGCATCTTCCTTTATATTATTGTTTTAGATTTTTAAAATTCACATCCAAATCTATAACATTAGCTCTAAAAGAAAATATGCAGAATGTTCTGGCTTTCCCCCTTCTTCTTATCTCTGGAAGGGCCATGATTGAAACAGAATCTGAGGGCCTTTCCAGCCCCAAGACCCTATTTTTTTCTTCCTTTTATATGTTCCACACATGGTTCCATGGAGGGAGTCATGGTTAGGTACTTTGCTAAGACACAGACATCAGACCCACAGAGACTCAGGGAGGCCTCTGCTCTGTCCATGTGACTTTAACCAGGGTCTTGAACCCTTGGGACACTTGGACTTCAGTATTTCCACTTAAAAAATGGAGTTTATAAACCATACTACTAACTTATGGTGCCAGCAATAAGGGTAATAAAAATATGTGTTTTAATATGATGAAAATAGTTTAAAGCATTCAATAATGCCAAGAAATAATAAAGGAGTAGAGACAAATTTCTTCTTAAGATTGAAACCCTGAAAAATACAGAGATTCCTATTGCCTGGTCTGTCCCTATGTTATGAGATTGGAGTCCTCTTTTAGAATTACCAGAGAATTTATCACCTCCTGATCAAGGATAAAGAATCTCATTTTGAGGGGTTTTGGTTGTTTTTCTTGGAGAATAAAATTAACTGTGAATACATAAATGGGGAGATTTAGGAAAATATTACTTTCCTAAACCCTGAGCCCCCCTTTCTTTGCCTCAGCCCTTTATGAAATGCATCACAACTGCTAGGCATGGTGGCTCACACCTATAATCCCAGTAGCTCAGGAAGCCGAGTCAGGAGGATCATGAGTTCAAAGCCAGCCTCAGCAATTTAGCAGAGACTTAAGCAGACCCTGTCTCTAATTAAAATTTAAAAAGGGTTTGGGATGTGGTCAAGCACCCTTGGGTTCAATCCCCAGTTAAAAAAAAAAGAAAGAAAAAAGAAAAAAGAAAGAAAAAAAAAAGAAAAAGAAAGAAAAAGAAAAAAGAAATTCATCAAAACTCTTTCTGTATATATGATTCACATACTCTGTGAAGGAAGCCCATGATATCAGCACATTCTAACTCCCTAATAAAAGTCCTCCAATTTCCAAATCCCAAGATCACTATTTTGCATAACAAATGAAATTAACAGAGTTTTAATTAAGTATGTAAACTGGCAACTTGGAAGATGCTGACTTCCACGGGATTCAGATCCATTAGCAAATAAAAGTTATCTAAATATGCTTATATCCAGCATTTTCTGGAGGAGGAGGAGGTATTTAATTTTCAATTTAGTAGGGAATATAAATGTTGAAGCACACCTCATGTTATCATTACATTACAAATGTAATGCTGACCAGGCTCAGATTAGGAAATTCTTCATGGTGTAGAAAAGAGCTTCAAGGATAATTCTCATCCCACCTCTGCATTTCCCAAATGATATCATTAGAAACATTGACATGATTGTGGAAATAAAGCCTGGTTTTCATGCTGTAAAACAAAAAGAAATCAAATGCTCCAAAAGATTTAAAATTTCATTCTTTGTTAGATAACCACTGGAAGCTGCCTTCATATGTGAATTTCAAGGCCAAGTGGACAGTTATTCAGGCTATTCAGGCCAATAAAATCAACAACGTGAAAAATAATAAAATCAGTCAACAGTATTGTGAGCTCTCTTTTGAACCTGAATTATCTGAATAATTGCCTCAACTCTCCACCATGTAAATGTTAGAATTCAGACTAGTGAGAGATCAAAAGGGAATGAAGGAAGCTACAGGAGGATGGAATGCTTCCAGAAAAAGAAAATGGACAACATCAAGTAGCTAATATCACATTCATAACCTGGTAATTTAAAAAAAAATATTATTAGGTTCATGTGGAAAAAACTACAAAGAACTCTCTTCTCCTCTCAGTTCACTTTTTCAGAAAGTATCTTACCTGAAGGTAACATTCCAATGTGGTCAGAATTCTGGATGTTCAGAATGGTAGGCAATGGCTTCTTTGTGCCAACCACTGTAGAAAACAATGAGATGCTAATTCATTCTATAAATAAATGGGAAAGCTATGATTTACAAATTATATGGTGTATCCATATATGTTTCAACTTATTTATAAATCTCAATTTTCAGATGTAAAGATTTAGAACATGCAACTAGAGTTTATGTGCAATGGAAATTGGCTTGGGTAAAGAGAGGTTCACCAAAATTTTTCCCATTAGTTTAGTCACAATAGAAACAACGTCTCTGGAGAAGGGTGCCAAGAGTTCCCAAAGTTGAACTCAGCTCAGGACCAGCAGGATTCTTGGCATACATGATGGAAAATAATTTCAGCACAAACCATACAAGGGCATAGGCAGAGGTTTATTTAGGAAGTAGATACAGATTCAAGGGAGAATGTGAGCTACCTGGAGAATGAGAAGGCCTGCTGTGGGCTGAAGGTCTAATATTTATAAAAGGGCTATGGTTTGGGGTCAGACTGAAGGTGGAGCCAGGGTGGAGCTGCACAATTTTGCACCAGCTTCCCCTGCACTTGTGTATTTCTCTCATTCTACAAGGGCATAGGCCAAGGGCCTGCTACTCAAGATTGACCACACTGTGTTTTCTGCATCTCAGTGGCTTGTGGGCATTTCCTTTAAGACTAAGTGTCTCTCCCTCTTTATCCTAAATCCCTATCTGAGTTTTGCAGATGAGTTTCCTGGTCAAGGATTTTAGATCTCTTTTCACTGCATGTTAACATTCCAGTTTTTCACCGAGGATTTCTCTTAGCATGCCTTCATATCTGGCCCCTTCCCTGGCCATGCTGTGAATCAATGAGTTGGGATTAGAGCAAGTGCAGGAACTGCCACCTTGAGCTCCTCACTCATCCACCCCATGACAATGACAATGAAAGAAAGAGGCCCTGGTTCTGGCTGCACCTTCTCCAGGGCTAAGGAGGCTGTAGCATCTCTTTTCTTGAGAAGATGTCAGAAATTTACTCACTAAGGATTCTTAGTCTTACCTCATCAGCTAAAGAACCCCTAAGGTACTTCCTACAGAAAATTCTAAGCACTTAAACAATGGCAATGGAAAGAGGAAATATTGTAGAATGTTTCTTTCTCAATGATCGTGGATTTTTATACTTACTTTCACATAGGCTAGCTATTGAGGGTTGGGTGGGGAGATATTTAGAACATACTGATCTCAAAGTTTTGAGTGTGTGGATTTTTTAAAATTTAAATATGACACGTATGCAAGAAAAATGTCACATTTACTATTCAACAAAAATACACAAATCATATTCAATTTTCAAAAAATCAAGTGCAATCATGTAATTAGCATTCAGTTCAAGAAACAGAATACTACCAGACTCCAGAAGATACCCCTCCTTAAGTTCCCTCTAGTCATTAATTGCCCCCACTTCCAACCAAGGAAAACCACTACTTTCTAATGATAGAGATTAATTTTGCCTTTTCTTAAGATTTATAAACATGAAATTAAACTGAGTCATCATGTATGTCTAACTTCCTTCATTGCATACTGTGAGGTTCATCCATACTTTTGCATGTATTTAGAGTTCATTCATTTCTGTTGATGTATAGTACTCACTATGAACATGTGGCAAAGTATTTGTCCTTTCTACTTTTGATAATCATTTAGGTAGTTTCCATTTTGAGGCAGTTATCAATAATGCTGCTGAAAATAATTATCTTACATGTGTTTTGGCATACATAGTCCCTTAGCTTTATGAGTATATTTCTCAGGTTCAATTATTGGAGCGTAGGGTGTGCATATGAAGAGTAGACATTATAAAATGTTTGCGAAAGTAGATAACTACCAGCAATATTAGAGATTCAGTCACTCCATTTTCATGTCAACAGTTTGATATTCTCTCTCTTTGCATTTTTCATTTTAGTTATGTTGTTGAGTTTTGGTGTAATGCATTATGGCTTTAATTTTAATTTCCCTAAGATTAATTTATATATGATTTTGGCCATTTATATACTTTTTTTTTTTTTTTTTTTTTTTTTTTTTTTTACTAAAAACCCATTTTAGTCTTTTGTCCATTTCCCCCTTTGGGTTGATTTTTCTCATTTACTGAGAGAACTTTGTTATATATGGTGGCTAGGAACCTCTTTGATATACTTGGTGAATATCTTTTCTCTTACTTGTCTGCCTTTTCATTCTGTTTGATTTTGTTTTGTTTATCAGTACTGGGAATTGAACCCAGGGGTACTTTACTACTGTGCTACAACCCCACCACTTTTTTATTTTTTAATTTTGAGAGAAAGTTTAAGTTGTGAGGCTGCCCTCCAACTTGTGATTCTCTTGCCTGTGGGTCCTGAGTAGTTGAAATTATAGGCATGGACCACTGTGTCCTGCCTTTTAATTCTTGGTATCTTTTAATCAACAGAAGGTTTTAATTCCTATTATTAGTATTTGTATTCTGAATAAGAAATTTCACCTACGAGAAGGTCATGATAGTATTTTTCCTATATTTTCTTCTAAAAAGCTTTATCATTTTTTCAAACTTAAATCTGTAATCCACCATATTTCAACTCTAAAAGCATTGTTAAAACATTATCAATTGAATTATGCTAATATTGGGGATATGTTCTTTAGTATTTTCCAGAATGAAGTTTGTGAAATAAATTTAATTCTATGATTTTTTAACAGAGTAAACACTTGTCATCTTGCCATTTAAATTTATTTATTTATTTTTAAATATTTTTGGTATCAGGGATTGAACCCAGGGCCCCTAACCACTGAGCCACATTCCCAGCCTATTTTTTATTTTTGTTTTGAGACAGTGCCTCGCTAAATTGCTTAGGGTCTCACTAAATTGCTGTGGCTGTCTTTGTACTTGTGAGTCTCCTTCCTCAGTCTGCAGAGTCACTGGGATTAGAGGCATGAACCACCACAGCAGGCAGGATTTTGCTTTTAATCTCACACTGAAACAATCACATACAAGACATGCACTTACAGTAAACACTTAACATTGAATTAAACCTAATGTATATTAGATGTCTACTTTGTGTTTAGATATATTATTTTTCTGGGAGAACATTCTCTACTGGATCAGAACTTATCTAGTGAAGTGCACACAAGTTCCTGATGAATTTACCGAATGCAGTTGCAATAGCCTAAATGAGAGATGGTCATGGCTTCTTAAATCTGATTCTAACAACCTCTAAATTAAAAGATAAGAATGTATTTAATGGTATGTAAACAGCTTTTAAAAAGTGCTATTTCAGAGAAAACTAAAGGATCCTAAAGAATTCAGTAAATAACAAAACAGAAAGAATGGAAACAGAATTGATCAATAGCCAGTTCAATATCCAAAGTTTTCTTTTTACTTCCTTAATGATGAGGTGGGCACTTTCTCCAGTGCTCCTTCAGGGACAGGCTCTCTGACTCCATCTACACAGTCAACATTGCATTGTATCTTAATTGTATTGCACTTATTTCATATGTGTCAATCATGCCTCTATGCATGCCTGTTCCTTGAGGTCAAGTGGGGTTTCCTTAACAATAAAATAGAAGGATGCTATCTATATTCTTTGAGTTGCTTCAAGGAACTTTGAAAACTATTATTTGTTACCCTAAATATGTTGTCCTCCTTTTTTACTTAAATGCTTGTGATTGTGTTGTGTGGACCAAAGCTTGTCATTACAGTTAGAAATATAGCTTAAAATAGGCATGATGAGCTCTTACTGAATATTAATAGGTAAATATTTGAATGCTTATTTGAAAAGCAATAGGAAGCAAGGAGATGGGTGAGAGTTCTTGGGATAAGTTCTGTATTGAAGGAATCTGAGAATGGAATGAGTCAGACTGGATGGAAAACACAAAAAAGGAGTTTGATTGAGTATGTGGGTGGTCCAGGGGAACTTTGCTTAATAAGATTTCGCTGGGAAGCTGGTCCTGAGGGTAGTAACTACTCCTACGCTTATACAAGCCCATCATATGACAAAAACATCTGATTAATGAAACAAGTTCAACTAATTTCATCTTATATCATTGAAAAAATAATAATTATACCATATGGGTTTACAGATAAAACAATAATTGGTTAAATAATTTTGTCAGATGAGAAACATTGCCAAATTATGGCTGTTAAAATTGGGTTCATACTTTTTTATTTTTTTACAATATGCCAAATTGAGTTTGTTTGTTTAAAAAATAATACTATAAGCCTTTCCTTCCTAAAAGACCATGTAGATGCTGCTTCTAATTCTGAGGGTTGCCTCTGCTCCCAAATAATGAATGTAAAAGGAAGCAATTTCATAGATTTATGATGTGATTTCATGGCATTATGGTGAATACTCATAACCATGGGACCTTGTAGAAAGCAGAACCTGATATTTAACTCCAGCAGTCTGGACCCCATTCTCTGTGGGAAAACATATATTTTCTCGTAGCTTAAGGCCATCTTAGAAGAATAGATATGCATGACATGAAAGTTGTAACATTTTGTGAGTATGTGTGGAGAATTTATCTTTTCTAGTCATTCTTGGCAACATTTTTCACAATTGAAAAGCTCTATCCCCGTTATGTGAAGCCCTGTTTCTAGCTATAAAAATGAGAAATGTTTTTTTTTTTTTTTTTTTCCTACAGAAATGTTTGATTAAAAAAAAAAAAAAAAAGATACAAACAACTTGCTGTCAAGTTTTGGTTTTAAGATACAAATTGCGCATTTTACAACTTCGCCCAAATAAATGTTATCTTTCCCAAGAGGTCACTGTTCAGAAATGCATAAACAAGAGTTATTGTTACCATAAAATTACTTGATGCTTTTTTAGAAAAGTAAAGGGAGAAAAAGCCCTTTAACATATCCAAATAGTCTTCTTGTCTCTGTTTTCAATGTCAGAGCTGATCACTATGAATCGTGGAAATAGCATGTAAGATGAATCTTCAATAGAGCACTTTTTCTCAGGGTTTTTGTTTCTGTTCTTCTGGTTTATCTTTGATTGTATAAATAGTGTCCAGTGGCCTCATTCTATCTGGCTTCTATGCTTGGCCCCTCTTCCATCCTTGTAAATTTTTGTAAGTGTACTATAAAATGGTCCACTATAAGCACACTGTCATTACTGAGAAGACTATTAGGAAATCCACCAATCCACTGTGTGTGTGTGTGTGTGTGTGTGTGTGTGTGTGTGTAAGACTAGACTAGGGATTGAACCCAGGAGCAGCACTCCACCACTGAGCTACGCCCCCAGCCCTTTTTATTTGTTATTTCTGAGGTATGATCTCACTAAATTGCTTAGGCTAGCCTCAAACTTGTCATCCTTCTGCCTCAGGGTCCAAGTAGCTGGGATTATGGGTATGCAGCACTGCACCCAGTCTACTTTTAATACCTCTGTGAAGAGATTTCAAGCCAGGAGAGTTTAGAAAAATTCACACAAAAGATGTGTTCCATCTGTACCACTTTACTTTAAAAACATAGCTATATTGTCAACGTTTAAAATTGGAGAGTAGACATATACAAAAACAACAGAAGCTTTCTAAATTCTCTTGAGTAATGGAAAGCTCCTTCTGTGCTGGGCCCAAATTCTGGCCCCTAGATCTCAGTCTCTGTTCTATAATCATTATGTGACCTGCTTGGTCCCTGCAGAGGTTTGAATTCTTCACTCTCAAGTCACATAAAATCTTTTGCCATCCTCTTCATCCCATAGATGTACAACATTCACTCCCACATTCTATGATGGCACTAGTCCACTTGAAGGAATTTTCTTTCTTCCTGCTATTCACCCATCTTTACCTAGCAACTTCTCTGGGCAACCATAGCTTATACTGTTTTCCCTTTCCTTTGAACTCAAGTAGCATTGTACAAATTGGTATTTGTCTTGCAAACGTGAAGGACAGTGTCCCACCTGGACTTTTGGTCAAGGTTACCATTTTTTAATTCACAAGTGAAGAGTCAGGGTGAGCTATCAGTAAATCTGCCCACTTGGATTAAAAAAAGGACTTCACTAATTTTAGATCCTCTTTTTCATTTTCCTTTTCTCTCAAGGGAATCTTCATTCCACCTTCCATTATTCATTCCTGATGATTTGGAGGAGCAACTGGGCTAAGTAGGAAATAGGGAATTTCTCCTTCAACTTCAGAGGAGGCTGTTGTTGGAAATCTGCAGTCTCCTTAGGGACAGAATTGCATCTTTCCTCCTGGCTACCAGAAGTACTGAGTCTGAGTTATCAATAAAAGTATTTGAATGTTGGATACTCAGCATTACAAGAGAATAAAATTAAGGCATTTGCAGGTAAATGGATAGAATTAGAGAATATCAAGCTAAACAAAGTAAGCCAATCCCCAAAAAACAAAGGCCGAATGTGCTCTCTGATAAATTGATGCTAATCCATAATGGGGGAGGGAATGAGAAAAATGGAGGAACTTTGATTGGGCAAAGGGGAGGATGGGGAGGGGTTATGAGGGTAGGAAAGATGGTGGAATGTGACTTTACCCTAGGTACATGTATGACTGCACATATGGTGCGACACTACATTGTGTAAAATCAGAGAAATGAAAAATTGTGCTGCAATTGTGTACAATGAATCAAAATGCATTCTGCTGTCATATATACCTTATTAAAATAAATAAGTAAAATTTAAAAAGTCTTTCCACCCACAAAAACAACAACAACAAGTATTTGAATGAACAAATGAGGGATTGAAGACCAAGCTACATGAAGGATTAGATGGAAATTAGTGAATCACTTAAGTATAGTAAGTAGGCTTTATCAGAAAATGGGGCAGGTGTGATATAATAGAAATGCTGCCTGTTGAAAAATAACTGATCATGCCGGGTGCGGTGGCGCACGCCTGTAATCCCAGCACTTGGGAGGCTGAGGCAGGAGGATCGCGAGTTCAAAGCCAGCCTCAGCAATGGCGAGGCACTTAGCAACTCAGTGAGACCCTGTCTCTAATAAAATACAAAAAAGGGCTGGGGATGTGGCCCACTGGTCAAGGGCCCCTGAGTTCAATCCCCAGTACCAAAAAAAAAAAAAAAAAAAAAAAAAAAAAAAAAAAACTGATCACTGTTGATGACTATATCAAAAATTATTACTCAGAATGACTTTTAATAATAATCCCAATACAGTGTCAATATCCTAATAAGAGTTCCTCTTTAAGTTGTTGACAGCTTTTTATCTTTGGGTAGGACTTCATTTTGGCAATGCAGTCCATCTCCAACATTTAGTGAGCTACAGTGGATTCATTCCACAATAGTCATGCAGGAGGATGACGGGGGAACAGGTGCTGGTTTCTGGATGTTGGATGAACACATAGAAATAAATTTTATGAGGCTGGGATTGTGGCTCAGTGGTAGAGCGCTCGCCTAGCACGCGGGCGACCCGGGTTCGATCCTCAGCACCACGTACAAATAAAACACATTGTGTACAACTAAAAGCAAAAAAATAAAAATATTTAAAAAAAAAGAAAGAAATTTTATGGTGCCATCTACATGAACAAAATCACACTAGGAAGGAAGGAAGGAAGGAAGGAAAGAAATAAAGAAAATGAAGACATTAGAATATATTTATTGTTTTTAACTACCTGCAGGTACACAAGCCTAACCCGACCTTCCTCCCGGAATAAATATCCAGCCACTTACCAATTCTCTAATTAGTGGCTGACTCAGGAGGCTAACTCTTGAGAGTTCTCTTCTCACAATTCCACCAGAAAATGGTATATCCCTCTTCACTATTGATTTTTGTTTTGAAAACTGATCAATGACTTGAGAGTCAGTTTCCCAGTGTCATTGTACAGCAAGCTCTTGTGCCCAGCCTCACCTGAGGAATGAACTCTGTTATTCTTCTAGGGGGTCCACTCTCCCAAGCTGGGTTCCTATGAGGGGACCTGGCACTGGGAGACAGGTGGGGCTATTGCAGCCACTGAAGCGTGAGAGAGGAGGCTGCCTGAGCAGGGCTGCAGGGAGGCTGAACTAATTCAAAACCTGATTATCTGGTCAGTTCTCCTCTGGCATCTGCTCCTAAACTTCATTCATCACGGACTGTAGAAAACAATCTCAGGTTTTCACGCACTCACCTTAACAGTTAGAGAGATCAAGCCTGGAGGAGAATGTCTAAACATACTTAGGGGGAGAGAAAAAAAAAAAAAAAAAAAAAAAAAACGCGAAAGCAAGAAGGAAAAAAAATACAGGGAGCATTGTAAATCTACTTAAAAACAAAATCTAAATGTCACACTATATATCATCCTATAATGGATCTCCCACTGTGTCCTTCACTGTCTCCTTCCTGCTTTGGCTGTGTTCGCCAGTGTTAGCCATGGGGAAATACTTGTATGTATTTTTCTACAAGCAGCACTGAACAAAAGATTCTGGTGGTAATTTGCCAACTTACAACTTAAAACAAAGGAAAAGTAGGTCTTTGGCAAAAGCGTGAATTAAGCCAATATCTTCGCTGGCATCAAGAGCCTCCCATGTGGAATTCCCCCATCCTTGGAATACAGTCCTCCTGGTTTTCAATCATGAGCAGTGTCCACAGACCCACTCCTTTCTGTTCACTAAAAGACTTGCTTTTTGAGCAGGGCACCATGGCGCACACCTGTAATCCCAGCACTTGGGAGGCTGAGGCAGGAGGATCGTGAGTTCAAAGCCAGCCTCAGCAATGGCGAGGCACTTAGCGACTCAGTGAGACCCTGTCTCTAATCAAATACAAAAAGGGGCTGGGGATGTGGCCCAGTGGTCGTGTGCCCCTGAGTTCAATGCCTGGTGCCAACAACAACAACAACAACAACAACAAAAGACTTGCTTTTTGCAAAGCAGTAGGAATCCATTCATATCAGGATGTGGGCAACAGAGGCTGCTCTTTCCATTGGGGGGAAACATAAGGGAGGTTTGGATTAACAAAACTCCAA
The DNA here is from genome assembly GCA_025594165.1 of Tamias sibiricus. Classification (NCBI taxonomy): domain Eukaryota; kingdom Metazoa; phylum Chordata; class Mammalia; order Rodentia; family Sciuridae; genus Tamias; species Tamias sibiricus. Next base: position 41,009,121 of record CM046671.1, read on the forward strand.
GTGTCAATTATTGAGTGATATATATGTGGTAGGGTGAGGTCTCAGTAGGGTTTAAGAGACTTCCCTTGCCCTGGGAAAATGCCTCTCAAAATTGGGCCACTCACCCTGGAAGCAGACAATTCCTTCTAGGGAGAATGGAAAAGATACTGCCAGCCAGAGACAGGCTGCCATCCGGGATCATTAAACAGTTAAACCACCATCTACATTATCTTTTATGTGTAGTTCTACAAATGAGAACTGGATAGAAATGTGAATAGCAAAATTCAGAAGTTATCACATGACTGCCTTGAAATTTGAAGGCAGGTCAGTGGTCCATCCAAATGATAGTGAGCCTAGGGTAGCAGAGAGAGAAGCATTCTAACTAGGAAGAAGGTAAAACAGGCATCACTGATAGCCAAATAGGATCTTCACAGGCCTGCCAGTTGTAATCCCAGACCTCTAACAGGAACCCACATGGCTGACAACCCTTTAACAAGAGGCGTCCGGTTTTCACTGTGCCTCACCACTGGAGTGGAGGTGAGAAGCGCATTGCGCCCTGTCTTCTCAGCTCCACACTTTCCATGGGGCCACCAGTCCCTCCCTCTAGCCTCTCAACTGTAAGTCTGTGTTTAGGGATTTGTAGGAGGCAAGCAACTCACAGTCTTAATGTTCTTTATTAAAGATCAAATAAAAACACAAAAGGAGAGGGAGTCTGAAGAGCTTCCTCATAGCAGGGGGTCCATATCTTGGAAAAATGACTGTCCACTTGCTTTGTCTTGTATCTTCCTCATTAGAGACTCCTGGGGTGCTCCCTGGATCATCTATAATCATACATCCTTAACAGAGCCCTATAAGAGTCATTTTTCTTTAACAAAAATTATTGGGAGCAGGAGAAGCTGAATGTGTGTGTTATGTTTGATGAGCAGTAAGAATACAGTATTCTTAAACTTCGTACCATCTATTCAGAAGTGGAATAACAACCCATTAAAAATTTAATTCTGTGCTTTCAAAGATTTTTTTTTGTTGGAAATACTAGTTAAATATATGTCCATTTGTGGTAAGCATTCCATATAAGAGCGCATTAGTGAACGGGATTCCCAAATAGCTTATGTCAGGGGATGGAGTTGCTCCCAGGGATAATATTGTGCAAGAGACTTTGCAAATATGTCTGTCTTCTGTCTTTATTATATTTCTATAATATCTAGCACCATAGAGCTTAGATAGCTCATCAGTGTTACATTATGGTAATGCAGGAATTCAACATAAGCAATCTTTTCTTTTCGTCAATGTTTCCTCCTCAGCTCCAGGCTCAGTATATTAAATGAGCTCATCTCTTTTGTCCCTTTGTCTGAGTTCTGTGAGTTCATTCATTCATTCATTCATTCATTCCATGCATGTCTAAGGACAAGTCTTAAGGGATCAACTGTGAACAAAACACAACTGATTGCTAACTTATGAGGTTTATATTCTAGTTGAGGAAGCAAGCAATAAAAAAATACATAGGCATAAATGAGCATATGCATATCATGATAAATATGCAAGGGAAAAGAACCAGCACCTTGAGAGAGACAATTAGGGACAGGCATAAACAATTTAAATGGTTTGGATGAGTCCTCTTTGGAGGATGAGAAAGAGTCAGGAGAAAAGATCTTTAGAGAAAAATCAGAGGCATTAAGACTCTAAGTCTGGCTTCTGATTGGCTACTGCTTCTGCTATTATCCTATCCATTTCTACTTTGTTCTTGCTCCTCTATTCCTGATGGTGAGAAAGGAGTGGAAACCAGCAGTCTGTACAGGGTTGGCTTCTGACCTGCAGAGCTCTCCGCTGCTCATGTGCTTCCTGCCTACCAGCCAGATGTTCTAATGTCTCCCATCCTAGCTTTTTTATCTCTTTCCTATACTCAAGCGGAAGGATCTTGTGAGCTCCATTCCATCCACCTCTCAATACTCTCCTCATTGCTTGCCCAACTTGTTAGTTCAGATCTCTTTCCTAGTGTTTTATCAATTGCAATTCTGAGTTGAAAGTAGTAAGCATTTCTTCCAACACTGACTTTCATCCTCAGTCTTGGACTGTGATTCATACCCAACAGGCAGGCCTTGGTTTTCTTTTGCTGTTGTTGTTTATGTCTCTGAGAAAGCACTCCCATTCCATTGAGGCTGAGCCTCAGAACCTAACTTAGCTGATATTTGGGACTCACTTTTTAAACAGTGCTACCCTGATTCTACCAATGGGATCTAGACGGTATCCAGCCAAGCCCACTGAGGCAACATCTAGTACCATTTCTAGAAACAATTTTAAAATACAGATAGGGTGTTAGAAGCATGGGATCTGGAATGAGGCTACTGGCTTTGAATTCTGGGTCTCACCAGCTGTGAGACTTTAGGAAAACAATTAACTTCTTTCTACCTTAATTTTCTCAACTATGAAATGGAGTCATAGCAACTACTTCAAATTGCAATTGGAGGATCAAAGGAGGAAATATATGTAAATCACTTAAAAAATACCTGGTACATAGTGCATGTGTCCTGAAAATATTATATAGATCTATAAAGGGAGATAACTTGGCAATTGATATTGGGTCTAGCTAACAAATTAAGGGATTTTAACCCAGGAAGCATGGAGAATAAAATGAAATACTAAAAATCTAAATATAAGATTAGAGTAAGCACAGGTTGAGTCTTAGTTGTCAGAACACTGAGCTCTGTGCCATGATTTCTCTAAAGTTAATTAAGAAACAGGGATAATTTTAAAGGGATCATATCTCCTGTGAATGTAGGGCTGAGTGTGTGACTATGGACCAGTTACCCCCAATTTCTGTAAAAAAAAGAAATGTGGGAGCCCCACAAACCAAACAGATTATTTTCCTCTTTGGACTCCACTGCCACCCTGCTCTTCTCTCCTTGTTAATTCATAGGTTAAGAACTGTGTGACCCATCAGAGGTTTCCATGATTATTTTCTCCAAGCATGGAACAATGTCAAATTTCAATGGTTACAGCTTTGAATAATTCAAATATTAAACAGTTGTTTCCCAAAAGGACCCCATTTGTCACCTAAAGATTCATGATATTGACAGATAAGAATGTAAATAGCAACACGTGACAATACTATAAAACACGATATGAATTTGCTACATGGACAACAAATGGATGACATCGGGACACAAGAAGAATCTGTGCAGGACATTTAAATTAGATCTGGGCACCAGATCCATAAGTCTAGGTGATTTGCTTTCTCAGATACACACAGCCAGTTTGAAATGCTGCTTAAATAGGAAGATGACTCTGCCAACTCCAGCCAGCTACGGATTTCTGTCATTAGTAATAAATGACCCTGGTAGTCTTGAAAATGAATAGCATCCAGAGTTGTAAAATGGCTCTGTTCCAGATGATGTTTGTTTATGTGCAGCAATTAGAGACCAGCTGCTATAGGGAGACAGTCATATTCCCAGCTGGATTTTAGGAAATGTGGCCTTTCATTAAAGAGACTGCCCTCAAGAAATTGGATTTGTATGAACTAAATGAGATAGACCTTTCAAGGATGTGTTAGAAAGGTTGGATGAAGTCATGAACCCCCACTGACTCATCCTCACACTCCAATTGTGAAGGAACTCATCCATATAACAAAAGAAGACCTGCACTGGGAGTGCCACACAGCAAAACAGAAAATGTACAAGCCTTCTAGGCAACCACGATAAACTTATATTTGGATTGTAGACCCAAACCACTATTTTAGAATAGGTTCAATTTTAAGACCTGCAATTCCAAAACCTTCAATTCAATGAGGAATTGATGTGGTATACAGTATGAGGCCTTAGGAATAAGGGGTGATGGAAAGATGATCAAAAAATGGGAAACAGGGTCCCTAAAAGAAAGCTATCAGAAGCTCATCTTAGAAATCAACTGCAATTCCAAATAGAAATAAAGAAACAAAACATCACACTAAAGTCACATTCCCTAATCAGAGGAGGTAGTCTTGTAATCGAGAATATGACAGAATGTGCTTCTATTATCAGAATTGTTTTTATCATATGTTACCCAAGCCCATCCTCCATGCATGAGTTTCAGGATCTAGCACCTTGACCTGCCAGAGGGGGAATGGGCTTGTTGTGAAGGAGTTCGCATTGGGTGAAAGGCAGTGTTTGAGTGCACTGTCCTCCCCTTTCATTTCCAAAACATCAACACTCATTGTGAAGATAATCCTAAGTGTCCTGGCCATTCTAGACCTGGACCAGACAGTCTTATAAGCAAACCAATAGAACACTTTACTTTTTGCTGGGCCTGGTGGCACATGCCTATAATCTCAGCATCTCAGGAGGCTGAGACAGGAGGATCAAGAGTTCAAAGCCAGTCTCAGCAACAGCGAAGTGCCAGAAACTCAGTGAAAGCCCCTGCCTCTAAATAAAATACAAAATAGGGCTAGGGATGTGGCCCAGTGATTGAGTGCTCCTGAGTTCAATACCCAGTACCAAAAAATAAAAAAATAAAAAGCAAAACACTTTACTTTTAAACTCAACTTGTCAATATAAAAAAAAAAAATGGCAAAATTCACATGAGAACCCCTGTTGTTGTGGTCTCTTCTAGACATCAGCAGTCTGGTAAGACTTGATACAGATTTCCTCAAGACACTTGGTTAAGACCATGCTCCTTTCAAAGGGTCATGGGAAGTTTTCACCTGCCCAGTTCTCTTGATGATTTGCTTATGTAACTATCTGATTTGTGATCAGTGAAATTGGATTTGAGGAGGGAATGGTGACTTCTGAAAATAATGGCAATAAAGAACCCCAGGGGCCTGGTGAGACAACTTCTTGCTTCCTATTCCCCAGCAATGTCCTGTGGAATAGCAGGGAGCTGGTACACAGAGTAAAGCAAACCCCAGAGCTCACCGAAAATACCCAAATCTATTTCAAGACACAGAAAAAGTGGTGATTCACTATTTAAAGATCCACTGGAAGCTAAACCATCAGCCACATCCACAATTACCAGCATAAACAAAGGCCCATGACCAGATGGGCTTCCCTCTAAGAAGCATGGAAACTAGGCTCAACCTTGGAAAGATTGTGGGGCATAAACTTCAAATGCTCTGAAGTGAAATTTTCAGTCAACTTCAGCAAGTCCAACTCTTGGGTTTAAAAATTAATTGATTTAAGCAAATAAATGAAAGCCCCATATCTTGAAAACTGAATTCATGAACTTGGAATTGCATCTACCACAGAGAGTGATGAGGAAACCAGGAAGGAAAGGTTCCATTTTCTCTTAAGACAGAACTCATATATCAAAGACATCTAAACAGATACATTTTTATGACAGAACTACATACAAATTCTTTTTTAGAGAAAGCAGCAAAATTAAAGTTAGTTGAACAAGCCGTTGCTTTTAAAATAGCTCACTGGGAGATTCATTTTTACAGCATCTGTCGATCTTTAAGACTGAGGGAAATGCCTAGTTCTGTTGATGGTATGCCTTCTTGGTGGCACTGGACTGGCTGCCACTGTGCTGGGGGTCTTATATAGGACCAGAAGCAGGTGAGCTCTGGGGACTCTTCAGACAGCCTGATAACTTCCAGGACTATCTCACATGCTTGACAAGATCAGAAACATTATATTGGATTACACTTAGAAGGCCTCAATACAACCCTTAGAACTCCATCCTTTTTCTGATACTGTGACCTTTTAAAGTGCCCTGATGGCCTAAGTGCATCAGCTATGTGTATGCACCAAAGGAGATAACCTTGCAAATAAGAGCGCTGTGCTATCTGGCTTTATCACATTTAATGTGGCTTTTGAAGCTAAAAACAAGATTATCCTATAAATGCTTGGCAAGCTGCAGTTAATCCTCATCTTCATGAGGGAACATGAAAGGACACCCTTAACACCCAATATCAGCTCAGGTTTTTTGTGTTACTAATGCAGGAGGTAAACCTGGTGCCACAGCGGTGAAACTCGTCCACATCACTATGCTAGATGATTCTCCACTAGCTATAACAACAAAGCAGTTTTCTTCCATAAAATATCTCCCTTGGTCTTTTTTTTTTTTTTTTCCAAATCCAATGAAGATTTTGAACAGTTATTTCCTTAGTGTTAAGGAACTAGAAATTTTAAACCTTAGTTTATGAAATCAGATCTTAAATAGAGATAATAACTTTGCTGCTGTGTATTTTGATTGTGGACTATCTTTCCAGATAACTATTTTAGTTTCTGCATAAGAGTAATCTAATAGTCAGACACGGTAGCATATGCCAGTACCTGGAAGGCTAAGGCAGGAAGATTGTAAGTTCAAGGACAGCCTGGGCAACTTAGCAAAGCCCTGTCTCAAACTATTGCAGAAAGGGCTGAGAATGTAGTTCTGTGGTAGAGTCCTTGTCTAGTATATATGAGACCCTGGGTTCAATTCCTAGTACCACAAGGAGAAAAAAAAAGGAGGTTACTATTAAAAAAAAAAAATGGAGGCTACTATATAATCTGTTTTCCAATAGCCTAAGTCTTTTTTGTGATTCCGTGTTTAAGAAAAACATAGAACACTCTCCCTAAAAGAAAAAAGTCTGATACAAATGAGAAACTCATTTCCTGTTTGTAGGCACTTCTGATCCTGTTTATCAGGCTCATGTCAGAATCGTAGGATATCAGAACTAAGGAAGATCTCGCTTATGATCTGCACAACTTGTAGAAATTCACAACTAATTTGTTCAGCCATAAAATATATTTGTCCACTTATAATCATATATTTATGATTCTTTAATATAAAGGCTTCACATTTTTTATGGGGGTGTGGGTTAGAATATTTTTTCTTATTTTCAGCTAAACTTCTGGAGATAGTTGATTAAAATGACTTTTATATATTTGCATCTAAGTAGCATCTGTATTAAAAAAGATGAATTAGCTTATAATCAAACCATTTGAAATTTACTTTATAAAAAAGTGTTTTAAATGACTCAACTCATAGGTATGATGAGGAACAACATAGAGGCCAAGGATGTTGAAGGAAGAGTTATAATTTACCGTTCCCAAGAAAAGAAGGCAAGCCACTTGGGAAAGCCCCAGGATTAGTCAGGAAACAGAGGGGTGAGAGGAAAGCATGGGCAAGGACTTATATTACTATAATGGCAGAAAGTTGTTGGGTACAGGCACCTGTAACTAGGAAGAAAGCAAAACACAGGTGTTGTTGTGGGTTATAAAAACAGGGTGGTATGGATATGTTATGGTTTAGATATGAGGTGTCCCCCAGAAGCTCATGTGGGAGACAATGCAAGAATTTTCAGAGGTGGAATTATTAGATTATAAAAGTTGGATTATCCATTGATATGGAATAACTGGATGGTAACTATAGGCAAGTAGGGTGTGGCTGGAGGAGATAGGTCACTGGGGGGCATGTCTTTGGGGTTTATATTTTGCCTCTGAGCAGAGCCCTCTCTCTGCTTCCTGATTGCTATGTCTGACTTTCTCTCCTCCACACACTTCTGAGATGATATTCTGCCACACCTTGGGCCCAGAGCAATGGAGTTGGCCACCTATGGACTGAGTATTCTAAAACTGTGATCCCTAAATAAACTTTTACTTCTCAATTATTTTTGTCAGGCCTTTTGGTCACAGTGACAAAAAATGGTACTACAACAGGTTGTATATCACTTTGACCATTTTGGGCTCATACTTCAAAAATGTCAATCATCACCTACAAATGATTATTTTAACACTTTACACTAACTTTAATCAACACATGTCTTTTTTAGATATTTACTAATAAATGATGTTTAAACTATTTGAATTTTGTTCCAAATATATTCACAAAATATTCTTTCCAACTTTTCTATAGATACTTTGGGAAAACTTAGACATTTTCTTCAAAATATATTTTTACAACTGTATTAACTAAACTAGATTTTATTTAATGCATTTTATTTCCTTTAACAAATGAGAACATAATTGATATTTTCCCTCCCTTAGGTTAATATTCTAGTTTATGATTGTTCATAAGGTGATTATTAACTGTCCTGGGTATCATTTTGAACCAGCTAACATTCTTTCATAGCAATCAATTTTATATTAGTAGCAGAAAACAATTCATCTTTAAAAAAGTTTCATTCCATTTTAGACCCAAACTAGTTAGCAATACTTAAAACATTACTATTTCACTCCTGACAAGGTTGGGAATAGGCTCTGATTAAATGTGCACTTAAATTGCTGTTTGTTGGCATTCTGAAATTGGTGTTTGTTGGCATTCTTCACACCGGTGTGTGTGTGTGTGTGTGTGTGTGTGTGTGTTGTGTGTGTTTAAAGGGTTCAATTAGTATTCTGTGGTAATCTGTTCATCACACAGAAGCAGCATCTAAGCAGAGGGCTTGACATTCAGAATCAATATTGTGCAGAACATTTAAGTGTCACAGTAAATATCAATAGGCCCAAAGTCATTCATGTGCTGGGTAAAATCTAATTAGCAATGCAACCAGAATGGCCAATTTGTTTCCAAATTCTTTCTGCCAGAGCTCTGCCCCTCACTCATAGCCAAATACTGAAATATCACAGGGTTGGCAGTCACAGGAGCCCACTGTGGCTCAGTACACCTGCACTCTGTAGGAGTGCAGCTGCTAGCCCCAAACCACATACACAGGTCTTTGGCCCAATCAGTGAATGGATCTGATACTCTGTCCAAGTATACAGGACTTCCTTGTTCTGTAATTTTATGTTTTGATTTAAGATATGATTTAAGAAGACAAAAGACTTTGAAAAAATAAAATAATATAAAAAAAATAATTGAATAAAATCCATAACATGAGTAACTAAAATAAAGATGTTAGTAACAACTTATTTAGGCCAAGCAACTACTAAAAATAATATTTTAATTTAATCATTCAGATACTCCAGGTGATGAGAAGCAGGGTGGTATTCTGGAAAGAGAAGGGGACTATATATGAAGTAATGGAACTCTGCCTCTCTAATTCTCTCCTTGTTATCTTAAACATTGCCAATTAACTTCACTGAACTTCAGTTCCTTTTTTGTACATATGAAGAAAATAATGCATGTCTTAATTACCTTGTAGAGATTAAATGAGAACATTGGAAAGTGTCATGTGAACACAGCATTGTCTCTTTCTACAAGGTCATTTGCTTTAAAGTTAAGATTTATACTATTTAGACTTTTTAATGACAAAACTGTTGTCCTCAGCTAAATGACTGGTTATAAACTGACCAATTCTTATTTGTACTTACCATCTTCTGTTTGATTATCTCTACAATTATTCCACTAAAATAATTCATTTAAGGACCAGGGTCTCAGAAAAAAATGTTGAACAGAAAGCCCCTCATTCTGCAGACACAATTTCTCAAAACCTTGCCTCAAAATTCAAGTATCAAGAGGAATCATGAAAAATTATCCATGTGATAAAGACATCAGGAATATGTTTTGGTGGTCCCAGGGAGCCAGGCACTTCCCACCCAAACCCCTGATTCAATACAAATCTGCCTCAGTGATGTTGGAGCTGTGGAGGTGAACAGGCACCAAGACCATTATCAGCACCCATTTTGAGTCTGCTTTTTAGAATTCAACAAATAACCATTATGTAAAAAGCCACTTCGCAAGACAAAAGATCAAAAGATGAATACAGGTGCATCATATCTAGAGAAAAAAGTATATGCAAAACAGAACTACCCATTATGACACATTCCCCCAGACCTTCATCAACATGGTCTACAACCTGGGCCTATGCCACATAGCTTTTCTTTCTCCTACATGTATTTGTTTGAAGAACTACAAACACGAAAGAAAGAAAGAAAGAAAGGAAAGGAAGAAAGAAAGGAAAGAAAGAAAGAAAGAAGAAAGAAAAGAAAAGAAAAGGAAAGGAAGGAAGGAATTCATATCCAGATGCAACCAATCTGTGAATGTGACCTTATTTGTAAATGCAATTAAGTAAAGATGAGGTTGTACTGGGTTAGGATCAAAATCAAATCTAACAGGTAAGCTTACAGGAAGAGGGAAGTTTGGAAATAAAAACATGGGGAGCAGGCCATGTGAAGACAGAAGCAAAGATAAATTACAACTACAAGACTAGGAATGCCAAAGATTATTAGCAACTTCCAAAAGCTTAAAAAAAGGAAAGGAAAGGATTCTTTCCTAGATCCTTCAGAGAAAACATAGACTGATATCTTGATTTCAGAATTCCAGTCCCATACCTGTAGAATTGAAAGCATTCCCTCTAAAAACTGGAACAAGACAGGGATGCCCCCTTTCACCACTGCTATTTAACATACTACTGGAAACTCTGGCAAGAGCAATTAGACAGACGAAAGAAATTAAAGGGATCCAGATAGGAAAAGAAGAGCTCAAATTAGCACTATTTGCTGATGACATGATAATATACCTAGAAGACCCAAAAAATTCTACCAGAAAACTTTTACAACTAGTAAATGAATTTGGCAAAGTAGCAGGATACAAAATCAATACCCATAATTCAAAGGCATTTTTGTACATCAGTGACAAAGCCTCTGAAAGGAAATGATGAAAACTACCCCATTTACAATAGCATCAAAAAAAAAATAAAATACCTGGGAATCAACTTAATGAAAGAAGTGAAAGACCTCTATAAGGAAAATTATAGAACACTAAAGAAAAAAATCATAGAAGAACTCAGAAGATGGAAAGACATACCTTGCTCTTGGATAGATAGAATCAATATTGTCAAAATGTCCATACTACCAAAAGCATTATACAGATTTAATGCAATTCCAATCAAAATCCCAATGTCATTCTTCAAAGAAATAGAAAAAGTAGTCATGAAATTCATCTGGAGAAATAAGAGACCCAGAATAGCCAAAGCAATCCTGAGCAAGAAAAGTGAAGCAGGGGGCATCACCATACCAGACTTTAAATTATACTATAGAGCAATAGTAACAAAAATAGCATGGTATTGGCACCAAAACAGACTGGTGGACCAATGGTACAGAATTGAGGACACAGAGACTAATACATATAATTTCAGCTATCTTATATTAGACAAAGGCGCCAAAAATGTACAGTGGAGAAAGGATAGCCTCTTCAACAAATGGTGCTGGGAAAACTGGAAATCCATATGCAACAAATTGAAATTAAACCCTTGTCTCTCACCATGCACAAAACTCAAGTCAAAGTGGATCAAGGACCTAGGAATTAGACCAGAGACAATACACCTAATAGAAGAAAAAGTAAGCTCCAATTTCCAACATGTCAGATTAGGCCCCAAGTTCCTTAATAAGAATCCTGTAGCACAAGAACTATTACCAAGAATTAATGAATGGGATAGATTTAAACTAAAAAGCTTCTTTTCAGCAAAAGAAACAATCAGTGAGGTGAATAGAGAGCCAACTAATTGGGAACAAATATTTAATACATGCACATCAGATACAGCACTAATTTCTAGAATGTATATAGAACTAAAAAAACTTAACACCAAAAAAGCAAATAACCCAATCAATAAATGGTCTAAGGAATTGAAAAGACACTTTTCAGAAGAAGATACACATTTAATCAACAAATACATGAAAAAATGCTCAACATCACTGGCAATTAGAGAAATGCAAATCAAAACTACTCTAAGATTTCATTTCACTCCAGTCAGAATGGCAGCTATCAAGAACACAAACAACAATAAATGTTGGAGAGGATGTGGGGAAAAAGGCACACTCATACATTGCTGGTGGGACTGCAAAATGGTGCAACCGGTATGAAAAGCAGTATGAGATTTCTTGGGAAAATGGGAATGGAACCACCCTATGACCCAGCCATCCCACTCCTGGGTCTATTCCCAAAAGACTTAAAAACAGCATATTACAGTGACACAGCCACTTCAATGTTTATAGCAGCACAATTCACAATAGCTAGGTTGTGGAACCAACCTAGAAGTCCCTCAGTAGATGAGTGGATAAAGAAAATGTGGTATATATACAAAATGGAATTTTACTCAGCAATAAGAGAGAATAAAATAATGGCATTTGCAGGTAAATGGATGAAGTTGGAGAATATAATGCTAAGTGAAATTAGTCAATCTCAAAAATCCAAATACCGAATGTTTTCTCTGATATAAGGAGGCTAGTTCACAGTGTTGTTGGAAGGGGGTACATAGGATCAGAGGAACACTAGAATGGTCAACGGAAAGGGAGGGGAAGGGAGGGAGTAAGGGGGAGGGGAAAAAAAAAATTGGTGGTTGAATGAGATGGATATCATTATCCGAAATGCATGATTGAAGATCTGAATGGTACTTATATACTTTGTATACAAGCAGTTGTATGTAAAAAGATACTATACTTGTGCATGATGAATAAGTAAATAAATAATTTTAATAAAAAAAATACAGTGGGAAAAAAATAAAAATTAAAATTAAAAGCAAAAAAAAAAAAAATTCCTGTTGTTTTAAACACTCAGTTTGTGGAACTTTGTTATGACAGCCCTATGAAACTAATACACTGGGGGAATTAAGACCTGCTATTTCTCTTTTAGAGAAAATGTCATTTAAATAGCCAGGGAGATCGATTCACCAGATATCACTCTAGAATAAAATACAATTGAGTGCCAAAAGGATTAGGAAGGAATAGAGAGATCAGAGAACAAGGAGATTACAGAATTGAATACTTGATTAAAGCTAATTTCTTAGGGTTAATTATACAAAGCTTAATCTAGCTCACTTTACTGAGAAAATCTTAAGGAAATGTCACTCAAGTTATTAATATTCCCCTTAGGGATTATTCACTGAAGTTGTCAGTGCTGCTGGCCACGCCTCATCTTCCTGTCTTTGTCTTATCCAGTGTCCCCACAGTGGGAATAGCCAGCTCCCTAAAAGCCCAGCCCAGCTCACAGCCATCCCTGATCAGACTGAAGGTAACCTCTGCTCCATCATGTGCAACAATTTACACAAACTGAGCAAGAGAGGGAAATCAAATGTCTAATATGTCAAGCACTACTTGCTTTTACATGCACAGATTAATCGTTCATTCATTTGGCATTCACACTGATCATGCCTATTTTTATTAAGCATTTCTTAAGTGGCTGGCTTGTCTCTTGCCTCTGCCTACACCTGCCTTTACTTCCTGTAGTCCCATGTGGCCCGAGTCTCACCTAAATAGGGCTCTAGTGTCAGACATAAACACCTCTCAGAATTTCAAGCCCCCTAAAGCACCTTTGCCAATCAGCCCCACTTATGTTTGCTTAGTTCACTGGATTGGACTCTTTCCCAAAAATTCATCTCACTCCAGGGTCTGTCTTGTTCTTGTGATGGCCAGATCTCCTGTGTGGCAACTGAAGCCAAGTCTAGAAAATACTAACGGCTGAGGACCCTTGGCTAGTATCAGCTTCCCTTCCCCAGAGCTAGATTCTCCTCATATGCTGCATTCTGAATCACTCATTCTCTTTGTCAGGTAGGCATCAAATATTTATTGCAGACTCCCTGTGTGTCAGATACCACTCTAATGATACAATGCCAACCACGATATGCAGTTTCTTCTGTCTTGGAGTGGAGGTTCTACAAAAAGCAATACACCAAGAAAAGCAAACAAAAACTATTGAACAAAAATTCAAGCAGCACATGGATAAATAAAACAACTGCCATGCTAAGTCATCCTATTAAAACAAGAACAAAGAGCTGAAAGGGAATGAAGAAGAGATTGGGGAAAACATTCCTGAGATGACACTGAAACTGATGTCAAAAGGAACAAACAGAACTAGCCCTAGAATTATGAGTAAAAGCACAACAAGTCCAGGATATTAGCCTGTGCAAGAACTGAGGAATTGCAGAGCATGTGTAGTCCAATAATTCAAAGAAGAAATATCATATGGCAGAAGGGAAATTTGGTTTGAAGAGTCACTTTGTAGTTTCATTCAGTCAGTTGCAGTGCTGTCACAAATTGAGCTAGAAAAGAAGAGAAACCAGATAGTGTCCTAAAAGCCGAGGCTAGCACCAATTAGGGCTCTGGAGGTCAAAAAGAAGAAAAGAAGAAAGAAGAAAGCTCTGAAATGGGTCTCACAGGGAAGAAAAATCTAAAATCAAGGCTTGGTTCATCATAGCTGCATTCTGAGGAAACACTACTGAGGACTCTCACTGTCCTTACATAGCTGTTACAGCTTGTCCTTACCTGTTAGGAGGCTGTCTGTTTTCCTTTGTGGTCCCCCTTCTAGTAATCACATTGTTTCAACCCCTGCTTCTGTCATCACAGCTTCTTGGGACCCTCCTGATTCTCAGTTCTAAGGACACCTGTAATTATATTGGGCACACCCAGATCATTGAAGCTAATCTCCCCATCTTAAGATCTTTAACTTGCATCTGGGAAATTCTCTTTGCCAGGTATGGAAACATATTCAAAAGTTTTGGGAATGAAGATATTATATGTACTTTGGAGAAGAGGTGTGTTATTACTTTGTCTACTCCAGTGATGGAAGAGGATTGGAGAAATATGAAGAAATATGGAGAAATATGAAGGTCTGAGCAAGGAACCTAGGTCATGGTAGGTAATTTTAGTGATTTTTAATGAAAATGGAAAGCTGTGGAAGGTTTTAAGGAGGAAAGTGACATTTTATTGTTTATAGTTTTAAAAGATCATCTGTACCAGTACATGGAGAAAGGATTCAAGATGGGAAAGAGGGCTGATTGGAATCAGAGAAAGGATCTGGGGGTGAGGCTCAGTAGAAGAATATAGGGTCAGCATGCACAAGGCCTTGGCTCTAATCCCAGCACCAAAAACCAAAATGGAACTAACAAAGAAAAACCTATAGTGCGTCCTTAAAGGCTAGCAATAGAGCTCAATGCTAGACCACATGCTTAACACGCACAGAGTTCAATGTTCAATTAATTCTCAGCCCCCCAAAAGAAAATAATGAGAGAGAAAGGGAGCTCTCCCTTTAAATTGGGTAAGAAATGGAAGTTGTTTAGGCTAAAACAGTGGCAGAAGAGATGGAAAGGAAAAACAAAATTCAATTATGACAATTTAGTTTGATCATACAGTATAAATACTAAATAAAGAAATATACAAAAATCAAGGATAATTCTTAGGTTTTTAAGCAATTCATGTATGAGGAGGAAGAGTGAAGTGAGGAGATGAGAGGGGGGATTCTAAACCCTGAGAAACCAATTATTAGACTTTGACATTTTCAGGCTCAGTTGTCATGTACACTTGACCTCTTTCCTCTGATAAGACACTTGCAGTCTTCCTATATTACCTGCTCTTCCTCTTGGGATATTATATGAAGCTTCTTTTACCCATTTAAACTCTAATTCTAGTTTTTATTTACCTGATCCCATACTGTCACTGTTAATAATTCCCACTATTCATTAAATCTGAAAGTTTTTGTCCCTCACCCAGTAACTTCCAAAATGAAACTACCTCCCATCTAACAGTTATCCATTAAAATAATAATTCCTTTTTAGGAGAAAGCTCTGGGCTCCCAGTTAGTCCCAGGACTACTGAAGCCCTTTTAAGAAATGAAAAGCTTGCTAATCCTTGAATCCAATAAAATCAGGAGACTGAGAAATCCAGTCAAATGTCCTTTAGCTAAAATGTGAGGGAACTGAGATGTCAAACTCTATGCACTCCTGGAAAGACAGATGCAAAACAGAAACTAAAAATTCAGGCAACAAAAACCTTCAAATGACAAGGACACTTCCCACTGAACCATGTTAGTTCTCTAAAGATAAAAATAACAATCCGATACCAATATGTTTTTGTCCCCATAGAGACAATAATGAGAAAGGTTATAGAAGCTCACTATTTATTCTGGATTCTGAGAGATTTAAAACAAAATAAAATCTTTCCTGCAGATAGATGACTAAGTCCTCAGATATCTCTTCATGTGAAAAAAAATAAATAAATAAGGGGATAATTGTGCTGCTCTAGCTAAAAGGAAAAGGATGAACTGTCTTCATCATGTTATGCTAATGAAAGATGTCCACAGAATGACTTAAATCATTTCCTCCTACGGAAGGGTGAAACTAAGCCTCAATGCATGCTTGGACAATGGACCAAGGAGACACTAACTCAATTTCCACGATCAATTAAATCTCTGACCCTTTTCTCAAGTTCCAGCAGGTCCCTATGACCATCAATTGTGAAGGGGTTTTTGGCTACACTAGGAACTTAACTAAGACCTGTATTTCATTTCGTAAGTCACCAAACTGGTGACAAGGGATAATGACTTTCAGTCAATCTTAAATTGGAGATAGATTCCAGCCAAAGACACAAAGGTGAGAGTCCTGTACCCGTGTCGATTATGCAACCCTGAGGTAGTTAATTTATGCTTAATGTAATTGTATATTTGAAAGCTGAAAAGTTCTTAGTGATCATTAATCTTCACAGACACATTTAGCTACGACTTGTCTTCCTGCAAGCTTTTCCTTCAATCCACTTTGGAAAGTCACACTTGCAAACTGCTCTACATTAAATAGGTGTGACTATGTATTCACAAGTTAGCCAAGCATAAGATGTTTTTGTAAAATTCACTGCAAAAGAAGAGTCAAGTTCAATTCAGAGTGCAGATACATGATAATATAAGAGTTTTGGTGATTGGATGTTTTCATATTGTGGTTTCTATGGTAAGTAACAGGATTTTATATATATATATATATATATATATATATATATATATATATATATATCACTCAGTGACTCTCAAATCCAGTATTTACTAGATCCCAATGAGATAATACATATATCCATTAAATGCATTTAAATTTGTTAACCAGAGTATTCTAGTATTAATTCATCCTTGTTTAAAACCATCCATGAACAAACAATGAGATACTTGGCAGAAAATTGTGAAGATCTCTTTAGCACAGCACAGAGACATTCATGAATTGTTGTAGCTAGTGGAGACATTTCTGCTGGAAACCCCTCATTTTGCAAAAGAGACAGCTGAAGTTTAGATTTGACTTGCCTATGTTTAGATGATGTACACTGTCTAAACCAATACTTTTCACTACAGTTCAAGGTACTTTTGAATTTACCATACTTTCTTACCCTCATTGCATTCTTTTTGTATAAGGCAAAGAATAAATCAAATAATCAAATCATGTTAAAATTCATCAGTTTTTAATAGAAGTCTGTTTTGTCTATGTATTCTAAAAAAAAAAAAAAAAAAAAAAAAAAAAAAAAATCTTTTGCTCCTACTAAATGGGATTCTCTCCCAGGAAAATGGACTATTCCAATAGTTCATTTGTTTATTGATCATAAATAACGTGCTAGATAGCAACTACAGTCATTTTGGGGAACACTTAAAAGTAAACAAAGCATTATTTCTGCCCTTGTAGAGTCTAGAACCAAATTAGGGAGAACAGTAACACTACCAATAAAATCAGTACTGGGACAGAGAGAGTGGCAGATAACTGTGTCAAAGAAATTTTTCAATAGGGATTAGAATTTATGTTTTTAAATTACTATTCAGATAAATGAAGAGAACTAAAGGTCAAAAAGCTGGAAAAACAGAATGAGCAAAAGAGCAAAGCTAGAATCTTCAGGCATAGAGTACCATTGTTCCAAAACCACAAAGGAAATGAAAAGCCCATTTTGCTTTTGGAGGAAGAGCAAAAGACCTTCTGGGCCAGTCTTCTTGTCTTCAGAGCTTTTTTTGTGGTCATGCTTACTTTCCACTCACATGTGTTTAAAAATTGGTCTCTTTATATAATTTCAAATGTAGGACTAGAGATAGTTCAGTAGTAGAGTATTTGCCTAGAGTGAGCAAGACCCTGGGTCTGATCCTAAGCATCACACAAAAAGGTAAACTGAGGCATAATAAATTTTTAAGAGTTTATTTGAGCAAACAGTGATTCATGAATTGGGTGGGCAGTTCTAAACCAGAAATGACTCAGGAAGGAATGCTAAGGGGAGGATTTTATAGAACAGACCCATAATTAAAGCAAGAAAAACATTCAATTGGTTGCAATTATATAATTGCTCATTTTGTTTATCTCATTGGAAAGTCCCCAGTTATATAATTATAAATTAGCTACTTTTGATTAGCTAAGATTAAGTTCTGTTTTTTTAACATAAGCATTTATAATAAACAGCTCAAGTTAAGTTTGGTTTATGTTTGCAAATCAAGTAGTGTGTGCCTGTATGCTAAGACCTGTTTCTGTCTGACAAAAGCTTCCTAAGGGTTGGTCCTCATTTTAATTTACTTTAACAATACTTTCATGACTTTTGTTTTTCATCACTTAGCATGTTTCCCTTTGGTTTTGCTGCTTGTTTCTGCTCTCAAAAATAAAAAGTTTAATTTTCGTAGCCTCAGCTATCAAATTGCATTTGCATTTATTCACATACTAGAAGTCAAGAATTATGGGCACCACAGGAGTAAACTGATGACTGATGTGACTATGCCCCTGGCTTTTTATAATCTCTGTGAAGGCTAACAGTTGGAAATGATCACAATGAGGAAGACAGTATCTATGTATGAAAATATCAGAGTGAGCTAATGCAGCAAGCACATGGGATGGGCACCCAAGACAAGCTCAGTTACCCAGCAAAACTTCCCAGAGAAAGAAGTTGACTTTATATCTAAAAGATGGGTAGGAAGGCTGGGCAGGGTGGTGCCTGCCTATAATCCCAGCAGCTCAGGAGGCTGAGGCAGGAGGATCATAAGGTCAAAGCCAGCCTCAGCAAAAGTGTGGCACTAAGCAACTCAGTGAGACCCTGTCTCTAAATAAAATACAAAATAGGGCTGGGGATGTAGTTCAGTGGTTGTGTGCCCTTGAGTTTAATCCCCAGTAACTTGTCCCCCTAAAAAAGGAGTGGGGGGAGATGGGTAGAAAGTAGTTTAAAGAAGAACATTAACATTGAGGTTTGAGAAGAAATGCTCTAGGCAGAGGGATCGGTGAGCATAACAGCCCAGAAGTAAGAGAGTACCTGGGACATTTCAAGTATTGGATAAGGAATAGGAAATTGGGTATTGGCTGACAGATGAGATAAGGTACAGGGATAGAAGGAGGAAATCATGAGGGAACTTCAAAACTGAAGTATGGATTATATTTTCTCTTTGTATTAAAAGAGTAAATTATTTTGGGCTGGTTCTCAATTTTCTGACTAGATTTGTGAGGCATGCACTGAAAAGTGACTTTTAAAATGGGACCTGTTCCATACTTTTTTTTTCTTTAGAATTCTAGCTTCCTTTTAATCACTGAATTTCAGTTTTTACAAATATTCTTAGGACCAGGTAACTAAGGTTTTGCATGGGGAACAGTTCTTCTTGTACACGAAGAACAATTACATGCTCCACTTTTTGTAAATAACTATTGCCTAGATTAACAAACATTGTCACAAACAGAAGTAAAGCCATAGATCACTGCCTTTGTATTTACAAAATGCCATAAACAAACATGCATTAAACACAAAATAATGGTCCTTTGTCCTATAGGCAATGAGAAAGAGGGATGAAGACTCAGTAACTGTGTGTCAAAAAAAGCAACAAGACAAACTGATTGAGATAATAGTGTTTTTTTTCTCCTTCTTTAGTTACAATTACAGCTACAAAATGGTGATTTTTTTTTTTGACCACTTAAGATAGCTAGTCTTGTGAAGTTGGTTTTCTCACATATGCCTATTAATTTCAAAGAACAGTTTGTACAAAATTCAGAACTTCATATGATATAAAATCAGGCAAATATGCAAAGGGGTATTTATAATATTGAAATATATAGCTTCTTTATAAAAGATGAATAATCATGATATGTACATAGTAAATTTAAAGAGCACCTGCTAGAATATGAGGCCTCATCACTAGTTAATATTAGTCATTTAAATCTCTTCTCTCCTGGCAAATGTTTGTTTGGTTCCAGCTTCAGGAGAGACTATATGGGTTCATACCGCTTTTATTTTTTATTCTAAGTTTTTCTTGAAATGTTAAGATTGCAGGCATCCACACCAGGCTTAAAGGATACTAACTACCCTACATGTGTCAAAAGACAAAGCTATTTCAAATATTCTATTCCAAATCCTGCGTTTATTTATGGTAGCCTAAAGCTCTTATAGATTTTTTTCCCTCATTTTACAATCCAACCAAGGAAGCTCTCTAGAATTATTCATCTCTTTCTCAGCCTTTGTAATTGAGCCAAGTCTGATGATGTAGCATGTATCAAAAACTGTACTGTATTTGACAAACAATTTGGGTAGAATCAAGACCTATGTAGTCATACTTCTTCTTGGACCAAGAAACAACATCCAACAAATAATCATTTGAAAATAGCATATTTGCTTCCATTTCCTAAGAAATATAAAGATGATCTAAATGTATAATTCATGGGCAACATTTGCTAAAATTTCTTGTGCTCTCTGGTCTACTTTGCTTATATTCTACAACTGGAATACTAACAAGTCTCTGTGGAAATATAGAAAAAAAAAATGAAATGCAAAACTAAACAAAGCACTGCACTAAATAATTCTTCCTCTACACTTAGCTAGTCAAATTTCCTTTCTTTTTCTCTGTTTCATTGGTCAAGTCTATCCCTGAATCTTACCTGTCTTTCAGGCTTCTTCCTTCAAACTCATTCTGTTCTCAAAAAGTTGTTTAGAAGTACAAAGATTAAGTCTGGCCAAGAAAACTCTCCTTTGAAAAGTGAAATACATTGGCAAATTTGGAGGGAATGATGTAATAAAAATGGATATAGAACCTCACAGTTCCTTTTGAGGAGGGAGTATGTGAATATGTACATGGTAACCACATTCTCACTAAGACACATATCCACCTTCCATTCTCTTTCTGTCTTCCACCATTCACTCTCTCCCTTCTTTTTTGCACCATCCACCCACTCTGATTCCTATCTGCTGGTTTTTATTCATTGCCTTGACCCCAAACTTGTGACTCTCAACATCACCACTTTTTTCGTGTGGTGATGATGCCTAGACAAAACCTGTTAGTCATCTTTTGTTGCTGTAATTAAAATACCTAACAAGAATAACTTAGAGGAGGAAAAGTTTGTTTTTGCTCACAGTTTCAGAGGATTCGATCTGCATGACCAGCTAATTCCATTCCTTTGGGCGTGAGATGAGGCAGAGGACATCATGGTGGAAGGGCATGGTGGAGGAAAGCTACTCAACTCATGGCAACCAGGAAGCAGGACAGAGGGGATCCAGGGACAAACTATAGTCTGCAACAGCATGTTCCCAGTGACCTACTTCCTCCAGCCACACTGCACCTGCCAACAGTTACCACTCAGTAGTTCATTTAAAGTATTAATCCATCAAATGAACCAATTCACTGATGAGGTTACTGTTCTCGTATTCCAATCTTTTCACCTATGAACATTGCTGTGTTGCCTAAAACAGGAGCTTTTGGGGAACATTCCAGATCTAAACTATAATGCAGCCCTTGTTATTATCATAATTCTTATCATAATTCTTCTTCATTTGTAGGCAGTGAGATATCAGTCAGGCAACTCTCAAAGATTTGAAAATTTAGATTTTTGAGATTTGAAATCTTTTGTAATTGCTGTAGCATTTATTTAGATATATTAAGATATAGTAAAACATGGTAAGCCCATTTAAAAAAATAATCAAATAATTTAGGCACAATGATACAGATATTTTAATGCTTTTATTTTTGTTCTTAGTGGTATCCTTGACTTACAGTCTTGCTGCAAAAGATCAAAGAATGCAAAAGTACTTTAGCACTTTGGCCAAAAGATTTACTTGACAGAAACACGTGCTTTCAAAATTACTGCCATGTTTTTTAAAGGTAGGTAGTGTTTGTTCTCTTTGCACCTGGTGTTTAGTGTTTCATTTTAGTATTGAAGTCTTTATCCTTAAAGACATCCTTAATAGAAAATGCATGTGATTGGAGGGTAAGCATGTGAGCAATAAGCATTCTAATAGTTTCATGGTCTGATAACAATGTTCACTTGTAGAGATTGCAAGAGGTAAACTCAAGAATCATTTCCCAAACTAAACAGTTTGTTTGCTCAGCTAATACTGTTATTGATCAGCTTCTCCAAACACAGTGCCAGGCTTTATTTGATATTGGGAAATCTGACCACAGAACTCATAAATGTACATCCTTGTGACAGACAGAATACATCCTCAGTGGAAGAGAGGAAGGGACATTGAGTAGGGGGAGATCTTGCCTGAATGTTAGAAGGCTTCATTTACATTTAAAGAGGCCACAAAAGAATTTCAAATGGCAGGATACATGGAAGATTCTATTATAGGTTGTTTTCATTGCAAAAATACACAGTATTATCCTCAAGTATTTTGTATAGTCACAGACATTTCATAGTATTGTGGACAGTTACATTGGGAGGCTGAGTCCCATGCTGGGAGGAGTCAGTAGAAAATGCAAGAAAGAGAATTACCAAGAGAGGGATCTATAATGCTGTCCAAGTTTGGTTGAAAGGGGACTCTGAGGTCAGAAATGCTTAGGAAATTGCAAGAGCATGGAATTTTACCAGTCTTAGAAAGAACATGAGACATCACACAGGCTGTATGGGTCAATTGGGTTGACTGGTTTTCATCCTCATTAGGTATGCAGACCTCTACTCATATCTAATATTCCACTTTCTGCTGTGCATTCCTAACTGTATTTTAGGCAAAAAATATATGCAAACTATCACAGGAGTTATTGTCTCCTTTATGTTTATTTGTAGGTTTATTTTTATTTGAATTCACCCATGATTGTTTAAAGCTGTGTCTGTTCATTTGTTTAGATGACTCAAGATACTATTAATTTTGTTTCTCTCTGCCCCCTATTTATTCTTTTTCCACTAACTTGTCTCATCTGAACCTTGTAGCCTGTCAGTTCTCTTTCCTGAAATCTATGGAAGACATTTAATTAGCCATACATTTGCAGACTTAATTTTGCTCACTGGAATTGAAGTTTGAAATATTCCTTTTTGCTTAAAATTTACCAAAGAAGTATATTATTACATTCTTTTATATTTTAGAAATTTTTTAGTTTACTCTGCATCTTCATGGCCTAGCTTTCATAGACAGTATGTCCAGGGCACAGCACACCGTGTTGCATCAAATCAATAAGTCTAGAAGATCTTTCAAAACATGGACCACACCTTCTGTAAAAGAAACTGATTCTGCATTTGTCATCATGTGAGCCATATAAACACAGACTGCTAAAACTGGAAGATAACTGAAACATGTAATTTCTTCATCTTTTAGATGGTTAAGACATGGTTAAGGCACTTGCCTCAAACTCTGTAAGTAGTAGAAAAGTTTGGACCAGAAACTGTATTGCCTTATTTACAACAAAGGAAGTGAGCATGTGTTAATTGAATCATTATGAATTTGGGGGAGGATTTTGCCCCTTTTCCATTTCCTTAATCAAAAACCCATGATGCACATGATACTCCCCAAGTATCTGAAAGCACATGCTGTTCAAGTTCAAATAAGACACTGAGTTAAAATTTTAAAATTTTTAAGATATATAAACATAGTTTTCAAAATAAGAGTATAGTTTGGACTTGTTTACAATATGCCATGATAATTGTTTTAAAGGGAATAACAACACACTTGAAAGGTAATTTCTGCTCAATAAAAATTTGTCACGCAAATTGTAATAGTAACTCATGAAGCAGCACACACTCAAATTATATCTTTTCGACCATCTTGTGAAATGGACCCTCTAAAATACAATGTCATTAGCATCTTAAGGAGTGCCGCAGCATGCCATTATTCTAGTGGCAAATTTTGTGTCAATAAGACATCAGTTTATAAGATGCCAATCAAATGCTCATTAAGTCACAAGCTAGTAGATCTTGTTTTACTTGATCTTGTTTTTCTTACAATTCCTGACACAGAACCCTAGAATGAAAAGAATCTGAGAATGCTGCATGCAAGTGTATCATGGTACTGATCTCATTTCACTCTTGAAAGAACTTCATTGAAGAATTTCAATTATGCAGAAGAGAATAAATTCTACAAATACACTCAAAGTAGGAAATTTTCATGTACAGATTATTTATTTAAGACCAAAATGTAGGAAGATAATCATATTTTTTGTAGTATTTTTTTTTTTTTTTTTTTTTTTTTTTGCTTCAGGTACTATTTCCCCCTGATTGGATCTGTTTCTCTGTGTCCTATGAGCTTCAGTCTTTAGATTGTTTTGCAACAGTTCATGGTTCCTACTTCAATCTAGATCTCAGCTTTCTGGACTGAGTCATTGTGCAGGACTAATGATAGGGAATTACTGTGTAAACCAGGTCCTTCTCTGCCCCCCTTGGAGACTCCACCACTATCCCAGCTTGGACCTGAAGGTAAATGTGACAATGCTACCTTCCTCTACTCTCCTCAGCTCTACTTTCCCAAGTCTCACCACCCTTCCCACAACTCTTCCTCAGCTGTTTTCCTCATACAAACCCTTAAGTAAGTACATACCCAAACAATAATTATTGTAAGTGGAAGTGGCTTAGTATATTGGAAAGAACACAGGGCTGGATGCTAGAAAATCTATTCTTAATTGTGACTCTATACTGAGACACATGAACTTAATCAAGTCATACAAAATCTTAGAAGTCTATTGTCTTATATATAAAAATTAAGAAAGTAACAAATCATCTATATTATCTGTATTTTAAAACTCACATGAATCACATCTAACACCCTGGAAAATAGCTATAATTGTCCATATTTCCAGGATATTTCCTATTTTACTCAAAATAATCAATGATTATTATGACTTTTCATGTACTTTTTAATTCTCAGTCCAATGAAATGGAAAGTGAATCTTTAATATGATTTTTTAAAAAAAGAATGTATTTTTTACCTAGTAAAATAATGAATACTGAAATAGAACTAGGTTGCATGGTAAACTTTAAAAGTTTGGGTTTGGGGGACTAGGAAGCAGAATAATTAGTAAATGAAGATGGATTAGACATTACATAATACTTTTCTTATTCCTGAAGGAAAAGAGCATTTTATCTGTCAGGGAAATACACACGATATGGGTGTGGTGAATGGTAGATTTTAAAATTGAAGAAGATGTTTACAAGTATGGAATTGAAAAAGAGTTACCCCAAATAACCTTCTCATGCCATGAAGAAACACAGGATGGCAGGAAGGAAAGAAGAAAAAGGGAGGTAGGAAGGGATATAAAAAGGAAAGAGAGGAAGGGGGAAAGAGGAAAGGATAAAATGAGAGAAGGAGAGGAAGAAAGAAGCTATGAATTGAGAAGCTGAGTTACCAGAGTCACTCCACTTTTCTGGAATTGATTTTTTTTAACTGACATATAAGAGGAATTGAACTACAGGATAGCTAAGATTGTTCCCAAAATCTAGAGGAAATTCTGCAATGTTAATTCTCTCTTTGAAATCCAAAGAGCTATAAGGTGCTTGCTTTGTGTAAGCAAAATCTAGGAAAGCACTATTATAACATCACTCTGCAGTGTATTTTGTGACAAGAGAAAAAGCGGGTCAAGTAACATTACTAAGAATGATCTAGTCTTCCAGCACAGGGTTAATATGCTGAATGGAGCCACTGAAGCTGTCTGTTAACCATTAAACTAAATAGAGCACCATTTCATGCCTGACTTCCTTCCACTGTATGAATATTGCAGTGGGCATATTAGAAAAGGTAGTGGGCACTCAAGGAAGCAAAGAATTCCTCTTTGTGACAGTTGACAGTTTCCTCTGATTTAAAATTCTTTTTAAAAAAAAGCACCAATACTCTACTCATGGGAGCAGAGCACTTTCACAGATGGCATTGCCCACTTGGATGATAGCATAATTATTTGTCTTCTTCACAATAAAAGAGCTAGGAATAAAATGGACTGGTAGCACAGAGCTTCACAGATAATAAATCGAGTGATGATACACTGGTTCCGGGAAGTAGGCAGTTACATGAAAACACTATTTCATAAAGCCAGCCAGGCCCATGCAAAATTGAAAATTAAGTAGACCAAAAACGTCCTCTGTCACTCCAAGCCTCTATTTTCAATCTATCTTTCCTCGACTTTTCTTCCCTGCTACTGCTTTCTATTTCTCAAGATTTAGTAATATCTTACTCTGGTTTCTTCTATCTTTCTTGGATCTCCTTTACCTTGAAGCCTATAAATCATTCAAACTGATGTGTTAAGGACTTACTGTGTGGTTTCCCCTAAAATTAACTGATTGCTAAATAGAATATTGGAAAGATCAATAGTTATCCCAAATACAACATGCATAATAAAATACATAGGACTGGAATTCAGAAGTCCTACCTTAGATGTGTGGACAAGTAGCTGTGTAACCCTGGAAACTTTACTCCATAGTTTTCTCACATGGAAATGTATCCATTAATAGTTTTTGATTCAGGAATTAATCATGAAGGCAGCATTCCAGGCCTCTTTGGAAGAAAATATGTGAAGACTTGATAAAACCTGAAAAAGAATCATTTATTCACAAATATTATGACACAAACCCCCATATTTTCCATATTATCTCACAGACAATGTAGGCTCCATTAGAAGCAACTGTAAACATTGTCATTTAATTATAGATAGAAGGTAACTTCTTTTCTAATGTTTACCTAAAAGTTTTCACGACTTAGCAGCATAAGCCCTTGGTTGATGCACCAACTATCTTAATCTCCTGTAGGCACAGCAGAGTATCACTGTTTTAAATTGGCAAAAGTACCCACTTACCTCTCATTTTATCCTGACAGTGTTAGTAAATCACTTGGGGCACAATTCTTGCCAAGCTCGCATGCACTCGGCAAAGTAATGGGACATCATAATGTTATGAGTACATTGACGATGTCCTACAAATTAAACAAAATATGATGACTTGTCTTTGAAAGTCCATTTAAATAAGGCCAATGAACTCCTTTTTATATCTTGAGAGAGGTTAATCTCAGGGCAAATGGCTGGCAGGAGTGAGAAAGCATTCCCAGGTGGTATCTGAGGAGAATGGAAACTCTGGTCTAGTAACTGGAGTACTCAAAGTACTGCATGAAAAGACATAGCCTGCCTGAAAGATGAAAATAGATTAAGGGACATTCATTGTGCACAGAGGGGAAAAAAGGCATTTTCACTTGTAATAGAAATTTGGTCTCAGGGTTGTGGATGATATTTGGAAAAAAATCTAAGAAATTTCAATATTTGGAATGCCTTATCGTTCAGTGATCCTATAGATGGTCCAATATGTACTTGCCCATTATCAGGACTGACATCCTTGGATGTAGGGTGTGTGTAGTCTAAAGAGGCACTCAGTCAAGGAGGAGGTGGGGAGTTGGAAATCCAGTCAGTACTACAGTCATTAAGATTAGAGACTTGATATGAGATTGGATTTTTCCTATGGAGGAAGAAGGTATATTTCATTCTAATATCACAAAGATGCATAAAAGTTAGCAGGGAATCACTTTGGAAAAAGTTTTTGTTTGCTAAGTTGATTTATTTATGTTATGTATATCTTAAACATATAGAAGTTATAAAATTAGAATCTTCATGGCGAGGATCTTTAGTTAAGGAGCTATGCAAAAATTCTAATAGGCAACCATCTTCGTTAACAACTAATCTACAGTATCAACAAGTATTCTTCAACACTGCCATTTCCCAAAACATACCTATATGTAAACAATTGCCCTCCCTTCCTTTCTCTTCTCCTCTCTCTCTCTCTCTCTCTCTCTCTCTCTCTCTCTCTCTCACACACACACACACACACACACACACACACGTATAGACATGCTTCCTCTCACTACTAACTACCTCTATCTTCTTTGTCTCCAACTCTTCTACATTCAGGAGCCCAGAACCTTACTATCTGTTAAAAACGAAATAAAGACACAAAATGAGGTTTTTCTCCTGGAAACTGTGGTTCTTTGGAGCCAGCCAGAAAAGTATCAGGGTTATTTTCCTCTTGCTGCTCTTCTGCCTTTGCCCTCCTTCCTTCTGAGTGCTGCAGTGGAGATAGACTTACCTTCTCTTTGACATGTTTTCCCTAACGGGAGGGTCTAACGAGAAGGTCTCAATGAAGTCAGAGAAGAACTTGGCAAAGAATTACACAGCTGAGTGCTCTGGGCTGGCTATGATGTTGGCCTTGGGAAAATGAGTAGAAAAATGTTCCTGAACTTTTATTTCTTTAAACAGATCTTTAAGCAGGAGAGCCCAAGAGGAATTAAGAATCTTGCTAATGTTAAAAAAAATGTGCATTTGGATATAACAAGTCCTTTGGAAACCAATTCTGCCAATAAGAGACTATATTGAACAGATCTGATTGAGCCCACACAATGAAAGTCTAATGATCTTGTAAATCCTTAATACACTCCTTGCTTCCAAATACTCATCACACAAATCTGCACATTAAGGCTTCTAACTGACCAGTGTGGACTCAAAGAAATCCCTGTAGATCTATTTGTACTTCAGAATTTCCAGACAAAAATTGGCAATACTGAAATAGACACAATTTTTAGTGTCAACTAACTACATAAAATATCCTATTGGTCTTTCTGGCTTCATCCATCATGTCCATGTAGATGATTCTCAAGCATTTTCTCCTAGTCTTTTCTCTCTCACGATTCCAGTCTAATATGTCCAATTACAGAAGAAACAGACACTCTCATCTATGTGTCCTGAACTCAACATATCTAAAGTCTTAATTCATCATCTCCACCTCTGAAATATTTCCAAATTTATCTTCTCTTGTTCTGAAATAACATATTTAAAGTTATTCCTCCTAAAAATACTGCTGTTGCTTTTACTCTGTATGCTTCACACACCTAGTCAAGACTCAAGACCTGCTATATCATGATTCCATTCCTTTACTTGCATTCTCATTACAGGTGCTTCAAGTCAGTTCTTGACCATCTCAAGCTCAGACATTTATACCTGTTTATCAACATGTTTTCCTGCTTTCAAACTCTCGAAGATGTAATCTCTTTCACACATTATTAAGTAATGAATATTCCTAAATCATCCCTCTCTACTATAAGAAAAAATAATTAGAAACTTTCAAGGTCTTCCATGAGGTTGACTGAAATTGCCTCCTTAGAAAATTTTTCACACTGGTTATAATTTTCCAAATATAAATCACATTTTCTACCACAGTACCCTTGTGGCTTTCACTCACTGACCTGTCCTTTCTTCACCTCTCTTCCTTATTGAAGTTCTTTCATCTCTTAACACCAAGTTTCATACTTCTTCCACTGTGCCTTCCTTAATCATCACAGCCACAACAGGCCTTCTCTGGCCTCTGCACTTGGTCCTTCCCACACCAACTACATTTAAACCTTGCTTTGAAGTACAGACATTTATATATATATTACATCTTCCTACCAGGGTTTTTCATTTCAATATAACTAGCATTTCCCAACAAATAGAACTAACTAAAAATAGAATTGAGCTTAATGGAGAGGAGGAATTACAGATCACTGAAGCTATTGACAAACAGAATCAAAGACTACAAGATCACATGATACTAGCATGACAGGTATGAACCAATCCTTATATGAAGGTGGCACTAAGTGATCTAAAAGTCCCAACATATTCCTAATGAAGAATAATTCAATAGTTAACATATTTAAAAAACATAGCAAAGTTTCATGTAAGATATTAGGTTAGGCATTATAGAGGAGTAGTTAAAAGCATAAATTTCTTCTATTTAGAGAAGATTTTTTTTAATTAGATAAGACAAGACTCTTAATAATATGGTGGCAAGAGAATTGCATTCATCTTACCATTGAAATAACAGAAACCCTGCATGATAAATGCAAATACAAATTCATTCACATAGTTTACTAAATACATCCAAGTTACCATAAAAGAGTAAGAATTTCTTAGGAAAAGAAAGAAAAGAAAAGGGAACTCAAAAATTTAAAAGACTTACTTAGGTAAAATATGTGTGTTAGTCAGCTTTCTGCTGTTGTGACCAAAAGACCTGACAAGAACAATGTAGAAGAGGAAAAGTTTATTTGGCACTCACTGTTTCAGAGGACCCAATTCATAGACAGCTGATTCCACTGCTCTAGTCCCAAGATGAGGCAGAAGTTGTGGTGGAGGAAAGCAGCTCAGGACACCACACAAGAAAGCAGAGAGAGTAAGAGACTTCTCCTCTTATCAAAGACAAAATATATGCCCCAAAGGGATACCCTAACGACCCACCTCCTCCAGCCACAGCCTACCTGCCCACAGCTACCTCCCAGTTTTCTCTATCAGTGGATTAATGTACTGATTAGGTTAAGGCTATCATAACCCAATCATTTTACCTCTAAACTTTTTTGCATTGTCTCACACATGAGCTTTTGGGGGACACCTCTTATATAAATCATAACAGTGTGTTTTTACCTTAATAGAATTTGCCAATCTTGTTGAAGTTTAGCATTGGTGTTCCAGAACCTAAAATGTGGGCAGGAAGACCACCACAACAAGGTGCAGGACCTGCCACAGCTTGAACTATAAAGAAAGATTTTTATCTGATTTTTACCCACTAAAGCTGGGACCCCAAACAGGTACACCTTCAATGCAAGTTTGTTCTATTATAAATCCTTCTTCCTTATATAAGAGAGAACATTTGGTACTTGGATTTTTGAGACTGACTAACTTCACTTAGCATTATGTCTTCCAACTTCATCCATTTACCTGCAAATGCCATTAATTTGTTTTCTTTTATTGCTGAGTAAAATTCAATTGTGCGTATATACCACATTTTCTTAATCCACTCATTTACTGAGGGACATCTAGGTTGGTTATATTTCAAAGTATTGTTGGATGGGGGTACATAGGAGGATTAGAAGAACACTAGAATGGTCAAGGGAAGGGAGGGTAAGGGAGGGAGCAAGAGGGGAAGGAGGGGGAGGAAAAAAAAAAGGTGGTTGAATGAGATGGATATCATTTTCCTTAATGCATGATTGAAGACCTGAATTGTACGAATATACTTTGTATACAAACAGTTGTATGTAAAAAGATACTAAATATATGCACTATGAGTTGTACATATTAAAAATTATAAAAATAAAATTAAAAAAAAAATAAAATAAATAAATAAATCCTTCTTCCAATCTACCCTCTGTTCATAAAAATAGACATCAATATTACAAAAGATCAGAGTGGGGAAAATCTCACTGAAAACCGGATACACAAGCCAGACTTCATATAAATTTACAGCCTAGATTCATTCACTTGTGAGCCATAAAATTTCAAGCCAAAAATGTAATCCTGTGTGGCATTAGGCATGTAGTGCTTTACACATTCAGCAGCAGCAAAGCAAATTTCTGAAAGAAACAACCTTCATCACAGGCTTCAAAAATTTTCTGTCAAACATCTTTCAAAGAAAATTTAATATATGATTCCATGATCAAGAACCAGCAGAACCAGCAAAGAATTTCAAATAATCTAAAAGGATTAAAGATTTCAGATATAGAAACTACTAGATACAATCTATAAAATAGATATTTACTTTTACAGCACAGATATCAAACTGTAGGATTATAGTGCCATGAATATTTTGGTGAATTCTTATCCCTGAATACAAGTAAAAATTGGTAAAAAACAAACAACAAACAAACAAATAAATATAAATAAATAAATAAAGTACCATATTGTAGCTCTGGTTATTAAAGGCAAACAACAAATTGAGAAGTGTGTATTCATGAAAGAATGTTAAGAACTTTGGGTTAGAAAAGCAAGGTCTACATCTATTTCTGTGGAGCTGCTACCATTCTCCTCTACCAATTCGGTCAAGAAAAATAGTGTTGCTGGTCTAAGGTTGGCCAAAAAATCCAGGGTTGGGGCTGTTCTTTGGGATGGACTTAATTTCAGGTGGAAGGTAGAAAAGCATGGTAGTGTAAAAGTAATATACTGTCTAGGAAATGAATGGGGAAGTCTACAGCTAGGCTAGCCAAAGGTTTTGGTCCTGGTGAGAGTAAGAACTAAGGCCAGCCATAAATTTTAATGGGAGCTCCTAGAAATGAGAGAGCCATAGAAAACATGTGGTAAGTTACTCACACATTCCTCTCTAATTAGAAATGTCCAATTTAAAGGAAAAAATATGTCAGGCAAAAACATAGAAAGGATGATCCATACTTAGAAAAAAATCAGCCAATATAAAAGAATCCTAGGAGAATTCAGAAGATGAATTTGGCAGGCAAAAATTTTAAGGCAGCTATGATAAATTTGTTAAAAGAATTAAAACAAAGGTATGGCCATTGTTCAACAGGAAATTTCAAGACAGAAACAGAAGCATAAAGAACAAAATGGGCATTTTAAATCAAAATGGAAAATAACAAAACAATAGTTACAATGAAAAATAACTGTTTGGTTTTTAAAAGGAAATAACATGTAAGCTTGCATATATGCACAGAATGAACATCTAGAAACAATAAACAAGCAGCTAGGTTCAGTGGGACATACCTATAATCACAGCTGTCTGGGAGGCTGAGTCAGAAGGATGACAAGTTTGAGGCCAGCAGGAAAACCTTAGTGAAATACTGTCTCAAAATGAAAAAAAAAAAAAAAAAAAAAAAAAAGAGAGAGAGAGAGAGAGAGAGATAAATGGAAGAAGGGAGGGAAGAAGAAAGAATGGTAGGAAGAGAGGCATGAAAGGTCTAGGGATACAGCTAAGTGGCAGAGCTCTTCCCTAGCATGATTAAGGGCCCGGTTTCAATCACTATACTGAAATAAATAAATAAATAAATAAAAGAAGGAAGAAACCATTAAGTAGACAAGTTGATTTTGGAGGACTTGAAAAGAACTTCTAGAAATTGAAAAAATGCATAATTAGAAATTAACACTTCAGTTTACATAGAAGAAAAATTAATATGAGAACATAAATCTGAGAAAGTATTAAAAAACTGTAAATGGAGGCAATATTATGGAAATTGTGAAAGAAAGCTAAGATACATGTGGGATGAAGAAAACTTACCATTGTTCAAGAAGAAAAAAAAAGAAAGTGGCAGAGATAATATTTTTTTTTAAATGGCTGAGAAATTTCCAAGACTAAAGAAAACTACCAATATATACTTTTAACAAATCCTGTGAATTCTAAAAAAGATAAACATAAGAGTTAAAATACAAAGTGACAAAGATGAAGAGAAGATCTCGTAGCAGCTCTGAGATAAAAAAGAAATTGCCTTCAAAGAGATAACATAATGACAGTTACTATAGCACTATGGCATTGGCAAAAGTAAGTTAAATACAGTGGAATAATAGCTTCAATATGATGAAAGGAGGAGAAAAAAAGAAGTGTCAACTAAAAATCCCATGCCCGTTTTATAAGAGAGAAATATACAAATATTTTGCAAAATGCAAAATTGAATTTTCCTTCTATAGTCCCTAACTGTAAAAGTAAAAGAAGAAAGGGGAAAAAAAGGACATATAATGAGTCAAGTGATTGCATGTGGAATATCTTCAATGAAAGAAGAAATTATGGGCATTAATGTAATAAATATGAATATTAGGATTTTCTGAAGAAACGAAACCAATAGGATATACATTGATACATGAAAAAGATTTGTTATAGGAATTCTCGCATGTGATTATGGAGGTTGAAAAGTAACACTGTGTGCTATTTACAAGATCAAGATTCAGGAAAGATGGTGGTATAGCTCAGCCTAAGTGTGAAGGCCTGAGAACCTGGGAGCCCATTATCCAATTCTGTATCTGAAACTAAAGACTAAGAATGAGGATAGGGGAATGTGGCACTGGTATAAATTCTATAGACCAAAGAATGGTGAACCAAGAGATCTGATGCCCAAGAGCTGAGGCAGACAGATATCCCAACTAAAGAGTTTGTCTTTCTTCCAACTACTTTTTTTGTTTTGTTTTTGTTTCCTATTCTGTCTCTCAAGAGATATGCTACCCACTTACATTGGTGAGGGTAAGGGTGATGTTCTTTCCTTAGACCAATGATATAAAGGCCAACCTTTTCCAGAATAATTATTATTACACACATCTAGGAATAATGTTTATAGCTATGGACATCCTTAAGCCTACTTAATTTGACACATAAAATTAACCATTAAGATATCTAAGCAAATTTAAATAGACATTAACTGTTTGACAAATATGTTTGGTGATGATTTGCTTATAAAATGCACAAAATCATTAAGATAAAATCAAAAGACGACAATTTAACAGAGTAATTTTATGTCTGTTACATAAAAATGATTAAAAAACAGAGACATTGTTTTTTGTCCATTTTTATTCATTTTATTTTCTAGGAATTTCTAGATTGGTCAGTGTTAAAGAGGAAAAAAAAATTCTAAAGGAAAGTTTTTTTTTTCCACTGATGATTTGAGATATCTAAGCTATTTATACATGAAAGCTATACTTATAAATACTTAAGATGGCCAAACTAGATCAGAAAAAAAATGAATCTAACACTTCTGTAATATTTATGGTAATGAATATAGGAATAGCACCTTTAAGAAATAAATTGTTTAATTTTTCTCATGCTGTATCCTGGAAGAATTTCTTTCCCTTGTCCTGACTCCTATGTCAAATGTAATCAACTTTTTTCTACCCACACAAAAGAATACAAATGCCTAAACTCTTGGTTAAATTTTCACCATTCCTATCTTTTCTGAATCAGTACATATTTATGGATGCAAGTGGGAATGAGAAAATATGGTAGGTCATATAATTTTGGTCTTGCCATTTCCCTGCTCACATTTGGGTATTTTTTCATTATACTCAGAAGAAATTTAGTAGCCAAAGTATTTCCACACCTCCTCTTTTGTCCATGTCTTCTTCCACTACACCATCTCAGAATATCATTTTTTTCTTAGCTCAGCCTTCTGCAATAGCCACAACATGAATTCCAGCCTATAAGTTGTCTACTGCACTTTAATCCATTCTAATTGTCAGATTTATTTTCCCAAAGTACAAATGTAATTCTAGTCTCTGAAACTCAAAACTCTTCAGGTCTACCTACTGAACTGTTATGGATAAAATAAAAAGTCCTTCCATCTGGCATTCAACATTCTCTACACTATGATCTCAACTGAATTTTCTAGTCTGATTTCCCATTGTCCCCACCACATAACTTAAGATTCACTAAGAAATGAAGTACTGTTCTCCAAATACAGCATAACCTGTGAATCCTTTCCTACCGTCTCCAGCAGAATACACATTCATGTCCTTAACCTCCATATATCCCTCCTTTCCTTCCATGGCACTTTGCTTGTTAGACCACTGATTTTGCTCTATATTATGTCATAGTTATTGGTCCTACAGCACAACAGAATATTAACAGCTTCTTAGAGGTGTCGGTGATGGAAAGTCAATGACTAGAAATTCTCCATTGCACACAAGATAGATTTAAGCCTGTTCCCAGCTGGAACTACCTTTTTATGCCTATTGACCATTCTTACATTTTCAAATTTCAAAATCCCAAGCATTAATTTCGATTTCTTTTCTTGTGTATTTCTTATGCTCTTTCTGGTTAGAACATGCTTTAACTCTTCTCTGCTTATGCAACTCCCACCTATCCTTCAATAACTGGTTTAATTTCACCTCTGCAAGCATCCATATTTTGAGAACAGGAAGTGATTTCTCCCTACACAATCACTTCTTATTTTTTAATTTGGCAAAATAATACCAATATAGCAGAATTACATACATCTTGTTTCCATAGTCACTTTGAATTCGTACTTTCATCACTTATTATTATTTAAAATTTAAGATGTCTGCAACTTGTGTGTCATATAATCAATAAGGTAAGTACATGTTGTAGTAGGAAGAGTTTGCATTGTGAGTGCAAGTTGCTTGGGCTTAAATTCCAGTTCTGCTATTTATTTGTTTGTGACAGGAGAGTTTTTCATCTTCCATGTGTGTTTTTCTAATCTGTAAAATGCAAAATACAAATTAAATGTAAAATTAATGATACTTATGTCATACTTTTGTGAGGATCAAAAGAGCTAATGCAAGGGAAGCAACTAGAATAGAGCCCACAGTGAATGACAGGAAATGCCCTGTTCTGTTATCATTCCTAGAGAATTAGAGCTATCATTGCTATTGATGGATGCTTTGTTTTGCTTCTCTGTCAAAGCACACATTCAATCTGCATATGAGTATTTAGTATCTGTTGTGTACTAGCTAGTTACTGTGGATTCCAGGCTGAACAAAAAATCTTACTTTTGGATGGGCATATATGTGAGCTTGTTCCTTTTCTCAGCTCCATATCACTTTCACCATCTGAACAAAAGAGTATTTATCAATCTTGATGTCATGATAAAGCCAGCCCTCTGTTAGTCCCATGCCCCCAGTAAGAGAAACACCAAGTAAAGTCTAGTAAATTTAAATTGAACTGGTAGAGAGTCAGTATGACCTAGAGAAAAGCCCCCCAGACTTTAAAATAGGAATAATCATCATTTACTTTTCAGGTCTAATATTCACCAGACAGCTGACTAAATGGACATTCATGATCTCCAATTCCCTACTCTTAGCATCTGTATAATACCAGTCATCATTTAGGATCATTGTATAAATCAAATGAAATAAATATTTAAAGTGCCTGACACACAGTTACATATCCAATAAAAGCAAGCTATTATTGTTTTCAGGAAAGAAAATATATTTGTTACATACATCAGAGACTTTTACAATAAAACATCCTCAAATGCCTAACTCATGATTCTATGCCACTAAAAATAAAATTTAATTATTTAAATTTCATTTATTAGAAGTACATTAGGTAATTTTGAAAGCTAATGAATTATATCCTCTTTAATGCATAACTTTCAATAAATTTTAATGAGGTTTAAAGATATAAGCTAATATCTTAACACAAAGTCTCTATTTTCTCATAAAATGCAACAAAAAAATCCTACTATTTATGACATCTAATGAAGAAGTTAGGGAGCTGGGCATAGTAGTACACTCCTGCAATTCTAACTCAGGAAACTGAGAGAGGATCACAAGTTCAAGGTCAGCCTAGGCAATGTAGAGAGATCCTGTCTTAAAATAAAAGAATAAAAGGCTGGGAAATGTAATTCAGTAGTAGAGTGCTCCTGAATTTAATCCCTAGTGCAGGTGTGTGCACGCAAATGTGCATGCACACCCACACACATGAACAAATTAAAATAAAGAGAAAGTTTATATCTTGTTTCTGTTTTTATGCTGATCTTCCCTGGTTCTTTTCTTACCAATGCTAGCAACTAGACATATTAATTTTTTGGAGTATTATAATTATAGATAAGAGTAGGATTCATTTTGCCATATTTGTACATGCACATAATACAATTTGATCAGATTATATCATATAATAATTTTTTTTTTTTTTTTTGGTGCCAGGTATTGAACTCAGGGGCACTCGACCACTGGGCCACATCCCCAGCCTTTTTTTTTTTTTTTTTTGTATTTTTTTATTAGAGACAGGGTCTCACTGAGTTGCTAAGTGCCTCGCCATTGCTGAGGCTGGCTTTGAACTCATGATCCTCCTGCCTCAGCCTCCCAAGTGCTGGGATTACAGGTGTGCGCCTCCACACCCAACTATATCATCTAATTTGATATGTCAAATGTTGTGTAATTTTATATGACATAATATGATCACATTATGTATAGGTACATTCTTATAGTTCAGAAGAAGCAATACATACCCCTAGCTCTACATCATGTGGAACTGCATGGAATGTGTGGCAGTTACACTTTAGTTATGGAATCTCAAGATTATCAGATGCTCAGTCACTGCCTACTGTTCCTTCATTCTGGTGGTATTTTTTCAAATGATATATAATGCACCAATCTATCACCATTCTTAGAATAAGTTACAGAACATTCTAAACATGCTGAACAAAATGCTCTAACAAATACACAATTATTTTTTTATTATCTAGGGATGTACCATCTAATATTGTAGCCACTAGCCACAGCAAACTTTGAGCAGTGAATGTTTAAAAATAAGGTTCCCATCCCAATCCCCAAGGAAAATATAGCATCATTTGATCATTTCTCTGTAATAAGTATTCCCACAGTAGTCTAGTTTAATCTACCAATCAACTAGCTTGTATAATTCTGAAAATTTAACAACTGGATCTTCCAACACAGACAAAATCTGACTCCATAACACTAAGATGGCTGGTCCAAATTGAGAAGTGATTTAAATGCAAAATAATACTGTATTCTGAAGCCTTAGCACCAATAAAATGCAAAATGTCTCAATATCTATATTGATTACAGGTTGAAATGTTAATATTTTAGATATCAGGTTAATGAAATAATTATTCAAATAATTATAACTATTACTTTTGTGGCTTTGAAATATATGAAGCTCACATTATATTTTTGTTGTATGCACTGACCTAAGGAAATATTTTTAAACATATTTAAATAACATATAATTGGTATATATTAGTCGTTTAGTTACATTGGTAGCTAAAGCATGGTCAAAATCACTTATGTAAGGGATGTGAGGGTGGGAGAAGAAAAATAGAAAAGAAAAAAAAATCTTGAAGGAAGAAACCAGGATTGTTGATTGTTTTGGTTGGAAATCAGTTTCTTTCCTGCTTCCCTTCTCATGCAGTGGGTGGAGTTGTCTGGTGTTAGCTGCTATCTCCGCCCTCAGGATGGTGAAGGCAATCAGGGTAGGAAAGCCGGTCCCGGTGCAGGGTGCCTGGAAGTGAGGTGTGGCACCCGCCATTCCCTAAAGGGAGACTGCACCTCAAGGGTGTCTTTTGGGGCCCATTCATATGACTTGAGCACCTGATTCTTTCTCCCTATCTTGCCTCAAGATTTCCCATTTCCTGATCTCTCTGTTAGTCTCCAAACTGTTGCACCCTTTCTCTCTTCCTTACTGGTTCCCAGTTAAGAGATCTCTCTCACTGGGGCTCTTGTGGGTGGTGCCCTGTTCACATTGCGCACCTGTCCCACTGAGAGCTGTTTTATTTCAGGCAGTTATTGTACTGAGTTACCAGCCACTGGGGAGAAGAGAAAGATGGATTCTGGATACCTGTCCAGCTGGAGTTCCAATCTGGGAGCTGCCCCCACCAAAGATAGCAAGAGAGGCGACCCAAGATGGAGGCGGTTTCCAATGTTTCTAACATTGAGGTGTCGGGTCTGGTAGGGGTGGGGCAGCCAATGACGTTGTGCGATGTGTTCAGAGTGCTGTGTAGAGTTACAGCCATTGACTGTCTTCCGAGCCTGTGGAATGACCCCAGGTGCAGGCAGACTACTGTGTGTAGGGAACTATGGCAGTAGCTGCCGAGTAGCAAGATGGAGGTAATCAAGGGAGCCCCATGTTGGTAGATGGGGTCCATACGGGAGTGGTGGCCAGCATTCCTGTGGGTGGGTAGCAGGTGGGTGTCCTGTGTGGGAGTGGTGTCTGGGAATTCTGCAATCCTGTTAAGGCATTTGGGAGCCCTGTATGGGCTAATAGCCGGGAATCAGGAGACCTGCTTTAATACTGAGGCATGGAGCCCTGCAAACGGCACAGCTGCAGTGATTTCTGCATGACAGCAGCTGTGGAGGTGTCCTCTATCCCTCTCAGAGAAGCAGTATTCTTGTTAATTGAGACCCTGGGGGTCACAGAAAGACACAGAGTGCTTCCTCCCTCTGACCCGCAGTCTTGGATCCCCAAGATATTTTAATTCTTAATCAGCTTGTTTAACACAGAAAACGATGCCCCAGATTCCAAAATAGTATTGTGTTGTGGTGTGTTCCATTTTACAAAAAAAAAAAAAAACTGAATACACACACACACTTCTCTCTCTCTCTCTCTCTCTCTATATATATATATATGTATATATGTGTGTGTGTGTGTGTGCACATATATATATATATATATATATATATATGTATACATACACATATACTTTTCTTACTACTCCTCAAATTCCATTAGTTTTAAATAGCACTTGGAAATTCTTTCTCTCTGACTTATCTGATAAGGATAGAATGGGTGGGGAATTTTTAAGTGTATAATTATAATGTGGTACAATTGCATAACCCTGAGCACACCTGTAAGAACTAATGGGGAAAAAAAATGAAAAATACAGCGCATGGACTGAATTCAGGGAAATACGAATTTTACTGTCACTCCCCATGGTCCCACTGATGGCCTGCAGATGTATATATGAAAGAGTATAGGGCTGTGTCTGCAGTTTAAGGAGTTGATAGATGGGCTTCGAGGAAGCAAAATACATCTGCACAGGTGAGTTGCACCTCAGAAAAGGAACAAAGTAAGGGCCAGAACAAAAAGGGGATGGCTTTGGATCACAATCATAACTGGTAGATGACATATGAGCCCTGTCAGGGCTCCACTGTGCCTTACCAAGCTTGTGAGGGAAGATCTCTTGCAGCCTTGTTCACACAGAAGAGTAAAATGGCTTTACTTATAAGAATTATATTCCAAACTCAATAGCCCTTTCTCACTAGGAAGTTCATGAGGTCTGTCGAGTCATTGGCCATCACTTTTTATTATGATAATGTGCATGTGATTATTACTATCCTTACAGAACATGCAGATTCAAGGTTTGAATGGATAGAGCTGCACTGGGTGCAGGAAAGTAGAAGGTACAAAAGGTGCCAGGGGGTGGAGAGAGGTGTGCTGACCTGGGTGTCAGCAGATCCTATTCCAGTTCTGACTTTATCACTAACTCTTTGCAAAACCCCCGGCTCTAGATTTAGATATAGGACTTGAGATTCTTCATCTATAAAATAGAGATGAGTAGCCTCAGGAAGTATTGGTGAGCAGTAGTCAAGTGATTAAGTCAAAAGGGACCTTGCATGTGGAATCTTTTACACAGAGTGTTTTAGTCAGCTTTTTCAATGCTGTGACTAAAGGATCTGACCAGAACAACTATAGAGGAGGAAAATTTCACTTGAGGGCTCATGGTTTCAGAGGTCTTAATCCATAGAAGACTGACTATTTCTCAGGGCTCAAGATGAGGCTGAACATCATGGTGGAGGGAAGCAGCTCACATCACGGTGATCAGAAGGCAGAGAGAATGTGTCTACTCTCCAGATAGAAAATATATACTCCAAAACCACACCCCCAAGTCCCACCTCCTCCAGCAACACCCT
Organism: Tamias sibiricus; assembly: GCA_025594165.1. Taxonomy (NCBI): domain Eukaryota; kingdom Metazoa; phylum Chordata; class Mammalia; order Rodentia; family Sciuridae; genus Tamias; species Tamias sibiricus. The sequence continues at coordinate 41,049,960 of CM046671.1, forward strand.
ATCACTTCAGTTACCACTCAGTTAATCCCTATCAGGGGATTAATTCACTGATTGGGTTAAGACTCTTATAACCCAATCATTTATCCTCTGAACCTTCTTGCATTGTCTCACACATAAGCTTTTGGGGGACTAAACTATAGCTGAACTATAACACTGAGTATGTTACTACTAAACATCTTTAAAGAAGTACTGGTATTTTACCTAATAAATTATATTGTGTACATATGAGGTTGATAACCAAATGGCATGGAATACATAGATAATAAAATTATCGCTCTAGTAAAATAGAGTAATCCATCTATAATCTCATATGGTTCCTTTTCTGGACAAGAACAGCAGCTAAAATCTACCTTTTTAACAAAAGTTCCTAATGTAGTTCAATTTTATTAATTTTAGTCCTCATATTGTATAAGACATCTATGAACTTGTTCATTCTACATACCTGCTATTTTGTATGCTTGACCTATGTCTTCCATCTACCTCCAACTTCCACACATAACCACCTATTGTTTCATTGTTAAGCTCACACTGTTAAGTTCGAACACACATGTGAGCATGCATGTGCATATATATATATGTGTGTGTGTGTGTGTGTGTGTGTGTATACAGGTTGCAGGTAGAGTTTGAAGAAGAGGAAATGCATATATTACATGTGAGTGAGATTATGAAATATTTCTTTTTTATGTGGCTTGCTTATTTTACTATGCAAAATGTAGTGAGGAGTAAATTAAATTATAAGTTAAAAGTTCTTAGATAATGCAATTACATAGTGGTGCTCAATAAATGTAAACTGGTATTATTATTTTAAAAAAAAACAGCTTTAAGGAATAAGTAGGTATCATCAGAGAAGCATCAAAAATGGTTAGTTTTTTGAGGAAAATCTGCCTTGCAAGATAGTTTGGATAAATAATTCATTGAGCAAAGCTGCCTAAACTTGAGAGTTCTCTGCAAAGAACTGAGAAAACTTTAAAAAGTAAGCCATTTCCCCTGCCCTCCAGAATTCATAGTTTAGTTTGCAACATGCTACTAAATAGATAAAACAAACAAAGGGCAAGTCTAAGAAACTTTTAAACAGTATGTTTGTGTGACTTGGAAATTATTGTTAGGAGTAAGAGATGAGAGACAGTTGTCATTCTGTGAGGTTTTAAGGAAGACAATAGGTCTCAGACAGGGTCTTATAACATGTTTGGATTTAACTGGGATGAGGAGAGCGTAATAAAAAAAATTGTAGTCACAGAGCCAGGGAACTCAGAAATACTCAGGAGTCATGTCATGCATGGAAGCTTCCAGCCAGTTGATATAAGGGTCTGGCTTGTCAAACTAAGAAGCTTGGCTTGGATCAGTTGTTCAGTGGGGAGATATTAAAGCTCCTGAGTTTGGTCATATTTTCAAAAAATGAAAGGACATGATGGCTGTAGTCAAATATTCCAGAGCTGAGTAAGCCATCTATGAAAGTTCTGTTTTCTTATATATAAAACAGAAGCCTCATTTCAGGATTTAATATGTGCAGTTTTGAAAACCAAAATTGCCATCTGTATATGTAGATGTTCAACATAGACATTTTTATTTTACATTTAAATAGTTTTGCATGTTAGAAAGGGCTCAAATGCTTTTGAGCCTTATCTTCAGGAAGCTCAAGAAGCTGAGTCTGACAGTTTCATAAGCTGCCCATAGATCAAGATCTTGTAAATGGTGAGACCTGCACAGGTGCCAGGAATTCTGTTTTTCTCTCCTTTCATTCACTCTGGCTCTGGGGGACTCAGAACCACTAGGAGGATCAGAAAAGGCGGAAGAGCTTCATCTGTAGATCAAACAATGCCTTGCCAATATGTTAAAATCAGACAGCAGTTATGTTGCCATATTGCTAAAGAATACAAACTTTATCACCTGAGAGCAGTAGCTCCCAAACTCTGGTGGGCTGCCTGGATAGACTTATCCAGCCACAGTTGAGATGTGCCTTAATGAGGGAACAGACATAGGCAGTGGCAATAGGGCTGGAGAGGAGGAGGCAGGTTCAAGGAATCCTAAAGAGGAAAGTCAGGTTGACCACAGGTCATGACCATAGAACATTCTAACAGCAGGAAAACTAGTTTACTAGGTGCTGGGAAGGGTGATGAGGAAGTGAAGTATTTGTTTTCTATAAAGTGGACTTCATCCAATTTTAAATTGTATCTTATTATACTTAGATGTGCATTCCATAAAATTGGGAGGGGCTTCAGCTATTGTAATGGTAACCAAAAGATTAGGAAATTGTCTAGTTTAGATTAGATATTCAGATTAGAAAACTCTTCCTGTATCTGTTCATTTAGTCACACAAACAAAAGTGAACATATTTGCTTTGTGTTAGATCCTACATTATGTACATAGCATAAAAACAGAAGACAACAGGGCTGCTATTTTCCATCCTGTGGTTCTGCCCTTTCCATGCTCTTGTCTTAGACCCTGGTCAAAGTGATTCTTTCCTTTTCTTGCAGAGAAAACTGTCCAGCCTTTACCTATACAATAACAATTCTCTATTTCTTCTAAAAAACTACCGTCTTGAAAAATGTTGAATATCATAAAATTAAACAAGAGGTTGTGACTAAGCACTTTTGAATGGTAAGGACATCCGACAAGACAGATTTCTGTCTGAAAACAGGTTTCTATTCTAATCCTCTATTCTGCAGCAACATTGCAAATGACCAGCCACTAGAAATTTGGGGCTCACTTAAGAACTACAGAATAAACCCTGTTCTGCCTACATGATAAAGTTGCTATAAAACTGAAAAGAGGCCATCTATGTAAAAATGATTGAAAAGTATAATATGCTCTGTAAACATATATCTGTACGTGTATGTTTTGAGTATGTTGAAATTTGAGAAAGATACATAATTTTAGGCATAGAAAAGCTTATATAATTACTTACTTAATTATTACCGGTCAGCCTCCAGTGTTTTCTGAAGGGTACAAAGATTATGCTGCCAAGAGTGACATTACCATGAGTGGCAATTTTTAAGCTCTGTAAATTAAGAAAGATAGTGTGAAATCTGCTTGATCTGTTGAGGGAAGTTTTCTCAGGGATATACAATTATGCACATGTACCAGCTTCCTGGGAACAAAAGTCCCCATCTGTATGTTAATGCCTTATTAACTTGAGTCACTTGCATAAGTCAAAGGCTTTTCTTCAACCTTGTAATGAAACATTGGCAGCGGTATGCTCAGGCTGCTGTAAGTGGGACAGTCAACTTGGGAGCATTTTTCCCTTAGATGGAAGTAATTCCTGCTAGTCTTAACTACAAGCTGTTCTTTCTGTCATGTGGAGGAGGGAGGACCCTTTCCAGAACATTTTAAATGAGAAAATCTTTACTTGTTCCCTGCCCTGGGAATTTCCCAGAGTCAGAAGAGTGTGAAAAGATAGCAGTGACAAGCTGGGTGGTATAGCAAAAAGGGCACAGGTTTTGGAGTTTGGCAGATATGATTAGAAACTTATTCTGTGTTTTCTTCACTCCTGACACTTTGAATAAGGATGCATTCTTGCTTGCCTTTATGACATTGACCATATTTATACATTAAGTAGAAAATCTTCACTTATAAAAACACATTCACTTATAAAAATAGAGAGAGAGAGAGAGAGAGAGAGAGAGAGAGAGAGAGAGAGAGAAAACAGAGAGACAGAGCCAGAGACAAAAAGAAGTTCAGAAACTGGAGCCACTCCCCAGTTCCTCCAGGAAGTCCAGCCTGCAGACCTGCACATGTGCAGCTTAGGAGCTGGAGCAGCATCTTCCCACTCATGACTTCAAATACTCTAAGACTTGTATCCCCTCCACCTCTGCATTTTGAAACTCAATGTTCATGTGATTTCTGTGTATAAGCCATATTATGCTTACAAAAAAATTGTGGACAGAGAGAGATATTAAATCATTGATCTTCCAAGTCAAATTCCTACCAGATCATTAGGATCCTTATTCATGCCTTTAATATTCATGGCCTGTCAGATCACTGGATCAAAAAATATGAATAACCCAAATGTCATTTAATGTCACAGGAACTTTTACTTTGGCCAAGGCATGAGCCAATAGCGTGAGAGTGGGTAAAGTTGCATCTCAAGCTTGAGTGTGTGCATGTGTCAAAGAAAAAGAGACAGAAAGATGTTTTCCAAACTAACTACAGATATGTCTATCTGCACATGGAGCTACGGTTAAATAGTGATTTTAAAAAGAGATTATTTGCAAAAGAAACCTCCCTCTTAATGAACTCTCTATGTGTAAATAGACTTGTGAACTACACATTTCTAGACAGGAAATGGGATGAGGAAACTGCACAATGGGCTTATTCTCAAATACCCTGTTTAGATGTGGCCAAGGAGGAAATGTCCAGGAAGCAGGAAGCAGTCCCATGGATGGTAGTTCTCTGAGCACAGGGAGGTATAGCTTAGAAGTGATGGCATGGTGTCACGCAACATCACCCATCTTCCTGAGCCTGGCAAGAAGCAGATATGAGAGGAAATGCAGTTTCCTACCTGGGGGAACAGAGATTGAAACATTTGAGATGAGCAGCAGGCCTCAGAGATAAGCAGAAATGCTCTATGTGCCAGGTCACGTGATTTGGCAATGACAGTTATCTAGAAAAAGATGTTCATGTTTAGGCTGTTCTTCATTTCATTTAACTTAAAAATATCAGCTCTAATGTGTTAGTGCATATGTGTGTGTCTACATGCATACACACACAATGGGATCCCTAAAACAGCACCATCATAGACTGAATGAAAGAAGAGTCTCCTTATGTCCTAAAGACACTAGAATTGTTATAGACTGAAATCACATGTATATCTATAAGCTTATATCTGAGAGGGGGGTTAATGCATTCAATGCTTAGTAGTTTTTAATACCAGACTATGAATATGTATATTACTTGTCCACTTCTCTAGCCAGTGGAGAACACAAGACATAAAAGTAATGTATAATATTTATTATAGGAAGAAATGTAACACCAGGTGAACATACACAGTTGCCAGAAGATCCAACTTCTGAAGGCCCTTAGTATGGACTTCTGTATGCTACAAGAGAGCAGATGAACACTAAGTATCAACAAGTAGAGTAGAAAGCAGTTTAACAATGGTAGGAGAGGTTAAAAAGTAACATTTTTGGGAGCCACCACACACACTGCTTCCTGATTCAGGGTTTTGCCTGTCTGGTCATATCAGTGGTAACTCACTTCTTCATGCCACTATCCTATAACTTAAATTGTTGATTTATTCTTTGTAGAATATTGACTTAAGAGAACCAAAAACTTAGAATAGCTAAAAGCATTATTTCTCATAACTGAGTATGCCCCAAAGAGACATTTGGCAATGTCTGAGAATGTTATTATTTGCTACATTTTGGAAAGTATAGTACTGGCATACAGTAGTTAGAGGCCTGGCATTCTTCTATTATTCTACTATGCTCAGGACAGTCCTTGTAACAAAGATTTCATGGTCCAAAATGTCAATTGCTCCCAGGTTGTGATACCCTGTCTTAAAGGAACAAAGTAATGCCATTATGATCAGCCCATAGCAGGAGACAAAACAGGAAATGTGTATGTGTTCATCCAGTGGCCCTTTGTTTGCTGTTCTATCCCAGAAACTTCATTCCTGTGAGCAGCCAGTCTGCCCCCAGTGGAGTCTGAAATATCACTGATTCATTACCAACTATCCATCTCACAATAGGGAGGAAATTTAAGACCAGTTCTATCAAAGGAAGTATAAATCTGCCCTTTCTGTTCTTTCTTAAAGAAACAAAATTTAATGATCTCAGCTGGGGCCTAATGATCTGATGTCCACATCAGAAAGCTGCTCTGTTTTTTGACATGTTTGACAGAATGTTATGGGGAAACAGGGGGGAAATATATTGGAAGACTAATTGAGCATTGCAGCTGAGCAATTCGTGGAAGTCTTGTCCTCTAGCTAAAGGTTGTTATGCTTCACTGGAGCCACAGACAGACTCTGCCATGAGGATGTCACTCTTCTATATGGAAAAAAAAAAAAAAAAAAAAAAACTGACTTTAAATACTAAAAAAGCCACGAGTGTTGGGGAAGTATGATAGTTGCAGTAACTGCTGTCAAAGAACCACCCAGCTGAAGTTAATGGTCAGACTTTGAAGTAAGGTGCACCAGATGTCAAAAGGTACCAGGTGCTAATGTTCTGCTTTGGGGCTGATGAAACAAGGCTGCAATTTTTGTGCTACCATCAGAGTGCACTTGGCCAGTCCCATGAGATAGGGTCTTCATACCACATTTCTGATATGGTCAGGGGCTACCAGCACAGGGGTTATATATCCCCAGTGTAGCTGCTCCAGGTAACAACAGAGAAAGACCTCAGGAGGATATAAACAAACGTCAACCACCAGCAGAGATGGTTGGTAAAACAGCTTCAGGCAATGGACCTTTGATCTGGACCTCTGAGAAATGACTGAGGCCAGTATTAGTCAGAAGTGTAATGCATGTTTCTTGGCATTGATAAAGTCAGACCTGGGATATGAAAATTACTCTGCAAGGTGTTCCATGTCTGATTAGTTCATATATCAGTCTCAATTGTCTTGTCTTAAAAGTAAAGATACTAACAGACCTTAAAGAGTTTATTTAACTAAAATAATATATATGAATTATTTATGTATGCTATAAATCTAACATACCATAGATTCTTTTTAGGGACTATTTATAAACACATGACTGAAATTGGCTGCAAGTATAGACAGGTCAGGAAGAGACACAGGCAATAGCCCAATGTGTGAGAACACACCTTTCAGTCACCATCATCCCATGTAAGGGTTGCTATGGCATCTTGCTATGGTATGGATATGTGCCCCCCCCCCCCCCCATAAAAGCATGTGCTAGGAACTTAATCCCTAATGCAAGAGTGTTGAGAGGTGGAACCTAATGGGAGGATTTTAGATCATGAGTTTTTCACCCTCGTGAATGGACTAATGCTAATAAAGGGCCTGAGAGGTAAATTCTGTCTCTCAGTCTCCGTCAAGCTCTCTTTCAGTCTTCTGTCTTCCACCATAGGATAACACAATAACCAGGTCCTCACCAAATGCAGGCACCTCAGTCTTGGACTTTCTGTTCTCGAAAACTGGAAGAAATAAATCTCTGTTCTTTATAAACTACCCAGTGCCCAGGATTCTGTTGTAGCAGTACAAAATGGTCTGAGACACACTGGAACACTGCTTTTATGAAATAACTTCTTATGAAATCATGTTAAAATGTTAACATCCTCAAAGATATTGACCAATCTCTAACTATTAAAACCTATCCAAATTTTTTAGATAAAATAAGGAATTGAGGGAGGGCATTAATTTGGAATTAATAGAGCTGCAATCTGTATTCCAAGTGTAGCTGGCTGAGTGACCTTGGCCAAATAACTTCATCCATCTGAAGTGCTGCATTCTTATGAGTAGTTTATTACAATCCTGATTCTTTAATTCTTAAAGGCATTTTAAGAATCAAAAGAGAGCCTGGCATGGTGGTGCAGGCCCGTAATCCCAGTGGCTCCAGAGGTTGAGGCAGGAGGATCATGAGTTCAAAGCTAGGGCAGGAATTTAGAGAGGCCCTCAGCAACTTAGCAACACCTGTCTCAAAAAAAGAAAAAGGGCTAGGGATGTGGCTCAGTGATTAAGTACCCCTGGGTTCAATCCCTGGTACTGAAAGAAAAGAAAAGAAAGAGAAAAAGAAAAAGAAAAAAGATAATGAAGACATAAGATATAAACATATTGAAAATTTCAAAGCACTCCATGACAAATATAATAGCATCACATACAGGATACAGAGAGTACATTTATAATCCATTCATCAACAAAATAGAAAAAGTGAAGTCAGTGAATGGCTAGCAGTAGGGGTGAAGGAATGAGCAGCGTGAAACAATGTTATCCAGGAGCCCTCCCAGAAATAAGTATCTTGAAAGAAAACATGTGGGATGGCAGAGATCAGGACTTTCCAGATGTTTCTGTCAAGTACTGGAGACAAAGTCTGACCCTGAGAAGTTGAATCCCTTCTCCTCCTGAAATTCCTGTCACAGACTAGGGAGGAATCTCAAAACAATTTGTTTGCTGGGTGTATTTCTAACATCGGGACTTGGCAGGGCAAGGAAAAGCAGCTTGGATCAGGAGTGTTGGGTTGGAATCCATTCAGGGAAAGGTTGGAGCCAGCCTGGAAGATTATATAAGAGGTACAAAAGAGAACTTGAGTGTAGACACTTATCTAAAAGCAGGAGATTAGCGTTGAGGCAATAAGCATGATGAGAGTACTGGGTCCCTTACACTTAGCAGAAGCTCTTAACTGACTTAAGATTCAGCATGTCACTGCTAATAGATGTGGGGACAGATGTAGGGGCCGGGCAGTGGTCAGGAGCACTACTACTAATAAGATACTCCACAGAAGTGGTGTCATAGCTTTAGAAGTCTGGACATGAGATCAAGAAATTCAGCCCTTCGAATTTTAGAGTTTCATGGAGAGCAAAGGCAAAAAAAAAAAAAAAAAAAAAAAAAAAATCTGGTATTTACTACGTGCCAGTTTTGCCACATGCTGAATCAGCTGCTATATTGTCATCATGTCGGACTGTGATCAAATGATTATCAGACCTATTTTGCAGATGAAGAAATGTAGACTCAAAGACTCTCAGGAAACCCAGGTAAAAAGTGGCAAAGTCCGGGCTTTTTCACATGTAACTCCTTTACCTGACCTCACACTTAGCAAATGCCTAATTAGTATTTATTTATTGGGAAATATTTACTAATTATGGAACTGAATTTACTAAGCATATTGCAGAATATAGCAGGCCTGCGTGTACTCTCACGTTCCCTAATGAGACTGTGAGACATCTACCTTCACTTCTCACATCTCTTATCAGCATAATGAAGGACACACAGTAGAAATTTCATAAGCACCTAGAATTCTTAATCAAGTTGAATTGAAAACTTGAACGTGCTTAATCAATACACAAATATTTCAGAAAGCTATTTTCTACTGTAAACTCCTAAATATAAAAGACAAAAATCAATGCCACATTTTAAACTCATGGGTATAGCCGCACATTAAGTGATCTTTATCCTCATTTGTGAAGATGGTATTTTATGATCACCTTCAAAGTGCTTCTCTGGTGATTCCAATTGCCCCACATGCCACCTCCGACCCTTTCTCTTTTTCCCATCCAGCAGGTCTAAGGCTGTCCTACTCATTCTACTTGGATATTTAAACCCACACAGACCTCCTCTTAAGGTTTATTTAGGAGTAAGCCTCTGGGATTCTCTACCCTCATCACCCACTTCTCACTTGCACTCTCTCTCTCTCTCTCTCTCTCTCTCTCTCTCTCACACACACACACACACACACACACACACACACACACACACAAAGTTCATTTACACTGTTCAAAGAGACAGAGTCAGGGGGAGGGGAAAGGTCCAGTTCCTAGCTTTGCTGCAGACTGTCCAACCTTGAACTTGGAGACATCAAAAAGCACCAAGCATTTCCCTTACTTAACTAGAAATGCAAGGTCCTCTTACAAAAAGAAAGAAATGCGAGAGGAACACATATGTGTAAAACCCCCCTCATGGTCCTGGATTCAAAGACTCCCATAACTGCATAGTTTCCTTTGCCACCCAGATTCTCTTTACAACTGATGTTGCAGTGCTATTTTGTCTTATATAATACTTTGTTGAATAAAAGGAAGTAGTTGCTCCCCAAGAGATATGGATCAGCACAGAAAGCTCTGTGGAACTAATAAGTGATGCCTTTAATCACATTAAATGGGAGGGAATGACGTAGCTCATCACAGGCGACCGGGATTTTCTTTGCATTTTTAAAAATATATGTAAATGTACTGCGACCCACAGTGATGTGCATTTACATTTCTGCATTCAACATATTTCACACCCATTTTAATGAACCCCACTGGGCATTCTCATTCTTTTGTTAAGCTAGAATTGGACTAGAAAGAGTGCCTCCCAAATGTTCAACCAATAAATTGTGGACACACTGATGGCCAAGGTGGACCACTTGCCAGCCTCTGAATATAGCTCCTTCTCTTGCCTGTGCTTTTTCCTGAAACTGCATCTCACAGCTTGATGTGGAAATGTGGAAGGCACTGTTCATGAGTCATCTTAGCTCTTTATTTCTCTGGAAGCTTCTCTGGCTCACTTAGTACACAATATATTTTCCCTACTGTGTGCTCATTATACCATTTGTCTAACCCTACATACATGTCTCTCCTTCTTTCCTCCCCATTCTTTCTCCATACTCTACCCTCTCCCCACCTAGCCATACATATATACATGAAACTGAGCTCCCAGGGGACAGTGCCTACATTCATGTTTCTAGCCTCACTGCCACCCCACACTGGTGGTATAATAAGTTTATGTTTCTGCTTCTATGTGAGAGAGTAGATGTGCTGATAGTTATTTCTGCTTCTTTATTCTTGTTGGGCAGAGTTACATAATAACTAAAGAGTTGTAGTTTAAAAATAAGAGAGAAAAATTATTGCAGCCAAAATTTAGGACATGTAGGGCCCTCATTTGGAGAGGAAGTAGTGAGTTTGGGCAAATTTTCTACCCAGTTGGGAGGAGTTAATAAAGAACAAAATAGCCACCAGGCGAGGTGGTGCACACCTGTAATCCCAGTGGCTCTGGAGGCTGAGGCAGAAGGATGGTAATTTCAAAGCCAGCCTCAGCAAAAGTGAGGTGCTAAGCAACTTAGTGAGACCCTGTCTCCAAATAAAATACAAAACAGAGCTAGAGATGTTGAAGTGTCCGAATGCCTCTGAGTTCAATCCCTGATACCCGCCCCCGCCAATAAAAAGAACAAAATAGCATTTTAAGAGAAGGGAGAGATGGAAAGCCCTTGAATCTTTTACTTTTGTTATCAAATAATGCCAACACAGAAAGATTTGTGCTATGGACAATGACTGCCTCATTGCTGGACCAAAAATAAAACCCTCTGATCATGTGGATTTCCATTGTAGTGAATATGCTGTAGCTAGATCAGCAAATTTCCACCCTGGTCTGGTGCTCTCCATAAAAGCAAAGCTGTGTTAAATGAAACTTTTGTCAGAATGGCCTTGACTTTCATGTAATGTTAAAGGAAAGAGAATGTACACTTCTATCCTATACCAAACCCTCCTGGGATTTGTGAGAGCAAATAAGGCAGCTTTTTATTCCAAGCTTTTTCTCATCCAGTGGATATTTCCTCATTCATTGTCCCAGGTTTGCTCTATGAGGCAAAGGGGCTATTTGTGGACAGAAAGGCCATCTTGAGAAAGAAGAGGGAGCTGGAAATACCTTCCTGTGGGACCGCCCATGTCTCTGCCCTCTCTCCATTGCTACTCTGGGTCATATCTCCATCAGATGCAAGGGGGACAGCAAATGACTCAGAGGCTCTGGCAAAACAGAAAGTCTAGTCCCACACCTCTGAGTTGATGTCTATGCACAATGAGGTTCATTAATCAGAACTGGCATCCTTGCCGATGACAAAAGCTAGAACAAGCTTCTTACTTCTAAATGCCTGCCTAATCTATGCACTGACAACTAAATGCTTACCCTTTTTGTGAGGAATAATACAGCCTTTTCTTTCATTAGAGATGGGATGTTCCAATGACAAATTACTCTGGAATTGTGGGAGAGAAGGGAATCTAGAAATTTAAATTCATTATGAAATATGAGAAAGAATGGGGGGTAGAAGTTTAGCACAATAGCACCCGGTTGGCTGGGTATTTAAGGAGGAAAAGCAATGTGCAGTGCAGTTTGGGAATAAAGGCCAGATTTGGCAGGGACTACAGAATTATTTTATCCTGGTTTCCTCAGACCGTAAGTAACTGTATCTAACAGAGAAAGTGCTTGCTATAATAGCATAGACTTAGCAAGCTACATATCCATCTCCTCTAAAATTGGCTCCTGATATACAATGCTAAATATTAGTCTGGGCTTGTGTTTACAACTTTTATTTCTCATAGTGGAAGCAGCTGATGAATTTATTTTTATTACTCAAGTGGCATGGGTTGAATTCTATTCCAGAATGGGTGTGCTGAAGTTGAAATTCCAGGTATCTTTGAATGGGTTTTTCTTTGGATATGGTCTTTGCAGTCATAATCAAGGTAAAATAAGGTCATATTGGATTGAGGTGGGGCCTAAATTCTATGATTAGTGTCTTTAGAAGAGAACAAAGTTAGTAAGGAACAGAAAAGTCAAATATTTCAGGCAAAATGATTGTCAATAATGTGATAGTGGGCGTTGGCATTTCCTAGCCTTCCAGAACCTCTGGCCTCTCATGTTAGGAATATTGAGCCACCACAGTCCCTAACAGTGGGAGCCTGAGTATGCTATTAGACAGGTTATTTCTGCTACAAAACACAGCACAGAGGTAGAGACCACTACAGCAACTAAAGGCTTACAGCCCCTGGAAGTTTCAAGACAAACAGAAAAATTTTCTTTTAAGAAAATTAAAATGCAAATTGCAATGTCTGCTTAATATCCTTTGGGGAATCCTAATGCTATAAATATACTATTTACGCCTAGGCGGGTGCATTAGGTGCATAATTTTGTTAATATGCAAGAGAGCAGCTCATCTTGCTTGTTAAATCTCCCCCTACATTTTACAGCTTTACAAATGTCAGGCTGTTAGACCATAACTCTCCTGTTGAGGATCTTGTTACCTATAATGCATTCATATCTGCCACATAAAAGATGCAGGTGAGGCACAAATTTGGCAATTAACCCATACATCTTTATCTGTCTGGCTGGTCTTGCCTATTTTTTAAAACAACAATTATATTGTCCTGGATATCTTTTACAAAGTACCACTGTTTCCATATATGTTCAGTTTGAGGATGAAACACTCAGTCGAAATTGGTAGGTGGTCCAATTAGAAGCACATCCTAAATAATAAAAGTAATCCAGATAGAGTCTCAAAATTCTAAGATATGTTGCATAAGTTTCAAGAGCAGATCTCCAAATTTCTTGACTTGGCTCCAGCAAAATTGCAAGGTTGAGGAAAATTGGCCTGGATTCCTTCAGTTTCTTGTGCTGCACCCACCCCTCCTACAAACAAGCCACCTGAAAGTCCAAGCTTTGAAACACAGATACATCACTCAAGGCAATGCCTTTAGCTCTAAGTCTTTCTTTATTTCTGTCCTCTATCCTGCCATATCAGAACATGCTATTTTAGAAAACAGGAATAAATGTACCCTAGGGTACATTAATTAAAACCTCTGGGATTTGGGTGGAGGAGTTACATGTTTTGGAATCTGTGCCCCACACTATTGCCTGTACATTATTAGCTCCTTTAATTCTTGTCTTACCCAACATTGCCCAGTAATCTAAGAAGCCTCACAGCTAATGTTGCTTCCACCAGAAGACACTTCTACCCTTCTTACCCTCCTGAAAAGGAAGGCCCAGCATTTCTCCTCAGCTCTCATGGTAAGTGCGAGTGCTGTGTCCAGCAGCCTAGTGGTGATTTCATAATTCCTTTCTCTTCTGGAGTAAGACCTTAACCTAAAGGAATGGCATTAATGACTCTGATAGGTCATTTTTCTTGCCATGTATGGGGCTTGCTTTTCTTCAGTAGTATATCAGTAGAATAATAATCAAATCCTCAAATGTTTTTATGCTGGAGGTGTTGGGGGAAAGACTGCATTGCTGGGACTATATCAGTGTGTGACTTGACTCAGTTTGCATTTCTTAGAGGAATCTACTAAGCACACTTTTTATTTAACCTAAATGTGAATAGGTTAAATCCTAGGGGAACACTTACAAGAATCTTAAAAACAATCCCCAAAGAAATTAGGATGTATGTTCATTTTTATGACAACTCTTAAGTCCCCAGGACAAAATCTATAATGTCTTAGATCTGTTAAGGCCTTTTATTACCAGCCTGCTTCACTTATTCAGGTTCTTTAGAGTTTTGAAGGACAACTTTCAGTCACTGTGCTAAAAATGTTTTATCTGAAGCAAATCTGTATTTATTTTCCTCTGAGATGTGGTAGTTAGATACATCAATTACCTGAACTTGAACTTGAAACGGTCCTGCATTTTAAAAACCCTTTCAAATATTACTAAATATTTACTGTATCCCAGGCCCTAGAACAAGTGGTCATTAAAAATGTTCCATATGTTAAAATGAAATAATGATAATGCCTTCCAGTTTAAAATGTATAGCATTTTCAAAGCATTATTAATAATTGTAGCAATGATTTCTTGAGTCCTACGCAGTTTTAAAAAGGTTATTTCATTTAATCATCATGTCCACTATGAAATTATTATTGTTGAGTGCATCTTAGAACTGATGATGCTGGTCTTGTGGCTCACCATGAGAAGCTCAGGATTTTGAACCAAGTTCATCTTATTCCCATTCCCAATTTCTTGCTCTTCATCTTGGACACTTACCACACTTTAATTTGCAAAATGTTACACCATCTGTTCCCAAGGATAAACTAGTAAGCATCACAGGAGAGCAAGTTATTGTTCCCATCTAACAGATAAGAAAGTTGAGCATAAAAATAATTGGTTTATGCTGTGTAGCTGATTAGTTAGAGAACAGAAACAAATCCCTGGGGTTCCTGGATCCAAGTCTGAGCTCTCTTCTCCAGAACATGATAGCAATGTGAAATGTGATTTGGGTTAGGCTATGTTCACTCTGCAACCTGCCTCCAGTAAAACTCAGGCCAGGGATATTGTGAGTTCCAAGGTTCAACATACTGAACACTTCATAGATTTGAATTATAAGATACAAAGAGGGAATCAAACAAGTCTACATTTAATTGCCCACACAGTAGGCCATCATCTGTATAGTTGAATAAAGGTAATGGTACACTGGTAAATAGGATCTCTAAGAAAAGCAGTCCTTATGTGTGGGGCTTGCCAATTCCCATTGTGTAAATATTTCCTCCAAAACCACCTTCATGTTAGCAAGGCAAAGTCACTGGACATGTATAATGGTTACTTGTGGTTGTCAACTTGACTGAATTAAGAAACTGGAAAATGGATAAAGCACATTTCTGGATGTGTCTATAATAATATAATACTACTATTATAAATAAAAAAAAAGAGAGAACAGGAAGAAAAAGGTGGGGTGACATAAGCAGAGAATTCACAGTTCACTTTCCTTCTGTATATACAACTTCCCCCACCTCTCCTAAGAACCTGAGGTCTTGTTCATTTGTCAGCCCTTCATACTAATACCCTGGGCTTCAGCTTCTTAGAAGTCAATATTTCCAAAGAAGGAGGGTCTATTACTGTTACTTCCAGAGCAGATGGCTACTAATCCCCACAAGTAAACCAATGTAGGTAGGTTGCAAACAGATACATCTCATAGCTCTGAGTATCATTATTTTTTTAAGAACACCGGCGTTCCCATTTCCAATTAGTGGAGAGTGTGAGTCTGGGAGCAGTATTGAGGAAGTCAAATCAACAAGTCCATGTGTGGGGTCAGACTTCCATCCTGCAGGCCCCAGATTCAATAGAAAGAATTCAGGAGCCACTTAACCTTGTTGCCTTTGTTTTCTCATCTGTGAAACAGTGGGTAATAAAATCCCCCTGCTTGCTCACTGGGTTTTATGTGAGTGAACAAATTAATGATTGCATAAAGTCTAATACAATGCAACATGTAATTGAAAAGTTTAATCATCGAGGTAATAGTCCAATAATAGTAGGTTGCAGAGTAGTGATAAATAGCACTTTTTAAAGGAAGATATTACCATTTTGATATTTTCTCTCTGATCTGCATTTTCAAATTAGAAACGTATATAATTTCAGTTTTATTCCCATTTTTATAATACTGTTTATTTCTCCAAAGCTGCTTTCTCTATTGTTTTTACTGTAATATTTCAACCAAGCAGAGAATCACTGTAGATTCCAATAATAACTGGACATTCTAATTAAAAGTTTTTATGCCCAGGAGCCTAATACCAAAATAGATGATCTATACCACAATTTAAAGAATGGGAAAACTCACTATTTTCATTTCTATTTTCCATATTAGATAAAAAGTTGTCTTCCCAGTCATAATTTCTTAACCCTTTGAACTTCTTGTTGTTCCAATATTTTTATAGTTTGTCTTTTTTTTGCACAGTTTTTCCCTCCACTAGAAATGCTCACCATCAGCCTTCATGGTGATGCTTCTTTCTAGAAAATTCCTACTTAAACACTTACACTGTCTCCCCCATAGTACCAGGAAATGGAGTGACATATTAGAAGAGGCAATTCCTGCTTGCAGCAATTTAAAAATGGAAATGGTCTCTTCTAATACATGCTACTCCTTTTCCTTGTATCATGTATTAGAAGAGACCACATGAGTTGTAAAAACTGTTTTGAGAATAGTTCTCACACTCCATGCAGCTGAGAACTGCAAACTATGTCACACTCAACTCCATAGTCTCCAAGAACAGGATAGTCCTGGGGTTGTCCCAGACCCTGCAATTTCCTGGATGATCCCTGCTGTATTGCACCCTTGCCTGCACACCTGGCATGCTTCTGAAACGGCCTCTCCACCCTGCTTGATAAACTCCCACTCATCCTTCATATTAGTTATCATGTCCTCTGCATGGAAGTGCTTGATCTTTATGTTCCATCTTTTATTCTTTGTTCTTCCCCAGGACATTCATAAGCCACTACTTCACTTCTCCCACTATCCAAAGTCCATATTTGCACACCTCTTCCCCTTCAGGCTGGTAGTTTCTTGCAGGTAAGGACAGTACTTGGTGCTTCCTTAATTATAAGACCTGATACATAGTTAAACCATTTCTAACCAGGTGTGGTGGCACATACCTGTATTCCAAGCTATCCAGGAGGCTGAGGCAAGAGGATCACAAGTCCAAGGTCAGCCTGTTATTTAGCAAGGCTCTGTCTCAAAATAAAAATAGAAAAGGCTAGAGTGTAACTCAGTGATAGAGTGCCCCTGGGTTCAATCATCTGTACCACACACAAATAATAATAATAATAATAATAATAATAATAATAATAATTTGAATTAAACTTAAAATAATTTTAAAAACTCAATTAGTAGCTGTTGAATGGGTAAATGAATTAGTGATAGCTCTGATTATTATGCAGGCTGACTGGAAGGAGAAAAAAATTAGTCTTGATCTTTTACTCACTAAGTATAATATATAACATTTTCTTTTTCTAAAAGGCATGATAATATTTTAAGATATACTTGAATAGATATTGAGCTTATTTTTTACTTAATTTATTTGAGAGTCTTTCCTTGGGCAATATAATTCTGTGCACCACCCTTGTGTTACATATTAGGCCCAAACTCATCCCACTATACAATTTCAGATTCTACTTTCTCCAAGTTTGAGAATCATTTTCCAGACAACTTTGAAAGAGGTTTTTTCCTTACCTGCACTACTGCAGCCAATAAATGAAATTTTGCAATGAAAGTTGTCTATTTTACCTGTGGCTTAGAGAGGGAAAACTGTGATGGGGAGTATTCAAGAGTAAGCCTCACACATGCTAAATTTTAAAGACTCCTAGTGCTGAGAAGAGATATATGGTCTGGATAAAAAGTTTGAAATCTAACTGTTTCAACATTTTTTTCAATCCATGGCATATGGAAAAAAAAATTATTTTGTTCACCAGGATTGACAGACTCACAATTTTTTCCATTCCTTCTGCTAAAGCATTTCATTGTGCAGCTCTTAAATTACTGCCAATTAAAACTAAGTGTAAGCATTGGTGATACAGTCTTGTTCTAGAATTTGTATATAGAAAATAAGAAATTGAAAGATTTCTTTAAGAGTGTGAAGTGTAGCATCATTTTTTAAAAAAAGATCCTTGCTCGATATGTTAACATATATTCACACACACTTACACACACACATACATTTCTTTTGAGTGAAGGTTAGTCCTCACCATCATTACCACATTATCTTTTATCTTAATCATCATCAACTAACATTTACTGGGCACTAATGATTGATAGTTCACTGGCCTGGATGGTATTTTCCTTGCCAGAGGCTGAAAGAATAGGATGAGGCATCATGACTTTCTAAAGGAAATGGCCAAAGGGCATTCTTGAATAAGTTGGTGTCACCATTATAGTCATCCAGGGATTCTCAGCTCTGCAGAGAAAACAGAGCTTCTGCGTTTCCATGTAAAAGAGAAAAATCCTAACTTTGTCAATGAAAGAAAATTCATCAGTAACTTATAAATACCTTGAAAGATCACATAATAGACTGAAGCCATAAATTTCTTTAGCCTTAAAACGTCCTTCATGTCTCCTATAATTTGTATTTGGAATATCCCTCAAAGGCCCATGTTTCATGGCTTAGTCCCCATCTTAGAGTTATTGAAAAGTGGTAGAAGCTTTAATAGGTGGGGCCCAGTGATGATAGAGGTCTTTATGTTATTGGGGGTGTGCCCTTGAAACAGAATGACCCTATCTCTTTACTCTTTCTGTTTCTCTCTTTCACTTCCTAACTCTGAGGTGAGCAGTTTTGCTTTCATACAATTCTGCATTGACATGTTGTCTCACCACAGGCCAAAAGCAACAGGCCCAACAAATTATGGTCTAAAATCTCCAAAACTGTGAGATAAAACAAACCTTTTCCCTTTCTAAGTTGATTTGCCTCAGGTATTTGTTACAGTGATTAGAGAAAAACTGACACAATGCATTTGTTAAACGGACTGTGAGTCCCTTGTTTACTAAACACCACAGGTTCTTCTCTGGAAGGAATAATACTTACAATGGGCCACTGAGACATATCTCATATAGCCCATAATAGTGAACTGATTGTGCTATTGTACAACATTTTGGTAGCTGGTCTTTAGAGGAGGAAAAGTCCATAATCACATCACAATAGCTTTCCCCCATGTGATTTTTATCTAACTAATTTCCCGATCAAGGAAATTTTCTCAGGCTGGACCATAAGACTTTGTAGAGAAGAATAGAACCACCATTATAGTTATTTTCTTATTTTTTAGGGAAAAAAAAACTGCTCACCTTTTTGGAAGAAACTGATTTTTAAAGCAAGGTTTAGGAGCAAAATTGTAAAGTGAAGCACAATCTGTTTTAACCTCTGTCTGCTTTTTCCACATTCTCTTCCTATTGGGCTACTTCTTCCCTTCGTGCCTTCTTCCCTCTTCCTTCCCCAAACTCCTCCAAGTACTCCCCAGTGGAAATGCTCATACAGTACCACTCATCCGCAGCATGGTGGGAATTTAAGTCATGGTTATTTCTTTAAAAGAACTGACTAAACCTTCTTTTCAACATCATCATGGAATGTTTAACATATGTGCTAAACATATTGCAGGTAGCAGTGACTGAATAGGAACAAAATCTTTTTGGAGCAGGAAATCATATCCTTTTGCAATCAAACATAGGTTTCTGGCTTTGCTACTTACGAATAAATAAAAACTGATTAGATTAAGTGGTAATTTTCATCACTACTGGTCACATTGAGCTGTTTATTCCTGCTGCTTTCTCCCTGGCACCCTCATGTAAAGAAGCCCACCGCAGGGACCGGACAACCTTCACTCTTCATTTCCTCATTGAGAGTATGGATGTCCTTTAACTCTAATCCTGCCAAATAAGCTTCTCATGGAGACTGTTCATCAGGCCAAAACATAATACTGAAATCTTACCAGATGCCTTCTATGGAAGGTATTATTTTCATACATCATAAGGGATATAAATAAATCTCAGACTTTCATCTTTATTCAGCTACTCCTTAGTTAATCATAAATTAATAGTTTGCCATGTTCAGTTTACATTTCTGACATTATTGCACAATCTCTGTTTATGTAAAGGACATCTGATTCAATCTTAGAATCTCCATTCTTTAAAAATTAGTGGTTTCTATTATAAAACTCTAAATGAAAACTGAAATGTATATAATTATAGGTTAAATTTATGTGGTTCTTGAAGCAAGTTATGAATATTGGTCCCTATGGTAACATTCATAAATATTTTAGATATTGGAAGTTTTAGTAGAATAAGTATATGGTTACCCTAGCAGTGCACTTATATGAAAAGAATATTGATTTTGATTATGAATGCAGTAACTTAAAATCCTGAGTGTTGGCATTGGAAGGAAGGAGACCTTGGAGATATTGCTGGTACATTAGAAACTGTAGGAAATATTCTTCAAATGGATTTGAAAGAATTTGATATCAGTCCTGTGGGCGCTTAGGATAAAGGAATGAAGATTTTCATGTCTTTTCTTTCATGCAAGATTTAATTTCCTGGGGGTAACATTGTGTGCTAGTCATTGGCATCAATACTTTAACATACAATCCTTTAAGAACAAACAAAATATCATGCTTTATTGATGACGATAATAACATAGATAATAACCTGAGACGGATGTCATTTTCCTAAATGCATGATTGAAGACCTGAATTGTATGAATATACTTTGTATACAAACAGTTGTATGTAAAAAGATGCTAAATACATGCACTATGAGTTGTACATATTAAAAATTATAAAAATAAAATTAAAAAAAGAAATCATTCTTACAACATTATAAGACCATTGTGTCTTCCCTCCAGCTCCGCTACCCTTTCTTTCTTCAACAGGCATTTATTGAGCACCTGCTATATGCCTGTCATTTTTATGGTGCTTGGATTATAGATAGTGATGAATCTTTTTTAGCCAAGAGTTCTGCTTTGCAGAGTTTACATTTTTTTCTCAAGGGAATCAGATTATAAGCAATCAAATAAGAGTGAATGAAAGATAACTAAGAGACTTTAGAATAGTGAGTTTTACATGGAAATAAGAGAGCTTCATGGCAAGAAGAGCAAGCCAACCATGCATAAACTATGGGAGAAGAATACAACAGACTGGGGGGGGGGGTGGGGGATGAACTGGTGTAATGGCCCTGAGAAAAATGTGTATGAGGAACAGAGGGAAGCCAGGCTCTTGTGAGTCAGGTGAGCCTCTTCCCAGGGTTTCTCTCATTGCACTGCTCTCATTCAGACCCCTTCACTTGGACTCATGCTGCTTTCTCAACAATTTCAAACTCCTGCTTTTGTGTTCTTGACATTTCTTATTACCACTCAAATCATCTCCCCGTATCACAGCTCTAACAATGGACTGGACAGACTTTGCCTGAGTGGCCCAAAGCCCTCAAGCATAGCTTCTATAACCCTGTCTTCTGCCTCCATTCCTAATGCTTCCATTCCTACATCCTCTAGTGCAGACAAGCCATGCATTCTGCAACCCTCTCACGTTTGTTCAGACCATTCTCAAAGAGACTCCCGCGTGTTACCTCCCTGCCTCTGTCCACATAGTTCAAATTCAACACACACTTTCAGACCTACACTTAAGACACTAAGATCTAACACCCATATTTTTCTCAAAATCTTCCCAATTTATTATAGTCTGACATATAATATATATGGCAGAGCCTATCTGTGTAACTCATTTGTCCTTTAATTAAAATCTGCTTTGTCATATCTTTGTATTAGTAAGAAATATTATTTACTTTTTATCTAAATTCACCTGCCTGCTTGATTGCTTGCTTTAAGTGTTCTCATTAACATGAATATTTTGGGGGCAAACTTAGGTGTCATGCTTCTTCCTTTCCCCTCCACAACCCAGCACATGTCTGGCACATAGTAGGTCGGCTTATGATTTAAGATAACCTTAACCTTGCTCTGTTGACTTAATACATAAGACTATTTTTGGTAGCCTATATTCTAATTTGTGAGTTCCTTTCTTAAATACCTATATAAAAGAATGAATAATTATGGTAGAGCCTATGGTAAATAGGCTTTAAGCTCCTTCCCAGAAATATTTGTGTAATGCACATTAGCTCTCAGCTCTATTGACTCAGAAGCCTCAAGAGGCAACACTACGCAGGTAAATTAATGGTTTTATAAGTGATGAATGGAATAGCATAGAAATAGATGAGAAACCCCAAGGAGAATTTTCTAGCCAGCATGGAGTAGAAACAGCCAAGAAACAAAAACCATTTTTTATAATGTCACAACTTATATAAAATCTTAACCTTCCATTAAAATCCTAGGGGAAAAAATCCCAAGAAACTCAGAATTACCAACATTGATACATACTTGCTGATGTTAATCTAGTTTATAATGTAATTTGTGTTTTTAAGAAAGGAAAATACTTATGAATACTTGGAAATGCAGATTTTGGCCTTGGGGGTGATTTTGTGTAGTCACTTGTTTTAAAAAGATGAGAAAAATTAGGCTGATACTGGGGGGAATAACTTCCCAGAGATCACTCCGGTGCTTCCTGCATCACCACCACCTGCCAGAGATGGGCTATTTCTGATGCACAGTGGTAGTTTTAGGGGCTGGTTTCCGTAGTAGGCTGCTCTGCTGTAACCAGGACTCTCTGGGGAGTACTTTCACTCACTCCAGCTCATGAATAACTCTTGTGAAATCTGAATGCTTTCTTCCACTCTGTCTTCTTGGGTACTAGAAGGGCCAATAGTGGAGCCAATCAGGAGACATCTCAACCTGAGCTTCATTCTCCTAGGAGCACTCTGCTCACACCTCTCCCTTCCCTCCCTTGACAATAAGCTGCTTTGTGCTTCCTCCTTCTGAAGACACACATCTCCATTGCTTTCCAACCACAGCCCTCTCCATTAAGGCACCTGGACTCTTTGTTCCCTTATAACCTCCTCCATCCTCAATGCTTCCATGAATTTTCTGCCCCTGCCAGGCCTTGACAGATACCAGCCAGTGCCTACAGGACACCATTTGTAAAAAATATATTTCAAATAGAAGTTTCTCTCCCTCCTTCATCATCCTTGTCTCTATACCTAAGGAATCATTGAACTCTTTATTCCCTCTCTAGCGTTTCCTCCAGAACATCTCTCTAGGTTGCAGAATGAGAACAGAAAAACATCAGAACCTCTTGTGACTCTTTCCATGCAGTGGTATGATTTTAATGCTTCTTCATCACTAGTATTTACCTTATTCACTAAAGCCTTTAACTTAGTTCTTACCATCCTTTGGCCTATCCCAAATCCTGTCCTCACCTGGGTGCCCTCAGTTTTCCTGATTTCAAGGTACCTCCTAGTAATAGCCTCACCTCACTACTATGGTTTTATTACCAAGGTACCCCTAACCTTATTTATACCACCCATTCCCAGTTCTTGTCCTTGATCAGTTTTGTTTCATCTCTGAAGTGTTTGTTTTAAAATTCATCGCTCAAAGAACTTGGTATTTTGCTTATTGTTAAATCTTACACAAATAATCAGCACAGGGTATTTATGTTCAACATCATTTTTAATTTATTATATGTATTTAGATTTATGCATATTTATCTATCATTTTTTAAATATTTGCAAAATGTTTAATTAAGATAATTTTTAATTTTAGTCATTATGTTTTTCATCTGTAAACTTTCCAATTAGTTCATTTTCACATCTAATGTATCAATATGCTTTCATCTGGATTCTATTATATAGTTTCTTCTCATTCTTCATAAAGTTATTTTGTTTCTAATCTCATGTTATTACGTTGGATACTCAGAACACTCCCTACAACAAAATAAAAATAACAACAGCAATATAATGAAACTGGCCCTCTGAGAAATTAAATAATTTGCACAGGTTCTCATCACTATCAAGTGGAATGACTGAAATTCTCAGCTCTTTTCACTCTGCTTTCACACCTCCATAAAAGAAGAATTTATTTGGGCAGCCCTCATTCTGCTGAATCCCTTGAATAGTAATGATGGTATCAAGAAATGATGGGGAGCAATAAAGAAATATTGGACATTATAAATTGGAGCACACAAAAGGGAAAAAGTTAAATAATGATAAAAATAAAATTATTGTGTGTCATCCTCTCCCAAGAATGTTTCTATTCCCTACAGTGTCCCCCCTCACCTCACAGTCCATAAGTAACCAAAATTATTTACCAGTATTTATGTTTCAACCTTATAACAAGCTTTAGTCCAAAGAAATGCATCTCTGACACAGAGATCCATAAACTTTATCTGAAAATGGTCACATAGTAAATACTTTTGGCTTCTAGGGCAATACTGTCTCTGTCACAGCTATTTAATTCTACTGATATAGCCCAAAAGTAGTCATGAGCTATAAGGAAGTGAGTGAGAGGAGCTATGTGCACTGCACCTGTATTCACAGAGATGGCACTGGGTCTTATAGTCCATCAGCAGTGGTTACCACCTCCTGTGCTAAATGGACAACTTATTAGACACTGGTGACAGGCAGATGGCATATAAGCCTTGAACAGGAAAGACTCCCAGATTCTGTCACATGGGCAACCATACGTTCTTGCCTCACAGATGCTCTGTCCTGCCCTCAGGTTGGCTGATGAAGGAGTTTACAGTCTCTTCTGGTACAAATTTCAAAGCAGCCCAGTGGTCTGAAGGGAGCTGTGAGACCACATGGGCTATTACCTAGCAAATGAAAGGGGTCCTTGTTCCAATTATCCCAGGGTCTTCCAGGGGAAGCATCAGCAGAGACACATCTTGAGAATTACTACTCCTTTATATGTCACCAAGTGAGGGGATAAAGTACTTCTATAATACCTCACATATGAACTTTGAATACAGACATTCTGATTTTAAGAGGATCTTCAAGGATTTGCTCCTTTAATGAGTTTGAGTGTTTACTATCCATGTGAAGAAAATAGAATTTGGAGTCACCAATTGGTATGTCTAATTCTCCATATTTTCCATACTGAGACGTCCAAAACTTATACTAAAAAAAGAAGGTGGAAGAGTTGGGGGCAGGGAGAAGGGAATAAAAAGAAAAAAAAAGAAGAAGGAGGATTAAGAAAACGGAGGAAAGCTAGAGGAAGGCAACATCTGGACAACTATTTTTTTTCTAAATAAAATTGGGATATCTGGGTCTCATCTATTTATTCACTACCAGTCAAATACATATAAAATATATTTTCCCAAACTGGATATCTTACAGGTTTTTATCTTATGTACATATCTCAGGAAACTGACAGTTTATACAATTACTTTTTTTTATACATTTCTTATTTAATTATGATGTCCTTAATGACAGATACTGCCCATTATTCATATTTGAATTTTTAGCCCATCTCTTATAGATGGTATTATTGGTACCAACCTATCATCCTTATATATCCAATTTGGTAATGTGACTTTGCACTTCTTTGCATAATGTTGACACTAAACCCCTTGACTTTGGGCTAACAGTGTGACTTTTATTGGCCAATAAAATGAAGTTGAAGTAATATATACATGTTTTAAGACTAGGTATTCAAAGGTCTGTGTCCCTGCTTGTCCTTTTGTGCAGTTTGCATCATCCTGATAAGAGTCTTCCCCAAGAAGCTGCTGTACCTACATCGTGGCTGTAAGAACAAAGGCACAGGGCAAAGGCCAGAGACAAGAATTCAGTGTAGAGCCAGTCAAGACCAATCAACTTCTTCCTGACTGGAAGCACAGGAGCAATATTAACCAATTGATTACTATTAATGACTTTTGGAGTGACTTAGCAGTCATATCCAGCCCAACCCTACACACAGCCCAACCCTATACCTAGAAAAGTACCTGGCAAGGAGTGAAAATTTCTTAACTGTTATAGTAACAAAATAATGGGAGACCTAAAAGACCCTTCCACTATGTCCTTTCAGCCTTCATCTTCTGGCCTATTCTAAGCTGACAGCCATCCTTTTCACCTTGGCTGCCTTTACCTTACAAATAATACAGATCCCAATATTTTGTAAGACTCAAACATCCTTCCACAACCCTTGATTTGAAATTATTCCCGGGAGTCTGCATGTGAGAAGGGGAGGAGGAGGAAGAAGAAAGAAGAAGAGAAAGAGCAACATCAGAAGAGGCTGATATCTAGCCACTTCTCACATCCAGATTAGTGCATTTTTCCTATTGAACATTCCAGTGATACATACTTTCTCTTCTCTCTATATATTTTTTTGTACTCAGTAAAACTTTGCTGTAAATATCTTGGAAGATATGAAGTCAATCTCCTTGTAAAACTAAATTTGCAAAGAAAAAAAGAAAACTTCTAGCAGCTAATAATAAAATTCAAGAGCAATATTCATGCAAGGTCACAGATATTTTGAGCTATGATTTTTTTGTTCTGAGAAAAAGTTCATATCCTGACATTTCTCAATAGACAATTCCTTTTATTTCTTTTGATATGTTTAAAGACTGAAAAGCAGCACAAAATTGATGTTATTGGACAAGAGATAAGAATGGATATCCATCAAACAATAATGCTGGCTGCAGGGGCAAGTACCCAATTGACCAGAGCAATCACCCCGAAAAACCAATTAGCAGAGTCACCTTCCTGTAGAATTGTTCAAGCTGCAAAGTGAGTTTTCCCTATACTCTGCTAATCAGTGTCCCCATATTTAATAATTAAAAAAATATAAATAGACATCCCTAAGGAATTCTACCAATGTTTTTTATCTAAAAAATTATCAGCATGCCTGATGTTGGAGAAAAGAAGTTTGAGCTCTGTTTTCAAGACCCTCCTTGAATCCCTCTCTTAAAATAGGCAATGTTGCAGAGGCAGTTTGAATTAGGATATCAAGAGTTTTAATTTTTGTCTTGTTGCTAATTCTGTTTGATTTGTGGGGGAGCACCCTTTCAGATATCTGGTTTATTTTCTTTTTCCTTTTCTGGAAAATGGTAGGTTTGTATGAACCAAATATAATTCATATTATTTAATTTAGTATTTATATTTAGTACTCCATACCAATTTTCATTATTGACTTTCCATACTTACTAAGAGTTAATCTGGGCAAACTTCAATCAAGTCAGCCAAATAGTCAATCAGGGACTGGCAGCTTGACATAGGTAACTGTGATTAGAGTCAATTTGCTAAAGTGCATAGATGTTGAAATAACATTCAAAAATAATGTAGATGAACCTGAAAGAAAGGACTCATATCCTCATCAAAGGCAGGTTCACACCTCAAGTGAATATGTTTTAATTTACATGAGCACCAAGTAGTACTGGATGGATCCTCAGCTTCATATTAGACACATTTCTTCATTGGTTCTTCATGGATTAGCATCAATGGGTATGGAAGCTGTGTGGATTGCTATTCTTTACCATGAGTATCTTTCACATCACTTGACCTATATAATCATAAAACTATTTTTCATAATCACAGCAAGAATATAAGAGGAAGATTAGGAATGAGAATATGGTAAAAATTCCTTTTTTAAAATGCTGGGAAGTAGATTAATATGTTTTGAACATTAACTATGGATTGGTCCTTCACATGTATTACCTCATTAAAATATTTTAAGCCTCTTACAAAGGATGGTGTTACAGAGGAAATGGAAGTTTGGGGTGGGGCTTGAGAAAACTATGAGCAAGTAGAAAACACAAAATTCAAGACCAGTTCTGCAAAAAATGCAAAACCACATATCCTTTACAAGCCCAGGTAGATATTAAATTGGAAAGTTTCTGAAAGTGATATGAAAAACTAGGTTTAATATTCTATTGAATGAGAGATTCATACCAATTTCTTTCAAAATTAAAAGTCTGCTTATATAGAGAGGAAAAAGGAGAATAAAGGGGAGTAGGATCTTATGAAAATCAAAGGGAGATCAATCAAATGGAGGAAATGGGCCAGGGAGTGGGAGAGAGGTAGATAAGTCCTGGAGAGTGATATTGGCCAAATTATTTTGTTATATTGTGTGCATATACAAATATGTAACAATTAATCCCATCATAATGTATGACTATAATGCACCAGTAAAAAAATGTATTTCACAACTACAAAACTTAGTTTTTAAAAAAGTCAATAAATTTAAAAAATAGACAACTGAAAGCTTATTAAAAATAGATTATGACATTTTATGTCATTTATAACATGTCTGTTAAAATGCTGAAACTGATATATTGATGATGAAAATATATGAATTTAATGTTGTTATAACTAGATGGCAATTACCTGGTTAGACAATCAAACACCTCAAAATGTTGGTTAATTAATGTATTACATAGTAGTTTGGAAACCTGACATAAGTTCACACACACACATACACGCACAGTGGGAATATTACCTTCTGACTGCTCAGGATGAGCAGGGGGACCAACTGTCCCTTTTTGCCTAGGACTTGAGGAGTTCCCTGAACATAGTGACTTCAGTTCTAAAATGGGAAAGTCTTACCCAAGTTAGGACAAGTTTGTTACCTTATCAGAATAGCACATATAAACTCTGTTCATTCACACCCTAGAGTCTGGGCTCTATTGGCCAGCATGGTTTCAAGATTGAGCTAATGGAGTTAACAATTACAACTAGAGATGCAGTATTTGCCTTGATTGTTACCCTTAACTGACACATGCAGTCTTAACCCTCCAATTTCTCTATGTGTCACTGCATACCTACCCTGAAGACCCAGACCAGACAGACACTTCTCTAAAACTGTCCCATCTCCCCAAGCCGCCTGAAGTTCAGCCATGAACAGACTTCATCACTTCTTTTACATTGCCTAGTGATTACAACAGCATTGACATTTTTGCCCTTGCTGACCACTGAGTGAGGAGCCATTAAGAATGTCAGTCCCATACCTAAACAAACCACCCAATAAAGATTTACTAAGGTCTGAAAGGTCAAATCCAAAATAGACAGGTTACCTTGTGTTCTTTTTGGCTGCTCACCAGGAAGGAGAGGCATCAAAATGACAGGCAGAAAATTCAAAGGGCATTTCAGGCACAATAAACAGACACTTGGGCTGGAACTACACAATAATGGGCACACTTAATATTTCTCCAAAATACATAGACATTTGGTTAGAAGTTATAAATCTATTTGTTTAAATGGAAATTGGTTGCAACTTCTTTTTTTCTTTTTTGACAAGCACATGAAAAGGAAGAAAACATGCTGAATACTATGCACAGTCCACGAGGAATGAGAATTGGCTAAGGTTTTCTTAATACTCTCTCCTCTCTGTGGCCCTCAAATGGGCAGAACAGTAAACATGGGGTAAAGTGCATGATGATGTGCTGCAGCCTCAATATTAATGCATTTTCATGGCACCAGGGTGGTGGTGATGGTTTCTGCTTATTACATGATTGCCCCAGTTTTTAATGATAGGATTTTGAGAAGAAAAGCTAATTGAAAAAGATGCAGACAGTGATATCTCAAAGTCAGCTTCTGTTGCTCCTTACTGGTAAAACTGGAGGACTTTTCAAGCCAGCAAAAGCAGTGAAAAGTTGAGATCAGCATTAGTGAAAGAATTTATACCATGGAAATTAACAAACGCAGTAATCAAGGTTTTCTTTTCCTTTTCTTTCCTTTATTGTTTAGAAAGCCAGCGGTTAAACATTTACCAACAGACAACTGGACAAAATCTCCCTAAAATCTTGCAATCCAGGTCAGTGTCAATTTTGATTAACACCAGAGGAAATGCAACGCACTGATATCCATTTCCTCTCCTCACTAGTTTGAGAGGTAATCTTCACCATCCAAAAGTCTAGATTACTGCAGGTAATAAGATCTGGTTTACCTAAAGAATCTGACAGGATGCAGAGCTGAGAAACATCGAAAAGAGTTAAAAAATGAAGTGTGGAACAGTTAGGCACATTGAGCACCACTTATTTTAGTTGAACACACATAATTTATTAAGAATGAACAAAAGAAGAAAAAAAGTCATCACTTTTCCTCCAGTTAATAATGCATCACACTTTCCCTGTCTCCAAATGCTTTTTGTTCAGTGAAATTCAGAAGCTATTAAAAAAAAAAAAAAAAAAATCCCAGTACAGCTTTTCCATTTAGAAGTCTTGTTAAAAGCCCAAGAATCTTTTCTTGAATTAAACCCTACTTCAAAAGCATCAGCTGTGGTCTCTGTTTGTCCCTGTGAGGAGGAATTAAACACTGCAGAGCTAAGATCCCAGAGTGATACTTCTTTTTTTCTCCCTCAAACACATTTTCTTTCAGGGCAACCCCGTGGACAAGCAGCCCATGAAGAAGGCTTAGGAAGAATGGCTTTTGCATTCTGTACATATGTTAAGGATCTCAGCATTCCAAGGTGAGTTACGGTGGTTTTCCTTTCATCAATCTGAAGGATTTATCACAAAACACCAAAATGTGACTCATTTATTTCTCATTTTCCTTTTCTTCTTATTTATAGATTTAGGTGATGGCTTCTTGCTGTGGGGAT
The DNA here is from genome assembly GCA_025594165.1 of Tamias sibiricus. NCBI lineage: Eukaryota > Metazoa > Chordata > Mammalia > Rodentia > Sciuridae > Tamias > Tamias sibiricus. The sequence goes on from CM046671.1 coordinate 41,080,025, forward strand.
TTGCATTCTCTGGCATTAGTCAAGGTCAAAGTACAGAGCTTTTGTGTGCATTCTAAGCCCTTTCAAATATGTGTTCACCCCCTGGTGTGATGCATTAAAAAAAGATACCTTATTCAGAATCGACCACAGGCTCCTGCATTTTGTTTGTCTTCTATTAAAGACTAAGCAGCTACATTTTCATTTCAAATTCCACATAAATGCTTTCAGAATAGCTTAAATCTGGAGATGTCTAAAGACAGGGAAGGTATTAGAAGACCTCCCAGGATCCCTCCCAGAAATCCTTTTAGGGTTTTAGGCATTGCAAAGGCTTCCCCATCTGTGTGCTCCTCCCCGCAACCCCCCAGTACTGAAGGGCACAGTCTCTCTTGCTTTTGTTCTTCTCCTTTCTCTGAGTTTGGTTCCCTCTCCTCCCTGTGCTTTTGTATCCCCACCTCCTCTCTCCACACCTAACCTATTCTTGATAAAGGTGCATACAAAAAAATACATTACATATAGATATTTCAAACAATATGCCCATGAATATAGGCATGATTGTGAATATATCCACCTTAACAATATTCAATTAAGGTATTAAAACTCTATTAAGTGTCAGGATAATGATCATTTAGTAAAGCAGACTTCAGAGACTGACAGACTTATTGTCACATTCCTTTGAAATTCCTTACATGAAGATAGGTAACTTACTGAGCATCTCTAGGCATGCTGCTCTATACGTAAAATTGAGAAATAATAGTTACCACTTGCTAAATTTGTTGTGAGATTTAATTGAAAAATGTATATAAAGCACTTGCTCAGGCATATAGGAAGGATACAGAAAAAAATGTAAATAACATTTTGGCAGTTGTTGAATCACCTGTGCCATGAAAGTCTCAGCTCACCATAAGAAAGCGAGATATTGGATTCAGACAAGGCCTCTACTAACCTCAACTCCAAATGCAAAGAAGAAACCTGGTGCATGCAAGATGCTCCACTAGGAAGGAATCCAAGGTGTTCAGAGCAAATATGTCACAAAAGAATCAGAGGTCAAAATGAAACTCAGCCAGGCTCCCTGACTGACCCCTGGTGTTCTTCTCTCTACTCATTTCAGCTTTCCCACATGTATAATATACTTTATCTTTTTGTTTGTTGGTTTGTTTTTTATATAATATACTTTAATGTCCTTAGGGCTATCATGTCAATGTACCAAGAATACTTGTAGATGTACCACACTGAGGTAGGAGTTTAGGGATGTCAAGATGGTAGAGGCCAAGTACAAGAAAAATGAGGGCTAGAGAACAAGATAGATGGGTTATCATGTCCTTGTTTCCCACAGGTCCCATTGATAGGATACACAGAGATGTGAATGGTGGGAACAAGGGATTAAGGGGACAATTCTATAAAATGGGTCCATTGTGTTGACTCCCATGCTTTCTTTTCCAAGAAGCAATTTACCTGCAGCCCTGACTGGCATAAGTGGACAGGATATGTCATATTCCCCAGAAAAACTTCCTGTTACATGCAGGAGAAATGAAGGTCTGAAATAATGTCGATAAGAAGAACCCAAGTTACACTGAAGGGGGAGAATTTTGTGACATTTCACAGACCAGATCACAAAACTCAGGAAGATAAGGACAATTCCTCCTAAGCATAAAATTTGCAAGAATTTATGGTTAAGAATCCACTTAGGGCTGGGGTTGTGGCTCATTGGTAGAGCGCTCGCCTAGCATGTGCGCGGCCCAGGTTTGATCCTCAGCACCACGTAAAAACACATTGTGTACAACTAAAAGCAAATAAATAAATATTAAAAAAAAAAAGAATCCACTTAGAACTGGTCAGCATGAGTTAAAGTGACCTAGAGTTGTCATGGCAGTGGGGAGTTGAAAGTCTATTGTCATCTTGCTGTCAGTCAAAAGTCAAGAGGTGAACTTGGGTGGGATTCTCTGAAAATTTCTCTGGATCCACAATAAAACTGGAATTCAGGAGAGGCACACAGTTTCGTTCCTTTCCTCTCTGAGAGGATCTACTCTCTCCCTTGAAAGAATCCTCTTTCCCTTTCCCTCTCCCTTCAGTAAACTCATTCATTGCCTGTTAACCCTGAGTGACATATCTGAAATTTTTCTGACTTGACGCAAGAATGGGGACTTAAAGGGGGCTCTTCTCACTGCCTCAGTTTCCCATTGCCAGGACAACTCCACCACTAAGGTCTTAATCACCATGACAACTCTCACTACAGGTTCTGTATTCTAATTAGGTGAAAACAAAGTAACCAATGGGAACAAGTAGGGCAAGGTCTTCAATCAGAGAGGTGACCAAGGCACAGCTCAGCATCTAAGACAAGACTTGCCCAGACACTGGAGCCTTGAGCTACCCTCAGCCCTTTCTGCTCTACTAACATTGTGTTACTTTCACTTTCAATAAGCCTGTGCTCTGCCTGTTACTTCCTGCTTATCTTCTCAAATCTTTATTTGGGATCACAAGAACCTGAATCCCAACTGAACACCCCACTGGTACCAATACTTCCTTCATTCATCATTCTTATGAAGACACACTGACTCAATTATTAATTACAGGACACCTTGATTTGAAAGACATCACATTGTAGAAAATCAGTGTATTTTCAGAATCAGTGAAATGTGGTAGTCAACTCAAAATTAATATCCTACTGTGAGATCCATCTTTCTCACAATTTTTTTCTCCCCACCCCCCTCTCTCTCCTGGTTTTAATGGTGTTTTTATTGGTTCTTAAAATCCTGTATGGCAGATAGGATAGACATGAAATACAGGAAGGTTAGCTAAGGGCCACATAAGAAGCTCAGTTAAGGAAGTCAGAGAACATTCAGACCCAGGTAGGATTTGGACTTCTAAGATCTATATATGCAAACAGGCAAGTGAAGTGAGTACCAAAAGTGGGATTTTTGTTGTTGTTGTTACCGTATTTGAGCCAAAGCACCCTTTTTATACATCCATTCTAAACCAATATGAGTGTGTGGAGTATGAGTCATCTGATAGAGGAGACAAAGGTGTGACTAGTTGTATAGTAGGATAGTTGAGTTGGGCAAAAGGGCAGAGGTCTAGGAGAATCAATTATGACTGGTTATTGTGGGATTGGTGATTTAATCATGTCTAAACCTTGAAATCTTAGGAATTCCAAAATCATAATTTGAGAAAGTGTCAATACCCAATAACAGTCAAGTCCATGAACCTGTAGGACATAGGCACAGCTGATATAGGGAGAAGATGGCCATTAGGACCATGGGTATCACAGGAATAATTGTCCAGGGACAGTATAATGGCTCCAGTGAAAAGGCAGGCTTATTTCCCCTTCCCCAGTGGCTGTTCCTGTTCCCTTGCCTTTTAGTGAAGTGGCCACCCCACCTACAGGTATCTCAGTGTTGTAGGATATAAGCCTACAACTGCCTGAGCCAGCTTCAGAGGCACCCTCTTCACCCCAATGCTTGTGATCACACCAGAAAGATTTCAGACATAGCACTCAGAGTAATAGGCATGAGTTTATTAAAAGGGACAGAAAAAGGGGAAAGAGACTCTCAAGGGAGAGAGTGGATCCTCTCAGAGAGGAAAAGAACCAAATGCCCCTTCTCATCTCCAATTTTATTGGGGGTCCCAGGGAAGTTTTCAGAGAGTCCCATTCAGGCCCATCCCTTCACTTTTTACTTACTTATTATTTATTTTGGTACCAGGGATTGAACCCAGGGGTGCTTAACCACTGAGCCACATTCCCAGCCCTTTTTATTTTATTTTATTTTTTTTATTTTGAGACAGAGTCTCCCTAAATTGCTTAAGTCCTCATTAAATTGCTGAAGATGGCCTTGAATTTGTAATCTTCTTGTCTCACTCTCCAAGCCACTGGGATTACAGGAATGTGGCAGTGTGCCTAGCTCACCCTTTGACTTTCCTCCCACAGCAGGATGACAGGATTGTCAAGTCTGCACTGTGCCTGACATCTCTAGGTCACTTTGGCCCATGTTGACCAGTACTAATTGGATTCTGTTCTTAGAGATTTTATATTTATGGAGAGTTATCTTTATCTCCCTAAATTCTGGGGTCTGGTCTGTGTAGGGTCACAAAAGCAACGCCCCCCCACACACCCTTTCAGGGTAACTTTTTTCCTTTTTATTGGCATTTTAGGCCTGTATTTCTCTTGCTGATAGTTTGCTGAGAAATGTAAATATACTGTCAACTTAAGCCAGGCAGGGCTGCAGGTAAATTGCTTTTTTAAAAGAAAGTTTGTGAGGTCAGCACTGTAAGTTCAGTTTATAAAATTATTTCCTTAATCTCATGTTCCCACATTCACAATCTGTTTCCCATCATCACCAGCTATCTCTTCTTTGCATATATCACAGCATAGAGATATTCCAAATATTTCTAATTTGTCTTGTTCTAGAAGATTCTCTGAAAGTCTAAATGCTTTCCTCTATGGAGGCAAGCAGCCTCTAACACTGGAGAAGACCTTGTTCTCAGTTGTGAGGTCTTTCTGTCCCCCAGACAAGTCTTCAAGAATTCATCTCATGTGAAACCTATTTCTTTAGGTCATGTTGAGTGTAAGGTATATTCAAATGGCTTAAGTATTTGCAGTAACACCAGGACCTAAATCTCAACAATATCCAGAACAATGTTATTAAAATCCCATTCTGAAATATAGGTAGAACTAAAAAATAATAATTTCAATTAATTAATATGTCATGTTTCCCTTTGTTAAGTATAAAAATGATGATTTACAAACCAAATTTCTTCATTTGTAAATTTAGTCACTCAAATACAAAATTTTAAAAATGTAAAAAATAAAATGATGATTCCCATAATGGCACGTTTCATGAACATACCTGGGAATGTATGAAAATATAGCATAATGAGTGACCTGGTAAGATCATGCAGGAGGTACACTAGGAGCCCAGAGGAGGATAAACCCAACTGAGGCAAAAGGACAGGGATCAGGGAAAGTTTCATGAGGTAGGTAAGCTCAGAGCCCTGTCTTGAAAGATGACTAGAAATCAGCCATAGTAAGATACTAGCAAAAGAAGTACCATATGCAAGACCAAAATACTATGTGTGAGTGTGCACTTCTGCGTGTGCATGTGTTTGCATGCACGGAATCCTTCTTCATAAGTAAGTGCAATCAGGCATATAAATTGCCCTGAAATGAATGACTTTAAAATCAACATGTTCTCTGTACCAGAGGTTTTGCATTTTAAGCCCAACATCCAGCTACACAATCATAAATCTTGGCTCCCTCACAAAGGAATCTCAGATACCCATATCAAAGGATGCCACATATTTAGTGGGGAAAGTGATAACAGCACTGCCCTTTGCTTTGGCAATATCACATACTCCCAAGATGGCACACAGCTAGAAGGCTGCTTCCTGCTGCAGCCACAGCATCCAGGGCTCACCGACCATGTGGCTTCTCCCCTGCCCTGGCCAGGCTCCAGGCTATTTCCCTCTGTGAGACATGCTGCTCCTGACATAAATGGGTCATGCCACAACCACAGTGTGATGCTTCTGGGGACTACGCCAATTTTCCTTCCTACCATAGCCCATTCACTGCTTCAAGGGTCAGCAAACAGTATAGAAAACAAGGAGCACAGCCAAGCAGCAGTGATGGTAAGGGATACCCTGGCAACCCCTTCCAGATGTCCAAGGCTTTTAGGTCTCAAGGGTAATGCCTTTGACTACGTTTTTTTCCTCATGAAATAATATTATCCTTTGAGTTCATGTGCAAGGAAATAGTTAAAATTTGTATTAGTGGCAGCACAGGATAGAGTACAGTCCTAGTCATTGGAGACCTGAGCTCCAGTGCTGCAAGGAAACTGATCAATGGTATTACTTTGGAAACGTCATCAATATCTGTCCATGTGCTTCTTCTCAGGCAAATAATGATGCTCACTCTTTCTCAGCTGCAGGGACTACCCTGATATCTGAAAGATGAAGGCATTTTCAAAAAAAATTTAAGAACTGAATAATACTAAATTAAGCCAAGGAGTTGTTCATGCACAGCAGTTGTTGAGACTGCTGAGAGCAGGTGTGCCCATTTTCATAGGCAGGTGGCTTTCACACTTTCCATCCACTCAAGATATGTCACCTGAATTAGAAGGAAGTCCGAGATCAGAGAAGCTAAGTTCACTCCACCTAATGCTAAATATTCATTGAGAGCTTATCATGTACAATGTACTCTGCTATATGTTTTAATTTTAGTCATTTGTCTAAGGTCAGAGAGCTAGCGAGTGGAGGGCTAAACTAGTTGCCCTCACTCTCAGCTGTGTTATCCATCATTCCATTCCATCACACATTCTGGAACCAATCTTTTTCAGGCAAGCAAAAAACATAGAATTTATCTGTGTTACATATGGAACTGTGTCATCTAAAACTCTCTATAAAAGTACACCAGTATTCCCAGAAACATTTCATTGATTTTCTCTTAATTTACAGGAGTGGAAAAAAAAAAAAAAAAAAAAAAAAAACTAAGAGAATCTGGGATATGCAACTGGACTTTTAAGGAAAAGCAGAAAGCATAAGGACAGTACAGAGTGCCAACACAATCAGTGTAAATAATTCTTCAATTATTGGCCACCCTAAATTCACTGGCTGTCATTCTAAAAGAAAAGAAAGTCAGACCAGAGGTCCAGCGATATGAACCAAATGATCATCTGCCACTCATTGTAATTATGGCTGTCCATTACTAGAATATTCTCTCTAAGCTGTAACCACCCAGCTGTGGCCATAACCGCATGGAAATAAAATAAAGAATGGGAAAGAAATTTGGCTCTTGTCAGAGAATACGTCATGCTGATTTATCAACCTGAAATATGGTTTAATCTGCATAAAAATGGAGTCTTGCAAACTGACTGGGATTAATAGGCTCCAGCTCTAATTCCTTCTGGTGGTCTCATTTAAATGGGCCATTCATCACTATGACCTCTTTTGATAATAGCCTTACTGTAATATTTAATTTCACATTAATTCTGTTGTAACTTAGCCAATATTCATTTACAGAAAATCACAAAGGAATTAGCTCTGTCCCCTACCCCCACCTTTACCAACATTGTCATGAATGCCAAAACAATTGATGATGGTTGATTCTCCTATTTGCTAAAATGTATTGTTCAAGAATCACGTGGATTTGGGTAAGGTAGCGCATAAAGGAAAGTGGGTATTAACTAAGAATTTTTACCCAGACTATGAGAAAGGACATTTATTTTGAGCTAATTAAGACATAAACTATAGCTTAATGGCAAAAACTCAGGTTAACAGGTCTTTGGGCACACAGGAGTTGATTTCTGTTTGTGCTAGGGTTTGGCAGGGTGATGTATGTGACCACTGATTCTTAGCCAGATTGTGTCTGGTCCTGAGGGACATTATGGATTCTAATAAATTCAGTTCAATTTATGACAACATAATGTGTTTCTAAAGCATATATTCTATATTCTCTGTATATTATGAAGTTAGCATACAGCTCCTTAGGAGGTTTACATATATTTTATGGGTAAAAGAGCAATTCATGCAACACCTGGGTCATGTCACAATGAAAACCACTATTTCTAACACCTTGGCCATCAGTGGGATGTAGGCCTCTTGTGTCCCCTTCACAGTTCCCTGAGATGTTAGCAGCATACTGAGGGGAAAGAGGCAGACACAATAGTTCACACATACAGCTGTAAGGACAGTCAGAGGAACCACAAAGTGTTGTATCTGGCAAATCTTCAACTAAGAATTAAAACCAACCTTCCAGAGGAGAATAAACTAAAGAGAGAGGAGATTTTTCTTTCTCCCAGAAATAAACCAAGATATTTCTTCTAGGTAGATCTCAGAGGGCCGTGACAAGGGACACCTGAAGGTAATGCAAAGACTCTGGATGGGCTAAATGAGTTAGTGTGTCAGGGTGTTCTGGTCTGGCAGCAGCTTGCAAGATGATCCCTGCTTGTATGTCAGCTATGAGGAACACTTAACATTATTTTGCAATATGCTATTTTTCTTCTTCCTGTAACTACATCACTTTGAGTAATATGTGTATTACTGAAAATGAAATTACTTTTCAATTTTAGAGTTTAGAGATGATATTAAAGAGTATCTAATCCAACTTTAGAAAAGACAGTACCATCCCAAAAGAGCAACAAGCTCGCAATAACATGCTTACAGACAGAGAGAGAAGAGGTAAGTAGTGACACAGTCCAGGCTAGTATCCTTATCTTTTGAGCCTGGCCCCATGCTCTTCCACCCCCCATGCCCACAGATGCTACTTCACTACTTCACCCATTTGGCCCATTTGGGTTATAAAGCTCAGTTAGGAAGTGAACCAGCCAGGCAGCTGCCTGAGAACCAATTTATAATGTTCCTTGAAATAAATTCCCCTTTACCTTCACTATTTAAGTAACATCATTTGAAAGGGCATCAACTCTCTAGCCTACTTAGGACATGCACAGCTCTCAGTCTAGCCCTCATACAGACTGATTGTAAGAGGAAGCAGTTCCTTGTAACAGAGTATCCAAAGATGAAGAATGACAGTTAGTAGGAGGCCTACACAAACAAAAAGAGGACAAATAGAGAACGTTTGGGGCTGGCAAGCTATTGCATGCTATGCTGAGAGATCTAAAAAGTCAAGGGGAAAATCTGGCAAAGTTGAGAATTAACTCTTTTTCCTAAATAATCATTTAACACTTCTATCTGTCTTCTCATAACTCCCCAGTGGTTTTTCTTTTTTGCATCTTCCATCTCAGATGATGACCTTGCTTCTTATTTCCTTGGAGGGAAAAGCAATGAAGCATTCAAAAAAGAACTTCCACACACCACCCAATCTAAAACCTGCCCATTCATGCTTTTACTGAGCCTTGAAGGAACAATAACAAAACTATCTGTACTCCCTAGCTCAGATGCTCAAGGATTTAGTTCCTGCAATTATCCTCTCCCTTCACTGTTTCAAAAATGTCTACTATCCACTGGTACATTCCATTCTGTTGGTAGTCAGTAACCCAGCATGTTCAGTATGATACTATTTTATAAACCTTTTTAACATATATCCCTCTCCTGATGCCTCATTATTCTCCCTTTTATTGCAAAGTTCTTTCAAAGAGTTGTCTATACCCTGTTTTTATTTCTTCTTCATTTTCTCTTGAAGATCAGTGGTCTTGATGTTGCCAAATTTCATATTCGCTTCTCAGTTCTCATCACATATAACATCTCTGAAGCATTTATCACAGTGCCTGTCACCTTTATTCTTCAATCACCTTCTTTTCTCAGTTTCTAAGACATATTTCTCTCAGTTCGCCTCATGCTACACTAGCTACTCCTATTTCTTCTGTTGTTATCTCCTAGCTTTCCCAACCTCTAAATGTGGGAAGGTCCTATAGCTCTATCGTTGAAACTCTTTCTTTTCCAGCTACATTGTCTAGGCAATCTCATGTAGCCAAGTGATCATAATATACTAAATACATCCTGAAAACTTCTAGATTAATAGTTCCACTTATTACTTACCTTTTTCATCAAATTTGCTTTAAACATTGCATTAACAGAGAGGTCTTTCCTGAACACATTATGTAAAATACCATGTCGCCCACCCTTACACCTCCATACCCACTTTACCCCCTGAATTACAGATTCATATACCCAACAGCCTACTGGACAATATTATGTGCCTGTTTAATCATCATTTGAAAATTAATACATCTAAATCTCAAATCCTGTTTTTCATTAGTTCTTCCCTTGTCAATAAATGATAATCCCATTCTTTTTCATTTTCTCAGCCACAATTTTTTTTAATCATCCTTAATATCCAACTAGCTGTCTTAACCAATCTGTCAATTGACTTTTTAGCCCCAGCTCCAAAATAGATCCAGAGCCTTTCCATGACTCTAGCCACCATCATCTCTCATCTGAGTTTATTCAGTAGTTTCCCAACTAATCTGCTCCACCCTTGTCCCTCACCATCTGCTCTTTATATTATAGCCAGAATTACAGTTTTAAATCAAGATAATTTCTTTACTCAAAAACAACCAATGATTCCTCAAGTCATTTAAAGCAAAAGCCAAAATACTGACGAAGCTCTTCAGGATTCTGCACATCTTTCCTCAATTCTTCATGACCTTCAGGACATTTGCAAAAGTGTATCCTAGGCAGAGAAGACAGTGAGTGGGTGAAAGGGAGGAAAGGTTTGTAGTACCAGTCCTTGAGACCCACAGGTTTTCTCTTTTCCAAGCTGAAGTATTTACATGCCAAAATGACTACTAATTTCCAGAAACCAAAATTGTCAAAGGAATAAGGACATTGAAGTAACTCATAATACTGCCACTTAATATTCCTGAGTACATCTCAAAAAGGACTTAAGTCTTCTTATGCTTTTAAATGATATGATACTTAAGGTACTAGAAAATCACCAGGATGGACAGGGTTTCCAGTCCAAATTTTCAGCATGGCATGAAGAGTCATAGAAATGCAAGAGCAGGCACTTATGTTTGAACTGTTTCTATTAACTTACTCTGCAGTAAATTTTAATGCTACTTATGTTTTCACTTGGCCTTGATTTTAGAAGTTTAGGATTGTTTCTCTTCATCAAGAATTCTGTAATTCCTATGGAGCTCAAGGATGCATAGATACAAACTTCAGGAAAGGTACTATCTCAGAAATCCCATGACATTTAGAAAAACAAATGAGAATAAGTAATGCTATTTCTAACCATTCTACCTCCATAGAAGTCATTTTACACTGCAATAAAATAGTTCCAAGTGTTCACCGGTATTCACTTCAAGTTCTTATTGCATTGAGAAATTAAATATCATCAGCTATTATGACTATCTGGTCATGTCTTCTACAAGTTAGCTACTCAGAGCATGGGATAATAACATATTAACTTGCATTGTACAGGAACTATTGTATTTATTATCAATTTTAATCACCCTTATCACCATATAGGAGAGTGGTTATTATTTTATTTTATAGATAAGGAATTAAGACTCAGAAAGTTGAATTTTCACACCAAAGTCATATAATAGAGCCAGAATAAATATTTACCCTCAAACTTGTAATCATTTTCACATGCATCTGTTAGCAGGAAGGCTTTTCTGTGTTCTTTAACTCACCCTTCTCAATTTATCCAGTTTGTAATCATAGATTCATTCTTATGAAGGTGAGAAAATACAATCATATATTGAAATACCTATGCTTCAGTCAAATTACCATTTGTCTCTAGCAAAGATGTTGAATATCTACAAGTAATATGATACATAACAGTCATGAATGTCCATTTTTGACTGATCAATTATTTCACTAAATTTAATTATTTTTTTCTTTGAGCTTCTCAAAGCACAAAGATCATTTAACATATCCTTACAAGCTTAACATCAAACGTGGAAAAGACCTGAAATACAGTTTCTCTAAACAATGCCTGGGAATATATCTCAGTAGAATAGAACCCCTACCTATCAGACAGACTCCTCTATGGAAAGTAAATCAAATGGCCATAATTTCATTTCTAATATGAGACTTTGTTACCAGTTAAATTCTCTAATTACTTTTTTTGAAACTTTTAAGTAGTTTAAAGCATTTAAAAGAAACTGATGAATGAACACACACACACACACACACACACACACACACACACACACACCATATCAGCAGATTCTACATCAGTGGATTCAACTAACTTCCAAATGAAATTATTTTTTGACCTGCATCTGTACTAAATATGTGTAGACTTTTCTTCTTTGTAATTTTCCCACTAAACAATAGACTATATCAACAGTTTGTGTGGAATTTACTATATTAGCTATTATGAAAAATCTAGATCTGATTTAGAGTATGTGGGAGGACTGCATATCTTACAGTACCATATATGTGAATACTATGCCACTTATAGATTGGTCTTGACCATCCACGAATTTTGGTATCTATGGGGAATCCTGGAACCAATCCTTTGTGGATATCAAGGGAAACTATATTATGTGGAGGGGGCAAGGGGATAGAAATAATGGCAGAAGAAGTTGGACATCAATATACTAAGTGCATGTATAAAAGCTCAAATGGTATGAAAATACTTTGTGTAAAACCAATGACTTGGAAAACTGTGCTCTTTATATGTAATATGAAAGGCATTGCACTTTACAAGCATGTATAACAAATTAAATTAAACTAAAATAAAAAAAAAAACATTTAAGTAAGTTCTCAAATTATGTTTGAATTGTTAGGTATGTCTAATTTGTTAGATTTGTAAGTTTTTAGTTTACTAATGTGTAAGTAGGATGCAAATATTTTAAAAAATCATTAATTGTTTAAAGATCTCAAAGAGTGTACATTCCTTTAACATACTGAAGCCATACCCCAGAAAACCACAGAGTTGTGTCTAAAAGCAATTTCCAAATTTCACCCTTGTCCTTTATTACAAATTAAAAGAGAAATAAATTTATTCTTTTAAAAAAAGAAGTTAGTTATAATTCTCAATCCATGGTATATACATAGAGTCAACACAGATAATTCACAATAGAAAAGACTAAAAATCCTTGAATAATCTAAACCAACACAAAACATAATTTATGTATGATTTTTATATAGACACCAAGCACATTTAATTATACTTATGACTCCAATCTTATTTACAAACATTTATCTTTTAACTCCTCATAAAATGTGATTTTTCTTTACTTTTCACTCCCCATATTGGTTATTTCAAGTCCTAGTAGCCTAATTATCCCTGTTAGAGTAGCTCCCACCATTTTTACATCACTCAGACTCTTAAGTTCCAAAATCATCTTTCATTTCTCCTTTTTCTTTTAATTGTCATGATAGTTACATATTAGGTCTTACATTCCTTCCTTCCTTCCTGCATTTGGTTCCATTCACAATGTCATCACCCAAGTTCAGACCCATTTCATTCTCAACTTGATTATTTCAATTGTGCATAATTTGGCTGCCCAATCTTCTACTCCCTGTTCCTCCAGTCTATGGTACATGGCGTTGCAATCAGATTACTCCTTAACACAATTTTACACTTACTCCATGATCAAAACTATGATTCTTCTTTCCTACTGCATTAACTTTCACTGTCTTCTCACTGCTACCTTGTATTTCCCATGTTTGTACCTTCTTAGTGTATGCCAAGACATGATGCTTATTCCTGCATGTGTGCCTTTAGAAAAGTAATAAGAGTCTGCTTAGTCCCTGGGCCTTCAATTCCCATAGCTGAAGTCACTCAGCCCATTCAGGGGCTAGACCGGTTAGGTCTAGGCTGCAAGGCAACTGAAACAAAGGACTTCTACATTAACATTTCTAAAGTATATTTCATTGCATTATAAATCTGTGAGATGTTAACAGGTCTTTCTGTCTCTCTTTCTCACACAGAGACAAATACACAGGAGACTGGCAAAGATGAGTTTGGAAAATACTGTCTTAAATTCTGTCTTTTCTTTGGAATTGAACAGGCTGTTGTATGGTGTGTTCTCTAGGACTGTTTTGTGCCAATGTATGAAGCAGTGGGTATGTGAGAATTCCTCACTGGATGCATATTTTTCTTATACCTCAGTAAATTGTGTCTCTGTCTTATTACCCTGGGCATATGTTACTTTGAGGTCCAAATATACCCTGGCTTCTTTGAAACTGGTCCCCAACCATGTTCTCTGTGTTAGTCAGCTGTCTGTTACTATAATGAAACACCTGAGATAATTAACCTATTCATAAAAGTTTTTTTGGCCCATAGTTTGGGATGTTCCAGTTCAACATTGGGTGGACCTACTGCTTTTGATATCTGGTGGGGTTGCTGAATGGTCATAGGTGGAAGCACATAGTGGAGTAAACTGCTTATTTCATGAAGTCCAGTCTATAGTATATGGCATTGCAAGTAGACATAAAGCAAATGAGAGAGGAAGAAGCATACTCTTATGGACCTAAACAACCTTCAAATAGGCCCATGTTGAAGGTTCCATGTCCTCTCAAGAGTTTCAAGCCTCTGACACTTGGACCTTCAAAAGAGTTTCAACATCCAAACTGTAGCATTCTCATATTCTCTTCTGAGAACATGAGTCCTGCTGGGAGCCACAGTGATTCTGGTTGAGGCCATACTACATACCCACAAACTCATTGGTACTCACCACTCATTTATGGGAACTGTCTTGTAATGCCTACTCTTAGGGCTTTCACCAAATTTGGTTCAAGTTCATCACTATACTCCTCTTCATTTTTGTGATCATTTTGACAAATTTCAACCATTACCTTACAAATTTAGGATACTGATGCAGAAAGAACTGAATGAGAGACTGTTGCTTTCTTAGTTTGAACCATCTCTATTGTTTTTAAAAATGAGGTCAAATTATCTGCCATTAATAAAAGGGCAGATATTCTCCTTTCATATAGGAAGCAGCTTGCTCTTCACCCCAGACAAGTGGGAGAAGATGATGCCAACAGTCTCTGACAGTCTATGAACTGCCAAAACTCTTGAGACAAACAACCAGTTGTACAACATCAGCTCAATTTGCAGCTTGAGATCTTAGTATCCTCACATATGACTCTCATGGCCTGGATAATTCTATAGTCATAGGCCAGAAATTACATCAATCTTCACTCTAAAAATAATATTTCTTTGAAAATGTAAAGGAGAATTTTAAAATCAGAATAAATCAAAAGGCTTGACTTTAGCAACAACCAAAATAATAATAATAATAATAATAATAATAATAGTAATAATAATCTCCTTGCCAGATCAAGTCACCAAGTCTTTAGCTTATGGTTAAAAATGGCCTGGGAAGGACCTTTCAAATCCAAGTGAAATGTGTACAAGATTTCAGATCAGAGACCAAAGATAAGAAAACAGATCAAGAAAAGAAAGGCTAGACATGCAGGATGGGTTTGGACTATAGAGGAAAGGGAGTTTTGATTCTAATTTCCTTTTCTTTTTGTCTACGAAAACTCCTTTTGCTCAGAAAATAAATTTGATCACCGTAGGCAAGGTTTTCAGCCCCAGCTCGGGCTCCTTTGCAAGCCCAACATGCTCACTGCCATCTCTTCACATCTGTAACATTTAACTTTAATGCCTCTGCCCCTGAGGAGGTGCTGAACACATTTCAATGCACCAGTCATGGATATGGCCTGAAGAACTAGCAGTTTGGCAGCTAATCAGCGGGTGACCTTTCCTATTGACACTGTCTGCAGAGCAGCTTGGCCACACGGACAGGAATAAATCTCTTCTTGAGTAAGCCTCAGATGGGAGATGGAAATCTCATACCCATTCAGTAGCATCAGATTTATTAAGGAGAAAGAATGTCCATGGCAGAGGGAGTGGAAACCATGAAAGTAGATCCAGAGAGCAGATCCTCCCTGCTGTAACAGCTGCATATGCTGGGATTTCATTCATGTACCCACCTGGGAACAAGTCACTGGGTTTGTGCAATAATTTCCCCAGTAGTCAAAACTGGAATCTGGATGAATTATGCTTCCTGCTGTCCCTATTCTCTTTTGATCTGGGTGGTCACTTTCCCTGGGTCGTACAGCTGCCCCATTTAGGGAGCTCCAAGACCAACCTTTGGTAAAATTGGAAGCTAGAAAAGTCATTTATCCCCCAACCTTTGATTTTTTACCCTCTGCTCTTGGCAATGGTTTGGCATAATTTGCAACAAATTTGAACTGAATTAGAAGTGGAACTATTGTGTTTTCATTGGTGGCTTTGGGTAGAATGAGTTTGAGGATTATAATGAGGGAAAAGGTTTAAAGATGCTGCGGATCAGTGATGTAAATATTTTAAATTGCATAATTTGTCTTTTAAAAACAGCACCTCAAGTAATTTCAATGTAGAAAAAAAAATAAAGCATATTTTCTCTGATTAAAGAAGGTTAATGCAAAAGGGGTTAAGGGGTTATAACTCTTCCTTCCCAAAGTACTCCCAGGCAGGTGTATGCAATCTGTACCTCTGAGGTAGAGCATAAAAAAGTCCACAGGGTGTGGGGTCCTGAGAGAGCATGCCTGTGTAAGTGTCCTTCAAGTAAGCAACAACTTTGGTACAAAATTATTTAGTACAAGGCTGTACCAAGAGTCAATTGGTTTCCATGAAGTTAAACACTTTAGTAAGGAGTACAGACTTTCCATTCAATGGGAGCCACTTACAGCTTCCTAACCATAGTAGGATAATTAGAACGTGTTTTACAGAGATAATCTTGGTTTCATTTATGAAAACAGTTGCAATTTGAACACTAATGCCATGTCAACGATAAAGGAAGTCATTTTAAATAGTCTGGTAAATGATGATAATATAATCATAGCTAATATTTACCTTAATATGTACCAGGCATATTTCCAAGCATATTATTGCATTATCTCATCGAATCCTCATCATAATCCAATGGGAAAGATATTGCTATGATTCATGTTTTAGAAGGGAGGAAACCAACTGAAGCAACTTAAGTTATAGTTAAAAGCTTCTAACACTACTTAGTGAAATTTGCCTATGAACATAGAACTTGAACTAAAATTAGTAGGATTCAGTGACAATAAATAAGACAGTAAGTGGCCAAAGAACTGATGGTTTCTAGCTTGGAAGACTGAGACATCATAATGCTATTAAGTGGAAGGAAAATTTGGGGGGGGGGGGGCGTGGTATGAGTACAAATGATGAAATACTGGAAACAGATGGCCAGGAAATTGAGAAAGGGAGGCCAATAATTTAATAAGAAATTGCTTCAGATAGTTTTACAATGTTAATTTCCTTTATATGGGCAATTCAGAGTCATAAGATATATGTAGGTAGACAGAAGATAGCTAGCTAGATAGGCACATTGTATTTTATTCATTAAAAAAAATCCTTTTGTGTTTTGAATTTGAATTTATGTTCTAGCATGTTAAATTTTGAATGGTTAGTTTACTACCACACTTAATGCCTTCTTACCTGTCAGAACTTCACCTCAGAAACAGATTCAGGGAAACAAGAATATAAACAACTATAAAATAACAATAGATTTTTAAAAAATGCATAAAAAGTTAAGATATTTGGAAAATGTTCCAAATAGACAAGCTTTGAAAAGATATGTTTTGATTAAGAAAGGACCTTAAATATTATCTAATATAAATTTCTTCTCTATGTTTACTGAAGGACAAAAATACAAGAAAGATAATGCAACTAATTCAAAATTTCATTCACATTGTATGTTAGTGTCCATAAATTACATAAAACAAAATTGCTATAGAAAGGGTAAAATGTAGCCGGGCGCGGTGGCGCACACCTGTAATCCTAGCACTTTGGGAGGCTGAGGCAGGAGGATCGCGAGTTCAAAGCCAGCCTCAGCAATGGCGAGGCACTTAGCAACTCAGTGAGACCCTGTCTCTAATAAAATACAAAAAAAAGGGCTGGGGATGTGGCCCAGTGGTCAAGTGCCCCTGAGTTCAATCCCCGGTACCACAAAAAAAAAAAAAAAAAAAAAAAGGGTAAAATGTATTTTCAGCAGTTACTCTTTTTTTTAAACCACTGAGAATGAGAAACATCTGTAATTTTCTTTACCAGATCAGTACAAGCTTGTGCATACCACTATATTTTAGGAAAGTTACTTTTAGAAGGAATGTTGAAAAACAATTGTGTGATCCTTTTAGGAGCCCAAGCCCATATCTAAAAATGTCATATGGGACTATTGCTTGAAGACAGTTGGACAGGTATATCTTGATGCTTCACAGATATCTTTCCTACATTAATATTTTTCCGAGACCTTGCATGATCTTCATCTGCTTTTGAGACAAACTTGATTCTCAACAAGTGTAAAATGCTAAAGAATTTGATATCTGTTCTTAAAACTCTAATAGTTGATGGCATGCTGCCTTTTTTGGTAGACTTATTTCCTCTAGAAGGCAGTTAACACCTGGAAAAAAAAGAAAAGTTTTTGTTTTTTTTTTTTTTATTTTTTTTACAGCATCACCTAGCCAAAAACAGGAAACACAGAAAGTACTCAAAATATTTACTGATATGCTTTGCCTCAACATGATTTAGTGCATTTTATAAAACAAATTGTGCAAAAGAAAAGCAGCCTTATTTTCAACAATGACAGTTCTACATCATTTTAATTCTTTCTGAATTATACTGATTGAAAAAATACACAGTGTTTTAGTCAGCTTTTTCACCACAGTGAACAAAAGATCGAAAGAGAACAACTTTAGAGGAGGAAAAATTTCTTTGGCACTCACAGTTTGAGAGGTCTCAGTCTATAGACAGCTGAATGCATTGCTCTGGACCCAAGGTGAAGCAGAACATTATGGCAGAAAACTGTCATGGAGGAAAGCAGCTCAGGACATGTCCACCAGGAAGCAGAGAGAGTTCTCACTCACCAAGGACAAAATATAAACCCCAAAGGCATAACCCCAGTGACTCACCTTCTCTAGCTATACCCTATCTACCTATAGTCAATACCCAGTCGATCCTTTCAGTGCATTAATCCACCAATTAGATTACAACTCTTCATATCTAATAACTTCATTGCTAAATGTTCTTGCATTGTCTCACACATGAGCTTTTGAGGGACACCTAATATCTAAACCATACCATACAGTTAGATTATGTTGGATTTGCCGGGCTTGGTGGCGCACGCCTGTAATCCCAGCACTTGGAAGGCTGAGGCAGAGGGATCGTGAGTGCAAACATAGCCTCAGCAATGGCGAGGCACTTAGCAACTCAGTGAGCCCCTGTCCCTAATAAAATATAAGAAAGGGCTGGGGATATGGCCCAGTGGTCAAGTGCCCTTGATTTCAATCCCTGGTACCGAAAAAATAAAAAAGAATATGTTGGATTCATTCAGCAAGATACCATTGTTGATTTTGTCTTGTGATCACATCTCATTAAGAAATCCTCTTTCTATTTTTCATATCCATTGTTCTCCCTTTCTGTAAGCCAAGTTGACATTTATGCCCTGTGGTACTTGGAAAGTAACTCTGAGTTTCTGTTTTCCCTTCATTGTTTATTATATGCATTCCTAAAATGTTTTCTTGACATGCCAAATTGCAGCTTCTTGCTAGAAGACAATTCACTTTTAAAAATAAAAAAGCTTAGAGCTGGGCGCGGTGGCGCACGCCTGTAATCCCAGCACTTTGGGAGGCTGAGGCAGGAGGATCACGAGTTCAAAGCCAGCCTCAGCAATGGCAAGGCACTTAGCAACTCAGTGAGACCCTGTCTCTAAATAAAATATAAAAAAGGGCTGGGGATGTGACCCAGTGGAAGAGTGCCCCTGAGTTCAATCCCCAGTATCAAAAAAAATAAAAAATAAAGAAATAAAAAATAAAAAAAAGCTTAGAAAGTGAACTGGTCTGGGCATGACGTTGCTCAGGTCCCAAGTACTCTGGTTTTCCATCCAAGAAGGATTTGGTTTGTTTTAAGGCAGGAGTAGGTGGGGTGTGAACACAATCCCAACTATTGCTGTGAACATGTTATCAGAGGTCATTTAGACCTAAATAGACATATTTTATAAGCTCATAAAACCAAAAGATCTGTGTTTACAGGATTTCTCATCTTCTGTTAAATGATCAGGAATCTTTCTATAACCCAGATAAAATAAACAACACACCCAAATATTTCACTACATTGTATTATTTGTTCATTCTTGTCTTTTAGGAATTGAAACAAAAATTAAGCTACTTTTTTTTTTTTTTTTAAATAGTCGCAATAGAGGGTTTCATTGAAACAGAGTAAGAAGAACTTGAGGCAAGAAAATCAAGTTCAAAGGCAATTTGATGAGTTCTTTGTGCCTTCTGAATTGGTCATAGTCTCCAGTAAAGATATTTGGCATGACCTATGTTAGAACAAAACTTTCCTCTGTGTCAAATGCCTAGAATGTCACTTCTTTTTAAATACAAATTATAGTATTGACTAGCCTTCCTCTGGCCTCTTAGCCATATATATCTCAGCCACCAGCATCAAATCTTGTTCCACCAGAGAAACATCTTTCAGGTATGCACATGTACTACTGTTTCTGGTAAAAACAGACTTTTAAGTAAGGAATAAAGTATTCTATTTCAAGGGGAAGTCATTATACATTTTAGAAAAGTAATGACATGAGTTAGTTTATATAGTGTTACTCTGGTTCCTCCATGGAAAATGGATTCCAAGAAGTAATGAACAGAAATGGGAGACTAGGCAAGAAACATTGAAATAATTCTGGTGATAGTGGGAATTTCACAAAGAGAGGTGGCTTTAGAATTGGCAAGAAGCAAACAGATTTGGAACATATTGGTGAGCAGAATTAGAAATAGGGAGTGAGGGCAAAAGAAGAGGTGAGATAAGAGATGGAGGAGGTAACTTCAGTAACCAGTTTTCTTTGCATTCTTGGTGATCCATTATCTTACACAGCATCTTAGTTTATTTTGAAAGACTACTGGTTTTGCCTGCCAATTCCTGTTCTTGGTTCAGTCTTGACTGTGATTAAAATTTTTTTAATATACTTAAAACTTCTTAGTCTTACCTCTACACATAAAATGCATGTCTCTATTTACCAGACAGATGTGTACCTAATAGGGGAAACAGAACATCCATCTACCCATCTGTCTCTCTACATAAAAATATCATCTTTCAAGGACTGTCCACTGTGCAGTTGGAAACCAGGTCTGTCTCATGCAAAGTTTTTGCTCTTTCCCCTATACTCTACTGCCTACATAGCTATAGGCACAAGACTTTATTACAGATTATAGGAAATATAAATATGCAAGAGAAATCCATTTCTCTTAGATAACTTATGATCTTATAGGAAAAATATCTTTTTTACTTCATTGTATGGATCAGTAAAGGGCAAATAAATAAATGATTAGCTTTTAAAGTTTTTAAAGAAGATTAGAAGAAAAGAGATATTTCTGGTCAAAGGAGGCAGTAAAGGTTTGATCTAGAAAACTTAATTAGTCTTTGAAAGTTGAATATTGTCTGGTAGGCAGAGAGAAATTTGGTGGGCATTCCAAACAGTAGGACCCATGAATAGGAGAAAGTGAAGAAATCGTGTAAGAAAAGCAAAATATAAGAGGACCTAACACTTGTTGGGAGATTACTATGCTTCCTAAATTCTGACACTTCTACATGTATCATATATAATCTACTTAAAATAGTCTGCATAATGCTGAGACAGGAAAATACCCATATCTTTATTTGTATATATAAGAATTAAGACTCAGATAATTGAGATAGTTTTTCCAAAGTCATGGTGAAGTAAGAGGTGCAACTAGGATTTGCCCCTGTTTTCTTAAGTTTAGCAATAACTTCACCATGCTTAAGCTATTTAGAATAAAAGTGGTCTGGGACTGGTTTGAGAGGGACTTTGACTGGAAGACTGATGAATCTAGTAATGGAAATACATTGAAAACTTAAAAGCAGAGTAAAAATTGCTTTTGCTTGTTTTGTTTGTAGTTATATTAGCAAATTGAGAAATAGTTTCTGCAATAACTGGGTTTACCCCTGAGGTAAATACTTGGAATCATTTAGATATAGGAAGTTCTTGAAAATTTGTTTAACCAGTCCCATTATTTTAGAATTCTTTTCTTAGAGTTGATACTATAAGCAATAAGAAGCTGTAACATAGATTCCATAGTGTAAAGGCTTTAAAGTTCCAATGCTACAAAATAGAAGATCATTTATTCTTCTTACTCTTTTTTAGGAAAGAGAGAGAGTGATTTTAAGTCAAAGCTTTTTCAAGGGAATAACACTTGCTCTAGGGCCCCAATAAATATTTATTAATTTCCTATTATGTACTGGGAAAGCATACTTAGTGTTTAATACATGCTCTTAAGTCCTTGTCAGCATGGTTGTAAACAAAGGCTGTCTAAACTTTAGAAGTTATCTGATGCCATAGTAACCATGATGAACCTTCCTGGGCTTCTTCACAGCTTACAAAGCAATCGCACTGATATAATATCAATGAATTGTGACAACATCCTATCTATTGGATGGATGGGGCAATGTTATCATTCCCTCTTGCAGAGAAGAGAGCACACAGATTTCCACAAGCCATGCAGGTTGTTGTGGAGATACAGGACTAGAAGTGAACCAGAACACAACGGCTGCCTCTTTCCAAATCACCATGGAAGAAATGTTACGGACAATGTGCCAGCTTTGGGAGAGTAACTGTAGTTGATTGAATTAATAGGAAGTAGGATTTGAACTGGGCCTTGAAGAAAGTTGATACGTTGGACCTAGAAGAGGGTTCAGGAACTTGGAGTGTATCAATGGGTCTCTTCCATTTACTGGCTTTGACCAAGAGTCATATTAATGATACAGTAAAGAATGGGCTACTTTCTCATGTGTCCCTTCCAGAATGCATAAAGCAATAACCATGATGTCAAGATATGGAGGAAATTGAGGTCTTACAGAGGAAATATTGGCTTTAAATATCAAAAAAGTCACACACAGTGGAACACACCTATAATCCGAGCAATTCAGGAGGTTGAGGCAGGAGGATAGAAAATTCAAGGCCAGCTTCTACAACTTAGCAAAACTATATCTTAGAAAAGAAAAGAAGGCAGTGTAAGGGTTCACTTGGGAATGTAGTTCAGTGGTAGAGCTCCCTAGGTTCAATCCCCAGTACCAAAAAAAGAAAATCTGCTACTGTTTTAGTCAGATTTTTTGCTGCTGTGACTAAAAGACCCAACCAGAATTTTAGGTGAGAAAAAGTTTATTTGAGGGCTCACAGTTTCAAAGATCCCACTCCATAGAAGGCTGGCTCCATTCCTCGGGGATCAAGGTGAGGCAGAACATCATGGAGGAAGAGTATGGCAGATCAAGCATCTCACATGGTGATCGGAAAGCAGAGAGAGGGAGGGAGGGAGGGAGGAGGGAGAGAGAGAGAGAGAGAGAGAGAGAGAGAGAGAGATCTCCACTTGCCAGATACAAAATATATACCCCAAAGCCAGCCCCCTCAAGCCCCACCTCCTCCAGCCACACCCATCTGCCTTCAGTTACCGTTCATTTAATCCCATCAGGGGATTAATTCACTGATTGGGTTAAGATTCTCACAGCCCAATCACTTCTGAACCTTCTTACATTGTCTCATATGTGAGCTTTTGGGGAACACCTCACAGCCAAACCATAAGAGCTACCAACTACTCCTGGATTTTTAAATTAACAACTTGCACGCAAGGTTTTGAAGTCAGGTATTTTCCCCCCTTGGATGCCCCTCATCCAAGTAGAGCTAAAAAGCTTTCCTTGGGTTTTATTAATCTTTTCTCAGAACATTTCCAATTCTGTTGTATAACATACTCTGGTGGGAGATTTCTGAGCTATTTCTCAGAATCACCTTGAGATCTCGACAGCAGCTATGCTCTGCTAGCCCTGCTGCCAGACTGGGGCAGCAGGGCACAGCCGTGGGACCAGGAAGCATAGCTAGTGGAGCACTCAGGCCCAGCCCTCTCTCAGCAAGTGTAACTTTACTGGCGTTGCTTGCATCTGACAACATCCCCATCAGGCCAGACGGTATTCACTCTTGCTCTCACCCTGTCAGCCTGCAGAACACCATGGACGCCCATCTTCCAGCAAGAGGAGAAAGTTATCGCTGAGCCGAGTGAAGAAGGAAAAAATGTGAGGCAGTTGTCAAAGTTAGTAAAGTATGAAGATCTGGGCCATTGATTCAGGGATCTCCAATGCTCTATGGAGTTCTACCTAAGTCAGAGGAAGAAAGAAAAGAAACACGCTACCAACTTAATAGCTGTCGAAGTGTCAGAATAACACTCTGAAAGTCATGGGGTGGAGGAGGCAGGGAATTCTCTTTGATGGGGTTCAGATAAGACCAGGAAGAATTAAGTGTTTCCCAATAAGACTAAAATAAGAATATGTTAGTACCAGGTGCAAAGCAAGATTGCAAGAGAGCTTTATTGCAAAAAAAAAAAAAAAAAAAAAAAAAAAAAAAAAAAAAAGATCATGCAGGTGTGCATAGCAGATTGGACCATATCAAGCCTTATGGTCCAATGTCTTGGCATAATTCTGGAACTGGAAGTGAGATCAGAGAAAAGAGAACTTACCACTACCTATAATAAAGAGCATATCCCATAGGTCAAAGTAAGATAGTGAGATAGCTGGTATTAAGGCAGCAGGAGTTAGAAACAACTCAGGAATGCCAAAGGAAGACATAAGTGAGAGTGAAGCTTCAGCTGAACCAAAGATACAGATACAAAGTGTAACATTACTGGGGAAAAATAAATGAGCATAAAACTGGGTGTCCTTAATAGAAATAGAATAAATAGAGCAAAGGAAAAATCTTGCACTTTTTCATGCAGGTAGAGGCATAACTGGTGAACAGGTTCACATAAACAATGGAAGCTCATTCACAAAAGAACGAATAGGTTAGTAAAAAGAAAGCACTAGAAGGTGCTATGAGGACACTTCAGAAGGTTTGAGGTGGTTAGGCCTGGAGAAATGAATATTCAGAGAGGAAAACGACAGTTGTCTTCCCATAGTGTGAGCGACTATTGCCTTACAATTAAAATTATTGTTTCTATAAGATTATAGTTTCCCAGGGTTCAAGTTTAGTCTGCTAAATGTTTCCTTGCATTTTCCTTTAGCTTCTCAACCCTCTAGTTTTTGTAATTTTGTGATGTAAATTAAATAATGGGCAGAAATCAATATACCTGAAGGTGGCAGAAGGAAATTAAGCTGGCATATCTCAGGAGAAAAGTAACCTGAGCTGAAGACAAAAACAAACAAACAAACAAACTGGTGCATTAGGAGCAATATGGAGCAGTGATAATGTGGGATGGAGGGTAGGAGGGGGATTATTTTGAGCCTGGAAAATAAAAAGCCCCTAGAAAATGGGAGAGAATAAGGGACTCTTGTAATAGTTTTGAGTACTCTGTAAAGGTACCCAAGGGAAGAAAAAAGCAGTAGAAAGTACATTGGATGAGCTGGGTGTGGTGGCGCACGCCTGTAATTCCAGCACTTGGGAGGCTGAGGCAGGAGGATTGCGAGTTCAAAGCCAGCCTTAGCAATGGCGAGGCACTTAGCAACTCAGTGAGACCCTGTCTTTAATAAAATACAAAAAAAAAAAAAAAAAATGGCTGGGGATGTGGCCCAGTGGTCAAATGCCCCTGAGCTCAATCCCCAGTACCAAAACAAAAGAGGTGGTACATTGGATGAAGAATGAGACTACATAGACTTGAGTGTCAAGTGTACCATTCCCTAATGCCGTCACCTTGGAAATCTAGTTAACCTTTCTTAGCTAAGTTCTTTGTGTGTCTAAATATACATGGAACAAAAGGGCACATTATCTGTTTTCTAAAATATCACATATCCAGGCATACTCCTCCCCCAATGAATATGGCTCATGGTAAACTGATTTCTTGTACTATATCCCCATTCTAGATAAAGGGAAAGCCAAATGAACTAAACAGGTAATTTCTTAGGGCACTGCCCCGGTGAATGCCAATCCCTTCAGCTATCCTGGTGTGTGAGGAGTCATTGTCAACAGAGGGCTTTGTGCCAGGAATTCCCTGTGCATAATATCCTAAGTTGTATTTTAATTTGTTGATAAAATTTTATTTGTCTCAACTGATTTTATGTCATGGCAGCTGAGACTACACCCAGTTTAAGATAAGCAGCTTAGGTCAAAATGTAGCTAGTGTCCTGTTGCATCTCTGTGAGGATCCATTAGCAAACTCAAAGCTATTTCTTAAAAGAAAATCATTTGTTTCTGAAGATGATTTATTTGGCTTTGCTCCAAAGTGTTAGGGTTCTCAACTGAAATTTCCCGTTGAGTTCATAGTAATCCCCACAGAGCATCCTGATGTGCCTCAAATGTTTTCAGCAGCACTGGATTCTCTGGGTCATGGAATCCAAGTAGCAGTACTGTTGGTTTGCAAGTTGGACCACCCGTAGAAACTTCTCTTTCTCAAGGCTACCGACACTGTGGGCAAATAAGTTGAAAGAGTGCACTTTTGTGTTATGTATGTTGCTTCCAAAATGCAAACAGCCTCATTAAACATTGTACTTCTGTCTTAATGAGAGAGGATGTGGTGTGCTGCACCTTGGATTTCTCTGGGGAAGATATAGCCTCAGATGCTCAAGTAATATCAACCAGCATCTGCCCACATGTGGCAGGCACACATGAGTCTCATTGAACAATGTAGGACACACCTACTTCTTGCCCACCTTGTCCTATCAATCAACATTATGCCATCAGTTGGGCAGACTAGCATGTTTATTGAGGAATTTTGCAATGAAGAAAGTTTCTGAGGACAAATTCAAGACATATAACTATAATGTAGCCCAGAGATGGCTATAGCACACTGATATCCTCTTCAGGAGCAAAGAAATGCTTTCTGATGTTTTCTGTTTGTTAGGATGGGGTAGGGGAGTGATGGCAAACAGTTTAAAGCTAAATAGCTAAAGAACAGGAGCCAAAAACTGAAATAATCTAACAATCATGGTAGTGTATCTCAAATAATCATTACGACCAGAGCAATTATTTCATAACATTTACAGTGATAATCCATTTCCATTGCCTAAGATCCTTCGTCTCACAGGAGAGTTAAGTGGAATATAATAGAAATAACCATTTTTAAGTCTTACAGGCTTATGAAAACAGACTAATCTCTGCAGTTATTCTAGAGATAAAATATTTCCTTTCATTTAAAGGCTTCTGCTCAGTTTTTAATAGTTATGACTCCATAAGTCAGGAGGCTAACATGGGAATTATGCTTATTGCTTAATATATATTTTTTCTATCTATTCAACGGTGACTACAGAATGAATTGGTGAACCTCTGGGCCCACTATGATATGATGTCAAGCCTGATTTTCCTTTATCATCAGATATTCATTATTCTCATATATGACCTCTGGAACACAGTACTATTCTGAATTACCAGAGATAGGGTGTTTTGTAGAGCCAACATCCAATAATTTAACCAAAGACTAGTTTTTTTTTTTTTTTTTTTTCCTAACAGTGAGGGCACAATGAACCTTGCATTTGCCATATATCTCTTTGCAGAAGATTGGAAAAATGTATTGTGAACATTTGGAAAATTATTACAGAATTTGCTGTGGTTTGAATGTTTGTTTCCTCCAAAACTCATGTGGAAATTTAGTTGCCATTGTGGCAGTATTAAGAAGTGGAACATTAAGAGGCAATCAAATCATGAGGATTTCATCCTTGTGAGAGGAACTGACACCATTAAAAGAAGATACTTGGCTTCCTCTGCAGTCTTGCCTTTCACCATATGATGATGAAGCAAGAAGACACTCACCAAAGGTTAACACTTTAATATTGGACTCCCTTGTCTAAAGAACTGAGAACCAATAAATTTCTGTTTATTATAAATTATTGACTATTGGGTATTTTGTCATAATAGCCCAAAATAATTGTCAAAGTCAGTGTTGTGGTTTGGATATAATGTGTCTCCCAAGAGCTCACATGTGAGACAATACAAGAATGTTCAGAGGTGAAATGATTAGATTATGAATGGTGCAGGCAAGCCAGTGGCTTAATCCACTTGAATAGATTAAGTGGATGGAAATTGTAGGCAGCCTAGGGTGGGACTGGAAGAAGTAGGTCACTGGGCAAGGCCTTTGGAGCATGTATTTTGCCCCTGGTGAGCAGAGATCTCTCGCTACTTCCTGGCTGTTATGTCCTGAGTTGCTTTACTCTGCCACACCCTTCTGCCATGATGTTCCGCCTCACCTCCAGCCCAGAGCTATGGAGTTGGCCAACCATAGACTAAACCTTTAAAATTGTGAGCCAAAATAAACTTTTCCTTCTCTAAGTTGTTCTTGTCAGGTCTTTTGGTCACAGAGATGCCAACTGAACAAAATAGACAGCATCCTTTCTTAAGCAGGTTTAGCTTCCCCTTTGCTTGAATGTTGCTGGTCAAGATTACATATTGGTTGAGGGACTGCATTGCAGTTACCTATAGTATTGATTCAAATCAAGCTTCTATTCATCAAGTCCTGAGTTATCATTTTCAGGTGTGCAAATAAAGTATGATTTCAATGGAATAGCTACCCATTTCAGTTTTAGGAACCCAAAGATCAATTAGCCATTGATAAAATTTCATGCAGATCAAATTATTCAGCTTACCAATTATGGCATTCTCCATATAGTATGGTAGCATACCCATCTTGCTTCTGAATACTATAATACCTTTCTATTGTTACTCTGGGTGTCCCAAACAACATTTGCATTGAGATCACAAAGCCACGTAAGTGGTTGCACTTCTCACTTTTATTCCAGTTAAAAGATGACAGTCACTGAATCACTCTTTAAAGCTGCTTGGTGCTGCCATTTCAGGGGATGTGTGTGTGTGTGTGTGTGTATGTGAGATTAATTTTTTATTTGAATTTTTCTATTGATTTAGTAAAAGGAAATCAATATGTAGAATAGATACCTGGACTCTCATGTTTATTGTAGTGCTATTCATAAAAGTCAAGATATAGAAGTACTGTACATCAGACAAAAGATAAACAGATAAAGAATACATATGCACAATATGTTATATATACACAATGGAATATTTCTCAACCATGCTAAAGAATGAAATTCCTCCATTTGTTGCAAGATGGATGAGACTAAAGGACATCATGTTAAGTAAAAACCAGACAGAGAGAACAACACAGTATGATCTCACTCATATGTGGAAGCTACAAAAGTTGTTCTCAGAGCAGGAAAGAATATAATTATGATTACCAAAATCTAAAAAGTATTTGGGGGTGGGGGACAGGAGTTGGGAGAAGTTGATTAATGAGTAAAATGTAGGCAAAATAAGTTCTAGTAGGGCACTTGCAGATAGTAATTTACTATATATTCAAAAATAGCTAGAAAAGAAAATTTTGAATGTGTGTTTCTAACACAGAGAAAGATAAACATTTGTGGTGGTGGATATGATACCCTAATTTGAACACCACACATTGAAGGCATGAGTTGAAATATCACACACTATCTCATAAATATGTACAATTATTATATATCAACTAAAAAAAACTCAGTTGAATCCTTGAAGTCTTGACCTACAATAGGTCACAAATTCTTCCAGTCCCAAAGGAGCATTACCTTCTCAAGTCATTACCTTTTAGAGGGTGTCCTTACCCTCTAAATATGATAACTCTTTGTAGGCTATGACATTCTTCCTCCTCCAGACTAAAGAATCATGGCATCCCTACTTAGCTTTGTGCTAGTTCCTAAGTCTGAGAATACATCATTTGAAAAATTTCCTCATAGCATAATTTTATAACTTTAAATAAAGTATATTTTCTAGCAAACAATTTTATTTTAAAAAGTTTGTAACTGATGGAGTGGGGAAAAATACCTTATTTGTTCCAAATCATTTCATTTTGCCTTCCTAAAATTTGATTGATGCCCAAATAAAATAGGGTAATTTTACCACATACCTGGAATACCATCTGTTGCAAAGAATAACACTCGGCAGCAATTCTGCAAAACTACCTTCAGTAAGCAAAGTTAGAATCAACTCTTTCAAAGCACTGAGAGGACTGTCATAATTCAAGGGTGTTGGGGGCAACATATTCCTCTTAACTGTCCTTGAGTGAGACATCCTTACATGAACTAAGGTATACTAAGGAATCTTTGCCAGCACATCTTCATATACTGTTCTTGTACT
This sequence comes from Tamias sibiricus, assembly GCA_025594165.1. Classification (NCBI taxonomy): domain Eukaryota; kingdom Metazoa; phylum Chordata; class Mammalia; order Rodentia; family Sciuridae; genus Tamias; species Tamias sibiricus. The sequence goes on from CM046671.1 coordinate 41,109,535, forward strand.
GATTTGCCTGTATGTCACAGGCTCCAAAAAGAAAAGGAGATAGACTTTCAGCTGCTAAATGAAATAAACCATCCCTACTTTCTCTCCATCCCAATGGAGAAATGCTATTTCTAAGGTGGCTCAGGTAGTCTGAGAAAGGGGCCAGCACGTCCACGCTAAGATAACTCATTTTAACATATATGATGTCCTTGCAAGTAGCTGGCACTCTCAATCTGCTATTGATGTTTTGTTTTCTTTATCTCAAGGGAGGAAATAGGTCAGCCAGGCTGGATGCAAGCCTGTCAACAATTTGATTTATGGGGACTGTGTCCTAGTTTCTCTCCCAAAACATTAAACAAATAGGCTTTCATTCAATCATTACAGTTTTATTCCTTCGAGGTTTGGGGCTTTTAATCCTTAAGACATTGATTAAATCCCTGTTAGTAATCACAAGTTGTGTTAACAGTACACTTTGCAGAATTTCTAAAATTGGATCATCAGATAAAGACCTGAGAGAATAAGGAATTTGGGTAGAAGGACAGACAGAAATCCAGGTTTGCTGACTTCCCAACATTTCCAAGGAATGTCTTTGGTAATGCAGTGTCTCAACACTTCTCTGGGGTCCTTTAGGTTCCAAGAACATTTATTGAAGTAGGCTGGATTAGGGTACATTCACTCTACACCTGTAGAACAGGAATAAGAAAATCAATTTCTATCACTTGGGAATGAACCTCTTGACCTTGAGTGAAGCTTTTCTCCCCAGGCAGACCCTCCACACCTTCATCAAGACAGCGGGAGCCAATAGTATATTCTTGCTGTTGTCCACACTGTGTGTGGCAAGTTTCCCACACTCCATTTCAAAGCCTAAATTCTTTTTTTCAGGAATGACCTTTGAGGATTCTCCTCTAGGATGGGAGCCTTTTAAAATCCATAATAAAGGCCTGTCAGATACTGTGTGACACTATAACATATTACCCCAGCATTGGGATCAATCACAGCCCAGGGCCTGAGATTCAATATATCTCCTTGAAAGGATGCAAAATTTTCAGAATACATTATGGCGAAGTTTGCAAATCCCACAGACATAAATTAGGAAATCTGCTTGATATACTTGCATGTCATCAAATCTTTGCTGGGCACCTTGCTGAGTGTGAAGCCTGCAAGGCTGCTTCTGAGGCCCAAAACTTGAAATAGGCAGCTCCATACACTGGCTTTGTATCTCCTGCAACCCCTGGGACTCTGGGATTATTGATCCTTGACATCCTCACATCCTACTAGTCCTGTATGACTTCCAAGTGCTATTTCCTTAGTGAGAAGAAAGAAGAATGCTAGAAAACAGAAAATGGAAAACATGTGTAAGAGGGGATAAACGAAAACAGAAATCCACTCTTATCTCAATGAGGAGAAGTACAGAAGAAAAATATTTTTCTCTGGGAATTTTGATTTGGTTACTATTGCACTATTTGCATAGCCATTGCTCTTGCTTTTGAAGGCATTCTATGGCTCAGAAGTTGCCTTCCCAGACATTTTTCACTTTTGACTAGCTCAAAGGCTGAGATTCTACAACCAGACTGAAACTGTACCTCTCTCTCAGAGTTTGGGACTCTTGTAAAAACTTCTCTGTGCTAGTCTAGAAGGGCACCACTGCAAGCTCAGAGATGTCAGAAATGACTCTGGGATTAGTGGGTGGTAGAAGATGAAGAAACAAAGCCAGAGTTACCCCTCGGTGACTTCTGAAAAGCACTTGTTCCCTGGAGAATATCACCCAGCTCTGTACTCTGACATCAACACCCACAACCTTCTTAAATGTCAGAGTCATCAATTATTTGGTGTTAATGAAGTCAGGGAGATGAAATTATGAAACTCGACAGACAGCGTGCCTCTGTGTCACTATTTGTGATGCCTTGGCTGACATGAATGACCCCACACAATGCCTGCTTGCAAATGATTACTTCTCCTCTGGTCCTTTGAAAGTTCAAAGTAGAGTCATGATAACCCTTGCAAAGAAGATATATGCCTCAAGGTTTTAAAATGATTGCAAAAGATCTTTCAAAATAAGGATTATAAACTAAGCAAATGCATTTCTCTAGTGACTAAAGCAGTGACAGAAAACAGAAACAAAAAATTATATATTTATTCCACTATAACCATGAATAAATAAGGTAAAAATATAGATGGAGCCACAGAGCTGATAGCCTTCTTGCAAATTGATTTATGTCTGAGGCAAAGAAAAACCAAATTATTCACAAGCATATGTGATCAAACTACATGCTCTGCATGTATATTAAAAGACCTTTCCCTAATTTACTCAGATAATCAATAAGTCTAGAGAAAGTGCTCATCAAAATATGAGCTACCTGACAACAACTATGGAGTAAGGGACCCTAAAATAATAGTGGCTCAACTCAAATAGTAGTGTGGTTCTCTCCTACATGTAAGTCTGTTTGTCTCTCTAGAGCAGCATGAAGACCCAAGAGAGATGAATGTCCTAAATCCTTCCATCTTGTGGCTCTGTCCTTTTGACAGTGCTACACCTTTTGTCATGATCCAAGATAGGAAATCACCACATCCACATTTGAGATGTGGGAAAGAGCACAAGAGGATGGGAAGGTCATGCCCATTCCCTTTGAAGCAGGTGATCATGAATTTGCTCATAACCCATTGCCAAAATTTAAACAAATGGCTACACCTTAATCTAAGGAAATCTAAAAATTTTAGCCTTCATTTCGGACATCCATGTGTCTAGCTAAAATTTTCAAGTGCTAAGTCTGAAAGAAAAAGATAGAGGATAAAAATCAAAGAACACATAATCATCTCAGCCATGCAGGACAGCCAGAACCTACTATGTGGGTTCCACATCCCAGGTCCTTCTCTCTGCACACTTCCATGACCCCCCACCGTCTTCAAAGGCTCTGCGCTTTCAGGATGGCCCCTGCACATCCAGAAATACTGCTTCATTTATCCTTAAAGCAATTGCCCTACCAGGCGCCATTCTCTCTGGCTTTTGCTCAGTGTGGCTACTCTGTGTCAGCATAAAAAGGCATTAACAGATACAGTGACACAATATAGTGAAAACTCACCTTGAAACTTTTCTAGGAAACGTGTGTCCTCTGGGGCAGTGATACTCTGGGAATTGTCTTTTCTGATATTCCTGATCATCCTGAAAATCTTGATTGTTTGACAGGTTTTTTGGCAGAATTATTTTTAGAAAATTAAGTACCTTTCAGAGAAGTGACATATGTATTCATCATTGCTCAAAATTCATTCTGTTTTCCATCTCAAACTTATACTTGTTTATGCATGTTATATATGTTATAAATACATATATACATATGTACATACATAGCTCTACACATTTCAAATGCTGGTTACTTTGCCATATCTATGTAGTTAAAATTATCTGCATAATGCATAAAAACCTGTCCATTCGTATGTTTTTGGTGCTTGAAGACCTGGACATAGAAATAAATCTTTATTTTTTTTTTTCACCTTTATTTTTTTCTGTTCCACATTTTGCATTCTGGCCTACAGAGCAACTGCACTAATCGCTTCAGCTTTGGAGTGATACAATGCATTAAAGTGGCTTTTATGATTGATTAAATGCTCCAACTCTGCTACTACATTTAATCAATGGCAGCAACCTGACACAGCTTCATTGGCTACAAAGCACTGCAGTTTAAGCTCCACACATTTTAGCTATTTCAGAACAAATTATAATTTTTGTAACTACAATATATTTTAGAGCTTCAGAGAGTGACAATTGTTTCTAGGAAAATAGCATGTTCATTTTTATTCTAATTAATTGGAGTGCTCGACATTATTGCAAGGTATACCTCATTAATACCTTGCCTTTGAAAAGGTTGTATTAATCCTAATTCTATGCTTATTCCAAGAGTATGGGATGACTCATATAGCAAATGACCATTAAAGGAAATAGGAGAGTCTATCCACCAGAGACTGAATTTGCAAAATCTTGGAGAGTTTATACTAAGAAAATTTCTCCTGCTTACTTTCTCCATGAAAGGTAAACAGGTATCCATACACATCATATTTCTTGGTTCAGATGAGTAGAGACGCTTGTTCTCCTTTATATACACGTTTACAGAATTAAGTGATAGTCACCTTCCCCCTCTTTTAGGGCTAATGTTTCTTCCCTAAGCAACTGGCTCAGATGTGCTTCTTTTAAACAAAGGGTGACAGAGTTTTGATCACTTTCCGAAGAGAGATCTAAAGACAACAACATACCATCTTCTCAAGACGTGGTCTACTATGGTTTGGATATGGTTTGAGTGTCCCCAAGTCTTTTTATGTAGAAATTCATTTAATTCATTTTGTGAAGTACTGTGAAACTGGAAACTTACTCTGATGACTGTGTTTACAAGTAAGTGATAAGAACTAGATAAGGTTATTAGAGGGGAGACCCCAGGATGGAATCCTGTTGGCCTTGTGAGAAGAGGGAAAGAAACCATATAGACCTAGACACAGACAGACATACCTATCTCTTGTTATGTGATACCATGTACCACCTCAAAACTCTGCCATCAACAAGGTCATGACCAGATGTAGCCCCTGATCTTGAATTTAGAGAATATATCTTTTCTCTTCATAAGTAGACTACCTCTAGTATTTCATTATAGTAATGAAACATTTTCTAATACATGACCCAATATTTTTATTTTTGTCAGAGTAGGGACTATGTAATATAACTTTGAGCCCCTCAAGAAGTACGATTTCTTCCTCAAGTGGATGTTTAACATTCTTGTGGCCTACATGTCCAACAAAATACTGAAAAACCTCAAAATGATTATTGGAGTTAAGAATCAAAATAACATTCCTTTTGTTTAAAAGGACATTTCTAAGTGAACTCTTATACTCTATTGATTGATACCTCTTTAAAATGTTGTGAAAATGAAAATATTTCCTGGAGGTGTTTCTAACAAAGAAACCAAAAACATTGAACAACTTACATTCATAAATTCACCAAAAATATAACACTCCACAGCTTGAGAAACTAATGCTGAGGAGAGCTAAAACCAACAATCATAAGTACTCTTCAAAAGTATCAAGATATCAAAAGACAAAATGGGAATGTTACAGCTAGGAAGAAACTAAGGAGAATTTACAACAAAATTCATAGTAGGATCTTAAAAGAGAAAAATGGACAATATGGAAAAATTAATGAAATTGAAATAAGGTCTATAGTTTAATTAATAGTATTACAAAAAAAATATAAATTTCCTAGTTTTAATCACTGTACTATGATTATATAAGTTGTTAACATTATCCAGATGTGGTGTTGCACATCTGGAATACCAGTGACTTGGAAGTCTTAGGTAAGGATCGCAAGTTCAAGGCCAGCATCAGCAACTTAGTGAGGACCTCAACAATTTATACCCTGCCTTGAAGAAAATAAAAATAAAAACAAAGGAATAGGGATGTAGCTCAGTACTGAAGTGCCCCTGAGTCCCTGAGTTCATTCCACAGCCAAAAAAAAAAAAAAAAGTATTAACATCAGGGTAAAGACTGAGGGGCTTACAGGAACTTGCCTACCTCAATTTTCTGTCCACTTTAAATTCACTAAAAATTAAAGTAAAAATGATATGTAAAAATGGATTATGAATAAAGTCCCCTATCACCAACTCCTGGAGTATTAGTTAATCATTTAGGATGCTTTTAGAAATAGCAATAGAAATCCAATTCAAATTAGTTTAAAAAGTCAGGAACTTGATGGACTTCCTGGAATTCAGAGGTAGGTAGTGGATTGGCACATTTGGGACTCCTTTTCTGTGAGTCTTTCCTCTTCTCACTATGGACTTGTTTCAGATTGGATTTCTCTGTGGGCTTTGATAGATGCCAGCAGTCACTGATGTAGCCGCCTGAAGCGATTGCTGCTTGGAGCAATGACGCCGCAGGAACAAGTTCAGAGGCAGACTGGAAACAAACAGGCTTTTTATTTTGCTAACTTCTCTCTCCGGCTCTGACAACAACTCTAACATGCACCACACACACTACCAAACAACCAACAACCAAATGGCACTGACCCGCTCCGATTTCGGCTCAAGTCTCGTGAGATCTTGGGCCAAGTTCCCCAAGATCTCAGGCCAAGTCCCGTGAGACCACGGAAGGTGGCAATGCCCAAACATCTCCATGACCCGCAGCCAACCATAATCTTAGCCATCTCTCAAATCAGGGCTCCTGCACACTGAGGCCAAGATTCCTCCTTCATCTGAGAAAGAGGGAGAAACGGATCGTCTTTCCCTTTCTCATAAGACCAAAATCGTTGCAAAAGCCTCCAACTGTTTTATTTTTAAATCTGAGAGGACAGAATTGGGTCATATGTTCATTTCCAGACCAAACACCAGCAAGAGATCACTAGACATGTTTAACTAACCAGAGTGCATCTTTGAAACTGGGGGCGGGCTCAGTTTTACCCCGAGGAACATAGCTGCATAAGGAAAAGAGAGAACACTGAGCAAAATCCAAGCTCCATCGAGAAGGAAGAAATGGATATTTGGGTAGCAACTGAGAATGTTCACTGCAGTAGATTCAAAATGAGTTTCCAGATGCAGAGAATTAGTAAACTTCAGGTTAGTTGAGGACTTTCAGACCATCACACAATCCTCACAGATAGCCACTGACCTGGGCAGAGACCTTCTCCACCTTAGTTACCAACCTTTCCTGAAATATCTCACACGTGCATAGACTGGCCTTGCATCTTCTTGCTAGGAAGTTATGAGTTTGTTGCTTTCATTTGGTCCTCTGGATTGTGCCTTCACTCTTTTTTCTCATGGCAGACCTTCAAGCTCCTGAAGGTGAATTTAACATTGTCTTCTGCCACACTGAAAAAGGTTGCCTTTGGGCATCTCACGTGTCTAGCCACCCTTGTTGCAAAGCATGGAGGGAACACTCACCTCCATGTTTGATCTCAGTAATAAAAGAGCAGTTGGACCGCAATTTGTAGGCAATCTGGACACTATATTAATGAATGCAGCCTCACATTATGTGTTTAATGTGTTAATATTATTTCATATTAAGTTCCTTGGGGAGTGAGGGGGAATGAGTTCTTAGATAATAAACTGCCTAAATGTGCTGAATAATGATACAAATGTCACTTCCATTCTTTCTCCCTCAAACTCATGCTTAGTGGCCTCCTGAGGGTAATAACAATAAAGCAAAGTTAAGAAGAATGTTGGGGGGGGAAACTTAGCAGATGTTTAGCCTATTTGAGCCAGGGGACATGTTCTCCTACAAAACCCCAAACAGCCTTCAAACAGCAATAAAATAAACCTTGTTATTGCAGCTGAAGGAATCGGCCTGAATTATTGCCCTGCAGGCATTAGGAATTAGAATATGCATCAATCTATTCTGTGGCCTTGTGAGCAGATCTAACTCAATCTTTGAGAGCAGAGGTGAGAGGAAGAGACTGGAAAATTGTTATATCTAGCAAATCTCTCTCTCTCACTCCACACACTAAGGTGTCCTTCACACAAACAGTGGCTTCTAGGCAGAGCTGCTCACACTGGAGAATGGAATGGCTCATCTCACAAAGAGCAATCTGCTCCCATGTAGACAAAGAACATGTCTCTCCCCGGCAAATGGAGTTCTAATAATGGACTAGTCTGTAGCAGCTGTGTTGACCAAGCAGACTGCTGGGTGGGGACAATCCCAGTTGATACCAGCTATTCTCTTGGCATGAATATTAAAAGTCCACCTCATTCTGAAAGTAGTCTGCATTTGAATAGTAAATTGTATAGTCACTTGATATTAGTGTGTTTCCAGATAAAGCTCCGAATGTTGGAAATCCCATAACAAGGCTTTATCATCTCAGTAAGGCCCTTATAAAGAACAGGGTAATAAGAACACAATTCTCATTTGGCATATGGAAGAAAAGTGACATCCAACATCATCCAAATTAGTTACAACAGGACCAGATGTAGAACACAGGTGTCCCGAGCCTTATTTCAAATCTTCACTAGAAAATGTTGTTGGAGGCTGTTTTTGCTCTTTTCCTTTCCTGCAACCAGGCTGAATAGAAAGAAGTCCAGGTAAAGGTATCTTGTTGTTTTTTTTTTTTTTTTTTTTTAATTGAATTCTTTCTTCTTCTGGATGAAAGATTGTATAAAGAAACATGAACTAAGTTTGTTTCTTTCTCTTTGCTTGATCAAGTATTTATTTTTAAACATAATATGATTTTACTATTTTACAATTATCTTTAATGGTACCAAAGAATATTTGGAGGATACAGGGAATGTAGAGAAAAAATAAATAATTTCAGAACATAATGAGTGGGGCAGTCTATAAAGAAATAAATCAGTTTTTGTTCTTTGTGTCTTTAGAATGATGCTTTCAGGTTATCCCTCTTCCCAGAATGCCTATTCTATGTTTTTCCATTAATCTACATTGTTACTTATTCTTAAGGTCTCTCTGAAACTTTTCTCAGAGTCCTGGTCAATCATAATTCTCCCTTTATTCTGGATCTCAAGCACTTATTCTATTCATGGTACATATTTCTTTATAGCTTTCCAGTGCTTATTTTATTGCTAAATTTTCTCCTCAATGAGATGCAAACCTTTCCAGAGCACGGAGTTTTGTCTCATACCTCTCTGTATCCATAGTGCTAAGCACCACATCTACCTATGAGACTTTGAGAGCTATTTCTTGAATTGCAGTTTATGACTATGGTGACCATGGTGATAATACTACTATCAAATGGATCTCTAATGACTGTCTAGTTTTTGCATATACATTACCTCCGTTTTGTTTGATTAGCCTTGATCACATATCTTAAAGGAATTTTAAATCCTGCAAGTGAATACCTATGTCTGCTTATAGAAAATTACATTCAAGCCTAGAGCTTCTCAGATATAGAAAGATGTTGACAAATTGCTACAAATGCAGTGGAGAGCTGCTGGATTGATTAAGGGGACGGAGGATTTGATTTATGAGCAAACATTAAAAGAACTAAATATGTAAGGCTAGGCTCTGCAGCAATGCTGAGTGGGCCTGAGGGATCTGACAACTGTATATTAGTAGCCAGCGGATGAAAACAGCATTGCAAGAAGAACCACTTAAATTAGAGAAAAGGGCCTTCGGTGACACTCAACTGGGATTTTAATTACTGGGGAATAAATGCCTTGATATATGAATTCAGTGCTTCTTAAGCTTTAATGCGCCCACAAATCACCTAGGGATCTTGTTAAAATGTACATCCTGATTCAGCAAGTTCATGGTCGGCCTGAGATTCTGCATTTCTAACAAACTCCCAAGTGATGCTGATGTCACTGGTCCAGAGACCAAACATACTTAGTAAAGCGTCTTCTCTTTTAGAAATGTATAATGATGTTTAATTATAGAGTAAAATAAGTATCAGAAAAGGTATGTGAAGACTAAATAAAGCATTCTGGAAGCTACAAAGAGGGAGTTTGGTCATAAACCAGCCCAGGCAGGGAAGGAGAATGGGTGGTTTTCCCTTTCTGGCATTCTGTGCATTCTGTACATCACAAGAAATCAATATGTGATAAAATACCTAAAGTCATTGCTTCTTTCACAAACTTCTGTTAATGCCAGATGACAGCATAGGAAGAAACCATATCTACCTCCAGGTCATGACTACAGGCAGCCAAAAGTTCCTTTTTGTTTCCAAAATTACTCCTTCACCTTTTGATTAATGCCTGGAATACTTCAACTGATAGCTGATTCATTCCTCTAGGTTAAAACTCCATCAGTTACTCATACCTTACAATGAGTGGCTTTTAATTTTTTCTTGATATGTAAATAGTACCAGGAACTGAACCCAAGGGTGCTTAACCACTGACCCACATCCCAGCCCTTTTAATCTTTTATTTTGAGATAGTATCTCACTAAGTTGCTCAGGGCCTCCCTAAGATACTAAGGCTGACTTTGAACTTGAGATCCTCCTGCATCAGCTTCCTCCTGCATCTGCCTTCAGAGCCTCTGGGATTAAAGGCATGTACCCCTATGCCCAGCTTGGAATAAATTTTAATGATTAACAGAAAAATATCACAAGGATACTGTGCCTTGGAGTAGTAGACAAAAATGAGGAACATGAGGACAACCCACCCATTTCACACCTGGGGATGAATGTGCAAAGAACAGAGGCCGGCTCATCATCTTATTGCTGACATCCAGATTTCCAGGCCAGTGTAACCAGTGCACCAAACCTTCCTCTCTCCTCTCCTGGAATTCTTCGTTACTCAGGTCTTCGTTTATTTCTTACTGTCCGTATAACCAAGGAGCATCCCTCAACTCTTGAAGCAAACCAGTTTTTCTCACTCAAATTACACATAATCAAATAGCTTAAAAATAATGTTTCTCTGATCAAATATAACCCCTGAAAGAGTTTCCATTTCTTTCTTTTGACTGATGTAATTAGAATGAAAATTGGAAAGGTGAACCCCAGTGTTTCTTGTGAAAACAAAACAGCCTAAAGAGATTTCCACTCACTAATCACTAAAAGTGACATGGGCTCACCGTCAAATGAGCAGTCAGGACTTTGCTGCCTGCCCCATCCCAACCACCCCCTGCTCCGCTCCTTATTTCCCTTTGACACGCCAAACAGAAACATCTCCTGTTATGTTGAGGCTTCTCACATCTGATTGTTCTTTGATGTATATCTTTTAATTTTATTCTCACAAGAATCTTTAAGGTAAGTATCATTATTACTATTTCCATTTTTAGGCTAGAGAAACTAACTCATAAAAAAGTTAATATTATAACAAATGTTATCCCCAATCTGGAATTTGGACCTTTATCTTTGGACTTTGAATCTCAATGATACACATCCTTGGTAAAGTCAATTATTTCAGTCCCCAAATAAGATGAGTTCAGAATTTATTGCCTAGTTCACCTAATAAAGTGATTTCAGTGAGTTGTGATGAAATTCGTGTGTTTTGTGTGATTTTATGATTGCTATCTGTTTTTTTAGTCTGCCTTCTTTCTTAGAAAATACGTATATTACCAAATGATGATGAAGACTCAATAAACTGGAGCTGAAGTAACCAGTTGGAAACTTAATATTTTGTTCAATTCACTAGATTAAGAAGCAGGATGCAAGGAAACCAAACTGGAGCAATTTTACATCAAAAATCCAGTGCAAATCCTGTGGTGATTATAGATTCAGAGTGAACTCCTCATTTTCTATCTCTATCTTTAGTACAGCACACTGAGAATTCATGACCATTAAGATATCACCAAGGCTCTTTAAGATCCCCAGTCTGCAGAGACAAAATCAATCACGTTCAATAGTCCCTCCTTACTGAGACATAAAACAAATGTGGACACTAAGACAATGCCCAACAGAAATTTGACAAAAAAAGTATGTGAATCTGGTTTAGATTTTCAATTCCTCATGAAACATAATTGACCAAATTTCTTATTCCCTGCATCTGCTGGTTAGCTTAGTCTTTATTGTCAGTTCTATTTTCTTCTAACTCTTCTATCAGAACTGAAAATATCAAAGAATTCTCATCTCTTTCCAATGGAATGAGCCTTTGGATCAGTAACAAAAAACCTATTCATCATCTAAGGACAAGCTCCTATTCTACCTAGCTCTATATAAACATAGTTTAACTCTTTTGTTGGTCTCAAACTGAATATGTGAAAAGCAGGTGGTGCTGGCATAAAGAAACACACACATACACACACATATACATATATATAAATAATACATATATTATGTGACTTTTTATTTAAAGAAATAAGAGGATATTTTTCATGGCTATTATATATCTTAGTTGACCTACCTTATTTTCTAAATTCTAAAGCCTATTAATGCCTAAAGAGTAATAAAATTAAAACTGGGTAGTGTTGTAGACAGAATGCTTTTTCAACCAAATATACGTGTGGAGCATGTGGGTAAATAAGTTGGCCAGGACCAGATATAAATATAGCAAGGCAAGAAATACTGAATCTGAGGAAGAACTTGAAAGAGTCAAAAAATGATATGAAAATCCAAAGCCAAAAATTATTGGAAAAAATTACACTCATATCAAAATGGCTGAAATTGAAATGATTGCCAATACCAAATGTGAACAGGGATTTATGGAACTGGAACTCTCACACATTGCCTGCAAGAATGTAAAATGGTGTCATCAACTGAAAGACTGTTGGGCAGTATCTACTAAATTCAACAATTACTTAGCCTTTGACATAGAAATTCTATTCCTAGATATATATCCAAGAGAAATTAATGCAAATGGCCACCAAAAAACATGTGTGATAATGATCATAATGGGCTTTACTTATAATGACCAAAGTCTAGAAACTCTTGAAATGCCGACCAACAAGAAAATGGACAAATAAATGATAGTATTTCCATACAATGAATATTATATGTGACAACATGGATGATGTTTGTAGATATTAGATTGAATGAAAGAAGCTAGACACACAAAAAATGCATAATGTAGGACTCCATAATATTTAATGGTTATGGATGGGAGGAGGCTAACATGAGGGTACCTTCTGGGGCATTAGAAATATTCTGTATTTTCTTCTAGGTAGAAGATACATGGGTGTGTACACATGCCAAAATTCATTAATCTTTATTTACATTATTAGCATGCTTCGTGTGGTTTACTCTGCATATCGCATATTGTTAGGTCATATATATATATATATATATATATATATATATATATATATATATATGTTAATGTTTCTGGAAGTAAAAGTGATTCCAAACACAGAACCTGAATAAAATCCACACTTGGCCTCCCATTTTTGCTTCAAGGCTTCCTTGAAGGCCCAAGTCCTAATTTATGAAGAATAATTTCAAGATTCTTAAAGACAAAGACTCATTACAATGTCTGGAAACAAATGCCCTAGCAAACACCTAATGCTTCAATTATCCTCATCAGATGGCATTTGGCTAATGAGCCAGATTTTCCACAGTACTCAAGTGCACATCAGACAAATGTCCACTGGCCACTGTGTAAAGCTACAGTAATTGTCTTTCTTTTGGGTATTATGCATATGTATAGTTTTCATCACCAATGCAAATTTCTCTGTACTCACTTCATATCTATTTCCCTATTTAAAACTGTAAAGTTTGGTAATTTGCCATGGGAATTGAGGATACTTGTGAAAATGAATAATGTTCCATTATGTTTTAATCACTTCTTATATGGGTTTTTATTTCTCATCTGTGGGTTGCTAGTTTATTAAAAATTTGTCTAAAAGAAAATTTAAAAATCCTTAGAAAAGGATGGCAGAGCTACAATAAGATTTTTTAAAAAGGGGCTCTGCAAATGTAATGCAAACCTACTAACATTTCCTTTTGCTAATTTTACAGTGAAACTAAATTGACAGCAATTTTAGCATAATGATGAATAAGATGTAAACTGAATAAACAGAGTCTGAGGGAATAGACATGGCCTGGTGACTGTTTTATAATGATAAAAAATATTCAACTACAGATGCCACAATAATTTTTGGATACTGATGTTGCTTAGAATATTATACAATTAATTAACATGCTATTGATTCAGGATAATATTAGGATCTTTCTAACAAATTCCAGGCATCTAATACCAATGACTGACAAAGTATAGTTTGGTAAGTTAATTTAAAAAAAAAGTTATTTCCATTACAAATCTCATCTTAGAACACCTAATTGTTTCCTCAATTAAAATAGCAATATCTTTTTATAGTCAAAAGTCTATGTAAGCCATGTTTCTAATGTCTAATTATTGAAAATGCAAAGCATCATATTCCCTTCTATTTACTTATTTTAAAAATTATAATTCTTTTTAATATTTTTGCAACTCCCATCACAGTTCCAGTATTTATGGATGAAAGATTATTTCAAGACAATTATAATCAGATAAAACCACAGCATGTCCAATGTGGTAGTATCTAATTAGCCCTGTGTGCCTCTATGTGCATAGTGTATACTTCATTCACCAAATTTGTACAGCACTTTTACTGTATGGCACACCTTGTGAAGCTTTTGGGACTATAATGGTGACAATGAAGCTTACAGTGAAGAGTAGAGAATTTAATCAAATATTACGCTACTGAGTGTATAATTACTGAGATAAACAGAGAAAAGTAGGGCTCTGTAAGTCAAATCTAGACTCAAGTTTCAAGTCTCTAAAGTGACTTGAGCTGAGATCTGAGGACTCATGTTGGGGTGGAGGGTTGGGTATGGGAGCTCTTCTGGCAGGAAGGTACACCACAGGCAGAAACATGGAACCTAGTTTGAGAGCCGTGAGAAGAGGCTGCCATGGCCTGAGTGGCATGTGAAGGATGTCTGGATTCCATTATAAAGGGACACTATGGGGAGGTCGTATTAGAAAGAAGCTCGCAGGCTGGGGGTGGTGGCGTACTCCTGTAATACCAGTAGCTCGGGAGACTGAGGCAGGAGGCGTATGAATTCAAAGCCAGCCTCATCAACTCAGCGAGGCCCTAAGTAACTCAGTGAAACCCTGTCTCAAAATAAAATACAAAAAAATGGCAGAAGATGTGGCCCTGCGGTTAAGTGCCACTAGGTTCAATCCTGGATAGAAGGAAGGAAGGAAGGAAGGAAGGAAGGAAGGAAGGAAGGAAAGAAAGAAAGAAAGAAAGAAGCATACACAACCATTGCAGCATTTTGAAAAAAGCATCATGTACAGTGAGGAAGACAAGCGAGTGGAGCATGGTGGAAGCAGAGACACCATCAGAAAAAAGGCATAAAGGCACAAAGGCACAGGTGATCCAGTTATCACAGTGGTTATGGGTCTACACTCTAAAAGGCTAATGCTCAAATACAAGTTTGGAATATGTTTTCTACTAGGAAGAACACAAACATATAGAACAAGAACTTGTAGGACTGTTAATTCCAGGGCTGCACCTGAGAGCATCCTCTAAGTGAGGAACAGCTTAACGAATATCAGACATCAGACATACACCAGGAGTCAGCTGAAAGAGATGGTCTCTGGCCAGGTCAGAGAGCACTGAGCATCAGGTTTGTCAAAGGATTGTAATGTTATGATATTTCCAGGCAAAAGAAGGATTCATGAGTCCATTGTTTTTTTTTTTTTTTTTATTCTAAGTAGTTATATATGACAGCAGAATGCATTACAATTCATGTTACACTTACAGAGCACATTTTTATGTATCTCTGGTTGTATACAAAGTATGTTCATACCATTCATGTCTTCATACATGCACTTAGAGTAATGACATCCATCTCATTCTATCACATTTTTTTAACCCTTTTGTCTCTTCCCTTCCCCTCCCTCCGCATTGGCCCTTCTAGTGTTCCTCTAATCCTCCTATGCTCCCCATCCCAACCCCACTGTGAATCGGCCTCCTTATATCAGAGAAAACATTCAGCATTTGGATTTTTGGGATTGGCTGACTTCACTTAGCATTATAGTCTCCAACTTCATCCATTTACCTGTGAGTGCTATTATTTTATTCTCTTTTATTGCTGAGTAATATTCCATTTTGTATATATATATATATATCACTTTTTCTTTATCCGTTCATCTACTGAAGGGCATCTAGGTTGGTTCCACAGTTTAGTTATTGTAAATTGTGCTGCTATAAACATTGATGTGGCTGTGTCCCTATAGAATGCTGTTTTTAAGTCCTTTGGGTATAGACTGAGGAGTGGGATAGCTAGGTCAAATGGTGGTTCCATTTCCAGTTTTTCAAGGAATCTCCATACTGCTTTCAGATTGGATTCCATTGTTGATATGAAGAAAGAAGGACAGAAAAAGGAAGAGAGGGAGAAGGAAGGAAAAAAGGGAAGAAGGATGGAAAGAAGGAAGGGAAAAAAGAAAGAAAAGCAAGGGGAAGGAATGAGGGAGGAAGAGAGAAAGAGATGACCAACTAATATAGTAGAATGATGAACTAATAAATATAGAAGGAATATGGGAGTCAGAAAATTAATATCTGACAATTATCATTATAATAATTCAGAAAAGAATCATTGATGGATGCTGATATTATTGGGTGAAACTTTGAAGAGCAGAAGGACACTTAAATAACCTCAAAGTATCTCCTGACAAGATACTTGTTTTCTATAAAGGCAAAAAATAGTACTTTACTGTAGACACACCACGTTCACCAAGTGGCTCCAGTTAACGGTAGCAATAACTGGACAGATCCCCACCAAATGTGTCCTGATGTGAGGTATTTAGAAAAGCATGGGATGGCTTCTGTGGTGTTCCTGCCCAAAATGTAGCTTGAATCTAATTATGAGAAATCATCAAACAAACCCAAAATAAAAAAAACACTCTACAAAATAATTGGCATGTATTTTTACAAGTAAATGTCATGAAATAAAAAGATCGTGGGACTGTTCCAAGTTACAGAGACTAAAGAAACAAGAGTCTATAATGTGATTTGTGATCCAGGACTTTCTTTGGCTATAAAGGACATTATTGGGACAATATATCTGAATAAAGGTTGTAGATTCCATAATAATATTGCAACAATATTAATGCTCTGAATTTTCATGCTATGGTTATGTAAGTGAATTCCTTATTCTTAGGAAACATACTGTAGTATTTGAGGTAAAGAGGCATCTTGTGACTGCAATATATAGACAGAATAAAATGGTAAAGCAAATGTGGCCAAATGTTCACATTTGGGAAATATGAGTGAAGGATACACAGGATTTTTTTTTTTTTTTTTTTTTTACAGCTTTGAGTCTGAAATAAGGCAAAAATAAAAAGGTAACAGGAAAAAAAATGAAATAACAAAAGACAAAGTAAAACAGAAGTGAGTGTGGGCTCAAAATGAACTTTAAGTCCTTATTCTCCAGCCCATGACCTGCAAGGTTTTGTACCAGGTACTTCACCTATCTAAGCTTCAGAGTGATTTATAAAATATGCATTATATGAATTGAATTCCCTCTCCTGGGCTTTTGTGAAAATTAAATAAGTTAATGTACTTAAAATGGCCACTTTACCATTATGTCCAAGGCAATAAAAAAGAGAGGAAAGCAAACTTGAAATACACAATGGAGTTAGGAGATTCTGGGAAGCATCTTATATTGTCCCCAGACTACTCATCTTTGTCACTAGAGCATTTTAACCAAGGCAAAACTCTGTAGGGTTTCAGCCTCTAATTGATAATCTCTAATCCCCCCACCAATGTCTTCTTCAGAATTTACTGTTGATATGCTGAGATCTGCTAAGTGGTAAGAGAGAAGCTACAAGACCAGCAAAAATTAGAAAACTAAAACAAACATACCTAAACAGTGAGACAAATTTGTAAATAGTAATGAATTTTGTGCAGGACATTTTTAGTACTTATAGATGATGATACAATCAGAACTGGTCACAATACTTTAGGTGTTGTATCCCTAACCAGCTCAGAGCAGAGGAGCTGTCACCTTCCAAGCCACGAGTGCTTCATTTTTTATAGGATATAGGCCACTTTGGCTAAAGGTGTAGTTTGGATGTCACTGAGTTCTTTCTCCCAGAACTGTGTATAATTTAAGCCAGTTCTCTCATTGCAAAAGTAAATATTTTGTTCTTACTTCAAGAAATTTCTGAAGTTATTCATCCAACAGAACTGTGGGAAAGAAAACTCCCCTGAACTCCAGAAATCATGCTGTGTGGAAGCTCCCTCTTCTGCCACATGCAAAAGGCCAATCTTGTCAAATAATTCTCCATTGTACAGGACAGTCCCTTTTTATAGTTCTCTCCCTGGCCCTTGCAGGGATCCATGCAGTCTTATTCATCATGTCATGTTTCAAGGAAGAAATCAGAAATCTATCAGCTTTCAAGGCCTGAGTGATGGGAGTAGGATCAAAAAAACACCTCAAATTGGGGCTGGTAGGAGCAAAGTTGACAACAGCTCCTGAGAGGCCATTTGTTTTCCTTATTTATCACCTGTCAGGGAAAAAGGAAAGGGAAACCAAATAGAATATAGGACTCAGTAAAGCATCCAGAACTTGACCTTCCGTAGGGAGCATTTGTGAAGAATACAAGAAGAGTGTTGTCTCATGAGGGACAACGTGTACTTTCAATAGAATGACAATGTGAATTATTATTTAAACTTGAGGCCCTTGGAGAGCAAAGGGGCTCTATTAATAATTATTCCAGAACAGCAGCACTCTGATCTGCCCCAGGCAGATCAGTATATGATCACCAAAGTGATGAAGACGTTGGGAGAGATTTGTTCTCATTTTGCCAAATAACTGTCCAGATTCAAAGTCCTTTGTTTTATAATATTAGAATACACAATACATAGATTTTAGAGCCTTAGTAGCTCAATCATAGTTCCACTTTCCAAAGGAAGTTGTATGATACCAAGAAACTAACAATTGAAGAAACATGAAGTAGCAGAGATCAAAGTCTTTGTGGGTATTGATAATTCAGCCAAGAGCCTAGGATCCATGCTTGAAAACCATTGTATTGTAATTTGGATCTGAAATGTCCCCTGAAAAGCTTATGTTTTGAAAGCATGATCACCACTGCATTAAGGATTGGAGGTAGAACTTTTAAGCAACAATAATGCTCTGACCCATTTGCTGGATTAATCCAATGATAGCTGAATGGACTAGTGTGGGTGGTAACCGTAGGCAGATGGTGTATGACTGCATATGACCCATATTCCCATATGTCAGGGGCATACCCATGGGGACTGTATGTTGTCCCTGTCCCCTTCCTCCCCATCCTTTATCTCTCCTTTCCCTTCCTGACTAACATAAGCTGAGCAGCTTTTCTCTACCACACCCTTCTACCATGATGTTCTATCTCACTTCAGGTGTAGAGCAGTGAAGTCAGCCAACCATGGATCGAACCACTGAAACCATGCTCCCCAAAAAGAATGAATCTTTCCTCCTGTAAGTTGTTCTTATCAGTTGTTCTTATCTAAGTTGTTTTTGGTCACAATGACAAAAGCTTGACTAACACACCATGCATTAGATAAGGAAAGTCACTCAACCACTCAATTGCCAAATCTTCTTGTGGCCACACCTCTCTGGGGTCAGACTCTGCCTCTGCCAGGTCTCTGTCTTCATTCTGCTGGGAGGGATTGGCTTCCCTAGGAGTGGCTAAAAGTCTGAGGGGCAGTGTGGGTTTAGAGTACTGAGCTGTCCCATTAGGTGTTTTAGGTGGTACTTAATCTCCCATGTCTTGCCCCTGGTCTATCCTGGAGTTAGACTCTCCTTTGCCTTTAAGATTTACATGGCTCCCTTAAAAAGGGGTATCTCTTTCCATCCTTTCCAGATGTGGAAAGAGGGAAAGAATAGGAAGAAGGAATTAAGAGTCTAGAAAGGACTAAGGATAGATGGAAGCAGGAAAAAGGAAATAACTCAGGGACATAGAAGTAAATGTACCATTTTACCAACAGAGATCTAAATTATACTTTTCTGAAGTGGAAATCACACCCTACTAAATTTCTAGGACAAATTTTTACAGATGCCTTTGTGCATACAAAGAAAAGGAAATTTCTGGGGCTTCTTCCCAGTCTTACTAGAGATGCTACTAATATTTTCAATCTGAAAGTAGATATAATAAACAGCGTCATGAAGGTTTTGAACTGTGATATGAAGAAAGTGGCAGAGAGCAAGCATAGTTATTTAGTAAACTATGATTAGCCATTCAAAGCCACTCCATTTCAGGCCAAGAAAAAACACATTATTCTCAACCTCCTCAGCAACACAATAAGCAATGAGCTCCTCCAGCCAGGGTTTTTTATACTATGTTCACAAATCCAGTGACCATTTTCTGAGCTACTTGGGACACTTAGCTTTCAAACTCAGATTTTCTAAAATTTCACAAAGCTAATACTATATATATATACTTTATATTACATAAAACGCCAAGTTTGATTCATGTATATTAATATTTTGTAGCCAAATATGCACATATATACAGCAAGTGGTATAAAACTATAATCATCTCATTCAAGTTCAGGTCACGCTTGTCTTTCAAAATATTGTATGAAGGAGCCTATATAATCAAGGAGATAGCTAAAGATTGCGGTTAGCTGAGAGTCATAAAAGACGTTCTAATTTCCACCTGATATTAATACATTATTCAAAGAATCTTTGTATGCCCGTGAACACTCTGTGACGCACCTGTAAGCTCGAGCTGTGAGCACTTGTCCTTGTTAAAGCTATATGTATATAACTGGGTGAGGTTGGTTAGAGTGTGTGGGAAGAAGAAGAAGGTGGTGGTTGGAGTTAGAGCGGTGGTTGGAGTGATTGCTGGAGCCGGAGAGAGAAGAAGAATAAAAGACCTTTTTTCATTTTCATCCTGCCTCCGAATTTTCCTGCGGCGTTCGTTGCTCCAAGCAGCTTCCGCTTCAGGCAGCAACAATTGTACAACAAATTTATGAACACTTTTAGTATTCTCTGCTTTTCGTATTTTAGCATGCTGGATAGGGGTTGTGAATTCATATTTATTCTTTTTGACTTGTTCTTTTTAAATATATATGGCAATAGAATGTATTTTGACATATTATACATATTTGGAATATAACTTATTCTAATTTGGATCTCATACTTTTGGTTGTACACTGTTTCAGTCAGCTTTTTTGCTGATCTGACCAGAACAACTGTAGAGAAGGAAGAGTTTATTTGAGGCTCACAGTTTTAGAAGTCTTAGTTCATGGAAGGCCGACTCCACTTCTCTAGGCTTGAGATGAGGCTGAACATCATGGCGGAGTGTGTGGCAGAGGGAAGCAGCTCATATCATGGTGATCAAGAAGCAGAAAGAGGTCTTTACTTGCCAGATACAAATATATATATATATATCTCCCAAAGCCATGCCCTAATTTCCACTTCCTCCAGCCACATCCTATCACTTCAGTTATCACTCAGTTAATCCCTATCAGGGAATTAATTCACTGATTGGGTTAAGACTCTCACAACCCAATCATTTCCCCTCTGAACCTTCTTGCATTGTCTAACGTGAGCTTTTGGGGGACACCTCAGATCCAAATTGTAACATACATGATGTGGAGTTTCACTGGTTGAGTATTCATATATAAACATAGGAAAAGTATGTCAGATTCATTCTACTGTCTTTCCTATTTCTATCCCCACTGCCTTTCCTTCATCCCCCTTTATATAATCCACTGAACTTCTATCATATACTCTTAATATTCTTTGAAATTGATTAATTTCAAAGGGAGAATTTAATATTATACTCTATGTTTCTATCTCAGGAAGCTACCCATTTTTAAATATGCTTTTGCCTAAGTTCTTTTGTCTATTAATGGCAAAAATAAAAGTGCTGTAAAATGATTTCTCCTGGTTTATCCTTAGACAGGAGCAGAGTGTGAATAACATGCTTTTAGGTTTTCTGGGTGAAATCCTGCCTCTGTCCTTTATTAGATTCACAACACCAAGCAAGTTACTTAACTTAGCCCTGCTTCAGTCTCATCTTCTGAAAAATTGTATCAACTATTGGATACCCATCTCATAAAAATGTCTAAAAATTAAATAAGACAATACACGTTATGCATGAGAACAATGCCCAGCACACCGTGAGCACCACAAAGATGTCAGTGGTGACCTCACATGTGGTACTGAATGACCTGAAATGATTTGGGAAAGCCAAGAAGCAGCTACTATTCTCAAGTACACCTTCCCCACTGGCTGCTAAAGTACAAGATTCTTGCTTACAAGAAATCTAGTTCAAATGCATAATCCTTGGATGGAGTTAGATTTCAATGGGAGCTAAAAAAAATTAAAACTAAATTTTCATAAAAGCAAAATAAGAAAGAGGACATGGATTATTGGACTCCAAGAGCATGTCATCATCCAAGAGGGAGAATGAGAAAATCAATGTTCAGTCTGCTCACTCAACAGTCCTGTAAAAGGCTGAGAGCTAAGAATACAACTATCTGTGAACCTGTTTACTTAGGAAAACAATTAGCCTAATTTTTCCAGTATTGAAACCAAAATTAAAGATGGTGGTGACTTTCTAAGATTGTTCTCAATTACAGATTATTGTACATGCGCCCATTATTCCAGACTTACCTTGTTTTGTCTGATCCAGTGTTATCTAGCTAATAAGTGCCACAGCTGAAATTGAACCCAAGTCTTCCAGGTGCCAGCTGCTTCACAGTTGACAATTCCTATCATGAAGCTTTCTGATCTTTGGGCATAAAATCCCTGTAATGAGATTATAATGAATCTGACATTGGGAAATGCCAGCAAATAGTGGATTAGTAGGGGCTTTGCAATAAAAGCTTAGAGGTTGTTGAGGCCTGGGTGAAATACTAATATTTTGTCTATAATATTGAAGGAAATCATATTTAACTGGGATGACAATACAACGAGTGAACACAAGTAAACCATTGGCAGAATGGGCAACACATGGAAGACACCAAAATAGTGGAATCCCTTCTTTCACTTTTCAGTAATTGTCAAACTAGAGTCCTACTTTTGCTCTGTTTTATCTATGTTCCATCCCTAGAAGCTTTCAAAAGGTTCAGAAGAAAGGAGGAATGATTGCCAAGGGTGAGGGGTGGGGTGGGAGTGGGAGAGCATGGAGTGGCTGGGAATTTGGATCAGTGGTGAAGTCCCTGCCCTACTTATAAGCACGAAGCCCTAAGGCCCTAGGTTTGACCCTCAGCACTGCAGAAAAAGAAGACCAAGAAGAAGAAGAAGAGCGAGAGTGGATATAATGGGACAGAGAGAATGGTGTCCTTTCCCAGACAATGACTATAATAAGACAAAAATACTTGTCATTTGAGGAGGGCCATGCTGAAGCTCTGGAGGAAGCAGCTAGAAGCCTCCTCCTGGTATTCCATACCACCACTCAGTGCTCTTTATTTGTACAACCACAATGACAAAATACATTACCTTTGGCCCTGAACTTGTAAGGAATTTCTGCCCCTTTGCAACACTTTCCTTAGGCATCCAGAAAGATGCTGCGACATGGAGGGAAGCTCTAGAGCTCAGAGGGGCCCTGTGCACAAAACAGCTAAGCCCTAGTCTGTCAAGAGATATATAGGGCCCTATGCACACAGTCAAGGGATGCCCTGTCTCCCAGCCTCCAGCAGAGCTTTAGCAGTTACTGCTCAAGAATCTGAAACATTACCAAGTAAAAATACCAGAGAAGACATGGCCCAAGCACTTGGCAGGTGTCACGTAGAGTTTTGTTGTTAAACTAGTAACTATGGTTTCATTCTGCACTGATGTGTCATGTGTCATCCCTTCATATTTTACCCCATGTCCAGCTAATGCCACCCTTGCCACACACACATGCAGCCTCTTTTGGAACTGTACACGGTATATCTACTGATAGAATGGCATCTTCAATACAGCTGAGTCATATCTGACTAGCCCTCCCCATTAATATAATAATTCATTACAAATGAGAGATTTTACTGAAAGATATGAGCACATTAAAATAACAAGGATTGGTCATTAATTTGAAAATATTACTGATGAATCATTACAAATGATTATAAAATAGCAAGTCAGAGACTCGGCAGACAGGGTCCTGCCTCTAAAGTCAAGGATTTATGAACATGAGATGCTACACTTACACAGGCAGACTAATCATTTACATATAATAAATAAGTATCAAATGCAAACAGTGAAACTGCAGAGAATCAAAAATATAAACTCCTAAAGAGTCAACTCCAGGGAATACACTCTTGGGTACAATGCAAGTAGATAAAAAAATAGTGAAAGGCCTAATAGAATCAGTTTGTCTTCCTGAAAAGTATTCTATAAAACTGAATTTTAATTCCTTAAGTATCCACACATCTGAAGTCATTGGTGATCTCTTACAGACATATATGCTTTCTTGCCACATTAAACAGAATCACCTTCACCTACCTCAGCCCTACCTAACCTCTACATGGAATCAACCAAGATGCCCATGTGATTTAGAGAGATGGTCTGAGCCCAACCTTCTGTGTGGGATTTCCTGTTTCCCCACATCCCTCATGGATGTGCTCCTCCCAGAGTGTTTATCCTCCACCATTTTGCTTATTATCTCATGTAATATCAGGCTGAACTCAAGAGTTCACTGATAGCTCAAGTTCTAAAATTAGGAAACCTTGAAGATGAAGGTCAAAGAGGATAGAAGAGGACTTTAAAGAAGGGGATCTCAGAACTAAGGAGGTCTCACATTGGGCAAATTGTGGCCCTGGGTGAAAACCCATATAGAAACATGGGTTGTCACACATAATGGCAGAGTATATGTGACCCAGACAGGCATGAACAGAGCCTGGCCTTGGATACAGAAAGGTGGCTCTAGCAAGAGCCGGTGGACTGGATGATGCACAGGCTGGTCTGCCATCTGCTTCATTTACTGCTTAGAGGAAGTGTCTACACCACTCATCTCAGACCCTGGTCTTCTTAGTTGCTTCTAACTGTCTTCCACTCCAGGATGCCACGTTGATTCAGATTCTAACTTTGCTTCCAGGCCTGCTATGACAGCTGCCTGCCTTTTCCATGCCTTTAACATAAATCCTTCCTGTGTCTGTGACCAG
Organism: Tamias sibiricus; assembly: GCA_025594165.1. Taxonomy (NCBI): domain Eukaryota; kingdom Metazoa; phylum Chordata; class Mammalia; order Rodentia; family Sciuridae; genus Tamias; species Tamias sibiricus. The sequence continues at coordinate 41,133,937 of CM046671.1, forward strand.
TCCTGACATTTGGCCATTTGTTGCGGTCAGGTTCTCCAGAAGCAGACTCAGAGCAAGGGTTTAAGTAAAAGTGATTTTTATTAAGAAGTGTCCCCAGGAGAAAGCAGTAAAGGAATGCGGGGATCAGAATGTGGAAGGAAAAGAAACCGAGCATGTCTCCGCCTAACCAGGTCCCATGGGGAGTTATGGAATATAAATCACTCCAGCCCCTGGTGATGACAGCCTAGGTTTCAGAGTTGGGGTGAAGACATGAATTCCCAAGCATTTTCAGCTCTTTAGCAAGATAGGTATGTTCAGTACCCCAGAATAACACTTCCAAGGTCACAAGTGAGAACTATTATTAGCAAACCTGGCTGAAGCTGGGAGAAGCATTCACAGATTTGAGAGAACAAATCTGAGGGGTTATGGGCAGGCAACGAATTTGTCCTCTCCATCAATCAACATCAACACTCTGTGAATGTTTGTTCACTAAAATAGAGTTTTACATGAAAAATGAGTAAATTTCATTGTTTATAAATTATACTCTCTGAAGGGATAAAGAGAGAGGGAAGAGCAATTAGAGACAGAAAACGGGGCTGGTCTCCAGAAAATGTTATTAAAAATGGGAAAAAGGACAGAGAAATAGGTGGTATCTGAAGATGAAAGCAGGTTTTAAGGGAGAACTTTTTTCTCATTTTTTTGTTGGTATATTATTGGTGGGATACATTGTTACATATTCATACATGCACACAATATAATGATATAAATGGGCCAATATCACTCCCCAGCATTGCCCCCACCTCCCTGTCTCTAAACCCTTTGTCTCTTTTTGTTTGTTTGTTTGTTTTGATACTGGGGGATTGAACTCAGGGGCACTGGACAACTGGGCCACATACCCAGCCCTTTTTTGTATTTTTATTTAGAGACAGGGTCTTGCTGAGTTGCTAAGTGCCTCGCCATTGCTGAGGCTGACTTTGAACTCGCCATTCCCCTGTCTCAGCCTCCCAAGTGCTGGGATTATAGGCATGCACCACTGTGCCCACCTTGGTCTCTTTCTTCTACTGATCTCCCTATGATTTTCAGGAAATCCACCCAGACCTTTGTTTTCCTTTTTCTTCTCTAGATGTCCACATATGAGAGAAAACATAGGACCCTTAACCTTCTGAGTTTGACTTATTTAACTACCATGTAGTCTCTTGTCCATCCATTTCCATGAAATGTCATAATTTCATTTTCTTTATGGATGAATAAAACTCCATTATGTACACATACCACATTTTTTTTAATTGTTCATCTATTGATGGACATCTAGGCTAGTTCCATAGTTTGGCTATTGTGAATTGTGCTGCTATAAACACAGGTATGCATGTATCACTGTAGTAAGATGACTTTAATTCTTCAGGGTAAAAACCAAGAAGTGGTATTGCTGGGTCATATGGTGGTTCCATGCCTGGTCTTTTGAGGATCCTCCATACTGATTTCCATAGCAGGTATACTAACTTACAGTCCTACCAACAGTGTGTAAGTCTTCCTTTTTCTTGACATTCAGGGAGAGCCTTTTTTAAGAAGGAAGAAATAATGCCATTTTATTGGCTGGTTTAATCAAGGCAGTAAAGAGGGGAAAACTAACACAGGAAGAAGAGGGAAGAATTGCTGGAGTGAGGTTCTAAAATGATGACTATTCGCCAACCCCCTTGGATATGTCAGAGGCTGTACTGCACATTATATAAACATAAATTCTTGCCTTCACTAATTGTCTCCCCTGCATAAAATAGGTTATCATATATCCCCAGTTACCTGGTGAGAAAACTGAGATTCCAAAAGAGTAAGTACATTGCCCAAGAACCCCCAGCCAGTAGGTACAAGAGGTAACTAGTATCTTATTTTTTTGACTCAGAAAACATTTTTTTTCCTATCTATACTTCAGCCCACTTAACTTCATTATGGACTTGATCTACCACAGACTGAGCTTACTGTACTACCTAAGGCAGAACAGGATTCAATCTTATAAAAATCAATAACTTTAACTTTCTTCAGGATACTTAGTCAGCAGGTGAAACTCCAACTACACCTCCACCCATCAGTAAAGTGCATGTGATGTGGATATAAAATATTTAAGCTGAAAAACTCTGAGCTACATCATCCAGGAAAGAGGCAAAAAATATTATTCAGAAATAATTCTGGCATCTACTATTCCAGCCCCAGAGAATACCTTTCCTTTTTGGACTTAATGAAGATGTCAATTTTCCCTACAGAGATATAGCAAGTTTTAAATATAAAACTGCTATACAATATAAAAAGAGAGAAAAATGCTGACATGCTGGGGTGCCAGGTAGTCTCACATTAAAATTTCCAATTGCTTCATAAATATACTACTGGAAAAAAATCCATTTATAAAATATTTTTTTTTCAACTACAGATTCACAAATTGAAAGTTTTTTCCAGAAATCTAGAACTTGATCCCCAAAGTTAAAATTTTATTATAGGTAAGTGTAGCTGTCAGAATAATGACCCCACCACAAAGGTATCTGTCGCTGCCTGAAGCGGAAGTCGCTTGGAGCAGCGAACGCCACAGGAAAATTCGGAGGCAGGATGAAAATGAAAAAAGGTCTTTTATTCTTCTCCTCTCTCCAGCTCCAGCAATCACTCCAAATGCTCTAACTCCAACCACCACCTTCTTCTTCCCCACACACACTAACGAACCTCACCCAGTTATATACATATAGCTTTAACAAGGACACGTGCTTACAGCTCGAGCTTACAGGTGCGTCACGCAGTGTTCACGGGCATACAAAGATTCTTTGAATAATGTATTAATATCAGGTGGAAACTAGAACATCTTTTATGGCTCTCAGCTAACCACAATCTTTAGCTATCTCCTTGATTATAGGCTCCTTCATTTCCCCCTTTTAGTTTTAAAAGAGGGGATGTTCTAGGACGTCCATGTGCAACCGACATTCTTACCCGTCATGGGAGTCTAGGCTGTCCTGACTCCTGGCTTAGGTTGACATGCCGGCCACATTAGACTGTCCCGTGCGACTGTGCCGTGTCTTAGGTTGTCCCCTTCTGGGGATCTTACCCGTCATAGGCTAACCAGCCATCCAATAGAGCCCTTCAGGATCGACTGTGTGTTGACTAACAGCCGTCCAATTTTTAGGAGATGCTGCGGCTTTAAGGCGGTAAGCCTACTGCTGACGAGCCAAGTTTCCATAGCGTATCAAGTTCTTTAAGCGAATCAGCTGCCCTTAGTTTCATCAAGTAACGCACTGAGTTCTCTTAGACAAATACCCGCAAGGCATTGTCCCGTAATGTCCCAAAATAATGGAAAATCAAAATGTCCATAAGTTATAACACATAGATTCAGGAGGCCCCATGCATGCAGAGCAGAGGCCACACTGCTGGTGAGGTTGTTGATGCTTGAGCAGCAGGGATGCTTGCAGCGACCGTGGTCCCTGCAGTTGTAGCAGCAGCCGTCTTTTTTATGTCTAGACATTTCTACCGGCAAATCTTCAGGGCCCGCTACCTAAAAACTCAAGCATCCATTATTAAGGGAAAGGCAGTGCTATTCCAGCACTGAGATCAAAAGGTGAGCTGTCAAACTAAAAAAAGAATTATTAGAGTAGAAAATAAAAGTTGATCTCTGCTCACACACATTGCTGCTCAAGCTCCCACAAACATAAGCTGGCAAAATATCACATTCAGAAATAATCAAAGAGAAACTGAGGGTGTTTACTGCATTAAAGATAAAGAAAAGCTAAAGGCATTTTGGAAAAATAATTTGTTAGCTGGAATCCTCGAGTCTCTATATACACAGCAATCCTATACCTGTTGAAATAATTCAAATTAATCAGCTACTAAACAAATGAAGTCAATAACAAATAAATGATCCTCTGTCGGAACACCAAAATATCAGGTTATACAACATTAAACATATTCACAGCTGAAGAGAAGTCCCGGAGACAACTATAAATCAAAATTGATTATCATTATAATTGATTATCTAAAAATATTCTGAACTTATATAAATATCTATTTATCTATCTATCTATTGATTATCAAATTAGAATATTCTAAGCTTAAATGAATTAACGTTATTTGTTATTTGGATCTATATCTATCTACCTTTTTTTTTTTTTTTTAGCGCTTAATTATTTGTGACGTCACACTAGACAGACGCACATATAAACATATTTGTGACATCACATTAACATGAAATTTAGACAAATGCACAGACATAAAGACATATATAAAAGAGAAAAAAAAAATTACAATTGTGTATACACTGAAGAGAGATCTTCTTGTCCCGGCCGGGAAGAATGAAATTTAAGTTGTAAATTTAATGGAGAACTCTTTTAAGGGAATCACTCCATACCTTCATTTTGGTCCTCTTGACCTTGCACTTGTTTATTCAATCTAGACTCCTCAATAACTTCGTCTTGATCCTTTTGACTTTGTACCTGCTTTTATCAATCTAGATGGTATCCATATTGGAGAGGATTCGTGCTTTGGAAAAACACAAACAGATCCTCTCCCCCAAATTAATACTGGGTCTGGACCCTTCCATGTACCTGAGAGAACATCCTTCCAGTAAACCAAAGGTTTATGTTGTTGGTGTGGGTTCCAGTGTCTATCTCCAGCCGAATGTCCATTAGAATCTAAAGTTAAGAAATTTAGGGTAAACAGGGCAACTGCCAATCTGTCCTTAGGATTTTTCCAGTTTCCATCTTTTTGCTTTAGTAACATATTTTTAAGTGTCCGATTTGCTCTTTCAATTATTCCTTGTCCCTGAGGATTATAAGCGATACCTGTTTTGTGGATAATATTGAACTTTGTACAAAATTGTTTGAAGGATGTGGATGTATATGCAGGGCCATTATCTGTTTTAAAGCATTTTGGGATGCCCAATGCAGCAAAAGCTTGCAGACAATGAGATATAGTATCTTTAACTTTTTCTCCGGAATGTAAAGAAGCAAAAATCATGCCTGAGCATGTATCTATGGTGACATGAATAAATCGTAATTTTCCAAAACTTGGCTCATGTGTGACATCCATCTGCCACAAATGATTGGGGCATCAAACCTCGTGGGTTAACCCCATAATGTGGATTGGGCAAGAGTGTTACACAAGATGGACATTCTTTTACAATTCTACGAGCTTGTTCTTTTGTGATTTTAAATTTTTGTCTTAAGGTAGTGCTGTTAACGTGGAACTGGGAATGAAATAAAGTAGCTTGTTGTACTGTAGTAAATATAAATATTGTTTTAGTGAGGGCGTCAGCTTTTTGATTACCTTCATGGAGAGGACCAGGCAGATTAGTGTGAGCTCTTATGTGACCTATAAATAAAGGTTCTTTTCGTTGCCATAGGAGATTTTGGATTTGAGAAAACAATTTAAAAGCTGGAGTATGTGGTGCTATTGGACCTGCTAGCTCCAATTTTGGGACAGCATGTACAATATAATGGCTGTCTGAAAAAATATTCATAGGCTGTTCTTTAAAATTTTCCAGAGCTATTATTATAGCTTCGAGTTCCACTAATTGAGCTGATTTTTGATTAGTGATATGAATCATTTTTTCATTTTGAGTGACTACTGCAGCAGTACCGTTAAGGATCCATCTGTAAATACATTAAATGCTTTAGGAATGGGTTGATTTTTTATTACCTGTGGGAATATGATAGGATGATTGATACAAAAGGACAGTATAGGAGATTTAGGAATATGATTGTCAAAATTTGCAGAAGTAGAGCATCTAGCTATAGCCCAATCATTATCATTGAAGCACAAATATTCAACCTGTGACGATGAATAAGGAGTAATAATAGTAGCGGGATGAATTCCAAATATTTTAGTAGAGGTTTTAAGTCCTTGAAGAATAAGTTTAGCCACCATGGAGGTATAAGACTCAATTGTACTTTTAGGAGAGACAGGCAAATGTATCCATAATATAGGTCCCTGTTGCCAAAATACTCCTGTTGGAGTATATTGTGAAGGAATAATAATCAATATTAGTGGTTGTGCAAAATCAAATCTAAAGCAATGGGATCTTTCAATGGCCTGTTCTACTAATTTAGAGCTCTCCTGGCCTCAGGAGTTAATGTTCGAGGTGAGGATGGGTCAGGGTTCCCACGAAGGATGTCAAATAAGGGTTTTAATTGTCCAGTAGTGAGGCTTAGTGTAGGGCGAAGCCAATTAATGTCACCCAGTAATTTTTGGAAATCATTGAGGGTGGTCAAATGTTCTTTACTTATTAGAATTTTTTGGGGTTTAACAAAAGTATCCATGATTTTAAAGCCTAAATATAGTATAGTGATCTGCTTTGAACTTTTTCTTCTGCTATATATAATCCATATTTTTTTAGATTTTTTGTTATTTCACTAAATATATTAAATAAGATTTGTTGATTAGGGTGAGCTAATAAAACATCGTCCATGTAGTGTAGACACATAAGGTCTTGATATTTGTTTTTAATGGGCTGTATAGCTCTGTCCACATATAGTTGGCACAGTGTAGGGCTATTTGCCATTCCCTGCGGCAATACTTTCCATTGATATCTTTTATCAGGGCCATTATTATTAATAGAAGGAATTGAAAAAGCAAACCTGGGGGCATCCAGAGGATGTAGGGGAATGGAAAAGAAAACAGTCCTTTATATCAAGGGTTATAAGGTAATAGTTTTTTGGAATAGCTACAGGATTAGGAAGTCCAGGTTGAGTAGGGCCCATAATTTGCATTGTTTTGTTAATTTGTCTTAGATCTTGTAATAGTCTCCATTTACCTGATTTTTTCTTAATTACAAATATGGGAGAATTCCAGGGAGAGGTGGAAGGCTCTATGTGTCCTGCTTCTAATTGTTCTTTAATTAATTGATGGGCCGCTTGCAATTTTTCTTTGGATAGGGGCCACTGAGGGACCCAAACTGGCTTATTAGAGAGCCATGGTATTTTTAAAATTGTTTTCTCAGTGGCCCCTAGAAAAAATGTCCTTTGCCTTTTTTATTATGAGTAGGATTTTTATTCTTAACACCTGCAGGCTTGGTCGCTAGGTGTAACCCCATTTGATGTAAGATATCTCTTCCCCATAGGGTAACTGGCAAGCTGTTTAAAAACATAGGGTTTGAATGTTCCTGTATGGCCTTCATTGTCTTGCCAATTTAAGATTACAGCACTTTGAGCTGGGGTATTACTGTATCCCAAGCCTCTTAAACTGGTTGAGGCTTTCTGTAGAGGCCAGTGCTTAGGCCATTGTTGTAGATTTATGATGGAAGAGTCAGCTCCTGTATCAATCAGCCCCTCCATCTCTATACCTTGAATTTTTAATTTGCACATAGGCCTCCGTGAACAGTCCTGGACCCAGAAAGCCATAGGTCCTGAACCAGTGGAACCGAATGCTCTGCTATTTCTATTTTGTGGCATGCTTTTAAAAGAATTATGGAGACTGGGAATGAGGAGCAGCTGTGCGATTCTGTCTCCTTGATTTACGGAGATGATGCCCCTGTGTGTACTTAGCATTATTTTAATCTCTCCATTATAATCTGAGTCAATAATCCCTGGTATAACATTAAAGCCTAATAAACTTTTGGAACTACGCCCAAGGATTAGTCCCACAGTTCCTGAAGGGAGAGGTCCCCTGATTCCCGTAGGAATCAGCTGAACCCCCATTTCAGGTGTCAGGACCATCCGGGCAGTAGAACAGAGATCTAATCCTGCACTTCCTCTTGTCCCTCTGATAAGGGAGTTAATGGGTAGGAGGGACTGTGACGAGGAATCATTTGAATCTGAGGGCCTTCCTCCTCTAGTGCCTCGTACATTTGTGGGCCCCGGGGCATTGGGCCCCGTGCCGCGTTTTTTGAAATCCTTGATAAATCATTTCCATATATATCATATCTAGAATGGCATTGATTGGCCCAATGTATACCTTTTTTGCATCTGGGGCATCGGCCTGGAGCACGGTATGAATTTGATTTTATTACCCTTGGGGGATATTGCTTAGCATATCTTGGTTGATTATAATAATTTTGTCTGGAATATCCTGTTCTAGGTTGAATCCTTTGGGAATTTTGAGGGGAGGAATTTTTCATCACTGCAGCAATTACGTTGCCTGTGATAACAGCCTCGTTAATGTCTTTGCACAGTCTGATATAAATTGATAAGTCTTTTTTACTTCTCCATGGCCTTATTGCATCCTGGCAATATTTATTAGCGTTCTCGTATGCTAATTGGATAACTAGGGGCATAGCTTGCTCGACTTCTCCAAAAACTCTAGATGTTGTTTTTAAGAGCCTATCTACAAAATCAGCGTAAGGTTCGTTAGGCCCTTGTATAACTTTTGATAGGCTGCCTTGCAGATCCCCTGTGCCTGAGATTGTCTTCCAGGCTTTCACAGCTGCAGTGTGTACCTGGGCATACACACCTGGATCGTATTGTAGCTGATTTTGTAGTTCGGCGAACTCACCCCTCCCCTGTGAGCATATCTATATTGCGTTGAGGGAAACCTGCTGCAGCATTTCTCTTTGCTATTTCTGAACAAAGTTCCTGGAATTGAGTTTTCCAGATTAGGTATTGTCCCCCACTTAGTACCCCCGCTCTGCATAGACTTTTCCAATCTGAGGGGGCTAAGGTTAGGGTGTTAAATGACTCTATCATACTTAATGTGAACGGAGCTTGAGGCCCATAGGTCATTACCGCCTCTTTAAAATTCTTTATTGTTTTAAAATGTCTAGGAACTCATGATATCTTTGTCCCTGTTCATTTTGAAATACTGGCAGTTCTAGGTGCTCCTGCGGTCTATGTTGTTCGAGAGCGTATAAGCGCTCTGAAAGGCCGCCAATTTCTACCTCAAGGGCACGTATACTCTGATCCATACTCTTTATTGTTTCTGTTAGGGATTCTATCCATGAAGGAGCAGAGGGCGCTAGTGGTTCCTCTATTTGACGGCCTTTTCTCTTTTTTAATTTCTTTTTGTTCTTTTTATTGGAGACTGTGCTCTCCGAATCGCTTTTTGATTCCTCTTCACTACTAGCTTCATAATTCCTAACCGGCTCAGTAGAGGAGACTGTACTTTCATGGTTTGGCTCCTTGTTACTATTATTACTTTCACTAGTATCCTGAGTTTCAGTTTCTAAGGAGAGTACATACTCCTCAGCTAATTTTATTAAGCTTCTGATGGCTTTCGCAGATCTTACTTTTGGATTTACATTCCTACTCTCCTTGCTGGTCTCCACTGAGTCAGAGGATATGCTTTCTTGTTCACTTTTCTCACTATCCTCTGAGTTCTCAATATCAAAAATTTCATTCATGGCTTTTATAAACCGACTTTTTGTTATATTTGCTCCCATCTTTTTAAATTTTCTTTTTTCTTACCTTGCCGCCGAATTCCCCGTACAGGCCGCCACCTGTCGCTGCCTGAAGCGGAAGTCGCTTGGAGCAGCGAACGCCACAGGAAAATTCGGAGGCAGGATGAAAATGAAAAAAGGTCTTTTATTCTTCTCCTCTCTCCAGCTCCAGCAATCACTCCAAATGCTCTAACTCCAACCACCACCTTCTTCTTCCCCACACACACTAACGAACCTCACCCAGTTATATACATATAGCTTTAACAAGGACACGTGCTTACAGCTCGAGCTTACAGGTGCGTCACGCAGTGTTCACGGGCATACAAAGATTCTTTGAATAATGTATTAATATCAGGTGGAAACTAGAACATCTTTTATGGCTCTCAGCTAACCACAATCTTTAGCTATCTCCTTGATTATAGGCTCCTTCAGGCTTGCAGCGACCGCGGTAGGTCCCCTGCAGTTGTAGCAGCAGCCGTCTTTTTTATGTCTAGTCACACATTTCCACCACCGCAAATCTTCAGAGGGCCCGCTACCCTAAAAAAATCCTCAAGCATCCATTATTAAGGGAAAGGCACGATGCTATTCCAGCACTGAGATCAAAATGGTGAGCTGTCAAACTCAAAAAAAAGAATTATTAGAGTAGAAAATAAAAGTTGATCTTCTGCTCACACACATTGCTGCTTAAGCTCCACAAACATAAGCTGGCAAAATAATCACATTCAGAAATAATCAAAGAGAAACTTGAGGGTGGTTTACTGCATTAAAGATAAAGAAAAGCTAAATGGCATTTTGGAAAATAATTTGTTAGCTGGAATCCTCGAGTCTCTATATACACATGCAATCCTATACCTGTTGAAATAATTCATAATTAATCAGCTATTAAACAAGAATGAAGTTTATAACAAATAAATGATCCTCTGTCGGAACACCAAAATATACAGGTTAATACAACATTAAACCATATTCACAGCTGAAGAGAAGTCCCGGAGACAACTATAAATCAAAATTGATTATCATTATAATTGATTATCTAATTTAAAATATTCTGAACTTATATAAATATCTATTTATCTATCTATCTATTCTATTGATTATCAATTAGAATATTCTAATGACTTAAATTGATTTTAACGTTATTTGTTTTATTTGGATCTATATCTTATCTACCTACCTTTTTTTTTTTAAGCTGCTTAATTTATTTGTGGACGTCACACTAGACAGACCTCACATATAAACCATATTTGTGACATCACATTAAATCATGAAATTTAGACAAATGCACAACATAAAGACATATATAAAAGAGAAAAAAAAATTACAATTGTGTATACACTGAAGAGAGATTCTTCTTGTCCCGGCCGGGAAGAATGAAATTTAAGTTGTAAATTTAATGGAGGACTCTTTAAGGGAATCACTCCATACCTTTTTTTGTTCATTTGTGTCCTCTTGATTTTGTACTTGTTTATTCAATCTAGACTCCTCAATAACTTCGCTCTTGATCCTTTTGACTTTTTTGTACCTGCTTTATCAATCTAGATGGTATCCCATATTGGAGAAGGATTCTTGCTTTGGAAAAACACAAACAGATCCTCTCGCCCCAAATTTAATAACTGGGTCTGGACCCTTCCGAGGTGTACAGTTACCTGATGAGAACATCCTTCCAGTAAACCAAAGGTTTATGTTGTTGGTGTGGGTTCCAGTGTCTATCTCCAGCCGAATGTCCATTAGAATCTAAAGTTAAGAAATTTAGGGTAAAACAGGGCAACTGCCAATCTTGTCCTTAGGATTTTTCCAGTTTCCATCTTTTTGCTTTAGTAACATATTTTTAAGTGTCCGATTTGCTCTTTCAATTATTCCTTGTCCCTGAGGATTGATAAGCGATACCTGTTTTGTGGATAATATTGAACTTTGTACAAAAATTGTTTGAAGGATGTGGATGGTATGCAGCGGCCATTATCTGTTTTAAGCATTTTGGGGATGCCCAATTGCAGCAAAAGCTTGCAGACAATGAAGATATATGTATCTTTAACTTTTTCTTCCGGAATGTAAAGAAGCAAAAATCATGCCTGAGCATGTATCTATGGTGACATTAATAAATCGTAATTTTCCAAAACATGGCTCATGTGTGACATCCATCTGCCACAAATGAGTTGGGCAAACAAACCTCGGTGGGTTAACCCCCATAATCTGTGGATTGGGGTGTAACCCAAAAGTGTTACACAAGATGGAACATTCTTTTACAATTCTACGAGCTTGTTTCTTTTGTGATTTTAATTTTTTGTCTTAAGGTAGTGCTGTTAACGTGAACTGGGAATGAAATAATGTAGCTTGTTTGTACTGTAGTAAAGTATAAATATTGTTTTAGTGAGGGCGTCAGCTTTTTGATTACCTTCATGGAGAGGACCAGGGCAGATTTAGTGTGAGCTCTTATGATGACCTATAAATATAGGTTCTTTTCGTTGCATAGGAGATTTTGGGGATTGAGAAAACAATTTAAAAGCTGGAGTATGTGGTGCTATTGGACCTGCTACTCCAATTTTGGGACAAGCATGTACAATATAATGGCTGTCTGAAAAATATTCATCCAGGCTGTTCTTTAAAAATTTTCCAGAGCTATTTATTATAGCTCGAGTTCCACTAATTGAGCTGGATTTTTGATTAGTGATATGAATTAAAAAAAAAACATTTTTTCATTTTGAGTGACTACTGCAGCAGTACCGTTAGAGGATCCATCTGTAATATACCCTTAAATGCTTTAGGAATGGGAGTTTGATTTTTTATTACCTGTGGGAATATGATAGGATGAGATTGATACAAAAGGACAGTATAGGAGATTTAGGGAATATGATTGTCAAAATTTGCAGAAGGTAGAGCATCTAGCTATAGCCCAATCATTATCATTGAAGCACAAATTATTCAACCTGTGACGATGAATAAAGGAGTAATAATAGTAGCGGATGAATTCCAAATATTTTAGTAGAGGTTTTAAGTCCTTGAAGAATAAGTTTAGCCACCATGGAGGTATAAGACTCAATTGTAATTTTAAGGAGAGACAGGCAAATGTATCCATAATTTATAGAGTCCCTGTTGCAAAATACTCCTGTTGGAGTATATTGTGAAGGAATAATAATCAATATTATTAGTGGTTGTGCAAAATCAAAATCTATTCGCAATGGGATCTTTCAATGGCCTGTTCTACAGCTAATTTTAGAGCTTCTCCTGGCCCTCAGGAGTTAATGTTCAAGAGTGAGGATGGTCAGGGTTCCCACGAATGGATGTCAAATAAGGGTTTTATTGTCCAGTAGTGAGGCTTAGTGTAGGGCGAAGCCAATTTAATGTCACCCAGTAATTTTTTTGGAAATCATTGAGGGTGGTCAAATGTTACTTTACTTATTAGAATTTTTGGGGGGTTTAACAAAAATATCCATGATTTTAAAGCCTAAATATGAGTATAGGTGATCTGCTTTGAACTTTTTTTTCTTCTGCTATATATAATCCATATTTTTTTAGATTTTTTGTTATTTCACTAATATATTAAATAAGATTTGTTGATTAGGGTGAGCTAATAAAACATCGTCCATGTAGTGTAGACACATGAGGTCTTGATATTTGTTTTTAATGGGCTGTATAGCTCTGTCCACATATAGTTGGCACAAGTGTAGGGGCTATTTTGCCATTCCCCTGCGGCAATACTTTCCATTGATATCTTTTATCAGGGCCATTATTATTAATAGAAAGGAATTGAAAAAGCAAACCTGGGGGCATCCAGAGGATGTAGGGGAAGGGGAATGAAAAGAAACAGTCCTTTTATATCAAGGGTTATAAGGTAATAGTTTTTTGGAATAGCTACAGGATTAGGAAGTCCAGGTTGAGTAGGGCCCATAATTTGCATTGTTTTGTTAATTTGTCTTAGATCTTGTAATAGTCTCCATTTTCCTCCCTGATTTTTTCTTAATTACAAATATGGGAGAATTCCAGGGAGAGGTGAAGGCTCTATGTGTCCTGCTTCTAATTGTTCTTTAAATTAATTGGATGGGGCCGCTTGCAATTTTTCTTTGGATAGGGGCCACTGAGGGACCCAAACTGGTTATTAGAGAGCCATGGTATTTTTAAAATTGTTTTCTCTCAGTGGGGCCCCTAGAAAAAATGTCCTTTGCCTTTTTTATTATGATTAGGATTTTTATTCTTAACACTGCAGGCTTGGTCCGCTAGGTGTAGCCCCATTTGATGTAAGATATCTCTTCCCCATAGGGTAAACTGGGCAAGCTGTTTAAAACATAGGGTTTGAATGTTCCTGTATGGCCTTCATTGTCTTGCCAATTTAAGATTACAGCACTTTGAGCTGGGGTATTTACTGTATCCCAAGCCTCTTAAACTGGTTGAGGCTTTCTGTAGAGGCCAGTGCTTAGGCCATTGTTGTAGATTTATGATGGAAGAGTCAGCTCCTGTATTCAATCAGCAGCCCTCCATCTCTATTACCTTGAATTTTTAATTTGCACATAAGGCCTCCGGAACGTCCTGAGACACCAGAAAGCCATAGGTCCTGAACCAGTGGAACCGAATGCTCTGCTATTTCTATTTTGTGGCATGCTTTTAAAAGAATTATGGAGACTGGGAAATGAGAGCAGCTGTGCGATTCTGTCTCCTTGATTTACGGAGATGATGCCCCTGTGTGTACTTAGCATTATTTTAATCTCTCCATTATAATCTGAATCAATAACCCCTGGTATAACATTAAAGCCTAATAAACTTTTGGAACTACGCCCAAGGATTAGTCCCACAGTTCCTGAAGGGAGAGGTCCCCTGATTTCCCGTAGGAATCAGCTGAACCCCCATTTCAGGTGTCAGGACCATCCGGGTCAGTAGAACAGAGATCTAATCCCCTGCACTTCCTCTTGTCCCTCTGATAAGGGAAGTTAATGGTAGGAGGGACTGTGACGAGGAATCATTTGAATCTGAGGGCCTTCCTCCTCTAGTGCCTCGTACATTTGTGGGCCCCCCCGGGGCAATTGGGCCCCGTGCCCCGTTTTTTGAAATCCTTGATAAATCATTTCCATATATATCATATCTAGAATGGCATTGATTGGCCCAATGTATACCCTTTTTGCATCTGGGGCATCGGCCTGGAGCACGGTATGAATTTGATTTTATTACCCTTGGGGATATTGCTTAGCATATCTTGTTGATTATAATAATTTTGTCTGGAATATCCTGTTCTAGGTTGAAACCTTTGGGAATTTGAGGGGAGGAATTTTTTCATCACTGCAGCAATTACGTTGCCTGTGATAACAGCCTCGTTAATGTCTTTGCAACAGTCTGATATAAATTGTATAAGTCTTTTTTACTTCTCCATGGCCTTATTGCATCCTGGCAATATTTTATTAGCGTTCTCGTATGCTAATTGGATAACTAGGGGCATAGCTTTGCTCGACTTCTCCAAAAACTCTAGATGTTGTTTTTAAGAGCCTATCTACAAAATCAGCGTAAGGTTCGTTAGGCCCTTGTATAACTTTTGATAGGCTGGCCTTGCAGATCCCCTGTGCCTGAATTGTCTTCCCAGGCTTTCACAAGCTGCAGGTGTGTACCTGGCATACACACCCTGGATCGTATTGTAGCTGATTTTGTAGTTCGGCGAACTCACCCTCGCCCTGTGAGCATATCTATATTGCGTTGAGGAAACCTGCTGCAGCATTTCTCTTTTGCTATTTCTGAACAAAGTTCCTGGAATTGAGTTTTCCAGATTAGGTATTGTCCCCACTTAGTACCGCTCTGCATAGACTTTTCCAATCTGAGGGGGCTAAGGTTAGGTGTTAAGTGACTCTACCATACTTAATGTGAACGGAGCTTGAGGCCCATAGGTCATTACCGCCTCTTTAAAATTCTTTATTGTTTTAAAGTCTAGGAACTCGTGATATCTTTGTCCCTGTTCATTTTGAAATACTGGCAGTTCTAGGTGCTCCTGCGGTCTATGCTTGTTCGAGAGCGTATATAAGCGCTCAGACGCTGCCTGAAGCGGAAGTCGCTTGGAGCAGCGAAACGCCAACAGGAAAATTCGGAGGCAGGATGGAAAATGAAAAAAGGTCTTTTATTCTTCTCCTCTCTCCAGCTCCAGCAATCACTCCAAATGCTCTAACTCCAACCACCACCTTCTTCTTCCCCACACACACTAACGAACCTCACCCAGTTATATACATATAGCTTTAACAAGGACACGTGCTTACAGCTCGAGCTTACAGGTGCGTCACGCAGTGTTCACGGGCATACAAAGATTCTTTGAATAATGTATTAATATCAGGTGGAAACTAGAACATCTTTTATGGCTCTCAGCTAACCACAATCTTTAGCTATCTCCTTGATTATAGGCTCCTTCATTTCCCCCTTTTAGTTTTAAAAGAGGGGATGTTCTAGGACGTCCATGTGCAACCGACATTCTTACCCGTCATGGGAGTCTAGGCTGTCCTGACTCCTGGCTTAGGTTGACATGCCGGCCACATTAGACTGTCCCGTGCGACTGTGCCGTGTCTTAGGTTGTCCCTTCTGGGGATCTTACCCGTCATAGGCTAACCAGCCATCCAATAGAGCCCTTCAGGATCGACTGTGTGTTGACTAACAGCCGTCCAATTTTAGGAGATGCTGCGGCTTTAAGGCGGTAAGCCCTACTGCTGACGAGCCAAGTTTCCATAGCGTATCAAGTTCTTTAAGCGAATCAGCTGCCCTTAGTTTCATCAAGTAACGCACTGAGTTCTCTTAGACAAATACCCGCAAGGCATTGTCCCGTAATGTCCCAAAATAATGGAAAATCAAAATGTCATAAGTTATAACACATAGATTCAGGAGGCCCCATGCATGCAGAGCAGAGGCCACACTGCTGTGAGGTTGTTGATGCTTGAGCAGCAGGGATGCTTGCAGCGACCGTGGTCCCTGCAGTTGTACGCAGCAGCCGTCTTTTTTATGTCTAGACATTTCTACCGGCAAATCTTCAGGGCCCGCTACCTAAAAACTCAAGCATCCATTATTAAGGGAAAGGCAGTGCTATTCCAGCACTGAGATCAAAAGGTGAGCTGTCAAACTAAAAAAAAGAATTATTAGAGTAGAAAATAAAAGTTGATCTCTGCTCACACACATTGCCTGCTCAAGCTCCCACAAACATAAGCTGGCAAAATATCACATTCAGAAATAATCAAAGAGAAACTGAGGGTGTTTACTGCATTAAAGAGAAAGAAAAGCTAAAGGCATTTTGGAAAAAATAATTTGTTAGCTGGAATCCTCGAGTCTCTATATACACAGCAATCCTATATACCTGTTGAAATAATTCAAATTAATCAGCTACTAAACAAATGAAGTCAATAACAAATAAATGATCCTCTGTCGGAACACCAAAATATCAGGTTATACAACATTAAACATATTCACAGCTGAAGAGAAGTCCCGGAGACAACTATAAATCAAAATTGATTATCATTATAATTGATTATCTAAAAATATTCTGAACTTATATAAATATCTATTTATCTATCTATCTATTGATTATCAAATTAGAATATTCTAAGCTTAAAATGAATTAAACGTTATTTGTTATTTGGATCTATATCTATCTACCTTTTTTTTTTTTTTTTTTTTAGCGCTTAATTATTTGTGACGTCACACTAGACAGACGCACATATAAACATATTTGTGACATCACATTAACATGAAATTTAGACAAATGCACAGACATAAAGACATATATAAAAGAGAAAAAAAAAATTACAATTGTGTATACACTGAAGAGAGATCTTCTTGTCCGGCCGGAAGAATGAAATTTAAGTTGTAAATTTAATGGAGAACTCTTTTAAGGGAATCACTCCATACCTTCATTTTGGTCCTCTTGACCTTGCACTTGTTTATTCAATCTAGACTCCTCAATAACTTCGTCTTGATCCTTTTTTTTTTTTTCCTCTTGACTTTGTACCTGCTTTATCAATCTAGATGGTATCCATATTGGAGAGGATTCGTGCTTTGGAAAAACACAAACAGATCCTCTCCCCCAAATTAATACTGGGTCTGGACCCTTCCATGTACCTGAGAGAACATCCTTCCAGTAAACCAAAGGTTTATGTTGTTGGTGTGGGTTCCAGTGTCTATCTCCAGCCGAATGTCCATTAGAATCTAAAGTTAAGAAATTTAGGGTAAACAGGGCAACTGCCAATCTGTCCTTAGGATTTTTCCAGTTTCCCATCTTTTTGCTTTAGTAACATATTTTTAAGTGTCCGATTTGCTCTTTCAATTATTCCTTGTCCCTGAGGATTATAAGCGATACCTGTTTTGTGGATAATATTGAACTTTGTACAAAATTGTTTGAAGGATGTGGATGTATATGCAGGGCCATTATCTGTTTTTAAGCATTTTGGGGATGCCAATGCAGCAAAAGCTTGCAGACAATGAGATATAGTATCTTTAACTTTTTCTCCGGAATGTAAAGAAGCAAAAATCATGCCTGAGCATGTATCTATGGTGACATGAATAAATCGTAATTTTCCAAAACTTGGCTCATGTGTGACATCCATCTGCCACAAATGATTGGGCATCAAACCTCGTGGGTTAACCCCATAATGTGGATTGGGCAAGAGTGTTACACAAGATGGACATTCTTTTACAATTCTACGAGCTTGTTCTTTTGTGATTTTAAATTTTTGTCTTAAGGTAGTGCTGTTAACGTGGAACTGGGAATGAAATAAAGTAGCTTGTTGTACTGTAGTAAATATAAATATTGTTTTAGTGAGGGCGTCAGCTTTTTGATTACCTTCATGGAGAGGACCAGGCAGATTAGTGTGAGCTCTTATGTGACCTATAAATAAAGGTTCTTTTCGTTGCCATAGGAGATTTTGGATTTGAGAAAACAATTTAAAAGCTGGAGTATGTGGTGCTATTGGACCTGCTAGCTCCAATTTTGGGACAGCATGTACAATATAATGGCTGTCTGAAAAAATATTCATAGGCTGTTCTTTAAAATTTTCCAGAGCTATTATTATAGCTTCGAGTTCCACTAATTGAGCTGATTTTTGATTAGTGATATGAATCATTTTTTCATTTTGAGTGACTACTGCAGCAGTACCGTTAGAGGATCCATCTGTAAATACATTAAATGCTTTAGGAATGGGTTGATTTTTTATTACCTGTGGGAATATGATAGGATGATTGATACAAAAGGACAGTATAGGAGATTTAGGAATATGATTGTCAAAATTTGCAGAAGTAGAGCATCTAGCTATAGCCCAATCATTATCATTGAAGCACAAATATTCAACCTGTGACGATGAATAAGGAGTAATAATAGTAGCGGGATGAATTCCAAATATTTTAGTAGAGGTTTTAAGTCCTTGAAGAATAAGTTTAGCCACCATGGAGGTATAAGACTCAATTGTACTTTTAGGAGAGACAGGCAAATGTATCCATAATATAGGTCCCTGTTGCCAAAATACTCCTGTTGGAGTATATTGTGAAGGAATAATAATCAATATTAGTGGTTGTGCAAAATCAAATCTAAAGCAATGGGATCTTTCAATGGCCTGTTCTACTAATTTTAGAGCTCTCCTGGCCTCAGGAGTTAATGTTCGAGGTGAGGATGGGTCAGGGTTCCCACGAAGGATGTCAAATAAGGGTTTTAATTGTCCAGTAGTGAGGCTTAGTGTAGGGCGAAGCCAATTAATGTCACCCAGTAATTTTTGGAAATCATTGAGGGTGGTCAAATGTTCTTTACTTATTAGAATTTTTTGGGGTTTAACAAAAGTATCCATGATTTTAAAGCCTAAATATAGTATAGGTGATCTGCTTTGAACTTTTTCTTCTGCTATATATAATCCATATTTTTTTAGATTTTTTGTTATTTCACTAAAATATATTAAATAAGATTTGTTGATTAGGGTGAGCTAATAAAACATCGTCCATGTAGTGTAGACACATAAGGTCTTGATATTTGTTTTTAATGGGCTGTATAGCTCTGTCCACATATAGTTGGCACAGTGTAGGGCTATTTGCCATTCCCTGCGGCAATACTTTCCATTGATATCTTTTTATCAGGGCCATTATTATTAATAGAAGGAATTGAAAAAGCAAACCTGGGGGCATCCAGAGGATGTAGGGGAATGGAAAAGAAACAGTCCTTTATATCAAGGGGTTATAAGGTAATAGTTTTTTGGAATAGCTACAGGATTAGGAAGTCCAGGTTGAGTAGGGCCCATAATTTGCATTGTTTGTGTTAATTTGTCTTAGATCTTGTAATAGTCTCCATTTACCTGATTTTTTCTTAATTACAAATATGGGAGAATTCCAGGGAGAGGTGGAAGGCTCTATGTGTCCTGCTTCTAATTGTTCTTTAATTAATTGATGGGCCGCTTGCAATTTTTCTTTGGATAGGGGCCACTGAGGGACCCAAAAACTGGCTTATTAGAGAGCCATGGTATTTTTAAAATTGTTTTCTCAGTGGCCCCTAGAAAAAAATGTCCTTTGCCTTTTTTTATTATGAGTAGGATTTTTATTCTTAACACCTGCAGGCTTGGTCGCTAGGGTGTAACCCCATTTGATGTAAGATATCTCTTCCCATAGGGTAACTGGCAAGCTGTTTAAAACATAGGGTTTGAATGTTCCTGTATGGCCTTCATTGTCTTGCCAATTTAAGATTACAGCACTTTGAGCTGGGGTATTACTGTATCCCAAGCCTCTTAAACTGGTTGAGGCTTTCTGTAGAGGCCAGTGCTTAGGCCATTGTTGTAGATTTATGATGGAAGAGTCAGCTCCTGTATCAATCAGCCCCTCCATCTCTATACCTTGAATTTTTAATTTGCACATAGGCCTCCGTGAACAGTCCTGGACCCAGAAAGCCATAGGTCCTGAACCAGTGGAACCGAATGCTCTGCTATTTCTATTTTGTGGCATGCTTTTAAAAGAATTATGGAGACTGGGAATGAGGAGCAGCTGTGCGATTCTGTCTCCTTGATTTACGGAGATGATGCCCCTGTGTGTACTTAGCATTATTTTAATCTCTCCATTATAATCTGAGTCAATAATCCTGGTATAACATTAAAGCCTAATAAACTTTTGGAACTACGCCAAGGATTAGTCCCACAGTTCCTGAAGGGAGAGGTCCCCTGATTCCCGTAGGAATCAGCTGAACCCCCATTTCAGGTGTCAGGACCATCCGGGCAGTAGAACAGAGATCTAATCCTGCACTTCCTCTTGTCCCTCTGATAAGGGAGTTAATGGTTTAGGAGGGACTGTGACGAGGAATCATTTGAATCTGAGGGCCTTCCTCCTCTAGTGCCTCGTACATTTGTGGGCCCCGGGGCATTGGGCCCCGTGCCGCGTTTTTTTTGAAATCCTTGATAAATCATTTCCATATATATCATATCTAGAATGGCATTGATTGGCCCAATGTATACCTTTTTTGCATCTGGGGCATCGGCCTGGAGCACGGTATGAAATTTGATTTTATTACCCTTGGGGATATTGCTTAGCATATCTTGGTTGATTATAATAATTTTGTCTGGAATATCCTGTTCTAGGTTGAATCCTTTGGGAATTTTGAGGGGAGGAATTTTTCATCACTGCAGCAATTACGTTGCCTGTGATAACAGCCTCGTTAATGTCTTTGCACAGTCTGATATAAATTGATAAGTCTTTTTTACTTCTCCATGGCCTTATTGCATCCTGGCAATATTTATTAGCGTTCTCGTATGCTAATTGGATAACTAGGGGCATAGCTTGCTCGACTTCTCCAAAAACTCTAGATGTTGTTTTTAAGAGCCTATCTACAAAATCAGCGTAAGGTTCGTTAGGCCCTTGTATAACTTTTGATAGGCTGCCTTGCAGATCCCCTGTGCCTGAGATTGTCTTCCAGGCTTTCACAGCTGCAGTGTGTACCTGGGATACACACCTGGATCGTATTGTAGCTGATTTTGTAGTTCGGCGAACTCACCCTCCCCCCATGTGAGCATATCTATATTGCGTTGAGGGAAACCTGCTGCAGCATTTCTCTTTGCTATTTCTGAACAAAGTTCCTGGAATTGAGTTTTCCAGATTAGGTATTGTCCCCCACTTAGTACCGCTCTGCATAGACTTTTCCAATCTGAGGGGGCTAAGGTTAGGGTGTTAAATGACTCTATCATACTTAATGTGAACGGAGCTTGAGGCCCATAGGTCATTACCGCCTCTTTAAAATTCTTTATTGTTTTTTAAAGTCTAGGAACTCATGATATCTTTGTCCCTGTTCATTTTGAAATACTGGCAGTTCTAGGTGCTCCTGCGGTCTATGTTGTTCGAGAGCGTATAAGCGCTCTGAAAGGCCGCCAATTTCTACCTCAAGGGCACGTATACTCTGATCCATACTCTTTATTGTTTCTGTTAGGGATTCTATCCATGAAGGAGCAGAGGGCGCTAGTGGTTCCTCTATTTGACGGCCTTTTCTCTTTTTTAATTTCTTTTTGTTCTTTTTATTGGAGACTGTGCTCTCCGAATCGCTTTTTGATTCCTCTTCACTACTAGCTTCATAATTCCTAACCGGCTCAGTAGAGGAGACTGTACTTTCATGGTTTGGCTCCTTGTTACTATTATTACTTTCACTAGTATCCTGAGTTTCAGTTTCTAAGGAGAGTACATACTCCTCAGCTAATTTTATTAAGCTTCTGATGGCTTTCGCAGATCTTACTTTTGGATTTACATTCCTACTCTCCTTGCTGGTCTCCACTGAGTCAGAGGATATGCTTTCTTGTTCACTTTTTTTCTCACTATCCTCTGAGTTCTCAATATCAAAAATTTCATTCATGGCTTTTATAAACCGACTTTTTGTTATATTTGCTCCCATCTTTTTAAATTTTCTTTTTTCTTACCTTGCCGCCGAATTCCCCGTACAGGCCGCCACCTGTCGCTGCCTGAAGCGGAAGTCGCTTGGAGCAGCGAACGCCACAGGAAAATTCGGAGGCAGGATGAAAATGAAAAAAGGTCTTTTATTCTTCTCCTCTCTCCAGCTCCAGCAATCACTCCAAATGCTCTAACAGGTATCCACATCCTGATTTCCTAAATCTCTGAATATGTCACCTTATGTGACAAGGATTTTGCAGGTCTGATTACGTTAAGAGCCATTGAGCCAGGGAGATTATTCTAGATTATTTCAGTATGCTCAGTGTAATCACAAAGGTTCTTACAAGAGAGAAAAAAGAAGGGTTAGAGTGAGACACTGGAAGATGCTCCTGCTGCTGCTGCTGCTGCTGTTACCGCTTTAAAAGTGGAGTTAGGGACCATGAGGTAAGGCATACTTAGCTTCTAGGAGATGAAAATAAGAAAAAAAAAATCCTTTAAGTCTCTAAAAAGGAATGCATCTCTCCCAACTCTTTTATTTTTAGCCCAATAAAATCCACTATGGACTTCTGATCTCCAGAACTGTAAAATATATGTTTTGTTTTGTTTTGTTTGTTTTTGTTTTCAGTTTTAAACCACTGAAGTTTTAAGAATTTGTTACAGCATTCAGAAGAAACTAGTACATTTGGCATAGAACAAGAACTGCCAGAGAGCTAGAGGAAAAATATCAAGAGATATGAAAGGCTATTTGAATTAAAGATAATTTTCCTGGCCCAAGCTGAAGTGAAACCTGAAATTAGTACCAAACCCTAAGAAAGAGTTGATGTCTTTGTTTAAATGCTCTTCAGTAGAGCCTGAGATAAGGAGGCAGATGTGTAGGCAGTTTACTTAGGAGGCAATGTCAGGAAATAGGAGTGACAGAGAGGGAAGATTAAAACAGGAAAGGAAGAGGAACTAAAAGAAAGGAACATTTTCAAGGTCACTGTTGAAGGGCATGAAACCTGTTGAGAACTCTGAGAGATACAACACTCGTTTCCCAGAATTAACCACCCAGTACAGGACACCATTGCCTCCCATACCCACTGGGTAAGGATTAACTCTCTCCCCACAAAATAACTGCAGACTTTGGAGAAATCCCTTAAATGCATGGCAGAAACAAATGCCATGCCTACCAATAAGAATCTGGCCTTCCATAATGCTGTCAGCCATAGCTAATAGCTGAAGTCAGTGGTGGGTCAAGGGTATGGGATGCAGGGTACCAAAATAATTTGCTACAGTTAATGTGTTATAAATATAATAAGTTTTTGGGCTCATTTTGCATGTGGAGGCCCTGGGTTTGATCCTCAGCACCACATAAATAAAATAAAGGTATTGTGTCCACCTACAACTAAAATAACATACAATTATAAAGACAAAAGGGACAAGATAAACCGGTACTATACCAAAGAATTAGTAACAACTCACTGTCACCATAAAATAATGGTATAGCTATAAAACTTCAATGGAGGAAGTAAATAAAAACTAGCATCCATGTGCCTATCAGGTGGATACTTCTACAAGTATAAAACAAGTATAAATTGTATCGAGTTCTCTGTAGGTTATTCTTGCCTTACCATTTAAAAACTTGAAAAAAATTGTTTTGATTCATCATAGCCATTCCTAATCACTTAAGGAAGTTAATAACATATTTAATAATTTAAACAGCTTAAAATAGGAGATTGCATAAATAAATCTTAGTGTAAACAAGTAATAGGATATTAGCCATTTTCAGGAAGCAGCTATTTTTAGACATGAAAATATATGCATGATATACCGTTAACTGAAAAGTGTAAGTTACAAATAGCAGGCACCCATGGAGTGATTCAGTTTTCTATAAATATATTTTATACTTGAAATTATACATTTCAATTTTTTAGAAGTAATTATCTCTAAGATTTGTTTTCTTCATCAGCATTTTCTACAAATAGTATGCATTTTTTGTAATATGATTTAAAATAAGATGTATAAAAAAGAACTCCACATTACAGCATTTGTAGTTTGTTTTGTAAAATTAGTTTTAAGGTGATTAGGTAGTAAAATCTGGTGATAGTAGACTCTTGATCATCTCAAGTGATGTGTCCTGAGACACTGGAGAACAGGATCTGAGTCATTACATTTAATTTTTAAACAACAGCATATTTTACAAAAAGTGACTTGCTCAGAACCTTAATGATTCTATAGGATTTTAAGGTATTTTATGAAATTAGTAAAATGTATTATGGCCAGAACAAATCATATTACATTGTTGCTATAGTATAATTTGACAGATGTTCATGAAACTCCATCAGTGAGAGCTAAGAGCAAACAATAGTATGAAATCAGATGTCTGGGATTCATCCCAGTTCTCCCATTCATATAAAGAAGAGGAAAAAGCATCATAGTTAGATTGAACTGTGGTCTGGTAAGTGGTCACTCACCTGTGTTCTCATGTCAGCACACAAAGCAAACCATCCTTTCAATAAATTGATTCAAATCCATACAAAAAGACCCAATGCTACTGTGTCTTTCCATACACATTTCTACTGTGGTGGTCAGGAATTCTCAACAAATAATTTTATTGTTCACACATACAGCTACAGATAGCCCATATAGCTAGGTACTGATTTAAGTGAAACGATGCCATTTCAGCCATCAGATTTCTGTTTCAATATGCTTTATGTTTTACATAAACTTTATAACTCCTTTTCTTTCAAAGTTCATAGGGTTTATCTGAAAGGTAAACTATAATACTCAAGACCAAAGTCAGTCCTGCAAGCTAGTGAGTTAAAGGAGTTTTTAATGTGCTGCTATGTTGCCAAGGCTGGTTGGCTTTTTCTCACCCCTGTGGTGCATTAGTCTGTGCAGATATTACTAATCTGGCCAATCTTGCATGCTGCCACCCAGAACATGAAGTGTTGGTCTAGTCTGGCACAGTCTGAACTCCTCCTCTGCAGCTCTACCATCTTGCCATCTTCAGTACTGTCCTTCAGCTCTGCTTATACCAATCTCCTCACTTTTCCTCATGGTTAACTTCCAGAAATTCTAAATAAGTGATACATTTTTAAATCATATATACTATCATATTTTAATGATACAAGTTAAAAATACCTCCATACCTCCAAAATACTTATATTCTACCCCCTGGGGGAAAAAAGTATTTTTATCCATGATAAATTTACCTATTCTACCCTTAAATTGTGTCAGTTTGGTGCTTATATCTAGGCCAACACCTTCAATTACAACATATTGTAATTATATGGAGACTTGTCATATATCATGTCAGCTCTCATCTTCCTAGACTACAGAATCTTGTTCATTTAACCTCTCCAAAAAGGACAGCAGCAGCTTCTTGCTAATCCATACTCTCTTTAAATATTCATGGAACACAGGATGCTCTGTGGCATACTCCTACATCTTTTGGGAGATGTTCTCTTCTTCCTTGTTGCCTAGGGAACAAGAGATAAGAGGGCAAAATCTGGATTGGCACTGTATATTCCCAGATCTTGACTCTGTGACTTACTAGTAGTATAAACTTGGGAAAGCTTCTGTAGTTCATTGTGCCTCATTTTCCTCATATGTTAAATGGGAATAATAATAAAAGCAATTAACAGAGTTGTTTTGTGATGATTCAATGAGGCAATACAAATACAACATTAGAAAATTGTACATTCAGTAAACATTAACAGTTATTATTCTTGAATAGCTCCAAATCATCTTTTAAGGTCTAAAACAATTTTGCACCTACTGCATGATCAGTGCTCAAGCCTAATATGTATAATAAATACTTAGAGAATATGTTTAAAAGGTATACTTTATGTGTTCCAAGAATTGGCATTTTCAACAATGTTCCTTATACTGGTAGCCTACAAGTCTCACTCAGAGAAGAACTGTTTTATCAATGTCATCTCTAATTACCACTTGTTGACAAATCAACTTTATGAACAAATCAGCTTTGCTGCTCTGAATTCATATAGCATTTAGCATTCAGAATTTATTATCTTGTGTTTTATGTTAAAATTTTATCATCAAGTAAGATTGAAAGTTATTCAAATGCAGATATTATATTTTCTTCAACTTGGTATATTTTATAGCACCAAATATGGTGACTTTGTTAAAACCAGTGGAGGAAACAAATTAGTTTTTTTGATGGACTAATCATTGAAACTTCTGGCCTCAAAGACATAAGCCCAGTTCTTATAAATGAATTCAGTTTTAAACAATCAGCTGTAAACCTTGCTCTTCAACCTGGTCTCAAAACATCACCTGAGGTGATCTAAACCTTCATTTACTCAACATGCTACATTTCATAGAAACATCTGGAGCTAAATCATGGATTCCATGAGGCTCTAAATATTTCCCAAGGAATTTATTAAGAACCTGCAAAGTTATACATCATTCTCAAAGTCATTTGGATATGATTGGATCTATTTAGAAGCAAGAGTTACTTGAATATGACCTTGTGTAATTATGATTATAATAACCTAAATGTCATATTCTACTGTTTGGAATTAATAATATGAAGTCATTGACTCTTAGTAATGGGGAAAATAAAATATCTTGAAATGCTTCCATTTGCAAGCACTGGTCAGATGACTGACTTCAGACTAGCTCAGTGGCAACATGATAGAATCTCCAAACTAGCCTTTAAAAATCTCGAATCCCAAGTCCGGCATGGTGGAGCACGCATGTAACCCCAGTGGCTCGGGAGAGCGAGACAGGAGGATCATGGGTTCAAAGTCAGCCTCAGAAACTTAGATAACATTAGACAAATTCAAGTTTTACCAAATTCTATGGAGTAAATACTAAATATTTGGAATACATGCTAAATATATAGGAATAAACACTGAAAGCACAGCTTCATTGGAATACAGCCAGATCTATTCATTCACATGCTATTTATGGCTACATTTAGACTACAACAGCAAAGGTGAGCAGTTAAGACAGAATCCATTTAACCTGAAATGCTCTCCATCTGGCCCGTTACAGAGAAAGTTCATTGACCCTTGATCTAAATAATTTCATTTCATTAGAGAAACTCTTCTACACGGGCAATATAACAAGGACAAAAGTGTTTATTAAGCCTCATTTTTTCTTCCCATCTTATAATCACCCAATTTATTCTAAACCATATGCTTGTAAAGTCAGGTATACAACACCATAATGATAAATTAAAATACTCTAACACAGGAGTAAGTTATATGCTCATTCCTCCATATCCATGGGTTCTGGGTCAGAGGACTCAAACATCAATTTAAAAAAAATTTACATCTCTATTGAATATATTCAGATAATTTTTTGCCAATATTTCCTTACCAAAATAGTGTCATAATTACTTACATAGCATGTACACTATATTAGGTGTTAAAAGCAATCCAGAGATGATCTAACATATACAGGAGGCTGTTCATAGTTTATATGTAATACTATATATTTTTATGTAAGGACTTGAGCATCTGTGATTTTGAGATTTTTCAGGGTATCTTGGAATGAACCCCCTACTGAGACCAGAGACAACTCAAATGGAAAAAAATCATAGGCCCCCTTCTGAGTTTCTTAGGAACTCAGAAGCAATCTGACATATCCAAAGACTGGAATTTTTTAAAGTCACTGAAAACAATGTTTCTTTGAGGTTAAAATAACAGAAGAATATCCTTATGGTACAGTGTTAAACAAAAATTCAGCATTCAAAATTACATAAATTATGATCACAACTATGCAAAACAAACAAACTACACATTTTCACAAGAAATATCCAAAGAAAAACACATTAGAATGTGTTGGCTTTGAGTGATAGACGCTTGACTTTTTCCTCCATTTTTATGTAGCAAACTCTATAATAAGCAGGAAATACTTTTGTAATGAAATAAACTTGATTTTTAAAATATGGAACATGAATTCTGTTTGTATCTAAGTATGAAAATGACGACTTCTAGCACATATGTGTTAGACATGGCACACAAATATTTAAATGTCTCACAAGCAAAAATGGTACTACTACCACTAATGTGTTATATATGCATAACTCTTTGATCTTTCCAAAGGCTTTTTTTTGTCATTTAAATTTTTTTACTTCAATATGATGAAAAACATTTTTAAAATATATCATTATATTGTGAACATGTATGAATATGTAGCAATGAATCCCACCATTATGCACAAATATAGTGCACAAATAAAAATATGAAAAAAAAGAGAAATAATACATACTTTTTACTGTGGCTCCCTTTTCTATTTTTTATTAGTTCTAATCAGTTTTACATGACAGTAGAAAGCTCTTCAATTTGTTGTACACAAATGCAGCAGAATTTTTTGTTTCTCTGATTGTACATGGAGTCACACCATTCATGCAATCATACATGTACCTAGGGTAATGATGTCTGTCTCATTCCACCATCTTTCCTACCTCCTTGCCCCCTCCCCCCTCCCCTTTGCCCCATCCAAAGTTCCTCCACTCATCCCATAAGATACATTATCTTAATCAGTTCTCACTACTTCAAAGCAAAGATTAAAAAAAAAAAAAAAAAAACAACTGCAATTGACAAAGTAAGAATACTAACAGACTTTCTGGCAAAAGTGGAAATTCTCTAAAATTAGTCACACTTACCCTCATGGTACTAACTTGCTTCTTCCCCTTGATACTTTATACAATCTCATGTTCAGTTAATGAAGTTGTTAATCTCTTTCATGAAATCCTGGGTATTCACAATAAAATGTAGCGGGTATTTGGAGTCTCTTAAATTCTGTTTTCTCATAGTTCTCTAATGATGCAAACTATATCCGAACTTTAAAATATTTACATGATGGCTTTTCCAATCACAGTATAACCCTCCAAAGGTCAGGTATCAGTAAGAATTACAGTTAAGGCAAATTGGACATATTAAAATTATCTCAGCCTCAAAATTCTGAATTGATTTCCTATTCTCCAACAAGGTTTAATAGGCTAATCACGCTTCAGAGTTGCTGACAAGGATCAGCACACTAATGTACAGATTCCTGACCATCTGGTATGGTAGGTATGACTTAATCTTAAAAAGGTGGGCTCTTCTTTTGTTTTTAATTTTCTAAAGCTTTTTTTTTTTTCTTCACAGCTTTATGGAGGTATAATTGACAAATATTGTATACATTTAAAGTCTACCTATAAATGATGACTTGTTATACATATGTGTTGTGTAATCATACCACAATCAAATGAATTAATACACCTATCTCTACATTTAAATACCATTTCTATCTATGTGTACATGTGTGTGTGCACACGCATGCCCATCTGTGTATTTTGAGTACCCTTAACATCCACTCTCTCCACATTTCAAGTAAACCACACTCTAAATACAATATAGTGACTACAGTTCAAATGGTTTTTTAAGAGGTAAATTATATCCTTTGAGGCACCAGTTTCCTCTCTCTTCTCTTCTTCATCTCCCTAGGTCCCACTCCCTGTCACCTGCTGCTCCAGGCAGTAAGTTATCCCTGCCCATGCCATTCCCAATGGACCTTGCTCTCAGTTGCTAACTGAACTCCCTGATAATATATTAGCTGAAAAGAGCTTCCTATTATACCTGAAAAGGATTTGTATTTTAATAGGTTGCTACTAAAAGGAATAAAACCCAAATTTCTAAATATTAATCCCCACTATTTCCCACCCTTTCAATGCAAACCTTGTCTTTACCTCTATTCACCTTCACATCTTAACAGTCTCAGTTCCTTCATTCTCATAAGCAGGACTGACATCAAAACAACTCCTCTGATATTTTACTCTTCAATGAACCAAATACCTTTGATTTCTCTATTTCTTCCTCAAGGTGTCCTTGTTCTCCTTCAGCTAAAAACAAACTCATGGTAGCTCACTGTTCTAGAATTCCCCAGCAAGCTTGAATCAACTTATTTATGGAACCACCCCTTCTTCAAGCCACGTGTTTTACATCTACACACAGAACAATTTGCCATTTTTTTTAAAACATCTGCCTCTGCCACACCTGAGAGTCTCTTTGCCCCAATAGTGACCTCCAAGTGAACTTTCTTCCATTCCTAGTAAACATCACACTTTCTCTGAGAAGCCTTCCAATCTCCCCTTGGCAGAGTGAGCTGATTCTTCTCTGTACTCCCATGACACTCAGCACATAACTGTGTCACTTAGTTCATTACATTCTGCTACGATTGGACAATCCTCATTCATTTTGAACTTCTCTATGTCATGGTGTCTTTCCCACCCATATTTTGTCCCCACTCCCACTCTCACTACCTCCAAGCTTCTAGCAAAGAGTCTGGTACTTACAATGATTATTAAATTAATTATTAAATAATTAATTATTAAATTACAGTGGAAAGAATAAAAGAAAGCACAAATGATGGATGACAGCATTTCACTTGTCCTAAGAGACAGTGTGAGAGGAACTTTCTGGTCAGGCTGCTGGACCCTGTGGGACACGGCATCTCATCAGTTGGTTTCCTCTTGAATCACAACAGCTACAAGAGAAGTCAGTTGTGCCATAAATATTCTCTCTCCTATTTAAATTATATCAAGCAAGCATGCATTTTGAATAACCAACTGTAAAATTCAAGTTAGATGCTGTAATTAAACAAACATTACAACCAAATTAATTAGGACCATGCAGAATGCTTATTGGAATGTAGTTAATCAGGTATTATTCTTGCTAGCTGATCATATAGAGAAAAAAACAGAGCACATGAGCCTTGAAAAATTGTAATTTATCATATTTCATATCTATCCTTACCCAATCTATAAAAGAAATATATGAATATAATTTTAAGTGATAAATTAGTTTATAAATAAGTTATGGAATTAATAAATTAAATTCTGGATTTTTTTATGTAATAACAGTGGAAAATTTTCTTTCACCTTTACATAGACCTTTATTACTATACTTGCATTTGAAATCGGTTCTTGAGGAATAAATATACCTAATAAATATATATGTCCATAAATGTATAGATGGCAAATATATGCACGGGTGTGGGGGGTAGAGAACCCAGTGTCTGACTCCAGTTGAATAGGAGAAAGGCTTCTTGGAGTACCACCAGATAAGGTGAGAAGTAGCCTTGGGATTCTTGCTTAATAAGTACCTGTCTCCTTAATTTGTGCTGAACAAATTAGCCCATTTTCAAAATATTCCACCCACGTTTTCTTGAAATTATATCACTCATATAAGCATAGACTGCTGTATTGAGGAATATGAGCAGTGGTCTAACTTAATAAAATGAATTCATATTGAAATAGTTAAGAAAAAAATAAAATAGTTGAGAAGCTCTTGATTCTCCAAACCATATGATTATTCCTTTAAATCAGCAAGTCTGGTGCACAACTGTATTAAATTGATTTGAAAACAACTGGAGAAAAGAAAGTGGATTCTTGAGGAGAAAGCAGATCAGATCAGAAAACTGAAGTGAACAACTTTCACTTGGAAACTTTGGTAGAGTTGTTCTTAATATTTTCCTCTCTGCCTCTCCTATAAGCATTACCTTGATAGTCTACTTTTCTCTGTGTCATATTCTACAGCAGTGCTATGCCTTCTCAATCAAAAGTGCAAAACCTGAGATCGTGTCACAATGACAAGTCTCAGATTGGCAGCATGTACCCCAAGCATAAGAAATTTGAGCCTGAGCCTGGAGTTTTGGTGCACTGCTGCAATCTCAGGAACTCAGGAGGCTGAGACAGGAGGATGGCAAGTTCAAGACCATCCTCAGCAAATTAGTGAGGCCCTAAGCAGCTTTGCAAGACCCTGTATCAAAATAAAAAGTAAAAAGAGTGTTGGGGTTGTGGCTCAGCGGTAGAGCACTCGCCTAGCACATGTGAGGTGCTGGTTTCGATCCTCAGCATCACATAAAAAGTAAATAAATAAAATAAAGGTAAAAAATAATTACATTTTAAAGAAAAGTAAGAAGAGCTGGGGATGTGGCTCAGTGGTTAAGAACCCCTCATCAAATTTGAGCAGCAGTACTCATGTCATGCATGCCATAATATATAAGATATAAACTGATTGCAATTTAAGAAAATAAATAAAAATCTGTATTTAATTAATGTGGATCAAAACTACTTGAATTTGAGTTATTGCTATTGTAGGCAATATTCTAAGATGTCCACATGATATTCCTCATGTCCACATGATTATTCCCCATTAAATTCCCTCTCTTAAGAGTTTATTTAGGGCCTGTGATTTGCTTCTAGCCAATAAATATGATAAAGGTAATGGGAGATCAACCCATGATTTCTGAATGTTATTTAAGTCTGTCTTTACTGGAGGGAAATAGTCTCCTGCTGCCCTTCAACAAGTCAACAGTCCTGCTGTGAAATCATTGTGGAGAGGGCCTCATAGCAGGGAATAGCCAACTGCTTCCAAGACCCAAAGACAGCCTCCAGTCAATAGGGAGCAGAGGGCCCAGGCACACAGCAGGAGGGAAGGGAATTCTGCTGTCACACTAAGTGAGCTTGAAAGCATACCCTTCCCTATCAAGCCTCCAGATAACAATAAGACCTAGACATGGTTGACAGCTTTGTAAGATCAATCAGAGGGTCCAGCTAAGCAATGCCCAGACGGACTCATGGACATTGTGAGAAATAATAAATGAGTTTTCAGACACCTCTTTTATGGTAACATGCTAGAGCTTAGAAAGCCAGTACAAGTGCCTCTCTTCATTTATATACTCCTTTTATGTATATTTCTTCTATGTACATAAAAGGAGCATAGTTATAAGAGACCTGCATGCTCCTCGTCACTAGGTAAATCCTCAAAGCACAGTTTGGTTTGTTTTTTGTTCTTCTTTTGATGTATAGCTTGGGTATTTTTAATTTTTAATGCAAAAATACAATTAAAGGATTTCCTTTGATGAGTACAATACAGTTGATATATCCCTCATCATTTTATGAATGTTCTTAGACTTTTTCTTCCAGCTCATTTATCTTTGATCTCAAAATGTGAAGTTCCCAAGAACTTCAATGTCTAGCTATTTTCATTTCTGTAGGTGAAGGGGGAGAAAAAGAGTTCAAGACAACCTTCCAAATTCCTTTCCTACTTTTCATCTGTTCTCTACACTAGTATTAATTAAATCTGAAAATAATAGCAGTTGTGAGCACTGATACAATATTTATCAAAATGATCTCCTGTCTTTTCCTATACCCTCTGATCCTCACAACGAGTTTAGAGATAAATATTATTTATTTGCTTGAAATTTTTATTTATGCCACTTCTTCTATGTAAAGAGAGAAAAATAATGGAGAAAACAAGGTAGATGACTATACCGAGGCATTGCAGCAAGTTTCCAATAACGGCAAAACTCAAACCCCGGATTCTGGATTTAAATTCAATATTCTTTTTCTGCTTCTGCCTACATTCCTTACATAATTATTATAAGTCTGAAATGAGAGAGCCTTTTGTAAAGAACATAAATCTTTGAAATTTAATATGAATTTAAACAAGTAGAAAACTACTTTCCAGTATAGAAAGAGAAAAATGATGATTGAAGCATGATTTGACCAAGCTAAAAAATTAGGTGACCATTACTGAAATTTTTATCTCCCCAGAAAATATAAAGAACTTACTTATTTAACCTATGCTTAAAAATTGTGATGATCAGAAAGAAATATATATGTATTTGTTTTATTCCTGTCCTTGTAAAATTTACTAAGTCCCTAAAAATAGTGGAGTAGAAAACATGTGTTCTCTGACAATTCCAAAAACTAATTAGTGATGAAAATAAATTCTCAGACTTAGAAGGCTAATAACCTTGTCTATTTTGAAAAATGCAATATTCCTGTGTACTCCAACAGATATATATTTTTTTTCCAATTCAGTCTAAGAAACAACAGACTCATGCGTCATTAGGCTGGACAAGGAGATGATAAACAACATTGTTATGGCTCATGGTTGCTAGGTTGCTAAAGGCTCTGGAGTGGGAACTCTCATTATTTGACATAGACAAGTTGCTAAATGAGTGTCAAGGCAATTGTTGATGCCTGAAGTGGCTGAAGTCAACTACAGCGCATTTGCCTCCTGGAGCACTCTGACCGGTCCTCTCCAAGGGCGCAGCCTGTTCCACTGAGCTCTCTGCTTCAGCTTTTCCTTAGTCAAGCACATCCATTGTGCTTGGTTTTTCTATCCAACCAAGGCCCCAAAGGCTTGCCAACTGCATAAAAACAAACATCAAACTCTTAAAATCTGGTTCTCACAGTGATAGTGCAATCTGTTCACAATCATCTTTCCATGTTGTATTCTCGACTCTCCCAGAACAACCCAGTAACCTGGATAAACCTATTGCTGATCATAGCACGCGTGTTTACAGTCCCACCATCCACCAGCCTCACAGTCCCTGCTTCTCATTCTCTTACCATTCATTTTTATTTATTTATTCAATATGTTTCCCATGAATTGTTTTCCATCTTTTTTTCTCTATGGTGATTTTCCCTCTCCTTAATCCCTGAACTGTATGTCAGACATTTTCCAAAGGGTTTTTAATGAAGATGCTCATGACTCTGTATGCAAACTCTTAAACTATAGTATAAGCCTATGAAGAAATAAAATTTTTGTGTCAACTTTTGAAACTCCACACAATCTAACAAAGCATTTTACGTAGTTGATCATGGGTAATTCCCTATTTTAATATCTAAATTTGTGAAAATTTAAAGGATGTCTTTAAAGGAAAGCCATCCTCTTGACTCTTCCCACGCCAGGCATGCTGGCCTTTCATTTGAGACATTTAGACAGAATGCTCTTGGCAGATTTACTTTTGAAGAAATTATTTCTTATTTGTACTGAGAATCAAAATCTGCTTCCCAACACCTTCCAACTGAAGGCCTTAGTTCTGTTCTCTGCAATGACACATGCTAAATCCAACTTATTTTAACAGATAGTCCTTCATTTACATGAAAACCGAACCGTGGCTCTTTCTTAAGATGCTTTGGTTCCTAATCAAACATTTTGCATTTAACAGTATTCTCCATGTTACATGGCTCCCACAGACCCTAAATCGTTCTTTTGGTTTCCCTCAAGATCCTCTTCAGAGTTTCATTTGGCTGATCATCAGATCAAAGCACCACACTTTAAGTGCCTCACCTTCAATGCATATCTGAGTTGAACTAGTTTGCTAAAATCCTGATACTATATTGTAGTAACAGAGTCCCTTTTGTCATATTTTTTAATATCACACCATATTTTTAGCTCAAATTAAAGAAATTTCTACAAGTATTTTCCACAAATTACTCTTTAATCCTGCACTTGCATCTAGAATGTACATGGGTATTGGTCACTGTTAGTCTCTTAATCTTCTAGTAAACATTGAAAAATGTGTAGATGTTAGATTGGGATAATTCCTCCCTCCTTGGAAAAAAAATTGTTAAAACCATGTGAATATGAAAGTGGATTTTCTGCTAACGAAGTGTAAACTGTCCTCACATATTTGAGACACTATCAGTTAGAAAGGAGTCCAAGTATCTTGTGATGACAAACTAAATAAGGAGCTAGATTTAAATGATAGAAGGTTAAAGATAAATGACTTCTACCAATAAAAATTTTTCAATGAAATGCATTGCCCTAAAGAGACTATCATATCATCAATTGTGTTTAAACTGAAGTTGATCACTTTCTCGTTGCTAAAAATTTCAAACTGATGTGAAAATCTGTCTCTGTCCCAATGCATCAGCTGGAGGTCCCAAATGGAGTTCTCACAGCCCAAAAAGTGGACTTTAAGACTTTTTGATAAGCATCACCAATGGAGCTTGGCGGCTCGCTTACCCTTGCTGTGCTTCAGTTTTCTTGGTTCTAAAATAAGAAAATCTACCTGGATAATTACCATGCCCCCTTGCAAGTAGAAAACTCTATAGACGTTCCTTCTCTTAAGTACATTTAGGCCATCTGTGCAAGAATCTGTTCTGAATATTGACAGATATTGGTGTTAAATAAATCAGTCTAAGGATTCCAACAGCCACATTTTCCATTGGGAAACTGGAGCAATTTTTATTTCATTTTCATTGTACTAATGACTTAAAAAATTAAATAATTTGGTCACCCATCTGCATGATAAAGGAAGGTTGACTCTTGAACAAATAAATGCCTAGCAAAGCCAATGAACCTCCGCCATGGAACATCTTCCTTTAGCCATCCTGACAGTATATTTCTGAACCAAATTGGCTTCAGGTCCTACTCAAGTTATGCCTGAATATAGGCATCTTGATTTGGTGTGTGTGTGTGTGTGTGTGTGTGTGTGTGTGTGTCCGTGCGCGCACTCATACGTGCGCACGTCAATCACAACATTTAACCATCAGAAACGATGATCTCACATTCCCCTCCCTCCTCTCAGCTCAGATTTTGGATTTGTCAAGTGACTGACTAAGTGTTAACAACCAGCAGATGGACTAGAAGGGCAGATGGGGTTGTTCAGGAAAGCAGCTAAGAAATTAAAATCACCAAGGATGGAGCTCATTATTACTCTTTCCAAAGGATATTATAGTTTTCTTACTGTTCAATCTGAGTTAAAGAGTAAAGCAAACAATAAAAGTCAATGCATTTGTTTATGTAGTGACACTTTTAAGGAAGGTAGTTGGGATTTTAAATAGAATTTATCTATTTGAAAATTGACATCATAGCCTTTCTTAAGACTTTAAGATGTTCATAGAGTTGGTTTTTTTTTTTTTTCATTTTTATAAAGTCTTTGAACATATCAACATACATCCCCATATATTGGGTGTGTATACTGTCACTTTATTCATTTAACCACTTCGTGTTCTATCTGCGTCAGGCCCTGTGCTTGGTGTTGAGGATACAGTGAACAGCAGTTCAACCTCCCTAAATTCAGGTACTCCCCTTGGAGCAAAAACAGAAACATCTGCATAACTATGCCATTCAGAACATTCAATGTGGAAGATTGCACATTTTATTTTAATAGTATTCCTCTTTCCTGTATTTCTGGGTCACCTCCTGAGGAAATGTTTTCAGAACCAGATTAGTAGCTCCAGAAGAAAATCTGTCTCATTAATTTGTAACCAACCTTATTTTTACCCTTAATAGTTTTGCCCTGTTTGCTATCAAACTCAGTTCTGAAAGACATTTGGTTACATGACACAGATTTTCATAATTGAGGTTGTTGAGAATAATTATGCTAAAGCAATATACTATGGTTTGGATTTGTTCGAGTGTATCCCCCAAGGTTCATGTGTTCGGAGTTTGGTCCCCAGGGTGGTGGCATTGGGATGTGGTTTGAAACATTAAGAAATGGAGCTACTGGGAAGTCCCTAGGTGAACTGGAAACATGCCTTCAAAAGGGATTAAAGTATTTCTGCTGTGACCCTGATTAGTGTTTACCAGAGAATTGCTATGAAAGCCTGCGTCCGGCCCACCCAGCCTCTCTTTTTTCCTATTTAATGATGTGTTCTCTTCCTCCTACATGTGTGCCCGTCATTGTCATCCACCATGAGGTGATACAGCCAGAGTGGGAGTGGAGGCTGTCCAAAGCCTGTGCAATGCTATTTGGACTTTCAGACCCCAAAACTGTGAACTAAATAAATGGCTTTTCTTTATAAGTTAGCCTGCCTCAGGCATTTCATTATAGCAACACAAAGTGAACTAATACGGAAGCAAAGAACACATAAAAGAGGACCTCTGGAAAGACTTTTATCAACGGTGGCAGCAAAATAGTACCCTTCCAAAGAGATTTCGGTTCTAATCATTAGAACTTGTGATTATATCACCTCATATGGAACAGATGACTTTACAAATGTGATTAACTTATGCATTTTGAAGTGGGTTGATTATCCCATATTATTTTGGTAGGTATAGTGTAATCATAGGGTCCTTATAAGAGTAAGGTACAGAGAAGGAGATGTAATGATGTAAGCAGAAGTCATAGATTTAAAGATGCTACCCTACAGGGCTTTAAGACAAAAGGAGGTCACTCTCAGGTGGCTCTAGAAGCTGAAAAGTTCCAGGAAATAGATGATCCTCTCAAGCTTCCAGAAAAATCCAGCCCTGCTAATAACTTGATTTTAGAACTTTTGAGTTCCAGAACTATAGAGTAATACATTTGTGTGTTTTCAAGCACTAATTTTTTGTCAATTTGCTATATTAGCAATAGGAAATTAATAGCACCTAAAATATTTTAAATGATGATATCAGCATTATGATATATTTGTATACATTTATTGCCTATGAAACTGTGTGGCAGTAAGATTTTACCCTACATGACTAGCTCAGACTAAGGAGGAAAGATCATTTAGTGTACTCTGTTCATGATTCCCGAAGCCACATCTGATTTAATGAGAGAGGATATGGCACTGCATTAGTGACCCTGCAAAAGGAACAGGACTAAGGACAGAGACCTGGATGTCTGT
Organism: Tamias sibiricus; assembly: GCA_025594165.1. NCBI lineage: Eukaryota > Metazoa > Chordata > Mammalia > Rodentia > Sciuridae > Tamias > Tamias sibiricus. The sequence continues at coordinate 41,172,435 of CM046671.1, forward strand.
CACACATTTGTCATCTCTGGTTATTAAGAAAGAGTATATTAAACCATTCTCTCAGAATCACAGAGTATTAAAGTAGTAAGCTTGAGCTTCCTATGTAGCAGAAGAAAAATTTAAACTTTATTTTAATAGAAAACCATATCAAAAATCACTTAAGAAACTACTAGTAGCATCAGGTCTAAAATTAAGTGTTGTTTACTTTCTGGAATTCTTTATGCAACATCTCAATCTGTTTTGGTAGTTCAATAGTTCAAGGAGACATACTACTGGTCAAAATAACTGAATTTCCTTTTCTCTTGGTAATTATCCTCTCTTGTGACCCAAGCATTCATTCAGTGTGCTTGCTCATGGTACCCAGTCTAGTGATCTATCCATGCTCCTCCTCTCTGCTATGTGGCACTCAACCTCTAATCCTCAGACTTCTCCCATACTTTCATCCCCTAACTACCTCAGCTACTGTTCAGATCATGTCTTGGGTCTCAAATAAAAGTTTTAAAGAAAGGAGACATAGAGATATAGTGACCTACAAATTTCAAAACTATTTTTAGGTAGACATTTTTGAAATAGTCTAAAAATACTAACAAAAGATTTAAATAATATGCTTATATAAAATCAGTACAGGTAATAATAACTGGTAATAAATAATAAATATTAGTCAGAAGCCTAATGGGTTTTCTGTAAGGCACTTGGGAATAATACTTTGGATACAAGAGGCAGGATTCATAGATTCATATTCTTGAGGAACTTGAAAATTTTCTAGTCATCTCTCACACATCATTGCTTGGTTGCAAATGGACCAAATCTGTTCACTCTGCCAGGCTCTTACCCCAAGGAACAGAGAGGCTCAGTTACAGCTGAAGGAAACACACCATCTCTTCAAGGAATCAGTGTAGACCCCCTACTCCCTTCTGACTAGTCCCACCCCTATAGAGAGAAGAGAACCAATGATTTCCTGGAGGAACACCATTATTTCACAGAGGAATAGAATGTAAGTTATTGGAAAGTTATAATCTAAAAACTGAGTATCTGAGTCTGAATTTTCCATTTGAGAAAGTTGTTTCACATTTTAAGGCTATTTTCTCATCTATAAATCAAGATGTATTATATTTCTGTCTCAAGAGATGAGGATTACATGAAATAATCTGTGGAAAGAATTCTAAGTAGCAGTGTGACTCAGAGTGGGCACTGAAATCTGGGAGCAATTAGTACCTTGATTACTATTATCATTAATATTAAAACTATTTCCCTATCCTCCTTTTCCATAACTGTGATACAATATGTCCAAAGTGAAGACTGCAGGAATAATAAAATATTAAGTTCTCTTTATCAGTCTTGGTAAATAATGTGACTATATTGTTGGTCACATTCCTCTTGCTTTCTTCACTTCTTGAAAATGCTCAAATGTACTAAAATATTGGCAAGCAGTCTCCCAGCCTGGCAGCAGAACAAGGGACTGTAATTCAATAAGACCTAAGAGGAGTACTGCTGAAAATATCTTGGAAATATATTCATCCCTGATAAATAAAGAGCAAAACACATAAAGACTATTCCCACTGCCCCTTCCTATCTGTGCTGAATACTACTTCATGAGGAGTGCTGTTTGAACTAACCACACTCCAACTGTGAACCATGAGGGGAAAACCAAGAGAACAGAAATGAGACCTCATTTGGTCAGAAGAGACAGGACTTACGTCTGTTATTGATTTGCCCTTCTTAACCTAGGATAAAACCAGGCACACCTGAAGTATAGTCCTGTAAGCCTCCAGCTACAGAAGATAGCCAATGGTGTATTAATCAACCACAAATGATTCATCTAAAAATCAACATGACAACTCACCTGACTATAGATACTTGGGTCTTTGAAGTCTATCCTGACAATATTCTATGGAAAATATATGTTTTCCTAAAATAGTGTCCTTTATGCTGTTTCTAAATTAAGGATTTGTCACATTATAGACCCATCTCAAATACATGAAAGAGAATATAGAGAAATCAATGAAGAAAAATCTAAACTGAGATGCAAGTGTTCATCCTATTTCTGAGAGAGTAGCACCCAGTCATGTCTACAGTATACCAGAGGACATAAGCTATTTTTGAGTAAGAAACTATTGTTCATGGGAAGCAGGTCAAAAAGAAAATGTTTTGAGCTATTAACCTCTGTCCCCAATTTCCAGACTTTTTTATAACTTAAGCATGCCCCCAGACCCAGATAATCTTGTGTCACACATGCATACATCCTTACAACTCTAGCACTCACATATCTACTTTGAAATATAACTCTGGAAATCTCTCCATAAGACATGATTTACACTAGTGTAAAGTGGAGTCATAAAGTGCATCAGGAACATTTCAACCAGAGTAAACAACTCATTAACCACTATTAGCAGGCAGTCTCACCAGACACTCAGGAAAGAGACTTCTCCAGCAGAACCAGCTTCCAGGAAGCTCCCCAGTTCTGATGACTTTGCACCAGCATATCTCAGCTTCTCAGTACCACCCTCTGCTTCCACATAACCATACTCAGGTGACCTCCTTTTAGTCATTGTGACGTTTTATCTGGTCTCAGCAAGTACACAACTGAGTATTTCTATAAGTCAGCATTCATTTATTTAAAATATATTTATAGCTCTTGTCTTTATCTTAAAGTAGGTGTCCCATGACTAACAGTTTGGTCTGGCATATAAAAGAAACACTTCAGGGAAGGTATGGCAGAGGTGGGGAGAGCTTAGGAGTGTTATTCTGTCCCACGTGTAATAGGTCCTATCACAACCAGCAGCTGTTCAATTATAGGTGAGCACTTGAACTCCAATGGTGAGCTGAAGGAACAGAGGTAAGCCAGTAGCAGAGCCAACAGCTAATGTCACGGGCACTTCTCCCCTTCTCTGCATTGCCTCTAGAAGGATTTATTGTATTGATTAACAGTTTTTATTGGAGACTTCAATTCCATCCAAAGGCTGCTGGGAAGGCTTTCAGACAAAAATATATGATGACAACTTGTCAAAGAAATGTCAGAAAATAAACACTTGGGAACCTCCGCTTTTGGTGATAGTATGTGAGACAAAATGTAGTTCAATTCTTTATCAGAAGAAAATTGGAAAAACTAAAATTTTAAAAACATCTGCCTTAAAGTACTAAGGAGTTTAAACAAGACAATTATCAGGCCAAAAGAAAAAGCCAGATTTTTTGGATCCTTTTCCCTTGACGGTAATAGAAGATTGAGTAAAGCCAAAGAAAGTTGAAGTAAGAATAATAAAGTTATATAAATTAATAAAACAATTAATTTTAAGAGTTTAGAAGCTTTATTGCAAGCATAATAAAAGTTCTAATACACTACTTTATATCAATATTTTTAAAAATGTTAATAAAATGAAAAAAAAAATAATAGGAAAAGTTTCCAAAACTGATACAAAAGGAAATAAAAATATAAAAATTTACAAAACTACTAAGGACGTTAAATATGTATGTTTAAATGTTTCCATATCAAAAACTCTAGGTTATTTTCAGCAAATTCTTCAATTTATTTGACTAAATTTTATTTCATCAGGTAACATTATGTCTGTTGAATATAATAATTTTAAAATGTATTTGGATTTTGTCTTTGTTCCCCCTTTATTTTTGTGTAATTCATTTTTATTGTTTTTTAGTACATATATATATATTAGTATATATTTTAGTATATATATATTCTTTTCTAAAAATATACATATATTCATGTTATTTTCTTTCTTTTTTTTAAGCATTTCATCTTGTTGGTTTTTTTTTTTTTTTTTTAACTGATGTATTAGGAAGAAAAAACAAAACAACAAACATGGTCCTTCACCTTAAATAGTTTATAAAACACTATTTTGCATGAATGGTCAATTTATGGTAAATCATTATGTAGTACATCTTTGTCTACACACTTTTATTTACGTGTGTGACATTTCACAGCAACAACAAAAAAGTTCATGGAAAGAGTAAATAATTCATAGAGTCTGGCAGGCTCCCCTCTTTCTTCGCTTATCTCCACACCATTTGTTGCTGTCCTCTGTTTCCTCACACTCCAACATAACTTCCACTATGCTAGAACATAATTATTTATTTATCTGGATGTTATCTACAATGGACTCTTGAGTTCTTTGTGTCAAGACTGCATTTCAGTGTATTTATTGCCTAGTGTCTGCCACATGATATCGCTCTGTAAATATTTGCTGAACAAACAAATGTTTTCTGGCCAATGTTTGTAATAAACCTCATAGCATCTACATAACAACCACTTATTTTTTCATTACACCTGGCTAATTATGAGGCAAACTGATGGAGTACCTATCTCTAGCCTGTGCAGAGATACGATGTGATTTCATGACAAGCATTTGGCCAGATTTCAGAAAGCACATTTATGCACAGTTACGAACACTTAACTTTTTTCCTAACTCTCTTCAGCTAAAATAACCTCAGCTAGAATTTGGACATAACATGGCTTCCTAACCAGAAATGAAGAACTGGATTAGGAAAATAATTTGACAAAACTTTTGGTGTCATCCAAAGCATAGTACAGGTGTGATCGTGGGGTGCAAGTTAGCAATCTAGAGGCTATAGCCAGCTGCAGCACAACTCAACTTTGAGTTAGCCTTCAGTTATTATTACCTTTAACACAGCAGGTCCTGAGCCAGATAATGGGAATATGACATTGAGGATTAAGGACTGGTTGACCCAGACTTCTGAGTGACCACATCCTTTCTCCCACTGAAACCTCCGGAAAGCCTTTTGCTCTGACAATACCAAATCCATGAAGCGTTTACTGTAATGTCCCATTTATACAAGAAATCTTCTCCTTCTAACTCAGCACCACATGTTACTCTCTTCCAAATAGAAACAAATCTTATCAATTCAAAAAATCTTTCCACTTAGGCTGCTCACACTTCCAGCTCACATGCTCAGCCCTCCATCTCCACCCGGGGCCTCCTTGTTATGCATGCTGGGTACTGGGGCATTATTGACAGTGCTATATTGGTGTTCAATGTGATGCAGACCTGCTTCCTGATGGATTGAGGCCACGAGAGAAAATACCAAAAGTCTAAAACTCACCACATAAATCAGAAACTACATCATGCTGTGACTATGATAAATAGATCTGAAAACATCTACCAGGGAAAGTTTAGAAGAATCTTGGGGCACTGTGTTATACCTGAATTAAAAGGCAGCTTTGCCAAAATGAACTTTTCTCTAGGCCAGTATGCTTGTTGTTTTATGTTTAAAAAACAAGTGCAGCAAAACCCCAATGAAGACTTGAAGAGATCTTGCTATTGAAAATTAGGATGCATTTTTTTTCTTCTATATTTTTTATTGGTGCATTACAATTACATTTAATGGTGGGATTGGTTGTTACATATCCATCCATGCATATGATACAAAAATATAATTTGACCAATAGTATTCTGCAGTATTTCCCTTTTCCCTGCACTGTTCCCCTATCCCCCCAGTCCCTTTCCTCTACACTACTAATTTTCCTCTGATTTTCCTGAGATACCACCACCACCTTTCTTTTACCCAGGATGCATTTTGCAAAAGGGTTGCTATCATAGTAGGCAGATAGGACAGAGGCGCTATTTATCACAGGATTAATAGATGCTTTATAGGCCTAGAGTGTTAGTCAATTTTTTCTTTCTTAGTACCAGCTTTCTTTCTTCTTTTTTTTTTTTTTTTTTTTTTTTTTTTTTTTGGTACCAGGGATTGAACTCAGGGGCACTTGACCACTGGGTCACATCCCCAGCCCTTTTTTGTATTTTATTTAGAGACAGGGTCTTACTGAGTTGCTAAGTGCATCGCCATTGCTGAGGCTGGCTTTGAACTCGCAATTCTCCTGCCTCAGCCTCCCAAAGTGCTGGGATTACAGGCGTGCACCACCGCGCCCGGCAGTACCAGCTTTCTTTTATCTTTATATTTTGACTGATACTCCTATCAGATTCAGAGAATAGCACATTAAAGATTGTTCAATATTCTGACTAGTTAAATATTTTATTTTTGCTAGTTATTATTTGAAAGTGCCACGTGAGGTCCCTGAAATGAGTTCTGAAGGCTTAAAATTATGGAAGCAAATGAGTGAGTTGAAATGACAGAATATTTAGAAGTTCACATTGATACTATTAAACTCATTTCAGATTTTGATCATAAATTTGTCTCATTTTTAGACAAGCTCACTCTATTTTTTTCAAATTGATGATCATGAGTTCATGGATAAAATGGGTACATTGGGATTGTTCTGGGGATAACAGCTTCCAAGCTATAAAATGGTTCCTTCTATTACAATGATCTGGAGAAAAATCATCTGTTGAATTAGAAGACCCATGCCCTGTACAGGAAGTCTTCCCTTATCAAACTGAGGAAGCATTTTTAAGTTTCTTATTTGTTAGAAATTGCACCATAGTAATAGAAACAATCAATGTAGGCATGTACACAATGGAACTGCTTTCTTAATTACCATAAGATATGGACTCAATTTCCTGGTTTACAAAAGAACACTGCTGTCTTGTATTCTATTTATATAAGGTTATTATCTAAATAAAATATACTACTTACAGTGTATGGCAATGTGACTGACGGTCTAGCTGTGAAGTAAAAGGGACTGGTGTGATCATGAGCAAGTTACGTTAATTTCCACTCAGTTTTCTTTTCTAGATAGTAGAGCTAGTAGAGCTACAAATAGGACTTATTTCATGAAGTTAAAATAAAATCATTCATATAAAATGTCCATGCAATTCCTTACACAATGTAAGAGCTCAAAAAATGCCAAATTACATTACACTCATTGCTGTTATAACTCTGAGTGTATTACCACATGCAAACATAAGGCAAAGCACTCTACAAGAGAGATCAAGGTGAACATTAAACAGTGGCATCATTTAAGTCTGTCACCCATCCTCCCTTCAGTGCCAACATCTGATACTAAAGAGATTAAGAAGAGCACATTAGCCAGGTACGGTGCAATCCCAGAGGCTCAGGAGGATGAGACAGGGGGATCACAAGTTCAAAGCCAGCCTCAGCAAAAATGAGGTGCTAAGCAACTCAGTGAAACCCTGTCTTTAAATAAAATACAAAATAGGGCTGGGGATGTGGCTCAGTGATTGAGTCCCCTTGAGTTCAATTCCTGGTACACCCCCGCCCCCCCCCCAAAAAAAATAGGGCACACTGCTGGGAAAACACCAAAGCAAAACCCCAAAGAAGTCAGGTAGCCTGGAGTCAGATGCTGGAAAAGCAAAGCCTTTGTGTGTCAGGTGTGACTCATAATGCAATCAAAGGAAGCAATAAAGAGTTGCACTGAAAAACATTTAATCATATTAAAATTTATCCAAACAATGCAAATATTGCTTAAATAATTAATAGCCTTTAATACTTAGCTATAATTTCATCAAGGAGTAAAGAGTATCAAGGCAAGGAAATGCCTGCATTTGTGGATATCTCCTTGAATTCAAGATACATGGTTACAGAGGTGAAGCTATGTCTCAACTGGGTGATTCATGGACACAAAAATCTTGTTTCCAAAGAGTCTCATACAGGTTCAATACAGTATGTGAAGCAATTACCTATATGCATTTGGGAAAGGATTGGAAAATGTAACATTTTAAAAGCATTAACACTTTAACATTTAATTTTGTTAATTATGTATCTATTCTTGGAGAAATCCCCACCCCCACCCAAATCCTTCCCGATACTACCACCATCACCAACCTCACCCTCTTCATCATCCTACTAGGTTTTGAAAAGCCAAGCCTCAAACAAGTCTTATGTTGCTTTTGTTTGAGTTGTTATTTTTGTCTATTTAATTTTATTTTTAAATGACCTAACTTCTGTACATATTTATGAGGTGCAACATAATGCTGTGATTCATGTAAACATTGGGTAATTTTATTAATATCTCACCTTAAACTTTTGCTATTTCTTTTTGATATGTACACAGCTTTTAATTGCTGTGACCAAAATATCTAACAAGACAACTTAGAGGAGGGAAAGTTTATTTTACGCTTATGATTTCAGAGGTCTCAGTTCATGGTTGACTTGACTCCATTACTGGGCCTGGAATGAGGCAGATATTGAAGGATATGGTAGAGGAAAGTTACGCACTTTATGGCAGCTGAAAAACAGCAAGAGAAAGAGAGAGAAAAAAGCTCTCTCTCCCCAATAGCATAACCTCAATGACCCTTCCCACAGCCACACTCCACTTGCCTACAGTTACCACCCAATAATCCACTGAAATTACCAAACAAAATAGATTAATCCACTGATGAGGTTACAACTCTGATAATTTAATCATTCCACTCTGAACATCCTCACATTGTCTAACCTGAACTTTTTTTTTAATACCTTTATTTTATTTATGTGGTGTTGAGGATCAAACCCAGGGCCTCACACATGTGAGACAAGCGCTCTACCGCTGAGCCATGGCCCCAACCCCTCCAACCTGAACTTTAGAAGGAACACCTCATATTTAAATCATACCAGTACATTAAAAATCTTCTTTTCTGATTATTTTGAGGTATACAATCAGTAACTGTTTACTATATTCACCCTACTATGCCATATAACACCAGTACTTCTTACTCCTATTGGCCAACCTGTCCAACTGAGATTCCTCTACTGCTCCAGTATATCTAATAACCACTCAACTTTTATCAACCTTTTTTTAATTTAATTTATTTTGTTATACATGCTTGCAGAGTGCAATTCCTTTCCTATTACATACAAAGAGCACAGTTTTCCAAGTCACTGGTTTTACACAAAGTATTTTCACACCATTTGAGTTTTTATACATGCACTTAGTGTATAGATATCCAACTCTTTCTGCCATTATTCCTATCCCCTTGCCCCCTCCCCTCCTCTCCCTTCCCTTTGTTCTATTTAACATTCCTTCATTCCTCTCATCCCCCCTCCCTTGCCACTATAATTCAGTATCATCATAGCAAAGGAATCAATCGACCTTTGGTTTGTTGGGATTGGCTGACTTCACTTAGTGTTATTTTCTCCAACTCCATCCATTTACCTGCAAATGCCATGATTTTATTCTCTTTTAGTGCCTAGTAGTCAACTTTTACTCCCAACTTTTATTAGATCAGTTTTTCAGTTTTCACATATAAGTGGGATCGTGCTACATTTGTCTTTCTGTGCCTGACTTGTTGCATTACCTGTAATGTCCTCTAGATCTGTCCATATTGTCACAAATGACTGGATTTCATGTTTGTTTTTTTTTAATAGTCAAATGCTATTCCATTGTGTTTATTTACCACATTTATCTGTAGATCTGTTGATGGACATTGAGGTTGATTCCATATTCTGGCTATTGTGAGCAGTGCTACAATAAACATGGGAGTGCAGATGTCTCTTTGACATGCTGATTTTATTTGATTTGAGTACATACCCAGTAGTAGGATTGCTGGAGCCTATGGTAGCTCTATTTTTATTCTTTTGAGAAACATTCATACTGTTTTGTCATAATTACTGTACTAATTTATGTTCCCACCAATAGTGTATGAACCTTTCCTCACATCCTCATCAAAATTTGTTATTTCTTGTCTTTTCCATACTATCTATTCTAACTAATATCAGATAGTTTTTCATTGTGGCTTTGATTTGCATTTCCCTGGTGATTAGTGATGTGGTGCATTTTTAGTATCACTTATTTTGAGAAATGTCTATGCAGATCATTTGCCTATTTTTTAATTGGATGTTTTTATTTTGTTTTTTCAGTTTGCTTTGATATTTTTGCCCCTGAGAAATTTCTATTTGTTATAAAATCTGAATATTAACTCTTTGTCAGTTGCATAATGTATAAATATTTTCTCCTATTCTGTGGGTTGTCTCTGTTGGTTGTTTCTTTTGTTCTGCAGAAGCTGTTTAGCTTATATAATTGCATTTGCCAAGTTTTCCTTTTGTTTCCTGTGCTCTTGTGGTCCTATCCAAAAAAATCCTTGCCCAGGATTATGTCCTAAAGCATTGCTCCTATGTTTTCTTCTAATGGTTTCATAGTTATGATTTTTGTTTTGTTTTTGTTTTGTTTTGTTTTGTTTTTCCTTTTTGTGGTGCTGAAAACTCAACCCAGGTCCTCCCACAGGCTAGGTAAGCACACTACCACTAAAATACTTCCCATCCCTTCTGGGTCTATTTTTTAACAGGCTATTAACTCTCTCTGAAAGCAATTGTGGATAAAGAAGGGAATATTTTAATGACTTAAGGGAAAAGCTCATTTGGTCATGGGATGAAATGGACACTAGAGCTTTAAATGGAAAGGCCCAGATGTCTAGAAACCAATCCAAGAGAGTTCTCCTAGAACAGAGTCTATAGTATGAGATGTACCCACACAATAGACTGAGTAAAGGGCGTGTATGAGGGACATGTTTTAAATGTCAGGGAGGAGATCAAGCTGAGGAAAACGCCAGTATTGGCAGTTTCATCCAAAATTGGAATTAGTGCCTCTACTAAGAGCCTGTTCATTTAGCCAGGAGGCTCCCTTCAGCCTAAGTAAGAACAGCAACTGCTTTGATGTGGAATGGCTTCTCCCCACCTCATTTGACCTAGTGATAATGTTTCTCCACAAAGCCCCAAAGATACATATCAAGTTGTTGAAGAGATAACAATTCATGCTACTGAATGAACAAGGGGTTGAAGAAGACATCAAAGAGGAGATCAAAAAATTCCTAGAGGTAAATGAAAACACAGATACATCATATAGAAATCTCTGGGACACTATGAAGGCAGTAGTAAGAGGAAAATTCATTGCACTGAGTTCATTACTTAAAAGGAAAAAAAAAAAAAAAACAACAACAACAAATAAATGACTTAGCATCACACCTCAAAGCACTAGAAAAAGAAGAACAGATCAACACCAAGAGTAGCAGAAGACAGGAAATAATTAAAATCAGAGCAGAAATTAATGAAATTGAGACTAAGGAAACAATTCAAAGAATTGACAAAACTAAAAGTTGGTTCTTTGAAAAAATAAACAAAATCGACAGACCCTTAGTGATGCTAATGAAAAGAAGAAGAGAAAAAAATCAAATTACTAACATTTGTGATGAAAAAGGGAATATCACAACAAACACCTCAGATATACAAAATATAATTAGAAATTACTTTGAAAACTTGTACTCTAACAAAATAGAAAATACTGAATGCATTGACAGATTTCTAGAGTCATATGATTTGCCTAAACTGGATCTGGAGGCTATACACAATTTAAACAGATCAATTACAAGCGAAGAAATAAAAGATGTCATCAAAAAGCTACCAACAAGGAAAAGTCCAGGACCTGATGGGTTTACAACTGAGTTCTACAAGACTTTCAAAGAAGAATTAATACCAATGCTCTTCAAACTATTTCAAGAACTAGAAAAAGAGGGAGCTCTTCCAGAATCTTTCTATGAGGCCAATATTACATTAATTTCAAAGCGAAGCAAAGATGTATCCAAAAAAGAAAACTTCAGGCCAATATCTTTAATGAACATAGATGCAAAAATCCTCAACAAAATTCTGGCAAATCGGATAAAAAAACATATCAAAAAGATAGTACACCACGATCAAGTGGGGTTTATTCCAGGGATGCAAGGCTGGTTCAATATTTGGAAATCAATAAACATAATACATCACATCAACAGACTTAAAGATAAAAATCATATGATTGTCTCAATAGATGCAGAAAAAGCATTTGACAAAATACAGCACCCCTTTGTGTTCAAAACACTAGAAAAACTAGGAATATCAGGAACATATCTCAACATTATAAAAGCTATTTATGCAAGGCCCAGAGCTAACATTATCTTAAATGGAGAAAAATTGAAAGCATTTCCTCTAAAAACTGGAACAAGACAGGGATGCCCCCTTTCACCACTGCTATTTAACATAGTACTGGAAACTCTGGCCAGAGCAATTAGACAGACGAAAGAAATTAAAGGGATCCACATAGGAAAAGAAGAGCTCAAATTAGCACTATTTGCTGATGACATGATAATATACCTAGAAGATCCAAAAAACTCTACCAGAAAACTTTTACAACTAGTAAATGAATTTGGCAAAGTAGCAGGATACAAAATCAATACCCATAAGTCAAAGGCATTTTTATACATCAGTGACAAAGCCTCTGAAAGGGAAATGATGAAAACTACCCCATTTACAATAGCATCAAAAAAATAAAATAAAATACCTGGGAATCAACTTAACAAAAGAGGTGAAAGACCTCTATAAAGAAAATTATAGAACACTAAAGAAAGAAATCATAGAAGAACTCAGAAGATGGAAAGACATACCTTGCTCTTGGATAGGTAGAGTCAATATTGTCAAAATGTCCATACTACCAAAGGCATTATACAGATTTAATGCAATTCCAATCAAAATTCCAATGTCATTTTTCAAAGAAATAGAAAAAGCAATCATGAAATTCATCTGGAAAAATAAGAGACCCAGAATAGCCAAAGCAATCCTGAGCAAGAAAAGTGAAGCTGGGGGCATCACCATACCGGACCTTAAATTATACTATAGAGCAATAGTAACTAAAACAGCATGGTATTGACACCAAAACAGACAGGTGGACCAATGGTACAGAATTGAGGACACAGAGACTAATACATATAATTTCAGTTATCTTATATTAGACAAAGGTGCCAAAAATGTACAGTGGAGAAAGGATAGCCTCTTCAACAAATGGTGCTGGGAAAACTGGAAATCCATATGCAACAAAATGAAATTAAACTTGTATCTCTCACCATGCACAAAACTCAAGTCAAAGTGGATCAAGGACCTAGGAATTAGATCTGAGACAATACGCCTAATAGAAAAAGTAAGCTCCAATTTCCAACATGTCGGATTAGGCCCCAAGTTCCTTAATAAGAATCCTGTAGCGCAAGAACTATAACCAAGAATCAATGAATGGGATAGATTTAAGCTAAAAAGCTTCTTCTCAGCAAAAGAAACATTCAGTGAGGTGAATAGAGAGCCAACTAATTGGGAACAAATATTTAATACATGCACATCGGATAGAGCACTAATTTCTAGAATATATAAAGAACTCAAAAAACTTTGCACCAAAAAAGCAAATAACCCAATCAATAAATGGGCTAAGGAACTGAAAAGATACTTCTCAGAAGAAGATATACAATCAATCAACAAATACATGAAAAAATGCTCAAACTCTCTGGCAATTAGAGAAATGCAAATAAAAACTACTCTAAGATTTCATTTCACCCCAGTCAGAATGGCAGCTATCAAGAACACAAACAACAATAAATGTTGGAGAGGATGTGGGGAAAAAGGCACACTCATACATTGCTGGTGGGACTGCAAAATGGTGCAACCAGTATGGAAAGCAGTATGGAGATTTCTTGGGAAAATGGGAATGGAACCACCCTATGACCCAGCCATCCCACTCCTGGGTCTGTTCCCAAAAGACTTAAAAACAGCATATTACAGTGACACAGCCAATTCAATGTTTATAGCAGCACAATTCATAATAGCTAGGTTGTGGAACCAACCTAGATGTCCCTCAGTAGATGAGTGGATAAAGAAAATGTGGTATATATACAAAATGGAATTTTACTCAGCAATAAGAGAGAATAAAATAATGGCATTTGCAGGTAAATGGATGAAGTTGGAGAATATAATGCTAAGTGAAATTAGTCAATCTCAAAAATCCAAACACCAAATGTTTTCTCTGATATAAGGAGGTTAGTTCACAGTGTGATTGGATGGGGGTACATAGGATTAGAGGAACACTAGAATGGTCAAAGGAAAGGGAGGGCAAGGGAGAGAGCAGGGGGGGGAAAGGGGGGAAAATGGTGGTTGAATGAGATGGATATCACTATCCTAAATGCATGATTAAAGATCTGAATGGTACTTATATACTTTGTATACAAGCAGTTGTATGTAAAAAGATGATATACTTGTGCATTATGAATAAGTAAATAAATAATCTAAAAAAAATAAATAAATCAAAAAAAATTTGATCAAACAAGCTTAAGTAAACCTAAATTAGTTTATTCTCTCTATAGAAATTATTAGAAGACAGTTGTCACATGAAGAAGCCATCAAAGGATACACAGCCAAAAAGTGTAAGAATATTTTTATTATAGAGCCATGTCAGCCATTAACTAATAAAAATTTGATAATAAAAAAAGCAAATTATTTTCCTAATCCAGAAAAACCTTTCCATGGAGGTAGTAGAAAAAGCATTTTTCTTAATTGAGTAACCATTAAACCAATATGTAATACACATCACAAACAGTTTACTAAGAGATAATAAATACAGAAAGAAAGAAATCTTACCCTTGTATATAGCCAAAGAGATGGCTCCCCGTCTTTGAGAAAAACATTCTAGCTCAATATAGTTGGCTGGAGACTTATTTAGTTTCTATAAGTAACATAAATTTCAAAGAAAGTGGAAGAAATCACAAGTTTTCTGAAGTAAGTACTTTAACAAAAAAAGATGGGTAAGACATGTCTTTCCTTTAATTTGACTAAAAGAATTAAGCATTCATGGTTAATTTTTATTTCTTCTTACAAAATATATAGGGACCCTGCATCTGATGCAGTGGTGGAGAAAAATTTCCTTGCTGACACTCATGGTTGATGTGAAGAACATGGCCAAACTCTCCCACTTAGGAGAGCAACACACTGGGAGCCAGTCCAGTGAAGAGAATAGAAATACTTGGTTAGTAAAATGCTGTGGAAAAAGTAATGATCAGGTCTGGGGGTGTAACTCAGTGGTGGTGTGCCTTCCTAGCATGCCTGAGCCCTGAGTTCAATCCCCAGTATAAGAAAACATAAACACACACACACACACACACACACACACACACACACACACACAAATAATAATAATAAGAAGAAGAAGAAAAAAAAATTGACATGTGGTTTAAATAAAGCTACACACACATAATGCATTTAGTGCCCAATATCATTGCTTTGAGTCATTAAGGAAAAAATAGCAATGTGATTATTTCACTCTTGATGGTAAATTTGCTCTCTCTCACATGGTAGATTCACAAACACTTCTTTCCTGCCTGAACTGGATTCAGAGACACCACCTCTAACCCACCAATGCATGGGAATTGAAACTGTAAATCACAGCACTATGAGCTGGTTATGCAAACCAAATGAGTCCAAGGATGGTGGAATGGGCTTCTAAAGTTAAAGTGAAGTATTACTGCTCCTGGAAATAAAATGAATAGTAATAATTCTAAGAATGGTTATTCCAAAAGATCCCTATTAGGCTTCCAAATGTGTTATATAGACATCTATTAAAAGATGAACATTGGAATGGGTGCTGTTCCCTGAGAATGTTGATTCAATGGGCTTGTAGAGGCAGGCTGGGAAAGGGTTGGAGAAGCATTTCTTATTTATTTATTTATTTATTTATTTATGTACGTACCGGGAATTGAACTCAGGGACACTCAACCACTGAGCCACATCCCCAGCCCTATTTTATATTTTATTTAGAGACAGGGTCTCACTGAGTTGCTTAGTGCATTGCTTTCACCAAAGCTGGCTTTGAACTTGTGATCCTCCTACCTCACCCTCCTGTGCCACTGGGATTACAGGCATGTACCACCACACCCAAAGCATTTCTTATTTTAATGCATTTTTTTCCTCATAGATAATACATAAAATAGTAAAAGTTATTTATATCTAGGTGACTATCTTTGAAACATGGTTTATTATCTTTCATAAGCGCTTATGGCCATTGAAGAAGACAGTCCCTCCTAGCCTGCTGTGGGGGCTCTAATTATAGCCCAAACTATCTATGTGTTAATATAGAGTTAAACTTCTTTTTTTTTCTCTGCCTGTCTTAAAATTCAAACATCTGGTTTGATTTCATTCTTTTATAATATAGCACTTACAATCAAGTCACAAACCTGATTTGTGAAATTTATTGGGAAAAAAAAGAACTTTCAGGATACATCCTCAAATTAGTCATATAATCTAACTTCTGTATCTTGTCTATTTCTAAGATTCTAAGTAATTAAATTTATTTTTTGAATAGTGACCCTAGAGGTTTGAAAAGTATTTGAACTGTTAATTATATTGTCAATGATATTTAACAGAACTTTAGTGGTACATTAATTCCATTGCACCCTATTTATTGAAAAAATCCTAATCTGAATATGATTTCTTAAATTTTGATTAAGCAGGATATTCCATTGACCATAATATTCTTCCTTTACAAATTTCTGAAAAACAATGATACTTACTATTCAGAATACTTTGGGTTATATTAATAAAACATAAAAATGTGTTGTCTAGGCTTTTCATTCAAACTGATACCTGGGAATAGTCTGGTAGATTGACACCATACAAATGCTATGGTGCATACAAGGATAGTCAATCAGTCTTTCCATGGCCCACAAATTGTAAAAATGCCTATACATCAGCCACCAGGAAAAATTTAAATATTTGTCCTATTGATTCACTACACCCAATGTTGACCAAGCAGCATGCCACATTGTCACCCACTAGAAAAGATATATTTGTGTTCCTATGAAAGTGTATGCCAGTAACAAAGAGTATGCAAGGTAGTTTGTAAATATACCAGCAATATCCCAGCTTCTACCAGATGGCTAATGCAAGGCTGTGCTTAGCTCACTTTTAATAAACCTTTTAAGAACAGCAAGTCTGGGCTTCATAAAAGAGCAGTTGGCTATTGCCAATGATGAAAGGACTAGGTACATATTCAAGGTTGGTCTAAGTGGCTCTTTTGGAGTGCTTCTTCATAAATGGCTTTGTGGATACCCATTGGAACTTACCTCATGGACAAATTGTAATGTTTCACAATAGTTCATCACATTCCTAAGATGAATGCCCCAGGAATAAAAGTCTGCTTGTGACAAATGCCCTTTTCCACCTGTGCTTCAAACAGGAAGGAAAAAAATAATAATGAATCTAAATGCATTTCAGAAATACTGCATTCAGTCCCATGACAACCCAAATATACTTAGAAGATAAAACATTCTGTCTTAATACAGGAAGAGCTCTTTCAAAGAGGGATGGAATTCAGGCTTTAGAAGTTACTTTTTAAATTAATCTAATACAAGTTATCAATTATGTTGCCTCCATGTTTTACTCTAGATGTTCAGCCTAAATGTGAACTTGAGCAAATCTGAGAGTCAAATCTTAGTAGTAGAGCCAAATCTCAGAAATCTCTGTAAACTACATGATGAAACCTGGAAATGCTACAGCCACAAATGTCAGTAGCACTTCAAGATCAGACTGTGTGGGCAGATCATAGAGAACAGGCAGAACTTAACCCCTATTCTGCATGTGTATTATCCTCTAGAGAAAAGTCTCCTAATAAGGATGTGTACGACACTTGTTCACTACATGGTAAGAAATCTAGGACAGAAGACATGGGAAAAAACACTCAGTTACATTTAGAAATCTTAATGTCACTCACTGGCAAAATCCTAGGGCTGGTTATAAAACATAAATTTTAAACATAATTATTGGGAACCAAGATAAATTAATTAAGAAAAGTCAGGCAGAACACATTGTGGTAGAAGCTAAAACACTGAGACATGACACTGTGCTCATCAGAACTGTATTTGAGCCCTGATTCCAGCATACCCTAAATGTCTAAACTTGGGCAAGTTAAGTTATTGAGCATCCCAAGCCTCATTTTCTTCATATGTGAAGGTTGATATATTAACTGCAGTTGTGTTCAGAATTCATGTTACAATAAGCTAATGATTGTAAAGGATATGACACAGTGTTCCTTCTTACTTTGTGGGGATAATTACTATTAATGTGTAAAAGAGTTCAAGAAAGGAGAGTCCAGGGAGAGGAATACTTGTGAAAGAGCTGAAAGAAAACTTGAACTGTTGGGGGCTGATTAACATTTATACCAAGTCATTCAGGATCCCAGAAAAAATGGGAGGGTGACTCATGCTATTATTCCTACTTCATAGAAGTGCTACTTAGACACTAAGAGCTCTCTTAGCCAAGCCTATCATACAAGTTAGGGGTTGATATTTGCCTTTGCCTGCTTCCAAATTACAACCATTATATAACATACTGGCCTGTACTGTGAACCCATAATTTAAAATGCCACCAAAATGTCATTACTAAAAAGTCTTGCTAGCTCTGAAATCTAAGGAGTCTGGAACAAATGAGAAAAACAATCAGAAAGGATTGATAAATGTTAAGCCAAAAGAGAATATAGGGTTCAGGAGTTTGGGTGGTATTTTCTTCTGGAAAGATAATCCATTTTACTAGGATAGATCTGTGATATCTGCTTTCCAAAAAGTAGACAAATAAAAAAATGTTAGCTTGGCTATATTTATTTTTCTCATTATCCTCAAAAAAGTGTTCAGTTCAGAAAATCACGAGCTTGGGGTAGCTTGCTATTAAATCCAGTTTTATCCTCTGATGATAGTTTCTTCTGTTTTAATATAGAAAAGAAAGCTTTGGTGATCATGGTTACACAACATAAATATTGAGGCCACATGCTGTCCCCTGCTGTCATTCAGGAGTTCATTTGTTCACAGCTCACCTACTTTGCAACATCTGATTGCCTCAATTACCAGCTAACAGTGATTCCCTGAACAGGGATACTCTTCCATTAACTTCTGACGGAAGTAACTTGCTCAGAAGCTCCTCCCTATCTATCAATCATAATGAGTTAGATCACTTTCCAAATGCATTCCTGCAGTGAGAACTCATTCAAGTGTCAAAGCACGCTTCTAATTGCAAAGTTAATTTTTACGCTGGTAGACTTGAAAAGTCCAAGGATTAAATTTGATTCCCTCAATGCTACTAAAATTTAAAAGTCCAGAACTTTCCATGAATGCAGAGAGACCCCTAGAAGGGGCATCATAAGTCAGAGTAGAATCTGAAAAAGACTCAATGACTGTTTCAGGGGTGGGGATTGAAGGTAACCATGGATGATGTAAGAAGTAAACTGTCCCTGTTCCCCAAGCATAGTGAAGAAATTCACATCCTCAGAATAAAACAGTGTAGGAGACTGACTACCCAGTATAGAGAAAGAAAGTCACATCAACAGGCTGTATCCTCCATGTGGGGGGTGGGTAATTCCCAGAGGTTTCCCATCTGAAGGAGGAAAGAAAATAGGATGCATGCACATGACTTAAGTCATACCTGCTGGGAGGAGAAATACATGCTGAGAAAGCCATGTGAGTGTGTGTGTGGAGGGGGGGACTTCAGAACAGAAAGGAAACTCCTCCCAAAAAGGCTTGCTCCTAGCTCAGGGGTTAGAAGAGGTTGTGCCTGCCTCCACATGACCCTGTCCTCACTCAGACCTGCCAGCGCTAACCTCCCTTGTCAGCCAGGTCTGCACTAATAGCAAGCAACAGCATCCATCATCAGAAAGAAGACTCCTGTTTCAATTCCCTAAGGATTCTCACCCCACATGGCACCGCCATCCTCTTTATTTCCCCTTAGCACCACTTGTAGTTTCTTTGCTAACCAGTTCCTTCCTGCCTATAGCCGAGTCACACTGGGTCTTCCCAGCTCTACAATCCAGGACTACCTACCTTTGACTCCCTTTACCCCTGGCACATGTCAATTTGTTTTTTAAGCCTCCATTCCAGAATAATCTCCAGAAAGCCTTTATTGACATCAGCCCACCCCTGCACATTGGGACTGGACAAAAAGCCCTTCCTCTCTGTGTCCTTGTCACTGTCACTTTAAATTCACTTGTATCTTTTCCTTGAAACCTGGCCTCCTTGAGGGCAGGCAGGGAATGTGCATGATCATCATCTCAACCCTCTTGTGTCTGGCAAGTGAAAAGATAGTAAAAAGTAATCACCTGTTCCTGTACCACCCTGAGGGTACAAGACTGGTGGCCAGGGAAGCCTCTGTCTCATGAATGAGTGGAATCTGCACTATTTTCATTATACAGATAGTCTCCAAAGGCACATTTCCTGTTGAGCTCGCTATTGTGGACTTGAATCAAGGAGCTCCTGGGAAAATCAGATGATTTTCCCCAATTAAGAATTGAAGTCTGTGCAGATGGAACCAGGAAATTTAAATTATCTGGCACTGGAGCTGTAAAACAAGCACAGTGAAATGGTGGATCCAAAGATCCAAGTTCCAATGAGGTAACTAAGAAATGATCCTAGAAAAAAAAAAAATCCTCAAAACCTTGAGAGTCAGGATGGGAAAGGAGACTAAAATCATAGGAGAGTGATGCAGAAAATGAAAACTGGAATTGGTAGATGTACATAGATACTTGATTTAGGTTGAGGATCTTTTGGGACAGAATCCAGCAATAGGGTCAGCCAAAATCATACTAAATTTTATATAAATAAAAATGAAAAGGACTTTGGGCTCAAGAAGGAAACACACACGCACTCACACATGCAAAGGGACTGAAAACTATAACTCAACTCAGTCTCTTGAGAGAGAGAGACTAGATGAGGGTAATCAGTATACTGACTGATAAGAAAAATTTCTGGGTGAAGGATATGAAAAATAACAACCCCTGAGAAAAAGGAAAATAACAACCACCACCACCCACCACCCCCCCTCCCCCCACCACCCACCCCCACCCCTGAGAGAAAGCAGAACACTATAACCCAGGGAGAGAAGGCAAACAATGGGCTCTGGACTTTCACCCTTTCCCAGCAACAATGGGTTTTGAACTTTTCCAACTGTTTCATCTGATCTGAGCTTTGAACTTGCACAACAGTTCCCCCTGACTACCCAGCTCATGCATTTTGGCCATAATTCAAATCTCACTTGTCATGATTACAATCTCTCTTAAACCTATAAAAATCGGGCCCTCCTTGTAATCAATTGCCATTTTCTCTCTTGAAAACGTGCCATTCCTCTGCTTAATAAAGAAGGCTTGCTGGTCCTTTGAGGTCTGATTCCCTTTTTCAGTTATTTTTTTCTTTCACTAGGAATCACAACTGTTACTAGTACTGATATGGATTCTAGACCAGAGACTTGATGCCCCACAAATGCATATAATTGACAGAGCTTGTGTTTCTTCTTCCATGAAGACTGGATAAGAATTGATAGAAACCTCTGTGGGAAAAAGGACTAGAAAGGCCTCACATTCTTCAGAAATACTGATGGGTTTACCAAGCATGGTGGCACATACTATAATCCCAGTGACTCAGATGGATAGGCAGGAGGATCACAAGTTTGAGGACAACCTTGGCAATTTAGTGAGGCCCTAAGCAACTTAGCAAAACCCTGTCTCAAAGTAAAAAATAAAAAGGGCTGAGGATGTGGCTCAGTGATTATGTACCCTGGTATTCAATCCTCTGTATCAAAAAAAAAAAAAAAAAAAAAAAGAATGTTGATGGTTTTAAAATGTTTTGGGTAGTCAAAAATATGAAAAATGTTCACTATGGAACCCTTGCCATATTCTTTAAAGCCACCAGTGAAGAAAAGATTACCTTCCAAAATTTACAGGTGTCAAAAGTAAGGTACAAGGAGACTAAATTTTCAAAGTTCATAGAACAGGTAAATAGTATTAGATTCAAATTATTTTTAGTGATAGTTCCTCATGTGCTATGTGAGTATTCTCCCAGGAGGAATCCACCAAAAGACAGGAGCAATCACAGTGATCTGAAAAGAAAAAAAAAAAAAAAAAAAATTAAAAAAATCCCAGGAGAACCAAGAAACCAAGCCTCCACTTACCTTCAATGTGATTATTACAGCCTTGTGCAAGTCCTCAGTTACCCATAAACTTTGTGAGTATGAGATCAGTAGCCTTCCTCCCACTGTTTCACACATTCCTGTTCATTTTCCCTTACCATGGTTTGTGATAGACATTTTAAAGCGCAGAAGAATAAAATACTATTTTTTCCCCTTCTACAGCAGGAAAGGGGTAGGGACATATAGACTATAGTACCTTTAGTTTCTTTTACCTTTCTTGCCTGAGATTCTGAAGGTCCCTTTTTCCCTATCCAATTAACCACTAATTAACATACTTTATTTACATACGTATGTTGCCTGCTGGTTTTCCTGCTTGCAATCAGTTTTCAGTGGTAGCAAGCTGGGCTGAGAGTTGGAGAATCTGGTTTCTGGCCTGTGAGTGGGACTCTGGTCAGGTGACTGCCCTTCTCTTTCTCAGGCTCATTACTTAACAGGAAGAGTGGAGAGGCCAGGGAAGGAGGGTGATCTCTACTGACTCTTTTACACCTTTGACATCCTATCCTTCCTCACCTGTCTTGCTACCTCAAGGAGCCACTGGAGGAACAAATTAGATGACACATTTAAAAGCACTGTGAAGAACACAGCTTCTGACTAAATGCAGCTTATGTAAACCTGCACCCTGCCGTCCATTTTTAAAGTTCCCCTACATTGCATGCCTTTTCAAGCATTCTTTTGCCCCTAGTACCTATGTATTGCTAGTAGGAAAATTTTGAAAGAAGAGAACACAAAATGAAGCAAAGGAGGCAAGTTTGGAAGAGCCCTATAATTTGAATCCTTCCCTCTGGAAATTTCTAGAGATGATAACTGGGCTTCTGACTCTGCTGAAGGTAATTGCTGCTCTTTGAGATTGACAATAAAACTTAGATGTTAGGATAAATGTGTTCATGTGTTTCTTTTCAAACACCTGCTTCTGTATCTAAACCATACTCAAGCACTAGGCAAGAAAAGTGAGGAGCGGACTAGTAAGCTATTTCACCATCTGTGGTGATGTGGGCCCACATTTTAATTTAATCATCAGGAATGATGGGGTTTTTTTTCCCCTGGTCTCAAATCATCAGACACTTTCACTTGTGATACTTGCACACTAAATTGAGCCCCATCATTCTTCATGTTGCATTGCATCCACACCTTTATGGCAAGGAAACCCAATTTGCTGTGTATCATCTGCACAAGTTGCTCTGATAGTGGCCAGTTCTTTTCTCTTCTTTCTTTTTTTTTCAGTTTTAAAAATTTATGTATTTATTCTAATTTGCTATATATGACAGCAGAATACATTTCAATTCATAGTACACACATAGAGCACAAATTTTCATGTCTCTGGTTGTACGCCATGTAGAGTCACACCATTCGTATCTTCACACATGTACTTAAGTAATGATGTCCATCTCATTCACCATTGTTCCTACCTCTGTGCCCCCTTCCTTCCCCTCCTTCCCTTTTGATGTATCTAAAGTTCCTCCATTCCTCTCATGCTCCATGCCCCCATCCCCATTATAGATCAGCATCTACATATCAGAGAACACATTCAGAATTTGTTTTTTGGGGATTGGCTTACTTTTCCAACTCCATCCATTTACCAGCAAATGCCATGATTTTATTCTGTTTTAATGCTGAGTAATATATTTACCATAGTTTCTTTATCCATTCATCTACTGAAGGCCATCTAGGTTGTTTCCACAATTTAGCTATTGTGAATTGTGCTGCTATAAACATTGATGTGGCTGTGTCACTGTAGTATGCTGTTTTTAAGTCTTTTGGGCAAATACAAAAACTACTATGTTGTAATTATGGGTTGTATCTCCACTTTGTATTTTCCCATTGATTAAAAAACAAATGTTTATAAGTCCTTTAGGTATAGACAGAGGAGTGGGACAGCTAGGTCAAATGGTGGTTCCATTCCAAGTTTTCCAAGGACTCTCTATACTGCTTTCAATATTGGTTGCACCAATTCGCAGTCCCACCAGCAATGTATGAGTGTGATTTTTTTCCCCACATCCTCACCAAAGCTTATTGTTTATATTCTTAATAGCTGCCCTTCTGACTGGAGTGAGATGAAATCTTACAGTAGTTTAGATTTTCATTTCTCTAATTTCTAGTGATGTTCAACATTTTTTCACATATTTGTTGGTTGATTGTATATCATCTTCTGAGAAGTGTCTGTTCAGTTCCTTGACCCATTTACTGATTGGATTATTTGGGTTTTTTTTTTTTTTTTTTTTTTTGTGTGTGTGTGTGTGTGTTAAACTTTTTGAGTTCTTTATATATCCTACAGATTAGTTCTGTATCTGATGTGCGTGTGGTAAAAGTTTGTTCCCATTCTGTAGGCTCTCTATTCACCTCACTGACTGTTGAGAAAAAGCTTTTCAGTTTGAATCCATCCAATTTGTTGATTCTTGGTTGTGCATTCCTTTGGTTTGAATCTAAGCCTCTATCCCAATAAATCTTTGATGTTATCCCATAATTCTTGGGTGTTCTGTTCATAGTTTCTTACCATCTTCACTGTGTGATCAACTTTATTTTCAAGATTGTATATTTTGTCTTCATTATCTGAAGTTCTGTCTTCCAAGTGATCTAGTCTCTTGGTAATGCTTTCTAGTGAGTTTTTTATTTTGTTTATTGTTTCCTTTATTTCAAGGATTTCTGATTTTTTTTTTATTTTTTCAGAATCTCTCTCTTTATTGAAATAGACTTTCACTACCTGTATTGGCTCCCTTATCACTTTCTTGGTGTGATCAATGGTTGCTTGTATTTGCTCTCTTACCTGTTTGTTGGAGTGATAAAATTTTGCCTGTATTTACCCACTTAGGTTATTCTTTAATTTGTAGATCATTTTAATTATGTACATTCTGAATTCCTTCTCTGATATTTCATCAACTGCGCTGTCCATGGATTCTATTATTGTAGTATCTTGGTTTGTTTTTACCCTCCTTTGTTTTTTCATGTTATCTATGTCTTCCTTTCTTGCACTGTGGATCTGAGGATCTGAGTTTCTACCTTATAATCTTATAGTGTCTCTGCCTGTACCTCACCTGTACCTCACGTTGGTATTGGGCTTCTAGACCCCAGCCAAAATCCCACTATAAATGTTACTAGAACCAAAGGTGGTGGTGGCAATAGAGAAGATAACTCAAGATAGCAGTGGGCGTGTCCCGAGATGGATGCAACCACTTTCAGACATGGGGCTGAAAGGGTGGGTTGTCTGTTGGGATATGCAGCTGCCTCCAGGCCCTATTGGTTGTCCCAAGGTGGAGACTACTGCATGGGGAGGACTATGGCAATGGCTACAGTGTCCCACAATGGAGGTGGGGTAGGCCTGGGTTCCATTATGGATCTGCTGGTTGGTGGTCCTAGGCCAAGGCCTGGGCCTTGGCGCCTGTCCGAGTTGGCAGGGTGGTCCTAGGCCAGTCAGCAGGGGAGGTCCTCAGCCAGGGCCTGGTGGCCAATTATTTTCTGAGGCTAACTCCCAATAAATATTTGGCGAGTTCTTCTGTCATGACTTGGTTATGGATTTCATTTGAGCAAATCTGACAGTTTCAATATTTGAAGAAAAAAAAAGAGGAACTACTAAACTGTTTCTAAGAAAACCAATTACTTTAAAGGATACATGATAAAAATTCAGGTAACGAAGAGTTCACATATCCAAGTATACACAAGTATCTTGTTTTTTCTTGTTCACTCTAATAAATGGGCATTAGGCAAGGTATGTTATTCTCCATATAACTCCTGTATGTAGTGACAGTTTGGGACAAAACTGTGAATTAAGAGAAGAGAGACTGTTTTAGCGAATGTATCTTTCTTTTCCAGGCTTTTCTGGATCTCCCTAGTCCTATCCCCACTTCCCGTGTTTTTCAGGCTTCAAACCATAGGCATATCTATCTATAGCCATCTGTACTGTGGATAGAAGAGTTTCGTTCATGCACACATTGATTTGAAAATAATTCCTTCAAAATGAGGCAAGTATTTAAATCAAAGGAATAAACAACTAAAGATGCATATTTTCAGAAATCCAATGAAGGAAAACTTCTGTAGGGATGTGGAATTTCCTAGTGTCCTTTCGATCATTCTTAATCAACAACCATTTTCTGCTTCATCATTATCTCCATGTCACATTCAATAGTAACAAGAATTGAGCAAAAGTTCTGGGACCTCCTGCCCTGCGGAGGGATCTAATAGGGGCACAGTAGCAGTAAAGGGCTCTGGACCCTATGCTGTCACATGAACAGATTTTGCCTCTTTAGATTCCAGAACAGTCGAGTGAAGTAGAAATTGTGTGTTTGTCAAGTTAGTCTTTGAGTTTAAGTAATATTTTAAAAGTTGGACAGCAAATAATGGAAAAATGTCTAAATACAGGTTTAGACGCCGAAGTTTGTGTTTTCCCTACTATAGCACAGGCCCTCACATGCTAACAGAGACATCTTGTTAGTGCTACACAAATTACCATTGGTTGCCCTTCCACTGTTTAAATGGGTTGCAAAGGACAGAAAGCACATGAGTTTGTGAGAAGTGGGATCCAGGAGGCAATTAAAAGCACAAAAAAAATGGTTCTTACAATCACAAAGAGGAAAGAGGGAGTCTGTGCAGGGATTCACATGGTCACAAGTATCACAGAGATACAGCATCACTGGGTTTAGATTGAGGCCAGCATCAAAGAAAATGAACTACATTAAAGTGGCAGTAAGCATTATAGTGGCTTGTATCCCATTGAGTTGTTCAAAACAGGGTGTGCTTCTTGGTAAGCTTTTCTGCCAACCTGTTGAGAAGGACTCAGAGAGCATCTGCTAACTATGCATGATATGTTCTTATGCCACACAGAATGTCACCATAAAGAACAAATGGCATCAGCTGCCACCATGCTGTGGCATTCCATTTTACAAAATGATATGTCGTTATTAAGCAGTGAGGGATATTGATTTCTCAGTATGTTTCCTGCTTGCTCAATTGCTTTGGTTACAACAACAACAATGTCTATGTTAAATACACTGAGTAGATCCTGAAAGCGTGATCTTTGGGTTCTCAATAATGCAGACCTTACTCTTTGCCCTGGTAAGTGATCAAATCCCCTGACATCCACCTTGTTTTTGTGCTCTCAAAATGAGCCTGACTTTTTTGCTGAAATATTTAAAATGTGATAAAGCTCCTCATGTGGAGTTGAGATGGCCATGTGATGCAGGCCATGCTCTGGAAGTCAGACAAGCAGAGTCAGTTGGGTCCCAGCTGTGCTAGTCATCACCTGGTTCCTTTGGAGGTCACCCCATCCATCTGGTCTTTAGTTTCTCCCTCTGCAAAAGGAGAGGATTGCACTAAACTATCTCTAAGAGCTCTTTGAGCACTAAAACTATATTATTCTCTAGCGTCTTAAAAGAATGCTTCTTTAAATTCAATACATGTTTTTTTAGTACCTACTATGCATTAAGTATTGTTTTACGCTTGACAGATATGCAATTTAAAAACAAAGACTCTGCCCTTTTGGAGCTTAGCTTCTAATATATGGAAACAGAAAAAAAAAAAAAAAAAAAAAAAAAAAAAAAACAAGTGGGTTTATCTCATGTTCCATGGTTGTAAGGGCTGGGAAGAAAAATTAAACAGAATAAACTGGATAAGGTCTGTGGTTGCAGGAGTAGGGATGGAGGGGGAAATGGTACACTAATTTGTTTTGAGTAGACAGGAAAGCCTTCTCCAATAAAGCCACCTTGGTGCAGAAAGCAGTCTGAAGTGAGTGTGTGAATCCCACATGTATTTGGAGGGACAGGATCTAGGTAACAGATACAGCAACTGCAAAGACCCTGAGGCAGGGCTGCGTTTAGAATGGACTTGGAATCTGCTTCCTGTGCCCTGGCTTGGAGGGACATTGAGAGGCTTGTTTACCTTTTGATATGTTCACCAATTTGCTTTCTGCTTCTGTCCTAGAATTAACACAGACTTGAACAATATTGAACTTGAATTTGGAATGTTCCAGAAAATGCCTACCCCCTAATACATGGAAAGTTCACCATTACCCCTCTGACCTTGGTGCCCGAAAGGAGAAATGCTACAGTAGTTCATATGAAGTCACAATTCTTCCTCAAGAAAGTCAGCTCTCCTCTTCACAAATAGTAAACACTATTCTGATAATTCTTTTCCCTGAAAGGGCAAAGTTGAAACTTAGGCAGTTTATATCTGAGAGCAAAATCTGCTCTGAGGTAGAGCAAAGTTTGCTCCTTGCCTATATGTGCATTTGTAATTACAGCCACAGAATCACCTTGTAGACACTTAATAGCTTAATAAGATTTTTAATGAGTCTCTTTGAAAATGAGAAACCCCACTGTATAAAATAGGCCTATAAAATGTTCTGCAGCTGTGCTGTGCCCTCAAACAAATCACAAACAGGTATTTTCCAGTACCCTGCAATAGAAGGGCCAAGTTTAGGTGGCTGTAGGATTCTGGTTACCCTTGACTCCAAGCACACTTAGGAAGACCTCAAATTCTCCAAGAATCCTACAAACAGGGAGACTGACTGACTCACCACAACAGGGATCCTAAAAATCCCATTATTGTGTTTATAGCTGTTCTAATTGCCTTCAAATTACACCTTAGCTTTCTCCTCTGAATTCCTGTATTTTTCATATCATTGCATAATTTATTGACCATTTTTCTTTAGAATTTATTAGTTATGACTGTTGAGAAGAAGATACAGAGAAGAACATTATGTCCTTGGGTGTTTGCCCTCCATTAGTGCCAATACAACATAATCTCTACCCAAGTCAGCAGGAGATAAGTACAAAATTTGCAAACCAAAGAGTGTAGGAATTTAGAAACAGGAAGAAGAATTGCACTGTAAATAATCAAGAAAAACTTTTCCAAGGGAGCTATATTTTTGATGATCCTTGCAGTGAGAACTATCTAGAAAAACCAGAAATGTAGTAAAAGGATAGCATTGCCCTGTGGGCTAAACTGCTATCATCCAATATGGTG
This sequence comes from Tamias sibiricus, assembly GCA_025594165.1. Taxonomy (NCBI): domain Eukaryota; kingdom Metazoa; phylum Chordata; class Mammalia; order Rodentia; family Sciuridae; genus Tamias; species Tamias sibiricus. Next base: position 41,201,022 of record CM046671.1, read on the forward strand.
AGACAAGCAAACTTAAATACAAAAGAGGTTTTTATAAAGTTCAGAAAGCATGGTGAAAATCATAAAATGCAGTCTTTTGAATTAAAAGTGTTCAGAATTTGGACTTTAACTATGGGAACTTGGAAGTCTTTGAAGCTTTTTGAATAATATAATAATATAAAGACTGATATTGTGGTAGCATATGCATTTTATACTAAAAGAAAACTGCAAATGGAGTATATGGACTCAAAAATATCACTACTTAAATTAAACTGCTCACAGTGAAAAGGTCAAAGAACGTTGTAAAAATGACCTTGATCTGTGTCAACCATTCTAGCAAAACATTAAATTATTTTCTGATCGTTTTGTACAAAATAGTCTGGGGCAAGGACTGATTCCTAATTTTGTCTTTAACCCTGACATATAACACACGATTGATCACAAAACAGATCTCTGTAAATATATCTTGATTAGCTGACATTAAAAAGCACCCAGATCCTGCTCAGCCTCTTCAAGAAACAATAAAGGAACTCACTCCTGGTGTACACCCCAATTGGTGAATGGACTAGCAACAGAGTCATATGAGTCATATTTGAGGTCACAGCAAAGATATTACCACCATGAGAAATCATAACTATTGGGACACATGGTCTAGAAATGAAGCGCACTAGCTATTTTCCTGCTTCCTCCTGTGGGAGGGAGAATGCCAGGATCCTTGGTAGCATGAAAAGCTCCAAAATGAAATTTCTGAACAAGTAATGGTGCCGCACTCATGACTACAGTTACATGATGCAAATATTTTCAAATAAAAAGTGGAGGCACTCATCTAGCATCAGTATTTTAGTTTGCTCTTGCATTTCTCAAGGAAAAATGAATGGTCCTTTAACTCTCAGAGTGCCAGTGTTCTGCAGAACTCTGAGTGGGAAATGTAGGGTCATTCACAGGACACTCAAGGAGACTGAGTAAATGGGGTAGGTGCTAAGGTCCCACCTAAGTGACTGTCCCCCCAAACTGTTAGTGATTGTACACATATGGGTATGTGATGTCTTCAAGGTTCTAAGAACTCACTATCTGTACAGGTTTGGATAAGGAACAACTTCATCTCTCAGTAGTGGTAAATGTATTTGAGGTCATTTGAGGATGTGATTTCACCCTGAGTTTCCATGAGAATATGAGACAGTCACACTTCACATTCATCTCTTTTTGAGGCTCACAGATCTCCTGACATAGGATTTATGAGCCCATTTTATAGATTTTTCTGACAGGATAAAGTAAAAACATCGTTTAAGAATTGTTATGGAAGACTGGGATACAGTGATAGATATTTTGTAGATTTTAAAGACAACATCTAACCCTGTCAGGAGTATGAGAAATGAAAGGTTTTATAAATGGATAAAGCTTTTGAAAAGGAAATTTAGCATTATTTCTCAAAATTACTGATAGACTTATTATTTCCCCTGAACTTCTACTTGTAGAATTATCTTCTACCAAAAAGATTATACAGGAACAAAAAGATATATGTGTGAGATTGTCTATTACAGTACTGTTTGCCACATAATAAAAAATGGTGGCAAGCTCAATGGTAAAATTGTATTTTATCTACACAATGGAATACCAAATAGGTACTTTTTTAAAAATAAGGAAACAAATTTCACTTTCTATCCAATCTAACTCTCTGTAGCTTGAAAGTTTTTACAGTGAGTATGTTTACATATTAATTTAGTTTTAAAATACTTTCATGTTGAAAACCCCAGATGCAATGGTGTGTACCTGTAATTGCAACTACTTGGGAGGCTGAGTCAAGAAGATCATGAATTTAAGACCAGCCTGAGCAACATAGTGAGATCCTGTCTCCAAGTAAATAAATAAATGTTTTTTTTTTTTTTGTTTTGTTTTGTTTTGTTTTGTGGTACCGGGGATTGAACTCAGGGGCACTCGACCACTGGGTCACATCCCCAGCCCTTTTTTGTATTTTATTTAGAGACAGGGTCTCACTGAGTTGCTAAGTGCCTCGCCATTGCTGAGGCTGGCTTTGAACTCGCGATCCTCCTGCCTCAGCCTCCCAAAGTGCTGGGATTACAGGCGTGCGCCACCGCGCCCCGGCAATAAATGTTTTAATGTTAAAAGAAACTGGACCAGGGCTGAGGTTGTAGCTCAGTGGTAGAGTGCTTGCCTCGTATGTGTGAGGCACAGGGTTCGATCCTCAGCACCACATAAAAAATAAATAAATAAAAAATAAAGATATTGTGCCCATCTATAACTAAAAATATTAAGAAAGAAAAGAAACTAGATCAGACTTATATCTAATGCTCAATCCACGTTGGTGTAGATTATAAAGAGATTTTTTAGATCCACATGTCAAACGACTTAGTTCTCCCAGTATCTGCAGGTCACATAAAGTTCAACTTCAGAGTTTTCTGGGGAAAAAATATGTTATAAATTCCAACACACAATTGTGTTTATAACAGTTTTTCCCTTAGGAGGTTTGGTAGTGCTGTTTTTGATCTTGCTGCTGTCTGGCAGAGAACAAATAAATTGGGTATCCAGAGATAAGACATGGGGCTAACCCTGATATTTATTGGTCTAGAGATTACTGTAGTCTCTCCTCCCATCATCTCTTCTACAAAGCCCAATTTGGAACTTTCGTTCTTGCATTCATTTATTGAAATATGTATTGAGGGCCTAATATATAAATATCGGAAAGAAAGAAGACAAAGTCATAAGCAGCTAGTGAGGACTCATGGAGGTCTATGTGGTTCCTTTCCTGACCTTTATATTGTGGCTTCAACTATGTAATCGTCGGAACATACCTGGAAGAAAGAAGAGATGTTATGAAATAAGAAATGGGGCAGCAGAATCGAAGCTGAGGACACTCGTTGATTTGCAACTATGTGACCATAAACCAGCTAGCTAACTTCTCTGAAACTCATTTCCTTATTGTTAATTATGAGTAAACACATCCTGCCTTGCAAAGTGATCTCTCTTTTTTTTTTTTTTTTTTCCCAGCAAGAACTGTCCATAGAATATACAGGAGCCGGGCGCGGTGGCGCACACGCCTGTAATCCCAGCACTTGGGAGGCTGAGGCAGGAAGATCGCGAGTACAAAGCCAGCCTCAGCAATGGCGAGGCACTTGGCAACTCAGTGAGACCCTGTCTCTAATAAAATACAAAAAAGGGCTGGGGATGTGGCCCAGTGGTTGAGTGCCCCTGAGTTCAATCCCTGGTACCACCAAAAAAAAAAAAAAAAAAAATATATATATATATATATATATATATACAGGAAATTATTCCATAAATTAAAAAGGACTATACCAAAATATGGATTACTTTTTTAATGATTTTTTTAAAAAAATTGTGTTATTCATCAGAATCTATTTATTAAAAGTAAGTGGGTTATAAATAACCAAGATGATCACACAAAAGAATGTTGACCAAAATGTGAAGCTGAAATCAGACCCCAACACAAAATTATCTATTATATCAAATATAATCTACCTGTCAAACCAAAGGGCCTACAACACCAAAAACAGTGAGGAGGAAGCTGTGCAGACATATGGAGGGACAAAAGACCCCTCATCAGGGTTTGAACAGCTGAGAGTTTGAGAATGACTATCCATGCTCCTATTTATCTCTTTCACATCATTCAACACTCAATTGAAGGAATAAGTTTCCAACAAGCTTCTCATCTGGTACTCCACATGGAAGAGCTCTCATCTTGTGAGTCCCAAGGAATCTGCCCAGATCTACCTGTTACATCATCTAAAAAGGCAGATGCTGCCTGGCAGACCCTGAACTTCAATCCAAGAATCAGAATAATTTGAGATCTGCCACCGCCTTCTCACAACAATCTCTGTTGCCTTGCTATAGGTAAAAGGTGCAGAAATAAACAAGTGTCCATCTGCCTTGTGCTCCTGCTAAGTAGGTAATCTCAGGGAGAAAATTTCCACATTAAGAAAACTGTGTGTGTGTGTGTGTGTGTACATATACACACAAAAAAACTATATGTTTATTTTATAAAATATTTAAGGAGGGTATACACAGACAAATGGGTGAAAAACATGTATTCATGATATATAACTGACTATATATTTATGTATTATATTTAACATATAATAAAATATATTTAATGTATGATAGTTATGCTAACATATATTATAAATATTAAAATCTTACCTAGTGCTTTGAAATCCAAGCCAAATATTTCCAGAAGTGAGTCATGCTGTATGTCCCTTGTTCTGCCTTGATAAATGTGATTCAGGGGGTCAGAGAAAGTTTCATGGGTGATCTTAGATTCATGGTGACCTCTGCCACATTAGCACCTTGGAGACAACTACTTACCCTGTTGTCCAAGAGGTAAAAGGAGTCAATCCTGATTCTCTCTATCCTTAGTATACTTCCAATGCCCCCAGACTTAACAAATTAAGTACAAACCCCCATATTTGTCACAGAAATTTGATTTTTATCCACCTTTTTTCTTGTCTTATGTTTATTTATTTTGTAGAATTATTTACCTTGTTTTCCTTCTCCTTTTTTTTTCTAACAGTAGGAATTTGGAAGAACTAATAATTTGACACTAATTTTCTCCAGAAAAGCAAAAAGTGCACCACAACCCTGTTTACTTTCAAGTCAGGCTTAGTAACATTTAGAAGCCACTGCTCTTAGGGACTATCTCATTCTCACAGGAACAGACAATGCTAGCAGATGTCCACTTACCTTGCTCTGCCATGCCCTGAAGGGTGGCCACAAGGTGTTAGATTTGGTACTTGGGGAGAATGAGCAGGTGTGAGCTTCAGGGCTGAGAGCAAATGCTTAGTTTCTGCCACTTTCTTTTTTCAGGAAGAGAATTTCTGATCCTCTAAGGTAACAGCCATCTTTGAGAAAAAATATCACCCTAAAGTGATTGTTACTTTTCAAATAGCCAGACAATTGAGCTATGTCTGATTTTTAAATCTAGCAGATGCCACTGACCTATGCTGAAGTGCTCACAAAGTGATGCTGCTGCCTATGTGGTGAATGAGGCAGACTGACGAAGCCTCTGTCGTTTACTGTGGCATCCTAATAAGCCACTGTGGACTGACTACAAATCAGTTATGAAGGATAAGCTTGTCTACAGAGTGAACTAAGTAGAATGGGTGGTCAGGTTAGATCCCAAAGTATAATAAAAAATTATTTTAAGTATCCCAAACTCAGCAATTAAAGGGGACAAATTATGGCCCCCAGAATCTTCCAGATACCAATATGGAGACTCCATATTTTTGGCCCTACAAGTAGGTCCAACAACCTAGAAGATCATTCCCAAGTCTCAGGGTAGCAGGAGCCTTTGCTCAAAATTCAGCTCCTTACAAAACAGCATATACTCCTTATATGCCTGAGTTTTCTTTGTGAAGAGAGCTAAGATATTTCTTCATGAATTAGAGATAAAACTGAAGTAACAAGGCAGGTATCACATCAAAAGGGACTAAATGCATTCTGCAAAATATACTACAGTTGTCTTCCTTTGCTGAAGGATGGGTTTTAAAGAAGAGAGAATAGGAAGTAAGAGGACACTGAAGCCAGAAATTTATAAAAGAAGGATCTTGCATTCCTGAAATAAATCCAACCTGATCAAGTGATGGCCACAGTCTTGAAGGTTTTGTTGAGAGAGTCTGTGTTTAAGTTCATGAAAGATGGTGATCTCTTTTCTTATCATATAATTTGTGTGTGTGTGTGTGTGTGTGTGTGTGTGTATACGCGAGCACTATTTTTGAACTCGTAAAACAAGGGAAGTATTCCCTCCTCTTCTATTTTCTGGAAGAGATTATGTAAAATTCATGTAAAATCTGCTTTGAATGCTTCATAAAATTCTCCAGTAAAATTACTTGGGCCTGGAGACCATTTTGGAGGTAGCTATTAAATTACAAGGTCAAATCCCTTTCTAGTTATAGGACCATTCTAAATACCTTTTTCATACTGAGTAAGTTGAAGTGGTTTGTGTTTTTGTAGGAACTGGTAAACTTTATCTAGGTTGTTGAATACACAGTTACAGAGATGGTTATAGTCATTTCTAATTGTCCTTTTGAGGTCTTCTGGGTCCATAATGATGCTGTCTCATTCCTGATACTAACAATTTTTACCTTCTTTCTTTTTTGTCAGTGTTGCCAGAGATTTGTAAATTTTATTGATCTTTTTGAAACATCCATTGTTTTATTGATTTTCTCTATTGTTTTCCATTTGATTTTTGCTCTTATGTTTACCATTTTCTTCTTCTTGCTTTGGATTATTTTGTTTTTCTTCTTCGAGGTTATTTAAGTAGGTAGTTAAAGTACTGATTTGAGATTATTTCTTCTTTTCTAATATAAGTTTTTAGGGCTAACCATTTTCCTCTCCACACTGCTTTTTTAATAAGTTGAACTTTAATTCACTTTATTGTTGCCGCCTGTAGCAATTGCCGCTTGCAGCAACGTTGCCGCGGGAGAAAATTCAGAGGCAGGATGGAAATGAAAAAGTTCTTTTATTCTTCTCTCTTCTAACTTCTCTCTCCGGCTCCAACAACCTCTCCAATTCCAACTTCAACCACAACTCTAACTCCCCTCACCCAGTTAAATACTTTTTGCCTTAACAAGGACACGTGCTAACAGCTCGAGCTTACAGGTGCGTCAGGCAGTGTTCACGGGCATAAAAAGATTCTTAGATAAATGCGTGAATATCAGGTGAAAATACTTGGACACCTTTATGGCTCTCAGCTAACCGCCATCTTAGCTATCTCCTTAATTAGGGCTCTTACACTTTATAATAAGATGAATTTTTATTTTCATTTAGTTAAATATCCTTTTTTATTTATTTGAGATTTTTCTCTTTGACCCATGAATTATTTAAAAATGTGTTGTGTATATTCCAGGTATTCAGAGATTTTCTTTGGTTGTTGTTCCATTATTGATTTCCAGCTTAATTTCATTGTGACCAGAGAATATGCTATATATGATTTCAATTGCTTTAAATTTTCTCAGGTTTGTTTTATGGCCTATGTTGTTGTATTCCACCTTGGTGTATGTTCTGTGGGCACTTGAGAAGAATAGTAATCTGTTCTTGTTGGGTGAAGTGCTTTATAAGTATTGATCACATCTTCTTTGATAGTGTTCTTGAATTTTTCCATATCTTTGCTGACTTTCTATCTAGATGCTTTATCAATTGTTAATTGAAAAGTTTTGAAATAAAACTACTAAAATTGTGGATTTGTCTAGTTCTTTCATTTTTTTGTTCCATCTATTTTGTAGTTCTGTTTTTTGATGCATATACATTTAGAATTGCTGTCTTCTTATTGGATCATCTAATTTGTCTGATGCTAATACAGTTATTTCTACAGTATTTTGATTAATATTTGTAAGACCTATTTCCATACATTTGTTTTCAACCTGCTTCTTAAGATGAGTCTCTTGTAGACAGGATATAGTAGAATTACATTTAATCCATGTGTTTTTAATTGATTCAGTGATATCATGTATTGAATATAATTATTCATATGCTAGTGTTTTTTTTTTTTTTTATTCTCCTTGTTTGATTTTTGTTTCTGTTTTCTTCTGCCTTTCTATAGGTTTCTTAGACATTTTTTTTTTTTTTTTTTTTTTTTTAGAATTCTATTTTGGGTTGCTCATAGGGTTTTGGGAATATCTTAGTGGGTAAAATTTTCAGTGGGTGTTCCATGTGTTACATTATATATATATAACTAATCACAATCTTCTGGTGTCATTATCTTACCTACCCAAGTGAAGAAAAGCCATTCATCCCTTTTTGTCCATTTGCCTTCACATTTTATAATATTTCTTTTACATTCATTTAGAAATACAGAAACTGTTATGTTTTCTTAACCACCAAGATAATATAGAACATTCAAAAGGAGAAGGAAAATCAATTATATTTATCCCTAGTTTTGCTTGATGTTTTATGTCTTCCCTTTATGATTTCCAGAGATTTCTTTATCATTTACTTTTTGTTTAAAAATTTTTCTCTACCCTTTCACTTTGAATAGTTCTGCTAGCAACAAATATCTCAGCTTTCTGCCATCTGAGAATCTTTAGATATCCCTTCGTTCTTCAAGGATATTATTCACTGGGCATGGGAGTCTGATTTGACATTTCTTTTCTTTTGGGATTTGGAAAGCATCATTCCTCTTTCTTCTGGCTTCTATGGTTTCCCATAGAGAAATCTAATATTATCAAATTGTAACTCTGGCCTACAGATGAGCTGTTGTTTCTCTATAATTTCTTTCAAACTCTTTTCTTCATTTTTATTTTCAGAAGTTCAATAACATTTCTTGGTTCAGTTTTGGGGAGTATTTCCTTTCAACATTTCATTCAGTTTCTTTTATCCTATGTAATTATCAATTATGTCTTTTGCCTAATATGGGAAGTTTGGGGCTTGCTTTTTATTTTATTTTTTATTTTAATTTAATGTATTTTCGGGGGGAACTTTTTAGCTCTGCCTTCCTTCTCCTCTCTTTCTGGGATTTTATTTTTATTGCTGCTATGACTTTTGTTAAAATTTTTATTACAGGTCCCTGAGGTTATGGCTTTATTTTTTATTTTTACTATACTTTCTGATGTTCAGATTAACTTTCATTTTTTTTTTAATCTTTGTGAGACAGGAATCACAAATGAGGTTAAAATAAAAGCAAATATAGTTTTATTGGGGCATAGAATAGATTTTCAAATTGTTATAGATGGGCTCAGCTTAGAAACTGAAGTGTTAAGTTGTTCTGTTTATACAAGGCAGGATGGAGTCTTTAATAATAAGAAGAGGAAAGTGGGGATGTACAGCTCAGCTTCCTGGGAAAGTAAAGATTGGCATTTTTGGAGATCAGTGAGGTTGAGTGAGTCCAGTGGTTGAAAACTGATACAAAACAAGGTGACCAAAAAATTTACAAGTCCATTGAAATATCTGTGGCAGTAACAGACTACTCATCTAGGGTCTCTCAAAACTCTTGGAGTGCCGGGTGCCGTGGTGCACGCCTGTAACCCCAGCACTTTGGGAGGCTGAGGCAGGAGGATCGCGAGTTCAAAGCCAGCCTCAGCAATGGCGAGGCACTTAGCAACTCAGTGAGACCCTGTCTCTAAATAAAATACAAAAAAGGGCTGGGGATGTGGCCCAGTGGTCAACTGCCCCTGAGTTCAATCCCTGGCACCAAAAAAAAAAAAAAAAAAAGAAAGAAAGAAAGAAAAAGAAAAGAAAACAACTCTTGGAGTAGAGTAGTGATAAAGTCCTGAAAATTTTTCTGTTTTCAGTTCTGGTCGCAGTGTCTGTGTAGCAACTTATCCCTTTATTATACATATAATTTATTTTTTTTTAACAGTGGTGGGTATTGAACCCAAGGTGTCAAACATGCTAGACAAGGATGGTACACTGAGCTATATCCCCAGCCCTGTACCTTCTGTTTGTTTTTAAGTCTTCTTATTTATTTCCTGAGACTTTCCTTTTTTTTTTCATTTGCTTCAAGTTTGCCAATATTTGCTGTCGAAGCATTTTTTAGCATGGATGTTTTGCTTTTTTTCCCTAGATAAATGAATTTTTTTTTATCTGAGTGTTGACTTCCATTGATTATCTTATTTTATTTGGCTTGAGTTCTTTCTAATACATAGTATGAGTGATTTTCTAATATAAATTGTATATTTTGGGTGTCCTGTTATGAATCTCTAGAGCTTATTTAACTTTTCTATTTTAGCTTCCTCTGACACCACTGGATCATGGGGAGGGGAGGTATAAATGTATTACAAATGTTTCCCACTCAACCTCAACCTCTGTTGTCACTTCAGTCGGGAGGAGCCCCTCATTACTACTGGGTGGAGGTGAGACTTCCAGTTCTCCACGGTACCTCTACTGATATCTCCATGGCTTGGAGAAGAGGTGCTGTATCCAGGGAAACCACAGGGTAGAAGTTTTGCTAAGACATCTCAGACACCACCCAGCAAGATGGGGGAAGGGCTGTCAATTTGTTTGCCTGGTTCTTAGGCTAGAAGTTTTGGGGGGAAGTTTTTGGTGTACACTTATTGGTATCTCTGATTTGTCAACATTTATACCATCTTACCTAGATAAATAAATTCCCCCAAAGAAAACCCACTGTTTGATTCAACACACCACTCTTTGATTCAACTAGGAAACTTGTCTAGTTCCCTAGTTGATCTGTCTTCTCTCTACCTTTCAGTCTTTTTATGTTTCTTGTATAGATGAAATCTGAGGTTTTTAATTGTACTTAGAAATGATGGGGAAAAGTATGTTTGTTCTTTCAAATGTGGAGGTTCTCTTGTGGCTCAGTTTTAAAGAAGTAAACCATACTTTCCATTAACAAAGATGTTGTATCTAAATCCCATGAAGTGATGGCCCCTTTGCATTCCAACATTATCATATCATATCTAAGGTAAGAGATATAATTTGCAGAGTTACATTCTAAAATGAACTTAGTTATTAAATTAGAAGAGAATAATATCATATTAATAAAATGTTGTCACCTGGGGAATGGCTGAGAGACCCGGATCTAATTAATCAGTGTATTAGACTGGTTGGCCTATTGTAGTAGAATAAGTTTGCTCTTTGTGACTCTTGATGACCAGATAAGATTAATAGATTTAAATAAATGAGACAATCTAGTCTTAAAAAATACACTTGTAGATAATAAGAGTCACTAACCTGAGTATTTTATTTAGGTAGAATATCAAAGATTTACATATATTTCCAACTTGGTTCCTTCCACACCATTTAGTATAGGAACTATAGTGACTCCATCCTTTTCTCCCAGAAAGAGAGACACCAAAATCAAACAAGTAAAGTCACTTACCCAGGCCCAACTAGGAGTGGAATTAGCCCAAGTCCATCTGCCTCCAAAGCCACAGTGGTCCCCAGTCAGTATGTTGTTTTGTACCCCTGTCAGCCTCCAGACCTCTGCACAGAGCTTCTAAGCAATTGAATAGCTAAATTCAGGTCTGTAAAAGCTCTGTTGCTGAGAAATAAGTGTTTCTTAAAGAGCTATGGGCTGACTTCTTATGTTGAAAGAATCTTTCATTACCTTGTTCATAAGAAAAGGATTGACTAGATACATGCTTCTGTTCTTTGCATCTCGGTCATTTAATCATTTGAAATTAAGTGAATCTTTACACACATCTGTGATGTGTTGTCCTTTCTTCCCTGTAAATCCCAGCTGGCTTATTTGAGATCTGTCTTTCTCAAGCTGTGTGTGACAAGTACTAGAAACTTCTTGCTACCAAGAAATTAAAGAAAATGGTTGATTTTTGTTTTCTGTTTTCCCTTTCATATCTTTCTCACCTCATTCTCTTTGAAGACTGTATAAATATACATGCATATTACCCTGAACGCTTCTCATCTTGTCCTGAAGGGAGGATTTTCCAAATGGAAAAAGGAGTTTTAATCATGGCAAATTTTGTTCAATTCCTGCTTTGATAGCAATTATTCTTAATCCAGTTCTTACAGCCACACAAGTCATATGAAAGCAAATCTAATACTTCATGCTTTGGCTCTGTGAGTACTAATGAGGCTATTATGTTTAAGACACAATAACTTTGCATGTATGTGTGTATATGTCATAGTTAGGGGACTAAATTTGGTGTCAAAGTCAAATTTGAATGACTTTCCTTTCATTTATTAATTGCAGAGCCTGAATGTTCTCCACATTTGTAAACTGAAATAATAAGAAAATCTCTATCATAGTCTTTGTGTGTCATAATAAAGATGATATTTAATATACCTGGCACAATGTCTAACATACATATGAAATATTGTAATAACATCAACACATTTCCCTTTCCCACTTATCAATTTGATGAGAAAGCATTTCTTTGACATGCTCTATTAATCAAAATACTTGAGCAGCAGTTCAACCCCAAGCAAAAAATGTATATCTGTTTCCAGAAATATACTGGGTGCTTCTCTACAGTGAAGTTATCATCTGAGTGAAGGCTCTCATTCTCAAATTCTCTAGGAAAACACTGTCCAATAGAACTTTTGAAGCAAAGGTTCTGTATATGCAATATTCATTCTGCAGACATTAGCCAAATGCATGTATTGAGCAAATGAAATATTGCTAATGCAATGGAGAAACTGAATTCTTAATTTAATTTAATTTTACTTAATTTAAATTTAAATAATGCATGCAATTAGAAGTCATCTGATTAGACCACATAACTGTAGATACTGGCCCCACTGTAGAACTGACTGAGTTTTAAAAGTTCCTAGGAGAAATAAAATGCTGCTGAATTAAGCATTCCCTGGAAACATGTTAGGCTGTCCAAGAGTTTCAGAAGCTTTGCAAATAGATGCTACCAGCTAAGTCTTCCTTTTCCTCTAACTTTCATATTCCAACTTCATACTTTTGAATTCCTTATTCCTACCCCTCCACAACATTATTTAAGGAGAAGAAATAAGATTAAACATAAAAAAAGTTATTCTAGTAGCCTAAGAGCTATGTATAAAAGACTTTTTTTTTTTTTTTTTTTTTTTTGACGCTCTTGTACTCTTTAAGGAAGGAATGGGGGAAGAAGAAAAGCAGGCAGGTGTTTCTAGCATCCACAGGTGTCTTCCTTTCTTTGGGCTCCTGGGACAATGGAGCACACCTAGTTGCTTCCCAAGTGGAAGAGCATCATATGAAGACAGAACACTTGTGAGATTAGATGCTTTGGTGGTGGGTCTGTTAATAAAATAAGACGAAATGTAATTATTTCTTATGTTTATAAAGCACTTTGAATCATTATAAGGAAGACACCTAAAAATCCTAACAGTTTGTTTGATTTTGTAATTATTAGGCACATCATCCAGCTTAGTACTGTCTTCTATCCTTGACTCACTAGCCCAACACCTTTGCACAGGGCAAGACATTGGTACTCCTCAGCTGGTTCACTTAATGACCAATGGCAAATAGCAATATGTGGCAGGTTGTATTGAGAAGTTCTATGGCTACAGAACAGAGATTTTTTCTGGTATATAAAATAATCTTGGCTTCCAGAGAAATGAACCTACAACCTGAGAGAAGTATTGGCCACAATACTCTTAATAAGTTCAGGTCAAAAAATCAGTGGTGATAGTTCACAGAGCAGAATACAGTATGGAAACATAAATTTAAGTTAGCAAAGTCCTCCTTACCAGTGTAGATTAGTACTTAATATGTTTCCTGCAATGACAATTCCATAGTAAATAATGAAAAGAATCTGTCTAATTGCTTTGGGTTATGCCACTCTAAATTTATAATAAAATTATTCATGGCCTGGTTGAAAATTTCAGAAGAACTTGGAGAAATGTCATGTTACATTTACTAAACAGGTAGATAACATTAATTCATAGACTTTTCCATTTCTCCAAATCTCAGGGTTTTCAGGGGAGCATTTAACTGGGATTGATTCTACAAGTTGGTACAGAATCAAGTTCCTGCCCTAGAAGAATCAGAAAGACCAAATGGACAGGAAACAACCTCCCACTAAGGAAGTCAGGGAAGGAATATAGCACAGTCTCCAGTTCTGCAGAAACAGATGCTCAGCCAGTATCATCCAGAGAAGTATGTGGTTTGGCTAGCATTGTCCAGCAAGAAATCCTACTGATCTCACCAGTCATACTTAGTGATCACCAATGGAAAGCTCAATGATACAGTCACTCAGCATGCTTAGCAGTACATAAGGTAAGTCAAACTTTCTATAAGTCTTAATAAATGGATGATAATACATATATCTGACACTCCAAACATACTGAAATGTTGCTTGTATTCCAGGAGGAGGGGATGACAGGTAGACTGACTCTATCCCCACTGTGTTAGTTTGTTTTCCCTAAGACACTAGCATGTATTTTTAAATGAGTCAATAAGGTGTTGGAAAAAAATGTTTATCTCTCTCCCTATATTAAAAAAATAAAAAAGAAAGAAGGAAATCAAACCCTGACCTAGTTCTAATTAGCCCCACTGAATTAATACTACATGCTGCATCCAACTGAGCTAACCAGCCAATATAAGGGGACAGTCATTAGACAGGTCCCAGGGAGTGACTGACTGACTTCCTGAAATGCTTGCAGAAGGTGAGTATAACAGGATTCCAGAACACAGCTGGGAAGCCCTGAGACACAGCAGCCATTCCTCCAAAGGCCCTGTTCTAAATACTAATGTAAAAATGGAAGTTATCTCCTTCTGTGAAATGACCCTTCACCTTTTACCACACTCCAAGACTCAAAGCCCCTGTTACATTGAGTCCTCAATTCAGCCATCTTTAGATATTCTAATGTCCTCTACTGTTCCCAGATGAATAGATTATTTTTCAGTTTGCATGTAAAGTATAACCAGTGTTAACTATACGAGAAAGTGGAAAAGGGGAAAAGAAAAAAAAAGGTGGGAGGCTTGAGTGAGGTGGGACATCTATCCTGTCACAGTAAATAGACAATAGTGGCTCAGAATATTGATGGAAATATTGAAAATCAATTTTAAGTATTTCCTACATGGAAAATTAAAAGTAGGACACTTTATATATCACTACTGTCCTGATTCTTTCATTTCCTGCCTTTCATTTTTGGCTTTATGTTTTTCCTCCCTTTTGTGTCAGGTTGTTTTCTTCCTGACAAAAGTTGGGGTGGTGGGGAGCAGAGAGGCTGACTGAGATTTCTCTGTAGAAAGATTCTCACAAGGTGTGGCTACCCACCTCTCCCAGGTGCAGTCAGACACATGTGATAATAGGTATGGAGGTCCTACATCTGAGTTCCAGAGGTGTCAAGTGTGAGGAGATGGACCAACCAGGGAGGACACATCCATCTCACTTCCTGTGGGGGGGCTATTGAAACATTTATCTGTGTGGCAGACTGTGTGGCTGGTACCCACATGCTGCACCCTCTACTGCCATGCCTTCTCTGTAGGATTAGACACTCCTTTCTTTGTTGAACTTGGCACAACCATGTGACTTGCTTTGGCCACTGGAATATGAATAGAAGTGTTTTTAGCTCACTGCTTGGTAGAAAACTAAAGCTCCAGGGGTAGCATACCAGTGCAAAGGTTCTGCTTGTCCTTTTGCTCTAGCTTTTAGTAAAAAACAAAACATAAACCTTCACATTTAGTCCTTCAAGATTTGGCTCTTTGAACCCTAGATATTCATTATGAAAGTTTCAAAAATTCTGCACCTTGGATGTGGAAGGTCTTGGTTTCCAAATTGGTGTCTGCTATGGGTTCTACAAAGTCAAAGCTTAACAATGGTTCCACATACCCTCTGTTTTCCTGATGGCAGTGCCTACAGCAAGCTGCCCATGCTCCCCAAGAGTTGGGAAGGAGTTAAAGAAGTTCAGTAACAGAAAGCTTTGTTAATATCTGAAAATATTGCCTGATTTATGTGACAAAATACATCTCCAGCAACCAAACAGCACAGGCTTGTCACACAAGCAACATTATTCCAGGGTTCCTCGTTCACAGCTGCCCTGCCCGCTATCATCATTATAAAGTCCATGGCTCTGACATTTCCACTGTTGGGGACCATTTGAATCTTATAAATACCATAGTTCTAATAAAAGTTACACATACTCAGGGAGACAATAATTCTATTAATGTTTTCTCTACAGTTATAACTTTCTTTAATGATAGATCAAATTCACAAATTCACAAAATAGCTGAAATACCTGATAAGGAATGGAACTTTACTTTTTATTGGAAGAGTAATTGAAAAACTGAGAAGATAGCCATTTTCACTGATATTAATAGTGCTTTTCTTCTAGTAGGAGTCACTCCTATGGAAGGTTGTCATTTTTCTGATCTAAGATTGCCCACTTTCTATTGTTTGAGGGAAGAACTGAAGGTTTTAAAGGAACAAAAGTGCTTCCTTCTCTGTTTTTTTCAGGTGCTCTAGAATAGGTATAACTTTTCACAGAATTATACAAATCTTACTATGTGCTTATTATGTTCCCCCTTAAATCAATATTTAAACCTCCCATCACTGAAAGTTATTCTTTTGAGTTGTATGCACATAGTCCTCTACAGAGAAATCTCCATCTTCATGTCTTAATTTCAGCGTAAAAAAAAGATTTAAAAAAGGAACAGGGTCAGGCTTGGGGCAACTTGGACTGAGTTCTAGCATTGCATAAATAAGTGGTCCCAACTTAGGAAATTATACAAGGTGGGTTGATCTTTCAGTTGGTGGGAATAAGTCATTGAAGTAGATGGATAAGTTTGCTCTGTAGTAGGGGGATGACAAAAAAAAAAAAAAAAAAAAAAGATTTTCCTTCTCTGTTTCAGAGAGTTGAATTCTAGACATTGAGAAAAGTCTGGATCCAAAGCTACATATTAGGTGCAGTTGGTTCATGAAAAAAGGAAAAAAAATTAGCAAGGGTCTTGTTGAAGATTGTCTTGAAGAGGTCCAAGCCAATGGACTTTGAGAATAGTCCTATAGTTTCCAAAACTTGTTTCTCCATGGTTTCTTTAATTTTAGGTATGTCTTTGAAGCACTAGAAGCACTCCTTAGCCATCACTGTGGAATTATGGGCAAGGCTTGGACATATCTGAAGTAAGTGAAGCAGGAATAGCACCTTGTCTGAGGAAAGGTGATTTCCAGTGGCAGATAACTGCTGAAGAGCGGTACAATGGTCTGGAGCTGATGGCTGGCTGCTGTAGATACTCACAACCTGGAAGGATCTATGGAATCAAACATATCCTCCATCCTGGACTTGCCCAAAGGTATACAGGGAAAACATGGCAAAAGTCTGAGCTCCTTGAAACACAGGAGCTAATGTCATTCTGATATGATATGAATGTCAAAAAGAGACATAGCACAGTCACAGCCTGATGAAATTTGAAACATCTGTGTTTCAGCAACCACAGTGCTTTCCCACACCTAGGGTTGACAATCATTCTAAAATATTGAAATATATACACATGATTGGAAAACAGTCACTGACTGGCTATTTTGGCTCTTCCTCACACACCTCTTGCATGTTCCCACAATCCAGCAGCTAAAGGGTCAATACCAAGCACAGTGGTGGCCTCCAGAGCCCATTCCATTGTCATATTGGGCACAGAGGTTAAATTCCCATATTCCCATAATGTGCTGGCTATTAGATTATTTGGCTATTATCATGGCCTATATTTAGCCAATATTGGTTCTGAGAGACATAAGAAAATAATTTTAATTGGTGCTTTTATTAAAGAGTTTGGGGAAGAAGTAAATACCAACTCATATAAGCTAAATAAAGAATAGCATTAATAAGTGAATGTCTTATGTATACAGAGCCAAGGGGAGTGATAAAGATTGGAGTGACCAGGGAGACTGATGCAGATCCTATCAGGGGAAAGCACAGTTCTTCCTAAAAGACTGTGGGTTTCTCTTTTGTTCAGGGTTTTGCTGTTACCTTTATATTACCTATGCTCTACCAGTATGTATTCCTTTCACATACAATTAAAATGCAGTTGCCACTGCTGGGTGTGGTGGTGCATGCCTGTAATCCTAGTGGCTCTGGAGGCTGAGACAGGAGAATCGCGAGTTCAAAGCCAGCCTTCGCAACAGCGAGGCGCTAAGCAACTCAGTGAGACTCTGTCTTTTATAAAATGCAAAATAGGGCTAGGGATGTGGCTCAATGGCTGGGTGCCCCAGAGTTCAATCCCCAATACACGCCCCCCCCAAAAAAAAACTAAAAAATGCAGTTGCCTCCATGCTGTATAACATTACAATTCAACCACACTCATTTATGTGACAATGATTTAACACCAAGTTGACTTCTCTGGACAGTAATAATTAGTGAAATTATGGAAATGTAATATGAGGAGAGAGAAAACAGGTCATCTCTGGTTTTAAGTTATTAGAGATGCCAAAATCATCAGTGCCAACACTTTTATTGTTTTATGTCCAATAAAACTTGGAACTCACCCTATGTAAATAATGATCCAATTAATTCATTTAAATGAATTCACTAATTTAAAATGAATTGCGATCAATTGTTAGGAGCTGCTTACATTATCACAGCATCTTACATGCTAATTCTACACAAAGCTGACTGTATATTTAACTTAGAATGGAGGCAGCAAAAAGCAAAGCCATGAAATATAGAATATATGCGAATAAATCTAGAGAAATGGAAGAAAACTCAATTATGTACACTTCTTAAAAGTTAGCTGTTTCTAAAATTCAGTCTTATCATCTAAGTATAAAAAATCATCAGTTTAATGATATCACTTGTCAAGTAGCTGATAAAAAGAAGTTAAAATAGAGAAAGAAAAATAAAGAAAATTTCCATTCCCTTTAGCTGACCAAAGCAAAAAATTTGCTTAATTGGGTGCCATAATTGACCATTTCACTGTTTTACTGCCCAGTAAATACAAGCTATTTTCAAAAGTCAGATAATTGGGTGTCAAGGATGCAATAGCTGTCCAAGTGCAAGGAAGAAAAACACCGAGAAACACTTACCTCTAATATCCACATACATTCATTTATCCTAAAGGACAATGTCCTCTGGAAAATTTTACAAAACATGCTCTGGAAATAGGGTATAAATGTGTTAACAAAAACTTTTGTGAAATCAATGATTTTTTTTTTAATCAAATTCAAAAAAGAATACCAGGAAAGGAAAGGCTTCTGGCAAGAAATAACTCAAAAGATAGGGCTTGTTCATTTTCTACCAGTGATTACCTTTCTCCCAATGTGTAAAGTTCAAAAAGGCCTCCATTACCCACCAGGAACTCATTGCTGTGACTAACACACACAATGTCAATCAGACCTTCCTTCTCTGACATCATTAAGAGGCTGGCAGCTTCCAGTACGAAATATGTTGTATGAAAGCCTTTCATTGGGAATTTCTAATATTTCAAAATTGAAATCCAGTTTTGAGACCATATGAATACAGAGGTTTTATTGTGACTCAGATACATTTTTCCCTATTTTTCTACTTCCAAAAGTGTACTCTGAAAAGTGTCAATGACACTTTCAGACATGTGTATAGCATCTAGCCTGTACAATGACCCTCTGCTTCTGCTAGAAACATGTTTCCAAGGCAACTGCTTAGAAAAGACTCTGCATTCCTTCAGGGGTTTCAGGAATCTTAAGTAGAAGAGAAAGTTGATGCCAGGAATCACAGTGGCTCAGCAAGCTGAGGCAGGAGGATCACAAGTTCGAGTCCAGACTTGGCAACTTACCAAGACCCTCTCTCAAAACAAAGAATAAGAAGAGAGGATGTCACTGAGTGGTAGACCATCCCTGGGTTCAGTCTCCAGCACTGTAGAGAAACAGAGAGACAGAGACAGAGATAGAAAGAGGGAGAAAGCCATTCTACCTCTTGGATGAAATTGTATCTACCCAAGAAGACTTTCCTGGAAGCCTCGGCTAGGTTGATGTCCACCTTCCCAGGCCCACAATGACACTCTCAGATACCAGAGCTTTCTTGTTTTTCATTGTTTGCCAATGTTTAACCCTCACACTGTACCATGAGAGAGGTACTAGTGCCCTGCCCTGATGTGACTGCCATGTTAGAACAGTGGCAGAGACACAAGTGAGTATACTGAGTTTATTTTTGCTGAATGTCAAAAAAAAAGTGCATCATTCATCATAATATTCTTTACATCTTAATTTCAGTTATTATAGAAAAATTTCTAATCAAATTTATATCTTGGAAATATTTGTTTTCCTATCTGGAAGATCTCTGTCTAGAAAAATTTAGAAACAGAAAGTACTAAAGTTAATACTCCTTTTCTATAAAGATTTTATGGAGCTCAGACAATGAGATTTTAAAAATAAATATTTTTATTTCCCCTCATTTCCCCTAGGCCAGTGACACAAACTGTTTAAAGAAGACCTAGAAGAAGATAGTAGCTAATAGAACCAAATGAGCTAATCAGATTCTCTGTGTGTGCTGGGGTCCTAACCTGTGAGGACCATGTCCCAGTAGAAAGTCCTGCCCTGCCACCCACTCTGCCCTTATCCCTTGGAGTGCTGACCTCCAAAGCCACAGAGGGGAAGCCAGTCCTTTCACTCAGATGTCAACTCTGGCAAAAAGCTTTCGTGATCAGTCATTCACATCTGTTGGTGTTCATTAGCATCATTCCGGAAAGAAGGTTTTTGAGAGGAGGGAGAAAGAGTCAGAGGGCCTGTGACACACCATCTGGGGAAGAAAAGGGACAGTAAGGAAAAGGCAAATTTCATTAACACAGCTAGAATTTTGCAAGCCTTCCTGAGGCCCAGAAGATTTTCCGTGGGATAAATTCTGCTTGCAGTTTGCAGCATCATAATTACTTGTTTTATTTTTACCACACAAGAACTGATTTAAACCTTTCCAGCAGAAGGGAGGTTGTATTGTCCAGTCACAGGCCCTGCATGATGCTTTAACAAGGACAGGACGGAAACTATTTGCTTTGCAGACCAGAATCTGCAAAGCTTTAAGAACGACTAAGAAAACAAGATTTGTCTCAGAAGCTGTTCTTCCTAATGGAGGCCAGCATTCACTGTTTTTTATCTGAGCCTCAAGTATGATTTTTAAAAATATTCCACTAAAAAGAAAAAAAAATACAAAAATAATGGTTATAAACTTAATTATGCCTTGTAATAGTAATAATCCCAGAGAATTTGATCATTAACATAGTTAATGACCAGTTTGTTAGTGTGTGAACTTCTCTCAGCTTCATTCTGGGATACACAATTAGCAAGCCAGTCATTAAATACCCTTAATGACTAATTATTCCAGGATTAAAAGCTTAAATGTAAATAAAAATGAGATTGAAACTCCTTAAATTAATGGGTTAATGTGTCTTCTCCTTACCATGTATGTACTGTAGATAATGTTCTTATGAAGAATGTTATTTCTAGAGAGGATTTGGCTGTTTCCGAACGGGATTCAATTTATATCTGCAGCAGATGTTTAATCTACCATATATTGGCTATTGTTTTATAAGTCCCTCTCCTTCCCCTTAATGGAATCTCCTTAACTCACATATTCCTTGACTCTTTGGGGAGTCATTTTAGAGTGTTCAAGTTTGTATTCTTATTTTTTTTATTCTTGCTTTCCTCTCACATTCCAATTTTAACACTTTAATCCTTACTTTGCTAGCTCCAAGATCACACATACATAGGCATCTTTGCTGCATTACCAATATCATTATTGTCAAGTACTATTGATTCCACATAAGCTTGGTCTATGACTATCTCAATACAGCACTATATTACCTTCAGATAGAATTTTATTATGTCAAAATGATTTTATGTCCAGTCACGTAAATGTGAATTCATATGTCTCCCTTGATCCGCAAGGTATACCTGAGATGGAAGGACCGAGATTTATATTAGCCCAATTTTTTAAACAAGAAAACCAAGGCAAACAAAGGTCATATGAGCTGCCTGAGGCCACACAGCTAGTCACTGTCAGCATCACAGTTGAAAGTAAGTGACACCGTGCAAGGAGCCTGGAGCTGGAATTAAGCCACCTGAGTCTTTTCCTAGCGGTGTTCCCCAGAAATATGTGTGAACTTTGAGCACCCCCAATTTCTACATTGCAGCTTTCTCAGGAGTAAAATGAACCTTCATTTTGATAACCTCCAAGGTTTCCAAATGCTGTCCTCTTAATTCGCAGATCTGTCTGGAGATACACCATGAGGCGGTTTAATTAAAAACCATAATAGAGTTCAGTCGTGTAAAAGAAATGCATTAAGGTGAACTGAATTAATTGAGGATGAGTTTATGGGAAAGACAAGACATGACTTGTGTCCTAAATGACAGGTCTTGAGGATCACAGGATGGTCTTTCTGATAAAGAAGTAGAAAGACATAGCTAAGGAAACAGGACAAAGCTATGTATAAGAAAGAGACGACAGAAGAAAATGAAAAAAAAGACCCAAATTATATTTTACTTTAAATTTATGGAGGGCTTCAGACAAAAAGAAAATGTCAGTAGTTGTTTTTTTGATGCCCTGTGGCAGTTTTTCTTACATCACTTCTTTTCAGCTTGCAGAATTGTGAGAAATCCATTTCTGTTCTTGTAAAGAACAGAAAGATGCAGGGAAAATCTTGATGGGCATTCTTACCCTCCCTTGCTTCTCTGTGGGAGAAATCTCCACAAGGCAGCCTCAAGCTCTGAGTCCTATAACTGGCCACAAAGTCAAACTGGATCACTCGGAGGAAGCCCTGAAGTCCTTTTAAGATTCCACCTACTCTCAAATTCAGCCCACGAGAGACATATACATGTGCCCACAGACACAGTTTTTTTTCATCTGTTTTTAGGGAAATTCAGGATCTAGGTACTTAAGCAAAGTAAAAGTATGGATGAAATGTGAGATCGTTACATGGGTAATCAGGTCAAGGAGGTTCCTGATAAATAGGAGAAACCAATCATTTTGTGGTTATTCAGGCAATGCTGATAAATACTTTCCCACTTTCAAGCTCATTTTGGTTATCATCATTAGGCCTTAGCATGATGACTCTCCTGAATTCCTATAGTGCTTTATGCTTTTCCAAGTTTCTTTTCATCTAAGTCTCACTTAGTAAGCACAAGGTCCTGTGGGATTGGTAAGGTAAGGGTTATAACATCTAGTTTGTACATTTTCCCAAAGAAGTATTGGATGGTGTATTGTTTGAATTTAATGTCCTATCCAAAATTTACTGCTCATAGTGATGGTATTAAGGGGTGGGGCATTTTAGAAAGGATTGATGGCCTTCTAAGAGGAGCTTCAGAAAGAGATTGTCTCTTTTTTCCACGTGAGGATGCCACTGTGAGATGACAGAATCAATGAGGCATTCACCAAGGCTGGTACCTTGACCTTGGACTTTCTAACCTGCTTTGTAAATGGTTTGGTTTGCAGTACTTTTTAGAGCAGCCTAAAATTACAGCATATTGTAAATGTTAAAATTCACATCCTCCTGCAACCTCAACATCCCACAACCCATGAACACTCTGTCTGGGTGAGCAGGTGCCCTGGTGTGATAAGGCTCACCCCTGCCACAAGTCCACCATCTTGCTCTCTGCCGGAGGCTGAGACTTGATAACACTCAAACACAATGATGAAATCTCCTCACACCTTTTCGCTTCTGTGCTCTACCCTGATCCCAGTAAAGGCATTCACAAATTTGTCCTCTCTGCTCCCCTTGGCACCTTTTGCATGAGACAACCTCTCAGCATGGCATGCAGTAACTGTCTCTCTGAAGCCTGTGAGGATAATAAACCTTGGTTTTTCTAAGTCTCATCTGCTTGCTCTTGTGGCCAAACCTGACTGACCATCTGTAAGAATACAGAACATGGAGCCACACAAATATGTCCTTATCATCATTGATGAATGGAATCCAGAAGAAAGGGTTCCTAGTTATTTACTGAACTCTCAGTAAATAAAAAATATACTTTACATTGTATCTTTTGCTGAACTACAAAAAATATTTAAATGAGTTTCTAATGAGGCAGTTCTGACTGTACCTAACTAAAACTATATTTTTTTAATCTGTTAGGCTAGAATAAAACTGAATTATTATGATATTGTTAAATCTGAATTCAAAGGGAAATGGAAGTCTATTTATGTAATAATATACCTCATTTTTATGATTATGTTATAAGGTTGGCTCTTATGACTAAAAATAAAGCACTTCTGCTCATCTTAGTGAGATGGGCTGGCTTCTGAAAATCATGGGATGAAATGAGAGCAGGAAAAAGGCAAAAATACAAATGTCAGACTGAGAAAATATAGTTGCAATTTATATAATGAAGAAATGATTCATGTTCCTGACATATTAATAGCTTTTAAAGTGGAAGAAAAACACTCAACAACACTTTAGAAAAATGGGCTAAAGAAATGGCCATAGAAACAAATTGAAATGACTCTTAGCCATATAAAAAACTTCAACCTTCCTTGCTCATACGAACAGACATGCAAATTAAAATCACATATATTAGATGAGCAAAGGTCCAAAGTTGATAGCATGGAGGAGGACAAGTATTCTCTTCATGTCTGGTG
Source organism: Tamias sibiricus (assembly GCA_025594165.1). Classification (NCBI taxonomy): domain Eukaryota; kingdom Metazoa; phylum Chordata; class Mammalia; order Rodentia; family Sciuridae; genus Tamias; species Tamias sibiricus. The sequence continues at coordinate 41,224,899 of CM046671.1, forward strand.
GGAATGGAAAATTGTAAACCATAAGCAACAAACATTTGCAAAAATGTACATTGACCTTTCAACCCAGTAATTTCGGCATCAGAATCCATTCTAAAGTTTGTCAGCAAAAATACAAAAAATACATATAAATGAGGGGTTCATTTCTTGACTACCTTTAAAATCAAGTGACTAGACACTATATATAAGCAAATGTTTGGCAACAGAAAACCCATTGAATAAACTGTGGTCCAGCCACACAAGGATTTTTGTGTTGCTATTAGAAAGGACTGAGAACTATCTCCAGGTATTACTGCGGAGTGATATCCAGAAAGTATTGGAAATAAAGAAAACAATAAGAAGGAAAATGATCTTGAATTTGTATATGAGTAGAACACAAATACATAATATATATTTATAATATATACTACCCATATATTATCTAATCTTGGCACTGTTTGTAAACCCATAATTTTTTAAAAGGTGGTTACTCATTTTAAAGGGAAGGAGTCATGTGGAAGGGACAGAAAAAAGAGGTCAAACTTCTTTAAATATACTTTGCTTTATTGATTTGACTTTGGAACTATGTAAACATTCCCTGCATTAAAACAAAAAAATAGATTTTTATGAAACAATTCTTAAAAGTTAAAAATATGATTAGAAAAATGAGCCCAAATGTACACCTAGTTGGTATCATAATGACACAGGAAGGAAATAAACAAAAAACTTGGAAACACAGTATTTGACCATATTTCCCTATTGAAACATATCCTAATGTGTTAGTCAGCTGTGTGTTGCTATAATCAAAATAACTAACAAGAACAACTTATAGGAGGGAAAGTTTATTTGGGGATCACAGTTTCAGAGGCCTTACTCCATAGACAGTAAAGTCCATCACTCTAGGCCCGAGGTGAAGTCACACATCATGAAAGAAGGGCCCAGTGGAAGAAAGCTGCACAATTCATGGTAGCCCAGAAGTGTGTGTGTGTGGGACAGAGAGAGAGAGAGAGAGAGAGAGAGAGAGAGAGAGAGAGAGAGAGAGAGACAGCCAGCCATAGGGAAGATGCAAACTCAGGGACATACCCGCAGTGATTTAACTCCTCCAGCCATGACCCACCTGCCTACAGTTATTACCAGTCCATTCAAAGTAAGATGGACTAATTAGGTTACAGATCTCACAATCCAATCATTTCACCTCTGAATATTCCTGCATTAACAGAGGAGCTTTGGGGGGACTCGTGATATTCAAACCACAACACCTAAAGACAAAATCTGCTGTAAAAGGAAAGCCTTAAACTTTCTCAGTAATCATATTTTTTATCCCCAGGCTATTAGTACAACATGAGATGAAGCTAAAGATTTTTGATGTGGAAGAAATGAAATTACAAATGTAAAATGGAAGTATATAAAACCTTAACATTCCTGAATTTGAATTGCCACATTTTATATTTAAAAAATATTCCTAGTCTGTCTTAGAAAAATGCTGAAAAAGAAAATAGCCTGCTTTACAGAAATGGATGTCTCTAGTACCCAGATTGTGGCCTTAAAATACTATGGCCCACAAAAAGGGACAAAGGATCTTAGGAGAAATTTCATTTTAACACAGGAGCAGAAGATATACCCAGAAAAAACTCATTATCAAAAATACTGGTAATGTTATCAAAGACATACAGGGTCTAGTCAAAAGGACACAGGAAACAACTAAAAAGTCTCTCACTGGCCAACAAGACATTTTGATTGTTGATGAGGATAATAATTGAAAATGGATTAAAATACCTATATGTTTAAATCAATGTTTTTTTTATTTTAATGTTCTATAATTTATTTAAAATATTATAGTATTACCTGTAAGTGGACTGTGAAAAGTCAATAATGTATTTGTTATTACTTATTTAAAAAAAATCCTTTTATTTATTTTTTTCATAATTTATTTATTTTTTATTCTAAGTTGTTAGAAATGACAGCAGAATGCATTACATTTCATATTATATTTATAGAGCACACTTTTACATATCTCTGGTTGTATACAAAGTATATTCACAACATTCGTGCTTCATACATGCACTTAGGGTTATAATATCCAACTCATTCTACCATCTTTTTTTTTCTTTTAAATCAATGTATTCTTAATGATTTTTTTTAAAAACTAATTAGAATCTATTAAAAGATGCTGGTGGTTTGTATCATTATTTTGAAAACTAGTAAATGAAAGGAAAGAGTTAACTAACTATCCTGCTTTTCCTATACAAACTGAACTGCTGGGCTACCAAATGCTTGAAAAGGGAAGTTTCTCCTTGTAGAAGTGCCCTAGCTAGTAAATGCAAAGGGAGAATAGCATAGGCCAAAAACATTCCTCCATAAATTAATGCACCAAGGCAAAGCTCACAAGCTAAAAATATCAAAAAGAGAGAAACATCCAGAAAGTAAATGTCTCCTGATAGAAGAAAAATTCCCCCCACCATGAGCTTATTTGTCAAAAACCAAATTGAACCTGTATCTGATCAAGTCTCCTTCAGATCTGATGATCATTGTCAGGAAAATACAGAGGAAGAGGAACATAATAACTCTACATTCTTACAATCAGAAAAATCTTAACTATGTTGTTATTTGTTTACAGAGAAAATAATCCAGTTTCTCTTGCAAGTATCATGTAAGAAGAATTTCAAAAAAGAGAGAGAGAGGAACGTATGAATTAAAAAGAGACTCATGTGAGTTAGCTATCAGTAACAATGCCTGGGCCCTATTTGGATCCATTCAAGGAAACAAAAGTTCAAATTTTTAAGAAAGTGGTATTTATGAAAATTAAAAACTTAAATATGATAAACAGAATCCATTTTGACTTCTTTTATATGTAAAAATAGTAGCATGGTTATTTTTAAAATTATTATCTCAGAGATACATAATGAAATATTTAGAGAAGAGATAGTGTATTTCTGGCAGAAGCAGTTCAGAAAATATATCAAACAAGATTGTCCATAGGTAGGTGCAAAAAGACATTATACTAATCTATTTTGATGTATACCTTAAATTTCCATAATAATTTTTTGATGTGAGAAATTGAGATGGTAGAATAAGTCTCTTTTTTATGGTTAATAAGATATCTATCTTTGGATAACTTTTCCCATTTCACTGGGCAAGCAATGACTTGGAATCACATGGACACAATCCCAGGGCTTTATGAGACAGAAACATCTGAACTTTATATGCTTTTATATAATTCACATAGCTTTCACCAAAAGTAAGTGCTGTCAAACCTTTGCATTTTGTGTAGTTCCCCAAGCCTCACACTTAAAGCAGTAATAGTGCAACTGCAAGGTCTCTGGCAGCCAAAGCTGAGCTTCATTCAGAATTTCCAATAAAGGTTCTCTGACCTTGGTAAAGTTGAACTTGAAAGGTTGTTTGATTTTTTTTTAACAATTGATTCACAGTGCCTGACACATAATATAATAATAATATCTGCTGAATAAAGGAATAAAGAAATTACAGGTCATGTGATTAGAGTGTAGACTTTATATTTAAAAGATACATAGAAGTTTGAATCATAGCCTGTCTCCTAAATAATAACATATATTCCTACAGGATGGTTCTGAGAATAGTTTAACAAAATGACACATATATAAAGTGCTAGTCATTTAGCATATAGTCAAAGCTTGATAAATAATAGTTAATTATTCATATATAGATGTTTCAGAAAACACTTAATGAAAAACATATCTATGTGTATAAACATACAGAATGCATATTGCATGTGTGTGTGTGTGTGTGTGTGTGTGTGTGTGTGTGTTTTTTGAGAGAGAGAATATGGACTGCATCATGGACAGCAGCTAGTAAAACTTAACTTATGTACTGGGCAAAGAACTGGATAAAACTTGGCACTGCCTGTCTTGAATTACAAGTTTGACATCAAAGTACTTAACCTCACCATGCCTGACAAAGTTAAAATCACAACAGGGTTTATTTAAATGCCATGTCTAGTTCAGCAGTTCAATCTTTTGACATAAAATATTTAGCATTAGGCAGATGCAGAATATGGAAAAGTCACTGATATTTATGTTTTCCCTAAGCAATAAAAGCACACAGTTAGTGACAGCTATAGACATTGTCTCTCCTCACTCCACATTATACCGTGAGTACATGTTTCTTTTTTGTGAATGGCTGGACCAGCTGACCTGGACCCCACACATGTTAGCTCTTATACTGCATTGAGATTCAAGGACTGCAGGACATGTAAATCAATTTGCATCTGGAATGCAAGGTTTTTGTGTGGAGGGGGAAGTATACAGAAATGTTTGCTCTATAATATAGTCTTACCCAAGACTTCACCCTTCAACACCATTAGTTAGTGCCCAAAGGAGAACCACAACCCTGATCTCTTTAGACTTGGCCAATTGTCTTTATGATCCCATTTTAAAATGGAGCTGCTTTCAGTGCTCATATGCATACATTCCTATTCCTTTTGTGTATGGTCATGTCTCCAAGGTCAGAGACCTCAGGCCCACAGAATCTCTGAGGTGGAAAGGACCTTAGAGATAATCAATCAAATGAAGTCTTGGTTACAGTGTTTTTTCTGAGGTTACAATGTGAGTTTCAGTGGAACTATGCTAGCACCACATCTCCTAACTACAGCTACCCAGAGAGCATTTCTCTTTTAGTTAAACCTGCCTCAAAGTGGGAAGCTCTCCAAAAAATAGTCCTGACTTTCAAAAAAAAAAAAAAAAAAAAAAAAAAAAAAAAACTTGAAAGCACAATGACAACACCTAGTTCCAAGGTATCTTTCTTATATCCTCCAGTACAAAGACCCCAAATCCTGTGCCAATGACTAGCTCAACAAAGACTACTGGGAAGTAGGGATTCTCATTTTGTGATATTTACATACAAGAAAACCACATGCTTTCTGCGGGAAGGCAACACCAGGTGGGAAACAATGGTTTTTCAGTGTTAGTGATGCTTTCACAAATAATTGACTATGGTAACTAGAAGCTAGAACCTGATTGGGGAATGAATGAAGTCCCCACCCAGAATCCATGGTGATCTCTTCAATTGGTTCTTCTATTTTAAGTTAATGTGGTAAGAACAGCTGGAAACTGAATCAACCTATGTCCTCAGGGAAATATAATTTTCTTTTCTATCACATCCTGAAATTTATTGTAAAGTCCTTAGCATCAAATAAAGAGACAGGTTGACATTTGTCATGTCCACAGCCCAGTTGTTTCAGGGCAGTGGGGTAGTTTGTGGGAAAACCAAAGAAAATGTCCAGAGTCAGCATGGGAGACAGATATTTTATTGGGGAAACCTTACAAGAGATCAGTAACTGCTCTAAGAAAAGTTCAGTGGTGACAGGCTGACAGCACCTCCAAACCTCATGGTTTTTGCCAAGCAGCATCTCCTCTCCCTCAGGGTGTTTTGCCCAGTGGAGGCTAGCAGGACAAGTGACAGATATCCTTCCCAGAGTGCCCTCAGTTCTGCACCCATCCCCACTCAGGGGTTTTATATAACAGGCTACAAAAGTAGTGACATCATCAGCATTAGCTTGCTTAGTTTGCTTATATGACCAGCATCCCATAGAGTGACTGTGCTGGTGCACATGAGGTAGTAGCTTCCTACAGATAGCACTCACTTCCCCACAACTCCAGAAAGCTAGTGTTCTTCAAGATAATATCCATCTGAGCTTTCCAGCTCAGGCTTTCTCTCATTGTTTCCTTACTTGGATAGATTTTGGGGAATAGAAAGAGATCATTTGAGGAGATGGTGTTTTATTGTCCCCCTTTTCTTCAGGAATTATACAACATTCCACATGTATTATCAGACAAATGTGTAAGAATCATTGTTATTTTCATCCAACTAGATGCCTACAAGTGTGCAGCTATAAACTCTCAGGCAGGACAAGAAGCTAACAGGCACAAAATACTGACTGCTATGTGGCATAGCAGAGAAAACCCAGATGAGGCAAAGACCCCACCCCCCACCCACTGGGAAAACCAAGCTCCATCCCACCCCCATGTTTCTCTCTTAGGCCATAATTTAGAATTTTCACACTCTGAGAAATCTTAGAGAATTCCACCTCAACAACTCCTTGCAGAGGGGATTGACAAGGGACTTGAGCGGCTGGTGAGAATAGGACAAATGTACTGAGTGGACTAGCTCTGCACTCCTGGGATCTCTCACAAGCCAGCCTGCATGCTAGACAGGTTTTAGTTCTGCTCCTGTCCTCCAAAGGCTGAGCACAGATTCAAATCTGACTTCTAGCAGGGGTTTTGGACATCCTCTTCTTGTACTGAATGTCCCACTGCTGGTGTGACCGTGCCACACAATGGAAGTAGATCAGTACAGAGGCAAGGTGGTAGTGAAACTTTATTACAATGCACTAGCTGCTGGGAAGATGGAGGACCACCATACTAAAAGGCATCACAGAAAGGCCAAAGAAATCTTGAGGGGTTGGGGTTTGGAGACTGGAGCTAGTACTGCCAAAGGGGGAAATTATAGATTGGCAGAAAGTCTGAGAGTATGTTCTAAACAGAGGGCATAGCTGAGCAAAGGTACAAAGACTAGAAGTAGCCTTGGATATGAAAGACCTCTAATTTATACAAATCAAAACTGGTCTAACTTGTCTTATGCAGGATTGCTAGGAAATGCAAGCAGATGCATTTAAATGTGACAATTCTATAGCTAGGGAAGTACAAGGTCAGAACTGACTCTATACTCTGACAGCTTCATATTTGTGCGTTGTGTGTATGTATGTATGTGGATTGAAGAGCTCATGTTCAGAGGGATTGTAGGGAATAAAACAGTTGAGTGAAGTAGAGGATTCACATAGAGCAACATGGGCAATTGATTGCTTCTTGGTCAATCATCAAATAAGGATTTGGAGTGCCTTAAAGTCGATCTGATTCTCTCATTAAAATGACTGAAATAACCAGCCCACTAAACAGTCAATATGGTTATTTCATCCATTTTAATGACCCTATCAGATCAAGTCTTGAGAGATCTTCAGCACCAACTCTAGAGGGAGCAAGTCCTACACAGACCTAACAGCAGCAACAAGAGCTGTTCTGATTTATAGATGAACTAAATCACAAAGAAAGCACTGTTGATAAGCAAAGTTACTAAGGTCGAACCTCAGTGAGGCAAAGGGGAATAGTGTAATTTTGGGTAAATTGACAAAGATTGCAAAGCTCCATGAAGGAGCTTGGATCTGGGGAGTACTTTCATGTCACAAAAGTATGAAGAGGCAATAGACAGCTACAAGGTAGAGGAGAAGAGCAAACTGAGGGAACAGTAAGGCCAAATATATGATGCCTCCATCAATGACTGATAGCTGAGATCTTCACAATATAGCAAAATTTCAATAAGTGTCTACTAGGATGACAATATTAATGATGGTGATGATGAATATGATTTTGATGACAACAATAATATGGTCTGCTGGCCAGAGAGAACAATAAAAAAAGAAAGATTGATAACAGAAATGATGAAGCAGAGATCTGGGAAATTTTCTGTTGGTGAATATGAAGCAGGAATTAGGGAGAATCAGACCTGTGAAGTGACCCTAACAGAGTGGTGGCTACTACATAAAGGGAAGAGCAGTTGTGCAGCGACACCAACCCCTGGGACACTTGACTCAGTGCAAGAGCAGGAAATGTGCAGTTTCTGTCACAGAAAAGCAAAGCAGTCTGCTTAGAAAAGGTCTAAAGGTAAGGAGAATGCTTTCCCAGACTTGGGCTCTTAGAATAGCCAAAGGCCACACCCAAGCCTTATGACAATCCAGAACTATAGGGAAATCATTTATGGATACAGACCAGACCTCAATATTTAGGCATTAGAATACCAAATACAGATATTAGGATAGTTCAGGATACAAGGTTGAATTTTTTTCCCTTAATCTCATTCCCATTTTTGGCATGAGCAAAAAAGGTATAGCAGCCAGGTACAGTAGTGCACACCTATAATCAGCAGCTCAGGAGGCTGAGGCAGGAGGAACATGAGTTCAAAGCCAGCCTCAGCAAAAGTGAGGCACTAAGCAACTCAGTGAGACCCTGTCTCTAAATAAAATACAAAATAGGGATGGGGATGTGGCTGAATGCCCCAGAGTTCAATACTTGGTCCCAAAAGAAAAAAGAAAAAAAAATTATAGCAAACAAGGTATTCCATGTACAACAATGTATAGAAGCATTTCCCAAATTGTCCTTGTATGTCAGAGACAAATGTAGCCTCTTAAAACTGTGAAATGGATAAAGCTTAAGTTTGACAGCTGGGGAGAGACAAGGAGAGTTGCCCACTTGCCTTCTGCCTCTCCCCTGTGATCTAACTGGCCTTTCTCTCCTGTTCCATGTGACCCTCATGTTATAGACCTTCCAACAGCCCTGTGGTTCCATTAAATGTACCCATATTCCATTCCTTCATCTTTTCTATCAGCACTAATCCCATCAAATAGCTGGCACTCCAGCAGTTACTTCTATATAAATCAGGATAGGGTAGGTTATAAAGTAGCAACAAATAAACACACAATTTCTGTCACGAAGCTCCTTTCCAAGATTTCCACATAGCAACTCAGGGGTCCAAGCTAACATTGGCTTCAATGTGCTGCTCTGTCTCTAATCAGAATTGCATAGCCATCAGGATTAAGAACTGGAGGGTCATGCATGGACAACTGAAGCCTTAGGTAATACTGGGCCCTATCTCCATAGTTTCTGATTCTGAAGGGGGCCACTGATAATTTGCATTTCTAGTAAGTATCTAGGAAAGACTGGTGCTGCAGGTCCTATGACCTCCCTTTGAAAACTCCTGGTTGGAATAAGGATGCTCAAGTCTGCATGCACATTAGCATCACATAGGCAGCCCATTAAAGAGTTGCCTGCTGAAGCCCAATCTCTAGAGATTCTGATATAATTGGTCGAGGGTGGAGGCCTGGCATCTAAAATTTCCCCTGTATAACCACAGCTGCTAGGTTAGAAGAATATAATTTAAAGTATGGCCAGAGGATTTCATAGAAGGTCTCATACTACAGATGAGAAAAGAAGTTAAATATCACACAGTGGGCCAGTGGCACCTCCATGTCAGAAACCAGATGTCCTAGATCCCAGGTGCTGCCATTTCTCTTAATGGCTTACAAACAGAAAAACCAATGTATTAAGGCAAATTTGCCCCTGAATCTCTCTCCTTCTGCTTAAAATGAATCTGCCTCTTTTCAGGGGGAAGCTGGCACTCAGTGTAGCTGTTGTCCTCAGAGCAGGGTGGGTCTATCTCCCATTCTGGTGAGATTTAGCTGAGAGTACAGCCCTGAAGAGGTTGCCTAGCTGTCCCTGTCCCTGCCCCTCCCCATTCTTCAGCCTTGACAGCCAACTGTGGGCCCCTGACCCAGCCTCACACATATTTTGTCTCTGCCACAGGATGAGGGCCATGTGGCTGATCCTGAAAAAGGAGCAAGCCCCTTCCTGAAGAAAAGAACCAGAAAATGAACAAAACTGCTGCGATATGCCCTTTGGTACCACATTGACAAAATTCAGGCTGCCATAAGGCAGCACAAGAGGAATCTCTTTCTAAAAAGCAACTGAGGGAGATAAAATTGAGCTACCCAACCATCTCAGATGCTAGTCCTCCTCTGCTCCCATCCCTAACACAAACACACAGTGTTCATTCTCCCATTACGGAATTTTACTGAATTTATCAACTCTAAGTAAAAATAAATAAATAAGAGCTGATCTGACATCCTTTACAGATTTTGAGCCGATTTAACAGCCATCTGATAAACACGCCCTGCATTTCTAATGGACTTGCCTGACATCTTGGTGTAAAACTAAGAAACATCGCCATCTGCTGGCTGGATAACCCAGGTGCATGGAAATTTCCAACTCCTTTGCCATCAGTCTCTTCAGGAGAAAGCATTAAGTCCAGGAATGCTACGAACTGGTTGAAATTCACTGCAAATTATTCAATGCATTTTGCCAAATCAAACTACAGATTACATCATGAAATTCTGGTTGCCTTTCTGGTGTCTTTATGCATATGCATGGACAAGTTGAGGAGGGAAAGCTTTTTGCACGGTATATGCTAATCTTTTGTTTTGTTGCCCTTATCTTTTCTTGAAATTCCCATTGTTGGGAAGTATCTATGGAAATATCACTAACATCAGTTGAGCTTTTTCCATCTGCTGAGCATTCCAAAAGGATCAAAGGACAGAGACCAATGAAAACTAAATGAGAGAAAGTTTTATTCCCAGAGTCCATAAAGCTATGGGATTTTGACTCATATGCCTCTTTACAGTGAAATTAACATGTAGGAAAGAAAGGCTTTTCAGCCAAATCAGGTGATTTTTACTTAAGATAGACAAATAAATATGCTCTCATGGGCTCTTTTGCACTATATCCTTCTTAGAAAATGGGAGAGGGGACTCTTATGACCTAAAAGACAGGCAGGGGGACTGATGCATGATCTGTGTATTTGATTCCTCTTTCCCCTTTCTCCTCCACATCTCTCCATCCACCCACCCCATCTACTTGCACAGTTCTGACATTCCCACAGCAAATTGCACAGTAAGGTTTCTCTTGCATTAATATGTGTTCTAGTGGAACTTATTTAGAGTACACAAAAGGATTAATAGGGGGAAAGTTCCAGCAAAGAATGCAAAGTATGAAAATGGGAGCTGGTTTTGTCTTTAGTGGTGAGACCTGGGTGTTAGTGATGCTGTTACAGAGCTGGGGCTTTCCAAGAAACTGAGGCAGCACAAAGATCCACCCTTCAAACCCCATTTCTTGTGATCAAGTCATAAAGATTTCAGACATGCTTTTCAGAGTAACAGGAATGAGTTTATTGAAGGGATAAGGGCAAGGAAAAGGGATACACTCAAGGGAGAGAGTGGGTCCTCTCAGAGAGGAGAGGTACAATGGGCTGGCTTCTACCACACTCCAGTTGTGTTGGGGATCCCAAAGAAGTTTCCAGAGAGTCCCACCCAGGTCCACCTCTTGATTTTTAACTGACAGCAGGGTGACATCAGACTTTCAAGTACCCATTGCCATGGCAACTCTAGGTCACTTGGGCCAGCGCTGACTGGCGGCTTTAATTGGATTCTTAACCATACATTCTTATAGGTTTTATGGTTAGGAGGAACTATCCTCATCTCCCAGAGTTTCAGAATCTGGTCACAAAAGTCTCCCCCTTCAGTGTAACTTGGGTTCCTCTTGTCAATGTAATTTTGAGCCTGTATTTCTCCTTTAGTAAATAGGTTGTTTGCTGAGGAATGTGATATAGCCCGTCCACTTAGGTCAGACAGCATTGCAGATAAATTGCTTCTTGGAAAAGGCAGAATGTGGGGGTCAGCACAGTGGACCCATTGTATGGAATCATTCCCTTAACTCCATGTTCTCACCATACACATTTGTCTGTTCCCTAGTAATTCTTTCAATCTGTTGGGAATTTATTCCATCTTACACCATGAAGCACCTCTGCCTTCAGCCTCATTGGCTATGAAGCAGCCCTGAGGACAGCTCTGACAGTTCTATTTTTACCTCTCTGTCACTTTTTTGCACTCCCTACACCTTCCCTAATTGAGTAAGGCAGTGGAAAGCCCTTGTCCCTTATATCTGAGAGTGGAGAAGTTGGGGGAAAAAGGAATGGGTCGGGGTAAAGGCAGTTACTATAATGGTTTTCTGCCAAAGATGAGCTGTCTTGGAGGCAGTCTTTCCAACTTTGCCATTCAACAGTGACTCAGCATAAAAACAGAAGCAAGCTCACTTTGGGCATGAAGAGTCTAAGCCTGCCATGCTGTCATCTGTAGAAAAGACTAACTTACTTTTCCAGAACAGTGATCCTCTGGAAGAAATAAGCTTTAAATTCCTATGTGGGTAAAGTAAGAAAACATAGAGTTAATTGCAGATAGTAAACCTGAGATCTCTGGAAGAAAGGGAATTTTCCCAAGGTCACATAACATACAAGTGTCACAGTTGAGTCTCCAGCTTCGGAAGATTAGAAATCTTAGACAAGATTTCTCACTATAAACTGGTTCTTCATCAGTGCCAATGCAATAGGAAAGTCTTTGACACTGTGATAATTAATCATGAGAAGTCCTGCTCTTCATTACATCACCCTAACCTAGGCAACCCTCTCACCCTAGGTTTCTCTTTTATTCATGTATCTCTTTCCTTCACAGGCAATTAATATAAGAAATTCATACTAAGTGTTACAGAAACAGGCCACATAAGTATTCTGTAGCACTGAAGGTAGCCACTCTAACAACATACACATAAGAAGAATGTACAGGGAAATGGGCTGCATTCCTCACCAAGAGGAATGATTAGTTCAATGATTAGTTCCCAGAGTTCTGAAAAGGAAATCCTGGGTCTGACTTTGAAGAGCTGGGCGAATTACTCACTGTTATGGTTTGCATTTGAAGTATCTCCCCAAAAGCTCATGTGCTAGGCATTGCAGAAATGTTCAAAGGTGAAATGATTAGATTATGAAGCTGTAAGCTCATCAGTGGATTAATACATTGGATGGAATAATAATTTGAGTGGACTATTGAAGGGCAAAAATCACACCAGAGACAACGTGCATCCAAGAGATTTATTTTTTTTTTTTTATTCACCAGTCTTTATGGCTGGTTGGAGGTAGAAGAGGTGCAGGATGGTTAGAAGTGGGGCTGGAGGGGCCGAGGGAGGGGGAGAGGTTTCAGGTAGAGTTTGGTATGGGGGCAGTTCATCAGTGGGATCGAAATCAATAAAGGAGTGAGATGGTAGGGGAGCAGCCAGTTGACGGGCAAGGAGGATATTTTCAGGGCTGCAGCGGGTATAGAGTGAGGGATTAGAACAGAGGAGGGAGAAAGCCCCTGACTCCTCTCTCCCCACACCTCTTCTACTTCCGACCAGCCATAAAGGCTGGTGAATAAATCTCTTGGCTGCATGGTTGTCTCCAGTGTTACCAACTATTGGTAACTGTAAGCAGGTGGTATGTGTCTGAGGAGCAGGTCACTGGAGGCATGCCCTTGGAGATTATATTTTGTCCCTAGCTCCTTGATCTCTCTTTCTGTGCTTCCTGGTTGCCATGAGTGGAACAACTTTCTTCTGCCATCCCTTTTCACCAAGATATTCTGCCTCATCTCAGGCCCAGAGCAATGGAGTCGGCCAACCATGCAGTAAGCCCTGAAACCATGAGTCCAAAGCCAACTTTTCCTCCTCTCAGTTGCTCTTATCAGGTATTTTGGTCATACAATGAAAAGCTACCTAACATACCCACCCTCTTGTAGCATTGTAATAAGGATAAAAGAAAGATCGACAAAGAAAGGATCTTAAAAACTGTGTGTGCACATAGTAAGCAATCAAAGTGAGCTTTTGTTTTCATTGCTATTATCACTCAGTGAACTACCAGCTATGAACCATGATTTTGAGAGAAAAATCACTTTTCTTACCTTTCAGCATTTATTATATAACAATCTCCTCTCTACTCTTTTTCAGGATAAATGAAAGTAGAATGAAAAAGGAAGAAAAAGTTGGAAAATCCTTGAATCTTTAACAAAGAAGTTTTAAAATAAGGAAAAAATGTCCAGGGTGGGCATGCTTTGCCAATTAACTTAACAGCAGACCTCTCTGCAAACTTCTTGTTGCTATTTATTTTTTCAAATGTCTGTGTTTGTTCTCAGCGATAACTAGAAACATGAGTCAATAACCTCCTTTATGGGTCTTAAGAAGTGATCCTTAAATCAGAACCAGAGCTCACCGGAAGGGCATTTGAAGTTAAATTGCTTAAATGCTATTGAATACACAGTGGCATATGGAGCAATTTAGTATAGCAAAAAAAAAAAAAAAAATGCTAAAGATGAGTTCTAGTGCTCAACTCAGAGAACCTTCTATGAGGTAGCCAGGTAACCACTCTGGGCTTCAATCTTCTGCAAAGTGAAATATTAGATTTAAACCTACCTAAAACCCCTTGGATTTTTAACTTTCTAGTTGAAAGTCAAAAGTTGTTAGGGTTTAGATAGATAAAGCTAAAAGTTCCTGCTTGCAGGAATGTTCAGGATTATGTTCATATGAGGTTCATAAAATAATTAGATTATGAGAGTTGTAACCTAAACAGTAGGTTAATCCATTTGACGAGTTAATTATTTGAAAAGACTGCTCTACTGGGTGGTAACTATAGGCAGGAAGGGTAAAGCTGGAGGAAGTATGTCTTTGGGAGAGTGCCCTTGGGGATTATGTCTTGTCCCCTTGGCTTCTCCCTGTTGCTCTCTGCTTCTTGGCTGCCATGAGTTGAACAGCTACCCTCCACCGCCACTTTTCCACTTTTCCATGGTGTTCTGTCTCACCTTGGGCCCAAAGCAATGAAGTTACCTAAGAACTGAGAACTTTGAAACTGCTAGCCCAAAATAAACTTTTCTTCATCCAAGTTGGTCTTGTCAGGTATTGGTCACAGTGAAAGAAAAAGAAAAAAAAAAACTAACACAGAAGTATTTTTATTTATATGAAGTATTACAGGACAGAGCTTACATCAAGGAGAGAGAAATTATTTGTGGTGCATCTTCATATATTATGAAGTAGATGGTTCAAGGCTAAGGATCATTTTGGCTCTCCATACATTTTTGCTACTATGTGGTCACTCAATGTGGTGGCTCTCTTGTGGGTCTTGCAGGCTGCTTGAGGCTTGACAGTTGGAACACTGCTCTTTCTCCTGGTCCTGAGCTCCACACTCCTACATACTTCATTTGTTTCAGTAGCTATCAATTTCTTCCCTTCCTCAACTGAGCTTCATGAACCTTCCTTCTTCTATCCTCCAGTGAAGATAATAATCTGTGTCATCTAGGTAATGTCCCCAAAGGTGAAATTCAACACAAGCCATAGTGTAAGAGCCTTTAATGAGGAAGTAGCTAAGATGGCAAGATGGCAGCTGGCTGAGAGCCATAAGGAGGTGTTTACTTGTTTACACCTGACCTTAATGAATTTGACTAAGAATCTTTCTGTGCCGCACCTGTACATGTGTATGCTTAATGGGTGAAGAGTATTTAACCAGGCCAGGGGCATCAGAGAGAAAAGGAAAAAAGGAGAGAAGGAGGAAGAATAAAGAAACCACTCATTCCCAGTCTGCCTCCAATTTGTTTCCTGTGGTATCATTGCTGTAAGCAGCAACAAGCACGAAAGAAATAGGAGGCAGACTGGGAATGAGTGGTTTCTTTATTCTTGCTTCTTTTTCTCTCCTTTCTCTTTCCTCTCTGACTCCCCCGGGCCTGATTAAATACTCTTCACCCATTAAGTATACACATATACAGGTGCGCACAGAAAGATTCTTAGTCAAATTCATTAAGGTCAGGTGTAAACAAGTAAACGCCTCCTTATGGCTCTCAGCCAGCCGCCATCTTAACTACTTCCTCATTAAAGGCTCTTACACCATAGTATGTTCAGCCTAATTTCCCCAGAACCTACTTTAATATTTGATGCCTACACACCAAAAATTCACCAAATTGTCCCTTTTAAGTCAGAAGTATATACCTGATTTGATAATGATTTAGTACCACAACTAGATAACACATTAAAAATGATCCTGGTCTTTCAACATGGTTCTAAACTACTGTTAAACCACTATCATTTTCTTTGATTAGATCAATAGGGTATATTTGAGTTTTCGAAAACTATTCTACTCTTGGCCAATAGAATCCTATGGTGGATCCTTCTACTCAACAGTTCAGTTTAATAAACCAGTGCTATTTCTATGACTTTGACAAATTTAACTGGGGGTAAAAAGTGATGGTCAACTTGTTTGACCAGAGAGCGATTTGAGTGTCCTACAAAATACCAGATGTTGTAAGTACATTCACACCTCAAAAATCGGCTCACGTGTCTTTGTCATCGCCATGCACTGTAATCCATCTCGATTCCGCACTAGGCTATTTGAGTCAATCTCCAATTCTGCTCTTGCTATAGGATGGGGAGTGTGCATATGGGAGCTGTTTTATATCCCTCTTGCTTTGCAGCATTTCTTCCCTTCACTTTGAAAGAGGTTAATGTGCATCTTCCCACTTTTTGGTCTTAAGAAGCACAAGGCTTCTGGATTTTTATGAGCTCCAGCTGGAGTTGTAGGAGCTGTCCACTGCAACATCAGCGTGATTTGTGTAGCATTAATAGCCCTTTTGTTCCACGAACTTCAATTCCCTTCAAAATAGAAGAGTATTGAACTCACCATTTCATATGGAGAATGAAAGAAAATGTACATCTGGATGTGAGCTTATGTGCTATGGTTATTGATACTGACTTCAAGATCATACTCCCCCTGGTCCTCAGGCCCTGCAGAGCTCAGGGCATCAATTTGAGAATGTCAGATATGTTGCAGGTCAGACTGGAAAGTACTAAGTCACAATGCTGCTCTTAACAGTAGGACTTCATTGGTTGCTGCTATGTTAAGGAACTTTCCCATTAACCAGCACAAAGCAAAATATTGTGGACGTATTATTAAGGTCTCAAGAGCGAATAAATTTTCAAGCAACAAAGCAGCTTCTGACTTCAAGGATATCTTATTAATAACAAAAAAAAAAAGCAAAATCTAGTCTGAGTCAATAATTTAAAAGGAATTTTATTTTCTCTTGCTGCCTTTCAAACCAATGATAACAGAAAAAGAATAATGCCTTTGGGGAAAAAATAGCCATCTTGTTCCGAAGATACTGCTAGAGGAACTTAAAAAAAAAAAAAAAAAAAAACTCCACCTCCTTAAGTTAGTGCCAAAATAGAACCACAAAGAAACAAATGATTTCCAGGAAGCAGGATTTAAAGTTAGGTGATCACCAGATACTCAATAAAGGTGAACTTGACTTTAAAATGTGTGATGAAAACAAAAATGGTTATGTTTTAATGATGTCACCCTCCCCTTCACAAACGTCCTCACACTGCTGACAGGTGTGTTTTCTTCACATATCATTTGGCCCAGCCATTTTTTGGCTCCTCCATTAGCTGTATCAATTGCCAATCTTCTCTGCTGACCTTCAGGAGCCTCCTAATCTGGCCTCTCTCAAACCCAAGGCTTATTGCCCACCACCCTCTCATCATGCCATTCTTGCTCACACTGCCCCTGTGGCACATTATCAGTTGGTCAGTTAAGCAGCCAAAGGCTATTCTTTTGGATGTGAACTAAATTTTGCACTGTGCTAGGTAGCTTGTTGGGGAATATAAAGGATTAAGCTATCTATTCTTGATGTGAAGGGTCTTGGAAAAGGAAGAGATAGAATCTGAGATAGGGTGGTGCATATCAAATAGTATTTAACAACAAGTGGGGAATTCTAATCAAAACTAAAGTATCCTGAAGGAAATGCAGACATATATATTTAGAAAGTTTAGGTTGAATCAGATATTAAGAGATCATGAATAAATTATATTTTTCTGTAAATACCCAACTCAAATGATATAAACTCTTTTATAGTCACTTGAGAAATCTACTTTTTCCATAAAGAATTCTGTAAAACCCAGATATTTCCTTCAGTGATATTTCCTCAGTCCTGATATCATAAGTATTAAATTATGGTCTGCACTACAGTATATTTTCATCACTTCAAAAGTGAAACTTTGTTACTTGCACTCCCTCTCATTCATACCCTTGGTTAAGGGCGACCATGTTTTATTTCTTGTCTGTATACATGTGTCTTCACTGGTAATGACAGCTGAATGGAATCATTCAATACATAGTCTTGTGTATCTGGTTTTTTCCCCTTGGTGTAATGGTGCTGAGATTCATATACCTTCTAGCATGTGTTGGTATGCACTCCTTTTAATTGATGAATAATACCCTTTGTTTGGATTTTGTTTATGCATTCACCAGTTGATGAACACTTGAATCATTTCCCCTTTTTGGCTATTATCAACAGTGCTGCTATGAACTTCCTGTATGGACATGATTTCATTTCTCTTGGATAAATACCTAAGAGTGGAATTGCTGGACCATCTGGTAAATTTATGTTTACTCTTATTTTTATTTTGGGGGGGATAGCAAGGATTGAACTCAGGGGCACTCAACTACTGAGCCACATCCCCCACCCTATTTCATGTTTATTTAGAGACAGGGTCTCACTGAGTTGCTTAACACCTTGCTTTTGCTGAGGCTGGCTTTGAACTTGCAATCCTCCCAAGCCACTGCGATTTCAGGCATGTGCCACTGTACCCTGCTATGTTTACATTTTTAAGAAACTGCCAATCTGCTATCCAAAGTGTGCGCACAATCAAATATTTTTTCCAGTAATGTGTAAAGGTTCTTGATAGATTTTAAGCTGCTTATGGAAAATTATTTTTTAAAATAATTTTGTATCTTGTGAAAATTCTATTCTTCAAAAAGCACTCCATTTTTCAATTTACATAAGACAAAGATGAGGCAAATAAATGATAAGCCAAAGTCCTCAGAATTATTTTTTTCAATAGGGGCAGGAAAATGACAGAAGGAAAAGTAAGAAATAAAGGATTGAAGTGAAAACTCCACAAAGTAAATAACTACTCAAGGATCTCAAATAGTTTCTTATGAATGAGACTTTAAAGTTGTTAGTGACTAGGGTATCAGGCTACACATAAAAGTTCATTTTATAACTTGATAGTCATACCACATATAATGTCACAGATTTTTTTCTTATTCTAGAGAAAAAGTCAATCGGAGTTAGTGAAAGACAGCAATTGTGGAATTTTTAAAAGAGCCAAAAGTAGTTAATTGTAAATGCACGAGCACTCTTACCAACTGGAGAATACCCTCAGACCACTGTGTACAGTGTTAAATGACATACATGTGGAGGTCTCAGCTTTCTGACCTCCTGCACTTTCCCCTGCTCCAGATTCTTGCATGCCCTCAGGTCTTTGATCTTTTATGTGACTCTTCATGTGTTATCTCTTATTGTCCCCCTTTTAGTTATTGATTTATCTCAGATTTCAAGTCTCCATTCAAATGCCACCCTCCCTAGATTTGTTCCTACTTTGCAGTTCTTAATACTTTTTTAAACATGAGTGTATCTAATACAAAAAAAAATCTTCATTAAATATTTCATTTAATTTTGCAAAGTAGCAGCTATTATTATTAGTTTCACTTTACAGATGACAAAGCTTGGGTTTAGAGAATCTATGTGAGCTGCTATGTATAACCCAAATAAGTGATACGGTCATATGGGTTTTAAGTGCCTAGGAGGGAAGGATTGCATTTTATTCATTTCTGTATTCCAGAAATATCTGTCACTGGCTTTGAACATAGTAGAGATTCAATGAAAACATGCCAAATGGATTCAACTGTATAATTAATACATTGCCAACTAGCCCTCCCAGGTGACAATTGTCCTGAACACACTCAATTGCTACTATGGAGTTGATACCAAAGCTCAAAACCAGTGAGCTTTTCCCCCTTAATTAACATTGTCATTAATTTGAAAAGTTTTCTTTCAAAAACAGATGAGGGAATTTCAATTGTGTTCTGCTCAAATTACCATTATTTCTAAAGTGAAGAGGTTGACATTTTTGAAATTAACAACACAGAAACATTGCTACCATGACTCTCAGAGACACTTGGTCCCCCATTAATTTTAAAAATAAGGAGAATGTCAGTGAAGTGATCTATTGCACACACCTAGCAGCAAACCAGTGACTCTTTGGCCTCCACTGTGTCAGATCTAGGTACCTTCTATTTGAGGTTGTGTGGAGGGTTAGGACTCTTTGAGGATTCTTCCAGCTCTTTAGTCATTTCTATGGCCTTGGGCAAGGCACTTCGATGTCTCTCTTCCTCTGATTATAAAATAAGGATAACGCAGCTATTTAAGAAGCACTTTAAATCACTGTGAGTCACTCTAATTAAAGATGCTATTTAAAATGCCAGGTGCCATTCCACAAATAAATGAAAACAGGTAACAAGAGAAGACCCAAACTCGATCATTCCCAGTCTCGTTTGTCGCCAGTCTTTTTTTGGCTCTCTCAGCCCCAGGCAGAACACGTAGCCAGGTGGAAGGATGAAGCTAAGCAGAAGATGATTAACCTTGGATCAAACCTCCTGAGCACAAGACAATAATTGAAACATTCCTTTGCAATCTCCCACACACACTATTTCCTAGGACATATGATTACTTCCAGATCATTTTTCACCTTTTTCTTTTTAATTGGGGAAATGTAATTGAATCATGTTGAACAGTATATAGTCAATTGGAGATTTAGCAATGGCCTGCCTGGAGATTGTGTCTGTGAACACCGGGGACAGTGTACCATCCACTGATGAGAACAACTGGCCAGTTATTAGATTATTTCAAGTGTTGCTAGGATACACATAAGGAATGATCCACTAATACAGTTCAGTCAGTAGCAAAAACTGTCCCTGGTACAAAAGTCAGGAGAGAATGAATAGGTCAGTTTACTTCTGCACTCTGCTGTAACAAAACAAATGTGATGCTGGTCTATAACAGCTATTATTTTGAATGGTTAAAATAGATTTTTGGTAAGTTCACACATATATTTAATTAGCACAACTTGACTAATGATATGGAGAAAAAATTCAAAAAATTCTCTATATCATTAGTCAAATCAATAGACAGCTATGAAATAGGTGGCCTAGAAGGCTCTCATTTATAAGCCTATGAAAATAGAATAAATTGGAGGTCTATAGATTTGATATATAATTTCC
Source organism: Tamias sibiricus (assembly GCA_025594165.1). Lineage (NCBI taxonomy): Eukaryota > Metazoa > Chordata > Mammalia > Rodentia > Sciuridae > Tamias > Tamias sibiricus. Next base: position 41,245,470 of record CM046671.1, read on the forward strand.
AGAAAATTCAAAATACTTAAGTCTGATGTGCAATCAGTAGACACAGTAGATAATACATGTGGATATTCAACTAGTATAACTGGGGAAAACAATGTACTTGTCATTATTGGACTAACAAATTGGATCAATAACATTTTAAAAAGAAAGAAAAAAGTCTCTCCTGGTATATTTATGGTGAGGAAAATTGAACTACACGCATCTACTTTTTACTATGTCAATTTCAGGCTGATTCAAATTCATGTCCCTCCCAAGCATTTGGGACACTGGTGTCCCAAATACCCTCCACATCACCAACCAGTTTTACGTGCAGGCTCCTTTTCTGCAATGGCTGCACTCCCTCCCCCTCCACAGATTGAAATGCTGTTCATTCTCTAGACTCCTGCTTTAAGCTCACATCTTCCATGACTGCTCCTCACAAGTATTCTCCCTCTTCTCTGACCTTATCTAGCCCTTTTTCTTTCTTATCATGTAAATAGCTTCTCTGATCATCCTTTCCTTATGTTTGTGCACCTGAGTGCCTCAGGTGTAGTACATCAACCGGGATCATATCTACGTCTCAGAATTCTTCAAAAGACATTGAACAGTGCTGTGCCTCTGGGAGAAACTTTAAAATGATGGTGTGAAGGAAGAGAGGAGAAGATAGAGGCAAGAAATGTGTAAGAAGGACAGGAGGGAAGAAGTTAGTATAAAAAACCACCAGGTCAACACAGACCCATGTTGTGATGAATAGCCTCAGCAATAAGAAAATACTTTTTCTTTTCTTTGTTTTCTTCTTCTTCTTCTTCTTTTTTTGGTCCTGAGACTTGAACTGAGGAGTTCTTTACCACTGTGCTACATCCCCAGCCTTTTTTTATTTTTTGAGAGAGGGTCACACTAATTTGCTTAAGTGCATTGCTAAGTTGCTAAACCTGGCCTTGAACTTATGGTCCTCCTGCCTCAGTCTCCCCAGTCACTAGAATTATAGGCATGTGCCAACATGTCCAGCAGGAAAATACTTTTCTAATAGGATATGATTTGTTTATAGGAACTTACAACAACATTGAGGAATTATCTAATAAGGATAATGAGAGCCAGCATCCCATCAATATAGATCATGTTACATAAGCCATGCTCCCTTTTAAATATCATGTGGTAGGATTAGTATACCCTAGAGCAACCTGAAGTCTATGTGAGACAGGTGTGTTTGTGTGTGATGTGTTGGGGAAGGTGTTAGAGAGGGATGTCCTGAACGCCTTGCCACCATATCTAAGCCTGCTGTTATTCAACAGCAATGAGAGGTTTCACAAATGCAGTTATGGTCAAGAAAATAGATGAAACACCTTTGTTTTTAGACTAAGGAAAGTGTTTCCAAAGGCCATGAGTTTGAGAGCAGCTATATTGACAGGTGACAGGAAGTGAGTTCCTGGGAAATGAAAGGGAAAAGAGAGAGAGCCATAGTTTGAACGGTGATCTCTGAAACTAGAAAATTTGCATTGTATCTGTGGGTGAAAAAGACTGTCAGTAGAATTTCAAACAGGGATACAATGTGAACCACCCTGACACTAAGGCCATCACTCAGGTTGTGAAGTGATAGGGAGGCTAGACTGATTAGAATAATGGCAGGGAGACTGGTGAGGAGGAGAGAGTACCCAGGGCCACTGGACATCAGTGGCAGCAGCTCACAGAGATGTGTCTAAGGTAGGCCCAAAAGGATCTAGTGACTGAGGAGATGTTGAAAGTGACGGAGAGACAGGAGCCAGGGATGGATGTGCTGTATCACTCCAGACTGAATGACCAGGCTCTGGGACACATCTGCTGTACCCTGTCCTGGAGGAAAGGCCCAACAGTGAAAACAGCCCTTTTGAGTGGTTTCCCTAAGGGAAAAGTGAGATTTCCCCAGATGATAAGTTTGTACCACAAAGGCTGGAAAAAAGGGGACCACTCTAGAAGAAGAGAAGAAGGGACACTCTGATAGGGGAGAAGAAGACAGAACTGAGATATGCCAATGAGTTGACCCTGTGAGAGAATATCTTTGTACCTTTCTCAGGGGAATACTGAAATTATTTTCCTATGTTGCAATTATCTCTGGCTTTTCCTAAACATTTAGTAAAATCCAACTCAGTGCATCAGTGGTCTTATGGACAACTGGGACTAAGGTACAGAAACTTTTCTCTCTTTTTTTTTTTTTTTAACTAAGGAGAGAACAAGGTGAGGTTCTCAAATTGATACCATAGGCATGATCCAGATAGACACTGGGGATGCATCAAATGTACTGGACACATAGGTTTGAAATTATCCACTACTTATTAAATTTTAAAAAAATTGTGGAATGTTCCGGAGAACAACCTGTGGTCCAAATCTGCCCTTCAGCCTGTGTTTGTAAAGGAAGTTACATTGGAACATGGACATGTCCATTGGTTTTTATTTTTGTGTATTCTCTAGCTGCTTTCACGCTGCAACCACAGAGGTGAGTAGTTGTGACAGAGACCATATGGCCCAAAAAGTCCAAAATGTGTACAGTCTGGCCTCTTACAGGAAAGGTTTGCTGAAGAAGAGGCAAGGAAGGGCACTTAACCAGTACTTGAAAACCCTTGTTCTGGTGTTAGGTCTACATGTACTGTGTCCTTGGAGAAGTCACTTGACATTTCTAAGTCTAGTTTTCTAATCTGTCAAATGACACTAATGGTTAATTCACCTGCATGACAAGATTGTGTGCAACTCATGTGAGGGTATTTAGAAAACCAAAAAGGTCTACACAAATGTACATGAATGCTTCTGTTTAGCCATACCAGAGTGTGTTATGTTAGAAATCAAGCCTCTAACGTTTTGGGGTGAATCAGATGCTCATGTAGTCGTGTAGAACACTGTAATTCAGGCATTGGTTGTGTTACAAGTTTGATTGTGTGTAGCTACTTGTGACTTGGAATTCATTTCCTAGCGTATAGAGAAGTCTTGCTGCATCTTACCCGTGCTCATAATGAGTCTTGGTGTGAACCCCTTCTCTCTTCTAGCACTTCCCCACCTTCATTTTTCTGGAAAAAAACTCTTGCTATGCCTTAGAAATCAGCTCAGGTATCACTCCAGGGGAAGCCATCCCTGATGCCCTACCATGGGCCATTCCCCATTCCTTACTGTGTATATCCTAGTTAGTACACTTTCTACCATTTACTATAATTAACATGTTTTTGTTCTGTCTAAACTGAACTTGTGGAGGACAGGGATTGGGTTCCCACCAAACATTTGCTAAGAAACCATTGATGCCAGGTAATTTTCCTCTTTAATTCTGAGAGTTATACAATGAGAAAGGGACTGCTGACCTCATTTTATAAAGAGAAAACTGCAGACTGGAGAAGATAAGTTTCCTGTACAGATGGAAATCACAAATGATTGGCAAAGACGCATCCAGATCTGTAAGACCTCCAAAACTCCATTATTAATCTCTGTGTTATTATTCATTTTCTGATAATTTATTATCTGTCTCTCATAGTTATGACATTTCTTAGGGAAACAAGATTCTTTAAAACATAAAAAATATTTACTAATAAGCCAAATACATACACAATTAGCTCCATCTACATTCCTAGGTTTCTTAAACTCAATTTTTATCTATCCATCTTTTCTGATCCATTATCCTGGCAGTTATCTCTTATTTATTTGTACTGCATTCACATATGAATATTGAATGAAAAATGGTTGCAATGTGAACTCACAAATTTGGCAGAATATTCAAGTTTTTATGATTTGTTGAGGACAAGCAACCTGCCCCAAGAAGAGCCAAGTTATTGTCATAGAATTTTAGAATGAGAAAGAAAAGCACCCTTTTGATTGCCCAAGCTAAAGCAGGAACATCTAGAAAGAATCTGTGCCCAGATTTGCTGCCATGTGGATCAGAAAGAATATCTGCAGGGAGACAGATTAAGCACAATGGCGTAAGAACAAAAGAAAGGAGAGACGGTCCTTGTTCCCAGCACCCAGCACATTTCTATCCTTGAGTCTTCCCAATAAACTTGAAATAAATTATAGTTTGGCTTCCTATTTTAGAGTTATTTGGATTTCCTTTTGTTTTAATTTTTTAAATGGTACATTATAAAAATGTATAATAGAATTAATATAATTATGTATAATAGAATACATTGTTATGTATTCATATATGCACATAACATAATTTGGTCAATTTCATTACTAACATCTTTTCTTTCCCTCCCCTCTTCCGTTCCTCTGGCCCCCTTCATCTACTCTACTGATATCTTCTATTTTCATGAGATTCTCACCCTCTATTTTTCCTTTTATCTCTCTAACTTCCACGTGTAAGAGAAAATATACAACCCTTGACTTTCTGAATCTGGTTTATTTCACTTAATATAATGCTCTCAAGTCCCATCCATTTTCTTGAAAATGACATAATCTCATTCTTCTTTATGACCAAATAAAATTCCATTGTGTATATATACCACATTTTCTTTATCCTTTCATCTGTTGACAGATACCTAGGTTGGTTCCATAATTTGGCTGTTGTAAATTGTGCTGCTCTAAACATGGGTGTGCCTGTGAATTCCTTGCATTTCTAGTGCAACTAAAACAGTCTGCTCTAAAGGAGAGATGCTTCTCCAACTTTTCTGGTTCTCCTGTAGCCATCCCCTGTGCAAAAACCCACATGGATGTCTACCTGGGAACTCCATTCCCAGAATCCCATGCTGGAACCTCTCCCATGGCCCATAGTATACAGGGTTTAATATTCTTACAAGATTTTGATACATTTATGATGGGCATAAGAATTCATTTATAGAAACAAAATGAAAATATAGTCAAAGGCCATTAGAAGATGAAGACACAATCCCAGAAAATATTTTGCCCACCCTGTTGCTACCATTTCATGGAGAACAAAATTAAGCCCCAGAGAAGTAAAAGTTGCTGGTCCAAACTCACAGCTTATAATTGAAAATCTTACGATGATTTTTTTTTATCTATCTTCAAATTTCACAAGTCTATTTTAAAGAACTTGCTTTTTAGAATAAAACAAAACATGTCATCTAAAAATAATTCATAGGACACTAAAAAATGTCGTAAACAGATTGGAGATCAGCTTTCTGCTACATGACTTTTCAATAAAAATACCTTCAATATTCTAATTTCTGGAAACATTTAAAATAAAAACTCTACAGATATCTTATTTAGTTTAATTGTTTAGTTTTTAAATATCTTTTTAAAAGATGTACTCTTTTTACCCCTGGCACTCATTATATTCCTCCCATTTATTTGACTTCAGAGTAAGAAATACTGATTCTATTTTAATTATCATGCCAGGCCTTTTCTGCAATTGTCATACAAATTTAGAAAAATATTTGATGATCAATATGCCCAAAACCAAGCAATAAAAAATGTTAAAAATCTTGGTACTTTGGCCCATGTCTGTAATCCCAAAGGGCTCAGGAAGGCTGAGGTAGGAATCTCAAGTTTGAGGCCAGCCAAGGCAATGTGAGTAAACTGTGTCCAAAAATATAAAATAAAAAGATCTGTGGATGTGGCTCAATAGAAAAGTCAACGTAGGTTCAATCCCTAGTAACAGGGGAAAAAATTGGCACCATAGGAGTTCAAAGGAGAGAGATTCAGGTTGGATTGGAATGGTCAGAGACAATCTTTTAAAGAGAATACAAATAAATAAACAACAACAAAAACCTGGGATTTAGAATTTAGAATTTAAAAAATATCAGCTAAATGGGAAATAATTGTGAGGGACTTTTATATGTCACTGTTGGTCTCACTGCATCTTGAAGCCTTGGCTTCCTTATACCTCAAGGGGTTGGTAAGGACTTAGCTTTGTCTAACTTCTGGTCTGTAGTGAACGTTAAGTTTGCCCAGAACTTGGACCATAGTAAGTGTCAGAATAGAAGAAGACATCAAGTTACCCAACCCACCCACTGGCCTCAGCGTTTGGTGTCCTCCAGGTGGAACTGAGCTTAGCTGGATTAATCATAGTGTCCACTCCCTAACCACAGGGACTGGTCTTCAAGAGTGGACACATGACCCAGTGAAGACCAAGTTAGTGAGTTTTTTGAACTAGAGTATGAACAAAGAGTCTCTTTCCTTTCTGGTGATAGCAATCAAGGTTTCCTCAGATCTGAGAGATTTCTCAGGGTAGAGGACATTCAGCACTAAAACTGGAAAGTTCTCAGGCATACTGGGAATTTTTGATCACCACCTGGATAGATATGAGCCCCAAATAGGCTAAGAAAGAAGTCAGTCTACAATAGGAAAAATGGAGGCTTTATAAAGAGAGAGGAAGAGTTGGGAGAAGGAAGAGAGCTGCTGGGTTCCCACCTTCCATCTGAATCATCCTCAAAGCCAGGCACTCCATTGACTCATGCTTAGTACATAATGTAATAAACTGACTTTGTGCCTGGGTAATTGTGTTGGGGTTTCTACTCTGATTAGCCAGAGGTATTCTGGTTTATACATGGCCCATGGAAAATGCCAAATAAATTAAAAGCCATATAAATAATAATTGTGGTATTTACGAGATTCTACCTAGAAACTTCATTTCCTTTGGTTTATAGTTTGTTAAGATGAACTGAGAACATAAAAAGAAATTATCATGTACTTGTGATGATGTACCCAGAGACAACATAGGCTAGTTGGAATGATATGCCTCCTTCTCCTGACCCCAAAGCTGCCTTCAAGGTCCAAGGAAGCTCAAGAAAAAAAAAAAATACCACATAAGATCTAGTCAATTGTCTGGGTCTGCTAATGGCCCTTCCTTTTACTACTTGCATTAACTCAATCTCCCTAATCAGAGATATTATTTAGATTTCTGGTGAATGACCTGTGTTGCAGCTAGAGAACTGCTTATAGATGACCAAGTTTGTTTTTTATTTATCAAAATTATGAACATCCTATATGGCATAAACCACCGTGCTAGATATAGTACATGAAATTAATTATCTTAAAATGCCAATAACTAGCTAGGCATAAAAGAAATTTATAAATAACATATATAGACAGAAATAGGTCTGTCAAAAAGCAGTGAATGATTTATTTTGCAAGTGATTTGACAGATGGTAGTTAGCTGCTGAGTTATAAAATCACAAGATTTTATTAAAAGACTGTTTTAATTCGATCAGGTATTCAGTTAATAAAACCAACAATACATTATTATGTAGGTGTTGCCAGCTTTCTTTCCCCTCGCTGACAACTAAAAGAAGGTTCTGTGTTTGCATTTGCAGTTTTTCTTCTTTCTTTTCCTCCTACTCTTCTTTTATCTCTTTTTCCTTCTTCTCCTTCTTCCTTCTCTTCTTGTTTCAACCTTTCCCATCCTCCAAATATGTGAAAAAAGATACATTGGATTAGGAATGAAGAAAACCCAATTTGATGAGTTTGGGAAGGTACAGGAGTTGCCATCTTTTGTAAGAAAAGCTAATTGAGGGGACAGTATGCATCTTAAGAAGTACTGTGGTGAATGTTGTACCTGTCCTAACCAGGTACAAACTGCTATATCATAATGAGAAACCATAGGCTGTATGGCTTAAAATACAAACATGTGATTCTCACAGTTCTGAGGTCTGGGCTATCTAAGATCAGTGTGCCAATAATCCAGTATCTAGTGAGAACACACTGCCTGGTCTATAGATGTCCATCTACTAGTTCCCCACATGGTAGCATGTTAAGGAAAGAGGGCTAGCATTTTTTTCTATGAAGATATTAATCACATAAAGATGCTTAATTCTCATCACTTAATTACTTCCCAAAGGCTCTGGACTTTAACACGAATTTGAGGGAGGACACACAAATTCAGTCCATAGCAGTATCCTCTATGTGTTGGAAAAAGGCATGTAAATATATTGAGTTATTTTGCCATTATTTGGAGATTAGGCACTTCTTTAACTCAGAACACTATGAGACTGGACCACATGGATCATAACGTTACTAAGCATATATTAATGTAGCACAGCTATGTGCCAAGTGAACCCAAATTATACCATAAAATCAGTGATGCACTTCCTTCAAAATTAATAGGGCCCTCCACCATTTGCCAGGTATATTTTATGTGCCAGACAATATTTTATGCGCTTGGTTTGGACTATCTCATTTTTTTCATAGGCTATTAGCTATATGCCCTACCTAATTGTTAGTTTGCTGTGGTTTGACGGTCCCCAAGGGGTCACTTGCTTAACCCCTGCAGTTTACTACCCTACTCCCTGATGGAGGACTTGGCAGTTTACTCCATTTTCCACTTAAACATGATGTAGCTCGTTTCTACCTCCACATTCAAGAAAGTGCTGGCAGAGGCTGCAAGTAATATGTAAGCTTCTCGGACTGTTTTCAACTTTAGATGACCTTCTTTTCTCTCTTTATATTCAAACCAATGTCATTTCCAAATTCCTTCAGAAAGAAATTTGAGGGTTGATGTGCTTTGCCTCACACTTAAGGAAACAGAATACTATGAAAGGTTCTGGGCTAACATTCTCTTTGTACAGTGCTTCCAATCTTAAGGTTCCAGGACCCCAAAGTCTGTTTTAAGCAATTTATACTTAGAACCTGTTATATCATTTAAGATAAACCTAATGAGATAGATAAATTAAGAATTATAACCATTTGTTGAATACATAACAAAACATCAAGAAATTAAATGACATGTTATTTGAATTTACACACAAGTAAGTGTAGAAAAACTGGTTTTTATATCCTAATTGATCCTTCTTTCCCTACTGTATATCAAGTTAAAGATCAACTTATACTTCTGTGTGCTTCAGAGATGCTGCCTGATGAGTAAGTACGATCCTTGAGTCTCTCACTACATCTCCCTCCTCCCCACAGTTGCATGAGGGCCATAAAAGCAATTATTATTTGAGTAGGGTAGAAAATAACAATTTTAAATGATTAAAAAGAAGAATCATTTTAACAAATAATTACTATCATTATTTTTTTTTATTTGGAAGGAAGAAAGAGATAAATATATTGTGAATCAATAGAAGCCTTGGCCCACAATCTCTAAGCCTTATTTATCAGGGAGTTGTTTATCTCCCTGAGTTCTCCCTCTGAGGAAAGAATAATAATTATTGCTTAATTATAGCAGAAGTGAATTTTCTCTCCCAGTTCTAAAGAAAGATGACTCATAGATCTATATTTCCAAAGAAACATTTTTGGAAGGAAAATATTTTTTAAAGTTGAAGTGTGAAAGGGGCCCAAGACTTGCATTAGGGACTCTCAATGACCACCAGAGGTATTGTCACTTGACATTACTCTCTAATGGATAACGTTCACATCTAAAAGAAACGAGATGTAGTCAAGAGATGTATCTTCCTTTAGGGACATCCCTTTGCTACTCCTGACTGCAGGTAACCAGAAGAAACCCCTCCAGACAAAAGAACTTTTCCCTTATGATCCTTCGAGCTGAGCAATCCCATTACTTACTTTGCAACTATCCTTAGGGCAATAGAGGGGTCAGCAAAGCATATCCAAATCCACAGTAAATCTCCGTGTTGTTCCAGGGAATGATTTAATTTCTGTTCACTCCTCTAGGAACTTGGAGCCCAACCCCATAAACTACAAATTCACAATCTCTAACCCCAGCAGGGTCCCTCAGCCCCAATTGATCTTCAAGTCTCTGTTGTGTCTCCTCAAACCTCATCAGGAAGATTTAAATTCCAGCTAATCCCACTTTAGCTCTAAGTCTCCAGTTTTCACATGAGGAGATTCTGGTGATTGTAACCTTTATTCATTTCTAGGAAAGTGGGACAAAGACTAAAATAAAGACAGGTTAGGCAGAAAACCATAATGTAGATGTACTATTTCCTGACCCTGATTTGCAGGAAATGTTGTTGTTGGTCTATTTTATTATACTGAATGTTACTATATCATTTTCTCATTTGAAATGTAGACTCTGAGTCTGGTGAGATCCTTCCCCAATCTGTCCAGCTGTCAGGCTTCCTGGAAGCAGTGAAAGGAAACATGCAGGTTGATAAAATCCAATGGGCAGATTCGGACCTGATACAGTAGAACTCTACTTTGAATATGAAGTCCAGAGGGCCACAAGAATCTTCTTTCCTTTTGTGATTCATGAAGGAGACTAGTAAGGCTTTCCTACTGTGTGTGAAGGTGAGGATGGCCTTCCTAGTGAAGGGCACAGTTGGATTTTTTATAGTGCCAGGAAGACCAAAAGAATCGACATGTCCACCAACACAGTACCTGAGTCTACCCCTAGTATGTTGGGGACAGTTTCACAATATTAGCAACTATCATAGTGAAAGTAAATTACTTTCCAATTTTTGAAAGTAAGACAAATATAAATACTACTAAGAAAGGTAGCAAATACTGTCATTAACTTGGATTAGTGTGAGTTAATTTCAACAAAGAGAAATAAGCACCTGTTAAAGATGAAAGGAAGTAGTTGTAGAAATGCAGCAGCGAGACAGCATTTTTCCGGCTGTTGATTGCACCAAGGACCAGGCCACTAAAGACAGGCCCCTCCCCCCCCAAAATCAACAAAGTATACATCTTGCCCATATATGAGTCACATCTATAGCTAGTCTTCATATAATAATCAAAGTCCTTGGTAGCTGAGGATTTTTGTCTACAAAGACGAACAGTTTATAATATTGATCTTGTGATCTGTGGCAGGTCTAATTTTAACAGCATTTCCTGAAGAGAATGGAAAAAAAAAAAAAGCTATTTCATTTTTTTCCTTGACCTATTTTAGCATATTCTGTCCCACTTAATAATTTTCTTCCTTTGCATTCTCCTGCCTGCATGTTATGCAAAGAGATGCTTAGCTGAAAAAAAAAAAAATGAGCCTGATTTGTCTTCCAGCTTCCTCCCTGAAGGATGGTGCAGAAACCTGACCACATTCATCGATCATGCAACCCCCCCACCCACTGTGCACAGACTGCCCTGTGCAGGGCACTGATATTACAGAAAAGCTCCTGAGATTCAGGAAGGCACAAAATGGAATTTCAAGTTACCCAGCCCCACCAATGTTTTTAGGATCTTCCAATTCTGTGATCCCCAAGGTCCCAATTTTCTCAAAACATTCATGGGTACACTGTAGATATGTTTAGCCCTGTCCCTTCCACAACATGACTAATGCTCATAGAAGACAGGCTGGGCTGGCCTTGTTATTATTCTCAAGGAAGCTCAGGTCAAGTGTTTGGCCTTGGTTACAGAAAGTTAGTTCATGGGGAACTGGGTCTAGAACCAGGTTCTATGATTTCTATAGCAGTGCTCTTTTCTCATTATGCTACTTATCTCCTGTTTTGGAAATCCTTCTACTTCTCATTGGGCCCTGCTTCCTGTTACTTTAGACCTGGAAGAAAGAATAGCTGAGAAATCTGATAAACCAATCTATTCAAATATGATAAAGTCAGTGATTTTTAATACATCTTACAAAGAGAACAAGCTGCCCGTTACTACTCATTTATTTATTTTCCTATGCCTCAATAAAGTGTGGCTTGTGATCTAGTAACATCAGTATCATCTGGGAACCTGTTAGAAATACAGACCTACCCAGAATGACTGAATCAGAGTCTACATTTTAGCATGACCCCCAGGTGATCTATACGCACATTACAGTTTGGGAAGCCTTGACCAAGCTGCTCATGAAAATTTTGTCCTTGTTGCTCCTGACTACTTCAATGGAAAAGCCACTAACAAGAGTGTTCCAAACAACCATTAGTAAATCAAACTGGTTGTTCCCACCAGGGGACAACAGAATGAGAGGTGTCTGAGCCTTATCATTGTAACTCATGACTTGGAAATGCTAGGGACAAGGAACCACTTCAGAACACAGGACACCCTTTAGAAACAAAGCCCCAAACCTCACTATCCAGGAAATCACTGTCCAAATAATAAATACATCATAGCCACTACTTTTCCATGGGTTGCTTATTCTATAGTCCTGAGATTTCCCCTGCTGCTGAATTTTCACTTGCAATTATAATGTATTTAATGTTACAGAGAGAAAGATAAATGAAAGTAAAATAGCTACACTGTGCTAAGCTCAAATAGAATAATATCAAGACCCATGTATTTAGAGAAAAAAGCAATAAATGTGGAGTTCTTAGGAATTAACTTGAGATAAAGGATCCAAATACAAATTACCACTTCTGTAATGTTTATCAAAACCATGAAGACTGTTCCTTGGAATTCCAAAAGGACAGCCTCCATCTCATAAGAGCCACCATCACCTATACTACTCAATGATCGCTGCCAGAACAAACACTGCCACATTCAGCCTGTTGATATATTACTGTTTTTGGTGATTTCAGAGCATATTTTTTCTTGTCATGTATATGCTCGGATAGATGCTATGTAAAATATTAAAATAAGACTGAAGTATTAAATTAATTATGCTTATTCTATTTTGTTTATTGATTGTTCAACTATGACCTTCTTCTCATCCGATTATTATAAGTGGAATCTACCTCTGATATTCCAAGCATTCTGTGATATAGCCCTGATGAAAACTATAGTGTTGAACTGAGGTTTTTTTTTTTTTTTTTTTTTTTTTTTTTTTTTTTTTTTTTTTCAGGAATCTACTTGATATATAAGCTTTAAGAAACAATGAAAGTAAGATTCCTTTCTGCCTAAGATAACATAGGTTGTTCAAGATCTCCTGGTTTGGAAACTCCAGAATATCTTCAATGTCCTTCCTTTCTCATCCCTGAAATCTTATTTGTCACTCTTATCCTGTTCATTCTCCCTTCTTATGCCTATCTTTCCCAATTTTGCCTCCTGGGTGAGGGTAGGTTGTCCAGGGACAGACTCTAAGTTGAGATTTGCACTCAGGTTGTCTATTGAGAAGTGCTCTCAGGAACATCTTTGAAAAAGTGAGAACAGGATTGGACAGAAAGCTGCTGAACCATGGTGCACTTTCAAAATAGGCTTCAAAACCCGACGGGGAGCCCTCAAGTTGGAATAGCACTATAGACATCAATATAGATGTCCCAAATTGAGGAAATTGTACTGCTGTCTTGTCTAGTCCTTGAATGCAGACTAACCAGAGTAGGAATAACTCTAGGCAAAGCACTTCCCTTTAAAAGAGAGCAGTTTCCAGAAAGAGACCCATCTGTGAGTTAGCAAGTATGAATGGTGACAGAAACAAGGGGAATTACTGTGTAGGGGATGAAAGGAAATATGGGGGCCTATCAGAGCATCCACTCTACTTGCAAACTTTCAAATCATTCCTGTTAAAAGAAATATTCTATAATGAGCTATAGAAATCTTAAAAAAAATACCCCAGTTTTAACCTTTAAATTACACTGTTTTTTTCCACCATCATCTGGGAAGCTAAAGTTCTTGCCCCACTCTGCAGACACCAGTTAAACCATTTCAAGAAAATAACAAAGCAAATAAAATGGCATGAAGTAGAATCTTTACCTTAAGGATCTGTAGCTGAGTGGCAGATGTATGTTTTGCAGGAGCATTCCCCTGGTCAAATGTCACCAAAACAATTTCCCAGCCAGCCTGCTCTCATTAGTTTTCTGAGCTCTTGATTACAAATTTATGAGAGGCCTGCCCCAGACAGCCAGAGAGCACCTTCACAACGGCCATCCCGTTGGCCCTCAGCATTTCCCACTGGGAACATTAGAAGCTTGCCCATCAACCAAAATAAACAACTAACTCCTCTCATGAATAGACCCAATGAAGGCCCTATAAATCATAGCTGTCAAAAATGTCAGTAGCATTGCAGAAGACAGAAATCAATCCAAAATTCATTAGTTTGTCTGACAAGAGCTTAATCTCATATTGTTTAATACCAACCGTGGCACCTCAGGTAGAATAGGAAACTGCAAGACATCATCTTGGTTTCCTGTGACAGGAATGCTCAATTTTTATGGCTTAATCTGGCCTTCAGACAGTTCCCATTCTGTGGGCAGAAACCCTTGCCTTGCTTAGGGTCAAGTTGCCCACAGTGTGAGGCAGGAGTCACTCCGATGTTGTCTCCATATTTTACAGCTATTAGTGCTATGGTTGGATGGTTTGCAGTATTTCAGGTAAAGAGGACACAGAGGTTGCAGCATGAGTGAAATGTTCTGTGCATGCAGTCAGGCAAGGTTTAAGCATTGCTGCACCATCATCAAAAACACCCCTGCAGACCAGAGGTTAGCAAGACTCTACCCCCTACACACGTCAACATAATCCCTAATGTGGCAGCTCTTTTGTGACCGCAGTTCTCCTTTGAAGCTATGCTGGTTAGTTTTAATCAGATTTCAACTGTGTGCAAATATCCAAGATTAGCAGTAATAAGAGGCATAGAACAGGAAAGCTTAGATGGATGGGATGTGACAACATGCAGTCCATGGCCTCCTACATACAGCTAAGGGTCAAACCTCGTGTTCAAATCATGAAGGAACTCCATAAACTGGCAAAAATTACTCTGGCCAGGTTGGTCTCTTAATATCCTCCCAACTCACATACACATTCTGATGTCTCCTCTCTCCTGAGACATGAGTGGCGTTAGCTTGGCTTCTTCACTGACTGTTCAAATCTTCCCAATGCATGAGGTTCTCAAGGAACTCAATTTATGCCCCCATTACTATATTTCATTAAAGTTCTTCCAAGGTTCACATCATCTGTTGTACATAAAGTCACTTAATACTGCCTTTTATTGTGGTCATCTTTACAAAAAAAAAGGGGGGGGGGGCTACATTTCCCAAGACCTTGTTAAAAATCAAAGCTGATGAATTTATTACTCATTATGACCAAGGGGAGTGGACATTTACATTTACCAGAAGTAGTGTCCCCACTATGAGACAACAGGTGAGGAGAGTTTGCATCTCACTCTGTCCAGTTTTTGTTGATTATGACAATGTGTGATAAACATTTAAATATGGTGAGATATTATCATTTCATATTACATAGAATTTAAATAATCCATACCAGTACACTGAAAGACCTAGCCAGAGTAATTGTTGAAAAGGAATTATGACTAGTACTTAAAGAGCGTCCCCTTCTATCACCTAATAGATACATTATGGAACCAGCGAGGATGTCTGTCCAGCTTAGTGGATAAGGAAAATGTGAAATATATACCTAACAGAGTTTTATTCACCTATTAAAAAAAGAACAAAAAAAGAACAAACAAACAAACAAAAAAGAACAAAATAAGCCAGACTCAGAAATTCAGGGGTTGCATATTTTCTCTCAAATGTAAAAGGAAAAACATGAGAGAGGATTTCATATAAATAGAAATGAGATCAGTAGAGTAGAGGAAGGGGACCAGGAAAGAGGATGGATAGGAAGGAAAGAGGAGGGAATTATGTTATATGCAGGTATGAATATGTAACAACAAATCCCACTGTTATATACACTTTTAATGCACCAATAGAATAAATAAATACAAAACAATACATGGGACTCTATGAATATCTATTACTTGTTGTAAATTTTGAGGAAAAAAAAACTTAAAATTCTCAAGTCCTTTTAGTATGCCAATGTTGCCTTTTAAAATTAGATGGAAAAGATACAAAACGAAAAGTGGTGATGGCTTATCCTCCTGGAATAGGAGTGCAAGTTCATTGGAAAATATGGACCCATATGATATTTGACAATTTTTCTAAAAATGCCTATGCAGTTTAACCATTCAAAAGACACCAATTCATTAAATATATTTAACTTAAGAAGTTTAGTATCCATTTCTTTTGTTTTGTTTTTACTTCAATTCAGTGGACTACTGAACTGATTAACTAGCTGAATCAAAATATTCAAAATGTTTCCACTAGAACATTTTATGTAATAGAAATGATAATATATCACCTTATTTAAATGTTTGGCCTACAATGTTGTAATCAAAGAAAACTGAACAGAGGGAAATGGAAACTCTCTTCAACTATTGCCTCGAGGTGGTAATGCTGCATCTAGTAAATGAAAATTTCCACCATCCTTAGTCTCAAAACTGAATAATCTTAAAATGGGAGGATTTCATAAAAGCAAATGAAAAGAACTCACATTAATTGTACTCATTGCGACACACTGCATATACGCTAATCATTGCATTTCAGATTCTGACTTTTAAGAGTACACAGGCTTCATCAATTTTCTAAATATATACATTTCTCACCAGCAAGTTCCTTCCTGTTGTCCAGGCCACAACTCTGAAGGGAATTGTTATGTAAATAAGTCTAGTTTTTTTTAAAATTATCATTATTATCAAACATGATGGCCAGTAGATTTGAAGAATATTGTATTCAGAAGCTTTGATTTTCTGTGGTATACACCTATGTGGTAGAAGTAAGGGTGGGATGTGAGGGTGAGAGATGTCATGGTATGGACTGAGAGTGTGGAAATATGAGCAAGAGAGGAGTTCTAGAAAGATTGCAGTCCTCAAACTGTCAGCCCTGTGCACTCCACCCATACAAACATAATTTTGACTAATAGGTGTTCCTTTAAAAAAAAAAAATCTCTTGATGTTAAATAAAACTCAACTTGTTATGTTAATTACATTAATAAAGGTTTTCTACTAAATACTAAATCCCATGGACAGTAGTATTTTACTGCTGTATTAGTTCCTATTGCAACTATAATAAATTACCACAAATTTGGCAATTTAAATATTCATCTGTTATGGCCTCACAGTCCTATACATTAGGTCCAGCCAATTCTCTCCTATGGGATTCACAAAGCTAAAATCAAGGTGACTGTAGGGTTATTTTTTTTTTTTTTTCTACAGCCTCTATGAATGAATTTTCTTCTAAGCCCTTGGTCTACTACATTATTTTCCTGACATTGTGAAAGTGTTTTTTGAAAATTCTTTGGTTTTATCTTCTCTGCCTTGGAAAGTGAAGACATTATAATGAAGAATAAGAAACTGAGAGTCCACTGTCTTCTGTCCCTACTATATTAGTCAGCTTTTTATTACTATATGGAAATTCCCAAGGCAAGCTATTTTATAAAGAAAAGAGGTTTATTTGTGTTCATGCTTTTGGAAGTACTAAGTTTAGGGGCTTTATTTGGTGACAGCCTTCTTGTTTGCAGTCCAAAGGCAATACAAGGCATCACATGCCAAGAAACAGGGAGTGGGCACATGTCTGTCTGCCTGTGTGGTTTCTCCCCCTCTTCTTATAAAGCCACTAGTCTTCAATCACGGAGCTCCACACAAATGACCTTGTTTAATCCTAATCAATTCCCAAGGGACCTACCAATAAACACTATAGCCCAAGAAGTTTCCACCCTCTTAGTACCTCACAATGCAGATTAAATTTCAACAGATAAAGCCTTGGAGGATGATACTCAAGCCCCCTTCTTGATATAATTCTAATTTTAAGTCTGAGTACTCATGTTTAGAAGGATCTGTCAGGCATCTACTGCAGCCCTCTCCCAGCCATACACTGTGATTGGTCCTGGAGACACACCCAGCATGTGACAGCCCTGCCAGATAGACTTCCTATATCTGAACACATCAATAAAGGGACTTCCTATTTTATCAAACAATTCCACAGTTGCACAGCTCTAATTGCTAGAAAATTCTTCAGTAATTTCCATCCTTTGGTTTTCAAACCCACACATGTGACATTTACTAGTGCAATAACCCTTCAAAGTTTGGATCATAGCTATCAAGTCTCTCATCATCTGTCTTACATTTTCTACACTGAACAGCTAAAATTCCAACTTTTTCTCTACTGGCATTTTTTTTTTTAATCCACCTCGATTAATGGCCACTAAAATGTGCACTTTGCTCATTTCAGAATTTAAAAGAAAGAAAAAGACTTCAGTATAGGTTGTCACTGATTATAAATCATTATCCAGGGGTATTTGTGTCCCCTGTAATATCCATATTCTCCTTCTCTAAAGTGTTATGGTACAGTATGAAGTGTCTTCCAAAGACTCATATGATAAAGGCTTTGTTTACAGTACTGCAATTTTCAGAGGTGAGGCTTGTTGAAAGTAATTAAGATTATGGGGACTCTCATCTCATCAAGGGATTATCCATTGATGGGTTCATAATTGAATGGACTATTGAAACTAAAATTCTGAAATGGTGAGCCAAAGTAAATGTTTCCTCCCTCATGTTGTTTTTCTCAGATCTTTTGTCACAGTGATGGAAAGCTGACTAACATGAAATAACATCATCACCTAGCTAGCTTTCACACATTAGTTATTAATCATCCAAATGAATTATAAATATACAAAGGCTAATTAAAAAGCAAAACCAAGAGATCAAGCCACTTCAAATGGATTTCCTCTATTTTCCATTAAATTCATTTTTCTAAGAACTGTAATTTCCAATTGGCAATATCAATTAACATTTGAATTTCTAGTTGTGAAAATAAATAGGGAAATAGAATAGAAATTTATAAGATGTTGTTTTCTTCCTTTTCAAAGTATTTGCAAACACTGGCTAATTAATGATTTCACCTAATTGGTTATTTTTGCCTAAAGGAAATAATAATTCAAAAAGATCCATTTTAAATAGATCAGAAGCTTCACCGAAGAGAAACTGCAACTTTATTACTTTTTGTTTATGCTTAATTTACAGGTTTTCACTGGAATTGTTTGTTTGCTTGTTTTTTTAAGTGGCTAAGATACGAAAACTTCTCTTTATTCTCATTCCTTGGAGACTCTTAATGGTTTTTCATCATTGTAAGATGCAAGAAAGAAAATCATTAAAAAAAAAAAAAAAATGACAGGCATATGTGTCTCATTCTGATCTCTCTAAATCTGTGTTTTCTTCCACTTTCATCAGACAAAGCTTTCCTTTTCCTGTTTTCTACACAAATCCTGATCTCTCCTCCACCTGATGGCTCAGGTATCACTTCCTAAGGAGCACCTTCCCTACCTGCCGGTCAGTCCATAGCACTGCCTTAGTCCAGATTTCTTAGGAGTGATTGGTAAGCCCACTGGCAGTGATGAAATGAAACTAAGGCACATCTGAAGTGTCAGGGGGTACATTTCATAGGCTGAAGGTGGATAAAATATTGCGACCTATTTAGTGTTTGAGGTAAAGAGGTGCAGTATCAGACTGAGAGATTTGGGTTCTAGTCCTATCTCCACTCTAACTCTTAATTTCTTCATATGAATAATACTGATACATGATATAATGATATCATGTGTATATAAACCTTGGCACACTTCCTGACACTTAGATCCCAGCAAGTTATTTATTTTTTAATCGTTACTATAATTGTTAATAGCAATATTGGATCATGCAATCTTGGACTTGGCTTCATGCTTTCTTGCACAATTTTTTCTCTATATACTTAACTCGAAGTATAGAAACATCTCAGGGGTTTTGGAGGATACTTTGTTCTCTAGTTCTAGGAGGCATTCTTATTTTACAAAAGAAGTTTGAGTGTAGGGGAGTAAATGAAGCAGAGAGTGCCATGATCAAATCCACTGAAGCTGTTTTCATGTGTCATTCCAACCGCAGAGGAAGTGGCCTGGACCATGGATGGTCAAGGAAGGGGGATTGCTCCAGAAGTGGAAGGCTGTGTGCAGGTTATAGTCAGGTCACTTGGACTGGAATCTACCAGCATGGCTGGGTGTCACTGAGGTCAACTGCATTCACCTCTGTCTAGGCCTAGACATCCAGGGAGCTAAACCTTGCTAAATAAAGCTCCCCCACAGATGACCAAACATACTGTGGAGTTACAAGGCTAGGAAAATGCATAAAAGGCTAAGACCCATCTCCTCCCTTTTCTCCTTCCAAAGTAAGAAGAAAGGAGTTCAGTGGCCCTGTCATATGGTGAATCTGGCAAAGTTTCAGACCTCAAGAACAGAAGAGAGAATTGGAGCAGCAGGACTCTCTACATTGGTGAGAAGTGTCTGTGCATCTGTGGCTTCTAAGTATCTAACAAGTGCTCCTATACTGTTTGTATTTTTATCTCTTCTCCAGTATAGATAGATAGATAGATAGATACACACACACACACACACACACACACACACACACACACACACACACCTTGCATTAATGGATGCATGTCATGTCATGTCTATTTACCTTTCTAATCCTAATTTTCTATAACCTCCTCTACAAAGTTGTCTTATTATATTTCAGGCAGAATTTGCCTGCCTCTCCTCCTCTCTGCCCCATGAATCTGACATCTTATATTGCAGTTCTCTGTACATAGGGCAAATCTGCACACTCTTCACAAGACACCACATCACATCCATTTCCTGATTCCCCCATAGAAAAGACTGGGCACTTAATTTCTGAAACAAGCTGAGTTGAACAAAACTGATGGGAAGCCAGTTGCTAACTTGCACATCTCTGGAATGAATAAAAGGTAGGGAGGGAACATGGATGTGAAAATCTTTGAGAAAACTATAAATATCAGTACGTGTAGGATAATTACAGATTATTCCTTTCTCTTTCTCCTCTGTCTCCTTTCTTTCTCTACCTCTTCCTACACAGAAATGACTGGAACAAAGATTAAATGTTATCTCTGCCTCTGAATTGAACACTGGTAAATGTTAAAGTTTTCCAAGTACAAAGTAAAGAACAGTCAAACAAACGAGCAAATAAACAAAAACACATACCTAGTCCTAATGCTCTAATGTTTGTTAGTAAATTTTGAGATAAGGGATTTCTTATAACATTTCTTCATAAATATTATTATTCATTGTTCCATTGTTTTATTCCACACAGTTTCATCATAATCTTTATCAGTAACAAATATGCTTTTGAGGTGGTTGGACTTTTCTGCATTTCATTAAACAAATTCCTTAGTTGCCTTTCCACCTGAGGTACAGCTGTTATGCCAATCCCCCCAAACAAATTAAACATTAATAAAGTCCTTGCCAGAAATAAAATGCTATTTCTACTATTTTTCTCATTCTGAGTTTATTCTTAATAAAATGTCTCAGGAAATATTTCCCTATCTTCCCTCAAGGGCTAGTTGATAAAGTCTGATATAATAGCACCTGGCGTGCCACATATTTTTCAGAAGGCCTTAGCTCTGCCCTGTGATCTGATAGCAGGCATGGAGACTCTTATTGCAAGTTACCTGGCATATTACCTTATGGAGACTGATTTAACAGTGCATCTTCCACTTTGCACAATGCAACAGGAGGCTCCCGTGACTAACTTGAGTACATTACAGATTCAATCTGAGCTATTCCCCATCATTTTCACTTATAATGAAATATCCTGTGGGTTTATTTTGTAGTATGTCTTCAAGAGCAATATTCAGCCTTCTGAGTGCTTTACAAAGTTACACAATACTATTAGAAAACTAAACAGAAGCAATGGGAGAGAAAAGTGAGCACCTAAGAGCAGGGGGACATGGGGTAATTCCAAATCAGTCTTTAAAAAGACAATGAGATGGATATCATTACCCTTAGTGCATGTATGAAGTCATGAATGGTGTGAATATACTTTGCATACAAGCAGAGATTTGTAAAAAAAAGTGCTCTATAGTGTAATATGAAATGTCATGCATTCTGCTGTCATTTATATCATCTTAGAATAAAAAATAATTTTAAAAAGACACATGTGCTTTCAGACAGGGAAAGTCTTCTTAGACTCAGAAAAAATTGTGAAGGGAGGAAATGTTTTCTGCTCCTCTCCTACACTTTTGCAACATTACACATCCCACTCTCTACCCTAAGATACCAAATTTTTCTTTGTTGAAGGGATTTGAGTTTTCTTGTGTTTTTGTTTGTTTGTTTTTGTAGGTTGTTTTTGTTTTTGTTTTTTGCATAAATGACCTGATAAGCTAATTCACACTGAGGTCAAAAACAGTGTGATCAACTTCACAAGTGCACTGAGAGAGGCAATGGACATCCAGAAATGGAATTATTAATGTAAGAATTCCAGATAGTACCTGGCAGAGGCATTCTGGGCCAGAAGCTCTCCAGAACTCCTGTACCACATCAGGGAGGTAACTCCACTTTTCCCCTGAGGTCACAAAATTCTCATCCTTTTTTTTTTTTTTTTTTTTTTTTCACAGTTAGACATGAAGTTCTGAGATTTTATTTTCCCTAAGTCTTAGAACTTGAAAAAAATTCCCAAATCATTTGATCCCTGTGTTATATTTCTTTTTTATTTGTAGTAGTAAAATGTCTAAGCAGTTTCCTGCCTTGGCCAGTCCAACATGGGGCATGGGACTGGGTTGTCTTTGCTCAAGGAACCCTCACAGAGTGGTCTGCCAGGACTGGCTTTCTATCATGACTGGAAATGGAGACAGCATTGCACATTGGCCCAAATCTATATTGACCTCCCAGGAATACCCATGAAGCATGTTTTCCGTTTTAATAAAGTGCTAAAATAAACTTTAAAACATTCACAAGTTGTCTTCAAGGTGGTTTCAGGGACAAGGGCTGTATGAGGCAAGTCAATTTTCACCATGTGACTTGACTTTAATTTAAAAGGCGTCACACATCTTCCCTAAGGCATGTGAGGAATTATCCAATAAAATGTTTAATGTTAAAAGAAAACCAATGGTGCTATCACTAACTCCAAAGCATGCTGCTGTACCTATTGAAAACTTTCTATAACCTTTTATTGAAGCCCTCAGCAGGAGACAGAGGCTCAGAACTGAGCTGGGACTTTCTCCCCAGTCACTTGTGGAACTCATGATTCATTTCTTAAACCCCTTAATCTGGGCACTGGGGGGGAAAGTTACTCAACTTAACCTAGTAAAAGAGATGTTTCCAGTAAAGGTTTAAGCAGTCATCAGACAGAAATCCTGCTGGCTCCAGCTAAATCCTGCTTGACCATCCAAAACAGCAATGTTAGTTTGTTCCAGCAAACAATTGTGGCTCCTTTTTGTTGGCTTACCAACTTCTCTAGGTTTGTTTGTTTGTTTGTTTGCTTTACTCTTCTTAGTCATATATAACATTAAATCAACATACTACAGTAACACAACCACATCAGTATATACTGCAGCACAATTAACCATAGCCAAGCTATGGAACCAACCATTTAACAGATGGATGAATAAAGAAAATATGGTATATATACACAATGGAGTATTACTCCATCATAAATAGGGATGAAATTATGGCATTTGCTATTAAATACATGTAACTGGAGAATTATCATGCTAAGTGAAATAAGCCAGTCTCAAAAAGTCAAAGGTCAAGTGTTTTCTCTGAAATTAGGCTTCTTTAGAAACCAAGCTTTAGGCAAAATTGGAAGGAGAAACATGAAGATCAAGACCTGACAAGTGACCTCCATATTCCAGGCCAAGAACTGGAAAAAGGTACAGATTACAGATTGACTGGGAAGCTATTCACAGAGTGATGGCCAACCCTGTGCAATGCCACCATCTAATATTTAAGCCCTGACCTTCCAGACTAATCATTAAGACATTCTCAGAAGAAAGTTTTTCATCTTCTGAGATTCATATAAAGCTCAATCATCTCTGAAACATTTCATAAATTTGTACAGAGGGGACCCCACACTCACTGCCACTAAAATGCACCTTCTCAGTTAGCTTTGAATTTGCTTCTAATGCAACTCAACCAGGTCATTTCAATGGGCTCATTTAGGTGCTGTGAAGAATATAGGAAAATTTTTCAAAATAGCTCCCCTCCTTGAGAAGCTTACAACTTAGTTGGAAATAAAAGTTTGGCAAATTCATTGTTCTTCGGAGGTAGCCAAAAATGTCTCTGTCACTCTCTGCCATAACCGCACCCTTTCTCTTTTTTATCAACCTCATGTCATTCTTTGAAGTCCACATCTTTCAAAATGCTGCAAAGTTCAACAATAGACATATCTTAAGAAAAATTACCCAAAACTTGGAAATAAATTGGGAAAAGAACTGAGAATCTTTTAAATGCTACACTGGAAAGCTGTATAATAGGCCTTCTCAAATATTATCTAAATTTTTAAGAAAATGTGCCTGTTGGTGTAAAATATTACTGATTATATTCCAGACATTGTTAACTTGTACATTAGTTTGTATATTTCTATCCAGTTAAGGTACAAATAATTTCTGTCTAGTAGATGAGATAAACTCAAAATTATAATTTATTGCCCTGGAATGTTGTCCCTAAACTAGCAATCTTACATCAGCATGAATTTTCTTACTAACTATATAAATCCCCATTCCTCAAATGCCTATTGAACTAGCTTCACTATCCTGATGGTTTTCTCCTAATTGAGTTAAACAAATATTTGACATGTGTTCAATCTTTATTTGTTTGAGAATCATGTTTTAACTTTTGTTAAATCTAAAATGATAGATGAGTTGCCATTGGAATATTCACTGCTGTGTTGTTTATAAAAGTAAACAATTAGAAACAAATCAAATATCTATCAGTAATGAATCAGTGAGTAAATAATGATAGGTAAATGCAGCACAGTAATTTTAAATGATGTTTTTCTTTAGTTGTTAACATTAAAGTAATTTGATGACTTACAATGTAATGTAATGGTGACTTATTGGTAAATGTAGCTTTCAGACCATACACTATACATGGTATAATTCACTTGTAGTAAAATTACATAAATCTATAGAATATTAAGTAAATATAGATGGAGGGAAGGAGGGAGGGAGGGAGGGAGAGAGAGAGAGAGAGAGAGAGAGAGAGAAAGAGAGAGAGAGAGAGAGAGAGAGAGAGAGAGAGAGAGTTCAGAAAGCATATTCACCCAGATATTTACAATGATTGTCTCTAAGACACTGGATTTCATTTAATGTTTACAAGCTTCTCATTTGTATCAAACTAAGTTCCATTCTTTAAGTAAAATATGCCTCTACAGACCACCTGGTCAATAACTGGTAGCTAATTTAGATCCTTCTAGCCTTTCACCTCTGTGCCTAGACCCTTATCTTCATACATTGATGATGGTGTAGTCCCTACAACTTAGGAAGAAACTTCTCCAAACTGACTCCACTGCTACAGTGTGGTTTTTCTAATTGAGTTTCTTGCTGTCTTCAACTAGTTGGGCACTGAGCATTAATTAGTGGCTAAACTCTACCTCTTTTTGGGTACTATGGCTGGAGCTACTTTTATACATTCATTTATTCATAAAATATTTATTAAACATCAATCATATGACTAGGCATTTGAGTAGACTCTGGTAACTTGAGAGTTAGCAAGATAAAGTTGGCTGTTTCCATCCCTGATCATACAATCCAGTGGAAAAATGATAGTTTCCTCAAGAATTACAAGAGCAACATGGGATTAGAGAAAGGACAGCTCTATGCTGATGCGTTTGGTCCCTGAAAGACAGCCAACCTAGTCATTTTCCAGTATTCTCCAGAATCTCATAACAACAGTTTTCTTCCTTTTTTCCTCTGCCTGTGTTAATGAACTCCTATGTTGCTTCCCACCTGAAATGCCTTACTAAGTGTTCACAGGGCACAGAAAGATAAATCTATGCTGTCTGTGCTCACCCCTCACCCTCCCATTTAAGACATTCAAGACTTACCATTTCCTCCTGAAAAGTAAGGAAAAAATTCTCATCCCTAGAGTTAGGTTCCATGTCTACCCGTGAGTATTCAGCACTTGTGACAAGAAAGCCTCTGTGCTAAAACTTCCCTCAAGAAGCTCGTAGTCCATGTAAACAGGATAAAGAGTTGGATTTATTTTTTAAGATGCATTTGAAGTAAAACAGCTCCATGCACTCTCCAAAGGCCATTTGCAAGCAACATGCTTTTCAAAAAAGCAGGTGTGAGGAATGGAGTTTGTGGTTGAGTGAGACAGTAAAGTTAACTGAACCATTTGGAAGTCAAGTAAACCTCATGATTCAGACTTTGTCAATGTTGTGCAATATCCTATGTATTTTTTGCTAGTAATTCACCAAGCTACAAAACATAACCAGGATAAAGTGATACTGATCATATATCTCCCCATGTGGACACACAAAACCTTCTCAGTAGTGTCAGTCAGAATCACTGAGGCAGAAACCTACAGGGATCCTTGACACCGTCCTCCTTTCCAAGAGCCAGTCAGTCACCAAGCCTTCTTGATTTTCCTCTTCTCCATCTGTTTTGCTTTCTCTGTGTTTAAGACCACCATGCTAGGCCAAGATACTACCCCCTTACAGGGAACTACCAACTGCTTATGAGGAAAATCACCTTCACTCCCTCTAATGTACTCTCCTCAATGAACATAAATTTTTATTTCCATGTATACAAAATCCACAAATATTTTCCATTAGGCAGACACCACAATTCTCAACAGGACCTTTAAGATTCTGCAAGTGTCTTCCCAGCCTGTTGCTGACCAGACCTCACACATTTCTCCACCCCCACCTGCCAACGCCAATCCCTCCAGATCCCACCCAGTCCTGTGACATCAGCACTTTGTTCTTACCTCAACAACACTCTTGCCCTTCCAAATTCTGAGATTAGGTAGTAACTATGTGTGATCTTCTCTCAGTTTCGTGATGGTGATTTTATTCACCTAATACAATGTCAGACATCTAGTATATGCTCATTAAATATTGGTTTCATCAAAGACTGGATAAAGGAATAAATTGATAAGCCTATTGAGTTTTAAATAGGTAGACAAAGATGCTAATGCTTTTAGTAGTCTATTCTTTTCCTTTGCTCCATAAAATTCATTTAAAATTTCTGCATAAAATCTCTTTAAAAACTTGAATTTTGTTAAATATACACACTTTATTGAGTATGACTACATATTGGAAGACCTATTTTACAAATCAAGATGATATATAGGCTCATTACAGTGAAAGCACTTCAAAGATAGAGATAGTTTGCTGTTTTATAATTTTTTAAAATGTGCCAATCTGTTTGGTATTATAAAATACCACCAACATTCATTGCCAAGTAGTTGAGCTCAATAAAAACCTTTATCCAGTCTGCAGAAACACAGATGTATCACATCCCTCTGAATAAAATAATTGAAAGAACGTTTTGCACTAAGTAGAGAATGACAACAAAGATGTTCCTCCAAATCAATAGATCATCTCTCATTTGGACAGCAAAAATGAGAGAATATTAAATCTCCACCAGGGAAATAAGTGGCCTTGTTGGTATACTACCTTGACAAAATGCCAAATAAAGGCATGGAGCGAAGCTTAACTCCACTCCAGCTAACTTCAAAAACATTAGGCCGTAAAAAGCTTACTTGGTTTTACTTGTTAATATACAAACTATTTATCAATTGGAAACAGTCATTAGGTT
The DNA here is from genome assembly GCA_025594165.1 of Tamias sibiricus. Classification (NCBI taxonomy): domain Eukaryota; kingdom Metazoa; phylum Chordata; class Mammalia; order Rodentia; family Sciuridae; genus Tamias; species Tamias sibiricus. The sequence continues at coordinate 41,272,478 of CM046671.1, forward strand.
CTCATTCAGTAATTAAATTCTATCATTTCTGTGTTCCTCAGACTGTGAGTGGTGGTTGTATCCAATCTCTTTTCTCATTTGTTTTGTCTTTCTTCTTCCCACAAAGAGTCTCTCATTTCCTACTCCCTTCTGTTTTTATTTTTTTTTTCATCCTATTAACTAATTCCTTATTAATCCAAGAAGATAAGAAGACTCAAAGCTTCTTTATTTCAAGTGGAATTAGAATCCATGGAAGTCAAATTAGAAAAAAAAAAAAATGAGATGGATGTGACAGGTGGCAGCATCTTTCACAGACTCCAGCACTAAAATGGAAAACCACTTAGAAAGATGACGACCACTGCAATGGCTTCTGAGCCTTTGCAACAGCAGCACATAAAGCTCTGTCAGATGAGCAGGGAGGGGAATTTTGTTGACAAGTGTTTAACAAGAAAGCAACCTGCTATTTTTATGAAAAGAAGTAGAGTTAGTTATTTCTTTTTGTTACTGACAGTTTGTTTCCTTCGATTTTGGGGAAATAACTACATTGTAATCCAAAAATCACATATGTACCTATGTAAATAGTAAACCAAAAGGAATCCTAAGCCCAGATATCGGGGGATAGAGAGGCACTGGCAATCACAATAAGAAATAAAGGGTTAAAGCAGACTATGTAACCAGATAGAGTGCAATCTCAGCACACAGGCATATTTAGCTTCTGCAATTTATCCACATATGTTTGGCAAACAAACAAAAAAAGGTGAGAAAAAGTGCCAACAATTTAAACAGTGTGGGTGATCCCACCAGCTATTCCCCTCCACAAACATATGCCTCAGAGTGCATTTGAGGTGGGAGCCATGAATTTGCAGCTCCTCAATTTAGGTTTAGTTCCCTGAAGCCCCTCTGGGCTTAGTATGAGCTTCTTATCACTAAGGGGCAAATCTAGTGAAAAGATAGCCTTTTGCAACAGGATGCTAAATGCAAGCTGACCACTTCAGCTGACACGCAACTAAAGAAACAATCCTATGTTTCAATGCAGGAAGGGAAATATGCCATTCTCAGACATATTGGGAAACCATGAGCCTGCTTCCAATATGGCACATTCCTAGTTCCTTTAAAATACCCAGCTCTGCAGAATTCAGAGGCCTGACCTGGGTTTGTGGATGTCAACCTTCCATTCCATCAAGCTATCAACTGCGGTGTGTCATCATGAGTATCTCACAAAAGGAAAAGGAATTTGTTCATTTATTTAGGGCCTGGATGGTGTCAGTTTAGAGCAAGGTAGACTGAAATAAAAGTCAGTTTTTATCCTCAGTTTGTCTTGGACTTATGTCCTGAAGAATGTTGTTTGCCTCCCTTGAACTTGGTTTTGTACTTTGTGTGAATGTAACAAACTTTATAAATTTATGTCCTCTGTTTGCCTCTCATGGCTAGTGTATTATTCCATCAGGATGTTGTTGTTTGGGATTGCATTGAATCCATGGAGAAATTTGATAAGTGACAACTTTACAGTATTGAATTCTCTGATCCATGAATATGGCACATTCTTCTACTAATTTTTCTTAATGATGTTATGTAATTTTCAATGTGAAAATAATACATAGTTTTACTCAATTATTTTGTAATTGATGTATTATGAAGTATTGAAAATAGTGTCATTTTAGAATTTTTTTTCCTATCTATCATTTACTGGTAGATAGAAATGTAATTAACTTGGAAAACTTTCAATATTTCACAATTACAAAGATGTGGTATTTGGTAGGATCTACTAGAGCTGAGCACATGCATATCCTATGATCCAGATAATATAAGAATTATCATAGCAACATTATTCATAATAGCTTCTACACTGTAAATTGATAATATATCAGTGAATAATAGAATAGGCAAATAAATTCAGGCAGATACACATTGGAATACTATAGAGAAGAGAGAAGGATTCACTGTAACTATATGCAACAAGATGAATCTCATACCAGAAGAGTGAGCCAAAGAGCCAGATAAAATACCCTCTGAACTCTGTGTGATTCCATTTGTACAAAGGATCAAAATGAAGTGGACCTAGTACAGGCTCTCAGAAGTCAGTATTGTTACATTGGAGGAGGTAGTCAGTTAGAGGAACAGGGGAAAATTTCTCTGGGGCTGTAATGTTTTGTGTGTGTGTGTGTGTGTGTGTGTGTGTGTGTGTGTGTGTGTGTGTTTTATCTGTGTGTCAGTTGTCATTGGTGTGTCAGATTGTGAACATTCATTGAACTGAACATTTCTGGTCAGGGCATTAGTAGGCTGAAATTCGTACTATAAAATGCAAAAAATTGGATTCCATTGATATTTGAATTAAATGCAAAATTTCATATCACCCCCTAGGACTCACCCCAACTTACCTGCTGCCACCCAACCTTGTGCTGTATGTTCAAGTCACTTATGTAGCTCTCTGAGTGCGTACATGTTCTCCCTCCTCTACTTCATCACTACCCTTGATAATTTTTATAAGAGCATACTATACTTATAAAAACACTAATTGGAAGAAATTTGCCTTGATTTGAATGCAGGCTTTGCCACTTCCTAGCTGCATAATTTGGGCAATTTGCATAACTTTTCTAGGCCTCAGTTTCCTATCTATAAATAGGAAGAATGACAGGTTGTCCCATAGACCCTGCTGTGTCACCACCTTTCTGTCCTTTGTGAATTGTTCAAGGGGAGGCCCCTAATTCACCTACCTAAGCTCCTTCAGCACTCAAGCCTGAACTGCATTATAGATATACAGTACTTTGCTAAGGATGCCATTACAGGGTATCACAGCCTAGGTGACTTTAACAACAGAAATCTCTTTCCTCACCCAGAAGCAAGAAATCCAAGTTCAAGGTTTGGGCAGGGTTGGTTTCATTCGGAGGCCTCTCTCATCGACTCCTTGGTGGCCATCTTTGTCTTCATGTGGCCTTCCTCCCTGCATGACTGTGTCTCAACCTCCTCTTCTTATTAAGCCCATAACAAGATATTTGTCTTGCTTTTTCTTTTATTCCCTAGAAGAGTGGGTGTGTCTTATCGACTGTGTATCTCAAGCCCCTAACACAGCATCCAGCTCGTAGAGACTTTTAATAAATAAAAACTACAAAGGGAAGGAAGTTCAAACAAATAAGCTCATGGGAACGAAACTCATCATTTCTTGAAAGACACCAATGATCTAAGGAAGGTAGGAGAGCTTCATTCAATTAAGTGAATTATTAGAGTTGAAAGCAGAAGTCGATGAAGGCAGTACACTGACCCAGTTGGGGCTGACAGAGTACAGCTCTCGTGCGGTATCACTCCCTCCAAAGTGACGCTTGTGTTTCCCTCAATAACAGCTTTTTAGCATTAATTACCCAGTAATTCCCACTTCTGAGCCTTTTTAGGTAAAAGCTAGCAGAGACAACTTCTGCAATTTATTCCCATTTTTATTTTTAATTTAATTGCATTTTAATAGGTAATTCATTCACCTAAATCAAAATAACAATTCAGTAAGGTTTAGATTAAGAAAATTTCTACATACACTGTTCTGAACTTTGCTTCTTATACTTATCAATATATCCCCGGGGGCCTTCCCATACTCACAAATATCAGGCTTTCTTGTTTGGTTCAACCATGCAGTGTCTCACTGTGTGGCCACACCACAATTTATTCAGCCATCTCTCTACTGATGGGCACTAGGATTGCATTTCAAATGTTAACACTGCAAATGCTAAAATGAACACCTTTGCCCACATGACATTCCAATCAAGCACTGTGTGCCTGAAAAGTAAACTCTGGCTGTGGATTTAATAATTCAAAGGGTAAGTGACTGTGTAAGTGATTTTGATAAATATTTTCTGCTGTCCATAAGAGTTCTACCTTTTTACCCTCTCATTAGCAACGTATGAGAAAACCTTTCTCTCCACAGTCTCACCAACAAAGAATATTATCAAACTTGATACCTTGCCAATATGACAGATGGCAAACAAAATGTTTCTCTGCCTATACGTGGATGTGGGCAAAGCCATACTTTCCTCTGGTGTATTTGAACTGACAGGTAAATTTTAGCTAAGTTTAGATCCTTATTCCTTAGTTATCCTGACATCCAGATTATTAGTGACCCCATGTCTCTGAGATCCTTAATCAAGTTGGATAATGATAATCTTTAATCCAGTAGGACAAAGGAAAAAAAAACATGGAGGAAAGAAATGGTGGAGGAGAGTGTGAGGCTTGCTCATAGCTAATTCTGCAGTTGGCGTGCCTCACTTTTATCCATTTTCACTGGCCCAGACCCAGTGCTAAGTCCCTGGTAAAAGCAAAGAGAACTAGAAATGCCCCTAGGTGAGCATATGTTCCTAGAAACAACCCTTGTCATGGAGGGGATGAAGCATCTTTGGACGACCTTTGGCAGTCTCTGCCATAGAGATTCATATGTGTTTGCTGCCATCATTTGACATGTGCTTCACTCAAACACTGAGTTCGATCACATAAAACTGCATTTGTTAAGCTGTGGAGGTGTGTGTGTGGTGTGTGTGTGTGTGTTTGTGTGTGTGTTTAGATACAATTGGTTTATAGAATAATTTCTTCAAAATTTATCATCCCCTAAGTTCCTTGGCCTCCAAATCCTTACTTGTACAAGAAGAAAAATTGAACTAGATCACTTCTTTTTGTTTTCTTTTTCTGATCCTGAGGATTGAACCAGGGATGCTTTACCACTGAGTTTCATTCCCAGTCCTTTTTGGTTTTATTTTGAGAAAGGATCTCCCTAAGTTGCTGAGGGTCTCTCTAAATTTCCCAGGCAGGCCTCAAACTTGCAATCCTCCTGCATCAACCTACCAATTTTCTGGAATTAGAGACAAGCACCATGGTGTCCAGCTGAACTAGATTACTTCAAAGAACTTCCAAGCACCTTTTGCATGAATATGTGTGGTTGTGGTCTAACATGCTTTGCAGTGCATGAGTGACTGATCACAGGCCAACATCCCCAACACCACCAAGTTGATTTTTTGGTTCCTCTCTCCTCTGTCCTTCGTGGGGTCTTGCAAGGAATATAGAAATATAATTTTACCTTAACAGGAGGTTGCCATTGGAGAGACAAACATGTGAGTATATCCTTAATTTCTTTGCACTTCTCAAATCAAAGATATTCCCTACTTACTGCCAATTAAATTTGCATTGAGTCATAATCTTACAGATAAAGGACTTCAGTTAAATTCAAAAGTATTTATTAATTTCCATAATAAGAGTTCATGAAGCAACTACTCCATGTCCAATCTTGACTCATACTGGTAATACAAATATATATTTTAAAAAAACATAAACTAGCAGGATTTTATATATTTTTGGTTTTGCTTTTTTTTATGGTGGCAAGGATGGAACCCAGGGCCTCACACACACACCAGAGGCAAGTGATCTGCCACTGAGTACACCCCTATCCTGGCATTTGTGTTTCAACTCAGGAACTCAAGTGATAAAGAGGTACAAAAACAGAGCTCTTGATCCCAAAGAGCTTCTAATTTCTTTCAGAGTGTTCGGCACAGCCACATGAAAAGCTAACAATATGAGATTACAGATGATTTTCTGCCTGGATGAGTAAACAGAGGGATAGCCAACAGCATGGCGGAGGGCAGGGAGAGTGCCAAACCCAGTGTCTTGTGCAACATCAAGACAATGTCCAAACTCTGTAATGTTAAGCATGACAGAAGCAGGAGCTCTAATAAGCAATTCCCAACCATGCAAAGCAAACTTGACCTCTCTTGAGACCCTGCCCTGGAAGAGGACTGCGGTCAAGGCCCTTTCATTTCTGCTTGAAATCAGCACCTTGGTCTGTAATGGGAAATATATGCTTGTCAATCATGTATTTCTATTAGGGATGGCACTAAAACTCATGTAGTGCAAGAGAATCTTTTCAGTGATGGATAAAACTTGAAAGGATCAAAGATCATCATTTTTGAAACAGAGAAAATAAGAAAAATGCCATTAACCTCCTTGTATAGTACTACACACAGTTGACAGTTCAGGCCTGTGCTTGCTTGGAAGACCCTTTATTTTTTATTTTACTTTCCCTAGTGACTTCCCTTATAGACTTAAAAAAAGAAAACATTTAAATTACATGTCTCATAAACCATGCCATTATTATATGCTATCACATAATTAAAGCATCATTTAATAATTAGAGCTCTTTTGTTCACAAATATAACATAAGATTTTCCATTCTAGGCTTTCAAAAGAAAAAGTGCAGTTATATGTAATTGGGGCACTAAGTTCTATTAAACCCCAAATAAGGAAACTCTATCTTCATCCCCCATCTGTCCCCACATTCCCCCACAGCCACTGAGCAACAGGCCAATGAGTCATGACCTTCAAAACTGAGATATTTTTAAAATAATGTAAAATTACATAACTACAAGTTTTCTAGTAAAATTTTTAAAAAGAAAGAAAGCAATACAAGAATTTCTAACCCTAGTTTATAGACAAAGAAATTGAGACACAACTTGGTTATGCTACTAGATCAAAGTTTAGATGTTCTAAGTAAAGAAGCCAGGACAAGAACCCAAGTATTTTGGGTTCCAAGTTGAGGGGTCTTTGTACCATATCTGTCTGTGGGTATGTCCTCGCTTCTGTGTGGTCCACAGAACAGGCTGGAAAACAAGTCAGAGTTATGACACACAACTCCAAAGTTGTCTGTGTGTTGTCCAAAGCCTGGTAAGTGCCAACTAAATCTAGCAGGAGCTGAAGTTCTCTGGCCAACCCCTCTCATTTTATAAATAACACTTAGACCCAAGGACATTAAGAAACTTACACAAGATTAGAATTAAAAAGAGCCCCCACTTTCACATTCAAACTCAACACAAAACCATAAACTTGCTGGATATTTGGTCACATAATTCAATTGCCACCTCACACTCCTGTTGTTGATGATGATTCTTCTTTTTACTAATAACTGTATTTCTCTTTTGAATGCAACTAATTCATGTTCACTAACACCTTTCTCTTTCCCTCTCCTCTCCTCTCCTCTCCTCCCCTCCCCTCCCCTCCCCTCCCCCCTCCCCTCCCCCCTCCTCTCCCCTCCCCTCCCTTCCCTCCCCTCCCCCCCCCCTCCCTTCCCCTCCCCTCCCCTTCCCTTCCCTCTTCTCTCTCTCTCTCTCCTTTCCTCTCCTAATCTTTTGTCTACCTTTTGGGTTTCCTCATCCTAAGACCAAATGTGATCCACAGAACAAATACAAATACACATGCTCAGGTTTATAGGGAATCACACCACTAAGACCAAAGTAATGAGGAAGGGATGGCAACTGATAAGTAGGAGGTGAACATGAATATTTCAAAAACTGTGACATTAAGAAACTTACACAAGATTAGAATTAAAAAAATCAGAGAGGAGAGCACACAAGAAACAAATTTGTCTCAGCCACAAGTGGCAAGGCTGCCAAGGAAATGTGTTTTAAGGGATACTGAAATATGACCCCCACTAGGAAGATACAGTTATTACTACGCTACTATATCCAATAATAAGAGATTCCTTTCTTTCATTACATTGCTAACATCCCTGGCATGATTGCAGGGATGGGGTTAGGGGGTATAAGTTATTTATACCTTAGTGGGATGCAATTTAATTAAATTGCTCTCCTCCTAACACATATTTGAGCTCAGCCCCAGGAGAAGTTTAATAGCTAGTAACTAGAAATGTAAGAAAGTAATTTTGAAAGGTGGGCAGTTCTGGAAAGGGCAGGCTTGCCCTGGGGAGCTGCTGTCTGAGGCTTTGGCAATATAAGAACATTGGTCTGTTGGGAGGTAAGATGCAGAGATGACACAGGAGAAAAGGAGAGGGTGTCGTGGACATGGAAAAGAGGAGGGGAAGGAGACAAGGAAGGCATGTCTAGGTAAGGTCCCCAATTTTCCAAGTCCCAGACCTAAGAGTGTCTTGTGTTAGTTTGGAGGTTTCTGGGACTTGAAAATTTAAGACCTCCAGCTTCTTTATTTTTCTCCTGCATAAGCTCTGTCAGGCACTTTACCCTCCCACAAAATAAACAGAAAGGTTTATGAGGAGGAGGCAAAGCAATATACTGCCAAGGAAGGCAGAGCCGCCAGACGCCCACACTCACAAGTCACTCACGACACCTGCCAACTGTGAAGGAAGGTTTTTAAATTATGGTTTGGCTTTCTTGGCCTCGTGAGATTTTATTAACCCCCTGTAGCAACGGTTTCCATTTGAAGGCCATTCTGTCTTCACTGGAGGAAAAGCGTGGCTGAGCCATGGTCACAGGGTCAGGGCCGAGAAGCCCACTGGACCTATCCCCGTCACTTCGCGGACTGGAGAATAAGTGGCTGTTCTAAGGGGAAAGCCTGATCATATTTCTTCCCTGCTTAAGATTTCAATGGCTTCCAGCAGCCTGGCAGATGAAATCCAAGTTCCTCAGGGTGGCCTGCTAAGACACATGCACCACGGCTGAGCACTCTGAGCACCCACCTGTGAGAAGGTCAATCCCGCCACTCCCCAGACTGAACTTCCTGAAGTTTCCCAAACAAATTAAGGCATTAAGCACCGTCCAGCCTCCAAATGCTTAAGCATTTCATGTTCTCTGCCTGGAATGAGTTTCTCCTCTATACCTCCAATTTCCAATTCTAATGTCATCCTGAGGATAGTGGCAGGTAGGTGATGAGATTAAAACCAGAGTTCAAATCCTGTCCCTGTTGACTTGCTGGGCAAGTCACTTAGCCTCTCAATGCCTGGATTTCATCATGTGCAAAGTGGGGGGGAAATAATAATACTTTCCCCGTGGGATCATTTTGAAGATTACACAAATTAACCCACATAGGACATTTAGAAGAATGCATGGGGTTTGATGATCTGTAAATGAATGCCTCTACAGACCCCCTGCCCGTGAGTCAATTTTCCACTCCTCTCTGCCACCATTGGATCAAATACATACATTTGTTAACACCTGTCACTCTTTATGGAGCATTTGTGGTCAGTTGATACTCTATTTCAGTCCCAAAAGGACTTGATTTGAAGTGGTCCAATAGTTGGATTATTTACTTATCTGTCTTCCCCCATGAGTTGTGATCGTCTAAGAATGCAGGCTTCACCTTAAGTTTTTTGTGTCCCTAGTTCCTAGGCACATATACATGCTTAATAAAATAGACATGTTCTTCTTGACTAATTATACCCAACCTTAAATTTTTTGCCAGTTGATGCATATGAACTAGTTCTCTCTTTTTTTTTAACTTTGCTTTTTTCAAATGTTACTAAAATTTTAAATTTTATATGTGCTAGTATTTTATTTCTCCTTTTGTGTAAATTATTTGTTAATAATCATTGTATTAAAAACAAGAAAGAAAACTTATTTGGTCAGACAATAAAAACGATAAGGGAGATAGTCATACTAAAAATGTTTTAGTTAATATGCACATGGGTTACCTGGAAAGTTTTTATCTCATCCTTTGTTCTTAATCATTAACTGTCTCATAGAGGTATTAGTGAACAAAATTTGTTTCTTCCCTTTCTGTCTGTTTCAGGGCTCAGTTCCAGTGTTGCCACCTCCAGGAAACTTTCCTTTTTTTTTTTTTTTTTTTTTTTTTCTATTGATTTTTTTTCCGTCCAATTACATTGTAGTCACCTTGGTACAGGGACTGGATTATTATGCTTTAAAGTCTCCAGTCTCCAATATTATATTTCAGGGCCAGGCTTGCTGCAGGTTCTCACTGATTAGAGGATCCTACACTATCAGTTTCGCTGAAAGAGGTTTGGACTTGGAGAAGAGGAAGTCAAGCAGTAACTCTGTAGCAAATTCACAAGATGAAGTCCATTTCTTCTACAGGGCCATGTCATCTGATATGCTAAAAGTCTTCATTCTATTTTATTGATATTATATTATTTGTGAATATAGAGCAAATAGTTTTAGTTCCCAATTATTTATGAACAGTTGTGCTAGAAGGAGAAAAATATGTTATTCCTTAGAGCCTAGGACGATCCAAGACCTAGCTATTTACCTCCAATGCAGAAGTATCTCAGAACATAAATACAGGGCCAAATCCATCTGAAGCAATCCTGGTATCTTCTTAAGAATCACCTCAGTGATCGGAGCGGGAAGAAGTTAATGAGACTGATTTCTCTTGACATATTTACTGGTGGAGTTGCGCCTGGGGTCAGTTTACTGAGATTGGTTTGGGGACACAAACAAAGTAAACTCTTAAAGCTCTGCAGATGAATTGCCCTCCATAAGTCCTTCAGAACACAGGATGCAGTCAAAGCCAAAGTCTGAAGTCCACAGAGGCTACAGCCACTCTCAGCCTGCTGAGAAAGTGTTAGGTAAATTCTGGACCAGAATAGTGAACTTAAATTTTACAAAACAGGGAAATTGGTGAAAGTGGGGAAGATCTATATAGGGGAAAATAATGCTTTCATCTGCAGAATATAGGATTACAGCAATTAGTGAATTCCTCTGTCACATGTATTAGTTGTTAAATTATCAGTTAATTAACAAAAAAGCTATGAGGTGGGAAAGAAGGGAATGTTGGAGGAACCACTTCAGAAAACACTATAAGTCTGAATTTAAAACAAATTAGAAAGGTTTATTACCTGGCTAGGGACTGCCACCCACAGAGACTGAAGCCCTATGGGAGAACAGCAGCCTTTCCTGGCTTTCCTTGGGAATTCAAGAATGAAAACCACAACTTTCTCAGTGTCAGGCAAGCAAGCCAATCACAGAAGCTAAAAGAGCATTTGCGGGTATCGTTAGCAAGCAAACAGATTACAGAAGTTAGAAAAAATGTAAGGCAACTCAGATAACCACATCTTGGGTCCAAGCAGGTGTTAGACAACCATATCCTGGGCTTGAGCAGTTGGTTAGCGGGAACAAGAATCTACTTCCAAGTCATATAGATCACCAAGACCACCATCTCTTGCATCAAGTACAATTTGTGTGGTATAAAGTATATAAACATAATATATTATAAGAAAACAGCTTTCATTTTAGTTTCTCAGAAACAGTTCTTGTAACAGTATTTTTATAGAAAGCAGTAAAATGGAGCCTTAAGCATGTCTATGACAGTTCTTACTTTATAATTGTCTTCTCTTACCTCACTTATCAAAATCTTATATCTATAATCTATATTTTACACTCATTGATTTTATTGATTAGTTTGCAACACAACAAGTAGGCATCATGGAACTCAAAGGCACATTTTAATGAGTCCCACCACTGAAGATAGATTCAGAATGAGATGCCATTCAGCATGTTTCTGCTGCAAAAATTAAGAGGGTCCTGGGTTCCAGGTGTACTACTGCTTTATAATGAACTTTGTGACCCTGCTATTTAGTCTCTCCCTGTCTCATTTCCCTCTTGGGAATGCCCTCTGTTAATTTTAAGATCTCTTACCTTTTATAATACTGATACACAGTTATTCTAGGGTGGACTTAATGCAAAGTAATCCCTTTTGGTTTTGTACCTTAGTGGACATGTCTAAAAAGCAAAGATGGTAGCAATCTGTTTTCACCTAGAAGTCAAATGCAATCATGGCTGTATTAAATGCTTGGAAATGTAATGCCCCAGAAGGATAGGGCAATGTCTTCATCCCCATCATTTAAAAAAAAATTTCAGCTTTTTGAGGGGATGGAATTTAACATTCCTTTCTCATTTGATGTGTCTTTCAGGAAAGGGCCTGGTCTTTCCTGGATTCCTCCAGAGGGATGTAAAGAGGCAAGCTGGCTGGAAAGAAACATCAATTCAAAAGCTCAGGCTATTTTTATACCAGCAAAATAAAGATAACATTTATAATTACTGAAGACTTGCAAAGAGCTTTCTCAACACTGTTTTATTCTGTTTTCACTGCAGTGAAGATTCTTATCCACCTGTTAGTGACAAGAAGCTGAAACACTAACAAGTTAAAATACTTCTCCCAAACTCACACTGTCTTTAGAAATCCAGAAATTGAACCTAAGTGTCCTGACACACAGCCTGAGATTGGTCCAGGAAATGGTAGGGCCCTTGAGGTCCACCCTTGATGGCTTATATGTTCCATCATCCAGGAAGCCATTCCCTGCTCTCCAGTAGACACCATCAATCCCTTCTCAGGGGCTCCATAATTCTTCTCACAATTTTTTAAGGAAGCATGTGCACATGGTTATTTTCTGTTATATTTAACTTCCTCCCTAGACTGGAGCTTTTTAAAGCCTAAAAACGACAGTTGGACCATAGTCTCTGACACAGGCTGACATGAACTAGGGCTCAGCAAATGGCCATGGAATATAGGGCCAGCAAAAGGCCTATCAAGAGTGTAGAAGATTGTGAACCAAGGGGGGCAGGAGAAGAGAGAGAAAAGTGGGGAGAGTGGAGGGCAGGAGAGAAGCAGGTTGACGGGTGCCAAGTCTGACCATGTGGCAAAGCCAAAAGCGCACTGGAAATGTTTAGCTGGGGTTGCCCATCACATTCTGTTCACTATCATTAACGAGCACAGTTGAAAGCTGATGTATTTGCAAACATGTCCACCCAGACACAGCAAAAACTGGCAAAAAGGAACAGGGTGTCCCAGCATCTCGGTTAGTCATACACCATGGCTGTCCAGAGAGTGCTTTAGTTTTCATAAATGAGACATAAAATAGAGTTTCGTGTCTTGGACTAGAACAAAGAAGCCCAGAAATTTTACTAAAAATAGGGAACACAGAATAACAAAGACACTGACAAAGACAATGCCTATCATCTTGTCAAACACATGTGCATATAACAAAGAAATGCAATAAACATACATATGTGTGTGTGTGTGTGTGTGTGTGTGTGTGTGTGTGTAGCCATACTAGGAGCTTTTTTAAATAAACACTGAAATCTTCAAACTCATTGTGAACAATTAGAAAGCCTCCATTCACTACTGCTGCTTCTCCAGCCCAGCCTTGTGCATAGTACACCGCCTGTCATGTCACAGGCACTCAGAATGTTTGAGTGGCAGGATTGAAGTGTGTGCAAAAGAAATTAGTATAGTTGGACCATTAACTCATTTGAGCAGACTTATTACTCTTGGAAAAAAAATACTACTACTCCTTGTACACATTTACTGAAGTGTCATAGATCCAGTATCTTCTTGATACACATTCATTCAATGATCAATTATTACCTATTGAGAGCCCACTATGTGCCAGAACCTGTGTGGGGTGCTAGGAATAAAGTAGTATGACAAATTTTATTTTATAAAATAAAATTATATTGTATTTTTGTAGAGAAAATAGGAAAAAAATAACAATTTCTTATTGTAATGTCTAAACTACAAGGGGAAATTACAGCAGCATTTAATTTACCCTACATGGCCCCTTTGATACTACAAGCACATTATACATTCCTATAATTCTTTGCCCTTTATGTAAAAAGTGCAGCTAACATCCTTTTCTCCTTTAGTAATTATGAATGTCTTGTTTTCCTGAGAAGCAAGAAATTAGGTTGTTCAGCCTTCATGCTCTGAAAATTTGCCTCTCAAATTATCAGATGCCATAAGAGTTCTATCCTATCCAATTTCACTGCTTCAAAGTGGACCCCTCTGTCCTTGCAAGCTGGTGGGAAATTAAGCTTAATGGAACTAAACTGCCTTAATAACTAAAACTCACCTCTCAATGAAACTGTGACATACATAGGACCACTAAAAAGCATCACTTGTATACTGGTCAATTATACAGAACTTTTATTGTTGAGTTCATACACAAGGTCAAAGAGTGATCCTTTAAGCAGTGCAGATGAAAACTGCAATGGAGGTGTATAAAGTGTACCTTACTCAAAGATGGGCATTCCCCAGAATTCTAATATATTAGCTATCTTGTTTCTCAGACCACAACAGAGTAGAAGTGCCTTAGGAGAGGATGCAGGAGAGAGCAGCCAAGTGTAGACAATTCCAGCACAAAGGAGCAAGATAATAATAGCCTGAACAATAATAATGTTAGCAGTGAGTGGCTACCGTGTGCCAATCACTTTATTAAGGCTTTGACTGTCAACAACCCGTGAGGCAGCTACTATTACAAGGTGCCTACTATGTACCTGGAGCAATTATGTAATTTTTTTCTTATCTTTATGAAGGAGCCTATAATCAAGGAGATAGCTAAAGATTGTGGTTAGCTGAGAGCCATAAAAGATGTTCTAGTTTCCACCTGATAGTAATACATTATCCAAAGAATCTTTGTATGCCCGTGAACACTGCGTGACGCACCTGTAAGCTCGAGCTGTAAGCACGTGTCCTTGTTAAAGTGATATGTATATAACTGGGTGAGTTTAGTTAGTGTGTGTGGGAAGAAGAAGAAGGTGGTGGTTGGAGTTAGAGCGTTTGGAGTGATTGCTGGAGCCGGAGAGAGAAGAAGAATAAAAGACCTTTTTTCATTTTCATCCTGCCTCCGAATTTTCCTGCGGCGTTCGTTGCTCCAAGGCGGTTTCCGCTTCAGGCAGCAACATCTTTACAACAAGTTGGCATAATTTTGCCCATGTGAAGAAACTGTGCTTTGGAGAAACTAAATAACTTGTAGCAAGATCCATTAACTGGCAAGTAACTCAGGCAGAATCTGGAGCTGGCCCAAAGTTAAGTGCCTGTCCATCCCAGTTTGAATAAGTATCTCATTTCATTCCTGCTTTCCTGATTACTTATTAATACTGTTCCTTCATTCTCAAGAACAATGAGTTATATAGTCTCAAGGGACAATGAGTTATATAGTCCTTCTCTCCAAAGGGCACATTCTCTCTGATACCGCTGGTTATGAGGGACAAGTACTGCTTCCTCAAATGTTGAAGTTTGAACATTAGAGAAGTGCTGAGGCAAGCATATAAAGCAGGTTTTATTTAAAAATAGTAACATAGACTTCTCCTGGGAGGGAGAAGTGGGCCATAGCTGGTATCCCAAGAAGTGAGAGTGGCCTTATCCTTTTATACATTGTAGACTTTCTTTCTTCTCCTGCTCTCTACCCCTGATCTCTCTTCTTCCTGCATGAGTGGTGACTAGGCCTAGGAGATGCTGGTAGGATGGCCATAGGTGAGAAGCATATGGGCAGGGGGAAGAGCCAAATGGAGTGACCCAGGAGGCATCAATTAACAACTCCCTGGCTGCAACCTTTTGGGAGGGGTGGTATAGGCAGGTAATTTTTTTTTTTAATTTGAAGTTGTTGTATATGACTGTAGAGTGCATTACAATTCATAATACACATGTAGAACACATTTTTACATATCTCTGGTTGTATACAAAATATATTCATACCATTCTTGTCTTCATACATGCACTTAGGGAAAAAATTAAAGGGCTCTAGAAACATTAACATTCCAATTTCCCAGGAGCAGTATCCAAATTCCAGGACCCAAAACCAGCCTCCATTTTCTTGATCCAACCCAATTGCCTATCTACACTGACTGCCTGTCTTGAATTCTTGCTTCATCTCCATTGGGCCTGGGATTCAAGGAGGATAGTATAAAATAATGCATGTAAAACTTTTGGAAATGTTAGTGGTATGCTCAGCACATGACAATGGATATTAACTTTGTGAATATTTTATTAATATTCTTAAAGTTAATACTAATTCTAATCATTTTCCTCTTTGAAATGTGACATTCAAGTAGAAGAAACAAGATCAAAATCCAGCCAAAATGACCAAAATGATACTGGCATAACCATTTATAAAATGCATTCAAAAATTGGTTTAAAATTCAAAGCTAAAGGAATTACCTTGTTGTATAGAAAAGGAAAATGTAATCAGAGAGGTGAGATGGCTTCGCTAAGACATTAAATGAACTGTATGGCAAAACAAGATATGGACTTTGAGCCTAAAACTTCCTGGTTGTGGAAAGAGCCTGGGCTTTGTTGATGAAGAAAACCCATCTTCCATCTTTTCCCAGTACAACTTCAGGTAATTGTACTTAATGTGTCTGAAGCTTGTTGTCCTTAGATGGTCAAAATAAAGATCAGAGTTTTCATTTGTCAGGGTATTCTGAGGATTCAAAGAACATGCAAAGAGTCACACTCATACAGTATGTGGGGGCCTAAAGTGGTACAGCTGCAGGAAGGAAATTTGTCACTGTCTACTAACCTACAAAATGCACAAATCCTTCAACACATGAATTACACTTCTAGAAATGTATCTGTTAGGAAGATACATGTTCAAGGATGTTCATTGCAATTTTGACTCTATGGACAGTAACAAAAATATTTAAATTTCTATCAAGAGGAAAATGCCACTATGAGGAAAAAAATGAGAAAGATTTCATACAAAGACAATGGTCTTATGTAACATATTTTTAAGCAAAAAAGCATGACATCGAATAATACATGAAGTAGACTTTGAAAAAATTTGTAACAAAATGGAACATACAAATATAAATGTGTTTGTGTGTATGAAATTGTTGATAGCTACCTGTGATGGGAGATAAAAGAAATAAAGATAATTTTCATGACTGCTTCTATAAACTCCCAAATCTTAATACTTTTATCTTAAAAACATATTCATATAGTATTTGTATAATAGAGAAGATATACAATGCTTAGCTTATAGCAATATAGTGAATATTAAATATTTTATTTTATCCATATGCCTCTATCCATATGCTTAGTGCTATAATGTTTATTATAAAATTGCTATTACTATCATTGTCATCACAAATTCATACACACCTTTAGAAAACAAATATTGTAGCCAGTCCCACTATCACATGCCTTTAATCCCAGCAACCAGGAGGCAAGAGGATCACAATTTCAAGGCCAGCCTGGCCAATTTAGTGAGCACATCAACTACTTTGTGAGACCCTGTCTCAAAGATAAATAAAAATAAAAGGACAGGGATGTAGCTCAGTGGCAAAGCACTCCTGAGTTCAATCACCAATGCAAAAAATAAGTACTTTTTTCAAGAACTGCTCTTTTCTGTGAAAGAGCTATCCCAGGGAGCTTCAGCTCTGAATTTTCTCTTATGACCTACACTAAAGGTCTGCTTCCCACTGCCTGAGCTAAGGGATGAACAAAGGTTAATAGAAGCACATAAAGGCAAGGTGGGATAGACTCCCACACCTCTGTTTGTGGTGTCATTTGTCTCCCTGTTAAAATGCAATAAAGACAATAAAAGGAAATTGGCTGTGGAAAATGAAAAAGCCCTCTATTCATAAAAACAGTTCAAATGGGAAAAGTCTTTTAATGGAGATGGTACATGCAAAGTGGTAGAAGAGAGGCACATAAAACCCTTA
Source organism: Tamias sibiricus (assembly GCA_025594165.1). Lineage (NCBI taxonomy): Eukaryota > Metazoa > Chordata > Mammalia > Rodentia > Sciuridae > Tamias > Tamias sibiricus. The sequence goes on from CM046671.1 coordinate 41,289,622, forward strand.
AGACAATTCATTAACTACAAATTATTATAGGCAACTCAAAAATCCTTTCCCCAAAACATGTTTATGTTCTCACCTTCAGAGTGTGGATACCCTTGAGCAAATTCTCAGACTGATGTATCTCCTGCAAAGATGGTCAGCAAAAGCTAGGTTTTTGATTATAAGATCTTCCCTACTGTTACCTGAGTCCTTGGAGGAAACAGTCCCATCACGGGTATGATGGAGGGGACAGCACGGGGTAGGTGGAAGGCCAACTGACCCATTCTTAGATCATACTTCTCGCTCTGTCAACCAATTTATCTTCCAGAATGAATAAATTGATAATTTGGGGACAGTTAGCCACCTCATTTCCAGACAGCCTTTCCTAAAATGAAGATAATAATGTATGTCTACTCTCTCTCTCAAAGCTATTATGATGCTCAGATGGATTTAAAAAAGAAAAAGAAAAGGAATATATGGTGACTATAAATAGCTTCCTTTGAATCATTCCAGCCATCCAGATGTCCCACAGTTAACCCACATTGAAAGAGTGGGCCAGTGACTTGGAAGGTAGAGTCAGGAGGATTGCAAGTTTGAAGTGATCCTTGGCAACATAGTGAGAACTTGTTTCAAAATAAATAAATAAACAGAATGATAAATTAAAAAAAAAAAAAAAACCTAACAACAAAAAGAGTGAAACTGTTCTCAGCAATAATTGTGGAACCCTTGTAAGCATAAATAACCAACACAGTTTCGGCAACATTGTGAAAACACAAATAACAGGACAGAGGCAGACCTCAAACAGATGAGCAAGCTTTCCTTTATTCTGCAGTGGAGTCAATCAATCAGGCACTGGAAGGGCTCATTTTCTGGGTGCAAAAATGGCTCTTGGTTACAAAAGGAGTTTTATAGTTTACAATGAGGGAGAATAATCATTAGAGACTGAGGCTGGATGTGTTAGTGTGGACAGTCAGGAAAGAAGTTTAAAAAGCCCAAAACTCATTGTCACTGGGAAAAGCTTAGAACTCAGTGTTCATTGTTTATCTTCTTTTTCCAGGATTCATGGTTACCCAAAGTTTCACCATTTGCTTTTCTCCTTCTGGGACTCATCAGCAATGGAAAAAGGTAAAAGTCTAGGACCCAGAGTTTCAGTATATGCTTCCTCCCTTGAGGACCCATTGTGGTTGGGAAGGGATAAAAGTTTGCTTTTGGGGGAGATTCTGGGGATGAACTCAGGAAGGGATGAAATTTCCTTCAGCTTTCTCTCCCTCCGGGGACCACTGTTACCGGGAAAGGAGTTACTGGGAGAGGTTTAATGTTTGGCTAATTTCCCTCCCTCCTCCCTTCAGTTTTTCCTGGGGAATGTCTTATAGGAATATTATTTTCCATAACCCTTAACTCCTCACTTCACTGTCACCCTACTTTTTCCATTCCTGAATTTGCATCATTTTAAATTAACAGCATGTTGGACAACTTTTTATTTTTATCCTATTGTTCCTTCATTCAGAGGACTGACGTCCCAACCCTAGATAAAATGTTGTCAGACTCCTTTCTGTTGAAATTGGCCTACTGCAAATCTGTATTCTTTAGGTTCTGGGCTTCCAGTTGTATTCATTTATCTCCTTCTATAAAGATTTCACCCCTCAAGGATGAAGACATCAAAGTAGCTCTCCGCTAAGCCTCCCATCTCATTTAAAGAAACTCTCTTGCCTTCCTTATCTGTACACTCTGATGGGACAAGAAAACCTCAGTACTGCCTTCTTCCCAACCTACCACAAAAACAATAAGGGAGCCATACTTTGTGACCTACAATTACAGCAAACATCCTTGAAAGCTACCCTAGTCCTTCCATTGGAATTTGAAACATCCCCCTATTTAAGCATTGACAGATCCAGCCCAATCTCACTCTTCTTTGCCTCTATCCACAGTTCACATTCCACAAGGTAAATGAGAACTCACATTCCAAAAAAGGACCCAGAGTCTTGACAAGGGTTTTAATTAGCAAGGAAAGTTTCAGTCTTGTTTCCTAAATCAGACTAACTAAGGCATGAGAGAATGTTACTCATTTGAAAAGGATTTTTATTACAAAGTATCAAAACCAAAAAGTTCACACAAGGAAGGGCTCCTGTAGGTCTATTTCAACTCTGCTTACCATTCAGAATCAGCACTTTCTCTTTTGATCCAGGTTTTACTGAGAAAATTGGACAAAATCTAAAATTTTCATACTGAGTAGCTTCTTCAGGGGCAGGTTGGGGGCCTGCCATCCCTGGAGCAGATATTCATGAACCAGGTCAAATTTCAGTAATCTTCCTCATCCACAGTCTCATTGTACTACAGTTTTGCTGTTGACCATTATGAATTAGCATCAAATATCTAAACTGACAGTATTTAATTGATGTCCTGTATTAGCACAGTCTCCATATTTCCTCAAATAGCAAAATAAACTGTATTTTATAAATTAGGAGTTTGAATCATCAGTGGGCTATCAAATGGATGAAGTGTTTTTTGAAAAAACACCCCCCACACACACACACACACACAATAAAACAGAACAGTTCCATCCTAAGGCAAAACTGCTTTGCAGATTCAGATAGTGCCTAACTGGTTATGGCTAAATCTTTGACCTACTATGGCATGGTGTCCATTGCATAATTATAAAATAAAAAGGTTGAATTTGATAATCTCTAGTATTACTTCCACAGCTTGAAATCCATTATTCAGATGCTGATTTAACTTTTTAAAATTTATCTTGCAGTTTGTTTATAATTTAGGTGTTTAAGAAAATACAGGATTGGTAGTCCCTATTGTAGCCTTGGCTATCCATCTATTTATGAGAACAGGGGTTCAGGTAGAGCCAAGCTGAGATTCCATTCAAAAAATCTGAGGTAGTCTATAAAGATAGCACATTCATGACTTTAATTTGCTAAGGGTAATCTGTTCCAATTTCATGTTATTGTTTAAGCTTGTGGAGAGCAGGCTATGCCCTGCTCTGAGTTACTTACTCTATTTATATATAGAACTCTATTATATGTAGAACGGTAGTTCTCAGATTATTCTTAAACCTATGCTACTCCTCTATATAAAGCAGTAGTTTGCCATAAGCTACTCCATTTTGAGTGTAAGTACTGAGTTAGAACAATGTTATACCTTGTTTGTACAAATAAGCAATCACCATCTGCCTAGCACAACCATAAGGCACAAACTGAGAATTAATTGTGCTAATAAAAATGGCCAACTATGAATTTACCATATTAATCAGAAGCACATAGATGCATGGGTGTATCAAACTCTTAGTGGAAAAACCAGACCCATGAGTTTATTGAGCATACTAAAGCACGAAATGAAGCAACCTCATAACTTGAGGCCTATAAAAGGACCCTGAGCCAGAACCTGTGGCATCCTGTTGGTGACACCTGGTCACTCCTCATGAACCTTGCCAGGAAAATCGCCACATCAACAGACCTCCAAATCTCTGTCCTCAGGCTTCAGCAGAGTGCAGTTTCTCCTGCTCATGACAACCACACATGGCCCACTCAAGTTGACAGCTCAAGCTGACACTTTGAAATTGCTGTCTGTCTGGACCTTGTCCTAGAACAAGTTATTGCACTTTGACAACCCTGTACCCTGAACAAATTCTTCCCCTGGTTTGAAACCTTATCTGACACCGACAGTAACTGTTTATATTCATATGTGCTCTCGGTCTTTCAGGAGGCTCTCAATTCAGCCTCCTGAACCCCTGTGGCCACCTTAACCCTTTCTTAGATTTTTTTAAAAATATATATGAATATATATATATTTATATGTAGCATACAAATTTATATGTAAATAACATAGAAATTTACATTTTACATATAAATATATATATATATAGTGCATATATATGGTGCATAAAGTGTAATGTGTGACTTCAGTGGTATAGATATTAGAAATTAGAAATTAAAATTGGAATACAAGAACTTGCATTTGCCCAGTTTATGATGACCAGAAGACCCAAGAATACTCTTTGAATTGGCACTGCTAAAAGTAGTGCAATCTGTGAATTTATTGCTATTCAATGAATTCTGCCGTTGTGGAAAGACACAAATGTTTTTGGTCTATGTTAATGGCACAGATCACTCATGACAAAAGTATTAGAGAACTGTACTGGAAATGATATACCCAGAAGGCAAGCTCTATAAGGACAAATATTTTTTTTTTATATATTTTTGTTCCCTACTACCACTTTTTTCCCACATTTTTATTGATACATTATAGTTGTACATAATGATGACATTTGTTATTACACATTTGTACATGCACAAAATATAACAATACAATCTTGCTATCTTCTATTTTTAAACACAGCTTTATTGAGACAAAATTTACATTATAAAGTTTTCCCACTTAAAGTGTACAATTCAATGTTTTTGTATGATCATAGATACATAGACCTATCACAGGGTCTTCATTTAGGGGTGATGAAAATGTGTAATTTTTAAATAGTGGTGGTGGTTGTACAACATTGTGAATTATTTAATGCTACTGAATTGTACATTTTAAAATGGTTATAGTGCTGGGAGTGGTGGAACACACCTGTAATTCCAGTGGCTTCGGAGGCTGAGGCAGTAGGATTGCAAGTTTGAGGCCAGCCTCAGCAACTTAGTGAGAACCTAAGCAACTTAACGAGATCCTGTCTCAAAATAAAATATAAAAAGGGCTGGGGATGTGGCTCAATGGTTAAGCACCCTGGGTTCAATCTCTGGTACCAAAAATAAATAAGTAAATTAGTAAATAAATAAATACACAAAATGGTTACGATGGCAAATTTTGTCATGTGTATTTTACCATAATAAGAAAAGAAATTTAAAACACACTAAAGTATTCTTAACGTCATTTGTCTCTTTTTATAGGCTTCAAGTGATGTGGTTGCTTCATTTGGTGCTTTAGTATGCTTGATAAACTCATGGGTCTGGTTTTTCCTCTAAGAATTTGAAACACCCATGCATCCATATGCATTAATATGGTAAATTCACAGTTGGTCATTTTTATTAGCACAACTAATTCTCAATTTGTGCCTTATAGTTGTGCTAGGCAGATGGTGATTTTTTACAAACACTTCACCTCAAAATGGAGTAGCTGGCAAACTACTACTTTATACAGAGGAGTAGCACAGGTTTAAGAATAAAGGTGATGGGCCTTTTAAAGGCATTTGAGGTACCCATCCCCATGAAAGGATTCTTTTTTTCATGGTAGTGAGTTAGTTTATTCTATTATTTTAATTTCATTTGCCTCTCCATTCTACAGCTCAAGTATTACTGTTTACTGACTTGATTCTTTATAATAGATTTTGAAATTCTGAGCAATATGATATTCATCTTGGAAATCACCTGAACCATAGTTTTCTCAGGGCAATAAAATTAGAGATGATTTCCCCTTCCCCTTTATATTTCATCTATATTTTCTGAAGTAAACATGCATACTACTTTGAGAAGATTTCTAAGCACTATTTTTAAAATTTTGTGAATATCTGTGATTAGAACTTTTGAGTAAGGTATCATAATTCATAGTGAAGCACAGAAGACCCTGAGCTGCCAAAGCAATCTTGATAAAAAAGCACAGCTGGAAGCATCACAGTACCTGATTTAAGACATACTACAGAGCCATTTTTTTTTTAATCTGAGAATATGGATCATTTAGGGACATTGCCTTGACTGAACTTTCCTATGTCACTGCAAAACATGCTTTGATGTTCATGGCTCATTTTTGAGAGGTAGCATTTTATATTTATTCTGATTTCCTTGCACAAACTATATTATTTGGTTCCTAAAAATCTTATTAATAGATGTATTTCAGAAATGCATGCATACATACATTTGTACATACATCTATTAATAAAAATATAAAGAAAGGGTAATAAAGTTAGAAAAGTCTCATTTTGCAACCTTTAATGAAGTAAAAAATGAATCTAGTCATTGACTATCGATAGCTGCTACAAGAGAGAAAACCAGACAGTAAATGTCTAATAATAGAAAATTACAATGACATTCATCAAGTAGCATTGACATCAAAAACCTACCTGGATATTATTAAACCACTAGACTCAATACCCAGTTTTCAATTAGAAAAGAAAAATAGAGACTATGAGAACAAGTTTAGAAATACCATTAAGATGTAACCATCTAAATCTGACTACAGAAAATTCTGCAGGATAAATTATCAGTTTCTATATACAGTGCAAAGTATTAAAATATTTTGGATACAATTCATACATATTGCTACAAAATTATATTTATAAGGCAATTTGAAACTTGAACAATGGCAAATTAATTGACAATATTCAAATTTTCTTTTTACTTGTGACAATGCTATTATGGCTATTTTAAATCTATTACCTTTTGGAAATGCATACTTAAAATGTTTGCAGATGAAATAATCTGGTTTCTGAAGTTTGCTTCAAAAAACTCCTCCATGAGAGTAGGTAGATAGAGGTATTGATGAAACCATACTGGTCATGGGTGTATAATTTCCCAAGCTGAGTAGTGAATACCTTGGAGTTTATTTTACTATTTACTTATGCATGCTACTTCTGCAATGTAACAGTGGACCTTTTAAAGGCATTTGGGCTGTGAGGTATCCATCCCCATGAAAAGGATTCTTTTTTTCATGGTTGATAGATGGGCTACCCTCCCCCCAGAGTTCTCCACATCCTGAGAGAAGCAACCTTGTTTCATTCTCGGCAGGATGTTTTCTTCCCCAGACAGGATGTTTCTTCCCCGGGCAGGATGTTTCTTTTCCCCTGGCAAGAGCCAATAGCTTAAAGGTCACCCTGTTCTAGGGGCAAAGAGCCAAAGGCGTTGGGGTTGCTCTAGTGCACCCCCCACCAGAAATCCCTATATAAGGCCCTGTCCGAAAGACTCAGACCAGACAGAGAGAGACACACAGACACACAACATCGGTTCGTCGCTGCTGAGAAGAGGAAGACAGATACATTGGCTCGTCGCTGTAGAGAGGAGGAAGCCACTGCAACAGCTCCAGACCCATCACCTCCAGCCGGCAGCTGCCCCAGCAGACAGCTCCAGACCCATCTCCTCCAGCTGATGGCAGCTGCCCCAGCCGACAGCTCCAGACCCATCGCCTTCAGCCCGACAGCCACTCCCAGCTGACAGCTCCAGCCTCCAGCCAGACATCAGCTGCTTTAGCTGACAGCTCCAGAGATCCTAGCCGGTGCGACCAAGCACCCACCTTCTGTCCAGAGCTTGCACACTCCCCTCTCCCTGACTCCCTTCTCCCACCAGAGCTTGCACACTCCCTTCTCCTCCTCTCTCCCACCTCTTCAACCTTCGACCAGAGCACCTCTTCTCCGGTTTTTGCTACCGGCCACGAAGGCTGTTGAATAAATCTTTTGGCTGCATGGCTGTCCTAGGTGTGATGTTTTGCCCTTCAATGGTAATGAGTTAGTTTTGGCTGGAGTGGAGTTCAGGCCACCACCCTTCTCCATGAGGCCCTCACCAAAGCTAGATGCCAGAACCATGGTTTTTGGCTTCCAGAATTGTGAGCCAAAATAAACACTTCTGTTTTTACAAATTTCCCAGTTTTAGATACTCTGTTAATTAGCAACAGAAAAGTACTAAAATGCTTCATATGATTGAAATTTTCGTAATAATACTTCAAGAAAACTGTTTTTAAAAAACAATTTAATGGTGAGATGGGGCACTTGGATTGTTTGGTTTTTTAGTATTTGGTTTGTTTTTATTCTTTTTGGTTTATAGAATATGCAAGATATAATTTGTTCTAAAGTAAAATTTTCTAACCAGGTGCCTCAGTTTACCACTATCAGTTTAAGTCTATAAACGGAAGGAGTAATATTTTCAAGATGGCTTTCCTGGAATTGAAGAGATCTGATACATCAGAACACTTTTCACAAAGTCTGTGGACTGAGACTGTGTAGCTATTTTATATCTGGGAAGGATCTGTGAAATGGCAGAAAATACCCAATTTACAACTACTTTTGAAAATTTTCAATATTCCATATTTTAAAGCACATTAGTACATCTAACTTGAAGTTGGAATGTAAACTGCATCAGGTTGTAAGCAGAATTATGGTGTAATAAAAATGTGCAGCATAACTGGACAGTGGAATAGCTCTCTGAATCTCACTGAAGTGAGCTGTATCATCAATTGTGAACATAAAACAGCATGTTCAAGGATCTGTCAAAGTACAATATACTGACTTTTTTCCCAGGACAAGCAGATATACCCTTACATATGTAGAAAATACACAAATGTGTTGCAACTATAAATCAGGAATCAATTATATTATATAAACATCATCCTATAGTAACAAAAAACTTAAACTCTTAAAAGTAACCATAGTTGGGGTAATATTATTCTGAGATGAGTGAATGCTCATAGTAGATAAAGTGATTAATTACATTGCTATTGTTAAGAACTAGAACTTTTGGCATAGAAGAAATGAGATATATATGAAGATAGAAATATATAGATCTCTCTCTTCATATATATATATACACATATATGACCAAATATATATATATATATATGAATATATATATGACCAAAGGGATTATAATTTTTATAAAACCTAGAATCCTAAACTTTAATATGAAGTACCAGGATGAACTCTGACATGAACAGATCATGGAAATTGTTATGGTTTTGATGAGTTGTCCAATGAAAACTCATGTATGAGACAAAGCAAGAATTTTCAGATGAAATAATTAGATTAGATTAAGAGAACTCTAAACTAATCAGTGGATTGATCCACTGATGTGGGTTAAGTAGGTGGTAACTATAGGCAGGTAGAGTGCAGCTGGAGGAAGTAGGTCATTTGGGTGTGCCTCTGGGGTTACATTTCATTTCTAGTGAGCACAGCTTTCTGTTTCTTTGTTGCCATGTCCTGAGCTGCTTTCCTCCTCCATGCCATTCCGCCATGATATTCTTCCTCATCTTTGGCCCAGAGATATGGAGTCGGCCATGTGTGGACTGAGACCTCTGAAACCACCAGTCAAAGTAAACTTTTCTTCCTGTTTTTTCCTGTCAGGTCTTTTGGTCACAGCAACAACAAACTAAAACAGAAGTTTTCACCCTAACTTTTCAATAAGAGAAAAGTTAAACATGTTGAAAATCAGTGGCTTCTCTTAGACCCATCAGAAAATTTAGATCTTAATGCAAATTGCTACCCTGATTCTGGAGAGAGAGCTTAATGCAAAAAGTCATACCCAATATCTGCTTCCTTGGAGCAATAAACAGGTAGAAATATTTAAATGGTAATTTTTAATAATTACTTGGCACCATGAAACTAACTTGAGAGTTAGAAACTCCTGGAGGTTGCAACTTTAGGTACATCTCTACACTTTCCTATTATTTGTTGCCATAGGAACATGTCCATGTTTTCATAGTGAAGCCACAATGATGCCCTAAGGTAGCCATTGTGAAATATACCCACAGTATTCTCCATAGCTAAGGCCTATGCTCCAGAGCTCAGGAGTTTACAACATGAAAAAGCTAGAATGAGCCAAGAAGAGGTCATGCATTGGAGTTGGTGGCATCCGCTCATACTCATGTTTACCTTAATACAGATACAGATGGTTATATATGAACATAATTCTATGTGTGTGCACAGAGATGGGCTATTATCCATATATATTTACTTTCTCTGTTAGCTGAGAGGATCTAGAAGCAACAACATCCCATTAACAGAGAGAACACCTTTTAAAACCATTCTCCATGGGCTGGGGCTGTAGCTCAGTGGCAGAGCATTTGCCTAGCATGCGTGAGGCACTGGATTTGATCCTCAGCACCACATAAACATAAACAAATGAAATAAAATCATTCTCCAGGGCTGGGGTTGTGGCTCAGTGCGAGAGCGCTTGCCTAGCAAGTGTGAGGAACTGGATTGATCCTCAGCACCACATAAAAATAAATAAATAAAATAAAGATATTATATCCATCTACAACTTAAAAAAAATTTTTTTTTTAATTTTCTCCAAAAGCAGAAACCAGAGTTTCTTAAAAAATGGCTAAGGAAAAAAAAAATGGCTGATTATAAGGTTAGGCCAGGAGACACATAAAATGAACCTGTAGCACATAGTACCAGAAAATACAAAATATTCATAACAATAAAACAACAACAAAAGTAGAGTGAAGAGTTCTATCAAAGGAACATGGGAATAAAACTAAACAATTTGAACAAAAAATAAAGGAGTATTTGATAATAACCCAAAGTATAAAATAAATATCCATAAATTCATACTGACGTAAATGAGTAATAGAACATGGAAATAATTAGAGAACAAAAACAGATTTTTCCATAATGAGTAATTCCAAGCAATTTATATAGATATTCCCCCCTCAAGGGTGTAGAGAATAACTCCCCACTCCTCAAATATGAACAATATATAGTGATTTCCTTCCAAAGAAGGAAATAATATAGAAAGGGGGGACATAATAACTTTGTAATAGAAGCTTGATGAGCACTATCTTTCTTGGATGGCCAAGTTTAACATCAATGATTATAAGTTATGTTGATCTAATACACCATTGATGAAATGTGATGGAATTAGCACTTTATCTCTGTGGTCTTTCTCTGAAAAACACATAACCCCAGTTCAATCATAAGAAAAATATCAGACAAACCCCCCAAAAAGGACATTCTATGAAACACCTGACCAGTAATCCTCAAAACTGTCAAGGTCATCAAAACCAAGAATATCTGGGAAATTGTTACAGCCAAGAAGAACCTGGCAGACAGAATGACTAAATGTAATGTGGTATCCTAGATGGAATCATGGAATAGAAATAGGAACAGTAGGTAATACTAAAGAAATCTGTAAAACATAGGGACTTTCAGAAATAATGCTTTTCTATAAGATGGTTAATTGTAACAAAAAATGCAAAAAGTTAATAACAGAGAAAATTGATTATCAGGTATATAGGAATTCTATCCACTGATTTAATACTTCTTAAAAATAAAGTTATTTAAACTTAAATATTTAACGAAATGATGATTGAAACTTCCTATTTGATGAAGACAATTAATTCACAGATCCAAAAAAATTTAATGAAATCCACATAAGATAAGAGCAAAGAGATTAACACCTAGATGAAGTGCAGAAAGATAAAATCTTGAAAGCAGTGCAAGAAAAAAAGATTCATTGTATATAAAGAATCATTGATAATATTTAAGGTTAACTTTGATCAAAAACAATAGAAGTTGAAAAGCAGTAGAGGACATATTCAAAGTGCTTTCAACCAAGGATTTTATATAAAGCAAAATCTATTCTTTGAAATTGAAGGCAAAATAAAATACAGTCCCAAATATATGAAGATTGAGAGAAATCATTGCTAGCAAATCTGCCTCACAAGAAATACTAAATGAAGTTCTTTAGGCTGAAAGGAAATAATAGTGAATGGAAATTTAAATCCAAAGAAATAAATAAAGACTATAAATATTTAGGTAAATAAAAGACTACATAAATATATATTTTTCTAATTCTCATAATTAAAAATAAGATTGTATAAAGCAATAATGATAGACTGTATTTGGAGGTTCATGACATATGTGGAGAGAAAATGTATATGGAAATAATAGTATAAATAGGAAATGTTATGAAAGTGAAATATTTTAGACAAAGTCATATTTTACTGAAATTAAGTCAGTATTTACTTAGAGTAGATTGTGATATATTAAGACCTATATTATAATCCCTAGAAACTACTAAAAAAAACTTGAAAAACATACTTTTAAAAAATCAATAGATTGCAGGAGAGTTGTTTACAGAATTGAGCTTCTATGAGTCAAAGAGGAAATCTCACAGAGAATTAGAAAAGATCTGGAAGTAGTGGTAATGAGAGGGTAGAAGCCTGGAATATAAAAGACCAGAGAGTAGCACGTAATGATGGTTAAAGCTAATGACTATAAAAAGGATTATAATAGGTAGTAGGTTTGGAATGGCAACCAGGTTAAGCAAGACCTATGAAGACGGTAATAGAATATGGAATTCCTAGGAAGAGGATGGCTAGCCATTGGGCAATTGCTCAACAAGTAATAATGAGAAGAGATGGAAAACAGCTGAGGTCATCCACCAAATGGAAAGTCATGATACTTTGCCAATTTTCACACCTAAGTCAATTCTCAGACTTAAGAGTTCATCAACTGAAAGAGAAGCCAGGTCCTGCTGAAGAAGAACCCAGTAACATCACAGGAAGTGAACACAATAGTGTTTTCTACAGTCCCTCTCAAGTGGGACTATGGCCCTTTCCTTAGATAAACATGCCCCAAAGAAGGAAAAATAGCCATGTATTTTAAAAGCAATTGTATACAGGAGTTGAGAATTGATGTTGAGGACTGATTAGAGTCCTTTCAGTCCCCTGTTAGTAAATACAGAGCTCAGATAAAAAATGGAGTATTGGCTCAAGTCTCTCACAGTGTGCCTAGTAGACCCTTGGGCCCAGATAGGTTGCTACTTCTTAGTTCCAAATGTATAATTAGAAGGGACACAAATGCCAGTTCAGAAACCTAGTCTTTTCTCCTCAACCTATAAAATAAGAGTTCATGTAGTAAGAAAAGTCAAGTGGACACACCTGGAACTTCTTCCTCTCATTAAGATAAGAGATTGTTTAAAAACCAATATTGAATTCTGGGTTGGGAGGATATATGATTAGTGATACTTTCAAAGACAAAAAAATTAAGTGATGCTGAGGGTAGAACTGGCCACCATATACTCCATGTCATTAGATGCACCAATTCATAAATTTGGGTGGGCCCCTCAATAACCTATCATAAAGTGGAATGGGCACATTATAAATTAGGCCAGAGGAAAGCCTGAAGAGACACGGTCTTAGGAGACAATCCCTGTGACTAACTGATGGAGGAAAAAGAAGTCTTAGCTTTGTTCATGGATAAATTAGCTTGGGATGTGGATACAAGATAAAACCAGCTGGACATGGTGGCTCACACCTGTAATCTCAGCTGCCCTGGACACTGAAACAGGAGGATCACAAGTTCAAAGCCAGCCTCAGCAAAAGCAAGGTGCTAAGCGAGTCAGTGAGACCCTGTCTCTAAACAAAATACAAAATAGGGCTGGGGATGTGGCTCAGTGGTTGAGTGCCCCTGAGTTCAAACCCCAATACCAAAAAATAAATAAATAAATAAAACCAGACTATTGCCTCATGACAGCCCAAGTTGAGAGTGGATTTGAAAGAAAATGGCAAAGACAAGGCCTCTCCACAGGAGAGATTTAGGTGGAGTGGCCTACCATTCACTTTGTGTAGAACATGAAGTGACCCAAATTAAGCACATATATACTCATGTGAGTTGGTAAATGACTTGCCTTTCTGGTCTGCAGACCTTGAGGGTGCAATGTTGGAAAATCAAGTACAAGAATACCTGCAAAAGCAGCAACTATTAGCTCTAAGAGAGTTTGCATGAAGTGAGAGAATTTTTGTGTTGTGATTTAATGCCCAACAGAAATCATCAACTGCAAAAAAAAAAAAAAAAAATCAGAAAACTAAATGCAGATTATGTCTTCACCAGTTTCTGTCTGTAAACCTCTCTCTCCTCAGATATTGAAGGACTTATGAAGTGGGATCATGAATGAATTAACCAAAGTGGCATACACCGGGGAAATGCATAGCTCCCAGCATAATCTAAGACTGATCCAATTATTAAAAAATATCCAATCTCCCAGTTATAGCGGCCAATGTTGACTCCTCAGTATGACACCAACTCTCAAGTAGATCAGTGTATCACTCAGATCATCCTCACTGTGACAAAAATACCCAACAGGAGCAACTTAGAGGAGGAAAAGTTTATTTTATCTCACAGTTTCAGAAGTCTCAGTCCATAATCAGCCAACTTCATTGTTCTGGGATAAACATCATGCCAGATAGCCATGACATAGAAGCACTGCTCCACTCATGGTGGCCAGGATGGGGGGTAGTGTGGGAAGGGGCCTTAGAGAAGATGAACCCTTCCAGGGCATGCTCCCACTTACCCACCTTCTCTAGCCATGGCCCATCTGCCTACTGTAACTACGACATTGTTAGTCCATTCAAACTAGTATGCACCGATTGCATTTAAGTTCTCACAATCTAATCATTTTAAGTCTGACTATTCCTGCATTAACACAGGAACTTTTGGGAGACCCCTCATATTCAAAGCATAAGTTGATTATATTGGACACCTTCTACCTTAAAAAGAGCAAAGTTTTACCCTGACTGTTATTACTCAAATTCTAAGTATGGGTTTACCTTTACTACCCACAGTGCCTCTGAAAGTACTCATAAGGCCTTCCCTCCAATTGAAACCCAGTTCTTAGAAGTTTCCCTTTGCTTCTGCCTGTGCTATCTTTAATAGGTTAATTGCTTGCTGATATTAATAAGAAATGCACAAAACCCTCTCTTACCAAACATTCCTAAGTAATAGAAGAGGGTCATAATTGGAAGGGTGCTTGCCAGAAGCACTGGCCATAACAAGTACTAGTCCGAAGCTATTCTAATCAAAACAAAAACCTTGATCCTATGTCTTCTTCAGAGCCACTGAGAGGCTACTCTTGCCATCCTATGTGAACCAGATAAGATGTACACAGCCCATATTCCAGAAAAGGCTACTTTTATTACCACTGGGCAACAGAGGTGTCCATGTCTTGGACCACACACCTTCCCTTGATAAATCAGATTAAAGATGCTCAGTTACAGCAAGGAGTAAGACAGTCATTAAAGGTAAGAGCCAACCATTTTCCAACAATGCTAGACTGTTGCTAATAAAGCTCCTCTTTCTCCATCACTCTGCCTCTCAATCTACTGACTCTATTGGATGGCAGTACCCCCAACCCTGTGTGATTACACCTAGCCCAGTATTACTATCTGTATTAGTTTCCTACAGTTACCATAACAAATTGCCTCAAAATGGAAACTTCAAACAACAGAAATATATTATTTTATTGGTATGAAGATTACAAATCTAAAATGGCAGGGTTAGTTCTTTTTGGAGGCTCTGAGGGAGAATCCATTCCCTTCCTCTCTCCCTGCTTCAAATGGCTGCTACATGGCCATTCCATAGTTTAAACACACATCACTCCAGTCTTTACCTCTGTCTTTATATTGCTTTCTCCTCTCTCTCTTCTCCCCTTCTTGTCTTTTAAAATGACACTTCTCTTTGGATTTAAGGCTACCTTAATGGTTTTTTGCCTGGTAACATTAGGTTCCTTATGCTTCTCTAGGAATGTGGTTGTGTGATCAGGAAAGCCACAAAAATATTGTTAAGTATGAGTGGGACACAGTGTTAACCAACCCTCATTAATTGGATTCTGGATCCCTAACTCTCTCTAGGAGGAGGTCTTTCCCATAGTAGGTGCTGAGAACATTTGTTGATGCTATATATATACGTGTGTGTGCGTGTGTGTGCGCATGCACGCGTGCGCGTGCGCATGCGTGCTAATTCTGATTGGATAGAATTTGTTGAGAATAATTATTCAACCTTATACTGGCATGTCAAATTATTTATAAATTTGTTAAAAACATAAATATTTCTTTATTCCTTCCCATATCTTTAAACACCCTCATACAGATTGGCCATCTTCATATTTTCAGGGGCCAACTATGCCATAATTGACTCACAACTGCCTAGGTTCCTCATGACCAGATAGATCCTTCTCCTAATTCCCAGAAGGATGTAGTCAGGGTTTCCTATTCTGAGGGGATCCATCCTCAGCTATTTGTCCTTTTTGTGTCCACTCATCCATATTTGATCTTTTTAGATGGTAAGTCTCTTATATTAGCTAGCATCATGCCATGCACATTTTAGTTGTTTGACAAATGCTAACTGAATAGCCAAATAGATAAATGAAATAAGTAAATGAACAAACCAACACATGAAAAATATGTCCCATCAAAATAGAGGTAAATCATTTTCTGTATAAATCAATGATGATGTCAAGTCATTGCCCCATGGAGAGTACAGGACATGAATTCATTAAATTGATGTTCTACTTGGATGGAGGCCACTTTCCAAATAATTAAGTCCAACTCCCGTTATGAGTACTTGGATATGCTGGTGCCATGCTGAGTCTGCTGTAGAAAGCAATTGTTATGAGGGCCAAAAAGAACTGCTGTGAAACCTGATGGGACCTTAGCTCTATCCAGTTTCCAGATTGTAAAGTGATTGCTTTGGGTTTCTACTATTTCCCATACTCATTACACTTTTTGTCACCAGAATAGATTTATGTGGTGCCATATTCTGCACACATTACAATGTTTGTCAAGATAATGAATAGTCTGAAAATTTGAATTTCCAATACAGTTGGTGAATTATGAAAGTGTGTCTTAAAATGTTTCCTCACTGTGCTCATTTACCCAACAGGTTTGGCTTTCCCTCCCCTCAAAAATCTAAAATGTTCCCAGGAAGAAGTCTAAGAGGTAAGCAAAGCAAAGATTAGAATATTGAAAAGGTCACCATGACCAAGTCCCTTCTTTAATTCACACCACATATTAGACATTAAGATTCTAGGTCCTTACTCTTATGACAAATGAGAATAAAAAATAGCATAAAATTAATCAGCAACACTTTTTAAAGTGACAAATGGCTATTAATTTCTTTGGTATTCATTACAATAACATTAATCATGGAAAACCCTTTGAATGTGAAAGTAGCTGTTATGTGCAGTTCCACAGGAATTTGGTGGTAAGTTAGCATTCATTAATGTCCATTTACAATGAAGTGTTACTCTATTAATCTACTGTTCTGTGACAAAACCTGTAATGGGCGAAAGACATAAAGTCTGTGCCCTCTGTAGACTCTACATTTCAATTGTGATGCCAACTTATGTGTTTAGTTAAAACTAAAATTGTAAGTGGTCTCCTGATTATTATGGTTAGTCTTCCTGAGTCCAAGGTTCAAAGCATATGAAAAATCAAGAGGATTCTGGATATGAAAGGGCACAATACATGTTTAAAACTTGAAGGCATCATTTCAAGTGAATTTTTGTGTCAGATGCAGGTTACTTTAGGCAGCTCAAAGACATTGAATGTAGGATTCAGTCTTCCTAGAGGTAAGTAGCTTGATACTATTCCATGCTCAAACCCTATCTTTACTCCTGGCTTATAGTCTTGCTGCAAGTGGCTAAAATGGATAGATAATAGCCA
This sequence comes from Tamias sibiricus, assembly GCA_025594165.1. Taxonomy (NCBI): domain Eukaryota; kingdom Metazoa; phylum Chordata; class Mammalia; order Rodentia; family Sciuridae; genus Tamias; species Tamias sibiricus. Next base: position 41,306,740 of record CM046671.1, read on the forward strand.
TTCTGGTGTAATATGAATGGAGAAGATTAGAAAACCCGAACAATAACTAAAGTCTGGTAAACAACAAAATAAAACACTCTCAACTGGAGTAACAGTCAACTCCTTAGTGATAATAAAATATTACACTATCAACAATGGAAATAGTAATATCTCATCAACTATTAATTGACAATTAGTCCATGCTAGGCCTTGCTGTAAGAAGTTAACATCCTCAACAAATTTAAATCCTCTTAACAAGCCCAGGAAGCAGCACTATTGTTACTATTTTATACAGACGAGGAGGGGGAAACAAGGCAGGCAGCCAGCAGCTGGCTCAACTAAGATTCAAAGCTTGCCAGTCTGGCACCAGGGTCCGCCCTCTGAGGAATTACACTTTGCTACCTCTTGTTTTGCCAAATGGGTTGTTTACAAGAATATTTGACAAGATGGTGGAACAAAATAACAGGACTAAAATCTAGAAACTTTTGGAAAAAGGCATTCAATTTCCTAAGGATTCAAAGAGAATGAGAAGCATGTTCCTCTAAAGCAGAGCTTTCCAACAAATATATGCCGCAACAGGTACCATGAAAAAGGGATGCCTTTAGCTTCAAGGCAACCAGATGGGGTCTGGGGTAGCCAAAGCCAATAGGTCAGTTGCAACCCCCATCTGTCTCTCACAGGCTCCTTGGAGCATATTGGAGAGAAGCAGGGTACTACACACCCTCAAGCCACTGGCAAGGTAAGTAATGTCTCTCTCATTGCTGCTGTTTGCACAGTACAGGTTAGTGCAGACAGGGTGTACTATCTGCAATACCATTATTTGCAGCCAGCTGCAAAGCACAGCATGGCTGCTGAAATGGGGAGATGAGAACTTCCAGAGGCTGTTATCTTATGGATCATCAAGGAACATTTCTGTCTAAGCCCAAGATGTGGCCAGTGGAGGCCCAAGTGCAAGGATCTGGTATGCCAACACTAGACTGTTTAATCCCTTCCTTCCTATATGCTGAAACTTCTGTCAATATGCAGCTGATGTGCCTTTTATTAGCACCCAGGCTATCTGCAGTGTGACAGCTCTAAAGATTCATGCATAGTCTACAAATTAGAACTCCATCACAATTCCTAAATACTTGATATGGAAAAGTTCAATTAGATTTAAATCTTTTCACATTATCACAAGAAATGTCAACATCAATGCATGAAAAGAAAGGAAGAGCTGTTAGAGCCTTAAATGTAATTTCAAATGTTGTAAAGTATAGAAAAATAGCAAAAAATAAAATGGCTTTAAGGATTTTTTTTAAGTCATTTGTGGAATAAAGTTTCTTCGTTGACAGAGGTGAGAATTTGAAGGCATCATTAAAAACTCTTGATCAGAAATTGTATGTAATCATTTCAAGCATTAACCCTTACCTTCATGGGAGAGAACTCATTTTCCTCAATAGAGTAAATGAAAAGAATTTATCTGGATTTTTAAAATTTGTATTATTCACTTCCTTCTTCCATTATTTGTATTTATTGTTCTTATAATAATATAGTATAAAGAAAAGGTAATGACTATTTTCACCAAGCCTTATAAAAAAAATTCCCAAATCCTCTTCAGCATATACCAGAATGCCATACAAATATTCTTTTAAAAAGCCAGGAGGCCTTTCTCCAGAGGGTGGCTGAAAAAGAAGACATGGCAGAGACAAGCTCACAAAAATCCAGAGCAAAATCATCTTGGGGCCAGGGGTGGGGGGTGGGGGAAGAAAGAAAAAGAAAAAAAGAGCTTTAAAGTCCTCCTGTCTTTCTAAATATTTTTAAATATTTATCAAGTCCATGAATACTTTTTTTTTAAAATGGTAAATTCTCCTTAGATTAAAAAGTAAACTGAACTGAGACAAAGGAATGAGGCCTTGAATTTGACAGGCCAGGGGACGCTGCTTAGAGCCTGACAAAACCGTCTCTTTGAAGATAGTTGTGATTCACATGCAAGCACCTGGCACCTGCACTGCCTGTAGGAGAAGCCTTTAATTTTGTGCTAACTCCCAAATCCCTGCCTTCATAGAGCCCCATCTCCAGCATCACCACTTGGTTGCCCTTAGTAGCAAAACAAATGAACATGTGTTTAGGGCTGCTCAGAATAAGAGCCACCCACAGGGGATGGAGAGCAGGAGGGGTTACCTCCGCCCTTTGCTTCTACCTCCTCTTTCATGGGCAGAGGCCATTGCCAATGGTGAAGTCCCTCTGGATTGAGAGCTCCTAGAAGGGAGGAGCCTTTGTTTTCCCATAATACTTAATGGAAAGGTCATATGGCATATATATTACCTGTACCAGGTACTTGCTGAATTTTATTGGAGAAAATATTCAACCATATTGAAACTTGGTCTCTTCGTCTATAAAATGGATATAGACTTATCTATGTATGTGCTCTTTGTAGAGAGTAATGAAATAATGTTCATTAGGTCTAATACTACGAGGCCCTCAATACATGACAATCAGTAATGGCTTTTGAAATGAAATGGAAGGTATTATTAGTGTACTCTACAAACGTGTATAACAAATTAGAATTAAAAAAAATGCTATTCCAATTGTGAAACTACATGTGTATATATGTAAATGTACAATCTCGTTTTGGTGTTCTTTTTATAAGAAGATGTAAGTTACTGTGTATATGTTCACAAAAAAATTTCTTAAGAATAAACCTCAAAATGTTAGTAATGGGTTTAAAAAAAAAAAGTTCTATTTCTACCTGGGCTGATTCTTCCTAAGATAATGTCTGTGTAAGTAAATTTGAGACTTTCTCACCAGTGCAGTGGGCTTTGCTATTCTCTCCTTCAGGTGTAACAATTTTCGCATGAGTTTATCAGCTAGTTTCTTTTTCCCTTCTTCCTTATGTCCTAAGATGATGAGGACATAAGAACCTGTCTACAATATCGGGTCTTCTTTTACTCTTAAGTGGATTGGATTGGGCACATACAAATGCTATGATGTATTCTTGAACCTGCACACTCCTCCGCCAAACTAAGTATACAAAGTTAACCAAACACTTGATCCAAAACTAAAGGGAAATAAAGAAAACGGAAAAAGAGACAGAACCAACAGACTTTTATTGATAGTCCATTCATTACTCATAGATATTGTCTTATTGCTTTTTCTTCACTGGCAGAGGGGCAAACAAGTTCCCTGAATCTTTTCTATAAGGACACTAATCCCATTAATGAAAGCACTGTCTTTATGTCCTGATCACCTTCTAAACTCCCCTGTCTTTTAACCCTATAGTATTATGGATTTGTTTTCAACATAGAAAGTTGGGGAAACACATTCAGACTACAGCACATATCATTTCTCTCTGTTTCTTCTTTCTTTTTCTGATCTTATAAATACTCTTATGGTTTGGATATAGAATTTCCCCTTAACATTCATGCACTGAAGAATTGGTCCCCAATGCAACAGAAGTAGGACTTTTAGGAAGTGATTGGATCAGGGCTAGGGTCATAGCTATATAATAGAGCACTTGCCTAGCACCTGTGAGGCACTGGATTTGATCCTCAGCACCACATAAAAATAAATAAGTGAGAAAAATAAAGATTTTGTGTCCATATGCAACTCAAAATTTAAAAATAAATTTAAAAAACAAAGTGATTGGATCATGAAAGCTCTGACCTCATCAGTGGATTCCTCCATTTGATGGATTAATAATTTGAATGAACTACTGGAGAAGGTAGAAACTGTAGAGCAGTGTGGCATGGTTGGAGGAAGGAGGTCTCTTGGGGGATGCCCTTGGAACTATATCTTGCCCCTGGCCCTTTCCTTGCTCATTATTCCTCCAGCTTCCATGAGATGAGCAGCTTTCCTTCAACACAATGTTTCTGTCTTGAAACCTGTAAACCATGGACTGAAACTTCTGAAACCATGAGGAAAAATGAACCTTTCCTCTTTTAAGTTGTTTGCATCAGCTGTTTTGGTCACAGTAACAAAATGATAACACAAATACCCAATCTTCTTTAAATCTAACCTTCAGATTAGTTTGCTGCCTCCCTGATTTACCATTTTCCATCCTTAGTCACTCCCTTATTATGGTCCTAATTTTCAGATTTCCTAATCCCTAGATTGCACTGAGCTTGAAAGACCCAAAGTCCTTATTCTCTCATCTATCAGTCACTAGCCCAGCTCATTCCCTTATGTCTACCATCATGGGACATGCAGGAATCTGTTACTGGACTCAATTAGCATCTCTTCCTTTTCCCCTCCCATCACTTCTCCTTTCACCTCCTTCTCCAGGGAATACAGGGGAAAACCTTTGTTCTTCTGGAGAGATGGGGACAACCAAGAATAACATTGAAGATTTGAGAGCCTCCACCTAACTGTGGATTCTCCTCCCTCTTGCCCTTGATTTAAACAGCCACATAGAATTCCACAGCATCTATGCTACAAGGTTAAGTAAAAAGGCATTATTTAAAAGTTATGAGGTGTTTCATTTTAACTATGTAAAAACAACTATGTTTGCCCATGTTTTTCTAGTGTGTAGCATAATGACTACATATTGTAGATGCTCCATAAATATTTGATGCATAAATTTGTCAATCTAAAATAGACAAGTCAGAGAGAGATTCTTCAAAGAATAATGATGTTTATTTGGGACTAGCATTACAATGAGAATATGCACACCAGAGTAAACTATGGGCATATTCAAAGGGGTTGAGGCAAGGTGAAGTTTTTTTAAAGACAAAAATGAGGAGGACTACATCTTGTATTTTGAAACAATTCTTGATCACAGTAAGAGTGAGATCATTTTGAGGTTGAACAGAGGAGTTGGTGAGCAGATGTCCTTTCAGAAGTACTTTTTGTGCAAGGTCACAGTGTCCTGTGTGCAAGCTTGTTGTCTGGCAGAGTCTTTTATGATATTTTATTATCAGGCAGTCATGCAGAAGAACCCTTCTTTCATAACCTCCTGGCTATCGTGGCTTTGTTGTTAAGTGTTGACATGAGCTACTCTGTTTTTATTTTGACAGCTCTCACATTTCTTTCACAAATTTATCAGTTAATGAATGCATGGATAAAATGCTAGAGAGCAATATGCTGAAATACTTGCTTTGGAGTGATAAGAATATGAATGATCATTGTTTTTTTCCTGCTCCTCTAGTTTTCAATTTTCTATAAGGATCACACATGGCTTACGTAACTGCAAAAGAATTTTATTGGAAAAGTAATAGTCAAATACTTTCTTTGCACATATGGAGATTCTCTAACAAAATTTAATTATCTTTTGAAAACCAATATAAAAGAGTGAATATTGCACGTTTCTTGTATATAAATTTCACAAACAGACAGAACTAATTCATGGAACTAGAGGATGGTGGTTACTTTAGATAGGAGCTGGTTAACTTTGATTCCTTCATCTGATGCCTGTTCACATGTGTGTTCACTTTGTGGAAATTGAGACATATTGTTATGCTCACTATTGTGCATGTAGTTAAACTTCAATTAAAAGTTAATCTTTAAAAGGAAGTAACTGAGGGGGCATGGAATGAGAGGGACATCATTACCCTAGGTACATGTATGACTGCACATATGGTGTGATGGTACATTGTATACAACCAGAGAAATGAAAAGTTGTGCTGCAATTGTGCACAATGAATCAAATGCATTCTGCTGTCATATATACATAACTAGAATAATAAATAAATAAATATAGAAGGAAGTAACTGGCTTTCTACTAAAACACCTCAGAAGAAAAAAGTTTCATTTTGAAGTTTTGATCTGTTGATTCTAATCTCATTCTGATCATAGAAAAGAAATACAGGCATGACTATTAATAAAATAATAAGTATGATATCACACCAGAGCATTAGAGTAATGTTTGAAATGGAAAGCTATTAAATTGGCAGGAGTGATTATTGTCAAATTAAAACTCAAGTTTTCAATCTTTAAAAAGCCAAGCAATTAAAATAAAAGGGGGCCATGCAATTATCTAATATACAAATATACTTCAAATAGGCAGTAGGTAATGTTTGCTTTTCTTTATAATTATTATGTGATTAATCAGACTTCTGACCTTGCTATCTCCAATGTGACTTTTCTTTTTCTCTCCCTCTCCCTCTCCCCCTCCCTCCCACTCTCAACCAAATACCTCTTATGTTAGAATTACAAAATACTCAGAAACCATCATTCCATACCCTTGTTAATAGAGAAATGCTACTGTCAGGAATCACTTGGAACTTGACCTATCATATTATATTTCAAAATGGTTCCAAGGGTTTTATCTCATTTGAGTCCTGTGGACATACAAACATGTAATCCAATGAATGATCCCCTCCTACGAATCCTGGAAACTCCATCTGGGCAACCTGATATAAGTAAGCTGGGATTGGGCCCTCTTTCCAAGTATGACTGGCTGTGTAGAAACCCAGTTTCCAACAAGGTCACAGATGCCAATAGCTGAGAGTTAAGGTCAGAGTGTTGTGGCTAAAGAAATCTTTGCCCCGTTACAAAAGTCATTCTGATGATGTCCCTATTAAAGGCTAAAGTAAATGAGGTTGAAGTCCCCCTCCTAGAACCCACAGAATGTCCATATATTCCTGCCTGAAGTGTTTTGCTCTGTCAAGAGAATGGAGCTTTCAGCACACTAGGGACAAGACTGGAGGTCAACTGGGCCCTTTTTAACAATTGCATCCCGCCACCAATGATACATCAGATATGGAGAGTTTTCTCCTTTAAAAATATTTAGTTTTACTTCTAATTACAGTGTTGTAGCCAGGCGCGGTGGCGCACGCCTGTAATCCCAGTACTTGGGAGGCTGAGGCAGGAGGATTGCAAGTTCAAAGCCAGCCTCAGCAATGGCGAGGCACTTAGCAACTCAGTGAGACCCTGTCTCTAATAAAATACAAAAAAAGGCTGGGGATGTGGCCCAGTGGTCGAGTGCCCCTGAGTTCAATCCCTGGTACCAAAACTAATTACAGTGTTGTTAGGAGCCCAAACTACAGCTTAAACTTTATCCATCACTGGGATTCAAAAATATTAAGGGGTTGGGGTTGTGGCTCAGCGGTAGAGCACTCACCTAGCACGTGTGTGGCCCAGGTTCGATCCTCAGCACCATGTAAAAATAAAAAGGCATTGTGTACAACTACAACAAATAAATAAATATTTTTTTAGAATATTAAATAGAAAGCTAATTTTTTTAAAAAATATTTATAAGTAGGCAAATTGATAAAGAAATGGAGTATAGTCTTTAAAAAGATGACAAAAAAATAGAAATAAAATATATGATAGCATTTTACATCAAAGTTAGTAAAATAATTACAAAATTAAATTCATTCTTAGAACCCAATGTTAGGCCGAATCTGTATTGTTGCTGTAAGCTTAGCACATAACGAATTTGCAGTGTGACAGAGGTATGTGAAACTTGACTCACATTAATATGAATAATACTCCCACTTTTTGACCTAATGGTTTCTGGTATTATGTCAAGGAAATAATATTCTTACAAAGTAGTCATTGCAATAGCACTACCTATATTATAGCTTTTGTTTATTTGCTAACAATTTTATTATAACTTTAAATGATAATTATTAACATCTTAATTATACAAATTGGTGGGATTCTCTGTGATATTTCTGTACATGCATGCATATATTAATCCTGGCCATTGACCTTACTATTGACCCCCCCTCCACCTGTCCCTCTGCCCCAGCACCCTTCCCAGTTCCTACAAGTTCCTCTCAATTCATTCAGTCCTCCCTTCCTCTTTCCCTTTCTCAACTCTAGAGACCTCTATTCTATACTTCTTCAAGGGTAACTTGTTGGCATCCTTAAATGATTGAGAACATATAGCACTTTTTTTTTTCAGTGTCTGGTTTGCTTAACTCAATACAATGTTCTCTAGTTGCATCCAGGATTTCATTGTCTTTATGTCCAACTAGCATTCTGTTGTGTAAATAGACCATATTTTCTTCCCCCATTCATCTGTTGAAAGGTATCTGAGTTGAATTTGTGTTTTGGCTATTGTGAATAGTGCTGCCATAAACATGGAGGTGCAAGTATCTTTTCTGGTATAAAGTTTTCAATTCTTTTATGTATACAACCAGTAGTGGAATTTCTGAGACATATGGTAACACTATTTTTATGAACTATATATTTTTATATAATATTTAATTTATTAAACAATAAAATACTATATAGCTTATTTTAAATACCGACAAAGAACTCCATGTAACTACAAGAAAAAGTATTTATAACATTATTAACTAAAAAATTAAGTTGAGCAATGTACAATACTTGTTATAATTACAGAAAATATGGTTGTACACTAATCAAAACTGAATTAAACAAGATGCTTAAATGAAATCAGCTGTTCTGTTAGACTTGTGAATTGGGGTAATTTATGTATTTTTAAAATCCACTTAACTTTTTCTGTCTGTGCAATAAAAAATACATTTAACTACACAATTAGCTCTTGGCAATTATTGAAAATTCTATAAACAACAAAATACATCTTATTTTACCACACTAAAAAGTTAATGAAATCAAAGGTATTTTGTTTAAATACTTAGAAACTAAATGATGATGGCCAAGGCATTTAATCTTCCTATGATTTTATTCCCATATCTACAAAATGGATTGATGATGCTTGATATTCCTGTCTCACAAATGTTATATTGCTCAAGTGAGGTGATATATAGGAAAGTGTTTATTAATCATATTCTTTAGTCATCTTTTGCATTGCTGTGAGCAAAATACCTGACAAGAGGAGGAAACAACTTAGAGGAGAGAAAGTTTATTCTGGCATAACATTTCAGAGGTTGAGTCCATGGTCAATCAACTCCATAGCTCTAGTCCTGAAGTGATGCAGAACATCATGGCGGAAGGGCATGGCAGAGGAAAGCATCTCAGGATATGGCAACCAGAAAGCAGAAAGAGTTCTGTTTACTAAGAACAGAACATAAACCCCATAGACACACTCCCAGTGACCTACTTCTTCCAGCCATACTCTACCTGCCTACAGTTTTTCCCCAGTTAATCCATGTAAGTGAAATAATTCACTGATTAAGTTAGTTCTCTCTTAACCTAATCATTTCACCTCTGAACATGCTTGCATTTCACCCAAGAGCTTTTGGGGGACACCTCATATCTAAACCACAACATCTTATGTTCAAATAGGATTGATAAATAGAAATTTTGAGAGTCCAAATTTAGAATGCATACCATGGAAAGATTTTTATTCTTGAATTATTGTCCACCATTATTTAGAAATTAGTAACTAGAATAAACACAAAAAATTTAATTAATAAGTGTCAAGTAACATTTGATACTTTCCACATTTTTTTTCCTTTTTATTTTGTAATGATTGAAAAGGTAGATTTATTCAGGAAAAGGCTCTGCATGGTTAGGGAATTTGTTAAAGAAAATATAATCATTAATGGCCAATGACTGGATTAGCCAGTGTTCAAATGAAAATTCTGGGTTGAGAGTAAGCCCAGTATCAAACACTTATGGGATGCTAATTTTTTGCAGTTTCTGCAATATATAGCTTAAATGAGTAGGAATGTGAAATTTTGAACACTAGTAGTAATATCACTACCACACTCAGGGACCACCCACCAATATTGTAGTCACATGTAGATGCCATTTTTGAGAAGACATATTGATAAATGATAAAATCAGAAAAGTAAGCACAATAATAAGGAGTTTGGAAAACATGAGATACAAGCAGCATTTGAAGAAATGGGTGATTTTTTTTTTTTTTTTTTTTTTTTTTTGGTATGGAGGGAAAAAAGAAAGATAAAACTACAGGACTGCCATCTTAAAGTAGACTTGCATCCTTGGGCCAAAAGAACCACATGTCAATGTTTGGGATGACATAACACATCATCTACTTTCTAAGAAAGATGATTATCTTCCCAGGCAGTGAGCCAATGGTAAAAGTCACTGCTACTGATTACTGCCTGGCTTAAACTGTTAACTATGAAATGGATCAATGTGAGCCACCTGTATGTGCACATCTGCATGAGAGTGGTTAGCAGAAAACTCAAGATATCACTCACCAACTTAGAAATAAATTACTCCCACAGAAAGTTTTCTGTGAAACGTAACTGGAAATAAGTGCAGTGAACCTATAAGTACCTTTAGAAATAAAATATGGTAAGCATATATGTATGCCAGTGCCAAACTGCATTTGTTACCATGGGTCTTTAGTAAAATTTGAAGTTTGCTATTGTGATACCTCCAGCTTTATTTACTCTTTGTGCTAAGAATTGCTTTGGTTGTTATGGGTCTTCTGTTCCTTCATATAAATTGTAGGATTGTTTTTCCTAGTACTGAAAAGAATATCATTGGCATTTTGATGGAGATTGCATTGACTCTGTAGATTGATTTTGGTAATAGGGCCATTTTAACAATATTAATGCTGCCTATCCATGAATATGAGAGATATTTGCATCTTCTGTTGCCTTCTTTGACTTTTTTTTTTAAACATATCATAACTTTCCTTGTAGGCATCTTTCACCTAAACATTTTATTTATTACTTTATTTTTGTATGATTGTCAATGGAATTGTTTTCCTGATTTCTTTCTTAGCAAATTTATTTGTTGATGTATAGAAAAGCTACTGATTTTTGTATGTTGGTTTTGTATGCTGCTGAATTTATCAGCTCTAGAGGTCTTCTGGTGCAGCTTTTAGTTTCTTCTAAGTATAGGGTCATATCATCAGCAAACATAGCCAGTCTGAGTTCTTCCTTTCCTATTTACATCCATTTTATTTCCTTACTTATCATGTTTAATTGCTCTGGCTAAATTTTCAAGTATTGTGTTGTGGTGAATATGTGCATCCTTTCCTTGTTCCTGATTTTAGAAGCAATGTTTTAAGCTTTCCCCCATTCTGTATGATGTTGTTTTTGGTTCTGCCATATATAGTCTTTATGGTATTGACATAAGTGCCTTCTATCCTTAGTTTCCTCAGGATTTTTATTAAAAATGTCTCTTGAACTTTGTCAAAGGCATTTTCTACATTGACAAGATGATGTGACTTTTGTCTTTAATTTCATTTGTGTAGTTTATTGCATTTATTGACTTGCATATGTTGAACCATCCTTGCATTTCTGAAGTTAAAACAACTTGATCATTATGCATTCTTTTAAATATGTATTATTGAAATCAATTTGTGAATATTTTATTGAGAATTTTTGCATCTGTTCATCAAACATATTGGTCTGTAGTTTTCCTTCCTTGAGGTTTCCTATTCTGGTTTTGGAATGAGGGTCATACAAGTTTTATAGAATGAGTTATAAAGTTTTCCTTCCCTTTGTGCTTCATATAATAATTTGTAGAGTATTGGCATTAGTTCTTCTTTAAAGATCTTGTAGAATTTGGTTGTGAATCCATCTGGTACTTTACTTTTGTTTTCTTGGGTGAATTTTCATTATTGTTTCAATATAATTGCTTTTTATTGGCATATTTAAGCTTACTATAGCCTCTTGATTAAATTATTATAGGTCATATGTATCTAGAAATGTGCTCATTTCATATAGATTTTCTAATTTATTAGAATATAAGTTTTCAAAATTGTTCCTATTAATTCTCTGGATTTTAATGCTGCCTGTTGTAGTACCTCCTTTTTTTCTTTTTTAAATTACTTTTTATTCTAATTTGTTATATATGACAGCAGAATGCAGTAAAATTCATATTATACATACAGAGAACAATTTTTCATATCTCTTGTTGTACACAAAGTAGAGTCATACCATTCGTGTCTTCATACCTGTACTTAGGGTAATGATGTCCATCTCATTCCACCATCTTTCCTACACTCCTGGCCCCTCCCATCCCCTCCCTCCCCTTTGCTCTATCTAGAGTTCATCTAATTCTCCCATGCTCCCCCCCAACCCTATTATGAATCAGTATCCTTATATCAGATAAAACATTTAACAACAATTCTTAGTAGCTAAACTGTGGAACCAACATAGACACCCTTCAGCTGATGAATGGATAAAGAAAATGTGGTATATATACACAATGGAATACTATTCAGCATTAAAAGAGAATAAAATCATGGCATTTGCAGATAAATGGATGGAGCCGAAGAATATAATGCCAAGTGAAGTTAGTACTCCCCCTTTTTTAATTTATAATTTTATTAACCTGAATCTTCTCTCTTGTTTATTTTGGTTATGGTTTTATCAATCTCATTTATCTTCTCAAAAAAAAAATGATCGTTTCTTTTTTCCTCTTTTTTTTTTTTTTAATTTTAACCAGGGATTGAACCCAGGAACACTCAACTACTGAGCTACATCCCCAGGCCTTTTTATTTTTTATCTTGAGACAGAGTCTTACTAAGTTCCTGAGGCTGGCTTTGAACTTGCAATCCTTCTGCCTTAACCTCCTGAGCCACTGAGATTACAGGTGTGCACAACTGTGCCTGCCTGACCAACTGCTTCTTTCACTGATCTTTTTTTTCTTTTTTCTTCGAAGTTGTTGTATATGACAGTAGAATTCATTACAATTCACAATACACATATACAGCACATTTTTACATATCTCTGGTTGTATACAAAGTATATTCATACCTTTTGTGTCTTCATACATGCACTTAGGGTAATGATATCCATCTCATTCTACCATCTTTTTTTCTTTTTGCCCCCTTGCCATTGATTATTTTTACATTATTATTCTATTCTAAGTTCATTAATTTTAGTTCTTATATTTATTACTTTGTTCCTTCTACTGTTTGGGGAATGGTTTGTTCTTACTTTTCTAAACTTTGAGATGCATCATTAGGCTATTTATTTGAAGTCTTTCTGACTTTTTTTTTTTAATGTAGGCATTCATAGCTAAAAACCTCCTTCTTAGAATTGTGTTTATTGTGTCTCAGAGATTTGGAGATGTTGCATTTCTCTTCTTGTATAATTCAAAAAAGAATTTATTTCTCTGATTTTTTTGATGATTGGCTCATCATTAAAAAGTATGTTGTTTAATCTTTATTTGTTTATACAGTTTATATAGTTTTTCTTGCTGTTGACTTCTAACTTCATTCCATTCTGATCTTAAGGATGAACAGAATTACTTCATATTTTTTGTATTAGCTAATACCTGCTTTGTGACCTAAAATAAGTTGTATTGTAGAATGTTCATGAATAGCTAAAAAGAAAGTGTATTCAGTTGTGGTTAGATGAAATATTCCGTAGAAGTATGTTAAATGCATCTTATTTACAGTATGATTTAACTCTGTAGTAATTTTGTATATTTTATATCTAGATAACATGTTAGTGAGAGAGGCATATTGAATCACCCAGCCTTAATATATTGGGGCCTATCTGAGCCTTAATGTTGAGTAGCAACTGTTTTATGTAATTAGGTATACTGATGTTTGGGGCATAAATATTCACTATTGTTATATCTTTTCATTGAGTTTTTTTCCTTTGCCAATGTGGAATGATCTTCTCCATCTCTTATAATTTTGACTTGAAGACTGCCTTGTAAGGTATGAGAGTAGCTACTTCTGCTTGCTTTCAGGGTTCCTCTGCACAGAATGTTTTTTCTATCCTTTCACTTTTCACATGTGGATGTCTTTGCTTATAAGATACATCTCTTTCAGGTAAGATATAGTTGGATCTTGTTTTTTAATCCAATCTTTTAGTATATGTCTTTTAATTGGAGACTCAAGACCAATTATAGTCAGTGTTATCGTAGACAGGTATCTATTACTTCCTGTCACTTTGATTTATTTCTAATGTTTGCTTTAATGCTAATTCTCATTTGCTTATCTATTTTTCTAATGAAGCTTATTCTTTTCCAAGCTCTCTTGGCTGTTTTTATTTTCATCTGTGTGTAGGATTCCTTTGAATATCTTCTGCAATGTTGGCTTAGTAATCATGAATAACTTCAGGTTGTGTTTGTCTTGGAAGGCTTTAATTTCTAAAGATATGGCTGTCTTCTTGTATCTAGGAATGGGAGTAACTCTGGAAGGAGCTACTAGTCAGCCCTCTCACCTGACTCAGATTGAGGTACCCCTTTGTTCTGAGAGCATCAGTCTATGTGCTGGAGACAGGTGTGTTGAAAGTGCCCAAATCATCTCAAAAGATCCTCTAGACACTTCTGGATGTGTTGGAGGTATCCAGGGTTATAGTAGGATGCAACTTTCCACCCAACCCTGACCTGACCCACTTCTTCCTATCAACCTTTCTTATCACTGAGTTCAGACACCAATTTCAAGTGAAAATTACCTTCACCCTTCTTTACTCTGCAGACTGGCAGCTATGACTGCCCTCACCACCCAGAGCTTTCCCTAAGTCTGTGTTAATGGTCTCACTCTTGTGACTGGAATGGATCATGGCTAGAATGCCCAGTGATGGAGTGAAAGTAAAACAGAAACCAGGTGAAGTGGCACATACCTGTAATTCTAGCGGCTTAGGAGGTTAACACAGGAAGATCGCAAGTTCAAATTCAGCCTAGCAACTTGACAAGTTCTGGTCAACTTAAAAAGACCCTGCTTCAAAATTTAAAATAAAGGCTGGTAATGTTGCTCAGTGGTTAAGCACCCCTAGGTTCAATTCCTAGTGCCAAATAAATAAATTAATAAATAAAGTAAAGCAAAAAGTTTTTGTATTAGGTTTTCTAAAGGACCAGAGATCTCCTGTTGCTATAAAAGGGGATTCACTGGCTTACAGGATCAGAAACTGGATAATCACACAGTGGCTATCTGAAGTATGAAGGGCTAGAGGAACCAGTAGCTGCTCAGTCCAAGAAATGGGAGCCTCAAAAGAAGAGGGACCAATGATGGAGGCCTGGGAACTCCGTGGGAGTCATTGGCAAGAGTTCACATTAGAAGAGAGAAGAGGAGCAATCTGATGTTCTTAGGTAATTGCAGCATCAATCTGTGAACCTGCCTGAGAGAGAGAAAAATGGCACCCTTGGCTTCCTCTGCTCTCCTTTTGTCCATATCCCCTGCTATTGAGCTGCACTGCCCACATTCCAGGTTGCTCTGTTCCCCTTGGTTTGGTTTCTTACATGTCAGTAATCTCCAGAAATACCCTCACCAACAGACACAAAATTCTCTTAATCCCATCAAGTTGACCATCACAATGACCTTGTATCTTGGGTACACAGAAAGAAAGACAACCAAGAATAATACACACACACACACACACACACACACACACACACACAATAGAAAACTGCATAGATTTCTGATCTCCTGACACAGTTTCCCCCACTTTCATTACATCTACTGAGAACCACAGTGATTTTCTCTGGCACAGGAATACTTTGCAGAATCTGAGACTTTTTTCCAGCTCAGACTGTGAATTTGCTGGACAGCAGAGCCTGCTTTTCTTAAACTCACAAGGAAGCATTCAGGTCCTTCGACAGGAGCTTCACCTCCCTCGCTTAGCTACTGCACACTCAGCACTTCCACAATCTATTCCTTTTATTAATCCTAAAACCCAATAATTTTTGGTTTTCCCTTGGTTGTAGTTCTCTGAGTTGCCTTCTGGCACTTTCCCACAGTCTTCCTGCCTCATCACGCCCCCACAGAACTATGGTTTCCGTTCTATCTTTGCAAGCAGCTACTACTATAAGGCAGGTTCCTCTGGTGTGCCATTTTCATGCCAATGTCTCCTTAGTAGTTTTTTATGTGTTATTATTGCCTTTACTAGAGTGAAAGCACCTCCAATACATTCTTCACTAGTATGCAACCAAGGCAGGGCCAAGCACAAAAATTGCATAACGAAAGATACTATGTGTACTTTCAGAATAGAAAAGTGAATGACATAGTAAGAGAACAACAGTCCTTGATTTGCATGAAATGTAAGTCCCCCATGTCTAACAACATTTACTACCTTCACAAATTTTCTTCCTGAAAAATTCTTCTAAATTAACATTTGTTGAATTAATGTCACTTTTCATTTTTATATAATATATTGAAACTGATTTTATTTATGCATAATTAATCGCTTATGGAAAATAACTTTTAATAAACTATAACCCTTTAGTTGCATACCTCTATCTGGAAGTCCCATCATTAAGTTTTAACAACTTGCAAGAGCTAAATATCAGGAAGAGAGTACAGAAAGTTGAAACCCTAAATGTCCAAACAATTCCTCATTAAGAAGAATCATGGTAATGATGTAGAAGAAATAAAGCTTTGCCTTCAGGTCCTGGCTCATCTAGCTAACTTTTGTTAAAACACAATGTCAGTCTAGACAACAACAAAGTACCCATTACAGAGAATTTAATCAGTAACAGAACTAAAAAGATATACCAAATATTCTGCTACAGAGTAGATATCTATAAGTGAAGCCCCACTCCATCCCCAGCCTCTGGATGGATTGTGGAATACATGGCACATTTTCATAACTCTAGTGTGGGGATGGTGGAGGAAGCACAGAAGTTATTTCAGACCTGCTACCACAAGTTCTTAATTACCACTGTTGTAGACTGAAGTGTCTTCCCCCAAAATCCATATGTTAAAACCCTAACCTCCAAGCCGGGCGCAGTGGCGCACGCCTGTAATCCCAGCACTTTGGGAGGCTGAGGCAGGAGGATCACGAGTTCAAAGCCAGCCTTAGCAATGGCGAGGCACTTAGCAACTCAGTGAGACCCTGTCTCTAATAAAAACACAATAAAGGGCTGGGGATGTGGCCCAGTGGTCGAGTGCCTCTGAGTTCAATCCCCCGTACCACAAAAAAAAAAAAAAAAAAAAAAAAAAACCCTAACCTCCAATGAGACTGTATTAGGGGATCGAGTCTATAAGAAAGTAATAAAGGTTTAGTGAGGTCTTAGGGATGAGGTCCTAATCCAATAGACCTAATGTCCATATGAAGAGAGGAAGAGACACCAGAGCTTGCTAGTTCACTCTCTGCAATCACAGGGGAAAGGCCATGGGGACACAGCAAGGAGGTGATTATCTGTAAGCCAGAAAGAATGCCCTCAACAGAAACCAACTCTGAACACCCCATGGATATTATGCTGTTAGTCTCCAGAATCAATAAAATAAAAAATAAATTTCTATTGTATGAGTCGCCCATCCTAAAGTGTTTTGTTAAGGTGGCCTGAGCAGATGAACAAACTCACTCACAGGGTTCAAGATTATAATTAGAGTCAGGGTAAAATCAGTAAGCATACATCACATTATCTGGGGGGGAGGGGGGATAAACTGTCCTTCCAACCCTTTGTGTTCTCACATGAATACAGAGTGAGACATCATTTACTTTGCATGACATAAGAAGCTGGGTTTATGATTCCTGTTTAGGATTTCAGGACCATTTTCTTCATGTATGAAATTCACCTAATCAAGTAGAAACTGATGTCCTGGCCATGACTTCATCAGACCTTTGTGCTGGATTTGCCATACAACCATACGTCTTTACTGCCTCCTTCATGGCTCTGCTGATACTAATCTGCTGCAACTGTAATTACTACAAGAAGAGGGCATAGTGCTGTGCACGTATGTTTTCACTTCAAATGCATCGTGCTTTAAACAGTAAGGAGGTCTTTAAACCTTGCCACAACAACAGAGAATCACTTACAGTCTATAAGGTTAGCTCCAAAGCAGCACTTGAACATCCACAGTGCTCTCTCTATACTATGACTGAGGGTTTCAGGGCTGCTTGTGAATTTACAGAGTCCCATTCTTCACTAATATGTTAGGACATATACTTCAAGCAGCACTTGCCAAGACTGAAAGTGGATGTGCCCCTTCTAAAAGTCCTTCCCAACTTTAAGGGGTGATTTTCTTAAAGTCATCCAAAGAGTTGTGTAAAGAAGAGTGTTGGTTTTTGAAGATACGCTCCTTCTTGACACTCTATGCCTTCATAAGTGTCCAATATTTAAAAATATTTTTAGTTGTAGATGGACACAATATCTTTATTTTATTTACTTATTTTTATGTGCTGAGAATAGAACCCAGTGTCTCACACATGCTAGCAAGAGCAATACCACTGAGCTACAACCCTGGCCCCAGAAGTGTCCAATTTTTAATGATACATTCCCTTATTTCTTGATAATCAATTCACACCAAGTTTTTAAGGAATGATTCTCTAGCCAAGAGCATGTAAATCCTAAAGAAGTTTCCAGAGAAAGCACTGCTTAAACCCCAGGTCTGTCTTAGTTGAGATTCTCACAGTAGAGGATCCTAGGGTGAAGAATTAAATACAAGAATTATTTGGAAAGTGATCCCAGAAGACACTGTAGAGTGAAGAAATGAGATAGGAAAGAAAAGGATCAATAAATGCTGTGTCCTCAAACAAGTTGTCACTATAGATCACTCGAGCTTAATTCATGTAGGAAAACCAGAAAATAGAACATAACCTCAAAGTTTTCACACTCCACAGAGGAATGAGCTGAGGTATTTACCACCCACCTGAATGGGAGTGGGGATATATGGACAACTTGCTCAGTGGGCCATTAAAATGGGCTTCAGCATCCAGAAAAAAATACCAGGTAGAGCTGCAGGTTGGAAGGCAAAATTTTGGAAGTCACATATGAAGCTTATTGCCATCAGAATATAGGTAGGGAATTGACAATGTCATCTACAGGGGTTCTATTTCTTATTGATTTATTCATGAATTACCTGCCTCCTTTAAAAAGTGATTTAAATCTCATGAATTTACATTTTAGAAAGAGATGATATTGAATTGTGTGATTTGTTATAAGCCTAAACACCTTCTACAAGTGACAAATTTTAAAGCACATACATACAGATTCTTGAAGAGGTTAACAACCTTGAATATTTTAAGAATCTCTATTATAATCACAGCATAATCTGGTTAAAAATCTTTGAAAAAGACTTTTTAAAACAAATGCATATTTCAGTCCAAGCACTATTTGAGCCACACAAATCCAAAATAATCAAGACTGAATTTGTGAAGTTTTTGTTTTCCTTTGTTGTCTTGTTGCTTTTTGAGATGACAGTAGCATTTTAAGTGGTCACTAAACAATAGCTTCGAGATATTTAGCTGTTTTACATTTTTCCCGCTGATAGTGCAGCTTTTTAAAGCAATGGTTTCTGCCCAGACTGCAGCTTTGTAGAACTCCTTGCTGGTTCCCTAATCATGTATAAAGGACTTTCTGTCTGATCTGATCAATCCCAGGAAGCATGCTGCCTTTAAGTGTGGACCAAGGCTTCAGAATGCCGGAGGCTAACAGGGAACTCTTCCATGACCTTACTAAAGCTATTTAAAAATAGAATACTTGTACTTCCCTCTCAGTGGCTTCCAGGGCTTTCATATTAGACCAAGGAGGCAAGAAGGAATTGCTTAAAAGAAATGCCATCAATGGCATACTCCATACAGAGAGTTTCCTGAAGCCTGAAGAAGGCATTTATTGTTTGAGTTCCTGAATGTCTGAATTTAAATGATTGAAACCTTTTGTCTTTTCTGAATTAAAGAAAAAGGCATTACATAATTTGGAGAAATAGATAACTGGACTTTCACAATAATTATATAAAATTTTCCAATCAAAATATCCATGATCAAGAGTCTCATATTTTATAAATAACATCAAATCTGGACTGTCAATTTGTGAGCCCGGGGGGGGGGGTGTCAAATTTATATAAGCAACTATTTTAGTGAATATACAGTTGTGTCCGGTGGCAAATTTGTTCCATGTGTTCTAGTTAAATGTGCACAAAGTTTCTGCTTTTGTTTCTTCTTTGTTTTTTCAGGGGAAGAGGTTACTGGGAACTGAACCCAGGGCATCACACATGCTAAGCATGTGCTCTATCAGGGGACTGCTACTATCCCAAACCTTCCTTTTCTGTTTCATGGCAAGATTTAAACAGCAAGATTCAAATTTTATGTGTGTGTATATATATATATAGATAGATAGATAGATAGATAGATAGATAGATAGATATAGATAGATAGATATAGATATAGATATAGATATAGATAGATATCTATATCTATATATATTTTTTTTAAATTTTGAGACAGGGTCTTGCTAAATTACGAAAGTTGGCATGAAACTTGTGATTCTCCTGCTTCAGCCTCCCATGTAGCTGGGATTACTGCATCTGACAAAATTAAACATTTTGTATATTATTCTAGAGGTTTTACTAACTGAATTGAAAGAAGTAAATGGTGAATAATTCAAACAAAGATGGACTGAGCACTTGTTACACAGGCAACCAACCTGTGCCTGGCATTGTGCAGAAGAAAGAAAAGGAAGAAAAAGGATGGTCCAAGGAATCAATGTGCTGGGTGCTTTGCTACATTGTGTAATCTGCCCATCCATCCTATGTGGTAGCTTTATTATGCCTGTATTCTAGAAGAGAGGGGACTACGGTTCTAAAACTCAAAAGAATTTACTTGAGTGTAATCATCCGGGAAGCGGCAGACCAATGCTACAAATTATTATCTACATAACTCAGTAGCCTGTTGTCTTCATGATTCATCTGCTTTCCAAAGAGATACCAGGTCACTTTGACCCTGCAATACAGATTGCAAAAATATCAGTCTGGGATCATTTTTTTTTAACAGCTTTACAAGGAATGTTGACTTACAATAAAATACACTTGCCTAAAATATACAATTTTAACATATGTGGAACTATCCTCACAATTGAGAAATAACCATCCAAAATTCATGATCCCTAAAGTTTCCCTGTAATTATTTAAAATTGTTTGTATAGTCCTTCCCCCCATTGCAAGAATTACTAATATAGTTTTTTTAAATTATATATCAGTTCTCATTTTCTAGAATGTCATATATATTCATACAGCATATACTCCGTTTTTCTGGCTTATTTCATGTAGTACAGTTATTTTGAGATTTATCCATGTTGCTACATGTATCAATAGTTTACTCATTTTTATTGCTAAACAAAATTCTATTGTGTGACTATGCCACAATCTGTTCATGCATTCACCTCTGATGGATATTTGGGTTGTTTTCTGATTCAGGCTACAGCAAAAAATGTTGCTATGCAAATTATTGTATATGTCTTTTAGTATGGATATATGCTTTCTTTCCCCCTCCCCCAATGGTTGAGTAGATACTTAAAAGTAAATAAGTTGAATTTTATGGGAGGTATATTTTTAACTTTTTAATGAACCGAAATTGCTTTTTCAAGTAGTAATGCAATTTTAT
This sequence comes from Tamias sibiricus, assembly GCA_025594165.1. NCBI lineage: Eukaryota > Metazoa > Chordata > Mammalia > Rodentia > Sciuridae > Tamias > Tamias sibiricus. The sequence continues at coordinate 41,327,775 of CM046671.1, forward strand.
GTCCCTATCATCAATACATGAGAATGAGTTGTTTCAAATCTTTGCCAAAGCTTGGTATTTAAGTCTTTTTCATTTTAGCCTTTACAGTGGAAATGAATTGATATCTCACTGGCTTTTTAAATATTTTTATTGGTGCATTGTAGTTGAACATAGTGATGGGATTCATTGTCATATATCCATGCATGTATACAATGTAACAATATAATTTAGCCAATGTCATTCCCCAGTATTTCCCCTTTTCCTCCCCTCCTCCCTGCCCCTAGTCCCTTTCCTCTACTCTACTGATATCCCTTTGATTTTTATGAGATAACACCACTTTTCTTTTTCTCACTGTGTTTTTAGATTGTATTTCCCTAGTGATTAATAATGTTGAACATCCTTATATACATTTATTTGCCATTTGTACATCTTTTCGGGTAAAGTACCTTTAAAATCCTTTGTCCATGTTTTTTTTTTTTTTTAAATGGGATATTTTGTCTTCCTCTTATTGAGTTATAAGAGCACTTTTTACATTCTGGATACAAGTCATTTATGAGATGTATGTTTTGCTATTTTTCTTTCACAAAAAAAGGCTTTGCCTTTTTCTTTTCATAAGTGTCTTTTGAAGAGAAAAAGGGTTTAATTTTAATTAAGAACAATTTATTGATACTTTGCTTTTTCACACTGTGCATCTTATATAGTGTTTAAAAATTATTTACTAAACTTGACATTGCTAATATTTTGCCTCTGTTATCTTTTGACTGCCTCTGTTATCTTTTGACTGCCTCTATTATCTTTTGACTGCTTTGATATATATATATATAATGTATATATGTATATGTATTATATATATAATGTATATATGTATATGTATTATATATATAAATGTATATATGTATATGTATTATATATATATATATATATATCACATGTCACTTATTACAAGTTTATGGGACCATTTACACCCAGCAGACGCTTTAAACACACAATCTACAATATATAGCCATAGGTATTGCACTATTTATTTTAAAAAAATTATTCTTTCCCCATTGAATTTCCTTGACACCATTATCAAAAATAAATTGATCTTATATGTGCAGATTTGCCTTTTTGGAGAAACCCCAGGTGATAATTTTAAATGCATTTTATTCTAGAATAATTCATTTAAAAGGTATGTGTGACGTAACTACTATTCTTCTGAATCAGAATCTTCAATGCACATTAGTGATTTCAAAAGTACAGTGCAAGAAAGAAGAGGAAATGGACTTATCATACCAAATAGGAAGTGGTAAGGGCATAAGAAAACACCTGAAAGTATCCAAAGAGGTTAAAGAAGGTGAGAGCAGTCCCAGCAGGGAGACCAGGGGAGCCTTCCCAGTAAAGGAGGAATCATGGGAGACCTTAATAGGAGGTCATGGGAGATCTTAATAAAGATGCTTAAAGGGTTACCTTCTCTGAAAGAAAATGATCCAATGAAAGCAAAATTCCAAATTCCAACATCCTGCCCAATTGACCACACCTATTCAGTTAATCAACTGAAAGCTAAACACTCAAAAAATACCATATTTCCTTGAAACAGTTTGACACTTCATGTAGAAAATATACAAAACCAGAGATTCAGGTCAAACTAAATTTTTCAGATTTCTCTAGACCTTGACCTTGGCTGAACACTAATTGCATTGTAGTATCATCTCAAGGCACTACCTTGGACTGTAAGTCGAATTCCTCTATAGTTAGTCATGTCCCTGGCTAGATATCTCTCTTCTTTGTCCAAATACACATTTCCTACTTTTGATCGATAACCCTCCTCCTAGTCATTTACATACATGCAGGAGATATTTTCATCCAGAAATATTTTGTTTTGTGATCCATTCAGCAAATGTTATCGATGTTGTTAGAATTATGGTTATTTTTGCAGACTAATCTGTGTGAGGTTTGTTTTGAACCAGGAAGCTATCATCCTTTTTATAGCTCCATATCAGGTTTATGTATAATTCAATCAATACCTTAGGGCACACTATTTGATGATTACAATAAAAAAAAAGATCTATTTTGTTGTTCTTTGTGAAGGTGCTTTCATTATCACATGTCACTCAGTTACAAGTTTATGGGACCATTTACACCCAATGGACGCTTTAAACACACAGTTTTTATGACAACTAAACTCCAAGATAAATGAAAACATTTTAAAAAGATATTAAGTTCCTTTCCTTGGCCTTTGATTGATATAAATTGAGGTTTTCTTCTGTGTAGTCCTGCCTGTTACAAGTCACTGGAGAAATGGAGCAGAGATGGAGTGTTCCAAATAGGTAATGGCCAAGACTTGCCCATTTTCTATCATCAAAGCCCCAAAGCTGAGAATAAAAAATGAAAAATAAGCAAATGACTTTTTTTTTGTTTGTTTGTTTGTTTTTTTTTTTTTTTGTTTTTTTTTTTTTGGTAGTGGGGATTGAACCCAGGGGCACTCAACCACTGGGCCACATCCCCAGCCTTTTTTTGTATTTTGTATTTTTATTAGAGATAGGGTCTCACTGTGTTGCTAAGTGCCTCGCCATTGCTGAGGCTGGCTTTGAACTCACAATCCTCCTGCCTCAGTCTCCCAGATGCTGGGATTACAGGTGTGTGCCACCACACCCAGCAGCAAATGACTTTTTTAATCAACATACAAATAATTTAGGTTAATTAAACAAATACTTATTGGACACTTTCCACAAGTGTGGTCAGTGAATATCGGTTGCTCAAATAACAACCCAAGGACCTATTGTTCCCCCAAAATATCACTTTTTTAAGGCACAAGACTACTCTGATATTTGAAAAAGTCATTTGAAATTTAAGCAGGTTGGCAGAAATTTGAATATGAACCTCCTATTAGATAGTACTATCATATCAATGTTAAATTTCATGATTTTGTGAATTGCACTGGGGTGATGTAAAGAAAAAAAATCCAGGTTCTTAGGAAATCTATGCTGAAGGGATGAAGGACATGAACTCTGCAAACTACTTTCAAGTGCTTCAGCAAGATGATAGTAATTATCCTGATAAATATCAGAATAGTACTGTGAATGGTTTTGTATAATTGAGAGAGACAGCAAATGTGGCAAAAATCGACCATGGGTTGCAGTTTGATAAAAGACAAGGGACAACAATGTAATATTCTGGAGACTTTTCTGAAGGTGTGAAATTTTTTTTTGAAAAGTGTATTTGAGCTGTTAGTTAAAGATGTGCCTGATCAAAGAAGCACCCACAGAAAACATCACCCACGGCCAGTTCGCCTGACATCCAGGGCCCAGAGTAGCAGCTCCCTGCTGCTGCATGCAGGGCCTGACCTGAGGAAAAGCCCCCTCCACTCCCGGGAGAAGTGCGACCTGCCCAGCTGCGACCAGAACAAGAGGTAGGCACCTGCCCAGAAGGAGAGACCCAGCCGCCAGTTCACCTGGACTCCAGGGCCCAGAGTAGCAGCTCCCTGCTGCTGCACACAGGGCCTGACCAAAGGAAAAGTCCCCTCCACTCCCGGGGGAAGTGCTACCTGCCCAGCTGCGACCTGAACAAGAGGTCTGTGGAACTGCTGTTGAGCCAGAGGAGAACACTGCCATATTTGAGGAAAGCAGTGGCTGACCAGGACAAAGAAACAAAGAAGAAAGGAAAAGTAGCTGCAGACATCCAGGGATCCGCCAGAGCTCTGAGAACAGCACACACCTGGGTGAGACTCTGGCAACCAGCAGGGGAGGGCATGTCTGAGGCTAGGGCAGTGGTCCCAAGAAGGTACAACTGTGGGTGGGCTTGGGGAAAGGGTGCCTTCTGGAGGGTCCCTTTCCCGGTGCAATTCAGCTGCCCACACACAATCCCCCTGAGCCACTCTTCAGCTGTGCCATTCTGCAACTGGCCAAAGGTGCAGCCTTGACTCCACTAACAGGATCGCTGACTGGACGAGATCCAGGTCAATTGGCTTAAACTGGAAGGGAAAAAAGAAGGACTTCCCAGGGTCCATTTTGTTTGAAACTTGTTCCCTGGGTTCAACTTTTGTTTGTTTGTTTTGTTGGTTTTTTTTGTTTTTGTTTTTGTTTTTTGTTTTGCTTTGTTTTTGTTTTGATTGACAGTGTGTTTGTTTGCTTCTGCTCCTCTTTTCTTTCTTTCTTTTCTTCCTTCTCACTTTTGTATCTTTTCTTCTTCTTTCATCTTCCCTATTTACACCCTGCCATTGCATACTCAACAGAGGCAAAAACAAGTTATATGCAGAAATTGGGATTTCTAGAATGGGTGCAATTGAAATATATAGCAAAGTGGTGTTATATATAGTTTATTCTCTATTTTCTTGACTCACTCTCTCACTCTTCTCTCTTACACTAATTTCTAATCCTTTGTCATTTTTTTTTTTCTTTTCCATCTTTCTTCATTTCTTCTCTCAACCGCTACATAAGTTAGGTTTATATATAAATCGGTCTTTCCACCTAATCATTCACTCCATTCTCTTTCCTCTCTCGTCTGCTGATACTACACCACTTCCATAGAACTCTCTTTTCATACTTTCTAAGAAAGAACAATTCAATACACTCACTTCCTTCTTCCTAAACATATCATCTCTTTGTCCAATACTTGAAACTATAAATCCCCATCAGAAGCATACAGAGTAAATTGGAAACAATATCTGGGTTAACTAAATTTGTACATTGTGATCAAACTGGGATTTTCTGAATAGAAAGTGTTTGATTTTAAAGTGTCAAGGAATTATAAGGGGATCTGATAGCATTGTACTAGAGGAGCAACATAAAGCTTTAAGGTAAAATCGAAATAGTCAAAGTCCCACAGTGCAGGAAAAAAGACACACAAGCAATATGAAGAAACAAGGGAAGAAAGTGACACAAACAAATCAGTATACCTCTTCAGTAGATTCCATGGCAAGCACAGTTGGTGAAATGCCAGAGATGGAATTTAGAAATTACATATTCCAAATGTTTGCGGAACGTAAGAATGAACTCAAAATGAAATGAGAGAGCATATACAGGTGGTAAAAGATCATTTTGACAAAGAACTCCATAAACAAATACAGGAAGTAAAAGATTACTTCAATAGGGAGATAGAGGCTCTAAAGGGAAACCAAACAGAAATTACCAAAATAAAAGCTCATTCAAAAGTATCACCAACAGAGTAGATCACTTGGAAGAAAGAAATTCAGACAATGAAGACAAAATATATATCCTAGAGAAAAATCTAGATAAAACATCAAAAATGGTAAGAAACCAAAAACAGAACATTCAAGAATTATGGGACAACATAAAAAGACCAAACTTAAGAGTTATTTGGGTAGAGGAGCGGGCAGAGTTTCAAGCCAAAGGAATGAGTAATTTATTTAATGAAGTAATTACAAAAAATTTTCCAAACTTGAGGAATGAATGGGAAAACCAAGTTCAAGAGGCTTACCGAACACCAAACATACAAAACCACAACAGATCCACACCAAGGCACATTAGAATGAAAATGCCTAATATACTGAGCAGGGAGAGAATATTAAAAGCCACAAGAGAGAGGAAGCAGATTACATATAGGGGGAAACCAATCAGACTATGTTCAGATTTTTCAACCCAGACCTTAAAAGCAAGAAGATCCTGGAATAGCATATTTCAAGCTCTGAAAGAAAAGGGATGTCAACCAAGAATCTTATATCCAGCAAAATTGAGCTTTAGATTCAAGATGAAATAAAAACCTTCCACGACAAGCAAAAGTTAAAAGATTTTGCAACTAAAAGGACAGCACATGTGAACATCCTGGGCAAAATTTTTCATGAAGAAGAAGAGAAAAATAACAATTAAACTCAACAAAGGGAGATATTAAACTAAGGGAAATGCCAACCAGAAGAGAAACCAAATCTAGCTAAAGACCATAATACAAATAAAAATGGATGGGAATAAAAATCACATCTGAATAATAACCCTGAATGTTAATAGCCTAAACTCACCATTCAAAAGACACAGATTATCAGAATGGATTAAAAGAAATGACCAAACAATTTGCTGTCTCCAAGAAACACACCTCATAGAAAAAGACATCAATAGACTGAAGGTGAAAGGCTGGAAAAAGTCTTATTACTCACAAGGCCTGCAGAAGCAAGCAGGGGTTTCCATCTCATTTCAAATAAGGTAGACTTCAAGCCAAAGCTAATCAAAAGGAACAAAGATGGATATTTGTTACTACTTAAGGGAACCATTCATCAACAGGATATAACAATCATAAATCTATATGCCCCAAATAATGGAGCACCTACATTCATCAAACAAACTCTTCTCAAGTTCAAGAGTAAAATAGACCACAACACAGTTATTCTAGGGGACTTCAACACACCTCTCTCACCAATGGATAGATTATCCAAACAAAAGCTAAACAAAGAAACTTTAGGCCTCCTTAAAACAATTAATAACTTAGACTTAACAGACATATATACAATATTTCATCCCTCAGTAAACGAATACACTTTTTTCTCAGCAGCACATGACTCCTTCTCCAAAATAGACTATATATTATGTCACAAGGCAACTCTCAGCAAATATAAGAAAATAGAGATACTACCCTAAATTCTATCAGACCATAAAGGGATGAAATTGGAAATCAATGAGAAAACAAGAAATAAGAAAAAGTACTCCAATAACTGGAAGCTAAACAACATGCTACTGAATGAATAAGGGGTTGAAGAAGACATCAAAGAGCAGATTAAAAAATTCCTAGAGATAAATGAGAACACAGATACATCATATAGAAATCTCTGGGACACTATGAAGGCAGTAGTAAGAGGAAAATTCATTGCACTGAGTTCATTCCTTAAAAGGAAAAAAAAAAAAAAAACAACAACAACAAATAAATGACTTAACATCACACCTCAAAGCACTAGAAAAAGAAGAACAGATCAATACCAAGAGCAGTAGAAGACAGGAAATAATTATAATCAGAGCAGAAATTAATGAAATTGAGACTAAGGAAACAATTCAAAGAATTGACAAAACTAAAAGTTGGTTCTTTGAAAAAATAAACAAAATTGACAGACCCTTAGTGATGCTAATGAAAAGAAGAAGAGAAAAAACTCAAATTACTAACATTCATGGTGAAAATGGGAATATCACAACAAACACCTCAGATATACAAAAGATAATTAGAAATTACTTTGAAAACTTGTACTCTAATAAAATAAAAAATACTGAAATCATTGACAGATTTCTAGAGTCCTATGATTTGCCTAAACTGGATCTGGAGGCTATACACAATTTAAACAGATCGATTACAAGTGAAGAAATAGAAGATGTCATCAAAAAGCTACCAACAAGGACAAGTCCAGGACCTGATGGGTTTACAGCTGAGTCCTACAAGACTTTCAAAGAAGAACTAATACCAATGCTCTTCAAACTACTTCAAGAAATATAAAAAGAGGGAGCTCTTCAAGACTCTTTTTATGAGGCCAATAATACATTAATTCCAAAGCCAGGCAAATACACATCCAAAAAAGAAAACTTCAGGCCAATACCTTTAATGAACATAGGTGCAAAAATCCTCAACAAACTTCTGGCAAATTGGGTACAAAAACATATCAAAAAGATAGTGCACTGAAGGAGCCTATAATCAAGGAGATAGCTAAAGATTGCGGTTAGCTGAGAGCCATAAAAGATGTTCTAGTTTCCACCTGATAGTAATACATTATCCAAAGAATCTTTGTATGCCCGTGAACACTGCGTGACGCACCTGTAAGCTCGAGCTGTAAGCACGTGTCCTTGTTAAAGTGATATGTATATAACTGGGTGAGTTTAGTTAGTGTGTGTGGGAAGAAGAAGAAGGTGGTGGTTGGAGTTAGAGCGTTTGGAGTGATTGCTGGAGCCGGAGAGACAAGAAGAATAAAAGACCTTTTTTCATTTTCATCCTGCCTCCGAATTTTCCTGCGGCATTCGTTGCTCCAAGGCGGTTTCCGCTTCAGGCAGCAACAAGTGGTGGCCTGTACGGGGAATTCGGTGGCAAGGTAAGAAAAAAGAAAATTTAAAAATATGGGAGCGAATATAACAAAAAGTTGGTTTATAAAAGCCACGAATGAAATTTTTGATAGCGAGAACTCAGAGGATAGTGAGAAAAGTGAACAAGAAAGCATATCCTCTGACTCAGTTGAGACCAGCAAGGAGAGCAGTAATATAAATTCAAAAGTAAGAACTGCAAAAGCCATCAGAAGCTTAATAAAATTAGCTGAGGAGTATGTACTCTCCTTAGAAGCTGAAACTCAGGATACTAGTGAAAGTGATAATAGTAACAAGGAGCCAAACCATGACAGTACGGTCTCCTCCACTGAGCCAGTTAGGAATTATGAAGCTAGTAGTGAGGAGGAATCAAAAAGCGATTCAGGGAGCACAGTCTCCAATAAAAAGAACAAAAAGAAATTAAAAAAGAGAAAAGACTGTCAAAAAGAGGAACCACTAGTGCCCTCTGCTCCTTCATGGATAGAATACCTAACAGAAACAATAAGGAGTATTGATGAGAATGTACGTGCCCTTGAGGTAGAAATTGGCAGCCTTTCTGAGCGCTTATACGCTCTGGAACAACATAGACCGCAGGAGCACCTAGAACTGCCAGTATTTCAAAACGAACAGGGACAAAGATATCACGAGTCCCTAGACTTTAAAACAATAAAGAATTTTAAAGAGGCGGTAATGACCTATGGGCCTCAAGCTCCGTTCACATTAAGTATGATAGAGTCACTTAACACCCTAACCTTAGCCCCCTCAGATTGGAAAAGTCTATGCAGAGCGGTACTAAGTGGGGGACAATACCTAATCTGGAAAACTCAATTCCAGGAACTTTGTTCAGAAATAGCAAAGAGAAATGCTGCAGCAGGTTTCCCTCAACGCAATATAGATATGCTCACAGGGGAGGGTCAGTTCGCCGAACTACAAAATCAGCTACAATACGATCCAGGTGTGTATGCCCAGATACACACTGCAGCTGTGAAAGCCTGGAAGACAATATCAGGCACAGGGGATCTGCAAGGCAGCCTATCAAAAGTTATACAAGGGCCTAACGAACCTTACGCTGATTTTGTAGATAGACTCTTAAAAACAACATCTAGAGTTTTTGGCGAAGTCGAGCAAGCTATGCCTCTAGTTATCCAATTAGCGTACGAGAATGCTAATAAATATTGCCAGGATGCAATAAGGCCGTGGAGAAGTAAAAAAGACTTATCAATTTATATCAGACTGTGCAAAGACATTAACGAGGCTGTTATCACAGGCAACGTAATTGCTGCAGTGATGAAAAATTCCTCCCCTCAAAATTACCAAAGGTTTCAACCTAGAACAGGATATTCCAGACAAAATTATTATAATCAACCAAGATATGCTAAGCAATATCCCCCAAGGGTAATAAGATCAAATTCATACCGTGCTCCAGGCCGATGCCCCAGGTGCAAAAAGGGTATACATTGGGCCAATCAGTGCCATTCTAGATATGATATATATGGAAATGATTTATCAAGGATTTCAAAAAACGGGGCACGGGGCCCAATGCCCCGGGGCCCACAAATGTACGAGGCACTAGAGGAGGAATGCGCACTAGAGGAGGAATGCCCTCAGATCCAAATGATTCCTCGTCACAATCCCTCCTACCCATTAACTCCCTTATCAGAGGGACAAGAGGAAGTGCAGGATTAGATCTCTGTTCTACTGCCCGGATGGTCCTGACACCTGAAATGGGGGTTCAGCTGATTCCTACGGGAATCAGGGGACCTCTCCCTTCAGGAACTGTGGGACTAATCCTTGGGCGTAGTTCCAAGAGTTTATTAGGCTTTAATGTTATACCAGGGGTTATTGATTCAGATTATAATGGAGAGATTAAAATAATGCTAAGTACACACAGGGGCATCATCTCCGTAAATCAAGGAGACAGAATCGCACAGCTGCTCCTCATTCCCAGTCTCCATAGTTCTTTTAAAAGCATGCCACAAAATAGAAATAGCAGAGCATTCGGTTCCACTGGTTCAGGACCTATGGCTTTCTGGGTTCAGGATTGTTCACGGAGGCCGATGTGCAAATTAAAAATTCAAGGTATAGAGATGGAGGGGCTGATTGATACAGGAGCTGACTCTTCCATCATAAATCTACAACAATGGCCTAAGCACTGGCCTCTGCAGAAAGCCTCAACCAGTTTAAGAGGCTTGGGATATAGTAATACCCCAGCACAAAGTGCTGTAATCTTAAATTGGCAAGACAATGAAGGCCATACAGGAACATTCCAACCTTATGTTTTAAACAGCTTGCCAGTTACCCTATGGGGAAGAGATATCTTACATCAAATGGGGCTACACCTAGCAACCAAGCCTGCAGGTGTTAAGAATAAAAATCCTAATCATAATAAAAAAGGCAAAGGACATTTTTTCTAGGGGCCACTGAGAAAACAATTTTAAAAATACCATGGCTCTCTAATAAGCCAGTTTGGGTCCCTCAGTGGCCCCTATCCAAAGAAAAATTGCAAGCGGCCCATCAATTAATTAAAGAACAATTAGAAGCAGGACACATAGAGCCTTCCACCTCTCCCTGGAATTCTCCCATATTTGTAATTAAGAAAAAATCGGGAAAATGGAGACTATTACAAGACCTAAGACAAATTAATAAAACAATGCAAATTATGGGACCTACCCAACCTGGACTTCCTAATCCTGTAGCTATTCCAAAAAACTATTACCTTATAACTCTTGATATAAAGGACTGTTTCTTTTCCATTCCCCTACATCCTCTGGATGCCCCCAGATTTGCTTTTTCAATTCCTTCTATCAATAATAATGGCCCTGATAAAAGATATCAATGGAAAGTATTGCCACAGGGAATGGCAAATAGCCCTACAATATGCCAACTATATGTGGACAGAGCTATACAGCCCATTAAAAACAAATATCAAGACCTCATGTGTCTACACTACATGGACGATGTTTTATTAGCTCACCCTAATCAAAAAATCTTATTTAATATATTTAGTGAAATAACAAAACATTTAAAAAAATATGGATTATATATAGCAGAAGAAAAAGTTCAAAGCAGATCACCTATACTATATTTAGGCTTTAAAATCATGGATACTTTTGTTAAACCCCAAAAAGTTCTAATAAGTAAAGAACATTTGACCACCCTCAATGATTTCCAAAAATTATTGGGAGACATTAATTGGCTTCGCCCTACACTAAGCCTCACTACTGGACAATTAAAACCTTTATTTGACATCCTTCGCGGGAACCCTGACCCATCCTCACCGCGAACATTAACTCCTGAGGCCAGGAGAGCTCTAAAATTAGTAGAACAGGCCATTGAAAGATCCCATTGCGATAGATTTGATTTTGCACAACCACTAATATTGATTATTATTCCTTCACAATATACACCCACAGGAGTATTTTGGCAACAGGGACCTATATTATGGATACATTTGCCTGTCTCTCCTAAAAGTACAATTGAGTCTTATACCTCCATGGTGGCTAAACTTATTCTTCAAGGACTTAAAACCTCTACTAAAATATTTGGAATTCATCCTGCTACTATTATTACTCCTTATTCATCGTCACAGGTTGAATATTTGTGCTTCAATGATAATGATTGGGCTATAGCTAGATGCTCTACTTCTGCAAATTTTGACAATCATATTCCTAAATCTCCTATACTGTCCTTTTGTATCAATCATCCTATCATATTCCCACAGGTAATAAAAACTCAACCCATTCCTAAAGCATTTAATGTATTTACAGATGGATCCTCTAACGGTACTGCTGCAGTAGTCACTCAAAATGAAAAAATGATTCATATCACTAATCAAAAATCAGCTCAATTAGTGGAACTCGAAGCTATAATAATAGCTCTGGAAAATTTTAAAGAACAGCCTATGAATATTTTTTCAGACAGCCACTATATTGTACATGCTGTCCCTAAATTGGAGCTAGCAGGTCCAGTAGCACCACATACTCCAGCTTTTAAATTGTTTTCTCAAATCCAAAATCTCCTATGGCAACGAAAAGAACCTTTATTCATAGGTCACATAAGAGCTCACACTAATCTGCCTGGTCCTCTCCATGAAGGTAATCAAAAAGCTGATGCCCTCACTAAAACAATATTTATATTTACTACAGTACAACAAGCTACTTTATTTCATTCCCAGTTCCACGTTAACAGCACTACCTTAAGACAAAAATTTAAAATCACAAAAGAACAAGCTCGTAGAATTGTAAAAGAATGTCCATCTTGTGTAACACTTTTGCCCAATCCACATTATGGGGTTAACCCACGAGGTTTGATGCCCAATCATTTGTGGCAGATGGATGTCACACATGAGCCAAGTTTTGGAAAATTACGATTTATTCATGTCACCATAGATACATGCTCAGGCATGATTTTTGCTTCTTTACATTCCGGAGAAAAAGTTAAAGATACTATATCTCATTGTCTGCAAGCTTTTGCTGCATTGGGCATCCCCAAAATGCTTAAAACAGATAATGGCCCTGCATATACATCCACATCCTTCAAACAATTTTGTACAAAGTTCAATATTATCCACAAAACAGGTATCGCTTATAATCCTCAAGGACAAGGAATAATTGAAAGAGCAAATCGGACACTTAAAAATATGTTACTAAAGCAAAAAGATGGAAACTGGAAAAATCCTAAGGACAGATTGGCAGTTGCCCTGTTTACCCTAAATTTCTTAACTTTAGATTCTAATGCACATTCGGCTGGAGATAGACACTGGAACCCACACCAACAACATAAACCTTTGGTTTACTGGAAGGATGTTCTCTCAGGTACATGGAAGGGTCCAGACCCAGTATTAATTTGGGGGAGAGGATCTGTTTGTGTTTTTCCAAAGCATGAATCCTCTCCAATATGGATACCATCTAGATTGATAAAGCAGGTACAAAGTCAAAAGGATCAAGACGAAGTTATTGAGGAGTCTAGATTGAATAAACAAGTACAAAATCAAGAGGACCAAAATGAAGGTATGGAGTGATTCCCTTAAGAGTCCTCCATTAAATTTACAACTTAAATTTCATCTTCCCGGCCGGGACAAGAAGATCTCTCTTCAGTGTATACACAATTGTATTTTTTTCTTTTATATATGTCTTTATGTCTGTGCATTTGTCTAAATTTCATGTTAATGTGATGTCACAAATATATGTTTATATGTGCGTCTGACTAGTGTGACGTCACAAATAATTAAGCGCTTAAAAAAAAAAATAGGTAGATAGATATAGATCCAAATAACGTTAATTCATTTAAGCTTAGAATATTCTAATTAGATAATCAATAGATAGATAGATAGATAAATAGATATTCATATAAGTTCAGAATATTTTAATTAGATAATCAATTATAATGATAATCAATTTTGATTTATAGTTGTCTCCGGGACTTCTCTTCAGCTGTGAATATGTTTAATGTTGTATAACCTGATATTTTGGTGTTCCGACAGAGGATCGTTTATTTGTTATTAACTTCATTTGTTTAATAGCTGATTAATTTGAATTATTTCAACAGGTATAGGATTGCTGTGTATATAGAGACTTGAGGATTCCAGCTAACAAATTATTTTTCCAAAGTGCCTTTAGCTTTTCTTTATCTTTAATGCAGTAAACACCCTCAGTTTCTCTTTGATTATTTCTGAATGTGATATTTTGCCAGCTTATGTTTGTGGGAGCTTAAGCAGCAATGTGTGTGAGCAGAGATCAACTTTTATTTTCTACTCTAATAATTCTTTTTTTTTAGTTTGACAGCTCACCTTTTGATCTCAGTGCTGGAATAGCACTGCCTTTCCCTTAATAATGGATGCTTGAGTTTTTAGGTAGCGGGCCCTGAAGATTTGCCGGTGGAAATGTCTAGACATAAAAAAGATGGCTGATGCTACAACTGCAGGGACCACGGTCACTGCAAGTATCCCTGCTGCTCAAGCATCAAACAACCTAACCAGCAGTGTGGCCTCTGCTCTGCATGCATGGGGTCTCCTGAATCTATGTGTTATAACTTATGGACATTTTGATTTTCCATTATTTTGGGACATTACGGGACAATGCCTTGCGGGTATTTGTCTAAGAGAACTCAGTGAGTTACTTGATGAAACTAAGGGCAGCTGATTGGCTTAAAGAACTTGATACGCTATGGAAACTTGGCTCGTCAGCAGTAGGCTTGCCGCCTTAAAGCTGCAGCATCTCCTAAAAATTGGACGGCTGTTAGTCAACACACAGTCGATCCTGAAGGGCTCTATTGGATGGCTGGTTAGCCTATGACGGGTAAGATCCCCAGAAGGGGACAACCTAAGACACGGCACAGTCGCACGGGACAGTCTAATGTGGCCGGCATGTCAACCTAAGCCAGGAGTCAGGACAGCCTAGACTCCCATGACGGGTAAGAATGTCGGTTGCACATGGACGTCCTAGAACATCCCCTCTTTTAAAACTAAAAGGGGGAAATGAAGGAGCCTATAATCAAGGAGATAGCTAAAGATTGCGGTTAGCTGAGAGCCATAAAAGATGTTCTAGTTTCCACCTGATAGTAATACATTATCCAAAGAATCTTTGTATGCCCGTGAACACTGCGTGACACACCTGTAAGCTCGAGCTGTAAGCACGTGTCCTTGTTAAAGCGATATGTATATAACTGGGTGAGTTTAGTTAGTGTGTGTGGGAAGAAGAAGAAGGTGGTGGTTGGAGTTAGAGCGTTTGGAGTGATTGCTGGAGCCGGAGAGAGAAGAAGAATAAAAGACCTTTTTTCATTTTCATCCTGCCTCCGAATTTTCCTGCGGCGTTCATTGCTCCAAGGCGGTTTCCGCTTCAGGCAGCAACAGTGCACCACGATCAAGTGGGGTTTATTCCAGGGATGCAAGGCTGGTCCAACATTCGGAAATCAATAAACATAATACATCACATCAATAGACTTAAAGATAAAAATGATATGATTATCTCAATAGACGCAGAAAAAGCATTTGACAAAATACAACACCCTTTATGTTCTAAACACTGGAAAAACTAGGAATATCAGGAACATATCTCAACATTATAAAAGCTATTTATGCAAGGCCCGGAGCCAACATTATCTTAAAGGGGGAAATATTGAAAGCATTCCCTCTAAACACTGGAACAAGAGAGGGATGCCCCCTTTTACCACTGCTATTTAACATAGTACTGGGAACTCTGGCCAGAGCAATTAGACAGATGAAAGACATTAAAGGGATCCAGAAAGGAAAAGAAGAGCTCAAATTAGCACTATTTGCTGATGACATGATAATATACCTAGAAGACCCAAAAAACTCTACCAGAAAACTTTTACAACTAGTAAATGAATTCGGCAAAGTAGCAGGATACAAAATCAATACCCATAAGTCAAAGGCATTTTTGGTCATCAGTGACAAAGCCTCTGAAAGGGAAATGATGAAAACTACCCCATTTACAATAGCATCAAAAAAATTAAATACCTGGGAATTAACTTAACGAAAGAGATGAAAGACCTCTATAATGAAAATTATAGAACACTAAAGAAAGAAATCATAGAAGAACTCAGAAGATGGAAAGACCTACCTTGCTCTTGGATAGGCAAAATCAATATTGTCAAAATGTCCATACTACCAAAAGCATTATACAGATTTAATGCAATTCCAATCAAAATCCCAATGTTATTCTTCAAAGAAATAGAAAAAGCAGTCATGAAATTCATCTGGAAAAATAAGAGACCCAGAATAGCCAAAGCAATACTGAGCAAGAAAAGTGAAGCAGGGGGTGTTAGAAAATTATTAGGACAAGAAATTACTCCGGAACGCCATGGTGGAAAGGGATGGTTTATTGGGGTACCACATGGCGTGGTAAGGAACAAAAGGGCAGGGAAGGTAAAAGGAAAAGGGAAGGGGAGGACAAGGACAGCAACAAGCACAAACAGAGAGCGGTTTCAGTCCGGGGGTGGCTTAAATAGAGTGGGGGGTCAGAAAGCCCCCCTGGAGTGAGTCCTTGCCTTATAGGCTACCAGAGGTCATAAGGTAGTGGCCAGGGCACCTGCTGGTCAGTTTTTTTCTGGTCATGCTGAGGATCCTGGGAGCTGTAGTTTTTCACAAAGCACCTGGGGAGGTGTGGCCTTCTGCCTGGGAGGCGCAGCCTCTTGCCTGGAATCCAACAGGGGGCATCACCATACCAGACTTTAAATTATACTATAGAGCAATAGTAACAAAAACAGCATGGTATTGGCACCAAAACAGACTGGTGGACCAATGGTACAGAATTGAGGACACAGAGAGTAATACATATGTAAGAGCCCTAATAAGGAGATAGCTAAGATGGCGGCTAGCTGAGAGCCATAAGAGGTGTTTCAGTATTTTCACCTGATATTCATGCATTTATCTAAGAATCTTTCTATGCCCATGAACACTATGTGACGCACCTGTAAGTTTGAGCTGTTGACACGTGTATAATTGTTAAGGCAAAAAGTATTTAACTGGGTGAGGTTGGCTAGAGAGGTGGTTGGAGTTGGAGAGGTTGTTGGAGCCGGAGAGAGAAGTTAGAAGAAACAAGAATAAAGAGCCTATTCATTTTCCAGTCTGCTTCCGAATTCTTTCCCATGGTATTGTTGCTGCAGACTGTGATAGCTTCAGGAAGCAACAAGTGGTGACCCCTACAGGGAATTCGGAATCGGCATGGTAAGAAAACTGAGAAAACAATTTTGAAAATGGGCTCAAAAATGACAAAAATCCGAGCTGCTAAAGCTATTCAAGAATTATTAGAAATAGCTGAAGGATATGTGCTCTCAATTGAACCTGGGACCCAGGATGTTACTACCAGTGAGAGTAGTAGTAATGAGGATTCAAGTAAAAGTGATTATGAAAGCATAGCCTCTGCTGAGTCAGTTAGGACCAGTAAGGATAGTAACAAAAGGAAAGTAAAGAGGACCAAGATAAGGGACCATCAAGTGGAGGAACCACTTGTGCCCTCTGCTCCCTCATGGGTTGAATCAATTACAGAAACTATGAGGGGTCTTTCTGAACACTTGTGTGCCCTTGAAACAGAGATTAATGATCTTTCTGAGCGCTTACATGCCCTCGAACGTCAAAACCCGCAGGGACATTGGGATCTGCCAGTATTTGAAAATGAAAATGGGCAGAGGTACCACCAATCCCTAGACTTCAAAACAATAAAAAATTTCAAAGAAGCAATAATGACCTATGGGCCCCAAGCTCCTTTCATGTTGAGTATGTTGGAGTCCCTTAACACTTTAACTTTAACCCCCTCAGACTGGAAAGGCTTATGTAAGGCAGTATTGAGCAGGGGACAATACTTGATTTGGAGGTCACAGTTTCAGGAGTTTTGTGTGGAAACAGCTAGAAGAAATGCGACTGCAGGATTTCCAGACCATAACGTAGACATGTTAACTGGAGAAGGGCAGTTTGCTGACTTACAGATTCAAATTCAGTATGATCCTGGAGTTTACGCTCAAATATACGCCGTAGCTGTGAAGGCATGGAAAACTTTACAAGGAACTGGTGACTTACAGGGTAGCTTGTCTAAAGTAATTCAGGGACCTAATGAGCCATATGCTGACTTTGCTGATAGGCTTTTGCGAACTGCAGGTAGAGTGTTTGGAGATGTTGATCAAGCTATGCCATTAGTCGTTCAGCTGGCATATGAAAATGCCAACAAATATTGTCAAGACGCTATCAGACCTTGGAAATCTAAAAGGGACCTTTCAGTATATATAAGATTATGCAAAGATATAAATGACGCCTCTGTCACAGAAAATGTGATTGCAGCAGCAACGAGAGGTGCTTCCCCTCAAAACTTCACAAAAAGGGCTCAACCTAAAAATTATTATAATCAATCAAGTTATTCTAGACAATATCCCCAAAGAGAAATAAGACCAAGCTCATATTGTGCCCCAGGCAGCTGCCCCAGTTGTAAAAAAGGAAATCATTGGGCTAATAAGTGCAGATATAAAATCAATATTTATGGCAACATTTTGTCTAGGAATTAAAAAACGGGACACGGGGCCCAATGCCCCAGGGCCCACAAATATACGAGGCATTAGAGGAAGAGTATCCTCAAACATCCATCCAGATGATTCCTTGACACAATCCCTCTTACCCATTGACTCCCTCGTTAGAGGAACAAGAGGAATTGCAGGACTAGACCTCTGTTCCACCGCCCAGATAGTGCTAACACCTGAAATGGGGGTTCAACTGATTCCCACGGGAGTCAGGGGAACTCTTCCCTCAGGAACTGTAGGACTTATCCTCAGTCAAAGCTCTAAAAGCTTATCAGGTTTTCAAGTGACTCCAGGTGTAACAGACCCAGACTACCAAGGAGAAATTAAGATTATGCTTAGTTCACCTCGAGGCATTTGCTCTGTTAACCAAGGAGATAAAATTGCTCAGCTGCTTCTCCTTCCCAGTTTACATGACTCATTTAAGAGTATGCCTCAAAATAGGAACAATAGAGGATTTGGTTCCACTGGCTCGGGACCTATGGCTTGCTGGGTTCAGGATTGTTCACGGAGGCCTATGTGCAAAATAAAAATTCAAAGTATAGAGATGGAGGGATTGATTGACACTGGGGCTGACTCTTTCATTATCAACATACGACAATGGCCCAAACACTGGCCTCTGCTGAAGGCTTCAAATAGTTTGAGAGGCTTGGGATAATACCCCAGAACAAAGTGCAACAGTTTTAAAATGGGAGGATGATGAAGGGCATCAAGGAACATTTCAGCCTTATGTTTTGTCAGCTTGCCAGCTACTTTATGGGGAAGAGATGTTTTACAACAAATGGGAGTACATCTCACAACCAAGCCCACAGGTGTTACAAAAGAAAATCATCACCGAAAAGGTAAAGGATATTTTTTTTAGGGGCCACTGAGAAAACAATTTTGAAAATACCATGGCTTTCTGATAAGCCAGTTTGGGTCCCTCACTGGCCCCTATCTAGAGAGAAATTACAAGCGGCCCACCTACTAGTTCAAGAACAACTAGAAGCAGGACATATAGAACCTTCCACCTCTCCCTGGAATTCCCCCACATTCGTGATCAGGAAAAAATCAGGAAAATGGTGATTGTTACATGATCTTAGAGAAATAAATAAAACCATGCAAATTATGGGCCCTACCTAACCTGGACTTCCTAATCCTGTAGCTATTCCTAAAAATTCCCATCTTATAACTCATAATATAAAGGATTGTTTCTTTTCTATTCCTCTACATCCTCTGGATGCCCCCAGGTTTGCTTTTTCAGTTCCTTCTATTAATAATAATGGCCCTGATCAAAGATTTCAATGGAAAGTTTTACCCCAGGGAATGGCTAATACCTCCACTATATGTCAAATCTATGTAGATAAAGTTATTCAGCCTATCAAGAACAAATACCCAAAGCTTATGTGCCTCCATTATATGGATGATGTTTTGCTTGCTCATCCTAATCAAGAAGTCTTATTCACCATATTTAGCAATATATCAGAAAACTTGAAACAATATGGACTAAACATTGCTGAAGAAAAGGTTCAAACTAGATCTCCAATATTATATCTATGATTCCAAATTGTGGATACTTTTATTAGGCCTCAAAAAATTTTAATAAATAAGGAACATTTGGCCACTCTTAACTCTGTAAGACAGGTATTCCGTATAATCCTCAAGGCCAAGGTATAATTGAACGAGCTAATTGCACACTCAAAATTATGCTTTTGAAACAAAAAGAAGGAAATTGGACAAATCCTAGGGACAGATTGGCGTTGCCCTTTTTACTTTAAATTTTTAAACTTTGGATTCTAAAGGATATTTGGCTGGAGACAGACACTGGAATCCACACCAACAACATAAACCTTTGGTTTACTGGAAGGATGTTCTTTCAGGCACATGGAAGGGCCCAGATCCAGTATTAATTTGGGGGAGAGGATCTGTTTGTGTTTTTCCACACCATGAAACCTCGCCGGTGTGGATACCATCAAGATTAATAAAACAGGTATCAAATCAAAAGGACCAAGATGAAGTTGTTGCGGAATAAAGATTAATAAAACAAATACAAAATCAAAAGGACCAAGATGAAGTTGTTGCAGAATCAAGATTAATAAAACAAATACAAAATCAAAAGGGCCAAGATGAAGTTGTTGTGGAATGATTCCCTTAAAAGAGTCCTTCAATAAATTCACAACTTAAGTCTCATTCCTCCTGGCCATGACGAGAAGATTTATCTTTACTGTGCACACAATTGTATTTTTTCTTTTTTATATATGTCTTTATGTATGTGCGCTTGTCTAGATTTCATGTAAATGTGACGTCACAAGTATATGTTTTTATATTTGTGTGTCTGTCCAATGTGACGTCACAAATAACAAAAACCAAGCACTCATAAAAATTAATAATATAAAAAATATGTATATATGGATCCAAATAACTTTAATTCATTTCAGTTAAGAGTATTCAAATTGGGTAAACAATTAAAAAGTGAAGGTACCTTCAATCTTAATTTATAAGTGTCTCTAGGACTTCTCTTCAGCAAAGAATATGACTAACATATAGTAATATAACCTGATATTTTGGTATTTGACATGGGATTGTTTATTTGTAATTAACTTTATTTGTTAAATAGCTGATTAATTTAAATTGTTTCAACAGGTATATTCATGGAAGGTTGTTGTGTATGCAGAGGCTCAGGGGTTCCAGCTAACAAATTATTTTTCTAAAATGCTCTTTGCTTTTCTTTAATTTTTCTTAAATATAATATTTTATCAGCTAAATACCCTCAGTCTTTCTTTAATCCATTCTGAATGTGATATTTTGCCAGCTTATGTTTGTGGGAGCTCAAGCAGCAATGTGTGTGAGCAGAGAACAACTTCAATTACCTGATCTAATAATTCTATTTTTTAGTTTGACAACTCGCTTCTTGACTCAGTGCTGGAATGGCACTGCCTTTCCTCTAATGATTGATGCTTGAGTTTCTAGGTAGCGGGCCCTGAAGATTTGCCGGTGGCATTGTCTAGACATAAAAAAGACGGCTGCTGCTACAGCTGCAGGGATCACAATCGCTACAAGCATCCCTGCTGCTCAAGCATCAAACAACTTCACCAGCAGTGTGACCTCTGCTCTGCATGCACGAGGCCTCCTAGACCAACGTGTTAGCAAATGGACATTTTGATAAATCTTTCTATGTTTGGGATATTGCATGGGACAATGCCTTGCAGGTATTTGTCTAGAGAACTCAGTGCGTTACTTAATGGAACTTAGGGCAGCTGATTTATTTAAAAAAAAAAAAAAAAAAAAAAAAAAAAACTTGATACGCTATGGAACTTAGCTCGTCAGTGCAAAGCTTGCTGCCTTAGAACTGAATCATCTCCTCATGTTTGGTTGTCTCCATTGGACGGCTGGTAGTCAATGACAGGTAAGATCTCCAGAGGGGGACAACCTAAGACAGGCACAGTCGATCCGGATATGGTGAGGGTCATCACCCATCCACGGGAAAGTCTCAAGTAGCTGACATATCAACCTAGGACAGGAGTCAAGGGCACAGCCTTGATTATCTGATGACCGGTAAGAATGTTGGTTGCACATGTAGACACCCTAGAGTTATCCCTCTTTTAAAAATAAAAGGGGGGAAATGTAAGAGCCCTAATAATGAGATAGCTAAGATGGCAGCTAGCTGAGAGCCATAAGATGTGTTTCAGTATTTTCACCTGATATTCATGGATTTATCTAAGAATCTTTCTATGCAAAAAGTACTTAACTGGGTGAGGTTGGCTAGAGAGGTGGTTGGAGTTGGAGAGGTTGTTGGAGCCGGAGAGAGAAGTTAGAAGAAGCAAGAATAAAGAGCCTATTCATTTTCCAGTTTGCTTCTGAATTCTTTCCCGTGGTATTGTTGCTGCAGGCAGCGATAGCTGCAGGCGGCAACATACATATAATTTCAGCTATCTTATATTAGACAAAGTTGCCAAAAATGTACAGTGGAGAAAGGATACCCTCTTCAACAAATGGTGCTTAGAAAACTGGAAATCTATATGCAACAAAATGAAATTAAACCCTTATCTCTCACCATGCACAAAACTCAATTCAAAGTGGATCAAGGACCTAGGAATTAGACCAGAGACAATACGCCTAATAGAAGAAAAAGTAAGCTTCAGTTTCCAACATGTCGGATTAGGCCCCAAGTTCCTTAATAAGAATCCTGTAGCGCAAGAATTATTACCAAGAATTAATGAATGGGATAGATTTAAACTAAAAAGCCTGTTCTCAGCAAAAGAAACAATCAGCAAAGTGAATAGAGAGCCAACTAATTGGGAACAAATATTTAATACATGCACATCAGATAGAGCACTAATTTCTAGAATATATAAAGAACTCAAAAAACTTAACACCAAATAAACAAATAACCCAATCAATAAATGGGCTAAGGAATTGAAAAGACACTTCTCAGAAGAAAATACACAATTAATCAACAAATATATGAAAAGATGCTCAACATCACTGGCAATTAGAGAAATGCAAATCAAAACTACTCTAAGATTTCATTTCACTCCAGTCAGAATGGCAGCTATCAAGAACACAAACAACAATAAATGTTGGAGAGGATGTGGGGAAAAAGACACACTCATACATTGCTGGTGGGACTGCAAAATGGTGCAACCACTATGGAAACCAATATGGAGATTTCTTGGAAAACTGGGAATGGAATCACCTTATGACCCAGCTATCCCATTCCTGAGTCTATTCCCAAAGGACTTAAAAACAGCATATTACAGTGACACAGCCACTTCAATGTTTATAGCAGCACAATTCACAATAGGTAGGTTATGGAACCAACATAGATGTCCCTCGGTAGATGAGTGGATAAAGAAAATGTGGTATATATACAAAATGGAATTTTACTCAGCAATAAAAGAGAATAAAATAATGGCATTTGCAGGTAAATGGATGAAGTTGGAGAATATAATGCTAAGTGAAATTAGTCAATCTCAAAAATCCAAATACCAAATGTTTTCTCTGATATAAGGAGGCTAGTTCACAGTGTTGTTGGATGGGGATACATAGGAGGATTAGAGGAACACTAGAAAGGTCAAAGGAAAGGGAGGAGAAGGGAGGGAGCAAGGGGGGAGGGAGGGGGAAAAAGAAAAAAATTTGGTGGTTGAATGAGATGGATATCATTATCCTAAATGCATGATTGAAGATCTGAATGGTACTGATATACTTTGCATACAAACAGTTGTATGTAAAAATATGCTATATATGAGCATTATGAATTGTAATACATACTACTATTATAAATAAAAAAAGAAAAAAACAAACAAACAAAAAGAAGAAAACAGCACCCACATGGTACATTTACTAAAGGAACAAGTGGCTCCTGAGCATCCCTTAGCAATTTATTGCTTGATAACAAGCCGTTGCTGTGTTTCATTCTTCCACCCCCATTCCTAGCTATAAACCTTGGGTACACTCCTCAGAATCCCTACTGGCACCCATTGTAGTCATTGTCATCATATGACTGTTGGTATTTCCTTTACTTATAAGTTAACCTGTTGACTCTATCTACTTACATGAATTTAGTATCCCAGAAAAAGAGGTGTCTCCACTCACTGCCTTTCCCCAGGGGGAATGAGAGCCGACCTTGTGCTCCATCTTCCCTGCTGTAAGCCCTGTGCCATCAGGGATGCTCACCTCTGCCAAGACATCAGGCCTCCTCCTTCCCTCTCTTTCTGCTCATCCCCACCTCTCAACCCCATTCTGTCTATTAGCATGTGAAGATCTCCTTTCACAACTTTTTATTTATTTATTTATTTATTTGTTTATTTATTTATTTATTTATACTAGGGATTAAACCCAGGGACACTTTATCACTGATTTGCAGTCTTACCAAGTTGCTTAGTCTGGCCTAGAACTTGCAATCCTCTTGCCTCAGCCTCCCATGTTACTGGGTTTACAGGCATGCACCACTGTGCCCAGCTCACAACCTTTAAAGTACAAATAAGGTGACAGTGAGAACCTGGCGGGGGTGGGGAACAAAACAAGAAATGAAGAGCTGAACTCTGATCACTCATGGCTCCTATCCACCAAACTGGAAATCTAAATCTACAAAGTAACCTTAGAAAGACAGTGTGGCTCTAAGGTCATGAAGACTTAGCTAAAAGATTAGTCATTTTAGTACAGTAATGGAAACAATGTGGTAATTACTTAGAAGATAAGTTCAGAAAAACAGCAAAGGAAAAACAAAGACAGAATTATAGTGATGGAAAGCAGATCAGTGGCTGTCATGGAGTGGAGGGGATAATGGGACCAATTGGAAAGGGACAAGGGGAACATTTTAGGGTGAGGGAAATGTTCTAATCTGATAGTGATAGAGATCACATGGCCATACTCGTTTGTCAAGACTCAATGAATTGCACTAGTGCCAAGCCATTGCTGTATTTCATTTACTATGGGTAAATTAAACTCAACAAAGTTAAATAAATTTAAAAAAATTATGCCAGTGTTTTTTGAAGTAGCAAGGTGGGACGAGCATACTTACAACTGATCACTGCACATCCAGGAGCAGGGGACACAGGTGATGCTGTTTAGAATGTGAGCTCCCTCCTGTTCCACCTCACAGCCCCCAAGTGCCCTTCCCAGTCTGTAGGAGCTGCTCTGAAACTGCTTTTCTGGGAGGTTCATGCTTCACAGAAGCCTGATAGCATCATGGTCATGAGAAGATTATACTTTACTTTATCTAAATACACTAAGAATCTCCCTTGTGCCCAGAGTATACTCAGCCCACTAACAATCTTTTCAAAGAGCTGAACACACACACACACACACTCACTCATACACACACACACACCTACCTCTTATTTGTTAACAGATATTATCTCACCCACACTGAGCTTAAAATTACCAATAACAGCAGTAAAATTCTATTCTTCACAGTTTGCATTTCTTTCTCTTTTTCTGTGGGGGGTGGGGAGAAAAAAAACACAAAGGAAAAAAATCGCCTAATTGCATCCAGGATGGATTTTTCTCTTTTGTTAGGCTCAAATAACAAACGCAGGAAATTCTAAATCCTGGAAGCCCATCTGTCAGCATCTGGTTCCCCAGAGACCACAAGAATGCTTTCATTTAGCTGAAGGCAGCGAGAGGCAGCCATACACCCGCCTGGGAAAATACATCATTTTTTGCAAGTGTGAAAATGACTGCTGAGGGGAGTCAGAGCCCTAGTTACATGCCCCATTTCAGAGCCTTCAGCCCCAGCTACAGGGACCCAATAGGACAGTGATGGCCTTGGGGATTCAGGAATTCAGTGTCTGTCTGACATCCTCCAAAAGCCCAGGTCACAATGGGGAATGAGAGCTCAGAAAACTCATCAATGGCAGGAAGCAATCTGGGCTTCAATGGAGTCACCGCTGGCCCCTCACTTATCTTCCCCAAGCTGGAGTCTTCACAAAACAGTGAGTGAATACTGCGTCAAAGTTGGCTCTAAACAAATATTGCAGGCAGAGCAGTGCTCTTCCTCTTGCCTCACCATCCCAGTGGACTGCCCAGTCCAGCTGCCAGTTCCTGATCCTGCAGCCCCAGCCCCCTCTGCCCTTGTCCATTGTGCCACCTGATCCATCCTCCCACATCTTGTCAACACCAAGAAGATGCTCAGGCCACAAGATGATTTTACTGCATTTTTGATATATGTAGATAGGTTCAGAGACTCTTCCTGTTGCCTAAATTTGCAAATAGCTCTTTCTCATATAAAATGCAGTAAATTCTTTATTTTTCCTTGCAGTACTGGGTATTATACCCAGGACCCCACTACTAAGCAAGCACTAAGTTACATCCCCTTCTTCTTTTTTTTTTTTTTTTTTTTTTTTTTTTTTTGTAGGCAGGGTCTCTCTAAATCATCCAAGCTGGCTTTGAACTTGTGATCCTCCTGCTTCAGACTCCTGAGTTGCTGGGATTACAGCCACACTCCACCACAAACTGACTGAAAATGCAATAAATTCTAAAGGAAAAAAAAAAAATTCAGTGTCCCCTTCCGGACCTTCAATAAGAGTTACAAGGTACAGGTGTGTGATAGGAAAGGCAACACAGCTATTCTGAGATGCAAATGCAGGGTGATCAGTCAGGTCCACGCACACAGTACCCCATCACTTCCAGAACTTTTATAACTTCTGCTCAGCATGTGCAATCCAAATCTGTGCCAAGAACCAGGTGAAAGCAGCCAGGGAGCTCTAGAGTCCTCCACAAACAGAATAGTCTGGGAATGTTCAATGCATAGGTCTCAAGCTCCTCTACCTCCACCCCTTCTCTTCCTGGCAGGCAAACCCAGCACCACTGAGAGGGTGCCAGCTGCAAGCTGCATCCAGACTTGGAATACATCAAGATCTCAAGGAGACCAGCTCATTCCTAAGTCCACCTACACAAGGAGAGGGAAACCATAGACCCCTTGCTGTTGAAGGTAACAGGTTTCCCATAAGTGCAGGGCAATTCAGCTAGAATGGACACATTCTCCTGGCAATGGAAAAGCTCTTTCTCCCCTGCATAACTAGGGGAGATCTAAGTTATCTAAAGTCCCCTTTTGTCTTGTGATGGTCTCATTGCTTTTCATTTATATTTTTCACTGTTAAATTGTGTCCTCTGCCCACCTCACCATTGCAGACAGGCCCATCCAGTCATGCCAAGATCATCTCGCTAACCATTCTTGGACTTTCTTCCCAGTCTCAACCGAATGGCCAGGTACATACCAATGCACTACTTTTATTTTTCTTTTATGTTATTTTTGAGAAACATCAGTAGGTCCCTTTGGCCTGAGATATAAACTTCAAATGTCTTGGCTAGTCATTCAGGCCCTCCTCAGTCTTCTCCCCCACCAGCCCCAGCACTTACCTTCAGCTTCAGCTAGGTAGACTTACTTTGTGTGGTCCACTCTAGTCATTACTTATGTCTTCCCTCCCCCTCCAACTTCCTCTCTCCTTACCCTTACCATAGAAAATAGACACACACACACACACACACACACACACACACACACACACACAGTGACCAAGCACAAGACTGCTTGTTCATGAAGCATCCCTGCAATTTCAAATTATTCCTGTCTTTTCTTTTTCTGGTGCCTGGAATTCACACCGCACCAGTTAGCACTTTCTTGACAATTGTTTTACGTGTGTTTCTATGCACTTTAAGACTCACCTTATATCACACTAATTAATACCTGGACACCTTTAGGAGACATCTCAACTGATTTCTGAGCTGAAATGTTTTGAAAATAGTTGTTGTTTCCAGGTACTCCTTTGTATCTGGGGGGAAAAAAAAATCCTACACCTAATCCATCAGAGCTGTGCTCAAATTCAATAATCACCCTGTGAAATATTCCCATTCCCCATGTGACTTGACATTTTTCCCCAAGAGAACATCTCTCATCTTCCACTTTGCTATTGAACGACTTTGACAAATAGAGTTCACCTAGAATCTCCCTTCAAACCATATTTAAACTTATACCCTTCCAGGAAAGACTCCGGGATGGATCTTGGTGAGCCAGTCAGCTTTGCTAATTTGTAACCAATTTTTGATTTACTAAATGCCAACATTCATCTGGAGGACAGATGGAAAAGCCACAGGTAACTGCTGACCTTCTGCTTAGAGGAATAAGATAACCATACCCGATTTCACATTCAGATATCTACAGAGACTGAAAGTGAAAGATCTTTCCCAGGGTTAGAAGGAGGAAGGAAAGCATATGGCCCTAAAATGGCATGTGGCTAAAGGATTTATGAATTAATAGAAGGAGGGATTTATTATAACCTTCAAAGCTGATAAGGAATGTGCTGGTGCTGGGCTTTTCTGAAAACCTGAACACCATTCTGAGAAAGCTGATTTTTACACAGGACCCTCATTCTCTAAATAAATAAATGGAATGTGCTGTTCACAATAAAGAACTTTACCTCTAATGAGAGATGCTGGTGGCCTGTCATTAAAGCTTAATGAAAACCTGCAGAGAGCAGGCCATATCAAGGCAAAATTTTGCCATACAGATGTTTGGTTTAATTCTTTCTTACCTCCCCCTTCTCTGTAGTTCTCCTCCAGTGTGCACATCTCTGTCAGGTGCCCTCCCTCCCTTCATGAACATCTCCCCTGTTAGCCATCTCACTCCCTTCTGCCTTCTCCTCATTTTTATTCCCGTGGAAGATGCCGAGACCAGAGCATGATCCACCCTGTTAAGATGGAGAGGTGATTTGACTTGCCCCCTTCAGGAACAAGGAAAAGTCTGACGGGCCCCATGGGAGTGAGATTCACAGTTGGATTTGTGAAAGATGTTGTAGCCTAAGGGTTCTCTGAGCACAAATTACATTATAGGCCATCTGGGTGTTAAGACAACTATAGAAATAGTCTAGAGTCGGGTAGCCACAGACAAGGCAACAGGAGACTCTCTGAAGTGACCCTTAGGAACAGCATCAGACATGTGCAGAGCGAGGGCCTCCAGAGAGGAAGAATAGGGACTAGAAATGAGTCAAGGTAGACTACCAGGCAAAAAAATCCATCTGGGTTGGGGGGATGCAAGCAAGGTGAATTTGTGCAAAGAACCATTTGGTAATGAGGCACATAGATGTCATCTGACTCAGCATGGTGGGGGGGGGTGGGGAGACTTCAGCCTTTCCTAGAGGAACCACTGAGAAAATGACAGTAATGAGCAGCATTGACTTGTCAAGAAGGATCTTCAGCCTTACAGGGAAAACAAGTCTGTCTATATGGTCATGACAACCAGAGTAGTGGCAGAGGAGACCTGAATTTTCTTCTGGAGATTATTTCTTCTTCTCCTCCTCCCCTCTCCTTCTCCCTCCACTTCTCTTCCTTCTCCTCTTTCACCTCCTCCTCCCCCTCTTCTTCTTAGTGAAAAATGAGTACTTGCTATTTAGTCGTATATGTCCCAAAGGAATGCACAATTTCATCTTCAATCACACTCACTTTTTTCCCCTCCTGTGGGTCTATTTATATCTTTGGCATGGACTAGTAATATTTCTTCTTCAGAGATTTTCTACAAAGATGGAACAGTCATTAGTGGCCCCATGTATGAGAGAATAATGTGAGACAAATACAGATATGGGGCAATGTTCAGGGTGTATGTGGACTAAACAATTCAAGAGTCAACAGAGACCTCAGATGTGTTACAGAGAGGCCCAGGATGAGACTGGAAGGACATGTCTGAGTGCATGGTAAGAGGGGCATCGTTGGATAACAATGAGTTATAGCACCAGCCAAGCACCTTCTGGGTTCTCCAATCCACAGAGCATCTCCTCAAGGCTGGTGCATCCCTCCCCTTTATTTACAGCTGTAGAAACTGAGGCTCAGATGTACAAAGTACTTTGCTCAAGATGAGAGAGCAAGCCAGAGAGAGCTGAGATTTGAAATCATTCTTGTAAAGGAATCCTCAAAAATGCATCCTACTCTTATGTCTACCACACAACATTCTATCCAGTTAGTTTGGGAACATTGGAGAAAGTGAACAAAGTGATTGGAAACATACAGGGAGATGTTAGTTGAATAATAGAAGACTGTAACCCTGAGAGGTCCATTAAGAGTCATGATTCAGGAGGAAATTTAGTTTGATATTACCAACAAAGAAAGCATTAAATCCTACAAGTGATTTTATACTCTTGAATAGTAATGCTTTATTATTTTTTGTTGTTCTTGTTGCTAGATTTGTCTGATCATTGTCTTTCTCTAGGTGTGAAAGAATCCCTCCTACCTAACTGAATGACATAACAAATGCCTCCTCTGCCATTTTTATTTATGGCATAATTTGCTTAGCTCCCAGGAACATCCTATAGACTCACCACCTTTTGAAAATATGGACCATCTAAGCTTGTATATGCTCAATAACACTCTAAATGTGTTTATTCAAGCACTCTTCTCCTAATTATTAAGCTTGGGTGTATTTCAAGGGACATTTAATCTATCTCTGAGTCATTTACTTTGAACTCATTCAAATCCAGAAGTAGATTGTGGGAAACATTTGCTCTTTGAGTGGTATCAGAGCCATAGCATACCTTAAAACTTGTTTCACTGGGCCAAAAGAAAATGAACCCATTAGTTTCCAAGTGAATTTTTGAATTTTAAAAATGAAAGAACAGGTTGCTGGTGAATACCAACTGCTCTCTAACTTTCAATTCTGAGCTAAAATTTGAACCACTGCACAACATTTAGGAATATAAAAAAGACAAATGAATGAGCTCATTTTGCTGGCTGCTAAGTCTTCCTGATGCCACCTCTCCTGTACTCATATTCCGGGGTCAGTATTCATGTTTTTGCCCTGAAGCCAAACTATGCCTTTTTTTTTTATTTCCACGCAGCACATTTCCACATGAACCTTTTAGAAAAAGTCAGCATTCAATACAGAAAAGCCAAGCCAGAAATAAATCATAATATTAAGTTACAGAGGAACAAGGCTGAATACTGAATAACTGGTACACCATGATAACACAATTTAGGACAGCAGTAAGATCCAGGTCAGCATCAGGAAGGTACCTAGGATATTCATTGCAGAGAGCTACTATGTAAATCAGAGTCAAGTAAAGAATATTTCCAGGACATTTAAACCCATCTGAAGATCAGTTAACCTTCCTAGAGTCTTACAAGTGATATTTTTCTCTGTGATTTTATACTGAGAGACACAAATCAGTGAACTCCCCACTGAAATGTAACCTCTAAGTTTGTTATTACAATAATTGAGAAGAATATGAAAAGTTAGCCATCACTGAAATGTTACAATGACCAAGGAGGGTTGGAGCTTAGGTTATTTTCAATATGGTGCATATTGTGACTTGAATTCTTGCTTTTTCCTTTGAATTTATGGAGCAACACAATTTTCTAAAGGGCAAAGATGATCTTGTCATCCAGGGTGTAAATTTTAGCTCTGGCTATTATAACTTTATTTTAGTTAGTCGGGCAGTCAGCTCAGGGGTGAGGATGGTACTTGAAGATCTGACTCAAGGTTCCTTCACCTTTCATCAGAACAAGCTTTCCAGAACAGACTATGAACTTTTAGGGTGTTGCCTTGACACACCCAACTATCTGAAGAATACCCACCCCATGACTGCCCATGTAGTAAGCAAAACTTTCCTCCTCTAGGAAATCCTTTTGGGACCCCATGGCCTCATAACATTTTATGAATTTAGCCACTTGACTTGATAGAGACCAGATAGAGACCATTGCTTTGTCATCTTTGTATCTCTACCCCCAAGCAAAGGGCTTGGAATCCTATAGAAATTTCCAAATATATGTTTCAGTGTGTTGAATTAAAAGCTCCCCAATATGACCTAGTAGTGGGGACTTTCCTTAGCATTCTACATCAAAAGGAGTCTCATATTGTGAAGGCTTTGAAGAAGAAATTGTTCTTGATGCTCATTTTATTCACACACCTGTTTTAACTTAGCTAGAGTAAAAACAATGTCTAAGAAATGCTCTTGTAGATATGTAAATGGGAAAATTTTTTGATATGACTCCAAAAGTGGAGGTTGAAGAATGACTTCAGTGTTGACACCTACATTTTATGCAAGCCAGAGCTTGGAGAGTCTCCAGTGCATGGATTTCACAGTTGTATAGTTGCACTTATTTAATAAATATGCTAAAGATCAAGCTCTAATTACTTGCTATATATGGAAGCTATCTTGAAATGAACTCATGGGGAATTTTAACTTTTCATCTTGGCAACATGTACACAAGTCATCACATATTCCCTGGGTAATTTCTATGTGTATAATGCACTACAGGGCCATTTACTTATTTATTTATGTTTTCTTATACTGTCCCCCCCCCCCCCAAATTCCAGAACTATATATTTTTTTTTACTTAGAAATAGGAAATAATCTTTTTATTTTTCCAGAAAGCACAAATTAAACAGGCCAAGTTGGGAGTCAACACATTTTGAGGATATTCTGAAGATAATTCTGTGTAATTTTCAAACAATTTACAGATCTCGTGATATAAGACACACCAATGTCCCCATCATTGTCCTCTACTAGAAGAGGGACAATCAATTCTCTTTCCCTGCATCTTGTCTTCTTAAATCCTGCTGAATGTACACAATAGCAATCCTCTTTGGGGAGATTTTATCAAGGCAGGAGAAGAGCATTGCCCATACAGTGGCATTAATAACGATTAAAGAAATGTAGGCTGCAATCTTGGAGGGAAATCTATTCTGACAAGCATCTCCCAAGAGGAATTATCATTCACTTAGAGAGTTAAAACCCTCCCTCACCACTCCATCCCACACACACAGCCTGGTTGTGAGGAATCCTCCACAAAGAAAGCCAGATAGACTGATTAGGGCTTTCTCCAAATTAATGGTGGATTCTCTGGGCTTTGCCTTTCTGATAAGCAAGGGAGGTTATAACCCAGTTCTGTCTTGCGGTAGGAAAATAAAATTGGCTTCTCAATGATGTGCATCCCCAGGGCCTTTGTGATGGATCAGCTTTCATAGATTCTTTCTTTGACCTTATTAAGGACAGACACAGCAGATAATTTTAATAATGCAGCCTTCAATATATCAAGAGTATTGCTTCCAAAGTCTGCACAGCCAAAAAGACTAATTAATGCTGTTTCTTTAAGGATGGAGCAATTTAACCAGAGCTTGGACAACAAAATACTGGCCTTAATTTTTCTTTTCTTTATCTGCGTGCCTCACGCTATGAATCGAAAACAGCACGTTTTTCCTAGCGTTTGGAACCTTAACCAACCCTCGATCGATGGAGGCCTAATGAGAACAGCTGGCTGAGCAGCCACAATAATCACCCTTTGGACAATCGATGCAGAAGGAAATGTGAAAACAGTTTGATACCAGGTATTTCTCTAATCACACCTAATCACCCCTAATCAGAGGGGCGTGGTGCGTATTCCAGAGACCTTTGATAACTAGAGGATATCGGAATCTTCTCAAATAATTGCATAATTAAGATGGATGAAGTACCTGGCCCAGTGTGTGTGAAGCAGCTGGGGCTGGAAGCCACATTTGGGTTTGAAGAGAGAAGCCTCTGTCTTTCACAATACTGAGTATTACAAATTAAGTGCCCAATTTAATTTTACCAGAAATAGAGCTTTGAAAGGGGAAGAAGTATGTTTGTTCAAAATATCAACCCACAACAGCAACTAAAGCAACAATAATAATGACAACAACAAAAACCCACGACCTCCTTTCCAACAGCCAGAATAAGAACTAGTGACTGACCAAAGTCAGTCTCAGCCACACATTCAAATTTCACACAACTAGCTGCAAATTCCTCCAAGAACCTGATATTTTTCAATTATCTTGCTATGTAGCACACTCATTGTGAAGCAACAACTCTGGCTTTCCACCAGCCTTGAGAGAAACAGAAATCAAAGTTTCACATACGTTTTGTCTGTATCCTACTCAGACAGTAGCATGAAATAGAGGCGACAGTGTTCTGCTACCAGCTCTGTGATCTTTAGCAAGTCGCTTAACCTCTCTGAGCCTCAGTTTCCCCCTGGCCAAATAAGGATGTGGTAAGTTCCTCACAGGTTTGAAATTCAGGATCAACAACAATATGAGCAGATTGCTTGTAGTTTTCAATTGAGTGTTCATTCTCTCCACAATGAGCTGCAATTAAGCACTTGGCAGGTCTGTCCCTGCTGTCTTTCCCAAGGAAGATTGAAACCAAATGAGTACCAGCTATATATGGTGAGAAAATAATCAGATGAATAGAGAAAGATCAGAACATTCTGGCTATTTCCAAATCCCTATCTACATGAGAATGTCACATCCCTGAAACAGATAATTTAGTGAACAATCTCTTTTTGTGTCCCAATGTGTTAACATTGTGCAGACTGCATCAACCCAGATAGCCCTGCTAGCTCAGGGTTTGCTCTTGCTCTTACGAGTCATGAAATAAGCATTCCATTGCTGCAGAAAGTCAGTACCATGTGAGAAACAAGCACAGAACTAAGGACTTGGAAAACACCCCTTTCCTAGCTCTTTCACTTCTGTTTGGCTTCCAAAGAGCTGGAACCAGACACTGTGCCTTGGAAGAATCAAAAGAATGGCCAAATATCTAAATATTTTAATCCAGAAATCCTTGTAGACTACTGCACATGGGGTCAATTTAAGGAGATGTCTGGGGTATGTAGCTTCAATGACAAGCGGCCAGGAGAGCATTACAGACAAACAGACCCATTTCCATGTCCTCCTACCAAGGATTCCCGTAAAATCCATCTGCCAAGTAAAGACACCTTTAAGACTGAAAAGACATCCTATGAATAATTATTCCAGGTAAACAAAAGTAAATGGGGGCTGAGTCAGACAAGTAGGAATACGGTTTCCATATGCATGTCCCATGATCTAAAGGCTCAGAGTGACCAGAAATACACTTCCCTCTTCAAAACATTTAAAGAGCCCCAAGCAAGAGTTCAAGGACCATGACTATATTATACTTTTTGTATTCCTTGACTTTGTATTTTTCCCTCCCTCCTTCCTTGACGTCTTTCTTCTTTCCCTTCCTTCCATCCTTCTTCTCTCTTCCCCTCCTTCCCTTTCTCCTATTCTCTTTCCTCTTTCTCTTCCTTTTTTCCTTCCATCAGTATGGATTTAGCATTAGTTTTTGCCAGTCCCTGTGCAGAAACTGGGTATAGAACAGAAATAGTCTCTGCATTCATGGAGCAGGTGGTCGAGGGCACATAGACACTAATAAAATAATCACACAAATATATAAACTGCAAATATCAAAGGGCTGTAAGGGGAAAATGCAGGTGCAGAGTGCTCAGGATACACACGTGCATTGCATGGTACCCAAATAAGAGCCAGCAAGTGTTCCTGGATGCTGCTGCAAATAGCAAGTCATGATCATCTTAACAAAAGCACTGCTTCTCTGCTGTTCAATGCCATGCAGACAATAGAATACTCGCTGAGAAAACTTCAACTTTCTGAAGTCGTATTCATTAATCCCAATGGTTGCATTAAAGCCTGTGTCCTTTGATCTTTAGTTAAAAATGATGCCATAACTTCCAACATTTTTATCCTCACCATGGTGGCATGGCTTGGAGACAACTGGGGTTTTCTACCCCAGAGGCAAGGAAAACAATTTCTATGTTCATAAAGTAGTTGGGGAAATAAAAATACTTGGCTTAATCCTACTGTCTGCCCCTTTTGGAAAGGAGACACCATAAATATGTGTATGTGCATGTTATTATGTTAATATTGTAAATGGGGATGAGCTGGGGATGGGGACAGGAAGAGAGAATAGGCCCCTGCTGAGCCATCGAGCAAAGGCCTCCACTGGCCCACAGGCCCTCTCACCATCAGCCTTGGCTGCTTCTCATTTTTTTTTTTTTTATCTTATCTCTATATCATGCCTTAAAGTTCATTAAGGCTTCAGTAGTTGGGATTGCACGATTTGAAATCTGACTATTTCTGACTTGCACTCTGCTTCTAAGTTTTCCATGAACTCAATTTTTCTAAGTAAATTAATATTGTGAAATAAATTGCTGGGGGATTTATTTAAGCAATTTTCATAAATGATTTCCAAGCATGTTATCACAACCACATTACCAGTTTACAAGCAGCTTTGGAAATTAGAAATCATCATTTCATATCTCCTAAAAACAGGTCTCCTACACTTGAAAAATACTTTGCTTAAATTTCCCTATAAACTTAGGTGATAAATCTGAAGTTTAAAATTTTAATATTCAGCACTAACATTATTATCTTATTGTAACTTGCAATGTATTGGACATGAATGGTTAATGCAGGGTTCTAATCTGCTGTTGCCATGGAGATTTTGAATAATGTCTGGGGGAAATGTCATGGTGCTCATGTTGTTGCACAGTGAGGGGACTCATTTTTTTAACCAGAACTTCAAAAGGAAAGTCTGAAAAATGGGGTTGCGCCTAACACCTCAAACCTCAAACAACACAATTCAGAGACTATATTCACCAAGAAGACCCAGATTAAAAAAAAAAAAAAAAAAGTTGCAATATTCCACAGCTGAACAGCAAGCAATTTTCCAAGACCATAGGAAGGCAGAAATCCTTTACCAACATCAACCAATAGGAGCTCAATATTTATGGGCTTTATTTTGAGTAAGTTTTTAAACATAGACAATTCCTTAATAATAGAGCTTTTGAATTAAGAGCAAGATGGATTAGCATTAACTCTCAGAGACAAGAATACTACAGAGCACCCAGAAGAAAGTAAAGCCTGGATTCAAACTGGCCCATACCACTTAGGACCTCACTGGTTCCTTATGTGAATGAACTGAGGACCAATTTCAGGACTTTGGGCCTTATTGTGATGATATACATTACATTAGTCATACCTCCCCCTGAAAAGAATCTTTTTAGTGTCTCCATGCATCAAAAAAGAGAAATTCCTTTGGTCTTGGTTTAATTGAACTAGACAACCATATGTTGACATTACAGGAAGAATTTTCTGGTCTTTAGATGGGAAAAAAAATAGGTAAGAAGATGCTTGACATACTCCATTTTTGCTGACCTACATTCTACTTGGTTGTGCAATAGTTTGTCTTTGTTTTTGTTTGTTTATGTTTCTGTTTCTGTTTTTGTTTTGGTACACAGATGCTTCCCACATGATAAACACATCCTTTGGCACTGAGCTATGCCCCCAGCCCTGTGAAAAATCATGGTTGTATTATGTTCAATAATTTTCACAAAGCCACTTGAAGATACAGTAATAATAGAAGTTTGATTTATATTTTTGTAAACCCTTTGTGTAAGTTTTATAATGTTTCTATTCGAATAGTAAATGTTATGAATAACTAAGGATAGTTGGGATGCATGTTGAAATGTGCTGAATGCTGAGGCAGTTGATTAAATAAAACTAAGAGATTATTGCTCTATACTAAAAAATTTTAGAAAACAAGATTACATCTTATTTTACCTTGCATATTCAGGGTGTAGTTAAGCTTCTAGAACATAGTAGACAGTGAATAACTATATGTTGAATTAACAAATGAGTGAAGTTTTAAATGAACACAGTTATGTACTTTGTATTCCCTTAAATGTACCAGTCAATTTGAAGTGGACACAAAGTACCCTCCCCCCCAGCAAAGACCCCCCTTCCATGATTAAGCTTCTCTTCTAGTCAACAAGATCTTTACAAAGGGTGTCAACAGAATTTCACAGGAGTTCTGCAGAGAGCTCAGTGTGGTTCAAAGCATCCTCTTTGTTGTAAAAGCCAGGTTTCTTTTTCTTGTAAAAGCAAGGTCTGCAATCATGCTTATTGCTGTGCAAAAGATGCTATCTCTGTTTTCCCTGGTAAAAATTTGTGAAACTTCTGTCTAGTCTAAGAATATGGGACAAAGAGTAACTATTAGGTGCCCACTCACAGTCATGTAACCACCCAACTGAGTATAAATATAAGAGTCACTTATTTTGAGGAAATAAATCCTAGAGTCCCCCATTCAGCAGGAAACCTGCAGGTCCTGTTCTTATCTGTCTCACAACGGATCTTGGTCCCATGGTTTGTCGAATACTGATGGTCTCCATCTACAGGTTAAAACCATTGACCACATGAATGGACTCATTACCATGATTGCAATTTTTGCATGCTATATTTATATCCTTTTCTGTTCAATTTAATAGACTACCTTGAATCCTTATTTAATGAGATTTTTCTCTAAGCAATGTAGTAGCAACAGCTAATTTCTCAGCAGACTAAAAATCACTAGGAATGTTTTTTGTTTTGTTTAGTTCTATTCTAGGTAGAGACGCTGGAAATGACTAGAGATCTGGATAGGACACACAGTCAGTGGGTTTTTTAGGGAATGAGGGGGCACATAGAAAAATAAAATATGATGCCTGACTTCAAAAGATTTGCTAATGGTTAGGTGTCTCACATAGACACCAACATATTAAGAAAGCAATAAATCTTCCACCAAGACAGAAACACCAGCAGTAAATATTATAGAAACTTCAGAAGATGCAGAGGCAAACATGGGCTATGCTGGTCACTAATATCATCAGTGAAGATAGGGCACTCAAAGGACTTAAAGGAAAATAAAAATTTTGAAAGCACAGAGAAAGAGGGTGTAATGGAGAACCATGTAAGCTGAAGAGCTAAAAGAGAAGGGAATGAGGCATGATTTGCGGTACAGTAAATATCAGTGAAAAATATTAGTGGGTTTGTACACTGATGGGGGGGGGGATTGTAAATTAGTACAACCACTATGGAAATTAGTATGCAGGTTTCTCAAAAGTCTAGGAATGGAATCACCATATGATCCAGCTATCCTACTCTTAGGTATTTATCCTAAAGAAATAAAGTCAGCATATTACAGTGATACATGCATACCCATGTTTATAGCAGAACAATTCACAGTAGTCAAACTATGGAACCAGCCTAGGTATCCATCAATGGATAGTTGGATAAAGAGAGTATAGTGTGCACACACACATGCACACACACAGTGGAATTTAATTCAGCCAGAAATAGTGAAATAATATCATTCACAGGAAAATGGATGGAACTTATGCTAAGTAAAATAAGCTAAATCAGAAAGTCAAGGGTTGTATATTTTCTCTAAGCTAGAGAAAGTAAAGGGGAAAAAAGTGTGGGAAGGAATCTCATGAAAATAGAAATGAGACCAGTAGGGTAGAGGAAAGAAACTAGGGAGAGGGAGATAACAAAAAAGAAAGCAATAACAGATGTGAATTCATGAAAACAAAAACTTATGTATGATAAAAAGCATTACTGCCAAAGTCAAAAGAAATGACAACCTAAAAAATGAAACTGACTTTGTAGAGCTTAGATAATTAGATACAGTTCCTAGAAATCTAAAAGAGAAAGACTAGTAACGCTAGAGAAAGGGTCAGAGTAAAAAACAACAAACAGACAAAATACAGGTTTTCCTCCAACAAAGGAAAAGACTTTCAACATCCCACATACACTAAAAGAAATGCAAATGAAAACTGCTATTTCTCACCCAAAGCTTCACTACACATTCTATGGTTGAGGTACTAGAATCCACACTGTTGTGCATGGTGTTAGGCCACTAGTAGAGAGCATAATGGTACCATTTCTGAAGCAGAAAATGTAGCAATGCCTGTACAAATGGCAAGTGGATTTATTCTTTTGCTCTGAGATTTCACTTCTAAGGCCCTATCCCACACACATTTATCTGCACAAGTGTTAGATGGTATTGATACATGGCTGTTCCTTGTAAAAAAAAAAAAAAGACATATTGAAAAGAATCCCTACAATGTCCTCAATAAGTCCTCTGCAGAAGAAAAAAAAATAACAGGAACAATAATATTCATGTTCTGGGGCTGGGAATATAGCTCAGTGGGTAGAGTGCTTGCCTCACATGCAGAAGGCCCTGGGTTCAATCCCCAGCACCACAAAAATAATAATAATGATAATAATAATAATAATAATAATAATATTCATGTTCTGATGTGGAAGGATCACAATAAATATTGTAAAATAACAAAAAGTAAGATATGGAATGGTATATGTATTACAGGTGAAAAAGAAAGACTAGACTGATAAAACTGATCATTAAATGGTTACATGAAATTGAAGAAGAAGTGATGGAAGCAAGGATTTTATGTTCACACATTTTGAATTATTTTGACATTTGAATAATGTAAATATATTAATTTCCAAGAAATTATATTAAGAAAAATTTTCCAAGTTGAAAAAAATTACAAATTAAAACAAATGAACCAGAGAAAGTATTCCACTCAAAGGACTCAAAAGTCCAGGATTTTGATTGTGAATTTGTAGTGTGAAAAATTCTAAGGCCCCCCTCCCCCTACACACATTAAAAACTCCCACAGTAATTATATTACTTATTGTTAATTTGATGTTGGGGTTTTAAAACTTTTTAAAATATGCATTAAAACAGTCATTTTAATGATGTCAATGTTAGTGATGCTCTAAACGACTTAGCAAGACCCTGTCTCAAAATAAAATATAAAAAAAGGGCTGGGGATGTGACTCAGTGGTTAAGCTACCCTTGGTTTAATCCCCAGTACAAAAACAAGAAAAGAAAGAAAAGAAACCCTAATTAAATTAACTGTTTCCTGTAAAGATTATCAATCAATATCAAAACCACAGGTGAATGGTTTGTATGGCAATTCATTCATAAAGTGCAAAGTAGTACTGCACAGATTATGTGCTAGTCCCAAGAGAAAAAAACTATTCTACAATGGAGGAATTGAATTGTCATTACTTTAATCCAGGAACTAGTGCTAGTATCACTAATGATGGATCAACCAAATATTATGTCTTCTTGTGCTACAATACTATTTATCTAAAAATCCCCCATCATCAGCCATAAATGTTTAATTTTAATCCATCAAATCTTTGATATAATTTCTAGTATAGGGGACATTCACGAAGTAAAAGAAACATATGGACTAACTATATGACAAATGACTTAATCACATTCTGCAAGCCAGACAAATGCGGAATATATTCTACAGGACAACCGACCTGTTCTTGTAAACAAGTCACTGTCATTGAAAAAAAAAGAAAAGAAAAAATACGTGTGTGTGGAAGGTGCTTTGTTAGAATAGAAAAGATTAGGGACAAAGGCATGCTGGTAATGTTTCCCAAGCTGTTTGGAGTGGTGGGGAGGACCTGATTTGCAGTCCTTGCTCGTTCTCATGTTGTAAATATTTCCATGGGGACAGTTTCAAGCCAGTTGTGACATCAACTATCTTGTATAATCCCTGAAAACTTAACAGTTAGGTCTTGTCCATGGTACAAACCAGCTGTATCACATCAATGCTTAGGTGACCAGTTCTGTCACCAACCTGGCTCAGTGTGGTCTTGAACTAATACTGGAGAAACTCACTGTAAGTCTTTTGAATGTTTTGAATGTTATTTGATGAACATACCATTTAATAAAATGGAAGGGTAGACATTATCACTGGGAAAAAAAAAACAAACCTTATAATCAGTATGGCCTCATTTTGGTATAAAATGTGGTAGATATACCCAGGTGGATATGCAGCAAGATGCTAACAGTGGTGAGTTCTAGATGATTAGAATGTGCTGTTTTGGGTTTGTTATTTTTCTAATATTCCACAGTTCTCTTCCACTGGTCTTGTAACATTTGGTTTTGAATTTACAGGAATTTTTTTTAAAAGAAATGCAGACATTTTGGAGCAGGGATGTACAATAATAGATGGTATTTGAGGGAAGAATCAAAGTGTCTGCCTTATCCATGGAGGAGATGATTTTGACCTCAGGGACCTGTTTGGGATCCTTAAAATAATTGTCTTCACTTGTACAAGTTTTCATATAAAACATAAACATACAGGTTGTGAGATTTTCCTGCTTCTCTATAGTTTTCTATGGGTGTAACAGCCCCATTCATTGTGAGCTTTCTCTTTCCCACTATGACAGCACCTTTTTATTTGTTTATTCTCTCAGTCACTCGTTCCTTCACTTCACAAACTATTCTTGCTCTCACACTCCTTGTCAGGCTGGGTGTGGGAATACAGATGCACACTCCTAGCTCTCAGCAGTTCACGTGGGATTCCACACTTTCTTCTAACTCTTCCCCATAAGGGTCACCACTCACACTCTTGCGTTTCTGTTGCAAAGTTCACCACAGGACTACTTACATACTAGGCATTCATAAAATAATTACTGTCAAGATGACAAGACTCTAGTTTTGAAACAACTTTCTGAGATATATAATACATACCAACCAGTAAAAACCACTGTCTGGTTATCTTTAAATGTTTTTAAGTAGGTACTTTCCTAAGTAAAAAGAAAAAAACTCACCATCTCTCATTTCTTTATATATGAATTATTTATATGTACCACCACATTAACATCTAACAATGAATTCCACTGCTATGTATAATTATAATGTACCAATAAACATTTTTAAAATAAAATAGAAAGTTGATTCCCTGACCTTAAATAAATGTGTAAAAAATTTATAAATGAAATAAAATTGAAATCTAAATTTAAATAAATTGAAATCTAAAATTGACATCTAAATTTTTCTTATGCTTAGGCAATAAATTATTTTATTTCCTAGAAAATACTAAACTACCTTTCTTTAGGTCCCTTTTTTCTCCTTGCTTTCCTTCAAAATCCACATAGACAAGTATAAAACTCTTACAAGTAGAAAAGAAGGATATGGGAATCACCACCACACTGGGTTAAAAGCAATTCTTCCAGCCCTCCTGCCCCACCCCCTACATCTGGGGGAAATGTCATTTGATGGAAGCCCTGCTCATATATTTCCCACTCATGCAGACACAAAAATGCCCCATATCTCTTCAATCTGGAATGTAATCCATGTAAATATGGCTTTCTTAACCACTGCATAAAAAAATACTAGCTATGATATACAGCTTCCAAATAACTCCAGATGTGCTCTCTTCATATTGCCAGAGGAAAAAAATAACTTTGAGCTAGTGTCATTTCAGCAGAGCTAACTCAGTGATTTTCATCTGGATGAAATAAGGAAGAACTATCAGGACTTGTCTATTACCCATGCAGGTGAGATAGGAATAGAAACATCCGCTCTGTCAAATTGAACAGCCTCATGCTTTAGCACTCTTAGACTTGGTTTAACATCAAGATGTCTCAGGCTTTAAATGAAATGTCAAATATAATTTGGCTCTGGATTCCCAAGATATATGATTGCCCTTGGAGAAAACTTGATAACTCAGCGTTCTTGTGTCAAATGTGTATCTACCTGATAGGGCACTTTATAAAGTTGGTCCCCCCTTGCTCTTCCTCCACCACATAAAAATGCTCAGTTAGCCTGATGAGCAGGCCTCCAACTCTGCCCTAATGGGCATGAGACTCCATAAAGAAAACTTTTATGTCCAGGAAGCAAAGGCTACTGTTCAGAGATGGCTTTGGGAACCTAATTTGTACAGAATATGACAATATTAGAATGCAGAATCTTTAAAAGTCTTTGGACACAGTTGGCCACATGCATGACAATATCACACATATTTCCTTCCTGTCAGCGTCCTTTTTCTTAGATGTTCCTCATTATCACTGTCTCTAGCTTGGCATTAAT
Source organism: Tamias sibiricus (assembly GCA_025594165.1). NCBI lineage: Eukaryota > Metazoa > Chordata > Mammalia > Rodentia > Sciuridae > Tamias > Tamias sibiricus. Next base: position 41,370,739 of record CM046671.1, read on the forward strand.
TTTCTCCATTTGTGGGAGAGTCAGGCTCTGTCCCAAAATCCAACTGAATTTAAAAAAGCAAAGACAAAAGAAAAAAATACATAGCAGCCTGCTTCTTTCAAGCAAAAAGAAACTCACAGCCTAAACTTAGAAGGACTGATGAGCTGGTGTTTGCAAATCGGTGGTGGGATGGTAGAGACAGAGCAGTGAGCATGACCAAAAGATACACAATCTGGTCCAAAATGATTTCTGAAAACTAACATAGTATGTAAAGAAATCTGACAGCCTTGAGTATACTTCAACATTTTAGTAGAGTCTGATCTGTAGCAAAGGGCCTTTCTCTCATTGACACATTGCAGTACCAGAAATCCTAAACTACAGCCAGTATGCTGAATACAAATAAGTCCATGAAATGTGTCTCTGGAGAGCCATAAGCCATCCTGTCATGAAACACCAATGCATCCTTATTGAGCACTTAATATGAGCTTAGCAGTTTAGAGCCATCATCTCCAATGCTCAGAACACCAAAGGAAGAAGTTAGGGGTTGAATTGTGCCCTTACTCCCTAAAGATATTTTAAAGTCTTAAACCCTAATATATCAGAATGTGACCTTATCAGAAAATATAGAGGTTCCAAGTTATAGAGGTCATCGAATCAAAATGAAGCCATTAGGGTGGGTTCTAATTCAATGACTAACTTCCTTATAAAAAGGGTAAATTTGGAGCTAGAGACAGACACCACAGGGAGAATCCTTGGTGGACAGAGGATTGGAGCAATGCATCTGCAAGCCAAGGAATGCCTGAGGCTATCAGAAACTCAGAGAGAGAGGCATGTTGCAGATTCCTCCCTAATGACTAGAAAGAGAGCTTGACTCTTCCAGTACTTAATTTTAGATGTTTATACTCTAGAACAGTGAGATACTGAATTTTTTTGTTCTAAGCACCAACTTTGTACTACTTTGTTATTGAAGTACTAGGAAACTAACACAGAAGAAGGAATTACCATAGCTGTGTTACAGATATGGAAACTGAGGTAGAGCTCAAATTCAGCTATGATTTCAGAGCTCATACACATGCAACTGTAGCAATTATTTCAAAACTGGCTTCCATGGGCTCTGGTATTCCATGAACATGTGCTTAAATGTTTCAAGCATTCAATCGTTTTTTTAAAAATTTTCCATTTGCATTTGAATGATACTTGAAATGATGCACTTACATGAATTTAATGGCCATCTAATAATCCAACACTAGACCACAATTTCCACATCCAAGCTCATGTTTGTGTTGGCAATAGAACTGGCACCAATTAGTACTACTTTAATTGTCCCTAAATAATGAAAAAAGAGTATAGTATGTTTGTTATGTAAATAATGACTTTGGCAAAATATGAAATCCAAATAGCATCACAGCTGGTTGCATAAAAAGAGGTCACAGTAACTAAAACAGAAAAGACCTGGGGTGGATTGAATCACCATCAGACAGCTTATAACTATAGACCCATGCTGACCTCAAAAGAGCCATGCATAGAAGACAAAGTCATAGTGATGTCAGTAATGATGATTTTCCTTCAAATACCATTATCAACATAAGTAATATTGCTAAAATAGATTTTATTAGGTTACATATTTATATTTAACTAATAACTATCATGTTAGCCATTGAGTTAAGATCTAGAAGGATTGAAGTTATATCTACTCTTAGATCTATATATGGGGTAGGAGAATTGATTGAGATGTTAGTTGCATTTTTGTGGGCTATGTTACCTACCACTTCCATTGCAATAGGTAGTTGGTAGCCTCACTTTTTTCCATTGTAGTAGGTAGTCAGGTACATGGATTTTCTCCCAATACAAGCATTTGCAGGGCCACAACAAAAAGTACTCGTGGAACATGTCACACAGGACCTTTTGTGCATGCTTCACTATTGAGATATGCTGAATTCACCAGAAGGGCAGGAAGGAGGCAAAGGCCCTCAGTAGGAAGAGAAGAAGAAGTCGAGAAAGTGATGGTGGATTTACCAAATCTTGAAGGAGATGAAGATCTGAGGGTCTGTCATGGGATAGAAGTTCATGTCCTGCTTCCCCTCCAGACAAGGTTTGAAAAGATGGGGTAAATTCCTATACAGCACATCTTGGGGAGCTGGGTGCCAGAGATCTAGAGGGAGTACATAGTGAACTTTTAATTTACTAGGAGACTTGAACAAGGCCATTGATAATTGGTGCAGCCAGTAGCTTACATGCTCTGTTACAACCTAAGAGCCCCTCCAGAGACCTTTGCACAACCTTGAGTAAATGTGTTAGCTGAGATGCAGTGAACCCTAATGAGGACGAGATTAAATATCTTGCCAGCCTCACAATAAGATGAAGGCAAAAAGTCTTGTTCAGTCTCAGTGAAAGTCTACACACTAATGCTGCATATCTGGGACATTCAGATGATCTGTAGATTATATAGCTAATATTATAATATAAAATTATCTACCTCAATACTTTGAATCTGAAATAATTTTTTCTTTGAAAAGAAGCTTGAACTTTACTTGGATCCAAATGTTTGTCATTAAAAGGAGTTGTTTCCTTTGGGTAGCAAGTAACACCTTAGCATGGGTTAATCTACCTGCCAGCTAGATGTCACCTTGGAATTGGAGGAGCAGAGCCCTGAAGGATGGGGCAAGAGCATTTATAGACTCAAATAACTCAGGAAATGAGAAAAAAAAGTCTCAAGTAGTTTGTGATTAATTGTCAAATGAGTTGCACAAACAGTAATTGCTTGACAATCAGAACATCCTGCATTTTCTAAGGTTGGAGTTTTATAGACTGTTCTCATACATCTTCATTCAGCCTTACCAAGGTGGTCAAAAATAGACTATGGTCATATGAACCTGTCCCACCACCAAATAAATACTTTTCCACCAGGTTTTGTCACCCTTTTAGAAAGAAATATAGGAGGTGATGAGGTTTGGGTGTGCAATACAACTGAGTTCACTAAAGAAGATGTAAAGGGTAAATTTTTGAAAGAAAATGGGATTACCCAGGAACCTGGACAAATTTCACCCTACTGTAGCCCTGAGTTCCACACAGACAGTTCATCACCAGGCTTCTAGAAATGATGGGACTCTATTACAGTTCTCCCTGCTTCCCTTCCTAGGCCCTTCTTCTAACTAGAGATTGACATTATCTTATTCTCCCCTTCCCTGCTCTGGATGCAGTGGCCTCTGCTGTCTTGCCTTCCTTCTCCTTTAGCACAGCCCTCACTGGCCCCTGTGCTGTGTCTTGAGTTCACAACGCCTTTGTTTTCAAGCTTCATGCTCCCTTCCTTGTGAACCCCCTTTTGTCCTTCTAGCACTCACCCCTCCACCTGCCTGAGGCCTTCCTCCTTTCTCTCCCATTAAACTTCCTCAATGCATGGCTCCATTTAGTAATTATCAGCATGGTCCATAATTGTACTTAAATTCTTATTCTAGAATATGGGCTAAAAACTGAGGACAATAAAGTACTCATAGGTTCTGAAGAGACACTGAAAGCCACTACACCCTTCAGGCTATGTGAAAGAACATGAGAAATGAAAAGGAGGCTCAGAGAGGAAACAGGAAGCATTCAGCTTTTCTTAAGAGACTGTGAGAAGGCCTTAAAGAAAATCCTTTAGAGATTCTGGGGATGGCTGCAAGAAGGGGAGGCTGGAAGTCCACTCCCCATTGGGATGTTTGCTGTACCCCTGAATTACAGCCTCACCAAGCAGGAATTCAAATGAAGCACAGAACCATAAGTGCCATCTTGGCAGAAACGGAGTTTGGGAGCATGCATGGACAGTGAGGATGGGACCTGCTTCCCACCTGGAGGACTCTAGGGGACAGGGCTGTCCAAAGCAGCCCAAGAGGACAGGGAGGGGACTGCAAGCAGCAGGAAGGCAGTGTTGGGCTTGAGAAGAGCATGGGAATTCCCTTTGCTACAGGTAGAGGATGACTGAGCTCAGGGTAACTTTATGGGATTCTGCCCAAGTCTTTCATTGACCTCAGAGGAGCAGGGACTAAAAAGAGGTTGAAGAAGTCATTTTGAAAATGTGGCATCTGCATCAAAAAACTTCATTTCAGAAATCCCCACATTGGTGGTGGAGTGGTGGTGCTGACCAGGAAGACCTGTGAAAGCTTTTAATAATGTGCCTCCTATGGCACCTGGGATTGATAAGGCCAAGGACACAGATGCCTGCCTCAAACCATTAGCCATACAAGACCTTGCTTCCCTTGCCCTTCCAGTGTCTAATCCCAGATCTCAGACCTCAGGTCTTCCCCTCCTCCCACACCCAGACCTTGGAGAAACACGGAGCAAGAGAGGGAAAATGTAAAGAATGAAAAGAGATCATACTGGTCCCCACACTAATCTCCCCAGCACAAGGTAAGCCTTCCCTGAAGGAAGGAAGGAAGCTTCAAATTAATTGTGAGTTTAAACTTGAAAAAAAAAAAAAAGACATAGTTGTATCTTTATGACAATACAGAATCCTTTCCATGTATTGTCACAAAGGGGTAAAAAAGGATTAGACAGCTATGGAATCTTCCCAAGATACCATCAAGGGGCAAGGTAGAGGAATGAGATGAGATAAACATGCTGAAGGAAATGCAAGAAAAAAAAATAAAGCTATTTTCTGTTTATACACTACAAATCTCAACCCAAGTAATTGATTCATTTTTCTATATGTGTATGTATGTGTGTGTGTAAATACACAAATGTATCATTTAATCTGTAGCTTTTTAAGGAAAGAGTCATATTGGTTCATTTTAATGTCCCCAGCCCTAGTGTTTGCTTGCAGGGAGATGAAGATGAAGGACTCCCTGGAGCATCCAAAGTGTCAGACTGTTAGGTGCAGCAAGCCTAGGCCCACATTCTGCTCTTTCTCTCCACAGCCATCACTTCTGATCAACGCTGAACCCAAGTAGAATTCTAAGAGGGCCCAGAGTCATCACACAAATTTCTTTCTGTTAGTCAGCTTTGTGTCCCTATGACAAAATGCCTGAGATAATCAACTTAAAAGGAAGAAAGATTTATTTTGGTTCATGGTTTCAGAGGTTTCCATTGTTTCAGTCCATGGTCACGTGGCCCCATTGTTTTGGGCCAGTGACGAGGCAGAACATCATGGCAGGGAGCATGAGGTGAAGCAACGCTGTTCATTTCCTGGCAATCAGGAAACAGAGAGAGAGAGATGAAGAAAGATTGAGGTCCCAATATTTCCAATAAAGGCACAACCCAATGACCTTACTTCCATTTACCAGGCCCTACCTCCTAAGACGGAACCATCCCTAAATAGCACCACAGGCTGGCATCCTCACTTTTAGCATACAGTCTTTGGAATATATTTAAAATCCAAATTGTAAAATCTTTCCTCCTCCCAATTCTACTGTCTTCCAAAGGCTTACAGAGAGGGGTAAGATAGCTTATGGCCAGGAATATGCCCTCATGTTTTACTCACCCCCTTGTCTGAGGGTTTCCACTTACCAACTATGCCTGAAGGATAACTGCATTCTGCATTCAATATAAAAATGGACTCTCCAAAGTCATCTTTTACAAAAATGACTTCTTCACACACCCAGGCCTGTGTGAGATTCCAGCAGTAAAAGAAATTCCTAAAGAAAAACTTGACCTTGGAAGAGAAGAAGAGGATGCAGCTTTGGAGAATTTTTCTGGATAAACTGCTTAGAGGGTTCATTCTCATTATCTATTACTATGTAACAAAATACCCCCAGATGTAGTAGCTTAAAATGACTATTTTATTTTATTTTACTTACACATTTGTGAGTCAAGAATTTAGGGAAGACTGAAATGGGCAGTTGAACTCTTAACCATGAAACATCAGCAGGGCTGGCTGAGGGAGCTGGGGCAGCTGAGGCAGGACTCACATTCCATATGGGTAGATTTAATTATTTTTCTGAAGTCTGGACTAAAATACCTGGCAATTGATTCTAGCTGATGGCTGGGAGCCCAGCTGTGGCTGTCAGCTGGAGAACTGACACTTGGTCTCTCCATGTGGCTTGGGCTTCTCACAGCAGGTGGCCAAGAGCCAGAGGAAGCATCCCAAGAGCAAGTGTACCAGAAGGACCAGGCAGACGCTCTAAAGCTTCTAATGCTAATCTCAGAGAAGTCAGAACATCATTTCTGCCAAATTCTATTGGTCAAGCAAGTCACTAGGGGAGATGGACTTTTTTTTCCATCTCTCAATAATAAAAAGAGCAAAGTCTCCCTTGCTTTAATTCTACCACTGGAAAGTTGAGATTCCATAGGCAGGGAGCATTCACTACCTGCAGGAGCCCTGTTTGGGGAGATAGCTAAGATTGCGGTTGACTATTGGGCCATAGACATTTTTGGGCATTTCTGCCTTCCGTAGTCTCACGGGATCTCGAGAGATTTGAACGGTGACTCAGCAGATCGAGCTAGCGCCATTGCTGCTCGGGCGCATGGGAAGAGACCAGAGAGAGAAAAGACAGGGTTATCGCTATTGTATAGATATATTGTAGTTTCTTGTAAGATTAAAGAATATTTTCGTCTCCATCCTGTCTCTGGACTCCTTCCCGCGGCGCTGCCATTCCAGGCTGCAATCCCTTTCCGGCGACAACAGTTGGTGGCCTGTACGGGGAATTCAGCACGGCAGGTAAGAACTGAGAAACCTCGCAGGAGTCTCTAGTCAGAGCGGTTAAAATGGGTTCGAAAGTAACTAAGACCCAAGTGTACGAGGCTCTTGATGAATTCTTTGATATAGATGAGTCTGTCGTTAGCGAGGAGGATTTAGAAAACAGTGAAGGCGATCATGAAAGCGTAGATTCTGCTGAGTCAACTAAGACCAGTAAGGAGAGTATTAGAAGCGTCCCCAAAATGACAAAGATCCGAGCTGCTAAAGCTATTCAAGATTTATTAGAGATACTTCAAGGATACATGGTCTCAATTGAACCTGGAACTCAGGATGTTACTGAGTCAGTTAGGACCAATGAGAGTAGTAGTAGTGAGGAGGAATTAACTAAAGGTGATTTTGAGAAAATGAACAAAAGGAAATTAAGGAAGACCAAGATAAGGGATCATCAAGTGGAGGAACTTGTGTCCTCTACTCCCCCATGGGTGAAATCGATTACAGAAAATATGAAGAGTATCACTAGGCGTTTGCATACCCTAGAAACAGAAATAAAAAGTCTTTCTGAGCGCTTATGTGCTCTCGAGGGTAACTCACAGATACGTTGGGAACTGCCAGTATTTGAATATGAAAATGGACGGAGGGACCACCAGCCAGTAGATTTCAAAACAATAAAAAATCTCAAAGAGGCAGTAATGACTTATGGACCCCAAGCTCCTTTCACGTTGAGTATACTGGAGTCCCTTAACACCTTTAGCTTAACCCCCGCAGACTGGAAACGTTTATGTAAAGCAACATTAAGTGGGGGACAATACTTGGTTTGGCGATCGCAATTTCAAGAACTTTGTATAGAAACAGCTAAAAGAAATGCAGATGCGGGGTTTGGAGACCATAATATAGAAATGCTCACAGGAGAAGGGCAATTTGCAGATGTACAGGATCAAAAATATTATACCCCAGGAGTATATGCTCAGATAAACGCAGCTGCCTTAAAGGCATGGAAAACTGTACAAGGACCTGGGGATCTACAAGGTAGTTTGTCCAAAGTAATTCAAGGACCTAATGAACCATATGCTGAATTTGCTGATCGACTTTTGAGAACTGCAGGTAGAGTTTTTGGAGACATTGATCAAGTTATGCCATTAGTTATTCAATTAGCGTACGAAAATGCTAATAAGTATTGCCAGGAAGCCATCAGGCCATGGAAAAATAAAAAGGATCTTTCCATATATATACAATTATGTAAAGATATAAATGATGCCTTTGTCACAGGGAATATGATTGCAGCAGCTGTGAGAGATGCTGCCCCTCAAAATTTTACAAGAGCTCAACATAGACATTATAATCAATCAGGATATTCTAGGCAAAATTATCATAATCAATCAGGCTATTCTAGGCAAAATCCCAAAAGAGAAATAAGACCAAATTCATACCGTGCTCCAGGTTGCTGCCCCAGGTGTAAGAAAGGAAATCATTGGGCCAATAAATGCTATTCAAAATTTGACATCCATGGAAATCCTTTGTTCAGGAATTCAAAAAACGGGGCAAGGGGCCCAATGCCCCGGGGCCCACAAATGTACGAGGCATTGGAGGAGGAGTATCCTCAAGCATCCACTCAGATGCTTCCCCGACACAATCCCTATTACCCATCCACTCCCTCGCCAGAGGAACAGGAGGAAATGCAGGATTAGACCTCTGTTCCACCGCCCGAATAGTGTTAACACCTGAAATGGGGGTTCAACTGATTCCCACAGGAGTCAGGGGACCTCTTCCCTCAGGGACTGTAGGACTTATTATCGGGCGAAGTCCTGAGAGCTTATTAGGTTTGCAAGTGACCCCAGGCGTAATAAACTCAGACTATAAAGGGGAAATAAAAATAATGCTTAGCTCACCCCAAAGTATAAGTTCTATTAATCAGGGAGATAGAATTGCTCAGCTGCTCCTCCTTCCAAATTTACATAAGTCATTTAAAATGAATATGCCTCTAAATAGGAACAATAGAGGATTTTGTTCCACTGATTCGAAACCCATGGTTTGCTGGGTTCGGGACTGTACAAGGAGGCCTATGTGTAAAATAAGAATCCAAGGAATAGAAATGGAGGGTCTTATAGATACTGGAGCTGATTCTTCCATCATTAATTTACGTCAATGGCCCAAACACTGGCCTCTGCAAAAAGCTTCAACCAGTTTAAGAGGCTTGGGATATAATAACCTCCCAGAAAAAAGTGCGGTAATTTTAAAATGGGAGGATGATGAAGGACATAAAGGCACGTTTCAGCCTTATGTTTTACCTAATCTACCGGTTACTTTATGGGGAAGAGATATTTTACAACAAATGGGAGTACACCTTGCAACCAAACCTGCAGGTGTTAAATGTAAAAAATCTACAGAGTAATCTTAACCCTATAAGAAATCATCAAAAAGTACAGGGTAAGCTTAACCCTAAAAGAAATCATTATCATATAGGAAAAAGACATTTTTCTTCGGGGCCACTGAGAAAATAATTTTGAAAATACCATGGCTTTCTGATAAGCCAGTGTGGGTCCCTCAGTGGCCCCTATCTAAAGAGAAATTACAAGCGGCCCACCTACTAGTTCAGGAACAATTAGAAGCAGGACATATAGAACCTTCCACCTCTCCCTGGAATTCCCCCATATTTGTGATCAAGAAAAAAATCAGGAAAATGGCAATTATTACATGATCTTAGACAAATTAATAAAACCATGCAAGTCATGGGCCCTACTCAACCTGGACTTCCAAATCCTATAGCTATTCCAAAAAATTTCCATGTTATTAGTCTTGATATAAAGGATTGCTTCTTTTCTATTCCCTACATCCTCTGGATGCCCCCAGGTTTGCCTTTTCAGTTCCTTCTATTAACAATAATGGCCCTGATCAGAGATATCAATGGAAGGTTTTGCCACAGGGAATGGCTAATAGCCCCACCATATGCCAAATATATGTGGACAAGGCCATCCAACCCATTAAAAATAAATATCCAAACCTCATGTGTCTACATTACATGGATGATATTTTACTGGCCCACCCTAATCAAAAAATCTTATTTAATATATTCAGTGACGTTGTAGAAAATTTAAAAAAATAGGGATTATATATAGCAGAAAATAAAGTTCAAACCAGATCTCCCATATTATATTTAGGATTTAAAATCATGGATACTTTTGTTGGACCCCAAAAAATTTTAATAAATAAAGAACATTTAACCACCCTCAATGATTTCCAAAAACTACTGGGAGACATTAATTGGCTTTGCCCTACACTAAACCTCACTACTGGCCAATTAAAACCTTTATTTGATATCCTTTGAGGGGACCCTGATCCATCCTCACCGCGAACCTTGACTCCTGATGCTAGGAAAGCTTTAAAGGTAGTAGAAAAAGCCATCGAAGGAGCTCATTGTGACAGATTTGATTTAACTCAACCGCTGATATTGATTATTATTTCTTCACAATATACACCCACAGGAGTATTTTGGCAACAAGGGCCTTTATTATGGATACATTTGCCTGTCTCTCCTAAAAGCATAATTGAGTCTTATACCTCCATGGTGGCTAAACTTATTCTTCAAGGACTTAAAACTTCTACTAAAATATTTGGCATTCACCCTGCTACTATTATTACTCCCTATTCATCGTCACAGATTGAATATTTATGCTTCAACGATAATGACTGGGCTATAGCTAGATGCTCTACCTCTGCAAATTTTGATAATCACCTTCCTAAGTCTCCTATATTATCTTTTTGTATTAATCATCCTATTATATTTCCACAGGTAATAAAAAATCAACCTATTCCTAAGGCATTTAATGTATTTACAGATGTGTCCTCAAATGGTACTGCTGCAGTAGTCACTACAAAAGAAAATATGACTTACATAACTGCACACAAATCAGCTCAACTAGTGGAATTGGAAGCTGTGGTAAAAGCTCTGGAAAATTTTAGAGACCAGCCCATAAACATTTTTTCAGATAGCCACTATATTGTACAAGCCGTCCCAAAATTAGAGTTAGCAGGACCAATAGCACCTCATACTCCAGCTTTTAAATTGTTTTATCAAATACAAAAACTTTTGTGGGCAAGAAAAGAACCTCTATTCATAGGCCATATTAGAGCACATACTAATTTGCCTGGCCCCCTCCATGAAAGTAATCAAAAGGCTGATGAACTTACAAAAACAATATTTATACTTTCAGCGCTACAACAAGCTACTTTATTTCATTCCCAGTTTCACGTCAACAGCACCACCTTGCAACGTAGGTTTAAAATCACAAAGGAGCAAGCCAGAACAATTGTAAAAGATTGTAAATCTTGTATGACACATTTCCCCAATCCTCATTTTGGTGTTAACCCTAGAGGATTAATGCCCAATCATTTGTGGCAGATGGATGTTACTCATGAGCCAAGTTTTGGAAAATTGCGATTTATTCATGTAACCATAGATACATGCTCAGGCATGATTTTTGCTTCCTTACATTCCGGAGAAAAAGTTAAAGATGTCACATCTCATTGTTTACAAGCTTTTGCTGCATTGGGCATCCCCAAAATGCTTAAAACAGATAATGGCCCCGCATATACGTCCTCATCTTTCAAAGAGTTTTGCGCAAAATTCATCATATCCCATAAAACAGGCATCCCATACAATCCTCAGAGTCAGGGCATTATTGAAAGAGCAAACCGCACACTAAAAGTTATGTTGTTAAAACAGAAAGAAGGAAACTGGAAAAATCCTAAGGACAGATTGGCAGTTGCCCTGTTTACCTTAAATTTTTTAACTTTAGACTCTGATGGTTATTCTGCTGGAGACAGACATTGGAACCCACATCAACAACATAAACCTTTGGTTTACTGGAAGGATGTTCTTTCAGGTACATGGAAAGGTCCAGATCCAGTGTTAATTTGGGGGAGAGGATCTGTTTGTGTTTGTCCAAAGCATGAATCCTCTCCAATATGGATACCATCTAGATTAATAAAGCAAGTACCAAATCAAAAGGATCAAGATGAAGTTGTTGAGGAATAAAGATTAATAAAAAAGGTACAAAATCAAGAGGACCATGATGAAGATATGGAATGATTCCCTTAAAAGAGTCCTTCAAAATACGTCACAACTTAAGTGTCATTCCTCCCGGCTGGGACGAAGAGATCTCTCTTTAGTGTGCACACAATTGTATTTTTTTTTTTCTTTTTATATATGTGTTTCTGTCTGTGTATTTGTCTAAATTTCATGTTAATGTGACGTCACAAATATATGTTTGTATGTGCGTCTGTCTGTCCAGTCTGACATCAAAAATAACAAAGCGCTTGTGAATATAATATATATATATATATATATATATATATATATATGGATCCAAATAACTCTAATTCATTTAAGTTTAAGAGTATTCTAATTGAGTAAATAATTTAATAAGTGAAGGTACCTTCAATTTTGTTTTATAGGTGTCCCAGGGATTTCTCTTAAGTGAAAAATATGACTAGGGCTGTATAACCTGATATTTTGGTGTTTTGACATAAGGTTGCTTATTTGTTATTAACTTCATTTGTTTAATAAATGATTAATTTCAATCATTTCAACAGGTAAAGGACTGCTGTGTATGCAGAAACTCGAGAGTTCCAGCTAACAAATTATTTCTCCAAAGTGCTTTTAGTTTTTCTTTAATCTATCTTTAATACAGTAAATACCCTCAGTCTTTCTTTGTTTTGTTCTAAATATGATGTTTTGCCAGCTTATGTTTGTGGGAGCTCAGGCTGCAATGTGTGTGAGCAGAATTCAACTTTAATTTTCTAATCTAATAATTCTATTTTTTAGTTTGACAACTCGTCTCTTGACTCAGTGCTGGAATAGCACTGCCTTTCCTTTAATAATTGATGCTTGAGTCTCTAGGGAGCGGGCCCTGAAGATTTGCCGGTGGCATTGTCTAGACATAAAAAAAGACGGCTGCTGCTACAGATGCAGGGATCGCGGTCGCTGCAAGCATCCCTGCTGCTCAAAATGTCAGACAACCTCACCAGCAGTGTGGCCTCTGCTCTGCATGCATGGGGCCTCCTAGATCTACGTGTTATAACAAGTGGACATTTTGATCTTTCATTGTTTGGGACTTCATGGGACAGTACCTTGGGGGTATTTGTTTAGACAACTCAGTGTGTTACTTGATAGAACTTAGGGCAGCTGATTTGTTTAAAGAATTTGATATGCTATGCAATTTGGCTCGTCACCAAAGGCTTGTTGCCTTAAAGCCGCAGCATCTCCCCACAATTGGACGGCTGTTAGTCATCTTACACAGTCGATCCTAAAGGGCTCCATTGGATGGCTGGTTAGCCAATGACGGGTAAGATCCCCAGAGGGGGACAACCTAAGACAGGCACAGTCGCACGGGATAGTCTCATGTGGCCGACATATCAACCTAAGACAGGAGTCAAGGGCACAGCCTTGATTATCCGATGACGGGTAAGAATGTTGGTTGCACATAGACGTCCTAGAGCATCCCCTCTTTTAAAACAAAAGGGGGAAATGCAGGAGCCCTGTTTGGGGAGATAGCTAAGATTGCGGTTGACTATTGGGCCATAGACATTTTTGGGCATTTCTGCCTTCCGTAGTCTCACGGGATCTCGAGAGATTTGAACGGTGACTCAGCAGATCGAGCTAGCGCCATTGCTGCTCGGGCGCATGGGAAGAGACCAGAGAGAGAAAAGACAGGGTTATCGCTATTGTATAGATATATTGTAGTTTCTTGTAAGATTAAAGAATATTTTCGTCTCCATCCTGTCTCTGGACTCCTTCCCGCGGCGCTGCCATTCCAGGCTGCAATCCCTTTCCGGCGACAACAGTTGGTGGCCTGTACGGGGAATTCAGCACGGCAGGTAAGAACTGAGAAACCTCGCAGGAGTCTCTAGTCAGAGCGGTTAAAATGGGTTCGAAAGTAACTAAGACCCAAGTGTACGAGGCTCTTGATGAATTCTTTGATATAGATGAGTCTGTCGTTAGCGAGGAGGATTTAGAAAACAGTGAAGGCGATCATGAAAGCGTAGATTCTGCTGAGTCAACTAAGACCAGTAAGGAGAGTATTAGAAGCGTCCCCAAAATGACAAAGATCCGAGCTGCTAAAGCTATTCAAGATTTATTAGAGATACTTCAAGGATACATGGTCTCAATTGAACCTGGAACTCAGGATGTTACTGAGTCAGTTAGGACCAATGAGAGTAGTAGTAGTGAGGAGGAATTAACTAAAGGTGATTTTGAGAAAATGAACAAAAGGAAATTAAGGAAGACCAAGATAAGGGATCATCAAGTGGAGGAACTTGTGTCCTCTACTCCCCCATGGGTGAAATCGATTACAGAAAATATGAAGAGTATCACTAGGCGTTTGCATACCCTAGAAACAGAAATAAAAAGTCTTTCTGAGCGCTTATGTGCTCTCGAGGGTAACTCACAGATACGTTGGGAACTGCCAGTATTTGAATATGAAAATGGACGGAGGGACCACCAGCCAGTAGATTTCAAAACAATAAAAAATCTCAAAGAGGCAGTAATGACTTATGGACCCCAAGCTCCTTTCACGTTGAGTATACTGGAGTCCCTTAACACCTTTAGCTTAACCCCCGCAGACTGGAAACGTTTATGTAAAGCAACATTAAGTGGGGGACAATACTTGGTTTGGCGATCGCAATTTCAAGAACTTTGTATAGAAACAGCTAAAAGAAATGCAGATGCGGGGTTTGGAGACCATAATATAGAAATGCTCACAGGAGAAGGGCAATTTGCAGATGTACAGGATCAAAAATATTATACCCCAGGAGTATATGCTCAGATAAACGCAGCTGCCTTAAAGGCATGGAAAACTGTACAAGGACCTGGGGATCTACAAGGTAGTTTGTCCAAAGTAATTCAAGGACCTAATGAACCATATGCTGAATTTGCTGATCGACTTTTGAGAACTGCAGGTAGAGTTTTTGGAGACATTGATCAAGTTATGCCATTAGTTATTCAATTAGCGTACGAAAATGCTAATAAGTATTGCCAGGAAGCCATCAGGCCATGGAAAAATAAAAAGGATCTTTCCATATATATACAATTATGTAAAGATATAAATGATGCCTTTGTCACAGGGAATATGATTGCAGCAGCTGTGAGAGATGCTGCCCCTCAAAATTTTACAAGAGCTCAACATAGACATTATAATCAATCAGGATATTCTAGGCAAAATTATCATAATCAATCAGGCTATTCTAGGCAAAATCCCAAAAGAGAAATAAGACCAAATTCATACCGTGCTCCAGGTTGCTGCCCCAGGTGTAAGAAAGGAAATCATTGGGCCAATAAATGCTATTCAAAATTTGACATCCATGGAAATCCTTTGTTCAGGAATTCAAAAAACGGGGCAAGGGGCCCAATGCCCCGGGGCCCACAAATGTACGAGGCATTGGAGGAGGAGTATCCTCAAGCATCCACTCAGATGCTTCCCCGACACAATCCCTATTACCCATCCACTCCCTCGCCAGAGGAACAGGAGGAAATGCAGGATTAGACCTCTGTTCCACCGCCCGAATAGTGTTAACACCTGAAATGGGGGTTCAACTGATTCCCACAGGAGTCAGGGGACCTCTTCCCTCAGGGACTGTAGGACTTATTATCGGGCGAAGTCCTGAGAGCTTATTAGGTTTGCAAGTGACCCCAGGCGTAATAAACTCAGACTATAAAGGGGAAATAAAAATAATGCTTAGCTCACCCCAAAGTATAAGTTCTATTAATCAGGGAGATAGAATTGCTCAGCTGCTCCTCCTTCCAAATTTACATAAGTCATTTAAAATGAATATGCCTCTAAATAGGAACAATAGAGGATTTTGTTCCACTGATTCGAAACCCATGGTTTGCTGGGTTCGGGACTGTACAAGGAGGCCTATGTGTAAAATAAGAATCCAAGGAATAGAAATGGAGGGTCTTATAGATACTGGAGCTGATTCTTCCATCATTAATTTACGTCAATGGCCCAAACACTGGCCTCTGCAAAAAGCTTCAACCAGTTTAAGAGGCTTGGGATATAATAACCTCCCAGAAAAAAGTGCGGTAATTTTAAAATGGGAGGATGATGAAGGACATAAAGGCACGTTTCAGCCTTATGTTTTACCTAATCTACCGGTTACTTTATGGGGAAGAGATATTTTACAACAAATGGGAGTACACCTTGCAACCAAACCTGCAGGTGTTAAATGTAAAAATCTACAGAGTAATCTTAACCCTATAAGAAATCATCAAAAAGTACAGGGTAAGCTTAACCCTAAAAGAAATCATTATCATATAGGAAAAAGACATTTTTCTTCGGGGCCACTGAGAAAATAATTTTGAAAATACCATGGCTTTCTGATAAGCCAGTGTGGGTCCCTCAGTGGCCCCTATCTAAAGAGAAATTACAAGCGGCCCACCTACTAGTTCAGGAACAATTAGAAGCAGGACATATAGAACCTTCCACCTCTCCCTGGAATTCCCCCATATTTGTGATCAAGAAAAAATCAGGAAAATGGCAATTATTACATGATCTTAGACAAATTAATAAAAACCATGCAAGTCATGGGCCCTACTCAACCTGGACTTCCAAATCCTATAGCTATTCCAAAAAATTTCCATGTTATTAGTCTTGATATAAAGGATTGCTTCTTTTCTATTCCCCTACATCCTCTGGATGCCCCCAGGTTTGCCTTTTCAGTTCCTTCTATTAACAATAATGGCCCTGATCAGAGATATCAATGGAAGGTTTTGCCACAGGGAATGGCTAATAGCCCCACCATATGCCAAATATATGTGGACAAGGCCATCCAACCCATTAAAAATAAATATCCAAACCTCATGTGTCTACATTACATGGATGATATTTTACTGGCCCACCCTAATCAAAAAATCTTATTTAATATATTCAGTGACGTTGTAGAAAATTTAAAAAAATAGGGATTATATATAGCAGAAAATAAAGTTCAAACCAGATCTCCCATATTATATTTAGGATTTAAAATCATGGATACTTTTGTTGGACCCCAAAAAATTTTAATAAATAAAGAACATTTAACCACCCTCAATGATTTCCAAAAACTACTGGGAGACATTAATTGGCTTTGCCCTACACTAAACCTCACTACTGGCCAATTAAAACCTTTATTTGATATCCTTTGAGGGGACCCTGATCCATCCTCACCGCGAACCTTGACTCCTGATGCTAGGAAAGCTTTAAAGGTAGTAGAAAAAGCCATCGAAGGAGCTCATTGTGACAGATTTGATTTAACTCAACCGCTGATATTGATTATTATTTCTTCACAATATACACCCACAGGAGTATTTTGGCAACAAGGGCCTTTATTATGGATACATTTGCCTGTCTCTCCTAAAAGCATAATTGAGTCTTATACCTCCATGGTGGCTAAACTTATTCTTCAAGGACTTAAAACTTCTACTAAAATATTTGGCATTCACCCTGCTACTATTATTACTCCCTATTCATCGTCACAGATTGAATATTTATGCTTCAACGATAATGACTGGGCTATAGCTAGATGCTCTACCTCTGCAAATTTTGATAATCACCTTCCTAAGTCTCCTATATTATCTTTTTGTATTAATCATCCTATTATATTTCCACAGGTAATAAAAAATCAACCTATTCCTAAGGCATTTAATGTATTTACAGATGTGTCCTCAAATGGTACTGCTGCAGTAGTCACTACAAAAGAAAATATGACTTACATAACTGCACACAAATCAGCTCAACTAGTGGAATTGGAAGCTGTGGTAAAAGCTCTGGAAAATTTTAGAGACCAGCCCATAAACATTTTTTCAGATAGCCACTATATTGTACAAGCCGTCCCAAAATTAGAGTTAGCAGGACCAATAGCACCTCATACTCCAGCTTTTAAATTGTTTTATCAAATACAAAAACTTTTGTGGGCAAGAAAAGAACCTCTATTCATAGGCCATATTAGAGCACATACTAATTTGCCTGGCCCCCTCCATGAAAGTAATCAAAAGGCTGATGAACTTACAAAAACAATATTTATACTTTCAGCGCTACAACAAGCTACTTTATTTCATTCCCAGTTTCACGTCAACAGCACCACCTTGCAACGTAGGTTTAAAATCACAAAGGAGCAAGCCAGAACAATTGTAAAAGATTGTAAATCTTGTATGACACATTTCCCCAATCCTCATTTTGGTGTTAACCCTAGAGGATTAATGCCCAATCATTTGTGGCAGATGGATGTTACTCATGAGCCAAGTTTTGGAAAATTGCGATTTATTCATGTAACCATAGATACATGCTCAGGCATGATTTTTGCTTCCTTACATTCCGGAGAAAAAGTTAAAGATGTCACATCTCATTGTTTACAAGCTTTTGCTGCATTGGGCATCCCCAAAATGCTTAAAACAGATAATGGCCCCGCATATACGTCCTCATCTTTCAAAGAGTTTTGCGCAAAATTCATCATATCCCATAAAACAGGCATCCCATACAATCCTCAGAGTCAGGGCATTATTGAAAGAGCAAACCGCACACTAAAAGTTATGTTGTTAAAACAGAAAGAAGGAAACTGGAAAAATCCTAAGGACAGATTGGCAGTTGCCCTGTTTACCTTAAATTTTTTAACTTTAGACTCTGATGGTTATTCTGCTGGAGACAGACATTGGAACCCACATCAACAACATAAACCTTTGGTTTACTGGAAGGATGTTCTTTCAGGTACATGGAAAGGTCCAGATCCAGTGTTAATTTGGGGGAGAGGATCTGTTTGTGTTTGTCCAAAGCATGAATCCTCTCCAATATGGATACCATCTAGATTAATAAAGCAAGTACCAAATCAAAAGGATCAAGATGAAGTTGTTGAGGAATAAAGATTAATAAAAAAGGTACAAAATCAAGAGGACCATGATGAAGATATGGAATGATTCCCTTAAAAGAGTCCTTCAAAATACGTCACAACTTAAGTGTCATTCCTCCCGGCTGGGACGAAGAGATCTCTCTTTAGTGTGCACACAATTGTATTTTTTTTTTCTTTTTATATATGTGTTTCTGTCTGTGTATTTGTCTAAATTTCATGTTAATGTGACGTCACAAATATATGTTTGTATGTGCGTCTGTCTGTCCAGTCTGACATCAAAAATAACAAAGCGCTTGTGAATATAATATATATATATATATATATATATATATATATGGATCCAAATAACTCTAATTCATTTAAGTTTAAGAGTATTCTAATTGAGTAAATAATTTAATAAGTGAAGGTACCTTCAATTTTGTTTTATAGGTGTCCCAGGGATTTCTCTTAAGTGAAAAATATGACTAGGGCTGTATAACCTGATATTTTGGTGTTTTGACATAAGGTTGCTTATTTGTTATTAACTTCATTTGTTTAATAAATGATTAATTTCAATCATTTCAACAGGTAAAGGACTGCTGTGTATGCAGAAACTCGAGAGTTCCAGCTAACAAATTATTTCTCCAAAGTGCTTTTAGTTTTTCTTTAATCTATCTTTAATACAGTAAATACCCTCAGTCTTTCTTTGTTTTGTTCTAAATATGATGTTTTGCCAGCTTATGTTTGTGGGAGCTCAGGCTGCAATGTGTGTGAGCAGAAATCAACTTTAATTTTCTAATCTAATAATTCTATTTTTTAGTTTGACAACTCGTCTCTTGACTCAGTGCTGGAATAGCACTGCCTTTCCTTTAATAATTGATGCTTGAGTCTCTAGGGAGCGGGCCCTGAAGATTTGCCGGTGGCATTGTCTAGACATAAAAAAAGACGGCTGCTGCTACAGATGCAGGGATCGCGGTCGCTGCAAGCATCCCTGCTGCTCAAATGTCAGACAACCTCACCAGCAGTGTGGCCTCTGCTCTGCATGCATGGGGCCTCCTAGATCTACGTGTTATAACAAGTGGACATTTTGATCTTTCATTGTTTGGGACTTCATGGGACAGTACCTTGGGGGTATTTGTTTAGACAACTCAGTGTGTTACTTGATAGAACTTAGGGCAGCTGATTTGTTTAAAGAATTTGATATGCTATGCAATTTGGCTCGTCACCAAAAGGCTTGTTGCCTTAAAGCCGCAGCATCTCCCCACAATTGGACGGCTGTTAGTCATCTTACACAGTCGATCCTAAAGGGCTCCATTGGATGGCTGGTTAGCCAATGACGGGTAAGATCCCCAGAGGGGGACAACCTAAGACAGGCACAGTCGCACGGGATAGTCTCATGTGGCCGACATATCAACCTAAGACAGGAGTCAAGGGCACAGCCTTGATTATCCGATGACGGGTAAGAATGTTGGTTGCACATAGACGTCCTAGAGCATCCCCTCTTTTAAAACAAAAGGGGGAAATGCAGGAGCCCTGTTTGGGGAGATAGCTAAGATTGCGGTTGACTATTGGGCCATAGACATTTTTGGGCATTTCCGCCTTCCGTAGTCTCACGGGATCTCGAGAGATTTGAACGGTGACTCAGCAGATCGAGCTAGCGCCATTGCTGCTCGGGCGCATGGGAAGAGACCAGAGAGAGAAAAGACAGGGTTATCGCTATTGTATAGATATATTGTAGTTTCTTGTAAGATTAAAGAATATTTTCGTCTCCATCCTGTCTCCGGACTCCTTCCCGCGGCGCTGCCATTCCAGGCTGCAATCCCTTTCCGGCGACAACAACTACCTGCTGCTCCTGACTTCACTCCATCTTTATGAAATCATGATGTAGAACGGGCATGATATTGAGATAATGCTAGGAATCCCTTATGCCCAGAGTCAACCAATCATTGTCACCCAAACATTTCATTTAACCTCTTCCTCTATGCTGGACAAGGTGGACTATTCTTAGGTTTCAGCTAAGTTAGAGATCACAAAAGCAGTTCATGCAAGCCAAATCTAGTCTACATGTTCAATGAGAAGATGGCTTTTATATACATATGTGTGTGAGCGTGTGTGTGTATATATATATATATATATGCATGTGTGTATATCACATACATATGTGTATGTATATATACACGTGTGTAAAAATATACATATGCATACACATATCAATATGTTAAATATAGATTTGTTTAACTGACTCATTAAAAATGGGGTGATGCCATATATAATTCAGAAGATGTGGCAAGAAATCAGAAGATCTAACATGTATTCAGCAAAGCAAGAATTGCCTGAAATTGATGGTCTCATGCCTTCTTTGAATGGGGCAGCGACTCTGGTTAGCTCACATCACTTGTACGTATCTCAGAACAGGGCCAGAGAGGCATCAGTTTGCTTCTCTACCACACAGTTAAATAGCTTAAGAGTGCACAGATGTGGTTTTAATGGTATGTGTTCAAATCCTGGTTCTACCATTTACAAGCTATGTGACTTTAGGAAAGTTATGGAAGTCCCTGCTGCCTGAGTTGCACTGTCTGTCTAGACAGAACAATAAATAATGTCCTGTCTCACAAGGTTTTGTGAGGATTAAATAAATTCATATATATTATAAATATTAATATATTAAAAATAAGTATATTAGATAAGTGCTTAGCAAATGCTATAATTTTCACAGCATTATAACCACAGTAAGAAAGAATGAATATAAAATTACTCTGAAAATGTGTAGGCACTACATACAAAACTAGATTTTTATTACATGCAGTACAGATTTCTGATGGGTAATTTCTCCAGTCTTCCTTTGAATACTTCAGGGTGAGAAAATTTACTTCTATTTGTGATAATTATATAATTCATTCCATGGTTATTAGTTCTAATTTCAGGAATTTCTCCCTTAAATTAAGGCTACACAAAAATCGCAATATCATATATCCATATAACTGAAGTTCTTCATTTCTGTTAACTTCCATAGGATATATCTTCTATACTTTTTCTTCAGTATCTATGTGGGTCCTTGTCTTCTCTGACACCAAGTGTCAGACCCTTTCCAGAGGCCAAGAGACCCACAGTGAGTAATATCAGCTCCCACTTGACAGGCTGATAGATGGTGTACATGTGCCACAGGGTGCTACAGGCAGTAACCATCTTCTGCATCTCCTTATGTCTCCCTGTACAAAACACATAACACCACCTGTTATTTCTCTCAGGAGTTATCATTTACTAGGTACTGTTACAGATTTTATTATTGATTGGTCCCCAGAAGGGCTCTGTGAATTAAACTTTACCATTTAGAGATCAGTTTTTAGAATCTTAAGAGATGAGGAAAATGAGGCATGCACAGTGTTTTCTCTATGCTACCCCCTCTGACCCATCTCCAGGGCCTAGCATGGATGGGGCTGGGCCCCAGGGAACACTCAAAGGGCACACAACCAATCAATAAAATACATCTGAACGAAAGGTGTTGGGCACGTTAACAACACGCCAGTAGATAGAAACTCTGGCTGTCTCCCACTTCCTGATACGGGAACTTAGCCTAGCCAAGGGGTATTCCCCTGACTTATGACAGAGGTCAGACTGCCACAGATAGGCTAATGGCTCCACCAATGTGATTTGCTCATGCTCCCTATGTACCCCTATGATCTTTCTGTTGATTAGCCCATGTCTTCTATAAAGGCCGTCCAACTTCCTCAATAAACCGAGCTCGTGCCTTGACCGGACTTCCTGGTGTATGCCTGATTGTCTTCCATTGTGAGGGCTGAGCGTGGCCTCCGGTCGACTTCTGCCTCTTCCCGATTCCGCCTCACCGCTGGGGCGTGTTCCCCCAGCCTTCTCTGTCGGCCAGAGAAGGCCAAACCCGGGTTCAGGGGAGCTAGAAACCCCAGCACAAAGGGATAGAAGCAGTTCCAGTCAACACTGTTCCCAATGCTGAGCAGCAAGTTCAGTTCAAAGACAAAGTAGCCTGAAGTAGGACAGGGTCAAACCAGGTGAAGTCCAAATAATTTTGCCAACCAGTATGGTATGGACACAGAACAATTAGAAGGACATGACAGGTAAAAAGTGAAAAATTCAGAGCTTTCTACTTACACAATTACTTTATAATATTCAAATCCAAGCCTGATCCTTTGCATCTATTTGTCTGTTTCACAGTAGGAGAACATACTCTGTCTCTAGAGGAATGGAGCCTGTCACAGAAGTCAGGAGACACCAACAAGATGTCTCAGAAAGTTTATCTGCAGGGGTGGGAGGTGAAGTTCAGTGGTAGAGTACTTGCTTAGCATGCACAAAGCCCTGGGTTAGATACCCAGCTCCATAAAAAAAAAAAAAAAAAAAAATTAACATATCATCATTTGTCTGTACAAGGCCCTGGATTTGATCTTCAACCTGGGGGTGGGGTTGGGGGGGGGAGATATATCTTAGACCATTTTGTTGTTACAACGGAATATCTGATGCTGGATAATATATAAAGAAAACTGATTATTTGGATCAAAATTCTGATTGCTGGAAAATCCAAAAAGCATGGACCATCTTGAGATGGCCCCTGAGCTGTGTAATAATATAAGAAACAGCCTTTCCTACAGGAACACATGGAAGAGAATTCACATTGTAAGAGAGGAAGCAAGAGACTGGGAGGGACCAAGTTTGCTCTTGCATAAAAACCCACTTCTGCAAGAACTAACCTTCTCTTGTGATATCCAAACCCCTTCTCAAGCCCACTGACCTAATTACCCTCTGTAAAGTCCCCACTACTTCCTCACTATTACTTTGGGGAATTAACCTCAACATGAGCTCTGATAAAAACAAATCACATTCAAACAATATCATCACCCTTAGATAGAAGTTTAAATTTTAGAAGGTCTGACTCTAGTATCTCCACCTTACAATTCTGAAGTGCTCTCTTTGAAAACTTCCTCATATAAGTCTTGGCTATAAATACAAGCTTACTTATCTTAGGTTTTTGTTGTTTTGGTTTGAGGGGGTTGGTTGGTTGATTGGTTTTGTACTGGGGATTGAATGAAAGGGTGCTTTACCAATGAGCTAAGGTTCCAGCCCTTTTTATTTTTTTTATTTTGAGGCAGGGTCTCACTAAGTTGCTTAGGGCCTCCCCAAGTTGCTAAGGCTGGCCTTGAAATTGCAATCCTCCTGCCTCAGCCTCCTGAGTGGCCATGATAACAGGCATGCACCACCACATCCAGCTCTGCTTACCTTAATAATAGCCCTCAACTGATAAGTAAAATCTTTATTTAGAGTGCCAGATACATATGAGGAATAAAAGAAAATTTTACTGAATAAGTTTATGAAAGAAAGGATGCTACAGAGAGATTATAAATATGAAAGCATTTTATAATTTATATTCTATTCTGTACACATAAGAACTATATCAAAGTCACACTTATCCATGACAAAGGCCAACTATATGGTTACAACTTAGAGTCTTCCCTTGGGCTTCTTAAAATTCCCAATTTTCAAAGTAACAATCTATTATCTCTGAATTTATTATGTTATTAGTGCCACATACATACTTTAGTATGAGTCAGGAGTTGTGTTATAAAAGAAAAATCAAAATTATCTAATGAATTATCAAAGATGTTGACCAAGTTACCCTGAGCACAAAGAGGAAAGGGCTGCCCTTGACCCCTTGATCATGCCTGGTCACTTCAGAGAAGATGGTCTGCTTGGCATCTTCTTTACTTAACAAATACTTAACAAATTTTCTGCAAGTGCAATTGATATTGGATACCCAAAGTTCCTTAAAAAACAATTTGTTGTCTTCCTTGTGCTAGCTTGTACCCTAAAGTCTCAAATCCTTGGAAACTAGCAATATGGCCACTGAAATTTGTCCCAGTCTGCCCCAGGTTGTCCAAACATTACTCATCATAATTGGGATTATTAATGTAGGAGTTTCCTCAGTAAAATTGCTAGCTAAGCCATCATAAATCTGAATATTAAAAATTGATAAATTGATCAAATGATAAGAAGGTGGTCATGAAATCTGGAGTCCTCTACAGTGTAAATAAGGAAATTAATGAAGTATAGAATAGTTTAGCTTCAGGAGGACGTAGCACTAGGGAGCACTGTGGCTAGGATGAGGAACTTCACTATGGCTAGGATGAAGAACTTTTCAGAGAGGACGTCTGCAGGAGCCCTGTTTGGGGATTGACTTGAATTGCAGTTGACTATGAGCCGTGGAGATTTGGCCATTGTCGCCACCCGTAGTCTCACGGGATTTGTTGCGGGATCTCGAGTGACTTGGCCGAAATTGCTGATCGGGTCAGCGCCATTTTAGTGGTGTGTTTGGCGTGTGTTAGTTGTTGTTAGAACCAGAGAGAAAAGTTATCAGAATAAAAAGCTGTTTGTCTCCAGTTTGCTTCTGAAGTTCTTCCCGCGGCTCCGTTGCTCCAAGCGCTTCAGGCGGCAACAGGTGGCGGCCCGTATGGGGAACTTCAGAGCGGACAGGTAAGAACTGAAAGGTCTCTAAAGATGGGTTCGAATATAACTGAATCCCAAGTGATAGAGGCTATGCAAAGACTCCTTGATATACCTGACTCTGTTCTCAGTGAGGAGTATATAGACAAAAGTGAAAGTGATCAAAAAAGTGTAGATTCCACTGGGCCAACTGAGACCAGTAAAGAGAGTATTAGAAGAGACCCAAAAATGACAAAAATCCAAGCTATTAAAGCTATTCGGGAGTTATTGGCGAAAGCTGAAGGATACTTGCTCTCACTGGAACCTGGGCCTCAGGATATCGCTGTCAGTGAAATTAGCAGTGGTGAGGAATCTAGTAAAAGTGATCCTGAGAAAATGAGGAAAAAGAAATTAAAAAAGACCGAGAAAAAGGTCCGTCAGGCAGAGGAGTCACTTGTGTCCTCTACTCCCCCATGGGTGGAATCCATTACAGAAAATATGAAGGGTATTACTAGGCATTTGCATACCCTAGAAACAGAAATAAAAAGTCTTTCTGATCGCTTATGCGCTCTCGAGGACAACTCACAGATACATTGGGAACCGCCAGCATTTGAAAAGAAAAATGGACAGAGTGTCCATCAGTCAGTAGATTTCAAAACAATAAAAAATCTCAAAGAGGCAGTAATGACTTATGGGCCCCAAGCTCCTTTCACGTTGAGTATGCTGGAGTCCCTTAACACCTTTAGCTTAACCCCCTCAGACTGGAAAAGTCTATGTAAAGCAACATTAAGCGGGGGGCAATTCTTGGTTTGGCGATCGCAATTCCAAGAACTTTGTATAGAAACGGCTAAAAGAAACGCGGCAGCAGGGTTTGAAAACTATAATATAGACATGCTCACAGGAGAAGGGCAATTCGCAGACTTACAGGCTCAAACAGATTATGACCCAGATGTATATGCTCAGATAAATGCAGCTGCCTTAGAGGCATGGAAAACTGTACAAGGACCTGGGGATCTACAAGGTAGCTTGTCAAAAGTGATTCAAGGACCTAATGAGCCGTATGCCGACTTTGCTGATCGACTTTTGAGAACTGCAGGCAGTGTGTTTGCAGATGTTGACCAAGCTATGCCATTAGTTGTTCAATTAGCTTATGAAAATGCAAATAAATGGTGCCAAGCAGCCATCAGGCCATGGAGAACTAAAAAGGATCTTTCCGTATATATACAACTATGTAAAGATATAAATGACGCCTTTGTCACAGGAAATGTGATTGCAGCCTCAATGAGAGGTGCTTCCTCTCGAAATTTCACAAAGGCTAAACGTAGATATTATAATCAATCAGGATATTCCAGGCAAAATTATCATAATCAATCAGGCAATTCTAGGCAAAATCCCCAAAGAGAAATAAGACCAAGCTCATATCGTGCCCCAGGCCGCTGCCCCAGGTGTAAAAAGGGAAATTATTGGGCCAATAAATGTCATTCAAAATTTGACATCCATAGAAATCCTTTGTTCAGGAATTCAAAAAACGGGGCACGGGGCCCAATACCCCGGGGCCCACAAATGTACGGGGCATTGCAGAAGGAGTATCCTCAAGCATCCACTCAGATGCTTCCCCGACACAATCCCTACTACCCATCCACTCCCTCGCCAGAGGAACAAGAGGAAATGCAGGATTAGACCTCTGTTCCACCGCCCGAATAGTGTTAACACCTGAAATGGGGGTTCAACTGATTCCCACAGGAGTCAGGGGACCTCTTCCCTCAGGGACTGTAGGACTTATTATCGGGCGTAGTCCTAAAAGCTTATTAGGTTTGCAAGTGACCCCAGGTGTAATAAACTCAGACTACAAAGGGGAAATAAAAATAATGCTTAGCTCACCCCAAAGTATAACTACTGTTAATCAAGGAGATAGAATTGCTCAGTTGCTTCTCCTTCTCAATTTACATAATTCATTTAAAATGGGTATGCCTCAAGAAGGGAACAATAGAGGATTTTGTTACACTGACTCAAGTCCCATGGCTTGCTGGGTTCGAGACTGTTCAAGGAGGCCTATGTGTAAAATAAAAATCCAAGGAATAGAAATGGAGGGATTAATAGATACTGGAGCTGACTCTTCCATTATTAATTTACGCCAATGGCCCAAGCACTGGCCTCTGCAAAAAGCTTCAACCAGTTTAAGAGGCTTGGGATATAATAACCTCCCAGATAAAAGTGCAGTAATTTTAAAATGGGAGGATGATGAAAGCCATAAAGGAACATTTCAGCCTTATGTTTTACCTAATCTACCGGTTACTTTATGGGGAAGAGATATTTTGCAACAAATGGGAGTACACCTTGCAACCAAGCCTGCAGATGTTAAATGTGAAAACCTACAGGGTAATCTTAACCATAAAAGAACTCATTATCAAAAAGTACAGAGTAATCTTAACCCTAAAAGTAATCATTGTCATAAAGGAAAAAGATATTTTTTTTCGGGGCCACTGAGAAAATAATTTTGAAAATACCATGGCTTTCTGATAAGCCAGTGTGGGTCCCTCAGTGGCCCCTATCTAAAGAGAAATTACAAGCGGCCCACCAATTAGTTCAGGAACAATTAGAAGCAGGTCATATAGAACCTTCCACCTCTCCCTGGAATTCCCCCATATTTGTGATCAAGAAAAAGTCAGGAAAATGGCGATTGCTACATGATCTAAGACAAATCAATAAAACCATGCAAGTTATGGGGCCTACTCAACCTGGACTTCCTAGTCCCGTAGCTATTCCAAAAAATTTCCATCTTATTACTCTTGATATAAAGGATTGCTTCTTTTCTATTCCCCTACATCCTCTGGATGCCCCCAGGTTTGCTTTTTCCGTTCCTTCTATGAACAATAATGGCCCTGATCAGAGATATCAATGGAAGGTTTTACCACAGGGAATGGCTAATAGCCCCACCATATGCCAAATATATGTGGACAAGGCTATCCAACCCATTAAAAATAAATATCCAAACCTCATGTGTCTACATTACATGGATGATATTTTATTGGCCCACCCTAATCAAAAAATCTTATTTAATATATTCAGTGATGTGGTAGAAAATTTAAAAAAATATGGATTATATATAGCAGAAGAAAAAGTTCAAACCAGATCTCCCATATTATATTTAGGATTTAAAATCATGGATACTTTTGTTAGACCCCCAAAAATTCTAATAAATAAAGAACATTTGACCACCCTCAATGATTTCCAAAAACTACTGGGAGACATTAATTGGCTTTGCCCTACACTAAATCTCACTACTGGCCAACTAAAACCTTTATTTGACATCCTTCGTGGAGATCCTGATCCATCTTCACCACGAACATTGACTCCTGATGCTAGGAAAGCTTTAAAGTTAGTAGAAAAAGCCATCGAAGGAGCTCATTGTGATAGATTTGATTTAACTCAACCGCTGATGTTGATTATTATTTCTTCACAATATACACCCACAGGAGTATTTTGGCAACAAGGGCCTTTATTATGGATACATTTGCCCGTCTCTCCTAAAAGTATAATTGAATCTTATACCTCCATGGTGGCTAAACTTATTCTTCAAGGACTTAAGACTTCTACTAAAATATTTGGCATTCACCCTGCTACTATTATTACTCCCTATTCATCATCACAGATTGAATACTTATGCTTCAATGATAATGATTGGGCTATAGCTAAATGCTCTACTTCTGCAAATTTTGATAATCATCTTCCTAAGTCCCCTATATTATCTTTTTGTATTAATCATCCTATTATATTTCCACAGGTAATAAAAAATCAACCTATTCCTAAGGCATTTAATGTATTTACAGATGGGTCCTCAAATGGTACTGCTACAGTAGTCACTAAAAAAGAAAATATGACTTACATAACTGCACACAAATCAGCTCAACTAGTGGAACTGGAAGCTGTGGTAAGAGCTCTGGAAAATTTTAGGGACCAGCCCGTAAACATTTTTTCAGATAGCCACTATATTGTACAAGCCGTCCCAAAATTAGAGTTAGCAGGACCAATAGCACCTCATACTCCAGCCTTTAAATTGTTTTATCAAATACAAAAACTTTTGTGGGCAAGAAAAGAACCTCTATTCATAGGCCATATTAGAGCACATACTAATTTGCCTGGTCCCCTCCATGAAGGTAATCAAAAGGCTGATGAACTTACAAAAACAGTATTTATACTTTCAGCGCTACAACAAGCTACTTTATTTCATTCCCAGTTTCATGTCAACAGCACCACCTTGCAACGTAGGTTTAAAATCACAAAGGAGCAAGCCAGAACAATTGTAAAAGATTGTAAATCTTGTATGACACATTTGCCCAATCCTCATTTCGGAGTTAACCCTAGAGGATTAATGCCCAATCATTTGTGGCAGATGGATGTTACTCATGAGCCAAGTTTTGGAAAATTGCGATTTATTCATGTGACCATAGATACATGCTCAGGCATGATTTTTGCTTCCTTACATTCTGGAGAAAAAGTTAAAGATGTCACATCTCATTGTTTACAAGCTTTTGCTGCATTGGGCATCCCCAAAATGCTTAAAACAGATAATGGCCCCGCATATACGTCCTCATCTTTCAAACAGTTTTGCGCAAAATTCAATATATCCCATAAAACAGGCATCCCATACAATCCTCAGGGTCAGGGCATTATTGAAAGAGCAAACCGAACACTGAAAATTATGTTATTAAAACAAAAAGAAGGAAATTGGAAAAGTCCTAAGGACAGATTGGCAGTTGCCCTGTTTACCTTAAATTTTTTAACTTTAGACTCTAATGGTTATTCTGCTGGAGACAGACATTGGAATCCACACCAACAACATAAACCTTTGGTTTACTGGAAAGATGTTCTTTCAGGTACATGGAAGGGTCCAGATCCAGTATTAATTTGGGGAAGAGGATCTGTTTGTGTTTTTCCAAAAGACGAATCCTCTCCAATATGGATACCATCTAGATTAATAAAACAGGTACCACATCAAAATGATCAAGATGAAGTTATTGAAGAATCAAGATTAATAAAAAAGGTACAAAATCAAGAGGACCAAGATGAAGGTATAGAATGATTCCCTCAAAAGAGTCCTTCAAAATATTTCACAACTTAAGTGTCATTCCTCCCGGCCGGGACGAGGAGATCTCTCTTTAGTGTGCACACAATTGTATTTTTTTTTTCTTTTCTTTTTATACATGTCTTTATGTCTGTACATTTGTCTATATTTCATGTTAATGTGACGTCACAAATATATGTTTGTATGTTTGTTCGTCTGTCCAGTGTGATGTCACAAAGAACAAAGAGCTTATGAAAAAGAAAATATATATATATATATGGATCCAAATAACTTTAATTCATTTTAGGTTAAGAGTATTCAATTTAGGTAAATAATTTTATAAATGAAGGTACTTTCAATTTTGATTTATAGGTGTCCCTGGGACTTCTCTTTAGCAAACAATATGACTAGTGCTATATAACCTGATATTTTGGTGTTTTGACTTAAGATTGTTTATTTGTTATTAACTTCATTTGTTTAATAGCTCATTAATTTCAATTATCTCAACAGGTAAAAAATTGCTCTGTATACAGAGACTCAAGGGTTCCAGCTAACAAATTATTTCTCTCTAGTGCCTTTACCTTTTCTTTAATCTATCTTTAATGCAGTAATTACCCTCAGTCTTTCTTTGTTTTGTTCTAAATATGACATTTTTCCAACTTATGTTTGTAGAAGCTCAACCAGCGATGTATGTGAACAAAAATCAACTTTAATTTTCTAATCTAATTATTCTATTTTGTAGTTTGACAACTCGCCTCTTGACTCAGTGCTGCAATAGCACTGCCTTTCCTTTAATAATTGATGCTTGAGTTTCTAGGTAGCGGGCCCTGAAGATTTGCCGGTGACATTGTCTAAACATAAAAAAGACGTCTGCTGCTCAAACATCAAACAACCTCACCAACAGTGTGGCCTCTGCTCTACATGCATGGGGCCTCCTACATCAACATGTTATAACAAATGGACATTTTGATCTTTCATTGTTTGGGACTTTACGGGACAATGCCTTGCGGGTATTTGTCTAGAGAATTCAGTGTGTTACTTGATGGAACTTAGGGCAGCTGATTTGTTTAAACAATTTGATATGCTATGCAATTTGGCTCATCACCAAAAGGCTTGTCACCTTAAAGCCGCAACATCTCCTCACAATTGGACGGCTGTTAGTCATCATATATAGTCGATCCTAAAGGGCTCCATTGGATGGCTGGTTAGCCAATGACGGGTAAGATCCCCAGAGGGGGACAACCTAAGACAGGCACAGTCGCACGGGACAGTCTCATGTGGCCGACATATCAACCTAAGACAGGAGTCAAGGGCACAGCCTTGATTATCCGATGACGGGTAAGAATGTTGGTTGCACATAGACGTCCTAGAGCATTACCTCTTTTAAAACAAAAAGGGGGAAATGCAGGAGCCCTGTTTGGGGATTGACTTGAATTGCAGTTGACTATGAGCCGTGGAGATTTGGCCATTGTCGCCACCCATAGTCTCACGGGATTTGTTGCGGGATCTCGAGTGACTTGGCCGAAATTGCTGATCGGGTCAGCGCCATTTTAGTGGTGTGTTTGGCGTGTGTTAGTTGTTGTTAGAACCAGAGAGAAAAGTTATCAGAATAAAAAGCTGTTTGTCTCCAGTTTGCTTCTGAAGTTCTTCCCGCGGCTCCGTTGCTCCAAGTGCTTCAGGCAGCAACAGACGTCAAATTTGGGAGGTGTGGATACCAGAGACAGACCTTTAGAAATTTTCACTTCCATCTAAAAAGCTCCAAGTTCAGATAACCCTGAGGGTTCCTTCAGCTTTCCTTTTCTGCAGACTTCTTTCAGAATTATAAATTTGAAAGAAATCCAAAGGCTTGGATCTTAGTGGTTCTTGTACTTTCTAGATGTGTAAGCACCATGCAGGCTCTCCATTCCTCTGAACCACAGCAGCTGCAACTATAGAATAAAAAAGGTGATTAAGATGGCCTCCCAGGACCTCTTAGCTCTAAGGCTCTTTGGATAATTGTGTTCCCCTGTATTGTCCATTGTCTTATTATGACAAACTTGGTGACAACAAATTTCCTTGTTGGAGGAGGAAAGAGTAGGACATGAAGTCATTAGGTTCAGGAAGGCCTCTCAGTGTTTGGGGTTTGCACAGGGTCTGTCACTGCTGATTTTAGGGTTCATGAATAGTTCTTGGTAACTATACACTTACCTTTGGGGTCAAGGTTGTACCTGGAAGATTGATACCACTTAAGGGAACAGGGAAAAAGACAATTTTCCCTTCAATCAAGAAGGAACGATATAGAAGACGGGATTAGAGAAATTTAAAGATTCCAAGAGCTCTTTGAAGATTCAGAGTGTTCTAAAGAGCCAAATAATTCGTTCATTTCTTCACTTATTCTTCCAATAGATATTTGGTCTTTCTGTGTGCAAATAATTAAAATGCCAAAAAACACCTTTCTATTCAAATTATGTTTTATGACTTTAACAGCAGTTTTATTTCACAGTTTCACTGAATTGTCTTAACAGCCCTACAAAATACACATGGCAGTGTTAATTTCTGGTTAGAAGAAGAGGAGAACAAACCTCTGAGAGAATAAGTGAATTTAAAAATATTACAGAGCTGATTCATTGGAAAGTCAGGATAAAATCCAGGCTTTCTTATGGATGTTTCTTGTGTTCCTATTTCACGTTTCTCCTATTAAATCACAGGCACAACCATCTGCTCCTACAAGTTCCTACTTTTTCCCCATCAAGTGGGTGGTCTTGTCCCTACCATATTAATATCAACTTTCCTTTATTTGTAGAATGAAGAACTAAAGATGAAAGTTCCCTAGGAGTTTAGGCTTTGCCCATTAGGAAGCAGGACTGGGTTTTCTTCCCAAGGGGTAGCCCACCAAGCTCCCTGGACCACAGATGAAGAGGCTGAAGTCAGACTCCTGGCATTGACACCAGCTTTCTGTCAACTTCTTCAGGTCTCGTGACTGATATTGGTCAAACAAGTGGTAACACCTGCCTAATTCAATGTAGGTTATTTTTTTTACTAATATCAAATCAGCAGCCCTTGAAGACAAGAAGTGAACCAATAAATGTGTGGTGTGGTGATTACTAAATGTGTGGCTGAGAGAACAGCTAATAGCCAATGCTGGCTTGACTTCAGTCTTGGGAATCAAGCAAGTCCAGAGGAAAGGAATTTGGATCTATTTCCTAAATAAAGAAGGAAAGTCCAGAAGCAGCTCAATGCTTAGAAAATAAGGAACAGTTGGTCTCACAGCTTGGCCAGGCGGGAGGGTTGGCACGGATCCTCTGATCATCCCGCTCTGCCTGATGAATCAAGTGGGACTCACCAGTGGTTGGACGTTAACCTCCTTCTGGCTGGAGAGATGCAAGGGAGGTTGTGACCACCTGTT
Organism: Tamias sibiricus; assembly: GCA_025594165.1. NCBI lineage: Eukaryota > Metazoa > Chordata > Mammalia > Rodentia > Sciuridae > Tamias > Tamias sibiricus. The sequence goes on from CM046671.1 coordinate 41,404,069, forward strand.
CTCTCAGGATGTCACTGTACCTCTCACATGTTTTCCTGCATAGGGAGACAGTCCAAGCCAGGCCCCTGGCAGAATCAGAAAGTAAAAAACCTCTGCTTCATTCTCTCTCGTTTCTTCTTCAGTCTCACCATTTTCCAGCCTGGCTTCTTCAGGGATACCCAGTAGCCCAACAGCTCACACCACTGATTCCCATGGCCTTCCAAGCCAGCCTATAAGACATCACCTCCCGCCCCAACCGTCTCTCTTCCTTACCTCCAAATTCACAGAGATGGTGCTCGAACTTTCTCACCCCACTTTCAGCAAGTTCCCAGCTGGAAATCTGAGCTGATGAGTACTTCACACTGAAGACCTTACAAAGGATGATCTCATGTGAGAGTAACCCTCTAAGGAGTATGAGCATGTCAACAGTAGGCTCTTAAATAACTTTCCCCAAAGAAAGAATAAATGCAAGCAATGGCATTCCAGGGTTGGGATCTTGAGGGTAATGCTTAAGGAGTAACTGAATTCTATTTTCCATCCACTAAAGCTTCTCATGCATTGATCCTGATGAAGTTCCCCTTAAAAAGTAACATCGTTAAAGCTGCATGCAGTAGTGCCTGCCTATGATCTCAGTGACTTGGGAGGCAGAGGCAGGAGGATCACAAGTTCGAGGCCAGCCTATGCAATTTAGTGAGACTCTGTCTCAAAATTTAAAAATAAAAAGGCTGGAGATGTAGCTCAATGGTAGAGTGCCCCATGTTCAATCTCCATTATAAAAAAAGAAAAGAAAAGAAAGAGAAAAAAATTTTTTAAAGCAAGAACCAAAAATCAAATCTGAATTATGTGTGTGTGTGTGTGTGTGTGTGTGTGTGTGTGTGAGACAGAGAGAGAGAGAGTAGTATAGTAGTAGTAGTAGTAGTAGCAGAAGTAGCTTTTATCAATTCCCAATGGTGACTAAACAGAGGTTATAATTCTTGTGTTTTGTGAATTTTAAAAATATAAGCAAAATGGGCCCTGGAGACATCAAATGAGAAGTGCAATATTAATAAAACAAGTGACTCTATTCTAATGTCTACAGGGAGCTCAAAGTGACACATGTAACAACTCTGTGCAATTAGGTTAATTACTTTTAATAAACTCCTCAATAATCAGACACCATGCCTTCATCTTGACCCGTAGGGACTTCAGTTACTCTTGCAAATATCAATCCCCTAGAGGACATCTAAGGGTTTGGAACCTGCCTTATCACTCTATACCTTGGCCCTTGCCCTGTAGAGTGACCTGTGTTAGACAGGGTCCCAAAGCTAAATATACTGTAGTGGATGTGTATTTTCTTTGGAACATCTGGCATTCCTTTCTCAGGTGAAGGATCTCATCCTCATTCCATGTGGTTTTAGTCTGCATCAGCTCAGGTCCTCCAGAAGTGGACACCAAGCTAGAAATAGAAAGCAAGAGATTTACTGGAGGAAATACCTGTAGAAGATGAAGAGGGAGAAAGAAGAAATAAGAGGGAGAAACTTCATTGAGACCATAACGTGAGTTTGATACCTATACAAGGAAAAATGGAAAGGAAGGATCTCAGATTCTAATGCAGTTATAAAAGTTCTCTATCAGGCCAGTGGGGAGTCTCTGAACTCCACAGAGCTCATCAAGGTAGTCCTTCCTCAGGCAGCAATGGCTAGGTTTGGGCACACCCACTGTGCTGGAACAGCCTGGTGTGGATGATACAATTCATCACTAGGTGTGGCAGCTGAAGGCTGTCAATCAACTGTGCCCATATAGCAGGTTCTCTGAAAAGAAGGTCTGAATGGAACACTGTGCTGATCACCATGTAGTGGGAATGTCAGTCAAATAACCCAACTCGCAGAGAGGGGGAAAGCAAGACTGAACAGCATTTAACTGGAATTGATGTACACATATTAATAGGAAGCAGCTCTTTTTATTCCACTGGGGAATCTAAAATGGGTGAACTCAGGGCTGCCAATTTGCCTTAGCTCATATAGAAATCCAAATTTCATCACAGAAAACATAATATCAAACCAAAGTATGAAATAAAGTTACTCTGCCGGTCATTGTTCTTCTGTTACTTATATAATTATCAAGTCAAGAAGAAGTTACCATACTCTCAAACATGACCAAAGTATGAAACAGTGCATCACTGCACCAGTGTACACCACTACTCCAACTTGTCGTCAAAGAGAATCCATCCCCCGCTTACATCATTCAGTATGACATGGGAGAGAGTATGGAGGATCTAGCCTGATCCACACCATTGTGTTGAATAGCACCTATCCGGAATAAGGGTTGCTGGATTTTACTACAAAATGCTCTAACACATAATGGCCAATGAGAGTCTATAGCCCAATGTAAAAATGTTTGCTATAGGAAACAGTGATTATTAGAACTCAATTTCTTTTGTACAATTAGTGTGTAGAGGTGGCTCAACTTTGAATCTCCTAAAAAGCCACTATTTTTCTGTGTCCCTCTTTTCTTTTAATTTTTTATTCTAAGATGTTATAAATGACAGCAGAATGCATTACATTTCATATTACACATATAGAGCACATTTTTACAAATCTCTGGTTGTATGCAAAGTATATTCACACCATTTGTGACTTCATACAGGCACTTAGGGTAATGATATCCATCTCATTCTACCATCATTTTTTTCTTCACCTTTTTTCCCCCTCCCTTACCCTCCCACCCCCTGTGTCCCTCTTTCTAAGGCCATTTCAGCATCATTAAACATGTTATCATTTAAAATATCAGTAGAAAAAAAAGTAGAATACAGAATTATCAATAGGATGTGATCACAGCTAAGTAAAACATATAGGAAAATATATAAGTTAATGTCTGGGTCATGGAGTTTGGAAGCTAAAGACAACAGGACAGCAACCAAAAGGAAGAAGTTATGACCATAAGTCTAGGCACACTGAGGAATGAGATGATGACCAACAGTTTGAAGACAAGGTCAGTTATTCCTTGATGAAGAAGAGCAGAGATAATAGGTAGACACAGGAAAGATTAGGGATATAGGAAAGCATCAAATATCTAGAAGGAGATTCATGTTTTAAGGGAAAATGTCATGTAAAAATTAAGGGAAAATAGACTGTCACCAATGCAATAACAATTGTACTAATAATTTAAAAAACTATTTTTGAAAGATGAAGACCAAGAATAAGAACTCTTAATTGTGTCACTAACCAGTTTAATGATTTTAGAAAAGAAGTGTCATTTCTCTGGGTTATTATGACTAACAGGGTGGAAAAGATTAGTAATTCAACAAATATTTATGGAATATTTGTGTGGGCCAGCACTGTGCTAGACCAAGGACATACCGTGATAAATAAAACAGGCATTTTCCTGTACATAAGAAGCCTTAGGGGGCTGGGGCTATGGCTCAGTGGTAGCACTCATCTCGCATGTGTGAGGCCCTGGGTTCCATCCTCAGCACCACATAAATAAAATAAAGGTATTGTGTCCACCTACCATTTAAAATAAATAAATAAAATAATTAGTTAAAAACAAAAAAAGAAGCCTTAGGTCTAATGCAATGGCTTTTTAAAACTTGACATCACCCATTGTAAGAAATACATATGAAATCAGTGTGTGTGTGTGTGTGTGTGTGCGTGTGTGTATGTGAGAGAGAGAGAGAGAGAGAGAGAGAGAGAGAGAGGGAGAGAGAGAGAAGGAAAATTTTCATGAAACAATATCTAATCTTATTGTTGCATTGTACTTTATTATTTTGGTTCTATTTTATTCTTGTTTTATGCTGATGTTGAATCAATTTCATGCCTGACTAAAAGGTTATAAAGAGTATTTTAGAAAACATAATTCTAGGAGATTCTCTTTCTAACAGTTTTTGACCCTTTTAAATCTATGACTCCATCACAGTAGGATCTTTCTCCTCTCTCAAGCTTCTCTAAACAAGTGACTGTCTACTTATTCTTTCCCCCAACACTTCAATTTCACAAAATAAATCACTGCTCACAGCAGAAGTTTCATCCGAGAAAACATATCGAGTGTGTATTTCCCAGAGAACCCCTTTCTTCCCTTGTCATTTCTCCTGGTAGAGCTTGGGATTACAAAGAGCACATTGTATCAAAAGCACTCTTCCTGAAATTCAAGTTACTTTTGAAACAGAGCTGTGCACAGAAATGAAATATAATTATACTTTCTGATAGAGAGGTCATGCTTTTCTGGTTTTATGAAGAACAAATTGGGCCAAAGATGTTGTTTGGTTGCTTGTTAGTTTCCTAGGAGAAGAAAGGAATTTCTAAAGGGTAGAGAAGAAAAGGAATTTTTCAAATGTGTGTTATGAAGAATGTGAAAACTCATGTCCAAGAGGCTGTATCCCTCCCCTTTCCTACATTAGCTAGTGTGGTGGATGGAAATACCATAGAATCAGAGGCAGAAAATAAGAATTTGAGCCCAGCTTCTGTTACTTATAGGTTGATACAAATGATGATCAAAGATAGATACTCTCCACCAAAGAATTTATAAAGCATGCAACAAAAATTCATAAAGATAATAAACAAGCTGGGTATGGGGGACATGCCTACAATCCCAGCTACTTGGAGGCTGAGGCAGGAGAACTGAGAGTTCCAGACCAGCCTGAACAACTTAGTAGTACCCTGTCACAAAATAAAAATTTAAAAAGACTGGAGATGTAGCTCAATGGTAGAGCACCCCTGGGTTCAATCCCCTGTGCCACAAGAAAAAAATAAGGTAATAAATAAGCAAAGAAAAGAGTTTTCATAAAAATTATGTAAAGAAAGTGAAATTCTTAGTGCCTGGAACTCAACAAGCATCAGCCTTCTCCTCACAAACAGGAAGCAGCTGGCTTTGCCAACTTACAGAAAAGTAAGAGAGCAGTAGAGACTTAGGGAGAACTGGAGGCACCATATTAAAGGCTTTGATCCCACATGGGTGAGTAGAGTTCTAGGTTCCATCAGCAGGGAACTCTGGCAATTATCTCACTCTGTAAACAGTGAAAATATAATCCAGTTTAAATAAAAAATATTAGTTTGAGTCCCACATCCTCAGCCTTCAATCTCTGATCTCGACCAAGTTCTATTTGTATGACTCCACAGTCCTTTAATATATTTTTAAAAGGTTCATATTACTTACCCTCCCTTTATAACATTCTAGTTTTATCAGAAGAAATAATTCTTAGAAATACAAATGAACAATACCCACTCCACAACCACATACTCAGAGGCTGGGCTAAGATCTCAGGGTCTACCTGTGAATTGCAGGCAACGTCCCTCCAATTCTTAGCAATGAAACTAAATGGGAGAAGAGAACCAAGAGAGGTTTGCCAACAGAGCAGATGCATATGCAGGTTCTTGAACGATTAGAAAGTTGCTCACCAAGCCCCAAATGCAGCAGAGTTGGGGAGGTATGCGGGGAAGAGAGACTTAATGGAAAAAGAAGATTCCAAAAGCAGAAAGAGCCTGAGCAGAGATCTATAGTCAATTCATTTCTATATAGTTGTCCAGAATGGGGAGGCCGCATTGAATGTGATAAGCTAGACAGACGAGGGCAGTGTAAAGTGGTACATTCCATATCATATTGACAGAAGCATTCCAGGGTGCTGTTGGTGTGTCAAAGAGCAAAAAGTTAGCCAGGTAACAAGGGAGATGTAAATCACACCTCAGAGAGAGGTACCAGTCTGTGAACATAAGGACCCAGAAAAGCATGAGCATGCAGGGAGGAAAAATGGCCAGACAAGGGGTGTACAAGCAGACCAACCAATCTGTTTTGTGTCAGTGGCCGTGGAAAATAAAGACGGCTCGTGCATGGCTTTCAATAGAGGGCTAACGAGCGTATTCTTTACCCTGCAGGAGATGGGGCACAGAAGAAAGTCTTCCAAAAAGACAAATGATAGTTTAGGAAGAATCATTCAGACAGCCATGAGCTGATAGAGAAGAAGTAAAAGGACTGATTAGTCATCTGCAGAAATCTGAACTTGTGATGGCCCAGGCTCAACTAGCAGCAGGAAATACATGTTTCTCCACCATCAGATGTAGGTGGCTCTTTGGTAGTATCAGTTGAGGTGAATAGAGAACCTACTAATTGGGAATTAATCTTTACTACACACACATCAGATAGAGCATTGATCTCTAGAATATATAAAGAACTTAAAAATCTTAACACCAAAAAAACAAATAACTCAATCAATAAATGGGCCAAGGAACTGAACAGACACTTCTCTGAAGATGATATACAATCAATCAACAAATACGTGAAAAAATGTTCAACATCTCTGGCAATTAGAGAAATGCAAATCAAAACTACTCTAAGATTTCATTTCACTCCAGTCAGAATTGCAGCTATTAAGAACACAAACAACAATCAATGTTGGAGAGAATGTGAGGAAAAACACACACTCATACATTGCTGGTGGGACTGCAAAATGATGCAGCCATTATGGAAAGCAGTATGGAGATTCCTTGGAAAACTGAGAATGGAACCACCTTATGACCTAGCCATCCCACTACTGGGTCCATTCTCAAAGGACTTAAAAACAGCATACTACAGGGACACAGCCACATCAGTGTTTATAGCAGCACAATTCACAATAGCTAGGTTGTGGAACCAACCTAGATGCCCCTCAGTAGATGAGTGGATAAAGAAAATGTGGTATATATACACAATGGAATATTACTCAGCAATAAAAGAGAATAAAATAATAGTATTCACAGGTAGATGGATGAAGTTGGAGAATATAATGCTAAGTGAATTTAGCCAATCTCAAAAATTCAAATGCCTAATGTTTTCTCTGATATAAGGAGGCTGATTCACAGTGGGGTTGGGATGAAGAGCCTAGGAGGATTAGAGGAACACTAGAAAGGTCAATGGGGAGGGAGGAGAAGGGGGACAGGGGCTATAAAGGGAAAAAAAAAAAGATAGTAGGATGAGATGGATATCATTATCCTAAATGCATGTTTGAAGACATGAATAGTATGAATATACTTTGTATACAAATAGTGATATATAAAAGTGTGCTCTCTATGTGTATTATGAATTGTAATGCATTCTTCTGTTATATACACAACTTCAAATTAAAAAAAAAGTTGATGCTGTTAACTAAAGATGTATTTCTTGCATTTTAAAATTCTGATATCAAGGGCTGGGGATGTGGCTAAATGGTAGAGCGTCTCCCTGACATGCAAGGGGTCCTGGGTTTCATTCCAAGCACAGGAAAAAAAAATGAGATTTGATACCAAGCAATTGCTGTAGTTTCAACGGGTGAAGCCATCAAAATTCATGTTAAAACTCAATTGTCATTGCAATAGTAGTAAGAAATGGGGGCTTCTGGGAAGAGATTAAATTGCTAAATGGATTAGTGTCATATATATTATATTATTATATGCCAAATATATACATTATATGTATGTGTGTATGATATCATACACATATATATGTGATGTTTGTATTATGTCAATTTATTTGCACCTCATGAAAGGACTGGGGGTAGGGGCACTAGTTCAGCCCTTACTCTTCCATTCCTTCCACCATGTAAGGACTCAGTGTTCATCCCCTTCAGAGGATGCAGAAACAAAGTGCCATCTTCCAGACACTGAACCTCATGAGGCCTTGATCTTAGGCTTCCTAGTTTCCAAAACTAAAAAACAATTTTCAGTTTTTTTGGAAAGTTGTCTCCAATATGCTGTGATAGCAACACAAATGGATAAAGACAGCAATTTTCTACTGTTGATGTTTTGCTGTACATTAACAAGATCATCATTAGCATCATTAAGCACTAGAAGATCATTAAGCTCAGCCCTAAATTGGACCAACAAGGAAACTGAAGCCCAGAGAAGAAAGAGGACAGTCCTAAGGCATGGAAAATTAGTTGTGGATAGAGAACAGCCCCATTCTTGGGACTTTAATACTCCTCTTCACACACCAAAATTTTATCTTGAAAAGTGTCAATCATCCTCCAGGGAGACAAAGATACAGACTGGAGATGTGCTCTTGACAGTGATGGTGGAGGTTCTCAGTTCCTGGCTTTGCTAGTTTCTCACAACTCCAGGCACAAACTCAATGTTCCTCAGGCACAGCCCTCTCAAGTCATATGTACCCTGCTATGAAAGAGCTCTGGTCCTGCATGCTGGAAATGCAGGCACAAATAAATCCTAGGCTTTTGACAGAACTTAACATGAGTCCTTACTCAGGTGAACAGCACTTTGCTGAAGTAGACAGCAAACCCAGGAGCCTGGAACCACTGGCTAGTGGAATTTGGAATTATCTTTGCTGTCATTTAATCTGGATGAGATACACTGCATTGGTGTCCATTTCATGTGTTCATTGTGGTTAAAGTATTGATTTGAAATTCAGTCTTCCTTAGATGAAGTACTTTAAAGCCTGCCTTGTAAATTTCCCTTCCTGGTCACTGGGACTTTGCCTCAAATCTTGAGTTACTAACTGGAGTCCCACTCAAAACCAAACAGACAACCTGACATGTTCTAACTTCCAATATCCATACTATACTCAATGACACACACTACCACATTTTAGCCTGATCAGAATCTATTGAATTCTGCTTGAATTAAATCTCAGCTTATCATACACTTGTATCATTTTCATTACAGATCACCTCCCTAGGGATCATCTGGGTCAAATCCCTAGTCCTAATGCTGCCTGGTCCCAAAGTTCCTCTTCACAAGTCTCTGCTGCAGACTCATGGAGTTCCCAAGCATGGAGTTCCCAGGAACCCCAAAATGAAATGGGTCTCCCCGACATCCCCTAGATAACGAAAGCCAAGTTCTGGGAAATAGGAGAACAGACGGGGCAGGTCACATGCAAACTGATGAGGCCATGAGACAAGCAGAACCCAGATGTTTGCATGTTGGAACCTGCTTCGTTTTACCCAGAACTTATTTCATCTGGGTTCAGTTGTCTCAATTAAGTGTTTGGGGGTTATTTATATGCAAGTGTGAACCTGTTGTGGGTATTCTTCACCTAAAGCCACCAGGTTTATTTGTGTTTCAACCTATCACTATGTTTCTCACAGCAAGATGAAAAGTAAAACAGAAATAAACCACCCAGAACCATCAAGGCGGGGCTTCTCCTTCCTTTAATGAGCCACTAGCAGCCAAACAAATGATGCTTTCTGATAATGCACACATATTGCTGTAGCCATGGAAACACACTTAGCAACAAAGAAACCTTGACCTTTCCCCATCTGTTTAGAATCTTTGCAATGACACATTAATTTTAACATATGAAAACAGAAAAAAAAGAAGGGCATAAATGTTACATTATATCTAATTCCCAGGCAGAACCTAGCCCATGGTGGGTATAATTTCTAGATAGGGAAGGAATGATGCAATGGCCTAAGGTGGAACCTGGGTGACATTTCACTGGCATTAGGAAGATGACTCAAACTTTCTCTGCTGCTAACGGAGAGTCTCCGGGAAAGGTTTCAAAATTGGGCCAGAGATGGACACTAGCCAGCGTAAATGCTACCAAGAGACCATAATGGAGATCTACAATAACTGATATTCCGTGAGAGCAAAAGCTTTCTTTCCATGCAGGCTATTGTTAGCAGCCTAAGGCTGAAGACAATGGAGACAGATGCAGTCCAATCTTATTCAATCCAATAAAGGTTTAAGGAGGCTGTCTTTCTTTTCACAGATAAGAATTGGGTATAGAGGAAGTGTGCCACAGAGGTTCTGCCTCCAAAATTGTACACTTGTTTTTTAAGTAAATGTAGAGATATTAGCTCACTTCAATCAATTACAAAAACTCTGAAAGATGCGATGAATGTTGCAGAAGTAATAAGGGGCGGTCTGGTCTGCACATGTCACTTGACCTCAATGTGAAGGAAACAGTGTTTTCCAAAAAGTTCATTCTTATATGAGTAGAAAGATGGGTCAGAGTGAAGGAACTGGCCTGGAAAATGCTGATTTGAAAAAGAAAGTTGAGAAACTGATATATGTCAGTGGAATAAAAGGACGAGATTGAAAACTGATTAATGTCTGACATAGCAATAAAACCATAGCCTTTGGAGGTACCTGTTTTACCCAATAAAATCATTTGCAACATATCAACCACCAACAATTCCGCATCCAACTTTACAGAGTCTGAGTCCTAATTTAATAATAAATAATAAACTAAACAAAATTACCTTCTCCCGCGTGTGAGGTGACCTTTGAGTGGATTTGTTATAAAAACACTCTTGTATGACATCAACTGACACACAGGATCATTCTGCCTTGTTTCTAAGGTTTGGATAATTTTCCTTAACAATGACAGAATATAGGTAGAAAACAACAGAGGAAACAAACATCATTAAAACTGAAGGAACAGTTGGTATGACAAGGTCATCCTTCAATTCTCCATTTAAGTGCATTATTAGGAAAAAAACAACATTCAGCTATGGATTGCTTAAGAGAAAAAAAGATTCAGTTTCAATCTGAACAATATAGGATTGAGCATTCAATATTTTACAGGATTAGAAATATGTTGAGAATCAATTTTTTTTCCATTTACTAAAAATCCTTGTAGGTTACAGACTAATAATGGAGTAGGAAATCAAAAGGAAATCACTTCTGAGATTTACTGACTCCATAGACAAGAATAAATCATGAGCTACATACAAAAAGGAATTTGATGTATTTAGTTCTGTTTCCCTGAGAGAAATATAAAGTGGTCAACACTGGCTATTTCTAATTAAGAGCTAACTAATATATTCAATACAACCAATACATACTCAAAATATATATTACTCTTCAATTTCATGTTTGTGTATATTGAAATAGAAGAAAGGGGGGAAGGTAGGAAAAGGAGAAGAAATGAGAAAAAGAATGGAAACAAGGAATATGAATAAAATAGACAGGAATGAAAGAGATAAAAATGAAGGGGTGAAGGAACAAGGGAAGGGGGGCATTGAGACGGGAGGAATCAGAAACCAGTTTATAACTTTCTACAAAGAGGAACAAGGAGAGCAACATTTAGAAGCAGAGATTCTAAAAGAAATGAGCTTGCAATGAGATTCCACTACATAGAAAAATTCAGACCACTGACAAGACCAAATGCAGGTGAGGACATGGAACATCAGGAAGTCTCATGCACCCCTGGTGGCATGGCACTTTGGCACCGTTTGGTCATTTCTGATAAAATCCCTCTTACCCTATGGCTTCATCAGTTTAGGCATTAAAACAGTATGCCATAGAATAGTGGCTTGAATAGCAAACATTATTTCTCATACTTTTAGGAGCTGGAAGCCCAAAATATGGCACCAGCATAGTCGGGTTCTTGGTGAGAGCCCCTCTTCTAGTTCACAGACCATTGCCAACTTGCTGTATCCTTAACAGAGAGAAAGAAAGATCATTTCTCATGCATCATTTCTTATAATGATCTCATTTGTGAGAGCACCACCTCATGACCTAATTATTTCCCAGAGATCCCACCTGTGAACTCTAATGTAATGAGGACTAGTGCTTCAACATAATGAGTTTGACAGGGACACAAATTTTCAGTTCATAGTATTATATGATCAAACAATTGTGCCACTTAGTGTTGACCCAAAGGGGATAAAAACATAGATCTAGCCAAAATCCTGAACAGAGGTGTTTATAACAGCTTTATTTATAATCATCAAAACTTGCAAGTAACATAGTAGCTGAATAGAAAAACAAACGGTACACCCAGATAATAAAATGTTAATCAGCACTAAAAAGAAATGAGCTATCAAGCCATGAAAAGACATGGAGGAATGTAAAATGCATATTACTAAGCAAAAGAAGTCAAGCTGCAAAGAATACAGACTGTATGATTCCAACCATGGAAGCTTCTGGAAGAGGCAAAACTATGGAGATTGTCAAAGATCAGCAATTGCCAGGAGTTAGCAGGGAAGGTGAAACGTGGAAGATTTTTAAGCTAGTAAAACTATCTTGTATAATTATGTGATAGTGCATGTATGTACTTATTTGTCTTGAAGGATGCCAGATTTTGTCACCCCCAAATATGTCACTTTTGCATAAGAATTATTTTTAGCTACAGGCACTTGAAAAACAGCAGAAAAAAAAGGTCACTCTGCCCATCCCATCCCAGTAAAACGGGAACATTCTTAACACCAGAGATAGGAGGAAACTTAGATATGAATGGTGCCCTCCCTGATCAGAAAAAAAAGAGCAGCATTCTGTCACCAGAGATGGGGGAAAAAAAAACAGAAAAATCTATACAGACATGGTTAAAATAACTTCTCTCCTCCTTTGGCCTCCCCTATCTTTTAGTTATTTTTTCCACAATTGCCACTTTTTGTCCAACCAAGTATATAAACATTTATGTTTTGCTACTTCAGTTCTTTAATCTCCTATGCCAGCTCCTATGTAGGTGTAAAAATCTGTATACTTTTCTCCTATTAATCTATCTTTTGTCAATTTAATTCTCAGTCCCAGCCAGAGACACAAAGAGGGTAGAGGCAAAGTTTTGCCACCCTCCAGTCCAAAGCTATACAATGTACTTCACCAAGAGGGAAACCTAATGCAACCCAAGGGCTTTGGGTGATAAGGGAACATCAATGTAGGCCCATCAATTAATAAATGGACTGCTCGGTTGGGAGATGTAGATTGCACAGGAGGTTACATAGTTGTGGGGACAAAGACATATGCATGAAATCCTCATACCTTGTGTTTAATTTTTTTGGCAGCTTTAAACTGCTCTAAAACTTGTCTAATAAAAAGAGCTTAAAGAGTGGGAGGATATAGTTGTCCCTCCTTATCTCCAGGATATGTTCCATACCACCAGTGGATTCTGAACTGCAGATAGTATCAAACCTTATAAGTGCTAATTTTTCCTAAACATAAATAATTATGATAAAGTTTTATTGATAAATTAAGCACAGTAAGAGATTAACACTAGTAACTAGTAATCAAATACAGCAATTATAACAATATATTATAACAAAAGATATTTGAATGTAGTCTCTCTATTGAAAACGTCAAAACAATCTTTTCTGACCATGGTAGACTCAGAAAGCAGAACCATGAATAAGAGGGACTAGTGTACATGCAAAGAGAGCACTTCAATAGAAGTAGAAGGAAAGGCAAGCTGAAATGGCCTTTGTTTTTTATTCACTTGCCCTGAACTTCTTTGTCACACTGTCACAAGCAGTGATCAGTTGATGGCCAATATTCAAAGTTCTTTGGTTTCCTTATTCCTTAATCCTAGAGGGAGGAAACCTTACTGCTGTCCAAAAGATAACACTGAACTGACAATGAATTCAAGCTCAAGTCTGAAACTATTTCATAAGGTCAGAGTTTTCTGCTCCCAGTGAAATGCAACAGCAGAGGTCAGGGTGGCCAGGAACCCAAGCAAGTCTCAGAAGCCCTGGCTATCTTCTCATGTGGACATAACAACATGCCCCGTATCAAGGATGGAATAAAGTTCTGGTAAGATAACAGACCAAAGTACATTGCCAGGTATTTGGTAGCCTTCCCCTCTTCAAGCAAGACAGCTGCTGTCTGGATTGAGTGGGTTAGGACTGTGCCTTTAAGACAGCAGGGCATAAGTGACAATGCCAAAGCCAGCCCCTCCCCTCTCATCCTCTGTGTCAAAACCTTCTCCAGCCAGCTGTCCTTTCCCTTCAGTTAGGGACACATCCAACTCTTCCTTTAAGAGGTTAATACAAGTTAGAGAGAAGGCACTTGGAAGTTTTCTGCTTTTAATTTCTGCCTAATGACTTATTGGCCAGGGCACTATCATATTGTCTTACTTAACAACCTTTCCTGCACAATAAACTGTGCTCGGTGCCCACCTCGGCCCACAAACTCTACAATTAAGCGATCGTTTGTCCTCAGGAGCTTGACAGAAACAGGAGTCTGAGGCGGGCTGGGAGGAGCTCAGATTTATTAAAGTAATAAATAACCTAGAAGCCCCCACCAAGCCGCTGCCTCCCCTTCTTATTTACTTCCTTTTTGTGGCTTCTGAGATGGGGATATGGGGGACTTAATTGCTTGGAAAGAAAGTTGCCTAAGAACTGCACAACACTCGCATCCCAGGAACAATAAAACAAAACTGGGAGGCTCCAGGGCTACAGCTTAATAGGGGCCCTGCTGCTGGCTTCTTGGCAAGCTGTGATCCTGCTGCTTCTAGAAGAGCCTGCTCACTTGTGCACATAAATGCACTCTGCGAGCGGAGAGCTGTTGATGGCCAAAGGGAGGCCCACTAAGCTGAGGCTCTTACTCACCTTGTCCTGTGTTCCATCTCCTTCTATTTTGCTTTTAATTATAAGGAATTAAAAAAATCATTTGGCAAATATTACTTCAGATGTATAACTCCCTAAATATTCCTTGTGCTTAATTGTTAATGTCATTTTTTTCTCTCAGATATTCCCTCACTTGATCACAAATTTTTCAATCATTATCACAATATGTATTTTTGTGGCTCAGAATCTACTTAGCGGGCCAGAATTAACCTGTCTAGAACATTTTCCTATCCAAAGTATTTATTATAGAAAAGCAAGGAAAACTGTTTTAGAAAGTAAAAATAGACTCATATATAACCACAGCAGTGCCCACTTTTTAAAAAATTTTATATGCAATTTTTACAAATGTACTTATTATTTTCCCAACCCACAGCCTAGAATATACTAGTCCTCCCTACAGGATCACTATTAGAGGCCAGACATTTCCCTTTCTGCTTCCCTCATCCAAGTTAAGCTTGTGAAATTCACATCTCATGAAATGAGACATTTTAAAGTGAATAATTCAATGGCATTTAGTATGCTCACAATATTGTCCAAACATTACCTCTATCTAGTTCCAAAATATTTTTGTCAGTCCAAAATCAAACCTCATACCCAATAAGCAATCACTTTTGATTTTCCTCTCAACCTAACACCAGGCAACCACCAATCTATTTTTTATCCCTTTGGATTTATCTATTATATTTCATCTGAAAGGAATCAAACCTTTGTTTCTGGCTTCTTTTTGTTGGGTGGAATGTTCAAGGTCCATCCACACTATAGCATATATGAGTACTTCACTCCCTTTTAGAGTTGAATAAGATTCCATTATATGGATATTGTACTTCTTGTTTATTCATTCATCTGCTGATGGACAGAGATTGCTTTCAGTCTTGGACTACTGTGGCAGCTACTGTTATGAACATTTGTGTACAGGATTTATACCATCAACCATTTTTAATTCTCTGGGTTATGTACATAGGAGTACATTGTTGAATCATATCATAATCCTGTATTTTATTTTTCAAAGACCTGCCCAACTATTTTCCATAATGACTGAACCATTTTGCATTCCTATCAGCATTGTATACAAGGGTTCCAATGTCCCTAATTTTATTTCACAAATGATTCTCATAATTATGTTCATCTTTCAGGCTTCCTATTAGGACCCAGTCACCCCTCTTTCTACTTCTATCATCCAAGTTAAGCTCCTTTCCAGAAACACATGTCTACTATATCAGTTCAATGTTTTCTCCAAAGCTCAAAATTTCCATTCAAATGTACACAAAGTTGTTGCAGAGGAACCTTAATATATTTAAGCACCAAATTCTAAAAAGATATTTTCAGATATGAAAGGTCCCCTAAATTTTCACAATCCTATTCCACCCTGGACTGCAGAGACAGGAATATTCAAGGCTGTCATTATCATGTTCTCTGCTATGGTACCATCTTTTCAACATGGAGACTGTGTTCCACTAAAATAAGTGTTAAACTTATTTGGTGTTAAACCAAATAAGAAAAAAACATGAACTCTAGAACACAAGAAATCCAAATGGGTGAAAAATCAAAGAATTTTTCTAAGATGCTAGTTTAAGGAAATCCTAGGATGACCTATAGGCAACATGCTTAGAGAACAATAAGCCCAGATAGAAGGAAAATGAAGGTTTGCAGGTGAGGTGACTCCAAGAAAAATTTTGAAATTGTTAAATTATTTCCTATAACTGACTTAATCCAAAACTGTTCTGAAGGTGCTTGCAAGGAGAGGAAAACAATTTAGTTCAAGAAAATTAGGCAGATTAAAAATCCAGGCAATTATCAATCACTATAAAGGTATATAAGGAGTAAGAAAGGGAATGATAAAAGTATACTATAGGCATAAGAATACAAGCACAGTGATTAATTTAACCAAAGCTTTCAATTTAAAACAATATCAGAAGGATAAGATACAGAGAAGAGATCTTTGTTTTTAATTTACCATAAAAGACAACAGATTTTGTTTAAAATTAACAGATTAAAAGACAGCAATATAGATGAATAGTTCAATCATCCAGAATTAAGCTTAAAACAACAACCATCCTTTATTATTATCTTTCACATGAATGGAGTTGATTCTGCCTAGTCTGGGACCTCAGTTGGGGCTGTTGGCTGGAATACTACAATATGGCTTTTTCTTACTTTATGGATTTCTTTAAAGTATGGTAGCCTCAAACTTCTTACATGAGAGCTTATGTCTCTGAAGCAATTGTCCTAGAAGGCTGAATCATTGTTTATGACTTGGTCACTGAAATCACAAATTCACAAAGTCTACCATGTTGTAAGCCCACACTGATTTAAAGGACAGAAACGTGGACAACAGCTCTCAACGGGAGGCATGCAATGTTACACTGTAAGAAAAGCACAAGAGATGGAGATCTTACTGCAGAGATTGTGAAACATATAATTTGCCACACCTATTATTTAGAAAGAAGATATTAAATCCAGAAGGAAATGCTAAGAATCTTAAATGTTTGCTTTAGGTGAAAGAAATTAGGAGTAGATTTTGGAAACTATTTTACTTCTCAAAATAATTACATATATTACTTTGGTGAAATTTTTAAATAATGTTAGAACAAAGAAGCCAGTATTCCTCTCTAAATGGAATACCCTTCTCTAAATGGTACACAAAGCCACAGGCATTCCAAGGACATACTATTGGGTTATGTCACAGTTACCACAGCTCTGCATCTTGTTGTCCACTCTGAATTGGTATTGTAGTCTAAATGCTGGATGCCAACATCAATTATTTCAAATGTCTTTGTATGTGAAAGTGAGAACCCTCTAATTGCTGACATTTATATCAACTACAAACACGAACTGACACTGAATTAGACATACAGGAAGTCAATGATTAAATACTGTGGCCAATAAAAAATTTACTGACAAGAATTCTAAGAAACAATCTTAAAAATTTTGTTCTTTGGAATAGTACCAACAACAGCATTGAAACTTTGAATCCTTGAACAAAAGGAACCACCAGTTGATATTTACAAACCATTTTAATATTCAAAAATTTTCTTTGCTATATTCTGTATTTTCAAACCATTTGCCTAATGACATCAACCCTGAATAGGGTGAAATGATTAATGTGGTGGCTACAGTGAAAATTAGAAGAATTCTAGGGTCCCTGCTCAAACATCAGGGTTCTGGAATGAAATGAGTGTAATTAGTAGTTTTTGTCATGCTCTGCCAATACAATTTTCAATCTATTAAGCAGATACAACTAATTATAACCTGTAATTCTTTTCTTTTGGAATTTGTGCTTTCATCTCTGCCCACATCCAACAGTTGATATATCATAAATCTCTGATATATTTCAATATTTTCCAAGTCGATAGATGTTGGACATGAGGGGGAAGCCCCTGCTGATTCTTGGGTCAAATACTCTGGAAAAGCCCCACCTTCCTGCTATAAAATTTCAGGGCAATTATCTCTCCTCAGGTCATAGGGTACAGATGTCTGCACTGTACTAAGGAGGTCAAACTGATGGGTGATATGAAATGTTGCGGTAGGAAAAGATTTTCTCTCTTTTGATGCAGACATTGGTCAAAGATACTATTCTAGAATCAGGGAGGAGATGTCCTCAACCTGGCTCTACATGGTAATATTGGGGCTTACATGTTCTCAGAATCCTATGAAGTCATACAGTTCTTAGACTTCATAAGTTACTCCAGGGCTACTGCAGAAGGAGTCTGAGGTCTAGGATCAGAAAATAAGAACTAAATTTTCAAGAAAGAACTAGAAGTATGCAAATGCAAACACACACACACACACACACACACACGTTCACTTCATAAACAAATGATCCCACCTCTACCACTTCATGTAACATTGAATAAATCATTTAATTCCGATAAGCCTGAGTTTTTCAATATGTGACACATGAAAAATAATATCTTCTTGGTAATTTCACTGTTTTTTAATTTTATCACCATGTCCTACCCTGGCCAATTTTCTCTGTACCTCAGTTTCCTCTCTCCATATATAAAGTAAGAGTTTTGATCTCTAACAATCCTTCCAATTATAACATTTCTCCTAGAAAGAAATTTATAGCACCAATCATCTATATTAGAAAAAAATCCTTGCCGGGCGCGGTGGCGCACGCCTGTAATCCCAGCACTTTGGGAGGCTGAGGCAGGAGGATCGCGAGTTCAAAGCCAGCCTCAGCAATGGCGAGGCACTTAGCAACTCAGTGAGACCCTGTATCTAAATAAAAATACAAAAAAGGGCTGGGGATGTGGCCCAGTGGTCGAATGCCCCTGAGTTCAATCCCTGGTACCACAAAAAAAAAAAAAAAAAAAAAAAAAAAAAAAATCCTCAAATTAATGACGTTAGCTTCCCACCTTAAGACATAAGAATCAGAACAATAAATAAAGCATAGTGGGAGCAGAAGAAGGGAAATAATAGACGGGAGTGGAAATCAATGAAAAATCTGAATTCCAAGATTTAAAAAGCACAATGAGTTCTAAGTAAGACCAATGAAATGAATCCATATTACACACTTCTGAGTAAAACTGAAGAAAGAGAAAAAAGAGAAATTCACACTGCTACCAGAAAAAAAAAATTCCTAAAAAGAAATGACAATTAGATTGATAATTATATGTCAGTCAACTTACCATCCTGTGACTGTAATATCTGACAAGAAGAAACTTAAAGTTTGTTTGGGTCTCATGGTTTCAGAGATTCAGCCCACAGATTGCTAACTCCATCCCTCTGGGCCCAAGATGAGGCAGAACATCATGGTGGAGGGTGTGGTAGGAGCAAACAGTGCAGCTAATGGCAGTGGAGAAAGAGAGAGAGAAAAAACAGGATTCAGGGACAACAAATAATCTCCAAGGGCAAACCCCTAGTGACTGCTTCCTCTAGCCTCACCCTACTTCCTACAGTTACCACCCAGTAATCCATTGAAGGAGCCTATAATCAAGGAGATAGCTAAAGATTGCGGTTAGCTGAGAGCCATAAAAGATGTTCTAGTTTCCACCTGATAGTAATACATTATCCAAAGAATCTTTGTATGCCCGTGAACACTGCGTGACGCACCTGTAAGCTCGAGCTGTAAGCACGTGTCCTTGTTAAAGCGATATGTATATAACTGGGTGAGTTTTAGTTAGTGTGTGCGGGAAGAAGAAGAAGGTGGTGGTTGGAGTTAGAGCGTTTGGAGTGATTGCTGGAGCCGGAGAGAGAGAAGAAGAATAAAAGACCTTTTTTCATTTTCATCCTGCCTCCGAATTTTCCTGCGGCATTCGTTGCTCCAAGCGGTTTCCGCTTCAGGCAGCAACAATCCATCCAATTTATTACTCTATCAAGTGGATTAATCCACTGATGAGGTTACAGTTCTAATCATTTCCTAAAAACCCCACCTCTGAACCTTGCTGCATTTGGGGACCACACTTGCAAAACAAAACCTTTTCAGGGAGCATTTCTAGAATGCTAGAATCAAACCATTATAGTAATATATATTCTTATAAGCAATAAAAATGGAAGAAGACAAAAGGCTGACATCTTCAAAGTAGTGTGGAAATAACTGTCAGAATAGATTGCAACAGAAAGATAAATGATTGTTCAAGACCAAAGTGCAAAATAAAAACATTTTCAGAAATACAACAAATTTTCAGAAATATTACAAATCCTTAATGAAATAACTATATAAGAGACACAATTTTATAAGATGGAAATTAAACCCAGAAGAAGTTTAATACAGAAAGCAATGAGCAAAATATCACAGCTATCTATTGAGAATTAAAAATATAAATGAAAAGGTAATGGTGATTAAACATTGTGAATATTTTAGAGGAGCAAAGATATTAATTGGGCTGGGGAGGTAACTCAGTGGAAGAGCACTTCTCTAGCATGCAGGAGGCCCAGGATTCCAAAAGAAAGATACTAGTTTATCTTTATAATTTTTAGGTTAAAACGTAATGGCAACCATCAGTAGACAAAAATCACATGGGTAACTTACCAGTAGAAGTTGAAGTTGATTTTTAAAATTGTAGTGGAAGGCAGAAATGGAGGCGAGTTAGGGTATGACAAAAAGGATAACAAAGTCCACTTTAGTTTAAGGGGTCAGGGAAGGCTTCACTCAGGGAAGAGCTATTTGGATTTTAATGACAGTTACCAGGCCTGCAAAACTCTGGGAGAGGCATGAACTTTGGAATCAGTTCTATTAACTCTGTAAGAGGTTTTACCATAGCTCTTACAGAAACTAGTGAGGTTGTTCTTGGGACAGAGCCTTGGGAGGAACGTATCAGAAAATATATCAAAGAAGCAGGCAAGGACAGAAAGAAAACATGACAATCTCAGGTAAATGAAAACTGGTGCTGTGATAGAATCAGGAAGGGAGGGTGGAGGAGATGACACAAGGATCAGGTGGTAAAGGTTGATCAGGGAGGGATGCCTCCCACATAGAGAAAATAACAGGACACAAGCTCTAAAGTAAGCTAATTCCAAATCCCAGAGGACACTTAATATCAATTGAGATCAAAATATACTCTGAGTATACTGGTGAGCCATCCCCATGATTCAGTCTCTCATCTTTGAACTTCTAAGTACAGTCTCCATTTATTCTATAAGTCGTTGTGTTTGGCCACCCTAATTTCTCTGGTGTGTAGGACAGGAGGTAACCTTCATTCTTTTCTTTCTAATATGTCAAATATCATCTGTAAGGCTGATTCCACCATAATTCCTAGCAGCCTCATTAATTGCCCCAGAGTTTCTAGTGGTCCTTTGGTCTTCCTTCTCCAACCTCACCAACTTGAATTCTGTTTCATTATTTTTTGTGTGCATTATGCTGTGTAGTATTCCAAAATTCATCTGCTCTTGATCTTAAAGAATTAGGAATATATTATAAGATTGAATAGAACAGAATTTAAACAACGAACTGTTCATTTCTGACATCAGTGTATATGAAGAATCAGAAAAATCCCCCATAATAGTATCCATGTAAAGAAAGTCAGCATCTGAAAAATCCATGTTTGTAATTTGCAGCTCTCAAATAGAACCATCAGCCTACAAGCAACTTTACAAATAATCCAACTCAACTTCTTTGTATTTACATGTAAGCAAATTGATGCTAAGAAAGGAAATTGTTCTCCCTGTCTTAAGGCACAGCTTGCCTTGAAATCCAGAGGCTGTTTACCCATGAAGAAGCTGTAGGAAGAAAGATAAGAAATCAAATTTTCTTGTTAGCTTTAAAATAGGTCTTAAAAGCAAGTCCTTCTAAGAGGATTAAAAAACAAGTCACATACTGGGAGAAAGTATTTGCAAAAGACATAGCTACTAAAGGATATGTGTCCAAAAAGACCAAAGAAAGACTTGAATCTGGACAATAAAATAACAACCCAATTTAAGAAATGAGCAAATTATCTATACAGACCCCTCACCAAAGAAGATATACAGATAGCAAATAAGCATAGGAGAGGACATGCAACATCAGATGTCGTTAGGGAAATGAAAATTAAAACAGCAGTGAGATACTACTACGTACCTATGAGAATGGCCAAAATCCAGAACACTAACAACACCGAATACTGGTGAATATGTGGAGCAACGGGAACTCTCTTTCATTGCTGATGGGAATGCAAAATGGCAAAGTCACTTTAGAAGGCAATTTGGCAGCTTCTTAACAAAACTGAAAATATAATCTAGCAATCCTGCTCCTTGTGCATTTATCAAAATGAATTGGAAACTTATGCCTACATAAAAACTTGCACATAAATGGTTACAGTAGCATTTTTCATAGTGCCAAAAATCAGAAGCAAGAAGATGTTCTTCCATAGGTGAGTGGATAAACAAACTGTGGTATGTCCACTTGATGGGACTTCATTCAGCAATTTTTTAAAATGCCACAAAAAGACATGGAGAAAATTTTAAACCATATTGCCATGCTAAAGAAGCCAGTCCATAAAAGGCTAAATGCTCTTTGATTTTAATTACATGGCATTCTGAGAAAGGCAAAACTACAGACAAAAGTAAAAAAAACAGGTCAGTGATTCCCAGGGGTTGAGGCTGGGAGAATGAGGAATGAATGGATGGAGCACAGAGAACTTTTAGAGTAGTGAAACTATTCTATATTGATTCTGTAATGGTGGATACTCAGCTATATATTGGTTAAAACCCCCAAAACTGTGCAATGCAAAGAGCGAACCCTACCTAAAGTATGAATTTTAGTAACAATGTGTCTTGATATTGTTTCACCAATTTCAATTAATATACCACACAAATGCAGGATATTAATAACAGAGGAAACTGGAGGGAGAAGAAGTATATGAGAATATTCTTGCTGGGCAATTTTTCTGTAAACCTAAAACTGCTCTAAAATATAATTCTACTAAATATACAAATAAAAAATTTAAAAAGCAACTATCAACACTAACCAAGACAGAACTATGCAGTAACACAGACTATACCCAGAACACGGCCAATGTTTGTTCATAATTATTAACAATATTTTTTCAATATTTGGAATAGAAAGAGCATATTAACTAGACATGGAAAAATTGGAATTCTGCATAGTATTAACATTGTTCCTTGTATGCCTGAAAACTCAGAGAAAATGAAATTTCAAGGTAATATTGCTCTTGTTATTTATCCTGAGTTATTACTATGAAAACCTTATCCAAATGGTAGGATTTTTCTTTCAATGGTATTATTTTAACTACTTAGACTTGTTTCTATAAGTCTGTATTTTGTATGTATTGTAGGATTTATTTTCTTGATATCTGTGTCAATTTTAATTATGTCAATCAAAAGTTTTTAAAAATCCAATCTTCAGAAATATGTAAATGCTGCCTGCAAAACACCAGTCCTCTAGAAAAGAGTATATTCTTAAGAGAAAGGCCACGTTCACATCGGCACAATGACACTGGCGGTACTAAACTATGGCTGAACCGAGACGTCATGGAAGACCCTTGAATATATAATGTGGGCTTCTTCTTTTAGTTATTTAATGGGGAAACCTGCACTGAGAAACAAGCTCTGTGGACCATTGGCAGAGCAGAGCCTGGCCCCGGACTCTAGCTTAGTGGGCAGCGCCATCTAGTGGAAAGAAGTTGTTCCTAGTTTCCATTTTACCAACCACAAGCTGAATGACTTCAGGAAAATCATTCACCTCTGCTTCAGCTGCAAATGGTATGGGGCTGGTAGTGACTGTTCTGCCAATCTTCTATAGTGACTGCTCTGCCTATCTTAGTGACTGACGTAAAAAAAAAAAAAAAACAAAAAAACTGAAGTAATGCAAAATCTCGAGTCTTTATTGTTCATAGCTGTTCTTGAAAGATGCAAGTTAATTTCTGCTCTAAGAAAAAAGCAGAATTTTCAAGACCTTGTGAGTGCAGATAAATTTGGCTGAAAGCTATTGGTTTTCTATTCTTCTAGGATCGTGACACATATAAAACTAATTAGTGCATCTGAAAGTTTATGAAGTGACTGGTTAGAGCCCAATAACCTTTATTGCATGTGGCCCACACAAGCCCATTATGAAGGAAAATTATGGGCACCATTCTGATGTAAGTGCGGGTAAATCTCAGAGGAGGCCACAAAAGGGACCCCATTCTCAGTAAGGAACCAGACAACCAGACTTAGACTTCTGCAGCTTGACAACAAGGTCATGCCTGGGATTCTGCAGGGATTGATGTGCCCTGTCTGAGGCCCTCTAATTGCTTTTTTCTAGCCTCTGGGTCTCCTTTGTTTCCTCCTCTCTCATTCATATTCAAGAGCATGGTTGGAAACCTTGAACAGATATGCAAAGTGTTTCTTAAATGTAGACAATTGAAATATAAATGTTCCTCCCATGCACTATTAATTATTTTATAGCTTTCCCCAAGCACCCTTTGTATATATAGCAATTTAAATGGTGACTATAAAATGTGAAGAGAACATTTTCCCAGTCTCTGCTTCTCAGTCCCGCACTCTATCTATACCCATTCATCGTCCCCTCTTTAAGTATTACATTTCAAGTGGGAAAAGCTGCATCAGAGGACACACTTTTTTTGTCTTTCAGTTGAGAGTGAAAAAACCTGAAGATATTTCAGTCCAATCACTGCCACTAATCACAGGTGTGACCCTGGTTAAGCTGACCTAACACTTGGGCCATAGTTTCTCCATCTGCAAAATGAAGATCAACAGTGGGAACAAAAAGAGTTGATGCCTATGCTATGCAGAAACTAGTTAGACCCATAGACAATTGTCTTCTGCAAATGACACATCCTTCCTTTGCTGATGTAATTATAACTACTGTCTACTGTATTGGCTGTAGTCTACTGTCTACTAGGCATTGTCTTGCAACAGCTCTGTGATTAAAGTCAGTGAACTTCCCAGAGTCCAGAGTTCTTCCACAACATCTTGTGGAATTTCTCTTTTTTGAGAAAACTGATCAATTTTTTCTGGACTGAGCTCATTCTCATGAACAGCATCAGCTGTGCCTAGGACAACATAAGAACTCAATGACATTTGTTTTTAATGTTTGGGGAGAGAAAAGCTTTATCTCATGTAAGAACCCAAACTTGACTGAATCAACTTGCCATTTGATAACAGAGAAGTCATGCTTATGTGAATTAAGATCAGTTTTATTAACCCCAAGCCAAACTATGTACAACCTGAACTATCCTCTTATTGAGTTTTCTTTGTCCTCAAAATGAAGAAAGCAAGAGTGAAGATGTGGAATGTTAATGATCAGGAATACTATGTCTCAATTATTCCCTGTAAACCAGAAACGGTATATGCACATCTCAAATTTTCACAGTTCTTCAATTTTTTTTTTTCATTTTATGGAAGGTGAAACTAGGAATCAGAGATATTAAGTACCTTGCAAAGATCACACAGTGGACAAATTTCAAGGCTGTGTTTCCAAGTCTGTTCTACTCCACTACTCTATTCTTCTACATGAGGTAGTGCAGAGGGTCATCCACAAGAGTATTGGTAAGCCTGCCTAACAAAACAAAACAAAAAAACAAAACAAAACAAAACAAAACAAAATAACCCCCTCCCCCCAAAAAAAAATCTCTCTTTCCTTTCCTATTGCCAGAAGTCCCAGTCCCATCCATCATTAGAGAAGAGAGACTGCAGTATCATGGTGAGAGGGTGATTCAAATGAGGTGGAATGAACCTTCATACCTTGAGGCTGGAGCTCACAGTGCAAAACTATTTATCTACCCAGTTTGCTTTTGTTTTGTAGATTTTTTTAAATAACTATACTCTTTTTAATTTTTGGACACTTTAGTTCTTCAAGAATGTTCGTTTAAAACACAATAGAAGGGAGAGTGCATCTTTCTGTGGACAGCAAAACCCAGAATCAACCTTTGAGAATCTGGATAGGCAGTCAACTTGTAGATGGGAGGTAAACAAAAGAGAAAGGAATAGGGACACTTCTATTTCATTAATCTGACCACCATGCAGCATTGACCCTAAAAGATCACAGATCCCAAGGGCAAGGGACCCCTAGAACTGGCATTGAGTCAAATTCCCTAAGCTTTTCATCTTAGTTTTAAATATTAATTTATTTTCCAAATAGAAGCTGGAATACTAAATCAACTAAGAGCATTCATCTGATAAAAGATATGCAAATATCTTTATAAATATACAGTATCATCTATAATGTTGACAGGTCAGATAAAGACATCAAGTTTCACTGAAAACTCTAAATTCCAAATATAGAATGCAAATACTGAGACTACCCCTTCCCCCAAACATATACACACACACATGCACGTGCACGCGCGCACGCGCACACACACACAATCTATTTTATTTTCAGCTTTACAGATGGTTACAAATTGCATATATTATTCATACACTGCCCCAACCTCAGCCTGCCTTCATATACAAACCTAATTCAAATATTGTAGAAACCTCCAAAACACCAAGACTTGAATTTTAAAAAACAATAGATTACCTGAATTGTCAAAAATGTTCTGAAAATGCAATTAGGGCACATATCATCTTTGGATATGCTAAATGAAAACAGCAAAAAATAAAAAAATAAAAAAATCCTATCGAAATAAAAACACGATAAACCTGGTCTCACATTTGCCAAATGTTTTAGTCAGTTTTTTCATCACTGCCACCAAATGACCTGACAATAACAATTGTAGAGGAGGAAAAGTTTATTTGGGGCTCATGGCTTCAGAGGTCTCCAACACCATTGCTCTATGCCCAAGGTAAGCAGAACATCATGGTGGTAGGGTGTGGAGGAGGAAAGCAGCTCAGGACATGACAATCAGGAAGCAGAGAGACTAAGCTCAGCTCATCAGAGACAAAATATATGCCTCAAAGTCACAACCCCAAGACCTGCCTCCTCCAGCCACACCCTACTTAACTATGGTTATCACCCAGTTAATCCATTCAAGCAGATCACTGCACTGATTAAGTTAAGACTCTCCTAACATAATCATTTCACTTTTGAACTTTCTTGCATTTTCTTACACATGAGCTTTGGGGGGACACCTCATATTTAAACCATAACGCCAAGCAAAGAGTCTATCTGCAGCAGTTGCCCATGGCTACCTCCTGCTGTCTGACCATAGCCTTCATCAACTATTCCTTTTGTCTCCTTAATAAATAATTTGGGTGTGAAGTCCCAGAAGGCAGTGGGCAGTCCTGTCTGGGGAAAGCAGGGTGGCTGCCTAGGGCTGGCCCTGGGAAGACTGACAAGTGACTGACTATGCAACTCTCACTTGGTCCAAGCTGCCTCTGAACTGATTTCTGATCTAAGAGATGAAGAATGGCTTGGTATTTACTTTCCACAGTGAAGGTGGCTGTGGAGAGAGGTCCCCATTTGCAATTCTTTGTTCTTGTGTGTCTGTGAGCACTGACCTCTTACTCCCTCCTCCTTGTTCCTTTCCCTCCCCCTCCTTAGGCTCCCCTTCTCCACATCATTCTACAACACCAAGAGAGAAATCAGAATAAAAAGAAAGAAAATCAAGGTCAAAAGACCGGAGGGCCCATCTCTGATCTGTCCTGTGTGGCTGATGAGGCTTCAGGCTCCAGAGCATGTGACAAGACATCAATAAGATCAATGTGGCTAAATTAAAACATGTACAACATCCTGTGTTTTACATGCAGCTATTGGAAGAGAGGAGACACCACCAGTGTGATCTGACAAAGGCAGGAAGAGCTGAGCTGATCTGCAAGGCTTCTGAAACTCTGCCAGTGAGGCCCACAGAGCTGAGGAGAACCCAGGTCTGCGAGTCAGTGGAGAAAACAATTAAAAGAGAGAAATATTGATTATAGTGCTTATTGGTTCAGGTTGAAGGGAACTTTTTTCTTTTGTAAAGAATGAGTTAATTTAGTAAAATTTGGAGAAGCTAGGACTTCTCAAAAATGGTAGGACCTTCAGGGAATAGGTGACTGTACCCCCCAAGTTACAGTGTAGGGTGTTCTGGGAGACTCACTGAGCATGTGCTGCCCAGCCAGATTCATGTTGGGTACCCAGGCTCTGCACCTTTCTGTAGCCTAAGAACAAGAGCACAATGGCAGCTCGATGCTTAAAATGGACAATAACCTTAGGGCTGACAGGTAGATATTGAGTGCCTGTGTGCTAATGATTGGGCATCTTAATTCCTATTGAGCTTCAGAGTCCCTTCGAAAACTCAGCCAAATCATTTAGACATGTTTGAGGCATTATCAGGGATTTTAAAAGTTTACCTATTTCACTGAATAAAGGATTAATTACTGCCCATATTTAACAAGTAGTATGCCCCATCCATCATCTCTTTCAATTTGGCCAAATGCATAATGTTAATATTTCACTGACAGCTATTTAACATCTCCTCTTCCTGAAGTCTTGCTCAAAAAAAAATTTCAGGAGTATTTGTTTTTAATTTGCTTCTTTCTGGCAAGCTAACAATATAATGCTTAAGTCCCCTAATCTTAGTTCTTGGCTTCTTGTTCAAAATTAATCTTTTTTTGCTTCTCCACCAACACTTCCATGCTGAAAGCCCATGGAACTAGAAGGGGGAATGAGGAAGTTCATCTGCATGGCATCGTAATTATGATAATAGCTGATACTTACACGGCAATTACTATGTGCCAAAATCTGTTGTGCTTTCACACCTCCAGTCATTTAAACTTCACACAAGCCTAGGAGATAGGACCTGTTATTATCTTCATTTTACATGTCTAGAAGGTCTCTGGATGGTCAGCTGTGAAAACTACAGTCTACGGAAAAGGGGAAAGAAGGAACACTTAGATCCAGGATATTTATTTAGGACTGAAAGGAAGAAGAGATCTGAGCCCAGCTTGTTTTTCTCCCTCAGTTTCTCCTGTGGCCTAGCTTCCCCAGCAGCCCATCCCTGTAACTAAGTGCTAAAGTGCTCAGTAAACTGGTTCAGTCTTGGAAATCCACAGGATGACAGAAAGCCACTATGGGGCTTCTGAGGATAAATAAAGAAGTCACTGCTGTGTTGGGGGCAAAAAAAAAAAAAAAAAAAAAAAACAAGTACATACAAATTTCTGATAGACCAGATGTCATGGGAGAAAGAGCTGGCCTGCAGCCATGTTAGATCCCATGCAAGAAAACTGCCAGGCAGGGTAACAGGTTCCAGGAGAGTGTCAAGAAGACAGGAGGGCAGGGCAGTGCCTTGGGGGAAGTCATTGGCAATATAGTCCCTAACTGAGGCCTCTGAAAAGCCTTCTGGAGAAAGAGACAGCCTCAGGCACACACTGGATGCTAACATCAAAGCTATCCCTGAGCAGTACTGTTAACCTTGTGCCTTTTCAGGTCCCTTATCTCTCCTTAACCACTTCCTTACCTTAGAAGGGTGGAAAATCTACTTTAGAAAGATGGGATAGGACAGGTGTACAAAGAAGTCAGAAGATGGTCCCTCCCACCATCCCCTTCACCAGCCATAGGGCTCCTCCCTGCATCTCCTCCGCCCTGGGGAAGGGGAGCGTCTGTAACTCTTCATGAAGCTGGGAAACATGGCTGTTGCTTGTGACCAAGTATTAAACTGAAACTGTGCTCTGTGCTGAATATGATTACAGGAAACTTTATTACCTAAACATGAAAAACCATGAGATTTGTCAAATTTCCATCTCAGAGCAGCAGAGGAATTAGCCACAGACCAAGTCTGAAGGAGTTGAGGGGGACAAATGAATGACTCTCCTGATTGCACCCAAGAGTTCTGCTTGCTCATTATTGCCACTTAGAGCTTGCACTAGAAGCTGCAGGGCTTGGACCAACACTGTTCCCTAGTCATGCCCTTCCCTTTTGTGATCTATAGAGAGAGCAAAAAGCAGGAGATCAGACTTCTAGCCATCTGAAAGCTGTGAAATGTTCAGAAAACTTAAATTTCTAGAACTAAGGTAAGCATGAAAAGTGGATTCTACATTTCTGCACAAATACTAGATAGAGGGAAAGCCAGAGACTGTAATCATTGCTTCCAGAAGGGATTAAATCAACTCAGCATTGACTCAAAGCTGTAATTCCTAGAACCCATGCTAATACTATTCTTAATTTCTTAATTATTAATGTGTGCTTATCCTTTATTTTCATAGTTAAATTTCTAATTCCCTACAGTAGCCCTGCAAGATAATTGAAAATGAGCAAGGGCACAACAGCACAGTCAAGAAACAAGTCCAACGAGCAGATTACCACACATACCAGCCTAACGAAAAGCTCTGAAATGAAAAACAAGGGAGCAAAGAAACCAGGAAGAGTGGAGGAAACCTATTCCTACAGGTTTGTCAGAAAAGTTGCCTCTGAAAGGGTGAAACTGGGCCTGAGACTTGAAGAGTGCAAAAACTGCTATGCAAAGAGCCAAGGAAGGGCAAGCCTGGTAGAGGGGACAACATTTGGAAATGGCACCGAGATAGGAAGGAGTAGGGCACAGACAGGGAGATGATCCCAGTGTGACTGGGGAGCAAGGGAGGAAATAGATGAGCTTACAGACATCACTGGGGCCTGGATGCTGAGGCCCTGGTAGGCCAAGGAACGAACCACTTTAGTCTAAGTGTGTGGCAATGCAGGAGACACTTTTAAGCACAGTGATGTGACCTGATTTACATCTTCTTAAAGTCACCAGAAGTGCTTACTGGAGAACAGACTGGAGGAAGGCAAAAAAAAAAAAAAAAAAAAAAAAAAGACTCCTTAGAAGGTCATCTCAATCCTTCTGGCAGTGACAGCATTGTTTTAAAAGGAGGAGACTCAGAAGGAGCACTGGAGACATAGGAGACCTGTCTGTCATGTTTTGCTAGCGTGGCAATATTGTAGGGTAGCGACCAGTGTGGGAATGTAGGATATATTTTGGTGGCAGAAGAAAAAAAAAAAAAAAACTGGGACTTTTGGGTTAGTGTGAATATAATGAATGAAGAGAGCAAAGAATCAAATTGACAATGATCTCTGGCATAAGAAATGGTGGACAGTGGTGCTGTCTACCATGATGGAAAAGACCAGCAAAGAGCCAGCTTGGTCTTGGGAGAGCGGAGGCTCCACTGGGAATGTGTTAACTTGTATGAGATCCCGGAGGTAGTGATGAGGAATGTCAGCAGTTGTTCATGAGTCTGGAATTTTGAGATAGAGATACGATTGGAGAAGTCACTGTTACATAGATGGTATTCAATTGCAGAATAAGGAATGGAATTATGTCAAGATAGAGCACAGAGAAGGAAGTAAAGGTCTGGCAGAGGAGAAGGAGACTCAGAAGGAGCTACTGGAGAGGTAGGAGAAAAACTGAAGAGTGCCATGTCAAGGGGACCAAGGTAGAACAGGTAGGAAAAGAGATTGGCCAACACCCTTGAAAGCCTCTGAGAAGCTGATTAAGGTGACAACAGAAAGATGCTCTCCACACCAGGGGAATTGTGCCCTCAGAAATTACTATTGAATGGGAGCTTTTTCACTGACAGTACTGTGATGGTCAGCTTGACATGAGACTGTGTAGGCAGTAATCCTGTCATTCCGTCAAACATGTGCTTGGTGTTGCTCTGAAAGTGTTTGTGGAGGTGATAAGGTTTGCAATCAGCTGACTCTAGGAAATGGAGCTTATCCTAGATAATGGGATGGATGTGATTCAATCTGCTCTCTTTGAGAGCAGAACTGAGGTTCTCAGAAGAGAAAATTCTGAAACAAGATTTTTATCCTGCCCTTCCTGGTGGCTTGCCCTACACATTTTGGACTTGGTTTGCCAGCCCCTTCAGCAATGTAAGTCAACTCCTTGCAATAAACCTAATGTAGACTTTCTAGTAGTTTAGTTTCTCTGATTATAGCCTTTCTGATACAACTTCCTTTTTTTTCTTTTTCCTGATATTAAAACAAGTGCTTCTTATTCATTTAAGAAGACAAAAAAATTAAGGGTATGTGTTCTTTTCAATTCAATGAACTTCAGATTAAGATGGAAAACCAGAGGCCATACATTTTAGTCTACTCTTTCAAGAAAAAAAAAAAACCTGAAGCTCAGAAGGGAAGGCCCAAAGTTATGTGCAATGGGAGGCAGAGCCATTCTGAGGCTACTCAAGGCATAGAGTCACCTTCTTCTCACTGGCCCAGTAGGATGGTATCCGGGAGACTGGAAGCACATCACTAACCCCAGAATGCTCAAAAGGCTCTCCCTAGAGATCTATGAATGCCATAGGTTTGAAGTCTCTTGAAATTCCTTTGAAATGAAGTAGATAGTAGATACCTAGAACAGAGGGAGGGTTTGTCATGTTGAAACTTTTGTAAACCAGATGATCTGAGTTATAACCCATTTTCCTTTTAATTCTTAGTTCCACAATAAAACCACGACCATATTAAGCTCCTTTACCGCTGAGATTTATTGTTTCTTTAAGACTTTGTCAAGTTCCACCTCTGTGTAGGAAGCTTTCCTGCTTTCTCTTCTCCTCTGTTAGGTTTCCCTTTCTCCTAATTCCTGTGTTTGTTGTACAATTCGCTAGTCTTTCTGAATGGTTGGTATTGCCTGCAATAGCAGATTGTAGGATCTGTGAGGATAAAGATCCTGGATACATATTACCAGGTACCTAAGAAAGACTTGATTCACATTGTGCCTTCTTTTGCTCTAATGCAGCAAAAGCCTATAGAGAAGCAAATGCTCCATTACCCTACTTGCCACCTTAAGGTGGCTCACACATGCTCAGGAATTGAAGAGGAAGGGGAATGTATGATTGAATTTGGACCACAGAATTTCAGGACTGGGGAATAAACCTAAGGGCAGTCTACATCCCCATTCCTTTTTGAGACAGGGTCTCATTAATTACTCACACAGGCTGACCTCGATTTGCCATCTTTCTGCTTCAACCTTCCAAATAGCTGGGATTAGAGGTGTGTACATTGGCTGATAAGAATGGGAACAATGTTTATAGAGAGTGCCATGATGGGGCCGCTGAGGGACTACGGACCCCAAAGTTACAGATGCAATCTACTAGATGGAAGGTTTGAATCATGTTTACTGGGGAGAAGGAAGCTGACCTCCATGACCTGAACTTTGCTTTTCCAGACCTGATGCACAGAACCAAGGGTGAGAAGGAACAGGGGATGGGACTCAATGCAGTGACCTGAAAGAGCACAGAGGGAGCTCCTCGCCCACACTTCCGACTTATAGAGTTGGTTTTGAGTTTTTTTTATTGTAGTTTTTAATGCTCAGGACTCTCTTATTGTTAGTTTCTTATTATAAAAGTTATGTACACTCATTATTAAAAATATCAGAAAATGGACAGGCAGAATAATATGAAGAATATCCATGCTGCCCATCTGTCAGAGTCACCTGCTGCTAATACACTGGCATGTATCTCCATTTTGACCCTTCTTTATGTGCATGTTATTATTTTCTATGAAAATGGGATTATGCTATCTGTTATATGTTTTGTAAACTACTTTTAATTCATTCAATAAATTCATTAGTTGTTGGAAAGATTGTGCCAACTTTATTCCATTACAAATAATACCAAATCAGAAAAAAAATTATTAAAAAAAAAAGAATAAAACCACAAATATTCTGAGCAGAAAGAAAATGCTTAAAGCCTATTAAAAAGTTATAAAACTACCCTAAGGGCACCACAGTTAGCAACACTAGAAAATCCTGGCTAAAAAGATTTTTAAATTCTTTTTACACCAAATCTTCATTTCAACCAAATTGCTTTCAGCTCAAAGTACTTGAGTCCTCAATGTCGTTGGTGGCTCCCACTTCTTCCAGTAGGCCTTCTCCAGATTTCCCCATTCCATACATCCTGCAACTTGAGGGTGGTTTCAGATTGATTTGTTCTGCTGCTTCCTTCCCCTCTCCCCCATTTTCATTTTTATTTTAACTATCCTAAGTTGAGGTGTTCTGCAGTGGCAAGTGCTCAGTAAATGAATGAGGAAGTAAAAATGACCAAGGTTGCGTCTAGTAATTGGGAGATTACTATGCACTATGCTTGGGGTTTGAGGTTTTTTTTCCTGATCTGGATCTAGTTCCTCTATTAGGTACAATTACATTAGTTAGGAGTCTTTCAGGTAAGGTGGTAGAAAATCAAATTCAATTTAGCCTAAGCCAAAAAAAGGAGTCATTTATTTCCTAATGTAACTGGAAAGATCAGGGAGGCACTTCAGGCATATATAGATCAGGGATTCAAATGATTTTTTTTTTCTTTCTCTCCCAGCTGCTTATGACTTTAAACAAATGAAAATTTCTCTGATACGGTAAAGATAAGTTTTATACAATCTGTGGAATGCTTTAGTATCGGATGCATTTCAATGGCAACATTCATTTTTAATCACAATTAAGTGTTCTCAACTAAGCAGAATATATATAACTGAGATATCTATGAGAGTTAACTTTAGGAAATAGTGAGAGAAAAAAAGCATATAGGGGGTTGTCCTCTCTATCATAAAACCCCCAAAGGAAAATTAGAATGTAGGAACAGGAGTAATGTGCGTGAAGATTTTCACAACTCCTATCATTCTTATCACAGTGGGCAGGCATGGGGTTGCAAAATAAGATCATTAGAAAAGCAGAATAAAGAATATGTCATTTCATTGCTAAGTTCAATTACATATGTACCAAGAAATTGGACTGGCTGAGCCACTCAGCAGAGCTGTTGCTAAAATACAGAAGAGGACCAGCCACACGTTTAAACTGTGGAAGAGATAGTTTTTCATCATTCCAGGGGCCTTTTGGAGTCTCCCATATGCCATGCTGAGTGAACCTGTTTCTTACTCCTAAGCAACTTGCACACTGTGGGAAAGGGAACCATGCTCAATGACCTTCCTTTCACAATGGAAGAATCACTCTCTTCTATTTAAGGTAAATTTCTCCACTTGGAGTGACATGCCTTTCATCTTCTTGGGAATTTCCCTTTTTTACTTACTGCTCTCCTTGAATTATTTGCTATGGCTGTAGTATCTTCTGTGTTTAAAAAATACATACATGTACACACACACACACACACACACACATATTATATATATACACAACATATAGTGTGTGCACAGACACACAAACACACAGTCCTTTTGTCTAATATCCTCTGCTAGCTGTCCCCTATCACTCATGCAATAGGCAGAAAAGAGATGGCCACACTTAATGCCTGCAATCCTTCAGATGGACCCTTACACTTATACTACAATCCATTTGCCTGCTCTGTCTCTGCTCTATTCCACATAAGCTGACATTGTCATCAATCTTCCTTCAAGGAACGTAGTCTAATAGGAGATAAAGCTAATGTTACTTTGCCAAACCAATGGTGATCTGTTGGTTCTTAACTTCTTATGCTCTTGGTAATGTTTCTGCTGACCACTCTTTTTTTTCTGTCAAACATTCCTAATTGACCTGCGTCACCACACATACATTTTTCCTACTTCTCTGGCCATTCCATTCTTTGCCTACTCCTTCTCGCTACCCAAATTTGAAGCAGTAAAGTTTCTCACATATCAGACTTGTGCACCTTCTGCACTTTTGTCCCTAGGTTACCTTACCAATTTTTTAAAAA
Source organism: Tamias sibiricus (assembly GCA_025594165.1). Classification (NCBI taxonomy): domain Eukaryota; kingdom Metazoa; phylum Chordata; class Mammalia; order Rodentia; family Sciuridae; genus Tamias; species Tamias sibiricus. The sequence goes on from CM046671.1 coordinate 41,439,176, forward strand.
AGTATTACTGAAATATGATTCACATATGATAATAGTGATATAAACATCACCATTATTTTACTTTTTAATATTTTCATCACCCAAAAGGAAATTCTACACACACTAGCACTCATTTCCCCATTCCCTTATCCTCCCCATCCTTTGGCAACTACTAATCTGTTTTTGTCTCTATAAATTGTTTACTTATAAGCAGTATCATAGAACACATGGTCTTTTGCATCTCCTTTCACTTGGCACGTTTCCAAGGTTCAAATATCAGAACTTCTTTTTTTATATTAGCAAATAATTTCCATTGTATTATATACCACAGATATTTCTGCATTCATCAGTTAGTGGACATTTGGGTTGTTTCCACTTTTAGTTATTGTGCACAGCACAGCTATAAACGTTTAGGTATGAAGTTTTGCATGCACAACTGTTTAGTTTGTGTGTCCCATCGCTTTCTTATGTTTTTTTTTTTTTTTTTATCATTTCACTATTATTTAAGTTTCTATTGGGTAAGAGACCACAAAGAAAGTAAAATGCTATTGCTGCTCAATTGTTTGTGGAATGATAAATAATACTTCAGCAAATTTCTCAGATCTAATTACATATGCTAGTCTTATCCCTAGTCTGAGAAGCTAGAAGTTGTCTATTTAATTGAACTACTACAACATGTCTTTAACAAAAATATCTCTTCATTTTAGTTTTGACATTTCAGAGCAATAAAAGAACATGAATAAAGCTTGCTGAATGGTATTTGAAAATAGACAATGAAATTTTGATAAAAATATAGGATGGGTTATATCCTAATAAAAATGTGCTTGGCACCTTACACAGTATAATATTATACAAATGTTTAAGAATATTACATTAATGCTATAGTAGTAAATATCTCACAATGACAGTTTAATTATAGATTACTGTCACATTAAAAAACCATAATAAAGCAAAGTTAACATTAACTGTCACTTTAACGGAAATTCAAAAATGTGGACAAGTAATTTATTAAGCAAATTAAAAAAGCAAACTACCTTAGTTTAGCAAATCACTACATTGCTTTAGCAGAATAAAGATACCTCCAGCTCTAGCAGAAAAGACCTTCAAATGACCCAAAACAAAATATATATGCAAATATCTTAAGTTAGTAGTTCAAATAATCTTTGCAGTTGTAGTCTAATGTACTTGTCAAAAGTGCTTCAATTGACTATTAGGGAAAGAGAAGGGGATCAGATGGAGGGGGAAGAGAAGAGAAGACAAGAGAGGTTAGTAGGGAGGGTGGATACAGTCATACTATAATATGTGTGCATGGAAATGCCACAGTGAAATCCACTTATTTGTATAATTAATGATTGGATTATTATAATACAAATTCCTCTCTAGAAATAAAATACTTCATGCAAACTAAATATGTAAGAACAAACTAATATGCCTTATGGAATTTACTGCATTCTTCATACTATACAGAAAACAACACAATTAAAAGCTAAGAACTTCCTTGGCATATTGTAAAACTATTTACACACACACAACTCTAAATAGCTATTGGCTTTACTCCTTAAGAATTTTTGACATTTTCTCCTCCCCATCTTCATCAAGTATTCTCTCTCATATTTATTATCAGATTCCTCTTCAAAAACACCACAAACTTCTCCTGTCAGGTAAGATATTGATTTGGTGATTATATCCTCATGTGTAATCTGAATTATTTTGAAGTCCTCATCAAGAATAGCCTTTTCTTTTTATTCAGGGATCCTTGTTCAGAAATTTCAGGACTGAAAAAACAAATTCAAGAACCAATCATAGCCATTACTTGAGTTACTTGGAATTTTTCCATTTACACTGCATTTGTTCTAAATGGTTTTGCACCTGATACTGTTTCCTTTGTTCCAACCTACTTAACATTCAGTGCAGCTCTAAATTTCAAATCCTTGAGAAATGTAAGGATTTGAGTTAAATTCTGTTCAAGTCTTTGTTAGCACTTCATGTTAAAACATTCACCAGGCCCAACTTGAAACTCAAATGTGGAACTTAGGGGCTTGCCAAGATCTGAAAAACTCAGTTCAGCATCTTGCTGATATTTTATAGTTCATCATGCTTCTTAATCATAGAACCAAGGAAACAGTCTTTAAAACAATCAACCCAAACCCATTAGTTTGTTTGTGGTACTGGGGATTAAATCCAGGGGCACTCGATCATTGAGCAATATCCAACCCATCCTTTTTTGAATTGCCGAGGATGGCCTCAAACGTGCCAGCCAAATTGCTGCAATTATAGGTGTGTGCCATCATGTCCCACCTCTTTTTTTTTTTTCCTTAAGATTGGCCCGTTATATTTCTGCCCTTTGCTGTATTTTGCAATCTTAAAAGTTTTCTGAATTGACAATTCTACATCTCATATTGAGGCTTAAATAATGCATCATACTTCCTTTATAGATCCTGATTCCTCTTAGCAATTAGACTTGTTATTGAGTGCTGGGACTAGTCAACTATTTATGATGTTGGTGGCTGGAGGAGGGTCGATTCTTCTCCTTCCTGGGCTTGGCTAGGTGGGTCCTTACCATTGTGTTTAGCCATGCTGTAACATCTGGAAGCATGCAGGATGTCAGGGCAGAGAGGGCAGGGGAGTGACCAGGGAAAGCAGGTGAAGACCCAGCAGAGACCAGACAGAAGCTGCAGCTAGGGCAAGGGGACCTGCAGGACGTGCTCATGCATAAGTGGAGCCTGACTAGTTCTCCACATCTGCCTGCTCCAGGCTGGATGGAAAGCCAACATTTTATATTTTAAAAAAACTGGCTCTATTGTTAAATGCCCATAAAACACATTCGTTATAAATGCACAATTCCATGACTTTTAGCCAATGTAGAATTGTGCAACCATCACCCAAATCCACTTTTAGAACATTTCCCCCATCCTTTAAAGTTCCCTCAACACCCGTTTCCAGTCTACTCCATTCCCACCCTCAGCCATTTGCACTCTCTGATCTGCATCGTGCCTTGAAAGATTCCCAATTTAGAAAGCAACTTAACAATATGTGGCCTTTTGTTTCTGGAATACCTTTAAAATATTAATACAGTATTTTTGAGATTCCTGTTTCTGATGTGTCTTTACAATATTAATACATTATTTTTGAGGTTCCTCCAGGTTGTTATAGTATCAGTGGTTTGAAGTTTTAGCCATTTACCAATTGATGGTTTTAAGTTTTCTCACTTTTTGAGGCTATCATGAATCATGCCAAGAACATTTATATGTTAAATCCTTTATGTGGACATGTTTTCATTTTTCTCTTGGCTAAGTATCAATTAGTAGAGTGCAGTATTATGAGCAAAGTTCAGTACTGTATGCTGTTTATATTAAACTTTTTAAAAAACACCATACCTAGATCTTTTGATTTAAAGGGGAATCTTTAATTAAGAACTTAAGGGAATTTAAGAGAATACAGCTTACCAGTCAGAAAGGTGTTGAGTAATAAAGAAGTTATCACTGTGAAAGAAAGACAATGGCTATAGTTTTGTTGAGAATATTTTGGCTAAAAGTGGTAAGCCCATATCAGAAAAAAAGTGATTCATCAGTTCCAATTTTTTTTTTTTTTTTTTTTTTTTTTTTTTTTTTTTTTGCTTAAAACAATATGGACTGGGGGATCATTCTCAGGGAGCAGAACCAAAACCCCCAGAGGTGAGGGCCCTGGCAATATCTGTCTGATAAGAACTAAAATTCTGGAGAAGCTTGATTACTGCAAGTGTCCCATTCTTCCTTTTTGAGGGATGTGGTGACCACAATGCTTATTTTTCCTTTTAAGTTTGCATGAAATAAAAGTCTACTTGTGATCAATCTTCCTTACTTGTTGTATTTAGATTCAGAATCTTGTATTAATGCAAAATTTACTTACTGAGCCCTATTAGAGATATACTGTGATGGATGCTGTGTTGTGGAATTTAAGATCAATAAGATGATATAATTTTGCCTAATGATGAATTAAAACAGGGTCAGCAAATTATGGCTAGATCCATTCTGGCCATGCCCCATTGTTTACATACTGTCTGTAGCTGCGTTTCCATTATAACAGAAGAGATGAATTGCTCCTACTGAGATCATGTGCTTCTCAAAGGAGAAGACATTTACTATGTTGTCCCTTTAATGAAAAGTCTGCCATTCCCTGAATAGAAATGCAAGTATTAACAACAATATCCAACTTTACTAAATATCAATTAAAAGCAATAATTCCTGAAGTTCAGAAGGTAGAGATTATTTTCAACAGGGTCATGCAGAGAAAATTTCTGGAGGAGGTCCCAGTAGAAAAAAAGACCAGAAGAACAAGTACATGTAGGTGTGAAAGCTTCCAGGCCACAAAAAATGACATAAATAAGTGAAGGAAAGGAAAAAAACAAAGTAGAGAATGGAACTTACCAATTAGTTTAAGTATAAACTGTCTTAAGATGTATAAAAGCCTTTTTGTCTTTTACCATTTTTCTACATCTGCATGTACGTTCTGCACAAATCATATTCCATACACCTGTAGGATGTCTCTTAATTATATGCCTGCTTTCCAGCTGGTAACCTCATTCTAAAGAGGCAAGCTCAGGGAGAATTTTGTGACAAATAAATACTATAATTAATGCAATTCTCAGAAACTGTGCTATAATTTAACCTTCATCTTTCTTGCCATTTGATACTTTAGTATTTATTCAGCACCAAAAAAATGAAATATTCTTTTTCTTCCAAGACAAAGTTGTATGACTATGTAACTTTTATATGCAAACATTATTATGTTGCTCAGATCATTTGTGTAATGTTACTTTACCCTAAAGCTCTGTGAGGCAAAAAAGCCAGACAGATTAGTGGGACTCCAAGTCCTAAAAGACCAAAAATTATTTTAATTCAATCAGAAAGGATACATTACATTAACAAGTGTAGATGAGCTGTTTCAAAACTTTTGAAAATTCAGCTTGCATCAAAAAAGAATTTCTTGCAGAAAGATAATCCACACTGTCTTGCATGAATATGTAAAAATCCATTAGTCTCAATATGAAAATCTGAAGTCATATTGCCTTCTGTCCAGTTATCCAGATAGCTACACTTCCACATTCTACTTTACACTTACAACTTAGAATTGTGAGCTATAGCTAAAAATGAAACAAAAGACAACATCGCTCCCCCAAATACAACATTTATAAGTAGAGAAAATGATTATCACTTTGAAGTATAAATTTATTTGTCCCACATCTCTGACTGGCTACCTCTTTCTCCACTCCACCCATCTACAGGCTTCAGCAAAGTTCCTCAGGAACTGCAACTGCTCCTCAGTGTGTCCTTTTACACAGCTCGGTGGCCTCCCACAAAGCTTCTTGTACTGCCTACAGCAATGGTGAGCAGGGCCAGGGAACAGACCACACTGGGCCAATGCTTGAACCCACACATTACCAGTACAACTGGGAGTTGGTGGGACCCTACCCTCTCCACCCTGGAAAATAGAGGTTTTCTAAAATCAGTTCTTCAAGGGTAAAGAACGAGCTATAATGTATAAAACTTTAAGTAAACTTTCAAATAAAACTTTATGTAAATTATAGAAAACCAAATGAACAGAAATGGGAGAACGGGAGAGGTGAAAGGAGAAAGAAGAAAAAAAAATAAACAACTTCTAGACAGAGAAATTAATCCCAATTCATATAACTCTGTCCCAGTGTAAAATATGAGGAAAAAATGACATTTTAAACTCACAGACTAAAATGTTTTACTATTTCAACATGAAATTTCTCCAAAATTCTCAAATTATGTACATAATCCTGGAATAAGGTCCTTACTTCTTATTAACAAAGAATATTTTAGGAAAGAAATATATACAATATTTTAACAAATACTTTAAGATCATATTTAAGCAGTGACATCCAAGGAAATGGAATTCAGTCATTGTGTCACATTTAGGAAGCTCTCTCTTCATTGTTATTCTGAAGTCTTCATTATACACGGGATGCTTCTAATGTGGTTTTCTTACAGAGTCGTACATCTTCATGGGCCAAACTCAGTTTCATTTTCTCCAATACTACAAAAGTTAAAAACAAGCAAATTGAAAATAATTTACTTCACTGTTCATGAAGATAAACAAAAGTCTATGTTTTCAAAAATATTTCTATTATAATAAAAAGTGAATAATTTACTTTGCTAAAAGCCTTTACAAAGGATTGAAACTGACCACAAGGTACAGGGTTCCTGAGGCTTAGCTTAAAATACTTGAGGGAGGAGCTGTTTGCTGACTGTAAGCTCAAGATGACCCAATTATATATATAAGAAATATGAGAAAGAAACTGGATTGTGTGGTGATCAGATGATTCATACTGTAAGTAGTGTGCTCAGTTTTTTTTTTTTTTTTTAATGTTTATTTACTTTAGTTGTACACAATGCAATGCATTTATGTTTAAGTGGTGCTGAGGATCGTACCCGGGCTGCGCACGTGCGAGGCGAGCGCTCTGCCGCTGAGCCACAACCCCAGCCCGAGTGTGTGCTCAGTTCTTGATGCCACAAAATTAGACATGCTCTAAAAACCTGTAGCTTATTACAGAGTTCAGCCACTTCATTCCACAAATTATGTGGAAGCCAAACCAAAGGTAGTACAGAAAGAAGAAAAGCAGCCAAACAAACAGTTGATTTGGGGTAAAGATGGTAACATGTTCAATATTAGGATATCAAGTAGAAGGCGAAGAAATGAAGATTTTTGCTATGAGTGAAGAAACAGTCATTCACACACACCCTGTGCACCCTTTTTTGTGTGTGTGTCTATGAACTGTACCTCATTATTCTGCTCAGAAAAAAAGTGAAGGGGAAAAAAATCTCACTGGCATGTATGTGTACACATACCCATGCATATGTAAAATGTGAAAAATACTAAGATGTTGATTGATGTAGCAATTCTAGAAAGAATTTGGCAAGATTTACTTTTATGAATGTCATTCGTAATATCAAAAGTAACTTAAGTATTTTCATTAAAGGCAATATTAGAGTATAAAACGATATACATTTATTTGGTAACTATATGTGGCAGGAACTGATTTAGGTTCTGTGGAAGACACCTAAGATGCTTCAGACTAAACTTTGAAGACCAAATCTGTCTACACAGAAAGAATCAAAACATATATGTGTACACACTCAAAAACAGGGCAAATGGGTGGGCAACTGATTCTGGAAAAGCACAAGAGTACAATGCTGGTGGACACTGCAGGATTATCAGGTTTAAGGAAGTGTCATAGCAGGCAGATATATTCAGAGCTACAAAGGTTCTCTCTGAAGGCTGTTAGACAATAATAAAGGTTGAAAATGCAGGTAAAAGCCAAAGTGAAAAGATCTACACTCACAAGCTAGAAGTCTAAATATCCTGGAAGCCCTTGGGAAGCAAATAAAAACTGTACATGTATATATGTATGTTTGCATGTGTGAAGGAAAGGATGCTACTGAATAGATGGCCTCTAATGTTTTTCTAAAATATATTAAAATATCTGTGTCCATGGAAAAGAATTAGTGATACTATGTAGCAGAGCTGGTTCCAAATATTCAACTCCATGTTCATTTGAAGAATTTTTTATTTAAGTGTTTAACACATATAAAAGACAGGAGTAAAAAAATAACAATGAGTATAATATGACTTCACTAGAAAAGTTAATGAAGCAAACAAGGGTGTGTTTCAAGTGTTTTAAGTCTTCCTTAGAGAAAAAAAGGAAACTAAATTTGTATGCATAAAAAATAAACTTTAGCGCATTTTAGATGAAAATTATTGAGCATTCTGGTATATCTGCTGTTTTACAATAAATAACCACTTGGAAGGCTTTAACACTTCTCATGTGATAAGGGGGTACTGTGTAGCAGTGCTGACTATAGATCAGTAAGATGGGACATGGGGTCAGTGAAATTAAAGACTGGATTTGGACAATGTGAAAAATAATGTTATCCCATTTTATCATTTATCTCAGATTAACTCGTCCCAGTGATTACTTTGTATATTATATATTTCTTGGCTATTAGAGCAGTCAATTATTTTTCCTATTTTGATTATCAGATGAATTATTAAGGGAAGAAAAAAAATAAAATTTACAAGCATGTTTTTAAAAACTCACTGTTCACAATAAAATCTATTCATGTGTAACAAATTAAAGCTTAGATGTATAATCAAGAAAAACATCATTTAGTGACTAACATATATTTTCAATATCACAGGTTTAGGTTTGAATCAGGATGTCACCTTTTTCCTTTGTTTTTCTCACCTGTAAAACAGGTCTGGTGATAAACCTACTTTAAAAAAGGTGGGAATTAAATAAGGTGATATAGAGAATATACTTTATCTATTTCCCAGCACATTTAAATGTTCAATGGCTACTGATATTTTTGCTATTATTGTTTCTTAGTCGTTACTCTTATTTTTAATTCCTCTTAAGATAAACCAAATAAATTAGGAACAGATTTGGGACACAAGATGGTACAAAATTTGTATGACATAATAATGATATGTTAATATATTTAGGCCAGTGGGTAGGGGAATCATCTGACTCTTTAGAAAATTACTAAATTTAAAATTTTGGCTTTAGAGAAGAATTTTAACTTCAGAACTCAATATTTTTTGCTTTATTTCATAAAATATCTTAACACTGCTATTCTTCATTCCTAGTGGTAAAATAGGACACATGTAATGGAAACCCAGAAATTACAGTCAGTGTGCAAGGAGAAGGTAGAGTGGGACCTGACAATCCAAAGCTATTTGATTCATTATACAGTCACATTATTTAAAGAGGCAAGATATGCAACTACATACCCATGTGCCCCTCTGCCTGAACCTGTGCTTTTCCTCCTTGAACACCACAGGTGGAAGTACAGACTTCTTGTTAAATGGATGGCAGCGATGTGTTTCTAGTATGTTGAGTTGGAAATTAGGTAAACTTTCTGAACTCAATCTGTTCTTACTGCTTTAGTTAATTTAACAACAACAAAAAGTATCTCTAGCTTTAATCTGTAGAGATTCAATTAGTTAGATTCAATATGTATTAAGATAAATGGAAACCACACCCCAGGCTCAGTATCAATCAGTGATGAAACAGACAGGAAAAAGCAGAAATGGAGGAAACACTGGAATACTGTAATGTGAGAGACTACCGCTGAAAAACCTAGTTTTATTGCTTTAAGTGACACAAACTATGTGACTTCTACCTTTCTGATGCAGACAAGACTATAAGGCCCTTTAAAGATCATTTCTGCAAAGAGTGAAGTTCTGATAAAGTAATTTCAAAGATAATGACCCAAATAAGTGTTTTTTGGTGTAAAATTTATACCACAAATAGGTGGGTGTTGCTAGGCAACGAAGTATTTAATCTCTATACTTCCTAAGAAATTGCATGATGGAAGAAAATAAGCCTTCTCAGCATTTCACTTAATAGTAGTATCAGGCAATTTTTATTCTTCTTTTAGCATATAATTTCTTTTATGCTAAAATAACTATAACATTTGTTAACATGCATCAATCTACCCCCGTTTTTTAAAAATGTCAATTTATAATCCATAATAATTAACTGAAATGCACCCAAGTACAAGTCAATTAGCAATTTCACATTATTGCAATAAATACTATGCCAAAACCTAGAGGTTGGTCACAAGATTTGAATGTGCATGTGATTTATTAGTATTAATACTTAAATATATATATGTAGAAACATGGGTTTCAAAGAGAAACTTTTTCTGAGATTAGATGAGTTGTGCTCCTATTATTTTGTAATTTAAAGACTTGTATGAAGCTAATATCTTAACTTACTATCGCACATAAGACTTTTAAGCCTAAGCAAGTTCCAATGATACTAATATACTCAGGTTACTCTTATTTTAATATTATTTCAGTTGTAAAATAGTACTGGAACAGATGACTTATTTAAGAAAATCTAAACAACAGCATTAACATTTTAAAACTCATCTCTGAGAGTAAAATAATATGGAATTCTAGTAAAGAAGACCTGAATGTGAAAAGAAACAACTTTTATTTGGTAGAGTCTTCTCATCTGTAATATGGCAACTAAAACACATTTATATGGTTATAGTAAGGATTATATGATATTAAAAAAATGGGGAAGAAGTATAGGATGTGCAAAGTTGAAATAAATAGCAAAGCTGCTGTTGTCCCAAATATTATGTCTATTATTATAAAATAGAGAGCTGAGATATGATCTTTAAAAAGTACACCTACATATTCATGCTGCATTAAACTCCTATTTAGAGTTTATTTAGAAGGATGACAATAATCTGTAACTGACTCTAATCATTTAGATATTTGCTCTTAAATCTTTATTTTCAAGTTTCTATAATCCTGAATTTCAACAAATATCATATCAAGAATTTATCCTAATCCAAAAGAGTTTGCAACAATAGTGATTAATTAATTAATGCTAATTAATTATCCACGATTTCTGTATTATTTTAGGATAATTTGCTACTGGCTAACTCTATTATGCTATATGTAGATTCATATCCACCACTGGTTAACTGGTTAACTTAAGTCACTTCACTACTACTGAGTTGTGTTTTAATCTCAATATATGATTGATTAGAATAAAGCAGAGGTGCAACACTTGAAATAAAAATATAGTCCAAATAGGTGTTAGGATAAACTAACATTTAGAAGAAATTCTTGTATGTTCGTTAGATATTTTTTGAGTGTACAAAAAGGTACTACTATGTGACTGATATATACTACTATGTGACTGACAGAAGATCAGCCATCATGAATTTTGCATTTTAGGAGTTAAAAGGCAATCCAAATATAGAAAGCAAAATGCAAGTACAACTCCTGAGATAAAAAGTACTAGGAAAATTCAGAGAAAGATGAATCAGTGTGGCATTAAAATAGATAGCTTTTGGAAGGTAGGTTGAATTTTGGTGTGCAGAAGCTTATAGAAGATGCATTATTAAAATGATAGACATTTTGAGCTAAAGAAATAGCAGTAGCAAAGTGGTTAGTGAGGTGAAATAAAACAAGATATTCAGGTAAAAAGAGCTTGGAAAGTAGCTCAGAACACAGTATTCTGGAAGATTGGAACTGCCAAAAATTGGACTTCACTATCAGGCAATGGGGAAAATACTAAACACATTTAAATGTTAAAAAGCAAGGTGAAATATTATTTCATCAAAATGTTATCTGATCGGAATATTTATAAGAATAAACAGAAGAGCCAGGCGTGGTGGTGCCTGCCTGTAATCCCAGCAGTTGAGGAGGCTGCGATAGGAGAATCGTGAGTTTAAAGCCAGCCTCAGCAATGGTGAGGTGCTAAGCAACTCAGTGGGACCCTGTCTCTAAATGAAATACAAAATAGGGCTGGGGATGTGGCTCAGTGGTTGAGTACCTCTGAGTTCAAACTCCCCACCCCCACAAAAGAACAGAATAAACATAAGAATGCTCAGAAAGACTTGAATCACCAGGAATGGTGGCACATGCCTGAACCTCCAGTGGCTTGGAAGGCTGAGGCAGGAGAATTGCAAGTTTGAGGCCAGCCTCAGCATCTTAGCAATGCCCAAAGCAACTGTCTCAAAAAGACCCTGTCTCAAAATTCAAAGAAGTAAAAAAGGGTTGGGGATGTGGTTCAGTGGTTAAGTGGCCCTGGGTTCAAGCCTAGGTAGCAAAAAAAAAAAAAAAAAAAGGCAAAAGAGTTGACAAGTCTATTGGACACTGAATGGGGGAGAAATCAGACAGGCTTTGAGCTTGGGTGATTAGGAACATTATTTAGTGAATGTATAAAGTCAGAAAGGCATTCACAAGGAAAGCAGCCTAATTTTTCTGTTTTGTTAACCATTTTCATGATCATTTGCATTATGAAATTCACAAATAAGGCAGACGTTGAATCTGAAGATCATCATGAGAGGCTAGTATTTAAAGATCTTCCCTTTCATATTTATATACGTATATACACATATTGCTAACAGTTAAGTATTGAGAGACCTTTACAGTGTGTGATGTGGATTGCTTTCCATGGATTCTGAACTCTTTGCTTAGTACTTCAGTGTTTATCAAAATCCAACAAAGGCTGGGCATGATGGCACAGGGGCTTTGAACTAGCTATCCTCTATCCTCAGCCTCCCAAGACAAAATGATAGACATTTTGAGCTAAAGAAGTAGTAGTAGCAAAGTGGTTAGTGAGTGAAATAAAACAAGATATTCAGAGAAAAAGAGCTTAGACAGTAGCTCCTCAGCCTCCCAAGCCACTCCCAAGCTCTCCCAGTGGCTTGGGAGGCTGAGGCTGGAGGACAGCTAGTTCAAAGCCAGCCTCAGTAAAAGTGAGGCACTAAACAACTCAGTGAGACCCTGTCTCTAAACAAAATACAAAAAGGGCTGGGGATGTGGCTAAGTAGTCAAGTGCCCCTGATATCAATCCCTGATAACCCCCCTCCGCCCCACGAAAAAAACTCAACACTAGTCAAAGCCTCTACCATACCCAAAATCATTCTCAAGAAATGATAACTATGTAGGTACTCCCCAATTTAGTCCATGCTAAGAAAAATAAATGTTTTGGAGTTGATAATGCATGGAACATGGTCATTTCAACTGAAGCCAAGATGCCATTGAGGCTTGACCAAACAACAGAGAAGATGTAAACTGGGAGAAAAAAAGGGAGGCTCTCCAAAGACTCTCGAGTAAGAAGAATTCACTGCCCTCAGAGAACTTACCTGAGCAAACTTGTGAATTTGTTCTACCACTGCAGCAAACAAAGCATGGACGCTTTCATCAATCAGACTCTGCATGTAATGCACTGCCTCTTCATCTGACAGGTCTAGACGAAATTTATCCTGAACCTGTAAGATAACAGTCCGTTAGTCTTTTTAATGAAGAAAAACGGATATATTTTGAACAAACAGACTCAGACTGATATAGATATTATTGAAATATATCAGGAGTTATTTCTATGCCGAATAAGAGATTTACAGCTTATAAAAGGAACTCTGAATGTCATTCTTAATGAGTATGGAAATTTACTGGAAATTTTTGGTTCTGGAGATTGAACCCAGGGGCACTTAATAATTGACTATGTCCCCTAACCTTTTCATTTTGAAACAGGGCTTACCAGGTTGCTAAGGTTGGCCTCAAACCTGGAGATCCTCCTGCCTCAGACTTCCAAGTTGCTGGAATTTCATGAGTGTGTTACCATACCTGGCTAATTCTAATCATTTTTATCGAGCCAAGTTCTTTCTATTCTTCAGATTACATAATTTCTAGTGATTTATCTTAAAGCTCTCTGATTTTTTCTAATGTCACATCCAATCTGCTGTTAAAGCTATCCAACTAATTTTCATTTTAGCTAGAGTACAGTCCTAGGATTCTCTTTTTTGTTGTTGTTTAATTTCTACCTTTTCTCTGTTGAGATCCCCATCTGCTAAGTCATTATATATTTTCCCTTAACCCTTGATCACATTCATAATAGCTGATTTAAAGCGGTTTTCTAATGGTTGTAACATGTGGGTCATCTCAGAGTTTCTACTGACTGCTTTCCTTTCATTGACTTTGTGTCATAACTGTCTTTTTTCACGTATTTAGGGATTTTTTTAAAAAATCAGAATACTAGACATTCTGAATGGTATGTTATAGACTGTAAATTCTGTTGCATTCCTATGAAGATTCATTCTAGTAAGTGGTTACTGGCTGAAATAAAATTCAAACAGTGAGCAGTGTTGAATTCTTAGTTTTTGAAGTTTCTAGATGCTGCTTTTCCATCTGACAGAAATTTGAGTTTTGCAAAGTTCCATATTCCGTCAGGATTTGGGAAGATTTTATATGGAGACTGGGACAAGAATGAGCTCATTTCTGTGACTTTCGCTTTTTCAAAATTTCTTTCCTAACTTCCTGGCTATCACACTAGCTCCAAACACTGTCCTCTTATACTTCTTCAGTATGCCTACACTCAAAACAATCTGGAAAGTACTTTAAAGCAGAAGGTTACAAACTTAAAAATCTCATCTTTGCAGTTCATCTTTAAAAGGTAGACACCCTTTGTGTTCATGTCTGACTCTGGTAACTCCCAATGCTTCCAAAGAATATTATTATTATTATTATTATTATTTTGCATTTTAAAATTTTATCTGGATCAGTGTCTCTGTCTTTGAAAAAGGGTACTCTAATGCTTAGTGCATTGGGGATATGTCAGATTATCAAAGGAAACAACTTAATAATATTTGTTCACAGTTTTTACTGTAATGCAACCACCCACCTCAATCCTAATGATCCACTTGCAATCTCATGCCACACTAGAATCATTTCAATCACCAACCATTTGCAGGAAACAAAACAGCTCTGATAGTCATTAAGTCAGTAATAAAATTTCAGCAGTGGCTAATTATGTTTTGAGGAGCCCATTTTACTATTACTATTACAAGCTGCTCTAATGAATCTAAAAGAACAGGTAGGCCAAAACATGGCCACTCATAAGATTTCAGTCAATAACGGACCACATCCATGATGGTGATCCCATAAGATTTATAATGGAACTGAAAAAGCCCTTGCACCTAGTAATACCATAGAGGTCTAACATCACAATGCAAAGCATTACTTATGTTTGTGGTGATGCTTGTATAAACAAACTTTTTGTATTGTCACTTGTATAAACGTATAGCACACAAAATTATGTATAGTGATAATACTTCAAAATAAATCAACATGCTACTAGTTTATGTATCTGCTATAATTTCTGTTGTTATTTAAATATTTTATTAATTATTGATGGACCTTTATTTATTTATATGTTTATACGTGGTGCTGAGAATCGAACCCAGTGCCTCACACATACTAGGCAAGCGCAACCCCACTGAGCCACAACCCCAGCCCAATTTTTATTTTAAGGTGTAGTTCTTCTACTTCCTAATAACAAAAGAAAGAAAGAAAAGAAAAAGAAAAAAAAAATAAACCTTACACAAAACAAAACATCTTATTGTACCAGCAGTAGCTTCACACATCTTCTGTTTACCACATCTCTTGGTAACATTATATCCTCTGTTGGATTTAACCTTGTGGTTTTTGTTCATCATGTCTCTAGTGGCAACAAGCAATACTATATATACTTGTGCCACACAGCCTAAGTTTGTAGTAAGTAGGCTATCCAGCTAGGCTGGTATGAGTAAGATCTATGATGTTTACACAATGATGAAATCACCAAATGGTGCCTTTCTCAGAACAGATCCTGTCATTAAGCAACACCTGACTATATTTTTTCATTGTAGTTTTGCTCTTCAGAGTCACCTAAGTTTGTGTTAGGTTTTCTATGTATTTTCTTTTATTCTAATACTTCTCTCATACCTTATTTTGTTCCACAGCTCAAAACCTTTAAATTTCACTAGACTTGGAGGATTATATCATGTTCATTTGAAGAGCTACAATCTTTCAAAAACAGTCTCCCCACCAGCATTTTCTTTGCTAACAATAATTAGTATTGAATTTTACACCTAAGCACATGGTTGTATAACTTGTATGTGGGACTAAGGGAGAGATTTAACCTTGAAAAACCTGCATTATATCTAGCCTATAGTAACTGATCTTTTTTGTTTTTACTTACCAAAAGGCATTCCTACTTTCCATATCCAATGCCAAACAGAAAATTTTGATGGACAGGTAATTATTTATCCCCTTGGATTATCAGTCATATCATCAACTGAATTACCTACAAATTCTTGTTTGTATCCCATCCAAAATCAAATGACAACATAATGATTAAAGAGATATATTAAAATAACTTTATGGAAAAAAGTATACATATTTCTGTATTTCTCACAAAAAGACGTAATAAGCAAAAACCTGCATGCTCTAAAAACATACTTTATCTTTCAAGTGAAAAGATTTTAGAGCAGCTATAAATAATGACAAACATACTCACTAGTCAAGCAGACAGTAAGCAAAAAAAGGTAAGTCTCTTGAGTATTTAAATCCCAATTTCAGAGATCAATTGTACACTTACTATTTTTTAATTACAGAGGACATGTTTTCATTATAGCTTGACACTTCACATCTGAAAGAAGATTTACTAAAAAAAAGTCCTTGGCAGCATAACTTTTAAAGAAAGCCATGGGCATTTCACAGTAGAGGCATCCACTGTAACCAATGGATGGCTGTGATGCCTACTTTCAGCAATTAGAACAGAATATTCCTGAAGTTTACTAGTTCCTTGAATGTCAGTGAAATTATCAGTAGATGATGTTCACTGGAAAGGTATAATTGCCACCGAGCACATAATCAAGTTATGTGACTTCTCTATTTTCAAAACAGAGATTTGTCATATTAATTTTTCTTCCAATTAGCTTCATGAACCTCAATTCTGATCCATATAAAAACTGGAAACTAGATATCTTACTTTTCTTTTAAAATGTGTAAGCATTTAATGATTACCAAATAGAAATAAGTAATACATTTTCTTAAATTTGTTAGGCTAATTTAAAACTATGTTATTCTAATCTGTCCCTAAGAATTTAACATTTATGAAAGATAACTATTGTTAGGAAACAAGAGCCTGGGTGACTAAATCTGCTCTTCTGACACATCTCTGGTGGCTGATACTATTTTTTAGATTTCTCATTCCTGGCAACAAAGATAACTTTACATTCAAGGTTGTTATTCTGAATACCATAATTAACAAATATCGAAATGTTCAAGGTAGGACACCTTATTTTACCTCTGATAGGTTACTCTACTCTATTGTCAGACCAAACTCTGGAAAAGGTCAGGAGACCTAACAGCTAAGCAAGGATCTTCCCCTGCTTTCATTTGCTTTGCACACCAATAGGGTTGTTAAGGGGCAACAGGCAATCCTATTTTCTAAGGAACAATTTATTAGATGTAATTGAAACAAAACAAAAGCCATAGTTAGCCTAAAGTTTCTGCACCATATGGAACTATTCAAATGTAAGTTTTCTACACACACACACACACACACACCACTAACATTCCAATTATCCACTCCCCTCCCATGGTGCTGGAGATCAAACCCAGGGCCTTGACTATGCAAGGCAAGTGCTCTACCACTGAGTTACATACACTTCCAGACCTTTAACATCCCAATTATCACCTCACATTAAATTCTGTCTCTAATTTTTTTTCTTTTTTTGCCCCCTCTCTCCCCACTTGCTCCCTCCCTCCCCCACCCTTTCCTTTGACCATTCTAGTGTTCCTCGAATCCTCCTATGTACCCCCATCCAACAACACTGTGAACTAGCCTCCTTATATCAGAGAAAATATTCGGTATTTGAATTTTTGAGATTGACTATTTCACTTAGCATTATATTCTCCAACTTCTAGCATTTCAATGTACACTCTTTTGGCACCTACATTCTTACATGTGCAATGCTATCCTGAAACAAAACCCTGCAATGTAAGACTAAACTATATACTCAATCATAAGAAACACAGTATTATACCTAATATTTACTCTTATATACTCAAAATACAACATTTAAAAGATGAAACATTAACACAGAAAGATCTTTGCTTCAAATAATTTAGTGTTTAGCATCTCTAAAATAACTTTTAAAATAAGAAAAGCAGAGTCATGAAATTCTTCTTATTCAAAAAATTAGAAAAAAAGTTTTTTCCTGAACCAATTTAAAATAATCACAAAGTGATCACAACAAAGGAACAAATCTGATTCATTAGGATGAAAGGAAAAGTTCCAATCTAATCATTAATTTCTTGTTGAATTCATTTATTAACTGAGCATCATTAAAATTAAACAAAAATCCTTTACTTGAATAAAAACAAGAATTTAAAATAGAGTAATTTCTTTTCAAAAATGATAAAAACTGAAGTCCCATCCAACTACTGCTAAAAGAGAATACTGAAAATTGTTTGAAGTAAAACATTAGTATAAAGGAAACAAACAAACAAACAAACAAAAAAAAAATCCAAAACACTTACATTGCCAAAATTCCATCGGAGTAGGCACTATGATTTGTATACTTGCTAATCTTATAGGCATCAAAGGTCATTTAATTTTACAGGTCATTTGAAATAGATCCACAGCTATTTTGTAGCTGCTTGCATTTAAATCCTTTGCTTTAAAGTTTATTAAGACATAAGTTTAGAGAAATATACCATTTAATTCTTCAGAACAATATAGTGTTACCTAAAATTTCTCTGAATAAACTTGTTAACCATAATTTAAAAGGTTTCTTTTTAATTATTAAAGGAATCATGAATCAAAAAGCACTGGCAAGCAATCATGTTTATATGCTTATTCACTGCACTAGGTCTTCTATTTATTGCTTTGTTTTATTTTCCTGAAGAGTTGTATAAAAAAGCAGAGATCTAAAACTCCTTGAAGGTAACTGTTTTCTTTCAGTTACCCTAACCCTAGTAGCAAAGTTAATAATTGGTAGAGATACATATTTTTTAAATATCACACGTTCTAAGGGTCCTTCATCCTAGTGCTACAGAAGTTTAAAAGAAGTCTTACCTCTGGACCACAGGATTATAAAATATCTCCTCTGAATTTTCTTCACAAACAGTTCATATCTTCTCCTGGCTACCAAATCTATAATCTCCCATGTCACTTCCAACTCAAAATTCATCCTTTTGAGTTTCCCCATAATATTGACCTTTACCTAATAGCAGATGTATTTACTTACTGATTTCTTGTCTGTTTCTTTAACTAAAAGATAAGCTCCCTGAGGTCAAGGACATTTTTATCATATATATTTTTTTTCTATGACAGTGCTTCACAGACAACAAAAAGCTAAAAAAATACTATTGAGTGAATGAATGAAGTATAGAATACATTCACAAGAAAATGATGCCCAAAGTATGGAAGAATGATTACCCTTATTAAAAAAGTGAATGGGTACAACTTAATACTGGGGATAGCATTTTCATTCACTAATAAAATAGTATCTAATGTAAATAGGTAAAATGTTAACATTAGTTAAATGAGTGGTGAGTAATGGGTATTTGTAGCATAAAATCTATATTTTTGCATGACAAACATTTCATATGAATACTTGCTAACATTTTTAAGAACCATATAAATATTATATTTACATACTATATTAATAAGATTGATTTGCTCATTGCTGAAAATTATTCTATCCACTATGCTTTAGTTACATTAGCAGCACAATACTTTGTTTTTAACAGTATGTATTGTTTTATTATATACCTTTGCTGGAGATCTTTGCTATAAATGATTAGCTTTAAAGAATTAAAATAATTTTTGAGTAAGCTCCTTATAAACAAGCAACGCATGACATACTAAACTATAATTACCACTCAATTAATGTTTGTGACTGATAAAATTTTGACCTTGTGGGAGAAAACACTTCTCACCCATCACAAGTTTCATGGCTGTGACAGCTACATGAAAACACATATTAGCTGGGTGTGGTGACACAGGCCTATAATCCCAGTGATGGGAGAGGCTGAGGCAGCCTGGGTACCTTTGTAAGCCCCTGTCTCAAAAATAAAAAAGAACTGGGGATACAGCTCAGTGGTAAAGTACCCTTGGGTTAAACTACCATTCCCTCCCACCCCCAAATCTGAACAAAATAATATAATTTTATTTATAATATGTAATACAATGCTTTATGTAACACAGGAGCCTGCAGAAAATGAAGACTCTAAGAAACAGGAAAAACTGTGTATATCTTATCCTAAATGTGACAAAAAAGGGAACTGTTGTAGAGAAATATGATTAGACAAAAAATAAAATAAAAAGGGTATGATCTAATGGTAGGTAACAAAATGAAGGAAGATGAATCTGTTCAGATTTTTCTTGGCATCCTTGTGTGACATTTCTTTTTCACAGGTTTGGAACAGCCCCACTCTGAAATGAGAATCTTATGACTTATTTTTGGCCAGAGAATTCTTTTATGACCTGCTTTAGCACACAATGGTAAGAGGTCAGAACAAGACCTTACTGCTTCTGCTATTTTTTTAAACACCAACATACCATATTTTTGTTATTATATCCCATCAACTATATCTCACATTTTTTGGACTATCATGTTTTCCAAAAAATAAACAATTCTGATTAACAAAAATATCATCTAGCCTATTTCCCAAAAGTTAAAAAGAAATTGATATTTACTACATTAAGTTATGGAGACAAGAAAGTATCATTGCCATGTTGTTATGGTCACTAATATAATATGAATAATCTTTAGTTCTTTGAAGACAAACACTACTTTGTTTCTCTAGCTGGCTTTGGTTTATAAGGCCAATGTAAGAATTTTCCAAACAGTAACACTATGAAGTAGTGTTAGTAATCATAATTTCATCAAAGTATAAAAATCTATTTCTACAGAATTTTAACCAATATTAAACATAATTAGCCAATCACGTAAAAGTTTTCAATATTATATGATTTAAATTCCAAGTTCATGTTGAAATTAACGATTTCACATTACTGATAAAACATCAGAAAGTAAATTTTTATAATACCTGTTTGAGAAACAATATGCTCAAACTTTTTAGTAAAAAGATTTACTTAACTGAAACCATAATAAACAACTAGAGAACACTAGTCTAAAAGAAAAATGACTGAAGAATATGCTTTTGTTCTTTGCTGTTATCATGATATGTACTATGTTATGTTTTAAAACACAATGCTATAAAAATAGCTGGTAACAACAGGGAACTCTCAGGACTTCCTAAATTAGACAGAGATGGATCTAATAAGAAGCATAAGAAAACTGCTTAACTAGCCAAAGAAACTGTCTCACTGAGTTTGACAAATACTGCTAGAACTTTCATAAATGACTTTTGAACATTCTGCAGTCAAGGAAAAGTGAACATATGACAGACATCAGATAAATGGGTTTAAAATAAACAACAAAAAGACCCTGAATATAACAGATTGAAACAACAATAAAAAAGCAACAACATTAGAAATAGAAGAATCATTGATTACAGCTAAAGAAATTTTCATCAACCAATTATATTTCCTGATAGCTGAGATTTAGTCAATAAAAATAAATAAAATGATTAGAAAATAGGACATGCCAAAGAGTAGGGTGGTAAGCAGTCTATCTTTTACTGAAGAAAAAATTAATTTTTATCGAATAGTGCTAGCTGGAAAAAAAATAATGGAAAAAGCCAATGTGCTATTGAAAAGAAAAAAAGAGAGAAAAGGAATTTTAATAAGAGCATACTTTTCTGAAATGGTTAAATAATGAAACATTTATATTAAAATTCCTCATTGCTTGCTAATGATGTATAAAATTAGGAAAAAGATTACTCTTATTTGGTTCAGTCACAGAGGTATCTAATATTGTTCAAAGTCAGATATATTAGAAATTATAGTATTAAGGTGCTCTTTATAATATTCCAAACACCGATCAATTCCATCTCTGAGAGTGTCAGCACGCTTCAGTGATTTTTATACTTCTATAAGTTGAAAATCATAATCATATTAATATTTAACATCATCTTATGTTACCTTTGGATAAATAATGTGCTTTACTTATTAATTCCCTTTTACTAATTTTGAGAATCAGAAATTAATTCAGATAAGAACCTTCAAATCCACTACCTTTCCTCCCATCTCTTGTTAGAATTCAAGGTAAAACGGCTGTGGATAACTGTCTACATGATGGCTTTCCTTTGATGTTCTTTCTCTTTTTTTTTTTTAATAATTTTTAAATTAGTTTCAATTAGCTATGTATGACAGTAGAATGTGCTATGATACATCATACATAAATACTGTTCTCTTTTCAGGCTAAGTTAAATAAAGAAGTCTCTACCCTCTGACACAGTTAAAAAAAAATCGAAATTATGGTTGGAAAGGATAAAAAATAGCTGTTTTCTCCCATATGATATTATAATCTTAGCATGTTTCTCTTGGGAGTGACATTTTTCTTATTTGAAATGTTAAAGGAAGAGTTAAACTTTTAAGGACAAAGAGCAAGGCTTGTAGTAATAAACTATCTCTCCAGATATGGTAACCTCTTCCTGAGACTTGGGTAGGAACAACGCAGGGAACAGAACAGAACTGGATGCAGACAACTTGAGAGACTACTCATTCTGAAATTTGAAAAAAAATCATACAAAAGGTCTCTTAAGTTTATATTACTTAATAATTCACAGGCTGAGACAATAAGGGGAAGTGAGTTGCTAAAACCCTAACCTTTTTTTATATATGAAAAGTAGACTAAACATGATATCTGAGGATGTACAAAAATTACCTTTTTCACAGTTTTATCTGGTTCAAGAGCAATATCTGGAATGTTTGCATCAACCATCAAAGAAAACAAGTTCAAAATCAGATTTGAATACCTAAATAAGACCAAGGACAAAAAGGAAAACACAACAATGAATTAGAATCTGGCATTTCTTTACCATATTAAGAACATTTGTACAATTAGTGGAATTTGTATCTTTATAAAGATTATTACTACTTCAATGGAAAATAGAATGAGACTCTTCATTAGCTGTCTCAATAAAAAACAAGGCTTGAAAACAACCTTATCTTTGGGTGTTCATATAGTACGATTTCCAGGTCACTATAAAATAAGACTTTTGGAGTAACCATCTAATAATGACATTCTTTTCATAGTTATTCTTTTTAGACAGGCTCTGAGAGGAATGCTCATCCTATTTAATCAGTATTTATAATACTGAAGATCTGTCTTTGTTAGATGATAACTATTAGCTCTCCTAAGATTACTTCATTGTATCACAGCAAAATGAATGAGAGGAAAATAATATCATTCCATGAGTCACGCATGAGTATGCAGGGATATGAGTCATAATTTCAGGAACTACAATGACTGGTTTGAATATAAGTATTTAGTTTGAATATAAGTAGTTACTAGTGGTTTGAATATAAGTAGTTAGTACTCCACTGCTTTAAAACTGGTCAAGATATCTAAGTAATATTTTAGGATATGCTTGCCTCTAACAAGAACTGAGACTTTACTAATCCTCAAACTCTTCCTTTTCCCTTGTACAGGAGAAAGGATGCTATTTATTCCAAATGCACACATGGGGCGGTGGAGAGGTGTCAGTCAGTCTACTCTGGGCACACCCTGGCTCCTGCTCTACAACACTCTATCCTGAAGCATTTTTGTCCTGTGTGGCCCCTTCTTATTAGCTTGCTTGTGATAAAAAGGAATTCAAGACTGAAAGTGAGGATGGACATGAGTACAAGCAACTTTGGTTTTAAGCAATGAAATTTTTAGCAGCTATTTTCAGAAAAAGTGTCAATACAAGTGCCTTGCTTTGTCTTCTCCAGGGAACAAAGGTCGGAGTCTCAATATGTAGTATCTTTATCCTAGTCACCTACCTCTCTATAATAAAAAATGTACAAGCTGTTACTCAACAGCTATTCACTTAATACTTAAAATATAATGATAATGGAACTTGAATACAATATGGTTATCTATGTACAATTTTTAAAATTACCTATTTTATCATTATTTCTGAATTAATTTGCCTATGAAAATCAACAAGGACTAAAATGAAAACTTCTAACTTGATGTATTCTTGTAATCAAATTGGTACTAATCCACTTACACTTTTAAAAAGTTATGATAAAAGCTGAACAGCTTTAACCTACTGATTTCCTGTGGGAACAGACAAAAGCATACTGCATATATCCCATTTCTACTCACACAATTTTATTCATTTACCCAACAAATACAATATACACTGTTTTAGGCACTAGGGATATAGTAGTGTACTGAATAAACAAGGTTCCTACATTCATGAAATTCAAACTGTGGAGGAGGGTGGGGGCTCATATGATAGAGAAGATATGTCTGACTTACAGGTAAAAAGATTTTTAAACGGAAAACCACCCAGATGAATGGGTCAGAAATTGATAGGGTTGGGGAGAAGGAGCATCTTAAAGAAGTATGCTTTACTCCAAATGCACTGAGAAGCAACTGAGTTTGAAAAGTAGGTAATGTACTCTGATACGCATTTTAAGAAATCTTACCCTGGCCATCTTGGGGATGAATGGAGACAGGGAAACCATAACACAAACTTCCAGGTGGAAAAGATACAACATAGAGGCTACTGGGCTACATTTTGGGGGATAGTAGAACATACCACTGAGCAGTTCAGCGGAGGTAGAATGAGAAGACAGAGGAACAGAATGTTACCAAGGAGTTAGCTAAAGAGGAAAGTCTGAATGAAGAACAGGATTTTAGGTAAGAACTTAAGAACTCCATTTTATAAAAACGGAGTTTAACATGCCCACAAGTCTCAGGACAAAAGACAAGGTAGGCTGTTATTGGTATTTATCTATCAAGGGGTTACTAGGGCTGATTGTATTAGCTTAAAACCATCAGCAATGGATTCACACTTAAAGTCACAGGACTGAATTAAAATGGTAAGGAAAGACTTCAGTAGAAAGAAAACATCTAGGACTAAACACTCTATAAAATAAATAAAAATTTATTACAGTTCAATATGCAGATTTTAAGTCAAAAGGAAGAAGAAATCAGTGAAGAAATAGGAGCATATAGTAGGCAAAACAAAAACAGAGAAGTGGGTAACACCAAATCTAAAGAAGGTTTTCAGGAACAAGGAGTGGTCAATTACGTCAAAAGTTACTAGGAAACAAAAGTGGCTACTGCATTTGGTATAACTAATAATTCACTTTGATAAAAGTTGTTTTACTAGCAGGAATAAAAGCCTTATGTAGAAGGCAAAAGGAATAAAAGGGGCTAGGAAAGAGGTTAGGGGAAACAGAATGCAGGTCTGCTATGAAGGAGAGTAGAAAAACAGGACAGCAGAGTCATGTTCAGCAATAATCCTGGCCTCTTCCCACTCAATGCCAGTGGCACTAATCCAGCTGTATCTACCAAAAATGTCTCCAGATATTGCCAAAATGTGCCCTCCAGGATAAAGGGTGTTCAAAATAGCCCCAAGCTGACAACCAGTGATTTAAAACCCAGTGGTGAGAACATGATTATTGTTGGGATTTTCTTCAGTGGCACTAGAGTTGTTCCTCTGGACACATGAATTAGGAAGGTATGGTTCTGACCGGAGTTGGGGTTTCGGCAGGTGAAGGAACAGCACTAGATAAAAATTGCCAGAGAGGCTTTAGAGGGAAGGGCAGTAAGAGTGACTATACTCTTAGGCAACAAAATTTAGGGGGAAAGGGGAAAAAAAAGACAATATGAGGTAGATGATACAGTGGTGGTAAACTAACGAGACAACATCATCAGTGAAGTAGAAGAATTACAGAAAGCAGATCTAAAAATATGCTGAGAAACAGGGAACAGTTGCACGTGTCTGTAGTCCCAGCTATTCAAGTGGCTAAGGGGAAGAGAATGGCTTAAGCCCAAGAGTTTAATGCCAGACTGGGCAACATAGGGACAACCTGTCTTAAGAATAAAAAGGATTAAAAAAAAAAAAAAAACCTGAAAAGATGCAAAGTTTGCTTAGAGTATGAAGTTAGGAATTAAGATTTTAGAGAGATAAATTTACTAATATTGATTAAAGGGAGTAGCCAAGGCAGACTCTAAATGAGAAGGACAAGCCCCAAGAGACCAGCCTCATGTGGATGCTGAAGCCACAGAAGGAGTCATGAAGATGACAATGGAAGTTTTCACACAATGCCAGTGCTGCAGAGGTAGGCAGATGTACACAGCAGATATATCTGACAGTGTCATCTTTACTAGAGTTCTATTAATGCTTTTCAAGTAAAGAAGTGGGTTGAAAGTATTAACAGGGAGCAAGAGGAGCACCAAGCCCCTCTCTTAAGGAAATAAAGATCCATTGGAGAGGGCCACAAGGGAGACGGTAGCAGAGTACAGCTAGCCATTTCATACTATGTTATTTAAAAAAAAAAGAAGATGCTCTTTCAACTAACCCTTGGTTATTCATGCTCTGCTTTGTTGATTTTATAGTTTCTTCTCATATTTTTATGGGGAAATCCTTAGGAGTCTACAATACACAGGAAGGAAATATAAGAATTAATTTTTAAAGTGATGTATCAGAAGTTCTCAAATGTGGCTGCCCAATAGATTCACCTTAGGGTTTTTTAAACATATTAAGGCCTGATCCCCATCCCAGATCACTTAAATCTGAGGAGGACCTGAACTATCCTCTCCTCAATACCCCAGATTCCCAGGTAATTTTAATGAACAGTGAGGACCTGTTAGAACATGTGACTTTAGCATAATGTGTGTTTCTTTTATGGTTGTTGTCATTAACTTGCATTTTCTACTTAAGAAAGAATATCTAAAATAAAAAGTATGTATTTAAGTAGGACAGTCATTTAATCTTCTATGCAGCAAAATATGCTTAGGAGTATAAGAAATCATTAAAATCAGTATTGAAAGACAAAAGATTAAAGTTAAAATGATAGGGTAGGGGGCTGGGGTTGTGGCTCAGCGGCAGAGTGCTCAACTCGCATGTGTGCAGCCCGGGTTCGATCCTCAGCACCACGTAAACATAAATGCATTGCATTGTGTACAACTAAAGTAAATAAATAAATATTTTAAAAAAATGATAGGGTAGGAAAGCATGCAAAATTGAGTCTAGACATAGACGAAGGTTCTAAAAGGTCTGCTATAGTGTTCAGGGAAAACATACCCTATTTCTTATCTATTTTATGTTAACCATTATGCTACCCACTAGTTAAACACAAGACGGCTTATATTTTTCAGGAAAAAACTTTAATGCCAAAAAGTACATTTAATTATATGATATAAAGATCATACACTGTATCTGAGGTCTAACTCTCCTATAATTAATAATTTTGCTTGGGACAAACATTAGCTGAACTATATAAAAATATTTGATAAGTGTACTACTGCAAGGAGTAGAAACACTTTAGTTAATGAAGAAAGGTGGGGAGACCAACAAATTCACTGATGTGTGATGACTCATCAAACATCCTCTGAGACAATATGAGTCTTACTTGATATAGTTAAGTAAATTCCTAATTTCTGCATTGGATGTTTTTACCTCAAAATGCAAGCCATCTTTGCATCATCGGTGTTTGGCATGCTATTTGCATAAACATGGGTTAGGAGGAAAAGATATATTCTCCTTGAACACATAAGATTTAAAAACGTTTCAGTATTAGTATTGCTGCCACGAGAGTTCAAAATTAGTGCAATATGTACTAATTTATAAGATACGATAAAATATTCTGTTGAATGAAAATCACACCTGAAATGCATTCTCTTCTGTACACAACTGTAAACATTCATAGACTTAGTTCAAAAGGCATCCCAACAAACTTTTGACCATCAATACCTATATTTTTTATTTATTTTCATGTGGTGCTGAGGATTGAACCCAGTGCCTCACACATGCTAGGCAAGCACTCTACCACTGAGCTACAATCCCAGGCCCCCAAAGGCTTTTTATGAAGAGAAAAAAATACATAAAGTTAATAAAAATTTTAGTCAGAAAAAAAGTAAAGTCACATTTGTTAAATTCAGGACATGTCTGATGATTAGTCAAAAAATGACAGGATCTGCAGGGCGTGGTGGCGCATGCCTGTAATCCCAGTAGTTTAGGAGACTGAGGCAGGAGGATCATGAGTTCAAAGCCAGCCTCAGCAAAAGCAAGGCACTGAGCAACTCAGTGAGACCCAGTCTCTAAATAAAAAATACAAAATAGGTCTGGGGATGTGGTTCAGTAGTTGAGTGTCCCTGAGTTCAATCCCCGGTACCCCTCCCCAACCCTGCAAAATGACAGGATCATTTGACTCTAACAGCATTTCCAACCTAACTATATAATTTTCTTAGTCTAACAGAAAGGTTTTTTAAATAAATAAGCCATACTCTTAAAAATAAGTGTTAGCCAGGCATGATGGGGCACACCTATATGTGCAGCTACTTAGGAGGCTGAGGCAGGAAGACCCAAGTTCAACTTAGCAAGACATTGTCTCAAAATTAAAAAAAAAAAAAAAAAAGGACCCGGGATATAACTCAGGAGGAGAACACTTGCCTACCATGTGAGAGACCCAGAGTTCAATCACCAGTACTGGTGGAGGGTGGGGCAGCATTTATCAAAATATTTGAATCTGCCTGATCTTAAATGACAGGAAATTTAAATTTTCATGAAAATCTACCTTAAGATTATTTACATTAATCTCTTTGTGATTTTTCTTTGTATTGAAGAAAGTTAACTTCAGCTCCAGATTAATAACTTGCTTCTGTTTTCTCATTCTACTGAATTGCTACTAATCCATTACTAATGGCAGTTTATAAAGCACATTGTTTTCCTTCTGCTTTCAATAAAATAGAACACCTTTGACACTCTCTAGCTATCATTCCATAACATCCTGTCTGCCTCTTCACTGAGATCACCATGGTTCCATCTACTTTTCTATAGGCTTTAACTATTTTAAATTAAAAACCCCAGTTATTTAAGTGTAACTCTATTCTCTCTGAAAGTGTTATGGAATCACCAAGCAAATCGAAAGAACACTGATCATCTCATTATTTTTTTAGCATTGCTGGAAAGTAAAACTGAGTTATTCTCTACCCAAAGCATAAATAAAGCAGCCATTTGCAAAATGCATGGCGTAAGATTTGTGACACATGAAAGATTCTGAGTTTATAATGAAAGTACATTTAGTCCTTGCAAAACTGAAACCTGATTAATATAGTACTGCTATTCTTCTGAGACTAGCAGCATCAATAGCACTCAGGAACTTGACCTCAAAGCAGAAATTTTGGAAGTTTTCTTAAAAAACTGAGAGTTCTCATTCTTAATAAACATACACTGACTGCCTATGTTTCAAGTCCAACATAAAAAACTGAGGTTACAAAGAAAAACAAACAAAACCAAAATGGTAACAGAACCCACTTGCACAAGCAACTCACTTCCTAATGATTAAATTTTCACCTGGAGAGTATGTGGGCATGTCTCCTGCACTGGGATTTTCTGTTGGACTAAAAAAATTCATTTTTCATGGTTAGGTTAAAATACCACTAGAGTCAAACAATCCTGTCATTTTTAACTAATCATAAGAACCATGTCCTGAATTTAATAAACATGGCATTTTTTTTCCCGATGATACATTATTCAGTCTTAAGCAAATCAGAATCAAGGAAGCAGAGCTTGACACTGGAAAAAACAAAAAAGAAGGGATAGAGGAAAAAAATCAACATTTTTATAGCAGAATGAGTATGAGGTGTTAAAAAGAGAGAGGAAATCATATATAACATTCACTCTTCAATCAATAAACAAAATTCTGAATGTTCCTGAAGAGCATCCAAAACTGAAATTGATAAAGGTTGTAAAGATCAAAATTGACTGAACTAATATCACTCTAAATAAGTTAAAGGCTACATTCTTCAGACTCAAGCATGATGACTGAAAAGCTCCAGGATTGCCTTCAAGGAGATCTGAAAGGTATGAAGTGTCTTTAACCTTCTTTCTATCCTAGTACTGTGAAAACAGGCAAGCCATGTTCAGTAAAATGACATCATGCCCCAGACCTTGAAGGCTCCTTCACTGCCTACGCTTGTATAATGCCAGCTCCCTGGCTGTCCAGATTTAGTAATGTGATAATTAGTGGGAAAGCAAGAAATTTTATATTTTTCGCCTTTGGTATCAGACTTTATCAAAATATATGTCAAAATATAAATTAAGAAATACTGGGGGCTGGGGCTATAGCTCAATGGTAAAGAACTTGTCTAGCTCATGTGAGGCACTGGATTCGATACTCAGCAACACATAAAAATAAATAAATAAACAAAGAAATAAAATAAAGTTATTGTGTCCATCCACAACTAAACAAATATTTAAAAAAATATATTGTTTCCAGTGTCATTCCGAAAGAAAGTGATGCTAATGATGCATTTGAATAACCTGTTGATATGATCTATAATATATAGTAAAATTCTCTATATCAAGCAAATCCACTTACCTTCTGAGGTGGAGAAAAGCTGTGTAACACTGTTTCCGGAACTCTTGGTACTGCTCACTCTGTGTGCCCCCCATTCCTTCTACCATTTCTTTATTCAGCTTCATTGGAGGAGGAAGAGGCTTCGGATCTCGACCCAATATATAACCAAAGTCTATGTGGAAGAGTTTACCTGGATGTTGATAACAAATCCATTTGTTTTCAAAATTACCTTTAAAACCTGGGAGATATGCCATACAATTGGTATAAACAGAGTCTCTTAATTAAAAAAAAAAAAAAAAAAAAAAAGTACCTCCAGGTTTGAGTAAATTTTAGTCCTTTTTAACTCACATTCATTCTGATGAAATTAAACTCAAAATCATTCCACAGTAATATTAATTCAAAATTAAAAAAAAAAAAACCATAAATCCTACTTTTCCAGAGTGTCTTTTATTCTGGTATTTATTATGTCAAAGTCTGGACAACATTTTAAGGTATTAGCAAAGATAAGAATCTAGTGAGCAAATTTCCTTTGACAAAGTTTAAATGAACTGCACTTCATGCTGTAGAAGACTGTTTCTTTTATTTGAGTATTCTTGAGATAAATCTTATCTTTGACTACTCGAGAAAAAAAAAAAAAAAAAAACTCTCCCCAAATTTCAAAGCATATTGTTAGCTTCATTCGAACTATTTTCAACTAATCTGTGTCACTAAGTAGCTTCAGACTAGGAAACCAAACACAACATTCATGTCTGCTAAGCACTAAACACAGCTGTAGTTCATGTTAAGAAAAAAACCTACAGTAGTCATTAAACTCATACAGCAGGCATGCAAGAACATGGTAATTCACTTTAGAGGACGATTCACCACAGAATTCATAAAACATCTTGTAATTTACAATAGATATAAGAAACTTCAGAGGCTGGGCATTCAGCAATGCACCAAACAGACCTATTTCCTAAATCTCTGCCTTGGAAAAGCTTAGATGTATGATCCATGAAGTTACTTGTAGAGATTTAGGACATAGGTCTGTTTGATGCATCGCTGAATGCCCAGCCTCTGAAGTTTCTGGCACATGATAGGCATTCGTTAAATTAATTCACTTTAAAAGCTAACCAAAAAATTTCTCTAGCGCAACCAGCTTACTCTTGTCTGTCTTGCAATATATTACGACCTGTTTCATGTGGGAACTTAACCCTCCATTTTTATTTAAGGAACTTGAATATTTATCTCCTCAAGAGTACCAGCCAATAACCTTCCTTCTTCAATTGCATTTATTAAATTTCTGAGCACTTTTCCATCTTGCAAAATATTTTTACAAATTGATTCTATCACTAAGATGTCAGTGATACCTTTCTCCCTATGACTTTGGCTGAGTTATCATTACTGTCATTAGGTCACTGTGAAACACGTAAGAAAATGATGGGCAAAGAACTGCCTCTGGTTATAAGGCAATGAAGTCCCAGGTAAATAGGGATGCACTGGTAGGTAGTGGAATCAGGTCTACAGTTGCCCTATCATACAAAAGACATTTTTATGTATCACTTGATTAAATATGTGGCCTTGACAAAGTTGCCTAACCTTTCTAAATCTTACTTTCTAAACTGCAAAACAGAATCATATTGCTAACTACCTCATAAAGTAGAATTGCAAGAAAAAACAACTAATAGCACAGTACCTGGAGTATAATAAACATCTAATGTTAGTTTCTATTATTATTATTATTATCATTATTATTAATTCCAACAGAACTTTTTCAAAATTAAATTAAGCCAAGTCTTTTAAAGTGGCTTACAAATATTTATATTACAAACCTCAAATGCTACTTAAAAATTAAAATTCAGTGCTTTGTCCAAAAATAAATATGAAAACCACTTTTAAAGTATTTGAATACACTGAACTGATATTTATATTGTATCTGATGATGACAACTTCCAGAAACTAGTAAAATCAAATATTAAAGGGATAAACAACTTCACATTCTGCAACTCCATTAGGCATTTTTCTTACAAGGAAAACATAGATAATAAATTAAGCTGTACATTTTATATAGCTTTGAAGATTGAGTATTTAAAAAAATCTATTAGGTAATTATGATACTAACTTTAAGTAAAATTCTAGATAAGATAGCAGCATTATTCTCAAACAAGAGTAAAGAAACTACGCTGCAACGTATATGGAATTGACAAAAGTTGTGCCAAGTTTGGGACATGGGCTCCAAATAGAAAAAGAAATGGTCTATGTATGAATGCCCATCATATTAACTACCCCAAGGTCTATTACCTTCTGTAGAATAAGTACTAGCACACCAACTGCACAAAATAACTATTTTTCCATTTATTCAAACCATCCATTTTTCTTTTCTTCTTTTAATGTATTTATTCCTAACTGATTCCAGGTTAAATTGATCCAATTTGACAATTGGTCAAAATCTTACAATAACTAATCTTTTTAAAAATGAATATTACTACTTTAGTAAATGGGCATATGGGGAGGTGAGATGAGAGGGAATTGTAATTAGATATAGAGAGCAAGAAACCCATGGAATATAGAAACACGGCTTTGTTAACAAAAACACACAAAAAAGGTAGCAAATGCTTAGCTAAATGGTCCTCTAGCTTACATGTCCACAGATATTTGGTAAGCAGTTATTAATCAGGCTGCTACTTCACCTCTGTTTAACTCAACCCCTTAGATAGGTGTACTACATTAAAATTATTTGTACACTTACCTTTCTCCCCCAACTAACCTTTTAATAATGAGCCTGTAAAAGTCTTAAAGTCAAGAATTAAGGTTTACTTGTCATGGTCCTGAAACCTAAGATAATTCCACACATATAGGAGTACTCATTGTTTTATTTTGCATCAAGTAAACCAATGACATCTTAATTCCACACTTTTAGCTCAGGCAGCTTTTAATATGCTGATACCAGAATATTTCTTCTAGAAAGTTATTTGTATTTGGGTGGAGGGGATGCGGGGGTGACCAGGGATTGAACCCAGGGGCCCTCAACCACTGAGCCACATCCCCAGACCATTTTTATATTTTATTTTGTGACAGGGTCTTGCTAAATTGCTTAAGGCATTGCTAAGCTGCTGAAGCTGGATTTGAAATTGTGTTCCTCCTGCCACAGCCTCCTGGGCTGCTGGAATTACAGGTGTGTGCTACCACACCTGGCTTAGAAATGACATAGGTCGTAAGAGAAATTATTTTAAATTTTTCTTTATTTTCATCATGATCTATAATAAAATTAACAAGAGACCAAGTATGGATCATCTGAATGCCATCTTATTACTCAATACTTAGTATCCCCCTATGATTTCAGTGTTTTGGGGTTGGTATCAAATAGCAATGCTATTGCTGCCAGCTAATACTAACAAAGTAGAAACAGAATTAGTTATACAGATACTCCTAGACAGAGGATGGGGGTTACATCCCCACAAACCTATTGTAAGCTGAAAATACAATCAATTAAAAATGCATTTGTTAAACTTAATCTACAAAATATCACAAACTTAAGCAACACAGTACATTGTAGAACACTGATTGTTTATTTGGCTCCCTGCCACTGCCCAGCATAATGAGAGTATTATACCACACAATGCCAGTCCAGGAAAAGATCAAAAGTAAAAATTCACAATGCAGTTTTTAATGACAATGTATAATTTTCATACCATCATAAAGTTGAAAGATTCTAAGTAGGAAACTGGACTTAATTATGTGAAAGTATTCTGAACAAACATAGGTTTTAATGTACAAGCACAGAAAAGTAGTTTAAGAATTTTTACCTGGGGCATGACACTCCAGCTCAAACTCACTCTATATTATCTGCATCATATTCACACTGAGAATGGCAATTTAGTTTCAAAAGCATATCACCTGACACATTAATGTTGCTGAAATTAAATTTTATCAGTTTATAATGCTGATTAAATTTATAAATCTGTTTTCACTTTACAGTTATGTGAAAGTAGATACACAAGAAAGTAACATCAGGTTTTATGTAGTACCTGATAAGATTATCAAATATGTCACTGTTGGGAGTTTCATTTCCATTTAAGAGACCTATGTATCACTCACTATTAAATAAGTTGGTAGAGTGCATGCTTAGAATGTGCAAGGTGCTGGGTTAAATAGCTATCATGATAAAAGAAAATTAAAGAAGAGAGAAAAAGAGGAGACTCCCTTTCAAAATCCACAAGTGGGTTTTAGTATTAAGTAGTCTCTAAATACAATGAAATCAAAATTTGGGGAAATATTTAAAGGGAAGATAAGACTATGATTCAAAAATATGAAGAACAGTTTCAGAATAGGAATTTGATAAGTCACTGAAAAAGCACCATCTCCTAGTTTCTTAAGGTCCAAAGGGTATGCTATCAATTTAATTTACTATGTGTTGATGAAGTCTACTGTCTACTTCTGTGAAGGATTTCACAGCCTTTAATAACCAGATAGTCTCTGTCCAACTATGGCAAACACTTCTCTTAGTGCTTCATTCTCATTCTGGAGTTCCCTACTACCTTTTGGTCACAGACCATTTTACACTTAGGTAAAAAGACTGAGAAGCTCATAGCATTCTAAATACAGATGAACTCTTTGTTTTATTTAGTTATTTTAATAACATTTTTATTACCCATGTAATTCCTAATGATACTCAGTACTTGAGCAGATGACCAATCTGGTCAGTCTTTGGTACAAAACTTCTATAACACGTGGCTTCCTTAATGGGTATCATGCCTTTAAGAGGAAACCTAGTCCAATGTTCTTCATTTCATTACAAGACACTACTGGAATTCCAAGGTTGGCTATGCATCACTGCTTACAAATAAAGGGTATATTTCTTTTTTCTTTCTTTCTCTCTTTTCTTTCCTTCTTTCTTTCTTTCATTCTTTCTTTTTTACAAAATAACTCCTTTATTGACCCCTGAAAATAGTATTACATTTTTTAAAAATTTTATATTATTCTAATTTGTTATACATGTTTGCAGAGAACATTTAATTTCATATTGCATATGAAGAGCACAATTTTTCAAGTTGCTGGTTTTACATAAAGTATTTTTACAACAATTACGTCTTCATACATGTATTTAGGGTAATGATGGATAACTCATTCTACCATTATTCCTATCCCCTTGCCCCCTTCTTTACCTCCCCCCTCTTTGTTCTATTTAAAGTTCTTTCATTCCTCTTGAAGGGTATATTTCTATCCTTCTTCTAAGAAAACTCTCAAATAATAGGATTATGGCTCAATTATGAGGCATAAAAGATTCAGTATCTATCAATAAAGTCACTATAATGCTTTGCAAGTTCAAAGACCCATGTATTTTGAAAAGAAGCTATTAATGTTTTAAGAAAATGCATCCTCATACATACCAAAGAAAATGTGCTTTTACAAGTTAATATCTGTGAACAAAACTTGTAAGGGTTTTAAAAATGTGTTCTACGAAATAAAAAATATTTAAGAAATTTAATAAGTGATCTTATTGTAATCTATCACCTTAAACCATGAATAAGTAAACTATATATAAAACAAAGCAATCAATGACTGTAATTATCTCCCATTGTCACCAACTTTACATATGGAATGAGGTGCTAATCAAATTTTTTCTGTTATTTATATAAGTGACAGGAACTTATTTCTAAAATTGTAATTCAAGACATTTGAGGCTCTGGGATTAAAGAGAATAGATACTACCGAAATTAAAAATATTTTAAGGCTGGGTGCCATGGCACACACCTGTAATCCCAGAGACTAGGGAAGCTGAAGCAGGAAGATCATGAGTTCAAAGCTAGCCTCAGCAAGCTAGTGAGGCACTAAGCCACTCAGCGAGACCCTGTCTCTAATTTAAAAGGAAAAAAAAGGGGGGAGTGTGTGGCTCAGTGGTAAACAACCCTGGGTTCACTTCCCAGTACCCTCCCCCCTACCCAGAAAAGTTACAACTTTGTTTTACATTTCTAATGTTGTTATTTCACATTCAACTGTTAAGAAGGCATTCTTATAAATGCAGACAAACTTAAGTTAATGAGCCAGGAGAAACAATATCTACTAGGACAGTATACCTGACTATATAGTCTAGATCTATTTAAAAAAATACACTTTAAAATGTTATATATTTTCATTTTTCCTACAGTCTTCAAGACAATAAAAAAGTATTTCCTGCATTATTCCTATCTTCTGGACAACCATCTGAATGTCTAAAGTAGAAACATCACCCTTTGAAAATTAAAAAAAAAAAAAAAGCCTTTGATGAGCAATTCTAAGATATTTGTCTCAGATTCTTTTATGCACTTAAAATTGAGGACCCCTACAAAGTTTTTGTTTATGTGGCTTATCTCTATCAATATTTACTACATTTAACATTAAAACTGAGACTTCAAAAACATGTAAAAATGATTAATACATTTTAACACAATTTGCTTTTTGTGAAAAATAACTTTAAAGATGAAAAGGGGGCACTGTCTTATATTCTACCTTATAGGAGACATTATGAGCTGAATTCCCATATTTGCTTTTTTTAATTCTACATATGTTGTTTTGACACTAAAAAAAAAGTGAATATAGTCTCAAACAATAAGTATTTTTAAAAGGAAAGAGAATTTTAGTAGCTTTTTCAGATAACTATGGACAGTTTTCTTTGCGACAAGAACAAATTCTTAGGAGGCCCTACCATATATTCTAAG
Source organism: Tamias sibiricus (assembly GCA_025594165.1). Taxonomy (NCBI): domain Eukaryota; kingdom Metazoa; phylum Chordata; class Mammalia; order Rodentia; family Sciuridae; genus Tamias; species Tamias sibiricus. Next base: position 41,475,632 of record CM046671.1, read on the forward strand.
TAGTTTCAAAAACTCTGGGGCTGCAACCCAGCAATCTGTATCTTACCATGTTCCTTAGGAGATTGTGATACAAACTGAAGTTTGGGGACTTCTGGTCTAGTTTATACCAACTAATACAATTCACAATTTTAACTAGATTATTGTGGAAGAATCCTGATCAGAATAATAACCTAAACGAATTAAAACTCATAGTCAAGACTAATTACTAAATAAGCCGAAATAATACGTCCAACAACAATGCTTATTTCAGTTTTGCGGCAATGTGTGTGCTTTTCTCTCTTTGCATCCCATACAAGCCCAACACTTTTTTCATGATTTAGCGTAGGATACTTTCTTCATGAGGAAACTTCTACCTCCTCAGTAATACACAGTATTGCACCTGATTATTTTTTATTACCTCTTATGAGAAACAAACAAAAACGGGTCCTTCTAAAACAAACTTTGAAAAAATAAAAAGGTACTCTTATAGTAACCATTTTCATCTTTCTCATGATAGTGTTCTGTACTCATTTTAAAAACATTTGCCTACTAAATACTTCAGACTTTCTGAATTCCTTTCCTTTACATCCCAGAAAGTAATAAAGCACATGAAGTGTGTGGTTTTATACTTTATGGTATATTTAATATACCAAATTCAATAACTGAAAATACGAATAGCTAAAGAGGCATCACCATCTGAAGAGCAATGAAGATCTTTCTGTGTAAGAAGGTTTTAAATATTATAAACTATACTATACCCCTAAGGAAAAAATAAAACAAGCATAATAAACTTCAGTTTTAAAATACAAAGGTTTACCTTAAAATATAGAAAAGAATAACATTAAATCAATAATCACATTAACCGTTTCTCTTAAAAACTCTCCTACATTGTTAAAGTATTACTCAACAGAGAATAAAAAGAAGGCATCACCTTAAAGAAGTTTGGATACTAAAGGGTAGGAAAAAGAAATTTTTAAAACATATTAATGATTTTCTTTTTTCTCAATTTATGAGTTCAAATAACTACATAAGCTAAAGAAAGAATGACACCCTTATCTCATGGTGGCAAAATAAACAATACCTAACAACTGGCCCTTAAGGTATGTGCTCTGTGCTCAGTACCAAGTAGAACTCTATTATATAACCTCATTCAATCTTTACATTAACACCAAGGACAAGATTTTAGTAGTATTCTTACATTCAAATCAGGAGGCAGATATGAAGTACCTTACCTAAAGTCTCCCAAAATTTGACTTTAGAGCTTTAACACATTAACTTTTGTGTGAAACTTTTTCTCAGAATTAAAAAAAGTTAATCAATTTCACATTAAATTAAAAAAAGACAAAAAAGATTATGATGGTGATATATTGAAAAAAAATCCTACTGAAATAGCAATGATTGTTCTTTAATTTGAGCTTTCTGATAAAGGCTTAGAAGCATATTACTGTAAAGTTCCAAGAGAGATAAAAACACATTCCCCTGTAACCCTTGCACTTGGGAGGCTGAGGCAGGAAAGTTCAAAGCCAGCCTCAGCAATGGCAAGGCACTTAGCAACTCAGTGAGACCGTCTCTAAATAAAATACAAAAAAGGGCTGGGGATGTGGCCCAGTGGTCTAGTGCCCCTGAGTTCAATCCCAGGTACAAAAAAAAAAAAAAAAAAAAAAAAAAAAAAAAAAAAAAAAAATTCCAACTGTTCCAGGTGAAAAACTCAAGATCAGAGGGCCATCCTTAGAATCTCAACTTATCTCCCATTTAGTAAAGATCCAATTTCCCTGTTTTCAATTGTGAATCTTTCATTTATTTGCACATGAACTTTACTGTAAAGTGTATTTAACATGACCAATGAATATTTTTAAGTTATACTGAACTTTCCCCCCCTCAAATTCTCAAAAATAAATGCAAAAATAAATCTTTCTCAACATAGTTGGGATAAACTTGAACTGTGTTTCTTAGGGTCCTACTAGAATCAATTACCCTGAATAAACTTCTTTTAAATTTTTTCTAAGAACAATTCTTGGTGGTGGTGGTGGTGGGGGGGGGGGGGTCCATTTTTCAGTCCCTCACTACAGTTTCAATTTGTAACTTATTGCCCAGAGAATGTGATAGTGATGGACTAATACATGAACTACTATGCACTCCAAATCTGTTTCAAGAAAACCATGTTATGATTGACCACATGGCTTACATGGACAAAGGAATTACCTTGCTTTTACTTTCACAGTGGATACACAGTGCCCTCTACTGCACATGCTGAGGAAATGTCCACCAAGCTAAAAGTATCCAAAACTAAATAAAGCAAGAGCAATAGAAATTTCTGGGAAATCTAAATTTAGACTCATAGTTTGCATTTTAGCATATTACCTTTGTAAATATGTCTATATTCTCCACACGCAGTGAATCATTTTCTTTTGCACATGGCTAGAGCTCTTAACTGGATCCTTTTCTGACTCATCTACATTCAAAGAACAGAACAGCTTGACAAGGTCGAGTTCTCAAAAGATATCAGTGAAATGAAATCTGGATATTTCCCATCTCTGCTCCATCTCTCATGGCAGGGAACAGGATGTGGATGATATAAAGGAAGTCTACCTAGTTAACTATTCACAACCAGTTTCATCCAAATCAGAGTCACACTCCCAACCTTTCCATGCTGGCAAATGACAACTGTAGAAAAAAGTTTTGTTTTTTTTTTTTTTTTTTAAGAATGAGAGAAATGTTGCTTGATAAATTAAAAAACGCTCCATTAGTGATTGAGAGACTGGACAATCACATAAGGGAATCCAAACTTCTAAATTTGTATTATGCTTTAAAATCTATGTTAAATGCATAACATACCCCCAATTAAACAATGAAAGATACTTTATAGTAATGAGTTATTTTTAAAGGCACTGAAATATATTTCTTACAATGAACCACATTCAAATTTCACTTTGTCCAAGCTATACATTTTAACGTATGTGTATTTATGTCATATACATAAGTAGTATAACTTGAAACTGCTTTGAAATATAATCAGTAAAAAAAACTAACAACAGAATTTTTTAAAATAAATTTTCAGAAGTTAAGGGATGCATTACTCTTCTATTTGTCTTATCTTAATCTGATTTTGTTCCAACTAAATTGAGAATTTGAAAACGTTTTCTTAGTAAGGAAGACTTAAGATGCTACCACATGATGTAATTGGATGAGATAGTTACAGAGCAGCTAAGTAAACTGAACTGCTATTTTAAAAAGAATGTCTCTTATCTATCTACATTTTAAAAGAAGTTTTTGTTTTTTAAAGGCAAATTTGGAGCACCCTCTAGTGGAAAACTCATATAATAAGCTTAAAACTTCTGTTTCTGAAATTTTACAACTAAATTTTCAAAAATGAAGTAACAGAGACATGAGTACATTAGGTAGAGTCCTCTTTCTAAATCTTATTCTTAAAATACTCCGACCAAACACAGCTCGAGAGAAAGCACTTCTCAAAATCCAACAGAAAAAGGTCTACTACCTGAAAATTTGATTAACAATTTTTAAAAGAAATAAGCAGGATCCCTGAATATAATACTATAAAGGTAATGATATTCTACTCAAGAGAGAATCCCATTGTAGGTATAAAATAATCACATTCTAGAAATAAACAGAATCATTTTGGTAGCTTAATTCTTGGTGGTTAAAAGATTCAACCAAAAACAACTAATGAAAAACAAAAAAAATCTACACAAAAATACCTTCCTTAATATTACAATTCTCTCCAAACATACTATAATGTTTTTAAAATATTCTTTGATAAATTAGCCGAGAATCCCCATAACCACCTGGTTATGCTCCTTTGGTCTTGGTTATGAAAGGAACTGCCTGGTCTGGACACAGACATGGCATCACCAATGCAAACTCCACATTAAATGTGAAGATGACCCTTCATATGTAATAATTTTAAATGTATACATGAAATGCTAGATTATGTGAATTAACAGGGATATCATATAACTAATTAGGCTACATTTGATGTATGACATTAAATTCTGGCTATCATAACATGAAGGAATACTAAAAAAAAAAAAAAAAAAAAAAATCTTTACATGAGAGACCAATTTAAAAAGCAATTTGAAAATCTACTTATTACAGAAGGCTGAAACTTGAATTATCTGACCCAAAGAAGAAAAGGCTACTTAGAAGAGATGAGATATTCATCCATTCATTCATTCATTGATTCAACACTGCTTTGTTAAACACTTTAAATTCATGGTGTTCAAGGTTCTAGAGGCATGGTGGAATCATGGATGGACAAGATCTCTGCTGTAACAGAACTTGCACCCAGAATAGGATATCAGTCAACAAGCTCTATAAGTATAGAATTTCTGTCCTATTTATATTGCTATCTTCAGCATCTAACAGGTGCTCAATAAATATTCTTTGGATTAAACAAAGAAAGATACCTTGAGTTAGTGATAGGTGATATAAAGAAAACTAGTTGTATATAGACAATAATATAGGACAAGGCATGTATGTTATTAGAGACAGAAAAATTAAGGGGCTTTCTAAGGAAATACCATTAGAATGTGGCTGATAAAAGTCAGTCCTGCAAAGATCTAAGAAAAGAACTTTCCAAAAAGAGGAGAAACAAGGGTGCCTGCTGTAAGCCAAGAGTGATCTGACATTCAGACTATAAAATAGGCAAGCCACAAAATTATAGTAAAGATTTCAGATGTTATTCAAATTGAGAAAAATATATTGGTGGCTTCAAGTAGGATAGAAGAGTAGAAATGCTGATAGTGGGCAAATTCATGATCTATTCTAGAAGTGAGGCGTAGGTAAGATTTCCTAGTAGGTTTGATAAGTGAGATGAAGTCAAGGGAGGTATTAAGATTGATTTTAAGGCTTAAACATGGATGGATGATATTGCTATTATTTATTGAGATGGGAAAATGTAAAAGCAGATTTTAGGGAGGTATAGAAGAGGACAACTTTTATAACTGCCTACATATAATAAGGATTTCAACTAAGCAGTGGATATTTCAATTTGAGTTAAAGAAATGGAATGACATAGAGAGCTTTTAGTTTAAATACTGTTTGCAAAGAGATGGTGTTTAAACATATGGGACTAAAGAGTTATCAGAAAGAAGGGGGCTAAGAATAATTATACCATGAAAATCTAAGAGAAAAGCAAATAATTAGAGATAGATGTTATTTTAGAGCTAAGCACATTTTTTAAGAGAAAGCATTCTAATTAGAGCTACACAGGAAGAAACTAAACGGCTTACATACATTGTGGGCTTTTCACAGAGACACTGCAAGTTCAGAAATAGAGGCTGGATAGGCATCCATCTGTAGGATTATTACTAAAGCAACTGTTACAAGGGATAGAAGTTTTCTGAAATGTTCTTCCAAGGTACCGACTTTTAAAATATACTATGCTTTATCTTATGAAACTTATTTTGTTAGTAAGTAAATACTAGAGGAAAAATCATTGGCATATAAAGTATGTGTGCTAGTAGCCATTTTATTACCTGTTTTTGTTAGCAAAAGGTTATCCAGATGCCTGTCTCCAACTCCAAGTATATATGTAATCACACAATATCCAGCTGAAATGAATTAAAAAAAATTATGAAAAACATGCAAATCAGGTTATGTATCCCACTAAATGAATATGAAAGCAATTTGTGCTACTTTAATTTTAACTTGCTTTTTAATGTCTGGTTTCTCACCTAAATTTTCCAATTCGTAATCTCCTTTAGCTCTATTTAAAAAGTCTATGACTTACAAGGTGCAGTGGCCCATATCTATAATCCCAGCAGCTCAGAAGGCTGAGGCAGGAGGATTGCAAGTTCAAAGCCAACCTCAGCATTTAGTGAGGCCCTAAGCAACTCAGTGAGACCCTGTCTCTAAATAAAATACTAAAAAGCGCTAGGGGTGTGGTTCAGTGGTTAAGCAACCATGGGTTCAATTCCCAGTATCAATTAAATAAATAAATAAAAGTCTATGGCTTAAAACACAAAAGAAGTTACTATTTACAATAGAAAGAAATCTTGTAGAATTTTGACAAATTATAAATAGTATTCCCATCAAAAAGTTAAACCAAGTTTCAAGAATCTCAATTATAACATATCTAGCATTTCTCAATTCAAATTGAACATGTTAGCTGACATTGAAAAAAAATTATCTACAAATATGCATATGATAAATGGTCAATTATACCATAAATTATAATTGTGTTACCTACAAAATATTAAAAGTAAATAAAGGGTTTTTTAAAAAAAAAAGTTTATAGAGAAACAATCTTGATGTGCCAGAAGAAAGAAAATGTAATGCACTCGAGTGGTAAAGGCACTAATTAACTTCACTTTAGTACCCTAACTATAATATAACCTGCAAATATATAAATTATAACAGCTTTTACAAAACTACAATATTGTCATATAATAGTATTTATGAAAAGATGCTTATTTTAGTTCCTATGTAGAAAGAAGATTAGACCATCTAATAATGACAGGAAATCGTCTTCTTCAAATTTAATAAATACTAAGGTTCATTTGACTTAAGTTCCATGAGGTCCAAAAATTTCTGAAATACTTCTTCATAGGAATGTTGAAAGAAATAAAACAATATTATGTATCAAAAAGCAATTTCTAAAACATAAAATAATATGCAAGTTTAAATATAGTTTAAATATAGTTGTTATATATTTAAAAAGCCTTCTTCCTTCCATCTTTGTTTGCTTATGTATAAAGGCATAAATATAGACATAAAACCAAATATAACATTTATAAAAAACAGGTATGACCGTTATATACCTATATCATTCAGGGCTCAAATCTAGTATCAACGTCATTATTTATCTTCCCTTAAATAATCTAGTTATAAAAACAAACAAGTTAAGAGATTAAAAAAAATACAAGAACATAAGCTTTATAAAAATAGGCATAAATGACAGCCGGGCGCGGTGGCTCACGCCTGTAATCCCAGCACTTTGGGAGGCTGAGGCAGGAGGATCGCAGGTTCAAAGCCAGCCTCAGCAATGGCGAGGCACTTAGCAACTCAGTGAGACCCTGTCTCTAATAAAATACAAAAAAGGGCTGGGGATGTGGCCCAGTGGTGGAGTGCCCCTGAGTTTCAATTCCTGGTACCACAAAAAAAAAAAAAAAAAAAAAAAAAAAAAAAAAAAATAGGCATAAATGATAAAAGAATATAAATTAATCCTTATAGCACACTACTACTTCTAGGAATGAACCAAGAGTGCTGACTCCAAAATACTATGAGAAATACTCTCTTTACAGAGCACTCTTGGCTGAGCTCAGTTTCTTTCTAAAGCATTCGTAGCTAAGCTCACTTTTTATCCAAAATTTTTATTAAAAGCACAATTATTTCTAACTAATCCTTTCCCCATAGCTTGCCTACTTGTGGTTATTAAAAAACAGGCTATTCAAAAACAGGAAAAACCTAGGGGAAAATTGACAGCTTCCAGGAAGAGGTGACTTGTAACTTCATCAGATGGCTAGCTTTATTACTCAAACACATAAATGGAAAGTTAGCCTGAAAAACTTACCACAGCTTTTAACATAAGTGTCCATGACTTCAGCACTGATCCCATTTGGTCCATTCTCACTTGGCGCATACTTTCTAAAAAAGTTCTGAAAAGACATTATTTACCTGTTTAAGAATTCAATATATTTAAACAAATTAGGCATTTTGAAATTGTAAAAATGACCAGTTAGTTTCTAGTCCAAAATTTAGTCAAAATACAACTAGATGCATACTGAACCAAAGAATGACGGTGGTTCAATAAATGCAATGAAGGGTACAAAGAGTCGGGCAACACTTGGGAAAATGATACTTAATGTATTCTTTCTTTTTTAAGATTATCCACTTTACCTATTCCTTCACTTTCCTATGTTAAAGAAAAGCACAGCATTTTATTTCAAAGTGTAAGTAAAATACTGTTAAAAATAGATTCATCCTATTTTCAGTTTTTTGAACACTATGAATATTTAACCAAGTATTTGCATCTAGAATATATAAAGAATTCCTATAAATCAATAGGAAAAACTACAAACAACTCAATAGGAATATAGACAAAAGATGGCAAGTGCTTCATGGCCTTCATATAGATTTTTAAATGCTAAACCTTGCAGATAATCATAGAATTGCAAATTAAAACCACAACTGGATACCAAGAGCTAGAAATCTGATAATACAAAGAATAGGCAAGAATACTTGGCAACAAGAAACAAAAAGGGTACAACTATTTTAGAAAAAATATCTTTTAAATATAAACTACAGGTGAAGGTAACAATACCCTATGACCCACCCAAACTATTTACAGAGATAAGAAATGTAGTCTGGAGACAGTATGCACACTCTCTTCCTTTAAAAAAAATAATTCTTGCTGGGCGCAGTGGCACATGCCTGTAATCCCAGTGGCTCAGGAGGCTGAGATAAAAGGATTGCAAGTTCAAAGACAGCCTCAGCAACAGCGAAGTGCTAAGATACTCAATGAGGCCCTGTTTCTAATAAAAATACAAAATTGGGCTGGGGATGTTGGTCAGTGGTTGAGTGCCCCTGAGTTCAATCCCCGGTACCAAAAAAAAAAAAAAAAAAAATCCCTAATTTCACAATAATATACTTAATTGATAACTTTATGAAACAATGACTTCAAGACCACTGACAACTTGATTTGCTATAGAACCCACAGACTCAACATTTATTTGTACTACACCTAAGGTTTGCTATAGTGAAAGGATACACAATAAGAATGTCATAGAAAAAATACACAAGAAAAATGTGGAGAAATTCCTACAGGCCTCCTAGTTCTCTCTGATAAGGGAACCTACTGAGAACTTCAATAGAAAAATATTTTTAAAATTTTTTAAATTGCAGTACTATAGGTATAATTGTACAAAACTGAAGGAGCCCTAATTAGGAAGGGCTGTTGTAGCTAGCTGGAAGCCATAAGTTCCACCTGATATGTATGTGATGCACCTGTAGGCACCCGCAAACCTGAAGGTATATAACCGGTGTGAAAGCGGTCCGAGTTAGGAGAATGGAGAATTCAGTCAGCCGGGCAGTCACTCGGTCGGTCAGAAGAATCAGAGCGGCCAGAACGTAGGCAGAGCGGTTACAGAAGAGAAACCAGATAGAAGAAGTAATGACTGGCCAGAGTTAGGCCGAGGCTCCAGAGGACTGGTCAGAGTAAGGCCGAGGCTCCCGAGGAAGACAGAAGACAGAAGACAGAAGAAGGAAGAAAGAAGAGAGAAGAAAGAAGCTCTAGTCTTTCTCTAAGCTAAGCTCTATCTTTCTTTAAGTTCTATCTTTCTTTACTCTAAGCTAAGAAGAAAAGCTAAGCTCTATCTTTCTTTACTCTAAGCTACTCTACTCTAAGCTAAGAAGAAGAAAGAAGAGAGAAGAAAGAAGCTCTAGTCTTTCTCTAAGCTAAGCTCTATCTTTCTTTAATCTATCTTTCTTTAATCTAAGCTAAAAAAAAGCTAAGCTCTTTTTCTTTACTCTTACTCTACTCTAAGCTAAGAAGAAAAATTTTCTTTCCCTCTCTAAGCTCTAGAAAGTAGAAGTAAAAGTAGTGAAAGCTTAACTCTGCCTAATTTTTCCTCCCGTTTTCGTACCAGGCAAAAACATGTATGAGCAAGAATGTCCCTCTAATACTTTCTGAATAATGAAAATAGGAAATAATCAAAATATCCATCAATTAAAGGTTAAATAAATTATAGTATATCCTCACTTTGGAATATAATGCAACCATAAACTTTAACATAGTTTTAATTTTAATTCTAATCGTCTATTGTATGGCATGCATTGTTCATAAAATTGAGTACTTGAATACACTGACATGGAAGAATTTCCAACTAAAAATAATGCTCACTTCTGAAGAAAAAAACTTTTAGAAAGAAAGTGATAAAGGGAGGCTTTCATTTAATTCCATATATTTCCCATGAAGACTTAAATTTTCATTATGAAAAATATATACATGAGTTTTATAAATATTTAAAATTGATACCTGAATGCTTCCCTCAGTATCAAGAACTTCAGCAACAGGAACTGACTGGATGAACTGCATGAAACCTATACAGAAATGAACAAACACATTATATCAATAATACTTTTAGATGACAGAAATAAAGGTTCTAAGAATAACCTACATCTGTAATGGATATACCACTTTACATCTGAAAAACTTAAAGAGGTCTGTGAACACTATATTCAGTTTATAATAGCATTGACATCATTGAACTACCAGGAAAAAATTTTTATGCTAATTAATCTGTTTATTTGTCTAAGTGAATTTCTATTATTGAACAAAAGAACACAAGGCAACAGACAAAGCTTCTTAAGTCTATCATCAAAATTTTCTTTTTTTATAAGGCTTGATAAGAGATAGTAATCAAAAACAGTATGAATTTAAGAGCACTCTAAGAATTTTGGAATATTATCACCTAAGCCAATTTGTATGTGTCCAGTGGCTCCTTTTGTCTAACACTTCATCTTCTGTGATTTCCTGGAAATGACTTGGGAGGAGGGAAGTACCCCCTCAAGTACCTCAAACTACTGAGACAAATCAGGAGGGAATAGTATATGAGACAATAAAAATGAAAAAAGTCTGGTAAATCTGGGAACAACAACAGGAACATATAACAACCAAGACATGAAAAAAAATGAAAGATGAATGAGAAACATTATTTTAGAACTAGAAACAGTCATGATCTAGTTTTGAGTCTTATAACACGCAGATTATACCCCTTTAGAGCATCATATCACAAATATACAACAGTCCATAGTAATTTGCTTAAAAGGTATTTGTTGTTTTTCTGCTACGGAGCTGTCAAGTAAGCAAAAATAGATGCTTGATCCTACATACATATCTTAAACACTATAAATGAATGCATAGCATGAAATTGAATAGTGCAGGGAGACTTAAATTATGGAAGGATCAAAGGACATCTGGCAGTTGAATCATGTTTTTATTATTTCAACAACAATAAAGTTACTAGATAAAGCTATGTGGGAAAAGCTGTGTCAGATAATGGTCATAGTATATATGTGAAGGTCCCAAGAGCAAAAAGAGCATGGGGCATTATAGAAAACAAAAGGTAGCCATTTTGGCTAAAGAAAGCAAGAGGACAGGGGCAAATGAAGAGGCTTCAGAGAGGTACAAGCCATCTTACAATTGAAGAACTTAGAATCTAGTTAAAGCCTTTTGGTTTTTATCCCAAGAGCAAATGAAAGCTATGAAATAAACTTAAGCAGGATAGTAAAGAAGCACATTTACACTTCTAATAAAGTCATTTTGAACAGAAAATGAGAATAATGAAATCATCAAACAGACTTGGAAGTGGCCAAGGAAAGGGCAAAAACCTAAAACAATTATTTTATTTTTCTAAGGCAACTGCAGATACAAGGCACAAGAATATGGAATTTACAACATTACTCAAGCATTCTTATGGAATTTGCCACCAAACTTCCAGAGGTTATTTTACTTTGAAAATACTTACATGCTAGATACATTTATCCATGTTTGTACGTGAATATGTAAACACACACACACACACACACACACACACACACAGTCAAAATATATAAAAAAGGATTCAACTGACAACATCATTTGCTATGTGGCTTTTATAAGCAGAGCACAGTGCAAAGCCTTTCTCAGTCACAATAATTCTCAAGGGATGATTCCAAATAGATTTCAATGCAAGAAAAGTCTGTGGATTATATTCAGTTTAAATGCAAAGAAATACATAATAGAAGTGTTAAATTTTCTCTCAAATGTGATGTTTTTATAATTTCAAGAGGGAAAAATACAAAGTGAGAGCATGTGTGCATGCACAACAGATACAGGGAGTGGGAGAACAGAGGGAAGAGAGAGGGGAAGAAACAGAGGGACAAGGATAAAAGGAAAGTAGTAAGGACTAAAGAAAAGGGGAGTGATGAAAGAGAGGAAAGAAGAAGAAGGAATGGAAGGAAGAGACAGAAGGGAAAGAGAAAAAAAGGAGAAAGGAGAGAAGAAAGGAAGGCCCAACTGGCCTGCAGTGCTACAAAACTAAGTTTACTCTCTAACATTCTTCAGAATTTTCAGTTTAAAGAATACTCATTAGACATCAAAATAAACAATCCTTATGCAAAATAAACTTACCATGTTTTGTACTTGTGGCTAATACCTTATAAGGTGTCAATTTCAAATCCAGATTTTCTTTCCGTAATAGCTTTAGATCAAAAGATAAAATACTTTAAACAAATGTAAAGATTATTAAGAAACAGTTCTGTGGACAACTATTAGAGTAGTTTAATAACGTAAGGTAAGGTTAACTAAATTAATTAAACTTATATCATCAAAATAAATTCATTAATTTTTGATGGTGTGACAAATGATGAGTTTTCAATAAACAGTAGGGTTTCTCCTTTATGGACATAACGTACTTTAAAATATAGAAATTTTTAAATATGAGGGAAACATTCCCTTGAAAGCCAAGACAACAATGGGATGTTTTCTTCTTTTTAAAGATCTAATAGATGTTCTAGAAATTACTAAATTTGACAACGTGAATTTAAATTTGGAAAAAAAGTTTTATGGAACACATGAAGCTTCACACTTATCACAAGAATATTTCTGAAATGTAGAAAAACTATTTTATTCGTTCAAGGTTAAGTGGAGATTACTGAAAGATTTTTGGGGTTGTAACTGAATAATACAAACACTCTTATTTGCATAAGCAGTATATATACTAAACCATAGTTTTCTAAAATAAAAGCATGTCCCTTACCAATATAAAGTTATGCTCACCTTGTCCATAAGGGAGATGATTTGAAGAATGAGTTGATCTTGGCGTAAATCATCTCCATGCTTAAATATAACTGGATATTTGCCTCCATCTTCTGTCTTAAAGAACAATTGTGCAGGCATAAGGGCACTCTGGAAAACAAATGTATTGTTTTCAAATTGAATGTAAATCAATGCATAAAGACTTACTATAGCCAGAAGAAAGTTCTGGCACATAATTTAAAAACAGGTGAACAGAATCTAAAGAAACAAGATAGGTTGTCAGGAAGATACATGAGGGTGTCATGTAGAGAACAATGAACCAGCTAATAGGCAAACCACAAGATGGAAAGAGCACAAGCCTTGCAATTAAACAATCCTGGCTATGAATCCAGGCTCTGCCAAGTACCAGTCAAACAATCCTATGAATAGTTTATAAAACAAAGATAGCATTTCTTCTGCTATGGCAATCAGAAACTGTTGATGAGAGGGTCTCACACTAGGCCTGATACAAAGCAGACATTCCATATGTGTATACTATGATTATTTTTATTATTAGAGATATAATGGAGTAAATAAGGTGAAACAGTGGAAAATAAAAAAGTACCAAATGAAAAGTACACAGCCATGTTTTTTTTAAAATATTTAAATTTTTTAAAAATTATAGACACAATATCTTTATTTTGTTTGTTTATTTTTATGTGGTGCCGAGGATGGAACCCAGTACCTCACATGTGCGAGGCAAGTGCTCTGCCACTGAGCCACAACTCCAACCCACAGCCATGATTTTTAATAGCAATTGTATACTAGCAGTTGTGCAGCTGTGAGACTCAAAATCTTTATTTATGAAATTAGGAGAGATCTAAAATAACTGCATCTTTTATTCTGAAATAAATGTTTTCCCCCAGAATCCTTCAATAAATTATATGAAACCTCTAAATCAGTTTAGACATTAGGTTTAAATCAACAAAAAATATTTAAAAATTATCCTTAGAATTACATAATACCTCACATGGAGTGGCATCCTGAGATTATTATTTTGGAGATAAATGGTCAGAAAACTGCTCGAGAAAGAGATCCTATGGATTTTGACCACTGATAGAAAATATGTTATAAGATGTATATTTGGAGAAATTTATAATAATATACAGAAAATAAATGTGTCATGAAAGAAAAGAAATGGCAACAACTCTAATTTACATAAACCAAGAAAATAAGAGCATAAAAAGCATCACACAGAGGGATGAAGATACATGGTAAAGCAGACAAATTAAATATTAGTGACAGAATGTAAGTGGTAGATACATGGTCACATACTGAAAAACACCTTTAACTTTGCACTGTTTGAAAACTTTCCTACAGGACTGGGGATATGGCTCAGTAATAGAGCACGTGCCTAGTATGTATGAGGCCCTAGGTTTGACTGCCAGCACCACAAAAAACAAAAACAAAAACAGAAAACACACTTTTCTATAACATGATGAGAAAAAACGCCAGAAAAATGCTTCAAAGAGTGTTAAGTTCAGAGAATAAATATTCTAGTGAACTAAAATTCTGAACTTTAAATAAATTTGGAGAATCGTTTAATCACCACTGGCAAAATGTACTTATTACCTTAAGCCCCAGTTCAAAAAAAGCTCATGAATAATAGTTGGAAGAGTTCTAAATATGACAGGTAATAGGATCTCTGATGTGATTTCTTTTTTCAGATTCAAAAGTAAATATGAAATTTCGATTTCATCTGAAGAAAGGCAATGATGACCACAGAATAACTAACATTACTTCCAGTGCCTTAAGTAAACCATTCTCCATCAAGATCCAACTTTAGTTCTTAGACCAAGAACTACCAAAAAAAAAGCCTTTAAAAATATTACACGATGCTAGTTGTTAAAATTTCAGCTTTCAAAAGTTTATAAAAGTACAACAGGAAACCATGGGTTCCATGCAATTATATGCAATATTTTATTTTCAATAGACTACTGAAAGTACACAATCCGTCACTTTTTCAAGATTCTTAAAGGCATCCATGTCCCCAAATTAATTAAGAATTACTTAAGAGTTATGTAATAACTCCACATAGAGATTTACTATATAACTAGTTATTCTACACAACTAAACAGTTATACAGAAACTGTCCTTAAGGACTAGTATTTCTAAACTCCAATTCACAATGTTTAAGAATCCCTATAAGCTTAAAGCTAGAAAACAATAACAGGACTGGATATTCTTACCAAAAAGATTCCCCATATTTTATTTACTATTTACTTTGTGTACATAAAACAAAATTATAATATTCTATAATTAAAGAGAACATGAGTTTAGAATCCACTGACAATAATGGCAAATGTACATTCTTATATTCTACTCTTAAAACTCTTGCTCTGTCTTAGACATAATTTTCTACCCTGTTTGACAAACAAGGGTTAAAGTGCCTTTGTAATTCACTACTTTTAATTAGTCCATAGAGAATAAGAATATTAGAAACTGGTTTTGCTTGGGAATTCTATCCATGAAATGCTAGTTGTTAAATGTATACTGCCTTGTGCATAACTTTCTATACTTGAGACCTCAGTGGAATGTAAGCATGAAATGAGAAATATTTGCATTGCATCTCCTATATCTGTGTTTTCAAACCATAAGTTGCAATCTATTAATGATTATTTAAATTTTTAAATACGTTGTAAGAAACATTTAAATATTAAAGAAATTAGATTTTTTTGAAAAATAAAAACTATCATTCTATAACATGCAGTACAATTAAGTAATATTTTATGAAAACTATGTTTCAGTTGTGTAACCTAGGCTGCCAACAAGTTGCCTTGAAAAAACACTTCTTCAAAAAATGTGAACTATTTTGTACTGTAACTATATCCTTTTTCATCTATACCAGTTGTTTCTCTATGACCTGTTTCTTATATTATGCAAAGTAATGTTCAATGCAACTTATGAAATTCCACCACTGGATTCATAAAACCTAAAACACCACATCTCACAGAGATCTTTCTGTATGATGCCCAGCAGATAGTGCTGCTTGGCAGGTATGATGCTCAGTCATTTGTAGTATGATAAGAAAGGCAGCTGCATTCTATTTCTACCTGTGCAACTGGTGGCCAGACCTAAAGAAAGTTGAATGTGGTACTAAGGACTAAAGAACAAAGAACTGCTACTTAAAAAAAAAAAAAAAAAAAAAAAAAAAAAAAGCCAGGCATGGAGGTGCACATCTATAATCCCAGCAGCTCAAGAGACTTGAGGATGATGAGTTCAAAAGCCAGCCTCAGCAACTTAGTGAGGCCCAAATCAATTTAGCAAGAACCTGTATCAAAATAAAAAATAAACAGGGCTGGGGATGTGGCCCCGTGTTTAGGCAGGCGCCCAAGGGTTTAATCCCTGGTACCAAAAAAAAGAAGAAAATGAAAAACTTTAATGTTCGTAGGAACAGGTATTGTGTTGAGAAATGTTTAAAAAAACAAAGGAGGGAGGGGTAACTGGGCCTCATATCTAATAATCTGAACTTATGTGTAAGTTTTACAATTTATCTTCTTTTATTTAAAAAAAAATATCCTCAAGGGAGAAAAGTAGTTTTGGCTCTGAATAAGAATGGGTTCAAATAACTAAATAGTTAAAAAATTTTTAAATAGAGATATAAAAATATTTTACTTGTAAAAAATCTTCATTACACAGAAGATCTTCAATCAAACTGCAGTGAAAAATGAAAGTTCCTTTTTTTCCCCCTGGTATTTCCTAAATCACACAGAATTAGAAATATTCTTAGCAATGTACTAATTTTCCAAGGTAGTGTCTCTAGTTTTAAAGAATTAGATTCTAATCATATACATTAAAGATCCATCATAATTACCTTAAATAGTGTAGCTGTTTCTGGGATTATTCCTCTAATTTTCACCTGGGGTTCTAAAGGCAATGGGATGAGTTCCACATCTGACAAATTCATCTTCTCGTTATCTCCAAGCAATGCCTGTAATCTCTCATTCTAGGAGATGAATTTAGAAGAAATTAATTTGGTTAAAATGGAAAAAAATAGTTCATAAAATATGAAGATAGAAAAACTGATTATATTAACTTTAAGATTTTTGCAGAGCACTATAAAATATATGAAGACTAACATAAAGCAGATACATATGTGAGACAGATAAACACTTGTAAATAATCCATGTAACAAGAGCAGCAGCAGCATGTTTTTTTAAAATTTTTTTACTTTATTGAGGGGAGAGATTGGGGGGTGGCTATCAATGAACTTTATCCCAGCCTTAGTAGTATGCTTTAAAAGAGCAGTCCCCAGAATACATTTAATTTGCCTCAAGATAGACTTAAAAGATTTGATTTCTTTTGCCAAACGATTTATGAAGCCACAGAGAAAACCTAATTTTATTTGAAATTTAATTCTGCATGACCAAATATTAACTGAAATTTTCATTATGATGCCCCAATGCATTTTTTGAATATAAGAAGGAAATTTAACTCACTTGGAACTTGATCTCTTCCTACCTTCTACCTTTCACTGAAGGTAATCTAATTTTTTCTGAGATATCATCATCATTAAGTTTCTTCAGTTCACATACAAATTGAACTGAGCCAAGATCTCAGAAATTGAGAAATCTAGTCATGGTTAAACAGCTTTGACATCATTAAAAGTCCTTTTATTCAATTTCTAAAGAACAATCTATCCTTTGAAAAGCTGAGAGAGTCTTGCATTCTTTAAACAGGTGAGCTTGTACTTTAAGAGGAAAACTTGACTTGTCAATCCCACTGACACAAAGCACTTCAACTGTAAAGCAAGAAGCCTCTACCAAAGGAAAGAATTCTGGAATCAGGGAGAGACAGAAGTTTAAAAAAAAAAAAAAAAAATGTTTTAAAGACTGACATAAAATTATTTCCTTCCAGTAATACTCCAAATCTCCTTCTGATGATAAGTTCAAATCAGAATCAACTGAAAACATGAATTTCAATACATGCCTTATAAAAATCAATATATCTGCTCAATAATGAAGTGGATGGTCAAATATATTTATATGAAGAAATGTCAGTTAATCTGATTTTTGAGTTATTCTATCATAACTGATTTCTAGTTCATGTGCTGATAAACAATAAAATAACCAAAAGACAGATAATAAAGGTAAAAATATAGATTACTCTTATACTGCTATCATCTCAGGAACATAGTCACTTCATTTCTCATCTTGGTTATTACAATACTGTCCTGACTGCTCTTTTCAACTTTTGCCTGCTATAGACTCATTAAAAGCAAACAGGTGCTAATGCTAAAACAAAAAGCCCCAAACTGCACACATCAAAGGTGCAGCCGCTCTCTCTGCTGGAGATCACAATACTTCTCACCCAGAGTGCACAGCAAGTACGGATTTATTTATTTAACCATGGTTTGTGATTCTTCAACAACAACAACAACAAAATATAGCAACTGAATAAAAACATATTTTCCCTCATTCTGTATCCCCTCCCTAACTAGGCAAACAATAGTTCCTTGCTCATTCTTTGCATTTTTTTTAAACATGACCTGTCGTCTTTGAATTTCTAATTCAATTCTTCATATTTTCCTCTTTCAATTTTAATAACTTTAACAAAAACAGTAGATGTGCTGTACTGTGTTATTTTTCAAAGATCAAGAAGAAAGATCTTGGGCTGTTGTTGTGGATCAGTAGTAGAGAGATTGCCTAGCATTTGTGAGTCAATAGTTTCAATCCTCGGCACCACATAAAAGTAAATAAATAAAATAAAGGTATTGTGTCCATCTACAACAACAACCAAAAAAAAGAAGAAGAGGAGGAGGAGGAAGAGGAAGAAGGCCCTGCCTATTACCCTATTATCTAATGGGATCAGTAAAAAAAAAGAAGATACCAAATAAATCCTTCATATGATTTAAGGTACTGATCAAAAGAATGACTTGAGAAGAATAGATACTCATCTATTCTACTCATCAAGTGGAGGCTTCATGGTTCAAAGATTAATGCACTGGCCAGGTGTTGGGGTCTTTAGAACACGTTGGCCAAAAGGGTAAAGAACTCTCTGGATGCTTTCCACGCCCTGTTATGGACCTGACCTAAGCAGGGGGCGATCCTCTGCCATATCGAGGGAACCGAAACCACCCTAAGGATAGGGTGGGGGACTCTGCCAATAGGATTTGCCCATGTTCTTTACTTGTCTCTATAATCTCTTTGCTGACTGGTTCATGTCCATTAAAGGTTGTCCACTTTCCTCAAAAAACTGGAGTTCCAGCACTGATTTGATCTGGCTCCCTGGTATTCCCTGTGTCTTCTGAAGGCGGAGGAGGGGGCACCAGTGACCTGTACCTTCCCAGTCTCGTCTCATCGCTGAGGTATGCTCTCCTAGCCTTCTTTGCTGGACAAAGAAGGTCCATCCCGGGTCTAGGGAGAACTACAAACTTCAGCCCCTACTGTATTTTCCTTACAGCCAAGAGAACAGACATGAAGCCAGTGTTGTAACTATTTAACAATCCATTCTGCAACCTTGGACAAGTTACTCTGAGATCTTTGTTTCCCAGAATTCTAGTCTGAAGATTTCTAGACATACTTTACATATTAAATATATTCTAAAATTCTAAGATTCTAAAATGAGAACCAGTAAAAAATTCATAAAAATTTGGATCCAAAATGCACAGGTACATATCACAAATATTAACACTTACTAGTTATGTGACACTGGACAAATTATTTAACCTCTCTATGCTTAATTTTTCTCACAATTAGGATAATACCTAATTTAATAGAATTTGGTTTAAATGGTTTGACATATGTAACCTCAAAAAATAGGAACCCATACACAATTAGTGTTTATAAATGTTCCCATAATTACATCATAAATTCAAATAATCTACTGGCCCAATGAGAGAGTGGTCAGAACTCACTATTTTACGAAGGCACACCACTTTTTAGACATAAACAGAAAGCAACTCCATAGGTTTACCTTTTTCTTGCGATTTCCACTTTCACGCTGGACTGCTTTCATTAGATGCACCAACCGATCTACAAATGTCTGCTGTGCAGCCAGCAAAGAACGCATAACTCTGACAGACTTATCCCCCTGAAGGGAATTAAAGCAAAGAACATTAGTTCTACATCACATGATGATTGGGGTTTCTTTAACAGCATGAATAATCTTTATTTCTCTTATAATAGCTGTAAACTTCAACACAAAGAGAAACTGAAAAAGATTGTTTTGATTACAGATAATGAAAAATCTGCTCTTAGGTAAACACCATCAACATATTTGCAGTTGAAAATTATCTGTTTTCAGTGAATACTGGTCTAAAACAAAACCTTTTCCCCCACAAATAACCATGTGACAAGATAGAATTTGTTCACCCCAAAATGCTTTCATTGACTGATTCATTTAATAATTGAAAACTGATGGTATCTTTAGAAATGTGCTAGGTATACATATACAGGAGCAACTAAAAATACTACCTTCAAGAAACTAAAAAATCTACTTACAAAAGAAAGGGGAAGGATGGGTATAGTAGCTGAGGTAGGAGAACCCCAAGTTCAAAGCTAGCCTCAGCACTTAGTAAGACCCTACCTCAAAATAAAAAGGCTGGAGATATAGCTCAGTGGTAACATGGCTGTAGGTTCAATCCCAGCCCCGGGGGTGGGGGGGGGGGTGTCAGGAAAATATTAGGTAATTAAAAACAAGAAACTATAGACTATAAAGTCGCCGGGCATAGTGGCGCACACCTGTAATCCCAGCACTTGAGAGGCTGAGGCAGGAGGATCTCGAGTTCAAAGCCAGCCTCAGCAATGGTGAGGCACTTAGCAACTCAGTGAGACCCTGTCTCTAATAAAATACAAAAAAGGGCTGGGGATGTGGCCCAGTGGTTGAGTGCCCCTGAGTTCAATCACTGGTACAAAAAAAAAAAAAAAAAAAAATATATATATATATATGTGTGTGTGTGTGTCTTATGTAATGATGTAATGATTGTCAACTCATAAAATACTGTAAAAAATCTACTCTCCTTTAATCTTCCTCTGCCCTGATAAGACTGTTGGGGAAATGTTATCATCCCCATATAAAAGATTCGAAAATTTAAGTTCAGAGAAACTGAAATACCTTCACAGGCTGGCAAAAGTTGTAAGTGACAAAAGTGAGATTAGAACACCAATGGTTTATTCAATCAGTTTAATACCAAGATGCTTTGAGCTCTGAGAATTATATACAAACTGAGTCTCAAAGTGTTTAATAAGATGTAATTTAAATTTTAAGAACTCAAAACATGAAATAGCAGATAAAAGATGCTATGAAGTAAAAGTTTCCGTAGCAACCTTACAGAACAATGTTAGTTTTCTTTTCACTGACTTGCACCCTCTTCTGGTTTATCTTGAATACTGCTTTATTATCAAAAGAACACAAGCAAAGCATGGCCTTATATTTCTCTACAAACCGCTGATGAAGCAAACACTTCAGTTGTATAGAGAATATATGTACAATATAAATATTTTCAGATTTTGATAATGTATTTAAGTTTATATAAGAAAAACACAAGGGAAAATTAAAAAGCAAACCTCTTATTTTTTCTATGTAGAGGTTTATTTTATTAAATTTGTCACCAAATTTCTGTAAAGTGTCAAAGAGTACATATTTTAGGCCTTTTTGGCCACAAAGTTTCCATTCCAAATATTCAACTGCCTACTGTAGTGTAAAACAGGCCCAGACAATACATGATGAATGGGAATGACTATATTCCAAATAACTTACATATAAACATTGAAATTTTAATTTAAAATACTTTTTATATATCACAAAGTATTAATCTTCTTTGGACTTGTTTTCAACCACTTAAAAATGTAAAAATGATTCTTAGCTCACAAGACATAATAATACAGGTAATAGGCCAGATATGGCCCATTTGAATGGTTACCTTTAACAATGCTTGGCTGAATCTTCTCATTACATTCAAGTACATCTCATGGGTCTTTGGATCTCTCTGCTGAGTATCTTGATCTTCACATTCAACTATCACATACCTTTAAAATTATTTAAGTTACTCATATGATGTGAAATAAAACTTGGATTCATCTTGTAAATATATCATTCCATTAAAACAGATTCATATTTGAAAAAAATTATTAAATGTGAATAAAGAAATGCATTTTATCACCATTCTCTAAAAAGTGTAAAATTAAGGGGTACTGCAGTACTGTAAATTTTCTAAAATTTTTTCCAACCAAACAAGCCATTTTTCCTATTACTTTATGAGATATTTAAGGTATCAATATCCTCTGAAATTATCTAAGTTCATATATCTACCATATAGCTCAAGAACAAAATCTATTAAATTACATATAGGCATAATATTTCTGGAGTTACAAAAGGCTTTCTTATTTTGAAAAACACTACCTCTTTCATTAACATAATTTGAAAGATTAATAAAATGTTAAACTGAGTTTTTTCTTTCCCATCCAATTTCTCCATTTCTCAAAAAATCATACATAATGTTGCTTTAGAGAGTTAATGAAATTTTAAATGTTTTCTTAAACCTAACGTACTTATACAATTAAAAGAAACCATATAATCCAAGATCTGAGTCACAGCTCATTAATCATGTGTTTCCAAATATTCTGATGAGAAAAAAAAAAAAACAGAATAAATTACATTTAATATCACAACTTGGTAAACACTGCTATGTGTGCACATGGCTACATAAAAATGAAAGCAATACCCTATAAACAGTTTTAATATTTGCTAATCTTTAATATTTATTCAGTTCTATTTTATTTTTCTTTAAATAGAAAAGACTATATTGTAAGTTTTAACATTGCTCATGATACATAGTTCTCACTCCAGTCAGAATGACAATTACTAAGAATATAAGTAACAATAAATGTTGGCAAGGATGTGGGAAAAATGTTTCACTCATACATTGCTAGTTGGACTGCAGATTAGTGTAACCACTCTGGAAAGCAGTATAGAGATTCCTCAGAAAACTTGGAATGGAACCACCATTTTGACCAGCTATCCCCACTCTTCATTTTATACACAAAGGACTTAAAATCATCATACTACAATTATGAAGCCACATCAAGGTTTATAGCAGCTCAATTCACAATAGCCAACCTGTGGAACTAACTTAGGTGCCCATCAACAGATGAATGGATAAAGAAAATGTGATATATATACGCACAATGAATATTACTCAGCCATAAAGAAGAATGAAATTATGGCATTTGCTGGTAAATGGATGGAACTGGAGACTATCATGCTAAGTGAAATAAGCCAGTACTAAAACACCAAAGGCTTAATGTTCTATGTGGATACTAACCCACAAGAAGGAAGGGTAGGGAGGGGTTGAATAGAAGTTCACTGGATTAGACAAAAGGGAATGAAGGGAAGGGAGGGGTGATGGGAATAGGAAAGACAGTTGAATGAATTTGACATGACTTTCCTTTGCTCATCAATAAATACATGACCAGTGTAACTCCACATTATGTACAACCTGAAGAATGGGATCCTAATTGGAATGGGTTGTACTCCATGTATGTATAATACGTCAAAAATACACTCTACATGTATATCTAAAATCAGCAAATTAAAAAAATATAAGAAAAACACAAGTCTAGATCAACTTTCTTCCTTTCTCAATAATGAAATTTTGAGAGGTTTTGTCTTGGCAAGAATGACATAATTAGGTGATGGTACAGATGAGATCAGAACTCGGGACTTTGGGCTCCCAGGCCAAAATTCTTTCTACTCTACTAAGTTGAATTTCATTCTGTTTTATCTTTAAAAAAAATGTGAAAATTTTCAATCTCCTTAAATAATAGCAGTTCCCAAATGTAAACTCATAGATGCTTTTTATTATTCATTTTACCATTTATAGCAAAGAGTATATTTAGCCATCTAGAAGTTCCTAAGAATGGAGAGCTTCCTGTCTCATTTTTCACTAAACCCTCAGAACTTCCATGCCTAGCTCATACAGATGTTCATTTTATTGTTGACTGAAGAAATTACCCCCATCTCATAGATTTAGCCATTATCTTGATACTGATAATTCTCAAGTATAAGGTCTAATTTTACATTACATTACGTGACTTGCCTTCACATTCAACTACAATAATATTTAAGATACTGCCACTCATTTTTACAGAACATGTACAACACTGATTTTATCAAACTAACTACCCCTACAGAGAGTACTATCAATATTTCAGGCATTTGTAGAGCACTGGGCAAAGTGGTACACAACTGTAACCTAGCAACTCAGGAGGCTGAGGCAGGAGGTTCGAGGCCAACCTCAGCAAGTGAGCAAAACTGTATATCAAAATAAGAAATAAAAAATGTCTGATGATTGTAGCTCAGGGTAAAGCACTCCTGGGTTCAAAATTCATGCTGAGAAAAAAAATTCCAGCATTTGGAATGGAAATTTTCATGTAACAGGATTCACAAATTAAAGTTTTCTCAAAGTCAAGCAGGAAACAAGTTTCTAAGAAAAGCAGGAGAACCAGGACTGCAGCCAAACTCTAAAACCTAAGACCTATCTAAAACTCATTTTGACAATTTTTGTAAAATTTGCAAACTATGCACATAAAGCCAAACTTAACTCACAGTCCCCTGCCTTAAACACCTATACTAAATTATTCACCAGACACTGGATTTTTCCTATTAAATGCATCTTACAATAGTTCTATACTATCGAGCCCTCTCTGGAATCAAATAGAAGATAACCTGAAATTTCCAACTCTTAAAAAAAACTACTCATCGCTTAATTCAGTCATCCTAAATTTCTCTTCTTTAAAGTATTTTCAACACATTGATTTAAGTTCTTGACTGTCTATATCACATTTGTATACTAAATTTCTTTACCTGTGTATCTATGCTGCAAACTAATTTGCAAATGAACATAGAGATGACCACAATATATAGGACCAACTGCTGTTTTCAGGTCTTTTTTTTTTTTTTGTGTACCGGGAATTGAACTCAGGGGCACTTGACCACTGGGCCACATCCCCAGCCCTTTTTTTGTATTTTATTAGAGACAGGGTCTCACTGAGTTGCTAAGTGACTCGCCATTGCTGAGGCTGGCTTTGAACTCGTGATCCTCCTGACTCAGCCTCCCAAAGTGCTGGGATTACAGGTGTGCGCCACCGCACCCGGCTTCTGTTTTCAGGTCTTTTTGACCACCAAATAAAGACTATGGCTGAAGCTATTTCCTGTGATTGAAGGTATACGCTAATCTTCATGATAATGGTTAAATATCAAATGCATTTCATATTATTCAAGTCAAAGTTCTCCTGCAAAGAAAAGGTCCCTCTGAAATAAAAATGACAGTGTCATCAACAAATATAAAAGACAAGGTTAGATCAAGACTAGAACACACTGAGTCACTGTTCACACTAATAAACTAGATTCTACAAAACACTCTAACGTATTCCCTTGAAGGCTGTCATCTTAAAGTAGAAATGTAGACAAAATTGTCTAGGTACTCATTTTAAGATGACTTCAGTGGGCTACCTGTTTCCTGGCAATTTCATTTTGTAGAGTAAATAACCTTTATTACCTTGAAAGGTCTTAAAAGTTTAGAAAACATGTCAAAGCACCCAAAGTTTACTTTCAATTTCAACACACTGGAATGACTATAAAAAGAAAAAACTGGAACGATTTATAGATTCTGATGCCCAACATTTTACAGATTGGAGACTATAACTCCCCTCTGTGGCTTAAAAGGTTGACACTATTCATTTTAAAAGGATTGTCTGTAAAACTATCGGCCCCTAAGGACTTAGATACAGCGGGAATCCTGCTTAAATCACTGGAAAGGGCACAAATAAAAAAAGAAATCCAAAATATTTAAAAGGGCACATCCAATTAAATTTATATTTTAATACATTTTTTATAAGAGGTAAGCTTACTGAACGGTGTTTCGATTCTTACATCTGATTAACATTTTGTACTATTTTGTCCATGTTCAAAGTAAAAGAATGATCATTCCAAAACAACCATTGAAAATTACTTCCTATATTGTTATTCTATATTCTCCAAAGCAGTGCCTACTAAAGTCAAGTATCCACATGAATGGCCTTTCTCCCCATGAGTATTTCTGAATATATAATATACAGACTGTAAATATGGGAAGAACAATTACTCCTTAGAGAAGGAACAGACAAAGCATATGCGATTATTTCAATGACTCAGAAATACAGTGGGAAAACATATCATATCTAAGTTTGATGGAATGTTCATAAGACAAGGAACTGGGGCTACACTTTTGTTTATTATCTACAGAGAAAACAAAGTGCTCTTTCTGAACAGAAACAGCTGCCTTATTGGAAATTATTCATCTAATAAGTTTCCTCCTGTTCAGCTTGAGAATGATTTGCAAGCTGTCCTACTTGAAAAAAGGGATCAAATATTCTATCAAAACTAATTCAAATTTTAAAATAAAATCTGCTGTACAGTCAAATCCAAAGAATATATTTAATTTCAAAATCACATAATCAGTATATACATAGTTTTTACAATAGTGACTACTTTAGACCATAAATTCTGAGCCAGAAATAAACTTTTCATGAACATTACAAGGGGACAAAAATATCTATAAAGAAATTCTCAGTAATGAATTAAAAAACACATAAACCTTTATTTTAAAACACTTGACACAAACACTCAAAAATTTAGCAACATGGTCTACATACTTTTTCCTCTACTTTCCTAAACCTATTAAATAGATTTTCATGAGGAAATATTTTTCTGTAATAGCAGTGAACAGACATATACATTAGAATTCAAACTGGTATATGGAACATTAAGAATTAAAATGTTATATTAAAAGGAAATAGAAATTTGGTAATATGAGAAATTCTAAGTAAACACTTCTAAGGAAAAATGGTGATTAACAACTAGCCAAAATATTCTGTAGTATATCTTCAAGGACACACTAAGATTTAATGTGAGGAAAATGTACTTTTATGAATATTATATTAAACCGCTAAAGGAAAAGTAGGGAACTATTTTTTTCCCCCACTACTAAAGGACAAAAAGGGCAAAATAAATCACGGGTTCCAAACCATCCACAGGCAATTTCCACAGAACGAGAAAATGACTGATTTAGTTAAAATTGTAGATACTGATTTTTCTGTATGGTAAAAAGAACAAAAGAGGCTTAAGCAAATATTGTTAATGTAAATAACAGCACCCTGTCAGTTACCAGAGGGCTCTGATTTGGTTATTTATTTCTTGGCTACAGAGCAGTAACCAGGATATTATTTTTAGAGTGTAGGAGAATGGAGTTAAGGACTGATTCAAGCCACAGGACAGTTTCTCCAAAATGAGACTAAAACACAATAGTATTTTGTTTAATTTCCTCACAAAAGCAGAATGCCTCATTGTTACTTAAAAATAACGAGGTCTAGAATGCACATCTATTAATCTGTACTTTTTAAGTTAAGGCTACAAATTAAACAGTAAGATTGATCAAAGACCATTTTTATAGTCAAGTCAAAAGCTATGTCAAGAAGTTCAAAAAGTGTTATTTTAAGTGTTCTGTCAAATGTAAAGAAGGCTTCAGGTAGAGCTGATCCAGCTGGCTCTGCCCTTTGTTTGCTTTGTAAAGCTGAATATGACTCATTTACCTAGTGTTTAATCCTAGTGCTTTCTTTTACTGAAAGAAATACTTCTCATGGTGGCTTAAGTTACTTGTCTTCTACCTTCAGAATTCTATAACTGATAGATGGAGCCATGCTTTATGGTAACTGTGTCTCAAGAAGTCACCTTTTCTGTATCTCAGTTTCTCTCTTTCCTTCGACTCACTGAGGATATTGTTCTTAGGTAACACAGAGATAGCTATACTGGCCCCATTCAGCTACACAGGGAAAAATAAGAAAAGGTCACTGAGAATATTCCAAAAAATGGCAAAGTAATAGGTAAATGTTCTCATTCTAGATGAGGGCATACCAAGTTCAGTTATGGTGTACCTCTTTATGGTATACCTTCATCTTTAAAATGAAAAAAAAAATAACTTTGAATTCCATTTTTTTTTATCTTTGCATGATTCAAATGTTTTGGTAAATAATGTGAAAACACACTCTCAAAATTATAAAGTATCATACATTATTTAAATGGCACAAAGGCAAGCAGAACAATTAGGGGGAAAAAAAAAAAAAAGAAACATTACATCACCTAGCTACATCTTGGATCTTGAAAACATAGCAAAAGGAAGAGAATCAGTGATGCTAACAAGCATTTACATAAACAAAGCCATAAAGAAATGCACATAAATATAAATACTGTATCTAGGCTTTTAATGATTGTTCACATCTTAATTTAAAATTGCCTTTATGTATAGCACGGTGAAAAAATAGTTCTTAAAAGGAATGAGAAAATAAACAAATTATTTTCACATACCAGTATAAATAATTAGCCAGTGTTGAGTTTTTGCAGGCTCTTGATATCAAGAAGGTACAAAGATCTTGCTGAAAGAATATAAAAAGAAATGCATACATATTACCATCTGCTGGTAACAGGGAGGGGGGGATAAAAGAGGCTACTTTAGCATATGAGCTTTCATCTGTGTGTTTTAAATCATGGCTCAGATTTTCTTCCATCCATCTATCCCTCATCTCTTCCCTCCTCCATCTATCCACCTATCTATCCATCCATCCATCCAATATTTATTCTAAATCAGGCAATATAAAACAAGTTAGCACATTATGGTTCAGAGTCCCTGGTCCTCCTGGAACTTAATACTTCTGAAAGGAGAAAGGCATTAAAAAAAAAAAAAATGGTCACAGAAATAATTAAGATAAAGAGGGAAGAAAAGTTAATGATGAAGACATCACATTTAAACAAAACCATGATAATACTATATACAAAAGCCCTGAGCTTGATTTGTTCAAAGAATTTTAAAAGGGCCCAATGTTGCTAAAATATAGTGAAAACTAAACTAAGAGGCTGAAAAGATAGACAAAGATCAGATAATGCAAGATCTTTAAAGTCACGCTATTGAGTATGGACTTTACTTGAAAAGCAATGGATACCCAATGAAATATCTTAAAAGGAGAGCGGGATGATCTGATTTATATTTTATCAACATAACTCTGGTGGCTCAAAGAAGTACAGACCTGAGACCAGTTAGAGCACTATTATAGTTCTCTAGAAAAGTGAAAGGTGGGGAGTGAGGGGCAATGGCAACAAGACATGTTTAAGAACTATTTTGTAAATATAATTAATAGGACTTGCTAATGAAGTACTAGGAAGGAATGAAAGGAAGATATGATAACTCCCAAATCTCTGGATTTAGCAAACAGGTTGATTTATTATGACACAGAAGGAAATTTCATATACGAAGGAGGCTAAGAATTGAAGAGACACATATTTTGAAATATTAAGTTTGAAATGCCTGTCAAATACACAGAAGAGATCAAGTAAGTACTTGGATATATAATTTGAAACTGAGATGAAAGAGCTAAGCTAGAATGTTAATCTGGGTTTATATGTATAGCCTAGAGTAAGTGTAAATTGAGAGTATACAGGATCCTAAGGAACATTAAGGAAGTTAAGCAGAGGAAGAGAGTGCCGATGAAGGAAATTGAAAAGGAACAGCGAGGTGACAAGGAATATATGGTATCACCCAAACCATGAGATGTAGCTCAATGGTAAAGTAGCTCAGGGTTCAACCCCAAGTACAAAATTAACATTTCTTAATTACCACATTTCTTTTTAGAATTCAACAAATACAGGTGTTATTGGGCACCTGCTATAAATCTTTGTGAAACTGCAACCACCTTATACGACTAATACTCCTCTGATTTATTTTTCTCCTTTAAAAATAGGTACTTTTTCTTCTACATGTAGATATTATTGACTATTCTGCGCAGCAACATTAGAATACAGGCTTCATGGCAACAAAGATGGTAACTGTTATGTTTTCTGCTTTATTAATATTAGCACCTACAACAGTTACTGGTTCATAAAAAAGAACCAAAAATATGTGTGAATGACTAAACAATTGAATCAATTTCTTAGCATTCAAAGAGCAAAAGAGTCCTTCACAGAAAGGTTTCTTAAAAGAGATCACCTAAGGATTCTATGATCTTTTGATTTAAAATTTTTTTATAGTTAAATATGGTCTGTTATGTTTGTATACAAACATGCAAACCTCACTCAATAATTAATAGTAAAAACAAATGATTTATTCAATCTTTAGCTTCTAAAATCAGACTGAAAGCTATATATATATATGTATACACACACATATACACACATTAAAAAACAAACTGAACTTTCTAATATTTATTTACATTGTTAAATATTAATGCAGTATTTGTTTTCAAATTCTTGAGTATAAATGATTTGCAAAAGTCATGGGGAGAAATTTAACAATATTTAACTAGATTAGCTTTTAGAATGCACTTCCAAATAAACTTTTCAGAGTAGTAGTACTAGCTTAAGAAAGAGAGGACTATTTTACATCAAAAATGAATCCACAGACACTTAGTATATTATCCCTAGTGCCAATGTTGTACATTTCTATAATGTAATCACACTGACAAGTGCAGTCCTACTCATAAATACATTAACCATAAATATTCAGTTTCCCTAATAAAATATTTAAGCTTAGTTTATTTTCACATTACACATGAATCCATTTATATGCCCAAAACACCAATAAAATGAATTGAAGATTATCAAGCACATTATACTGAGGGGAAAAGTCATAAACATGTATCATAAAACAAGTTATTTAACAGTTATAATATTTAGATTAAACAAAATAAAGGTTTTGAAGACCAATATAAGATGTTTATTTGGTAGGATCTCTTCTATAGCAAGCTTGAAAAGCATTGTACTCACCTCCAGATTTTCACCATCTGAAACTTCCTTTGTTTTAGATGCAGGAGGAGGGGAAGACACTGGAGGAAGAGGGCTGGTTATAATTTGTGAGCTGAAAAGGTATTAGGAGAGATCACTGAAACATACTGTAAGATAAAACACATTTTTTTGAATAGTTCATTTTGATTGTGCCTGGTTAATGCATAACTTCCTAAAGTTTTATTTTTTTCTTTTGTGCAACACTAGAATCACATTATATTCTGGGAAAAAAGAACCTCCAGGTCAAAGATTATGGGTAAAGGTCTCTTGGAGATTTATGTGCAAGTCTGCATGTTAGCAGAGGTTTCTGTAAATACTACGCGGTTATGTTTTGCTTTGTCTGACTTGGTTGCTTTTTTAATTTAAGCCTATTTAACATTAAACCTGCATTCTCCAATCATATTTGACCGCAAGATCATCCCCATCACTTTAATCTTCTTAAAAAAAATCACACAGAATAGAGCCCAGCCAACCATAACTTGGGAAATATTGGTTTATAGTTTGCATCCTCTCATAAAATCTTGAAAAGACCTTTACAAGAAATAAGAATGACTTGAGATTGAAGGGCTCCAATCTACAGTGGAAGAAAACACAGGGTTTCGTCTCTTAAAACTATAAAAAATATATAGCAGTAGAGGGAAGCAGAAATGGTGTTTTCCTGTTTTCCAGCCCTTTGTATATACACAGAAGATAAAGCATAGCAGAATCAAACACAGGAAGGGAAATTCAGATTTCCAATCTTGGGAAAATATAATAAATTAAATGACTGAACTGATTCAGAAAATCTGAATTCTAAATCTGGTTTCTTCATTATCCTCCTCTCCTTTACATTTTATATCACTCCTCACTTTTTTTTTTTTTTTAATCTTAAGAGAATATCCCATTTATTTCACATTTTTAAGATTTTCTTTAAAAAGGAAACGGCAAAACAGAAGAACTTGGGAGTCAATGACAATTTGTAAGTAAATTGCTCAGGCTTATGTCTTAACATTATGTCCTTCATCTCTAAATTAAGGATATGAATATCAACCTCAGAGACTGTCATAATTAGGTGACACTGGGACAGGTACACAGTTGACACTTGGCACTGGGTCAGGTACACAGTTGGAACTTTTTAGTTGTTATCATTTTTAATAGCTGATTTTCAGTCCAAATAACATACTGTTTAATTTACCAAAAAGATGGAAGCAACTAATAAAAAAATGTTTTTCATTAAACTTTTTGAGCCTACTAACCTGCTTAAATGATCATATTTTATTTTATCATGAATAATAATAGTGAAGCCAGATTTAAAGCTAGGTAGTGAGTGTAGTCAGGCAAATCGGGTCTAACATCGAGTTTCATAAAAGAACATGGAGTCCATAAGGAAAATGGAGTCAGCCTGAGTCCTGGAAAAACACAGAGCAACTCTAAGGGAGATAAGATGGTTAATGTTCCCAAGTTTAGGACCCATCTTATGGAATGTTAATGAAACAGCTCCAGCAAACAGAGATGCTAATCAACTAGCCCTAAGCCCTTCCTGTGAATCTCACTCCCCCCATGGGCCCTCCGGTGTCACATCTTTTGACATTCCTGTCCCCTGTCCCAGGAAGGACAGAGATAGGGAACATGAAAGGGACAAAAGAAAGATTTCAGATATAAAAGGGAGAAAGTTTCTCCTCCCTTTGGATTCCTGGTTTCCAGGTCCCCTTCTCCCTCTGGGGGAAGTCTTTTGCTATCCTTTCAATAAAGCTGTCCACTTTCCACTCTACGCTTGCCTCGGAGTGCTTCTTCGGCGTTATTCTTCAGCGTTCGGGGAGCAAGAACTCGTCACGGTAAAAAGCGGTTTCAATAGTAGCTAGCTAAACTTACTAGGCACTATGTGATAGACCATCTTTTAAATGCTTTATAGATCTTAATTCATTTAATCTTCACACAACCTTTGATTATCAGTTACTAATGCTTATTAAATTTTATTATGAAAAGTGGGGCCACAAAACAATGTAAAATGTAACTTAAACAAGTTTGCTAAATGGCAGAGTTGAGATTTTAACTAAGGTATTCCAACTTAATAGCTTGCAAAAATCTGCTCCATAAAACAGTAATTTGTGCTCAGTGAATGCATATACCATAATCCTCAAAAGTAATAGAGTTTGGGTTTGGTATATCTGGGAAAAAAGTAAAGAAGGCAACAACTTGAACATGGGGAAAATGATCAAATTTTAAAGTACATCTTCCTTGAATATCCATACCTATCTATTTCTGCAGAATTTATTCCAGAATTCGACAAATTCTCTGACACAGAGCCCTGACTATCCTTTTTGGTAGGTTCCAATCCATTCTTTATGTCATCAAAATTTTCATATTTGAGAGCCTGAACCAGCTGTAGTAAGTACATCAACAAATCCTGAAAAATGAACCAAAAAAAAAATTTAATATTAGGAAAAAAAATAATTATAGACACAATTTATTCCTAAATGTCAAGGTAACATTTTACTTTTATCTACTATTTTTCAGCTGTGTCACCTTTAGTATGTTACTAAAAGAATTAACCTCTAGGTGCCTCAATACATTCTTAGCTATAAAATGAACATAACAAAAACATCAGAAAGAGTCACCATTAAATCAGTTAACAAAAGAAAACTATAGGAGAGGATCTGACACTCAGTAATTAGCATCTGAAAAGCATAAAATAAAACTGTAAATGGTTTGTGTGAACTAAGAAATTTAAAGAAGGGTTCTTTTTCCTAGCAGATCACATAAATGCAATTTTTAAACTACTACATAAGCAACTTCAAATTTCCAAATTTTCAAGGACTTTGTTTCAAGACCTTTTCTCATTAGTATTAAAATACAATGAATAAACATCAAGTTAAGTATAAAGCCTACTTTCTCGTTATATAATCACATCTTGAAAAATATAAAATTTTCCCAAGCATTACAGACAATAAGGATTTGAGTAAAATCAAAGCAAAAAAATTAAAAATAAATAAATAAATAACAATCGGGTTTCTATCTCAGGCAATTCAGTAAAAATTTCCTAGGAGTCATAAAATTTTATCAAGATAGAGATCACCATTTTTCTCAAGAACATGTTAATTCTAATACTTCAGAGTGTGAATGCAAAGCTCCACATGAAAATCACTGTCTTCCCATTCCTTATTGAATAGAGAATAACTTTTCATATAGGCATTTTCAGTTAGTGACATGGGTTCTAATTTGGCCTTTATAACAGCTACATACCCATGTTCTTTTGAAAGTGAAATATTTTCTGTTCTTCCTATACTTTTCAATCTCCTTGCTTTTGCTCATATTGTTCTATCTATTTGGAATATAAACTTCAAAACTGTGAAAATTCTAAACTTCTATCAATGTTGATCTCATAAGTCACTTCCTCATTAAATTCTTTTTTTTGGGGGGTGGGGTACCAGGGATTGACCTCAGGAATACTTAACCACCAAGCCACGTCCCCAGCCCTTTCATATATTCTATTAGAGACAGGGTCCCGCTGAGTTGCTTAGGGCCTCCCTAAGTTGCTGAGGCTGGCTTTGAACTCATTATCCTCCAGCCTCAGCCTCTGGAGTGCTGGGATTATAGGCATGTGCCTCAGCACCTGGCTACTTCCTCATTAAATTCTAATGCAGAACTTCACTATGAACAAAACAATAGTAAGAGAACTTTTTAAAAGTACTGAATTGAATATTATCAAATTATATGTTAAAAGGTGTTAAAAGATTTAGTTTACAAGTATACACTTCAAAAAACTTTAGGAAATTGAATAAAGGAAAAAACTTTTAGGAAAAAGAATATTTACCAGTAAGTAGATTAACAATTTAGAGGTAGGTGAGAGACCATGTGAACAAGTGCCAAAAGAATAATTTATAGAAATCATGTTTTATTTAAACATACTCATAAGCATAAACTAAAAGAAACTTGCTCAACATAAATAAGAGTATTTGACTAAAACCAGTAAGAAATACACCTTAGAGAGTAAAATACTAAAAGTATTCCCATAAAATGAGCAAAGCTATCACTTTCATAATTCACTACTCACTATCTCTGTTCTTATTCATCATTATTAAGATGATGCAATGAAAGAAAAATAACATATTTTTGAAAAAAGGATATACTTATGTTTTTTTGGATAGCATGATTTTACATCTAAGAAATATGAGAACCCCACCCTGTCTTTTAGAACCATTAAGAGAAATGGATTAAGTGACTAGATAAAACAAATATTATATCACGTATGTAATTAAAGAGAAGCAAAATAAAAGATAAAAGGGATGAGGCCATTCATAACTGTAAAAACAATGATTCCTGAGATGGGAATGAATAAAAAAAAGTCTTATGTAGCTAGGAAAGAGAATTATCATTAAGGTAAAATATTTTTCTAATTCAACTCAAAATTCTGGTGAAATGGTATAAGAAAATGACAAACTCAATTTAAATTTCATGGAAACCAATATACAAAACTATAAAGAAAATTTTTAAAAAGAGAAGAAAATAATTTATCTAATCATAAAGTATTATAGAGCTAGTGTAGTTTTAAAAGTATGATACAAGCACAAAAATAGAAGACTTACAGAGGGTTATCAACAAGATGGTAAAATTCCATCTTTTGACACAGTAATTCCAATGCAAACAATTCATACACACACACACTTATATTAAAAGACTGAAAATAACTGTGTACCTACGTATATGAAGAAGCTCAATGTTTGAATTAATTATAAAATAAACTCATAGTACAATATTATGCTGCTGTTCAAAAAGAATAAGGTAGATCTATAGGTTTCAGAATATATCAAAATATACCACCTCAGCATTCAAATATTTCAATTGAATTTTTGAATCAAATGCAAATATTTTAAGTTTGACAAAAAGCAGGTGCAGAAGTGACTCTTCAGCATTTTTTTGAACTGTCCCTAAGACCCTTATGTGAAAAGAGCCCTACCTACACCTGGAGGCACATGTATCTCAAGACAGAGGGACACTGAGTGCTATCTCAATAAACAGGCTTTTCTTTCTCCATTTACTACTCTTGGCTTATTCTTCCTTCTTTTGTTCTTTCATATTTTCTGTGACTTTCCACCCTTCATTAAACCTACTATAAAAATGCTCAGGTTTTTATCATTTTCTCAGGTTTTATCATTTTCTCAGGTTTTCATTTAATTATAAAGGTCCCCATGTCATATAAACCTTATGTTTAATAAATTTATATGGTTTCCCTTGTTAATCTGTCTTTGACTAGATCTGTAGCCAAAAATCTAGGAGGAAAAATGTTTTTTTATTCCCTTCAACAGGTGTCTATAAAATCCAGAACATAGTATTTTTTTTAATAGATTAAGTATCCTTCATTGCTTATAGGTATTTGTTTACCAATGCTTCCACACTTCATGGGTGGGAAATATATATGATAAGAAAACATGCAAGATAAACTTTCCATTTAATAAGAAAGTTTTTAATAGTATAATTCTATTTATATTATTTTAAAGTGACTGTAGATAATACATGTGCATATTATTGCAATTAAAAAGAATATATTAGAACTTACACTGGACACTGTTATATCAAAGAAATATATTTGGTCTACATCTCTGGTTTCTAGTCAGATCCCCTAAAACTAATAATTCCTAACTGATAAAGAGTCACAAACATAAAAGGAGAGTATCAGGCCCCTTTCAACCACACCTGAGTTAGTTTTAATAAGGTAATGTTTGGAAAGTCACTGCAGATGGTAGTGGCTTGCCAGACAAAGCAGCCATGTGATCGGAAGGGTGAAACTTCTAGGGTATGAGGAAAAGGACTAGAGTATGACTTAATCACCACCAATGGCCAGTGATTTCATCAATTATACCTTTTAATGTTGGATCAATAAAAATTTAAAATGACAGGATTTAAAAAGCTTCCAGATTGATGAACAAGGATTTGTCTAGGTAGCAGGAGGATGGGGTATCCAAACAATTTGGAAAACTAAAGTTCCTGTGCTCAGGACTTCCCCCAATGTATCTCTTCATCTGTCTGGTCATTTGTATCTTTTAAAGCATCCTTATAATAAGTAGGCAAAAGGAAGTAATGTTTCTCTGAGTCTTACAAGTCAACATAGCAAAATATCCAACCCAAGAGAGGATCATGAGAACCCCTAATTTGGAGTCAATTTGTCAAAAGTCAAAGGGTATCATAAAATAATCTACTGGATAGGGAATTGTAGTACAGATTACTCTGTAGATGACAACTGGTGAAGAAGGATACGGGAGGGTTCACTATACTATTTGTTATTTGAATTTTACTTTAATTAAATACCTACCTATAAATAGGCTTTAATAAATAGTTCATTTGCGTCTTGAATTCAGAAGCCATTACTAATTCAAAATTTCATTATTTTTGTTTTTCTAGATATCATTGACAAGTTGTTCCATATGATCAGCATTCATTCATACACACACACACACACACACACACACACACACACACACACTCTTTTTCTTTTTGAGATTTCAGAGGAGTTATTTTGTACCCCATAAGCCTTAGCATAAACTATTAGGTTATGTTTGAGGGCACATTCACCCTATAAAAAGAAAATTTGATGGATTAGTTTACCTCATTAGAAATTGAGGACCAGGCACAGTGGCGCACACCTGTAATCTCAGCATCACAAGAGGCTGAGACAAGAGGATCGTGAGTTCAAAGCCAGCCTCAGCAATAGTGAGGTACTAAGCAACTCAGTGAGACCCTATCACTAATAAAAATACAAAATTGGACTGGGGATGTGGCTCAGTGGTTGAGTGCCCCTAAGTTCAATCCCAGTATCAAAAAACAAACAAACAAACAAAAAAACCCAGAAAGAGCTAACACTCAAACTGCAGCAATGCTTTGTGTTAACTAGTGTTTCTTTCTTCCTGATGGCCTCACATGCATATAAATATTCACATGTACACATAATTGTAAGTAGCTTAAAGTTTGAAGGAGGAGTTGAAGGACAGTTAAGATGACCATGCATCTTTGTGCTTTAAAGGCCCCAACACTTTTCAACGCCACAATTAAATGTGGCTTGTTGTATACTGACTGATAGAGGGGATTTGAATTATTCCCTAGCTGGTGCTGCATTAAACCATTTTTCATTAGGATTCCTTTTTCCAGACAGAGCAATATAAGCTCTGCTACCAGGTAGGTGTCTTGGGAGAGATTGTCCTATCATGTAACAGATCAGGAAGTAAATTTTCATTTCACAGAGGAGTCCTTGGAGGAATATTTTAATTTTACTTCTGAAAATACACCCAGTATATCCTCTACCCTTCTAAAAATCTCTCTTGTGCATGTGCTCAGGAGCGCTCGCGCTCGGCCTCACTCCCACACACAGTCTATACTTAGGCTCTAATTGAAAATGTACCTAGTCGGACAGGAGTAATGAATAATATAACACACCTCATCATCAGCCTGTCGGAGCCGGGCCACAGCATAACGCCTAACTGTTGGATTGGTATAATGAGAAGATAACAGCTCCAAGGAATCTTCTACATCCATTGGCTTCCATTTTCCCAGAAGTTCCAACGCCTGTTTGGCCTCCTGAGGTAGATCCCAATTAACACATTTCAAGAATTTTGTCAAAGCCTAAAAGCATAAAAGATTTTAAAATCAGAAA
Source organism: Tamias sibiricus (assembly GCA_025594165.1). NCBI lineage: Eukaryota > Metazoa > Chordata > Mammalia > Rodentia > Sciuridae > Tamias > Tamias sibiricus. Next base: position 41,513,839 of record CM046671.1, read on the forward strand.
TAACGTCCCATTGATTGGGGTAAGAAAGATCAAGTATTATTAGGCAGTATCAACAGTGTGTCACAAAATACAGCAGACAAGCAAGGAAGACACTCCCACCACTAGCCTCACTCTCAATCATCTCCCTGGCTTTCCTACATAACCACCCATAAGGACTGAAACAAGAATAAGTATGTCTCTCTAAGAAGTAACTACTGGAAAAGAAAAAGACATGCAATCAAACAAAATCTAAAAAAAAAAACAAAAAAAAACAAACATCAAAATGGATAAGTATAAATGCAGCCAGAGATAGTCTGATTCAACAGATTGCAGCATCTTTCTGGAAGCTTACCTCTTTAGACAGGCAACACTGAAGTTTTCACAAGACTGTCAGCTAAGTAGATTACCTTGCAGATATCACTCATGGTTGCATACATACTGCCTGCTCTTTTAAAAAAAGGACTTGTTTTCTACAAAGTGAGACCCCTATAGCCAAGTCTCCTTTCTAGTGATACTCTCCTGGGAGAATGCCAAGTGTTTTCTTCATCTTTTTCTTCCACTACAAGTTTGTCTGTGAATTATCTCTTAAACAAAAATAACTTTAAAATTTTAAATTTCTGCTCTGCCTAAATAAAATCATTTTATTAGTTAGGTTCTTAAGTAAATATCCACATGGACAACAAAACACAATTTCTGGCTACTATGACATAAAACGAATCTTCGTGACCATCCCTAAACTTATTCTTGATTTCACTAGATTAAATAATTTTAAAAAGGCACTAAGGAGATTATCTAGTCCACTGTTTAAACTGTATGTAACTTTGGCAAAGACAAAAAGTATGCCCATCACCTCAAATGTGGATGAGTTAGACCTAGAATTCAGAATCATCCCCATGTTTCTCCCAACAGATGGTACCTACCATTCTCTAATTAGCCAAGCCCTGACCCTTGAAGCCATTCCATCACTTACTGATTTTCCTGTCAATTAGTTCTAGCATTATTTCCTTAATTTCCACTCAGTCTGATTTTCATTATATCATACACCAGAGTGTGACAAGCCATCAAAGAGCCTCAATGCCAGTTTGGGTCACACAAATACTTTAGATACTTAAATTTATAAGTGCCAGGCACAATGGCACATACCTGTAATCCCAGTGGCTCAGGAGGCTGAGACAGGAGGATCAGGAGTTCAAAGCCAGCCTCAGCAACTTAGAAAGACCCTAAGCAACTTAGCCAGAACCTGTCTCTACATAAAATATAAAAAAGGGATGGAATGTGGCTCAGTGGTTAAATACCCCTGGGTTCAACCCCAGGTACAAAAAAAAGGAAGGAAAAAAAAAAAAAGCTATAAATAATCTTAGCAGAAACTAGTGTCAGCAGAAATTTAATGTATGACATCTCTGCCAAAAAGAAATCCAATATTTATTTTCTTAATTCCAGTGAATAAATTCCAAACTACAAAGCAGCCATTACATTTACAGACAGCTAAGGCTTTTTGTTTGTTTTTTAAAATAATGGACCAAAAGAACAAAAGAAATGTTTTTATGTAATTTCTTCCCATTGTTTCTGTTTCACTTTCTGGAGATAATGAGAATAAACTTAATCCCATACCCATGGATAGCCCTTCTACTATCTGAAGATGACTGTAGCACTGATGATAAAGACACTCTAGTTTGTAAGTAAGTAAATTAAGTAAATAAATACATACTGACAAAAAAAAAAAAAAAAAAAAAAAAAAAACCCTCTTGGCTTTTTCTTTAAAAATTCCATTGACACCTCCCACCACAATCCAATCTCTATTTCATTGAACTATCATTGCCCTTCTATGCATCAGTCACATTATTCCATTTTATGATGATTCTGTCTACAATTCTTTCTTAAGTTATTTTCTAAAACAGTGTTATCACCTTTATGGTCAGCTTGTTAAAAACTCAGCTTTTCCAGAAAATTTTCAGCAACTTTCAGTTTTTCCTTTAGACTCTGGCTCAGTTTTACTACTACAATTTAAATGATGTTTTTCTAAGTGCCAAAAAGCTTTTGTGGACTTTCTTATCTCTATAACTAGAGTCAGCATTCTCCAAAGGTAGCTGTCCATTTTCTCTGTACCTCCTGTATGCCATTCAGAATAATGTGCCCTCTCTCCATATGGAACAGAGATTACCATCCTAACTTATTCCATGCATTTATCTTTCACTTAGAAAATGTATTTATAGACTGAATGTGGAAACAAAGCAATATTTCTTAAAGTAACTACACTGAAAGCCTTTCCATTTCACAGTACATCAACAGTCTTAATAGGAACGAGCAGGCAGGTCTTATTATTAGCAAATCTTACAGTATGCCAATGTACTTGATTCAACAACTGAAACAATCTAATTCCTAGATTTTTTTCTGAATTTATAGATTTATTAATAAGGTTTAGTGCACCCTGCTGCCAAGGAATTAACACACTATACTGAAAAAAAAAATCACAATTTTATAACGATAACTGTTATAAACAATAAATCAAGAGGCAATGAAATGAAGAAGGAAACAAGAAAAAGAAAAATGAGAAAAAATAATAATTTGAAGACAAGAATAATGATGAAAATTTATCCTAGACCTGCTCTTTAAAAAATGCTTTATTCATCTATGTAAAAAGATACAGAATTCAAATACAATTTTATTTATCTGGGTTCAAATCCTAATTTCTGACTATGTCAACATATTAGCTGAATCACATTATTTAACTTTTAAGAAACCTATCTCATTAGGTTATGATGAAAATTAAATAAGTTAATGAAAGTAAAACATTTACAATAGTGCCTTCCATATAATGTTCATTATTTTATTTTCACTTATTGTTATTCTATTTCATATGTTGAGTATAGTATCAAATGTTCATTTTACTGCATTTATTATAATATTTTGCATTACTTATTCTGATAATCTCTCTTCTGGATCTTAGAATTACATATTTTCTCCTATTACCAGAATAACAATTACATCAATGTCAAAAATAATATTTTTATCGTATATATATTTTTAGCTTTAACTGCTACTCAACTCAATTATTAGAAGTTTCTACTTTGTTGTTCTTCCAATACTTCCAATTCAAAATATTCAAAACTGAAAACATATCCTCATCCTGTCCTTCCACTTATCCTATTTCTTTATTTCTGGTACTTAGGCCTAACCTCTGCAACTTGTCTCCAAGTCAACTTAGTTGAACATTTTCCTCCCACTCCCTTGCCCTCATCCATTGCTCTATAAGTCAGTACATGAGCCTCCTAATTATTTCTTTTAATAACTTGTCAGCTTTGCTCCAAAGTGCCTATATTTGTCTTCCTAAAATATCACTTAAGTCATTAGTGGTTTCCTGTTGCCTATAAAATCCAATTTCCAAGGGCAGAACTCAAGAACCAAAACAATCTGTTGCCCTCTATTCTTTAAATAACTTTCATACTAACTTAAGTTTCCTGAACAGCCTGCCTTATTCATTGTTAGCTTCCCCATGAAAAATCATCAGCCAAGTAAATAATGTCATCAGAGATTGCTCAAATTTAAATCCTCACACCACACCATAATGATCCTGCTACACTTAATATTTCCATTACAAAAATCATCTTTATGTTTACTAAGAGTCACCCTTAGCTATCATCCCCATAATTCTCCATTTTAATATGTAAACATCCTTTGCCTAAAACAAATTTAATTTATATAATATGTGGACATAATACCTAGAACCTTGTACAATGCCAGGCAAAAAGTGGATAAATGCTTGTTGAACTAAATTCACTTCATTATGGTTCTGCATCAACTTCTTGTTAATAGACACAAATATGATTACTGTCCTACAGTCACTCTCAAGAAGAAGCAGTGCATCACCATTATCTTCACTATATGTAACTCTTTCTACAGCTTCTTCTCCAAGGCATAATCAAGACCATGGAGTTAACACAACAATTATTTTAAATAAACACTTTTTTAAAGAAAAGCTATCATGAAAGATAGCTTTAAAAAAAAATCACAACATTCACATTTTGGGGTCTACAAAAAACAAGTCACTTCCTATCAACTGTGGACTACAACTGGAAATAATTTTATTAGATTAAGTCATTACTGTGAACAACATCATGCCCAGAGTAGAGGGTTTCAGCCAGAATACTTAAGACAGGCCATATAGAAAAAAATATGTTGAAAGACCAAATTTAATTAAAAAGAAAAAAATAAATAAAGGAAAACCTTGTAAGAACCAATTTTCTCCAATTTCTTTTCTGAGCACTGCCATTTCTCTAGGAAAGCTCTTCAGCTGCTGGGCCCAAATGCTAAATCACAATTTCTGAGAACTTAACATTGAAAGAATGTCTTTGTGCAAATAAATTAAGGAGTGTTTCATAGGACTATTTGTTTTCTACAAAACCCATTTTAAATTATTACAAGAATACAAATGTGGCTGGTCACTTCAAGGCCAATATATATTTGGCTTACTCAAAAGTGCCTCCCAAACATTAAAAAAAAAAAATCTTTCACTCTACTCTAGTGATCGTTAAGAATCCTTTAATGTCCTGAGAATTGAAGTTTCATCACCACCTTCGAAAACTTGAAATCAACTAGTTAAATGAAACTTGTCACACACTTTATATCACTTGAGCATTTTATTTCTTTTGCACATATCTAGAAGTAATTGAATTTCAGTGGGAAGTGACTACTTGTTTAAACAAACAATTTTTCTTGCAAGCTTTTCTATCTAAGGAAGTTCTGCTCTATAAATCTATTCTATGCTTCTTGAACCTATACATCCTAACAGGTTTAATTCAATATCTTGCTGTGTGTTTTAGACAACACTGTGCTGCATTCAAGATGCAATTTCTGTGACCAAGGTTACTCTTCATTTAACACAGTATCATGATACTAACTAAATCTTTATAAAACAAAATCACAAACCTGTGTTTCTGCTGATGAATATTTCCTTTCCTTCAGTGACGAAGAAAATAACACTCAAAGCTATAGTAAATCTTAAATTCCTCTCCCATTCTTATTATGGAATAAGGGAGAATAAATATGATTCATCTACAAAGAATTTCCCATGGCATCAATGAATGAAAAGAAGAAAAGCTCATGAGTCAAGATCAGCTGTTACCAGATTTTTATCTTTACTTCAGAAGCTAAAGAAAGGAAAATTAGTTCAGAAAAACAAGTTAAAACAAAGTAGCTAAAGACCATCTCATGAGATTGTAAAACATAATAATTCATCTTCACATAATTATATAACAGCTTCCTGACAGATATTAATTTTCCTAATGCTTCTCTGCTCTGCCCCCAATGCTCTTCAGCATTTCTGCTAAGAAAAGCATGCGCACTATGTTGGAAATGTTTTCTCTACAAATTCTCTTTTCTTGTCTTCACTAACTCCCTTCTCTTCTATTTTATCAAAGCATATCTAGAGGCACCATGTATAAGCTTTGTGATTCTTCAAAGATTCCTTAATCTCTCAAAAGAACAAGTTTCTTCATCTGTAGAACACTGTCAGCATTATGCACATTGTGGAGTTATTATGGAATTTAAAAGATCCCTAGCATGCAGTAGCTGTTTAATAAATGCTGGATATTATTTTTATACTTTAAAAGTTAATCCTTGGCCTTTTGTCCTAAAGCTTTGCAGACTATACTAAGAACTAAAAGAGACAGAAAATTCATACTACCAATTAATAATCTCATATTTAATATGAGCAAACTAAAGCTCAAATAGGTGAAATAATATGCCCAAATTTAAAAAAAAAACTTCTTGGTGATGCTAAGAAGATTCAAAACGAAGTCTCTAGACTCAAACTTAGGGCTGATGACTTCATCACAATTTTTTCTCCAGAAACTATCCACTCCATGGTTTCATTATGGAAAGTAAATGTCTCAAATCACCTAACCTCTATGCTGCTTGCCACTTCATTAACTCAATTTCTACCTTATGTTCTTCATATTTTCCCTCTAGCCAATCTCCAGAATTCTATAGTTCTTTTAATAGTGTACACATTTTCCTATTAGTCCAAATTCAAAGAGGTAAGAAGAATTCAATACAAAACAACATTTACTCTAAAAAAGCATACACAAGGCACTCTGCAAGGTTATTCATTTATATTATCTTGTCTGCGAAAGAAAGCTGTCTCCACTAAAATGATAAGGAAAAGAAATCTGCTTCTAACATATACAAGCTGTTGTTTTCAGAAACTGACTCCAAGACTCTGACTTCAAAACTCCAAGACTCTGACTTCAAAAGCCATTCAGATATTGTCCGTGCATCAACAAACAGAAACATGTTCTGTGCTCCTACCTCTTTATTTTTCTCCCCCAATGGAGTATCAGCTATATTTCTCTGTAATAATTTAAGTTGACAATAACTGCATTTTGATTGCAGTTTTACCTCATCTTAATCATTCCTAAGAAAATTTGTAGATAAATTTGACAAGAAAATATTCAAGACACTCACTTTTTCTTGATTGGTGAGATAATATCTAAACTTCCAAACAAGATCTTGTTCTTCATATGTAAGTTGTTTGGTTGGTGGATAACTCACAATAATCTACAACAAAGAAGAAAAAGAACTCCTTTTATCAAATATGTACTTCCTATATATTTCCATTTCATTTAATATTTTCATTTATTAAATATTTCAATAATACAATCACTATACAAACAAGGAGAAGGTACATTCAGCCAAGCAAGACTTAAATTTGCTATACTTATCCATCCAGGATGTAAGGGGGAAAAGAATATGAAAAAGTCATACTTCATATACGTATATAACTACAAAGTTCATTTATTTCAACTAAAAACAAAACAAATGATGCCCTCCTCACAAAAAAGGAAGAAACCAAAAGCAAAACAAACTCTTCTCTTATCAACTCAATACACACAACAATGCAAATTTACACATCATCTTTTCTCTCAGGCACTGGCTTAGAGCCATGTTCTAAGAATGCTACATTGTAGGCTGGGGATATATAGCTCGGTTGGTAGAGTGCTCGCCTTGCATGCACAAGGCCCTGGGTTCAATCCCCAGCACCACCAAAAAAAAAAAAAAAAAAAAAAAAAAAAAAACAAAGAATGCCACTATTTATACCTGTTTCCAGAGTGAATATATTTAATAGAAGCCCCCAAATAATTTTGTTTAAATGCAGACATGAAAAGTGTTGACAATTCTATAAGGCTGATCAATATGGAAAAGTTGTGTATCTAAGTCATTTTAAACTAATGTACCATCAGTTGCTATTGAAATACCCATCTAACTATTTTTATATTCATATTTTATAAATGTCTTACATTTAGCTGATCTCTCGTGGCAGCATTGGGTTTGAGATCATGGTCAGAAGGTCCACTTCTTAAACTCCGGGCAAGCTTGTGGTGTTTGCTCTCCACTAAATTCTCCTATAAATTAAAAATACTGAGAATGTAAACTTCATAAAAAAGAAACCTTAATAGCTATCTAGTCAGAAATATAGTTAGTTACTTAAAACCATTTTATAATACTTAACATTTTATTTTGATACAATTTTAGTCCCTTATATGTGTTTAAAAAACATGTACCCATTTCAAGAGTAGAAAACTATGAATGACTTAAGCTCTACTAGTGTCATAATATACACACGCCATGTCAACTTTTTAAACTTCTGGTTTGACTGTTTTACTTATGGTCAACATCATTAATTTTAACCAAATTATCATTGCTTAAGAAACTATATGTGTTTTTATATTTCCTTTTATTTCCTAACACGTTTATTTTATTAGTTGATTGCATGTGTGTATCATCTTTTTCCTAACTTTTGATTTTTGATCATTTGTCCTTCAACTTTTAAGAGCTCTTTATGTATCAGTAGTTCTAGTAGCTACAAGAATCTTCCTTATTTTACAACAAAGTCTATCTTCCAAAGATGTTCATTCCCTGATCTTAGCTGTCAGATCCAATTTTATAAATTTGTCTTCTGTATGATGACAACTTTCAAATACCTATTCTAATAACTTCCTACTCTTAACTACAACGTTCCCCAGCTCTCTTAACAATTCTAATACAAGCAATGCCTAACTGTATATTATCCTGAACTTGTTTTTAGGATGTCAATGAACCTTGTCAAATTTCCATTTGATATCTAATTCTAGTAGCTTTTAAAGTAGACTTATAAATCACTTCTAGATAATTGAAGTGGATACATATTACTTTTTCAAAAGAAAAATACACTTTATGGGTCAAAGTCATAATCATTCTGAAGAAAAGTACTTTCATTAAAACAATTACACAACAGAATTACCATAGACATCTGAGGGTCAGGAACTTTCACTAATTCAAAGCTTGTTAAAATTGGAGATGATTCATCACCATCCTGGATTACAGTGCAATAAGTTAAAAAAGAAAAAAACTTTAGTCAAATGATAAAAAGCAAAACATAATGCTATAGACTACATTTTAATTCCATTCAATGATCATCATTCTTCCCTGTAAAAGATCCTTATCTTGCCAGGTGCAGTGCTGCACGCCTATAGCCCAGTGGCTCAGGAGGCTTAGGCAGGAGAATCTCAAATTCAAAGCCAGCCTCACTCAGCAACTTAATGAGGCCCTAAACAATTCAGGGAGATCCTGTTTCTAAATAAAAAATTAAAAGGGTTGGGAATGTGGCTCAGTTATAAAACACCCATGGGTTCAATATCCGGTACCAAAATAATAATAGTAATGATAATAATAACAACAACAATAGTAATACTTATCTTTTTTCACCTATGTTAGAAAATATATTTTAATACCTCTGGTTACTGATAATATATTTTGGACAAAAGTAAAATCAAACAAAAATTTGTGTTACATTTGCAGAGATATGGGGGATATGGAAATTAGCAACTGTTTTTATTACTTTATTTTTTAAAGAGTATATTATGACAGTTCATCAAAAATAAAAGTCCTAATACTCAAATTGAAAAAATGAAATTACAGAGCACAATTAAAGTGTGGCACAAATGATGTGTTTTACCATTTCCAAAAACCACATAAATGCTGATAACTTTTCAAGGGATCACAACTGAGATTCATTGAAAGGAATGGAATTTTAAGTGTGGGGTTAATGTTACTCAAATTTATGCATAGCTAGAGATACAGCAATACTGCTTCTCAGAGGGACAACACAATGTAAACTTAAATAACAAGAATCAATCAATCAATTCTTAAGAAATAAAGCTGTCTCATTTTGTTGGTGTTATTTTTGAAGAATGCTGGCTTTTATTTTTATCCTATTTAGGCATGGAGGTAATTTAGCATAATAAATGTCACTGCCAAATATACTAGAAAAGGCTAAACTAATTAAGGTTGGAATTCATTTCCTCATGATTGTATACCAGCATCAAACTTTTCTGTCAATTTCCAAATGCTAGTTAAGTTTTCAATTTTAGATACATTCAACAAAATCAGGAGACTGCAAGAGGGGAACTATTTTGACTTAACTTTAGTTCAGTA